>CM067847.1:779522947-780879097 GCA_034509565.1 Triticum monococcum
CAACCTCCACTTGCTTGCCAGTATAAAAAACCTTTGCAATTGCAGTCGTTCAAGCATATCTTCTTGCAAGTATGAAATGAAACTGAGGTATTCTTACTTTGGTCATTACCTCGGAAGTCAGTGTTTGGTAGCTTCACAAACATCTCCTGCCCATCACAACTAGTGTTGAATTTCGGTCTGCAACCTTGGCTCCTATCATTTGGGTCGATGATCTCATGTCCAGGGGCACATGCACAAGAAGGCCTAGGTGTATACACACATATTCCATTCGTACCACATAGACTACGTATAGAGCAGGTCTGAGGAAGTGCCATCCATGTGACCAACCATGTTCCATCTGTCTTATTTAGACTATATAATCTAAGGTTGCCATCATAATCCAAGGTTAGCCTCCTCATAATCCTAATGCCCCAATCACTAGCCTTAAAATTTAAATTGTCACTTCCAAGGAAATACCCCCAACTATCAAGGACCCCAATTGTGGTGGTATTAAACGAATTTCTTTGCTTTGTC
Source organism: Triticum monococcum (assembly GCA_034509565.1). NCBI lineage: Eukaryota > Viridiplantae > Streptophyta > Magnoliopsida > Poales > Poaceae > Triticum > Triticum monococcum. Next base: position 779,523,461 of record CM067847.1, read on the forward strand.
CATATGTCACTATTAGGATTTGGCCAGTAGATAAAAGAGATATCCTTCTCATCATCAAACAATGTGAGTAGATGTTGATCATCAAAATGAAAGCTGTAGCGCCCAGGAACAAGTAACCTACTAGTAGATACCAACTTGGTAGCACTGGTAATGTTCTGATAGGGCAGCAATGTATCAGTAGGAGAATGAAAGCTTTGCCATAGAATAATATCACCTTGGCCCTTCACGATGAGGTTCCCGGTGTCCAATAACTGAGCTTTTACAGCTTTTGATGAAGAGTTGACATTGTTTTCCCACACGGACTGTCCATTGTAATCCTCTAGAACCATTCCGCCATCCGCATATAGCATGACTCGGGATCCCCAGGAGTACACAGGATGGAGATGATTTGCGCTCCAGACGACAGTCTTGTCAACTGTATTGGAGAACCAAATAGAGAAGACGGAGGCATTTCGGGAAATGTTTTTGAAGCCACAGGTGAAAGTGCCATCTGGTGAACGGAGCATATGGGAGCTATCCTCTATGGAGAGAGAGGAGCCCGGCAAGAGGAATTCACGAGCTGAGATGCGCAAAAACAGATGAACCAAATTTAGTAGGAGTAGAGAGGCAGAGCGTGCATCCATATTTGTTGAGGCACTCGAGTCGATCTATGGAATGATCACAAATGGACGCTATTATAGGAATCAACTAGTGGTAGGTAGAAGCGATATACTTCTACTATAACTAAATAGGAAACTGATTGGCGATTTGGCGCTTGTCCCTTACATGAGAATGATAGCTTGTTCTAGTTCGTCAATGATGCAATTAATAGTTAGTTGAGAAGTCATTGTCATTAAGTTTGAGCGTTGTAGATGACAGTAAGGATGCAGACCCCACGGCATCATCTTTTATTTTAGCTGGCTGATGTATACTCCTGAGATAAGGATGTAGACCCCACGGCATCGTCAAATTTGGGCCACTCTTGCTCAAATTTCATCATCCTTCATGCAGGAGATAAGTGAAAAAAGTTACTTATTTCAGTTGTGTGGTGACAATACAATGATATATAGGAGTAATTAGTTTGCTATATATCGTACAAAGGTCCCCAGGATCAATTGTTTCTCGGGAAATAAATGGTCAACTTTGCAGCAGGGATTTCATTGTTTCACGTATCCTTCTCTCAATAACTTCTTGTCTTTTTCTTGGAATTGCAACTTGTTCCATTCGGTCTACAATTCAACTATTATTGAAGTCATTGTCTTTCAAGCAGGTCCATCAATGTTTCAGGCTTTAAGCTGGCTGATGTGTACTCCTGAAACGAAGCTCCAGGGATATGATTCGGGGAAAGTAGTGGCTGCACCCCACCACACCATGTAGCTGATAAGTGAAATAAAATCTCAATTATTATCCATGAGTAATTGGTATGCTGCTTCTTACACAGGTTGTCGGCATGATCCCAGTTATTACTATCGAAGAGAAATGGTAAACTTGGCAGTATATGGATTTTATTGCTGCAGATAGACAGACAGTCCTCGCCGTTTTTCAAAAGAAACTCACATCTGACAATAACTGTACATGAAAATAACAGATTATGGCTTCATGCGTTGCAGCACATGATTTTCAAAGTGAAGACATATCCATTTGGCTTCCAGAGCAATATTATCATCAGACTGGACTGGAGAGTGGAGACTTCTCAAATATATCTCCAGTCATCGGGTAGCTAGCATGAACACTAATGGTCTGAATTCAGAAACAACATACAACCAAAAACTTTCCAATCAGATGTACTCCTCTGGTACCTGACAAAGGAGGAGTTTCACAGTGTAAATCCTCTCAAGCAAGCGACTTAGCCAGTGTTTGATTTCCTGGCGTCATTGGGTAACTTTTTTTTTATTTCACCTCTTTGACTACTAATTGGCTTACTTATCCATCCGGTGGTCGGCGACATGCAAGTTCCCGCATTAACATGGATAATTCGGCAAGATACAAAATGGACAATGAGAGCGGGATGAACCTTTATGGTGGCCACGCCGGTCGACCTCTAGACTCTAGTGGGTAACGGACATGTTTGCAGTCTCCGCCCGGTGTCGTCATTCGTCAATTCCTCAAAGTTTCTGGCGTGAGGAGATTAATTAACATTCTTAACTCCTACTACTAAAAATGGATTCATTGTGAGAGATAATTTTTCAAGCACTCGGTTCCTACGAATATTTCTACTTTTATTTACTGATTATTATATATAGTATTTTATGTCAAGGCAAAAAAAATCCTTTTTCTTTTAGAAATGGGGTAGGGGAAACCCCTACAACGATAGTAGTTTCAAAAAAACTTGCACTAGCGGGGACTTGACTTGAACCCATGTGGCTGAGTAGTAAATCCACTCCCCTAGCCTAGCTCACTTCTTAGAAAAAGTAGTTCAAGGTAGCAAAATTGACGCAAATTAAAAGACGATACAAATTTATTTTTATTCCCTAAATTATTTACTATCTTAGTGAGGAAATACTTCCTACTGAAATATTTCCAAACCTCGAAGTTACCAACTGCCGGTGCTGGGCATCGTTGGTCTCCTCGAGCCACCCCATGACGGCGGTGTTGTGCGAGGGTGGATGGCGGAGAGAAGAAGAAACCAAGCTCCGCTCAACTCCAGGCTCAAGAATCGCAGGGGATGGATCGTCGTCCAATGTGAAGGGAAGGAAGAGATACCCCCCACCCCCCTATAATATTAAAAAGAATGCATGACATGTTGGCAGTCCTTATAAATTTTTATTCCATATTTGATTGATGGTCATCACGTTCTGAAAAAAAATGCATCGCTTATTGGAAAAACAATCATGGGGTGGTTGTAAAATATTCATCTTGTATTTGTAAAATGTCCATCGCATATTTGTAAAAATGATTATGTTTATGAAAAAAATAGAAAAAGAACAAAACTGGACAAAATTAAAATAGCAAACCCAAACAAGGGAAAAGATGATGATGATGAAGAAGAATAACGGAAAGAACAAGAAAAATGGAACAAATAGAAAGAATGGATAAGAAAAACCTGAAGAAACCGAGAAAACAAACCCTGAGCCGGCAAGATAAACACCCATTGGATCTTCTCCTTATTTCTTATTTTGCTTCCCAACAGCCCAGCTAGCTGCCTGGGCTTTTTCCTCTAAAAAACTGGGGCACTATCGCTCGCAGCGAGCATTCCACGACGTGTCGCTCGCGTGGGCGCGACTATGTCTTGCTTACAGCGAGACAATAGCTTGCGTCGCCTGAAGAAGAGCACATTGTTGGCCGGCCCAGTAGCACTATTAAGATGTACATGACATTTCATCATGATATTCCCGGGTTTCAAAAAAAAGTTCATGACATTTAATTTTTTATTTCCTTTTAAAATTGTTTTTAAAATTTTAAAGAAATATTCGAGTGTTTAAAAAATGTCCGTGAAATTTTATAAAATGTCATACAATGTAAAATAAATGTTTGTGTTGTAAAAAATGTATGACGTGTATTTGAAAAATGTCCAACACATATAGAAAAAACATTTCACCTGTGCTCTAAAAATATAAATTCGAGAAAAGAAGGCATGCGTTGAAAAAACTAAACCAACAGAGAAAAAGGATGAAAAGGAAAATACCCAAGAAAACAAATAAAACCAAAAATGAAACACAGAAATTCAAAGTTTAGCGACGAAAGAAAGAAAAACCGAAAATAGCCAATGAGAAAACAAATAAAAACAAAATAAATGGAGAAAAGAAAAACCAGTGGAAAACAAAATCAGGGGAAATATATAACAGAAATCAAAAAGGGGGAAAATGAAGGAAACCGGACCAAGCGAACCTACAATGACCGCTACATGCGGCAGCGAGCAGCCACGCTAAGTGGGCCAACCAGTTAGTCATCATCATAGGCAAATCCTACTAGGAATCAGTATGGGCGACACATAATTGCCATGCGCTAATGTCCCTCACTGCGATCCGGTAAATGGATTAGGCCCATCGCACAGAAACGCGCCATATCATGGAGCAGCTGGCGAAAGCGCTCGCATGGCGTTTTTTCGTCTCTCTTTTTTGCATATTTGTTCTATGACCATTATATATGGGCAGCGCTAGTCGGCAGCCAACTGACCCAACTTTGGGTTGGTCGCACCCGCAGTGTACGACCAATCGATTTGGAGGCACACGATCTCCCCCTTCCTCCCCATGTGCCTTCTTCTCTGGGAAACAACCCCCATCACGTTGCAATGGACGAGCGACCCGCCCGGCCTCGAAGCACCACCTCGGTGCGTCTCGCCTATCGCCGCCCTCGTTGTCGTCGTCTCCTGTGTTTCTCTCGACCTCTACACATGCAGCATCGTGCACCGTGCTTGCAGCACCGTGTGGTCACAGTTGCAGCTCTGATGGCAACGCTCGTCGGTCGCAGAACGTCCGACGACATCGCAAAAATTGTACTCTCCCATGGTGTGCCGGTAGCAACAAAAAGGTCGCTCGGTTGTAGCAAAAAAGCGCGTTGTTTCCAGCAAAAAAATAGGTCGCCCGTGCCGCCACTCGTTCGCCATTGTAACAAAAATGCTCACCGATTGTAGCTTTTGTGGTTGCCGGTTGCAGCAAAAAAATGCCGCGGTTGTAGCAAAAAAAAATGACACCGGTAACTATAGTGTATGGTGGTAACAAAACCTGTCGCCGATGGTAGGAAAATGTTGCATGGTTTGCAGCAAAAAAGATATTGTCCCCGCCGGTTGTGATACCGGAGGCTCTAGGGAAGTCGGTAGTGAGATCACCCATCTGCATCTTCTTGAATGATGTAGCAAAAAAATATCATCGCCAGTAGTAGCAATTGAAGTCGCCCGTATTAGCAAAACCAACTGCCTGTTCCAACAATCCAATTTCAGCAACAAACTCCAGTAGTTGGTTCCAGCAAAAACTTTACCTAGCAGAAACTTCTTTCAAAATACTTGGCTGACTTTCATTATATGAGACAATGAAGTAAGATACATATCAAACAATAATGATAGAAGGGAAGTATAATACATAATTCATTTATTTTGGTAATACATGTCACTTTGTTTGATCTTTCAAGCAAACATGGACTCAGACCTCTTTGAGTGCAACACATGAAAGTTGTTTAACAACAAGAACACTTTGTCTATAAATTTAATATCTTCCCTAACTACATTTTCCTTCTTCATTTTGGTATGCTTCAGTTTGAATTCTTGAGTTACAGAATGTCGGACCTTCAAATATAATATAAATCAGTGCAATTTTTTTAACAACATTCAGCATTCCTAAACTCCATATATGAAAATTTAGGATCTGTGGATACGGATCTCTAATATGATCATTGAACTTTCCATTAGATATACATTGAACATTTCATGAAAGTAAACAAAACAGCACGCTCATTCGAGCAACTTCAGGTCTTTTGATATCCGCATTGTTCTCCAATGATTTTTTAGATGAAATATGACCAACATATCCAACTGACTGTGATTTCTATGGAACCATTGTCCTTTCAGATTTACAATAAAAAATCTGTCTGGCTTCTTCTCAATGATGCTCCTCATATGACATACAAGTTCAGGTCTTTCAATCTACAAAGTGACGTAAAATACAGATTCTTGATTAGTTAAAACAACATTTAATGTGAACCGGTATTTGAGAAACACACTACATACCGTGCATGCATCATACATATCCAGCATGATATTTTACAAGCAATGGAACTGAAATAACGTTTTACATACATATCTAAGTACATGTATCTTTTTTCTATATTATAACCCATATTCGAGGCTTCCATTATAAAACTATTTAGTAACTTATGTGATCCGAATTATTCTAAGCATATAAGACAGTACACATGCTGTAAGTTTCAGTTTCCTTAACTATAATCGCCTAAGTTCCACTGTCCGTAACAAACATACTTGCTAAGTTTCTAACTTTTATTATCGACTACTTACAATAAAGTCCTAGATTCGTCAACCACAGGCGACTGTGATTATGTGTGCTTTTGTAAGACCGGGCACGGAAATTGTAGTGTCAATCAGTCGACGCCGTGTCTGAGCGATTCATAAAGGAACAGTGTAGATCGGTTCTTGTCTACAACAATTGAAAGAACATGCGGTGCTCCCATGTTTGGTTTTGGTAATTGATGACAATCTCTATGGACTAATGGTTGCCTTGAGTTATATTTGAAGGTTTTGTCCATAGGCTTTTCTTGGAGTACATGTGTTGGTTTCAAGGAGAGTTTGTGTCGACCAAGGTGCTATTCAAGGAATTACCTAAAGATTGGTCTTGTGAGAGGTTGATCAAGACTAAGTTAAAGAGTGAATCAAGTTGATCAACCCACAAAGCGTAGAAGATGTACCGAGAGGGATCAAGTGATCCCATGTATGGTAAGCATTGTCAATTACGCTTTATGTACTAACCCATGGTCTTCGTGAGAGTTCTTTGTGGGGTTAGGTTGCGGTGTGCAAGTTCAAGTGGAGTATCACGAAGAGATCAAATGCTTGAAGCTTGCCGTCCTTTGTGGTGACAATGAACTTGTGAAGATGTGCGGAAGAGTGGCTCACCCATAGTGGAGTATGGGGGAGCAATCAACTAGTCTTCATCGAGTCAACCCAATCAAGAAAGGTGGTCCAACTTGAGGGAGTCAAGATCGTCATCATCTAGCTCAAGTGGACCATGTGCAAGGCAAAGGTTTCCCCTTGATGGGTTTTCTATTTTACCGGTCTCATGATGGTAGTTGGGAGACCGGGTTATAGGATCGATTGCCGTACTATCAAGGGGGGCCCTCGATGAGTAGCTTGATCGTTCGTTGAGAGCTCAAACCATTGCATCCTTGCATCATCTTTCTTGGTTCTTGTTTGGTTCTCTTTGTGAGTCTTAGAGCTTATGGTCATCTTGATGACAAGCTTGAGTTCATCGAAAACGGAGTTCGCATGCATCTTCTATGATGTTTTCGATGTTGGAGGTTTTGCCGGTTCTTCTCGGTTGGAGGTTTCACTCCTCTATTTGTTGGCATACCTCCCCTGCCTCTTCTTACTATAACCAGTCGCTGTTTTGATGCTACTCGTCGTCTTGTTTTCAACAAGCTTGAGTTTGCTCAATTCGGAGTTCATATGCAGAAGTTATGGCAGTTCTGGTTTTCTGGAGTGTGGTTTTTCTCCTGGACCCAGCGGTAGTACCGCGGGCCACAGCGGTAGTACCGCTGAGGCTCACTAAGCGGCAGTACCGCTCCTCGGAGCGGTAGTACCGCTTGATGGCCTCAGCAGCAGTGCCTCTGCGGATCCGTGCTCCTACCGCCTCGACACAGTGGTTGGAGCGGTAGTACGGCTGCAGTCCACTAAGCGGTAGTACCGCTCCTCGGAGCGGTAGTACCGCTTGCTGGGCTCAGCCGCAGTACCGCTGTGGCTTCGTGCTCCTTCCGCTTCGATTCGAGTGCGCATTTTCTCGTGTCGGGTTTTGCGGTACTTGCTGCGGTAGTAGTGGCGGTAGTGCTGCTTGTGAGCGGTAGTACCGCCCTACCTCCGCGGTAGTACCGCTCTGGTTCCCAGCCCCAGCCCTTTTCTTCTGGCGCGGCAGTACCGCTGAGGGGGAGCGGTAGTACCGCTTACGAGCAGTAGTACCGCCCTGCCTCCGCGGTAGTACCGCTCTCTGCGGGGCTGAGTGGGGGTTAACGATTGGATTTTCCCCCTCCTATAAAAGGGGGTCTTCTTCCCCGTTGAACCCTAATCTTTTTAGCTTGTGTTCTTCCCCCATTGTTGATCTTCTTCGAGCTTTCTAACTCTCAATCCCTCCAATGATTCTTGCTAGTTCTTGAGGGAAAAGAGAGAGGAGATCTAGATCCACGTTTCCACCAATCACTTTCTCCTCTAAGTGAGGGGAACCCCTTGGATCTAGATCTTGGAGTTCTTCGTGTTCTTCTTTCGTTCTTCCTCTCATTTTCTTCCCTAGCATTAGTTGCTTTGGTGGGATTGGGAGAGAAGGACTTGGGCACTCCGTGTGCCCTTGCCATTGCATTTGGTGCATCGGTTTGAGTTCTCCACGGTGATACGTGGAAGTGAAGTTTGAGAAGCTTATTACTCTTGGGTGTTTGGGCACCCTAGAGCTTGTTCTTCTTGGGTGCCTTGGCGCCCTAGACGGTTGGTGGTGTTCGGAGCTCAATCATTGTGGTGTAAAGCTCCGGGCAAGCGTCGGGGTCTCCAATTAGGTTGTGGAGATCGCCCTGAGCAATTTGACGGGTACCGGTGACCGCCCCCAAGGGTTGCCAAAGTGTACGGGTTCGGTGACCGCCCCCAAGGGTTGCCATTTGTACGGGTTCGGTGACCGCCCTCAAGGGTCCCTTAGTGGAATCACGGATCTTGCATTGTGCGAGGGCGTGAGGAGATTACGGTGGCCCTAGTGGCTTCTTGGGGAGCATTGTGCCTCCACACCGCTCCAAACGGAGATTAGCATCCGCAAGGGTGTGAACTTCGGGATACATCATCGTCTCCTCGTGCCTCGGTTATCTCTTACCCGAGCCCTTTACTTATGCACTTTACTTTGTGATAGCCATATTGTTTCTTGTCATATATCTTGCTATCACATAGTTGCTTAACTTTCTTAGCATAAGTTGTTGGTGCACATAGGTGAGCCTAGTTGTTTTAGGTTTTGTGCTTGGCAAATTAACCGCTAGGTTTATTCCGCATTTGTTAAGCCTAAACCGTAATTATTTTAAAACGCCTATTCACCCCCCCCCCCCCTCTAGGCGACATCCACGATCTTTCAACAATGTTGATAGAACGCAAGAGTTCTAAGAAGAGAAGCAGAGGGTGCTTCAACAACACATAGGCAGAGAGAAGAACACATTGAATGCATCCGTGACCGGGATAACCTTTTAGTAGAGACTTGTAACAGGAACTGTTCACCGAAATATCTGTACCTTCAATAACGGTCCCATAAAAACAAGTATAATACTTTACCTCTACCATGTTAATACAAATATATAGGAACTGTTATACAAAGCCGAATACAAGAAATACTGAGACGGATGTGCAAATCTCGGCGCAGATCAAGGGCTCACAAACTGCGTGCCCTGTACCTGCGCGTCACAAATCCCATCCCAGATATGCCTATATACTCTAACAGTGTAGGTAGAATGACTTCTTGCCTTTGCGTTGGCTTGATGTATGTGTGTAGGACAAATGGCTTTCTTATATGGGTGTTGGCTCCTTGACGTGGTTCACGACCATAGTGGTAATCTTGAAGGAACCCTTACCATCATGTAGATGAAATTGCCTTTTGTCTTTTTTTTTGCGGGGAAAAATCGCCTCTTGTCTTTGTCTGGAGGTTTCCAGTCATGACGGTGGTCTCAATGGAACCTTCACCGTTTGGTCTTTCATCGACTTGATGGTATATGTACTAAGGCCCTGTTTGATTCAGATTTTATCGACGGATTCCGCTATCGCGCAGCAGAATCTGAACCAAAGGGCGAACTCAGCAGAATTCGATTCCAGAAATCCGCTACCAAAATCTGAATCAAAAGCGGAAGCAGCCCAGGACATGCTTTTCAAAATTTGATTCCGCTGCTGGCAAAAATCTGAAAAGGCTGTATCAGCTAGTTTGCCAAATGACCTACATCTTTTTCACATCAGATTTTCCACAGCAGATTTTTCACAACTGCTTTTAGAAATCCACAACCGAACCAAACAGGGCCTAAGTATCCATGACCCTCAAAATGGAGCGCTCTTCTTTACTGGGTTACGTGGACCTCTCTCCTCTCTCGGTGAATTTACCAATTGTTTGTCTTTTATTTATTTACTTTTATTTTTTCAACTTTTCATTCATGAACATTAAAGAAAATCTTGATTTTTTGAAATTAATGAATATTTTAAATTTTACAAACATATTTAAAGATCATGGACATTTTTAAAGTCTATGAATATTTTCTAATCTGTAAAACTTTTTCAAACTCAGGAACAGTGTTTCAGATCCACTCATGTTCTTTAAATTCACAAATATTTTTAATAACTATGGTTTTGCTAATTTGCAAAAAGTATCCATGCCCCCTCAAAATGGAGCAGTCTTCTTTACTAGGCTGCATGGAGCCCTCTCCTTGCTCTGTGAATTTACCAATTGTTTTTCTTTTATTTATTTATTTCTAATTTTTCAATTGGACATTCATGAACATTTAAGAAAATATTGTTTATTTAAATTAATGAATATTTTTTACTTTTAAATACATTTAAAGTTGATCAACATTTTTAGAGTCTATGAATATTTTCTAATTTGTAAAAAATTTCTCAAATTCATGAACAGTGTTTGAGATCCATTCTTTTTTTTGAATTCACAAATATATTTTTAATAATTATGGTTTTGTTAATTTGCAAAAAATAATCTAAAAACTATGAACATATTATGCTTTAACAAATTTTTTGAAATAAATAAATGGTTTTTTCCGAGTTAGCACTAGAATGAGCTGTAAAAAAAATAAGCAAGTGAGCGAGCGAAGCAGGGAGCCGAGCTGAGCAAGCGAGGGCTTCATGGGACCGCAGCATAATAACAACTTTATCATTTCAACACCGAATAAGAGCTTCCAAGGGCTCACACAACCAACGCCGACTGACACTAACACCGAAACATGTAAGAACATCACAACCACGCACAAAACAACTTCACGCACGGTTTCACACTGTACATGACTATAGCACTGAAGCAGGCCCGGGGCACAGTGCTAGCCTGGCTCCGCCCCTGCCCAGGGCCACACGGCTTGCGCTATCAACGGGCCAATGATTTCAGCCAGCATCCAGCCGCTAAGGAATCGTTGGCTTTTGGTGCGGGGTGACTCACTCACCGACAGGATGGCATGCCGGTCGATTCACGTGTGAGATCTGGTAATAGGAGTAGTGCCCTAGTTCTAGTACGACAGCAAGCAAGGTGCATCTTTGAACAGTGCCAAGGAGGGCAAGGACCTTTCGTATCCAAAGCCAGGAAATGAAGAGGAAACTAAGGCGGAGAGTGGTGCAACAGGACTCGCCTATGCCCGCCCTCACCGACACAATCAAGAATGCGAGCACAAGGGACGGCAAGTCTCCCGGTTCAGACTGGAATGGACCCGTTCGTCCACACGCCAATCTAGTAATCCGTCTCATGGTCCATCTGCAGCCAGGCATGCTCGCGAAGACAGAAGAAGCTGGCACAGCACAGATGCAAAGGCAACACTCCTATAATAGCCTCCGTTTGTGATCATTCTAGAGATGAGAGATCAACTCCAGTGCCTCAGCAAACATGGATACACGCTCTACCCCTCTCCTCCTACTAAATTTGCTGCATCTGTTTCCGCACATCTCGGCTCGCGAATTCCTCTCGCCGGGCTCCTCTCTCTCCGTAGAGGATAGCTCCGACGTGCTCCGCTCGCCGGATGGTACTTTCACCTGCGGCTTCAACCACATTTCCCAAACTGCCTCCGTCTTCTCCATATGGTACTCCAACACGGCCGAAAAGACGGTCGTCTGGAGCGCGAACCATCTCCACCCAGTGTACTCCCGGGGATCCCGAGTCACGCTAGATGCAGATGGCCGACTGGCCGTAGAAGACCACGATGGCCGGCCCGTCTGGGCGAACAATGTGACGTCTTCTTCAAATACCAAGCAAGCTCAGTTGTTGGACACTGGGAACCTCGTCGTCAAGGGCCAAGGTGATACCATTCTTTGGCAAAGCTTCCATTCTCCTACCGACACATTGCTGCCCCATCAGAACATTACTAGTGCTGCAAAGTTGGTATCTGCTAGTAGGCTACTTGTCCCTGGCCGCTACAGCTTCCGTTTTGATGATGAACATATACTCACACTGTTTGACGATGAGAAGGATATCTCTTTTAAATATTGGCCAGATCCTAGTAATGATATATGGACAAAGAACAGGCGTGCGTTTAATACCACCACAATTGGGGTACTTGATAGGCGGGGGTATTTTCTTGGAAGTGACAAATTAAATTTTAAGGCTGTTGACTGGGGTTATGGGGTTTCGCGGAGATTAACATTGGATTATGATGGGAACCTTAGATTATACAGTCTAAATAAGACAGATGGAAGATGGTTTGTCACATGGATGGCATATCCTCAGACCTGCTCGGTACGTGGTCTTTGTGGCATTAATGGAATATGTGTGTACACACCCAAGCCTGCTTGTGCATGTGCCCCTGGACATGAGGTCATCGACCCAAGTGACCGGAGCCAAGGTTGCAGACCAACATTCAATCTTAGTTGTGATGGGCAGGAGATATTTTTGAAGCTACCCACCACTGACTTCCACGGTAATGATCTAAGTGAGCATGCTAGAGTTTCACGTTATGAGTGCAAGAAGATATGCTTGAAGGACTGCAATTGCAAAGGTTTTGCATACTGGCAAGGAACCGGGCGTTGCTATCCAAAGTGGTCCCTTGTTGGGGGTGTAACCGGGTCGGCTGTTAGTGGTGGTTCTATCTATCTCAAGATTCCTAAGACACTACAGGTCAGAGAGTCATCAATTCCTCACTCGCAACCTTTTGGTCCTAGATATGTTCCTAATTGTAGTGCAAAGAGCGAAAGCTTCACTCCAAATTTTGGGGATCAACTTAAGAGCAGTCAAAGTGGATCACACTCACAATACTTGTACTTGTCATATGGATTCTTGTTGGCTATATTTTGTGTGGAGGTAATATTTGTGGCACTAGGGTGCTGGATTTTGTTCGGAATGGAGGGCAAGCAGTTAATAGGAGTATGGCCAGCTGAGGTTGGCTATGAAATGGTAACCAACCATTTCCGCAGATACACTTACAAGGAGTTGCAGACAGCAACTCAAAAGTTCAAGGATCGGATTGGATGTGGAGCATCTGGTCTTGTATACAAGGGGGTCTTAAAAGACAAAAGGGTTGTAGCAGTGAAAAGGTTGGCAGACATAAACCAAGGGGAAGAAGAATTCCAACATGAACTGAGTGTGATTGGAAGGATTTACCATATGAACCTAGTAAGGGTTTGGGGATTTTGTTCTGATGGTCCACACAGAATATTGGTTTTAGAGTACGTTGAGAATGGTTCTTTGGATAAAACCCTATTTAGTAGTGAAAGGTTACTTCGGTGGAGTGAAAGGTTTAAGATTGTTCTAGGGGTGGCAAGAGGATTGGCATATCTTCATCATGAGTGCTTGGAGTGGGTTATCCACTGTGACATCAAGCCTGAGAACATATTGTTGGATGATAACTTGGAGCCAAAGATCAGTGACTTCGGCCTTGCAAAACTTGTGAACAGAAGTGGATCCAAGAAAAATGTATCGAGGATTCATGGAACTAGAGGTTATATAGCTCCCGAGTGGGTTTCTAGCCAGCCAATTACAGCAAAGGTTGATGTATATAGCTTCGGAGTGGTTCTCCTAGAACTACTCATGGGTGCTCGTGTTTCAGACTGGGCGTCAAATGCCGGCGAGGAAGTTGAAATGGTCCTTGGAAGGGTTGTTAGGATGCTTATAGAGAATTTGATGCTGGAAGGCAACCAACACTTATGGCTTGCTGACTTCATTGACATAAGGTTGAATGGCCAGTTCCATAACCTACAAGCAAGAACGATAGTAAAGTTGGCTGTCTCATGCCTAGAAGAAGACAGTAGAGAAAGGCCCACCATGGAAAATGTTGTGCAGATGCTTTTGTCGGTTGATGAAGCTAGTGGCGTAATGCAGTAGTATGCTACAAACAAAAAGGGGTTTGATGCTTTACACAACATGTCATGTATGGTTATTTTTGGATCGAAAACAAGATACCGGGATGTGTATCATGCATTATTATCGTTGTCATTATCATCGTAGTCATATACTTAGCAAGTTTCACTTTTCTTTTGGTTCGTGTCTAAACTTGTTTATTACACCGGGTGGAGTCGTGTTGGGTGTGCCTTGGAATTCTTGAATGAATTGAACACTGAGTCGGTTTGTAAGGAAGTTATATAATGCAATGAAAAGTCGCTAGAAAAAGCTGTGGAGTTGGAGCAGCAGCAAATCCATCAATTTATTCTTCCATTTGTTGCAGAGAGAGATGTGTTGATCGGTTGCAGAAAAAGAGACCAACTTCACGCACGCGAGTCCTAGCGTGTGCTCCTCTGCAATGAGCTATATGACAGTACTGAATTTCGATTTCACATTTTGACCACACCGTCAGATATGTAGTGTTCAAGTACTAATATTTGTGCGAAAGTTATGCTAGTAACTAATTAGTAGGTTTCTCTATCACTATTAGTGAGTTAAGGTCTTCAATTAGCACTACTGATAGCAATCAACCCATTACCAAACTCTGCTATATATACAAAAATCTTGTGTATTTGTTGTTTCAAATTTCACTAAGTCCTTTGGATCCATACAAAAATTCCAAATCATACAGGGTCTCCATTGAGAGAGAACGACCCCTCTGGAGTACTATCGCTATTGCTCCTTCCCATTAGATATTTGGTGGGCATTTCGCAGTGTGATTCTGTGTTATCCACTATCAACCATATTTATTGGTGCTATAGTATCACATGGTGGCGCTTCTTTTTTCTAAGTGATGGTTGGGTGCTGGGGTTTGATATGTTTTTATTAGGCTGGTTTCTACTGGTTGATTCCAAAATCATTCACCCGATCAAAATAAAAAAAACAAATTCAAAGTTGAATACCTCAATTGAATTGAAGAGCTTCAGAATTAGGGAACATACCGAATAAAAATAATTAGATGAGAGGGCTCCTTGAAAAATTGTTGACACAGTCGAAGTCGGATGACCTGATTCTAAATTGAAGACCTCAATTAATTGTGAGATCTTGAAAATTAGGAAGCATAGTGTATAGTATTAAATAACTGAATGGGCGAGCTTTGAGAAATTTTAGACTTGGTCAAAATTACTAGGGAGCATAGTGTATAGTATAAAATAATTAAATGAGAGAGCTTTAAGAAATTCTTGACTCGGTCAATATCGGATGATCCAAATTAATTTGGAGACCTCAATTGACTGCAAGGCCTTACAAATTAGGGAGCATAGTGTTATAGAAGACTATAATGAGTGGATGCACTTTGGTGCACCTTTGGTGTCATTGGGTTTCTTAAAAAAATTACTCACTCTGTTTCAAAATATAAGGTGTATTTTTTTGAAAACTCAAACTTTTTAATTTTGATCAAATTTGTGGAGAAATATATCAAAATCCATAATATCAAAAAAGTATGATTAGATTCATCACAAAATGAATTTTCATATTTTTTTTGTTTAATATTGTGGATGTCGATATTTTTTGCTTTGAACTTGGTCAAGTTATACCCCTTACATTCTGGAACTGGTGGATATTTAGTTTGGCGGGTAGGGAAGATGACGGAGTGTGTTTTACTTTTTTTATAATGCAGTGATTTGATGGGCCTTTCGAGGTGTTGTTCTGTGTTATCTACTAAAGAACGTATATTTATGTAGGGAAATTTCGGTGGCGGTGGCTACGTGTAGTATATCGGTGCTACAATATCACACAATGGCGCTTTTTTAGGTGATGGGTTGGTGCGCGGGAGTGATATGTTTTTTATAGGCCGGTTGCTGCTGATTGATTAAAAAAATCGTTGTCCCTGTCAAAATCGTAAACCATATTCAAAATTCAATACTTCAATTGAATAAAAAAGCTTCAAAATTAGGGGGCGCCGAGAATTAAAAGAATTGAATGGAAGAGGTCCTTGAGAAATTGCTGGCCCAGTAAAAACCGGGTGACCCAGTTCTAAATTGAAGACCTCAATTAGTTGTCAGGTCTTAAAAATTAAGAAGCATGTTGTATGGTATAAAAGAATTGAATAAAAGAGGTTTGGGAAATTGTTGACCCGGTCAAAATCTGGTGACCCAATTCCAATTGCAGACCTCAATTGAATGTGGGCTATTTAAAACTAGGGAGCATAGTGTGATAGTGGATACTAGAAGGGTTGGGCGCACTTTTCTATGCCATTGGTGTTGTTGGGTTTCTTTAAAAAATACTCACATTGTTTTAAAATATAGGGTGTATTACTTTTTTCAAAATTCAAAAATTTCAAGTGTTATCAAATATATATATATATATATATATATATATCAAGTTTTATCAAATATCAAAATTCAAAATACCAAATCGGTATGATTAGATTCATCACAAAATGGATTTCCATACTTTTTTGTCTAGTATTGTGGATGTCAATATTTTTTGCTCTAAACTTGGTCAAAGTTAAAAAATGACTTTCTAGAAAACTAATACACTTATATTTTGGAACTAATGGAATATTTAGTTTGGCGGGTGGGGAAGATGATGGAGTGTGTTTTATTTATATTTATAATGCGGTTATTTGATGGGCCTTTTGTGGTGTAGTTCTGTGTTATCCGCTAACCAACAAATAATTATGTGGAGAAATTTCTGCATCGATGGCTACATGTACTATATTGGTACTACAATATCACATGGTGACGTTCCCTTTCTCTATGTGGTGGGAGGGTGCACGGGATTCTTTTGTTTTTATAGGCCGAACGCTGTTGCTTGATTTGAAAAATCATTGACCTGACCAAATCATAAACCAAATCCAAAATTGAATACCTTAATTGAATGAAAGCTTCGGAATGAGAACATACAAAATTAAAAGAATTAAATGGGAGAGCTATTGAGAAATTATTGACCCGATCAAAATCAGGATGACCCAATTCTAAATTTTAGGCCTCAATTAATTGTGAACCATTTAAAATTAGGAAGCATAGTGTATAGTTTAAAAGAATTGAATGGAATAGCTTTGATAAATTGTTGACCCGGTTGAAATCGGGTTACAAAATCCTAGTTGGAGACCTCAATTGAATTTTGGCTCTTCAAACCTAGATAGTATAGTGCTAGAGAGCATAGTGTTATAGAAGATTCCTACAACTATTTCTCATGTAATTAATTATTACCTTTAGTATTTTAATTCCTATACAACTATTTCCCTAGTTACTAATTATTATATCACTTTAGCTTTAGGGGAAATCTTTCCATACCGCTTCATAATAAAGGGCGGGGTGTTTTTTTTTCAAAAAGTATGTTGCCCCCGCTGAGAGAGATATGCGGAGTGTGTACGCATCGCACTGGGTCGTCCCATTTTACACATTTTTTTCCTCTTCTGTAAAAAGATCAAAACATGAGTGGCCGTCGAGAATTCGAACCGGGCACTTGTAATAAAACCACAATAACCAACTGAAGTACTTTCATGTTATGTCCGGTTATCTTCTTTTTACCTCTCCAAATATAACACAAACCAATGCGAGCCTATTCTTTTTTCGTTCGCTTCTTCTTCTATTTTTTTCTCTTTCTTTTTCATTTTTCATTTTATTTTCTTTTAAAATTTCGTGAACTATTTTTAAATCATGAACGTTTCATAAATCTCTGAACTTTTCAGATTCGTGAACATTTTCTTAAATTCGTGAACTTTGTTTTCAATTATGTGAACTTTTTCCTAAATTCGTAAAAAAAATCAAATCCACGAAAGCTTTTGAACTATTATGAATTATTCCTAAATCTGTAAAAAAAATTCAAATTCGTGAAGATTGTTTCCAAAATTTTGATTTTTTTTCAAATCCATGAACGCTTGGCTGGCCCAACAGGCTCGCAACGGGAGCCATGCGGTCACCTAGTTGGGCCAGGGCCTAAACTTGTTTATTTTATTTTTCATTTTTCTTTTCTATTTTTGTTTAGTTATTTTTCTCATTTTGGAACTTTATTATTATTTATAACCTATTCAAAAATTTGTAATGGTTTTGGAATACCAAAAAATGTTCACGTTTTCAAATATTGTTTACAACTTTAGTAAATGTTCTAGAATTTCAATACATGTGCTTGCTTTCAAACTTTTTGTTCACAATATTATGATTTTTTTTCTTATTTTCAAACAAGCTCATAAATTTTTGAAAAAGTACATGGTTTGCAATTTGTGTTCAACATAAATTGTTAGGAAATTTTTTACAATTTCTGAAAAATTGTAAAATTTCCAGACATAATTTGAAATTTGGACCTATTTGAAGGATGTTGGGAAATAATGTGCTCTCAGACTGGGCCTTCTGATCAATTCGAACACCCTCCATTGAACATAGTGTTCTTGGGACATTCATGAAATGACCTCACTTTTTGCCAGCACGTGGACATGCTCATCGTAGGCATCCATGCCAAATTTGAAGAATATTGAAAATCATAATTTAAGTAGGTACTTAAAGATGTAATTTTAATTTTTCTTGGTTTCCGCATGCAACAATGGACCGGCCCAGTCAGGCGGACTCCTATGAAAAGAGTATTTATTCTTACCGTTCCTGTCAAATTCCTGATTTGTTTTTCAAATTGATGAACTTTTTTCAATTTGGCAAACTTTTTTCATCCTTGGAGCTAGGGGTGGGTATAAAAATCGACAAATGGAAAACCGGACTGATACTGAAACAAAAAAACAATTTTTTTTGTGTTGGTGTTGAAAAATTTCTGCCATATGTAGTGACCAGCGCGCGTGCAGCATGGACATCAATTTGATGGGCCAAGATGATCACTTGCATGCAAGGCATAAACTTGTTTTGGACCTTTTGTTGCAGCCTGCATGTACGCAACATGTTCTTCCATACGTGGTTTTTGTCCCACCTCGTGTGGTCATGCAGAAGGAGGCAGGAACGTTGGCTGGATAATAAGGCGTCCTGGTTACACGGTTGTCAGCTTTTAAAATTAAAAATACGATCAGAGATTAAAGAAAAAATCACAGATTTAAACAAGCTCATCGATTTGAAAAAAAAGTACAGGAATGTGAGAAAATAGTTCGCAGAATTGAAAAAAGTTCATCGATTAGAAAAAAAGTTAATGAATTTGATAAAAGTTTGCAAAATTTAAAAACATTCATCGATTTGGAAAAAAGTTCATATATTCACAAAATAAGTCCATTGATGTGAAAGAAGTTCACAAATTTAAGCAAATGTAAAAGAAAATAAAAAATAAGAAGAAATAAAGAAAAAAGAAAAATGAATAATACCAAAAAAAGTCCAAACAAAACAAAAAAGGAAGAAACCAAACTGAGAAGATGCACAAGGAAGAGAATAAAATAAGTAACTAGGCAGAGCAAGTGAGCTGTCCCAGTTGATCACAACGGCTGGAAGCAAATCAAGAGCCCCGGAGTTCGAATCCTATCTCATACTAGAAGAACGCCCGTGCATTGCAACGGGGCCACATTAACTTCAAGAGTACAATATTAATATTCTCATACATATCAAGTGACATTGGCGACTTTTTTTATCATCAAATCCTCACACACACACACACTCTCTCCGTCCCTCTTCCTCACTATCTCTCCCCCTGTCCCTCTCTCTCTAACACACACACATATCCATCTTATTGGATACGGGACCATAATCCATCTATTTCACACGCACACATGCTAGTGCATAACAATATGGATTATGTGTATTATATTTGCCACCACAACTGAGGGAATTAATTTCATGTAAATCGGCCAGCCACAGCTCCAAGAATACGCGGAGGAGGCGGGCCACGGGCCCGCTTCCAAGTGCATCTGCACGCCGGCCACCCACGCCGGGTCCTTCAAGTGCCTCTTCCACCGCACCAACTTCCAGGGCCACGGCCACGGCCACGGCCAGGGAAGCCGCCCTTCTTCGCCCCCTTCACTGGCCGCGGGCAACGCGGTGCCGCGGCACACGGCCTTGCCGTCCTCGTCCTCCGGCACCGTCACGACCCAGTGACGCAGCCCAAGCATCGGCCTCGAGAACCAAGAACGCTCGACAACAGAGAGGGAAGGGAAGATCATATACATGTCATAAGAAAGGGAGTTTATTTACGGCTCCCTCGATGTATTGTTTCGTTTGTTTAGAGATTGATTACTATCCGTGAGTTAAGGTAAGGTTAATGTGATTGAGCGATTTCTCTGAAAATCAATTATTTGTTTTCTAATTAATGTGATTGAGTGATTTAAGGTAAGGTTAATTAATTTAGATTTGATCTTTAGAGATTGTTCGTGATTGATTCTACATTACTAAATAACTTGCGCCAGTATGGAAATTTCTGATCTGTTCAGATTTCTTTCATTCTGTGAGAGGGTGACGCGAAAATAAACCGATGAAGTGGGGGGAGGGGACGAAAAAAATCTACGAAAAAACCAGTGAAGGTGGGAGGAGGTACCAAAAAAATCATGGAAGCGAGACTACCAACTACTCCATTAGGAGTAGAGACTAAATAACTTGCGCCAGTATGAAAAGTTCTGATCTGTTCAGATTTCTTTCGTTCTGTGAGAGGGTGATGCGAAAATAAACCGATGAAGTGGGGGGAGGGTACGAAAAAAAATCTACGAAAAAAACCAGCAAAGGTGGGAGGAGGTATCAAAAAAACCATGAAAGGTGGGACGAAAAAAAACCTGAAAGCGAGACTACCAACTGCTCCATTAGGAATAGAGACACCTATATTTTGAAGGTTGGAAAAAGAATAAGAAAATTCAATGGGCCAGGCCCTGGAGGGAGAAGGGTAGTAAAACTGAGGCAAATTAAACGAGGCTACAAATTTAATTTCACATTTTTCTTTAATTTCCTTTTACCCAAGATTCTTTACTGCCTTAGTAAGGAAGTACTTTGCATTAAAATATTTTCAAACCTCCTCCTCCATAGATTTCGATGCGGTGCAAAGGGAGAATCCTAAAATTGGAATTTATTTTCTTTATTGAAAATAGAAATAATGATAACGCTCCATGCTTATAAATGTTTTTCACATATTTAATCAGTATTCAATGTGTACTAAAAATGTTCATCACTTACTGAAAAATGTCCATCAGATATTTATAAAATATTCATAACATGTTTGAAAAATATTTGTCGGATAGTTTTTGGAAAAACCTCCTTGGGTGCTAAAAAATATAGAAAGAAAGAGACTGATAGAAAAGGGAAATAAAAGAAAAATAAAGAGCTGGAAAAAGCTAGCAGAAAATCAGAATGAAAAAGAGGAAAGGTTCATTGTGGTGGAACCATCCCACCAATGTTCAGTTCTAAACTTGACATTAGTGTTTGCATTTTTTTATTTGTTTCTAGCTTTTTAGCATTGTTCGTTCAGTGGAAGAAAACGTTTCTATCAACTAGAAAACGTCTATTAGTTACTAGATAAGTTACTCCCACTGTGACCGACCTAAGTGTTGTGGTCGGGGTCTGATGGGCTAGGCCGTATTGTTGTATTTTTTCTGCCCCACGCGTATTGTTGTATTTTTTCTGCCCCATGTTCCCGTGGAGGATGAACTCCGTTCGTATCTTGCCGGTATTTAAATCGATGTGACCTTGAGTCAGCCCATTCCAGAGGCAGGTTGCCTCTTTGTTCATACATTCTTGTGAATAACTCCATGGATAGTTTTCTCTTGTTGATTTGAAAAAGTGCTGATACGGTTTTGCGGGAGTTAATTGCATAAAACCATCACATTTATGGCATCGTTTGCAGAAAACCATGAGGTCACTAATTTTTTACAAAAAACACCGCACATTCAATAAACTTTTTGCAGAAAGCACCGATCAAGTGATTTAGGTCGTTTAATCACTTTCTAAGGGGCTGGATTGTCGGGAGCTGACTTGGCAAAACATTTACATATACACCCATAGATTTTAAAAGTAAAAGCAATTGACCCCCTCCCCCCTCCCTCGCGGACAGCAGCGGGTGGGCAGCGCAAGCTCAACTGCTGCTCGCAGCCTTGAAGACCGGCGACGCCATGGCCCTGCCGTGGCCGCGCCTCGGCCATCTGCATGGGACACCCAGGACGCTTGATGCCAAGGAGTGTGGTGCCGGCCGTGGCCTTGCCGTCCGCCGAAATCAGCGCTAGCAGTGTGATCTCGGCTGCTCGAGACCTTGAAGGCTGGCGGCGCCTCCAGTCCTCGACCAACGTCGGGGAGGTGCTGTGCCGGGGCGTCGCCATGGAGGAGGTCGGAGCTCAAGCTCCATTCCTGCATCGCACGACCAGATGCAGATGCATCGTGCCCCAAGACGCTGTCACTGCTCGCCAAGACGCTACCGCCGGCCTGATCTATAGAACCCCAGCCATGCGGACGCGGAGGCATCGTGCGCCAGGACGCCGTCGCCGGCCTGATCTGCAGCGTTTCAGCGACTAGGCCTTCGCCACCGGCGCCTCCGTTTCATCTGCAGCGGCCGCCCCCAAAGCTCTAGCCTCCGCAGCTCGGGCACCCCGGCGGCGTTGGCCACATCCTCTTCGGCCATGACCACGGCACCACGGACGAGCTACTCGGTCAACTCCTGCCATTTGCTTTTATTTTTATTTTTATCTAAAGGGGTGTATATAAATGTTTTGCCAAGTCAGCTCATGATAATCCGGCCCCACTTGTCACTAAGTGATTAAACGATCTAAATCACTCGATCAATGTTTTTTGCAAAAAGTTTACTGAATGTGTTGTGTTTTATATAAAAAATTAATGACCTCGTGGTTTTGACAAACAGTGCCCCAATGTGCTTGTTTTATGCAATTAACTCGTTTCCCAGTTATTGCAGAGTTACAAGCCCGTGAAAAAATACGAGGAAGACAAACATGGTGGCTCATGAGATAGCAAGCTTTTGCTTTAGTGTGAACTCTTACGTCGTGTTAGCGGGAGGTGTGCCATCCTGCGTGAGACTTAGTGTTGAGTCTGGTTGCATAAACATAAGATCATCTCTACCCGATCCCTAAAAGACAATAGACAATAAAGGAGTAAAATTTTGGTTTTATTCATCTAACCGGCACCTTTTTTTTAGAACGAAAGCTTGCGGAGAGCCCGACTTTGAATTAACAAAGCCATCAACCGACCAAAAGTTATAACAAACAACCAAATTACAGCGGTCAGAACGATACAATGGGGAACACTGGACTGAAACGCTGACTACAACCTCCACAAGCAGCTAATGAAAAGGAAATTAAGATCACAGCTTGCAAAGGCCGAGCACTCCACACTAGGATCATATATAGTAGAGCAGAGCAGCAGAGTAGGACATAGCCGACCTTCGAAGATGGCCATGCTCCAGGAACACCTAGAGAAGAAGGGGAACAACATCTTCCATCTCTATCATCGAAGAGGGACCCTACCCCCTCGCCATGGCTCGTAGGCGCCGCACCGTCGGGATTTCGAGAAGCTCATCCTAGAGCTAGAAGAATGCCGCCCTCACATCGAAAGGTAGACCTAGTGCGGCCACTTCGATTTGGGATATCCCTAGCCGGCCGCTCCGCCACGGTCCATGCCCAACTAGGTGGAGATAAGCTTCGTGGAATCGGACGATGAAGAGGAAGCAGCTCAATCCCTCACCTGCAGCGCCTCCCGACCGCATCCCGCCTCCCTAACGGCGCCTCCAGCAAGGTCACGACGCGTAAGGCGCCCCGCCGCCAAATCCGAGAGGATATAAGGTTTTCACCCGGCAGGGTGGGTCGGGGTGGAAAGCAGGGAACCTCGGCTGCGCCCCCATGGAGGAAAGCAACGCCCTTGGGCGTTACTGCCGCCGGACCGGCCGGACCGGCCAAGGTTTCCCCCGGTCCCCTAGCTGGCCACCAACACGCACCAACGCCGGGGCCAGAGAGCAAATCACTAGCCACCGCTGACGACGAGAAAGAGGTAGCAGGGAGAGGGATTTCGAACCTCTAGATCTGACGAAGAAACTTCGCGCCGTGGACGGATTCCGCCAACCACCCGCCGCCCGCGCGGCCAGGCATGCTGGCCAGCACCCCTGCGAACGCTGTCCATCGCCCGACAGCACCGCCTCTCTGGTTGGGGCCGCCACCCCATGAACCGCAGGCCTCCGCGAGATTCCCGCCGCCACCTTCACCGGCGCCCGCGCAGGCTTCCCGGCGACCGTCTCCGGTAGCGACGAGGGGATGAAGGGAGTGGAGGGGGGTGGCGGCGGCCGCAGAACCCTAGTCGCCCCGCGAGGGCCGGGAGGAGGGGGAGGGGGGGGGGGGGGATCTCCTAAACCGGTTAGAGAAGTAAAATTTTGGGTTTGTCTAGGTCTCAGTCGACTTCGACTTCGCGAAGTCTAAGTCGGCTGATGTCACCTGTTTTCTGGCGTTGCGCCTGATGGGCTGTACCCGGATGTTTGTTTCCTAGCGTGGCGCCTGTTGGGCTGTATCCGCATGACTTCTGAGCTGTTTTGCTTGTTTATTTGTTTGTTAATTTCAGCTGGGCTTCTTTCTTTGTTTCTGTCTTTTGGCTGGGATGTTCCCTCGCTTGTTTTTGTTACACAGGGAAGAATGTGTTGAACAAAAGAAGATATAGGCCCGGGTTAGAGACAGGTGCTTTTGGCAAATGATTTTTTATTGCCTTGTTATTTTTCTGGGCGCTACTTCTTGTAGCGCACTGGAAGGGCCACTAGCATATATTGTATGATTTCCTCGTGTCTATTTTTTGTTGTTTTTGCCTGGTTTTTCTATTTTATTTTTTCCTTTTGTCTGTCCAATGTTCGTTTTCCCTTTTCATTTCAGTTTCATGTTCACTAAGAAATAAAAGTAAGCACTTATTTACATTTGTAGTAATATTTCACAAAAAGTATTTCCGTATTCTCAAAAAGCTTCATTGTGTACAATTTTTTGGGTGTAATTGCAGAATGTTCATTAAGATTTAAACATATTTTCCATATATTATAAAAATGTAAAATAAAAATAAAAATGCTGAATGTATATTTGGAAAAATAATGAAAGTTTAGAGAGCGGCTAGTTACAGGTATTTGTACACCTTATAATTGTGTTTAATGTTACACCATGCAGTTGCAATTGAGATATGACGTGCACAATAGTTTGTTCTTGATAAAACCGACAAAACACCAGTAGTTGTTGTCGTGTTGAAGACATGCAGTTGCAGTATGACACGGCAATTCCAGTTGTGTGTCTAGTGATTGACATAAAATTGACTCATCCGCCTCCACAAACACCACAAATTGATAGTCGAGGCGACACTTGCGGTTGCAAACCTAATGTCGGGCATGCAACTGCCCCTACCTCTCCTGCTGGCCTCCGACAAAAACATAAGGCCAGTTGCAGTCAGGAGGGACACATGCAATTGTAGTCGTGGGCGAAACTTGCAGTTGCAAGCCTAGTGTTGGGCATGCAACCTCCCCCACTCCCGCTACCCACCGACAAAACAAAACGTCAATTGCAGTCGGGAGTGTCGACATGCAATTGCAGACAGGGTGACAATTGCAATTGCATGCCTAGTGTCAGACATGCAACTACCCTCTGGTCTCCCACCGACCATCGACAAATCAAAATATTAGTTGCAATCGGGTGTGCGGGCATGCAATTGCAGTCGAGGGCGACACTTGCAGTTGCAAACCCTCGTGTTAGGCATGCAACTGCTCTCCCCCTTTCCCATCTCCCACCGACCAAAAACATATTAGTTGCAGTTGGATGTGTAGGCATGCACTTGCAGTCTAGGGGCGACACTTGCACTTGCAACTCCAGTGTCGGACATGCAATTGCCCGCCTCTCCCGCCACCCACCGCCCAAAAAATGTTAGTTGTGGTTGGTCTATAGGCATGCAGTTGCAGTCAAGGGTGGCACTTGCAGTTGCAAGCCAAGTGTTAGGAATGCAACTGCCCCCCTCCTTTCCCGTCGGCATCCGACAAAAAACACAATGCCCGTTGCAGTCGGGAGGGAGACATGCAATTGCAATTCAGGGCGACACTTGCAGTTGCAAGCCTAGTGTCAGCCATTTAACCGCCCCTCTCCCGCTGCCGGCCGACAAAATAACATGTCAGTTACGGTCAGTCGTGTGACATACAATTCCATACAAGGCAACACTTGCAGTTGCATGCCTAGTGTCGTACATGCGATTGCCTCCCCTCTCCCCCCTCCCGCGTGCGTCTCCCACAGACCACTGACAAAGTAAAAGATCAATTGCAATCGGTTGTGTAGGCATGCAAAATTGCAACCGAGGGCGACACTTGGCATTGCAAGCCTAGTGTCGGGCATGCAATTGCCCCCCCCCCCCTGCCACCACCCACCGACAAAAAAAGGGTCGGTTGCGAATGGATCTGTAGGCATGCAGTTGGAGTCTAGGGTGACACTTGCAATTGCAATCCTAGTGCCGGACATGCAACTAACCCCTTCCCAGCGGCCCACCAACAAAACAAAAGGTCGGTTATAGTTGAGTCTTTAGGCATGCACTTATAGTCGAGGGCGACACTTGCAGTTGCAAGCCTAGCGTCGGACTTGCAACTGCCCTCCCCTCACCCCCCCCTCCCCCCCCCCCCCCCCCAGAAAAACACAAGGCCAGTTGCAGTTGGGAGAAAATATTCAACACTTCGCATCCCCTCAGTTCTTCCGTCGTGTGAAAGTTGCAGCCAAAAAAAGAAAATAAGAAAAGCCCCAACTGACAACAAAAAAGATCCCCTCCTCAAACCCACCGCCATACCGTGCTGCGATACGAAAAAACAAAGAAAAAAAATGCTGGTTGTACGGGCCGATTTTCACAAGACAACAACACTATCACACATTTTATAAAACAAATAAAAATGTGTTTACACAGATGCCCCAACATAAGAAAATAATACAAATACATGTGATTCATTTGGATAATCCTTTTGTCCACCCACAAAAAGTACACAAATGATTTTGACGTTCCACACATCAAAAATTACACATAGTAGTGTGTACTGGAACAAGCTAAAAAAGAATAACAAGAATAAAAAAAGAATACACCGAGCATGCTTCTCCAAGCTGGATGCCGAACACAAAGCCCAATAAACAAACAAGGAACGCCCAAAAAAGAAAATACACCAGGCCCGCCACACCCCTGAGACAGGCCTATACGAGACAAGCCACGACCTTATCGCAAATCTAAAAGCTGAAAACGATCCAACGGCAAAACACGTCGACTGAGACTTTATTAGAACTCAGTCGACTGAGTTTTAGCATATCCGAAACTTTTACTACTCCATCTAGAAGGCACCTATTTTTACCCCACCGCTACTCGCCCGAGTATAAGTTATCTTCACGTGAACACCCACTTGTAGCCGGCCGCGACTCACGTGAATCCCTCTTGTCAACGAGCGCGACCTCACCGCTTTCAGTGTGTGGCCGGCAGAAGCTGAGATTCCTCACGCTGGGTTGCGGTATGGCAGTGGTGGCCAGGGCACGTCAGGGCGACCAACTGTGCTGGCTGCACTGGCAGCCGTGAAGGAGACGAGCAGGGCGACGGCTAGCCGAAGACCCAAGCCGATGCCCTGGCACGAAGGTCGGGCGCAAGGAGGCTGACCCGTGGGTACTCTGCCCGGGCAACCGCGTGTCATCGACTTTGTGTCGTACGCCAGGTTCGTGACGGTAGACGCGACGGCTGGGCGTGCACTGTTCTACTACCTCCCCGAGGTCATCGGCAGCAACGACAACAAGCCCAAGCCGCTCCTCCTGTGGCTGAATGGAGGCCCCTGGTGCTTGTGGCTGGGGTACGGCGCCATGGAAGAGGTCAGCCCGTTCCGCATCATACGACAAGATGCTCTACCGCCGCTTCGTCGGCCACTTCGCGCCTCAGCTCGCCCACGCAATCCTTCATCTTGTCCATCCTGTTGCCGTTAGAGCGTGCATGCCCATTGTTCGAGTAAATTTTACTCCGCTAACTTTGGAAGATCGGCTAGAAATGACCAAAACTTAGTGAAGTAAAAGTACCCCACTAACATTTACTCAGCCGTTTACTCCTCTATTTTTTAGGGATCGGCTAGAGATGCTCTTTGTTGGCAATATATGTAGATTTCAAAAAGAAGTACAACATACAAAATCACTCAAACCGAAGAGAATCATCATGTCTTGTACTAATTTTCATGGAATCAATCAATCATCTCTGGTGGGCTAGCTCCTTGAAGCTGATGGGCGTGGTGATCTGTGTCGGCCCGTCCACGAAGAGCGCCTGCGCACCCAGTTCGGCGGCCCGCTGGCTGGGGTGCACATTGTCAAAGAAAGCATACGCATCGCGGTCACTGCACAGTGTCGCGTTCCTCATGCACTCACCCTCCGCGCCCAGCCTTCCGCTCCCGCAGCATGCGCTATCGGCGTTCACGAACCCGGTCGCTTGTGGGTTGTCGAAGTTGGCCCGCGTGCCGGCGAAGGAGTCGGCGAGGGAGTACGTGAGGCCTGGGAGCCTCGTTGGGCTGAGGGCTGCAGCGAGGCCAGACTTGAACGCCGCGGCGAGCCCGACAGTGAGGCGGTTCATGCCATCGTTGCAGGCACCCGTCGCGTTCAACAGGCGCACCCGCGGCACACACCCCACTGGGCCAGGGCTGATGATCCCGAATTTTCTCGCGCCCATCCCATACAGTTCGGTGATGGCGGCGGAGTAGTTCGAGACGAGGGTGGCATAGAGTGCGGCAACATCGGCTTGGGACTTTGGTCTGCTCTGGAAGAGGTCGTTGCTGCCGAAGCCCAGGAGGAAGAAGGAGCTGGCGAGGAGCTTGGAGACTTTGTGGCTGCCCCACGCGGCCTCCATCTCGGCCTTGGTCGACGCGAAGTAGCTCACCTGCTTTGACAGCGGGATGTTCTTTCCCGCGTTCTGCATGCAAGTTCCAACAACCGTGTGGTTAATTAGTAACGATATATTTTCTCCATTTTAAAACGCAAGAAGGACATATTATTTGATTTTGTTAAAACAAAGATTTGACCAATACGTTTACTTCTTTATATAACTTGCAACTCTTGTGACGTGAAGTTACTGCCGTTCAATTTATATACTCCGTAGGGGCCCTTCACAACAACACCATAGGGGCCCTTCACAACAACACCTGCAGTTAATTAACAAATGTGGCTCGTACTAGAAGTGGAGAAGATTAATTACTATTGGTGTGTTTTGATCATTACTGTTGTTGTTGTTTTTCTTTTGCGATCAGATTACTGTTGTGAGCATGTGATGATTACGTAACTACTAGTACAAGACAACTTGATTATTAGATTATTACCAGTACAAGACAACTTGATTATTATTAGATTATGTGATCAATCGCATTGGTTCCTGGTTCCACGTTCCAGCTTCCTCCCTTGAACATTGGTGTCACCGCCAAGTTAACTGGACAGATCCACCGACGGAGAGCATGCACTTTCGGGAATTTAGATTTTTGTTTGGTGAATCTGAATTTAGAAATTAGTTACTGCTAATATCACTTTAAAATGTTTATATTGGCAACTTTGGAAAAGCTTTCCCCTGCTAACAAAACATGGTATTACAACTATACAATACTCCTACATAACAAATCTTCTGGAACAAATCGATGCCAACCGTACACGAAATGGTGAAAGGCTAGCTGATCTAGCACCTATAGAAGTAATAGAACTCACCAAGCATATGTAATGTAAATAAATTGAAGTGACTTACAGTGGAGTCGAGGATACCGGCTCCCGCCGAAGCGTAGCTCACCCCTCTCGCCAGAGCGCTTGGGATGAGATAGTTGCGAGATTTCAGCACCAGGTAAGCTAGAGGGCTCCTCTTGAACCCCAAATGCCTCGCTGCATCCATCCATCCATCAAGTCAACACATGAACTCATGGTAAATATTATCCCGCATGGTTCTGAGCACATGATGATGTATATATGATTGGTACGTACCAACAAAATCAGCGATGTTGTAGCCGTTGCTGAACCTCCCGGTGGCCCTTGCGCCGCCGGGGAAGTCGATGCCGTAGAAGGGCTCGTTCGCCCTGGGCACGTCCTTCCCCGGCAGGTGGTTGTTGTTGCCCACGTCCAGCGTCGAGTCCCCCAGCACGAACATCACCGGCACCACCGACCGCTGCGCCGCGCTAGCACCAACGGCGCCGACGATCACGAGGCCCACGAGCACGGCGACGAGACCCTTCATAGCTTATCTAGGGATCGAGCTAGCCAGAAGCTAACCTTGTGTATAGTACAGTACAGGTGTGTGCGTGGTAATTGGCCGTCTACTAATGGTGATTAAGGTGATGGCAAGGGGCAGGTACTTATAAGCCCAATTAGTACGGTTTGATCGATCGATATGATCAGATCAACTAGCTACCTAGCTAGTCAACGAAAGTGCGATGGTCGGAGTATATGCTAATAAAATATACACACATGTGAAAGTGATGGACGCGTCCCTCCGAAAAGTAGTGCATGCTGGATCGATCCATCAAAATGAGACAACAACTGCCCCTAGAGATAACTACACTCTAATTAGTTAGTTAATTAGCATGTTATGCTTACCGTATCTTCCGTCGAGATCTTCTTGTCAACTCTCTGCTCGACCTCTACTCTCTAGAGATAACCACACGTTCTTGTATTTTTTAGTTTTGTATCAGATGACAGGTCGATTCTATACATTCTTAAGACGTTACAGCGCAACTACACGCCGTCAGGTGTATATAGTACAACATGATTGTAGAGCTAGCAAGTAGCAGCCGAGAGCTCGAACTATACAAAAATGATCTTATGGTTTCAGCGGCAGCCTCCACCTTCTGAGGTGTAGATATGTAGAAAAACAAGGATAATCTAGAGCTGGATCGATCGGCGTGGAGTATATTTGTAACAAGTTTAAACAATTTGTTAGTCTATATGTCCACATCTCCATCTTACCTTGCTCTCCTTGCTTTATGCATGGGGTGAAAAAACAATGCAGTACGTGGCTTATTGGCCGTGGGCATCCTAGAGTGGTCGAGTGCGTGTTCATTGTGTTTGTATCTCATTGATGCTTGTGTTGAGCCAATAAATCTGTCATTTGTCGGAAAAGTAGATGGATCATGAGTACTAATTAGTGGGTTAGTGCATCGCTGAGCACTACAACTCATAAGCACTACTTTGATATGGATAATTAAGTTGGTAAAAGATAAGTAATAAAATGTGATACTGCCACGATTATTTTCGGTAGCAATTTTATCCCATGATTCATGTGTAGGTACTCCATTAGCGATTGAGCAGCTAGTAACTACCCCGTTTCATACTCCACATGTGTACGTTGCATGTTGCCACGCGGTTTGATTTTGTCAACTGGCCTCATTCGTCTGCACTTATCACGTGGAGAACAAGTGAAAGCCATGCACGCCGACAACTCGAAAGCTTAATGACTATTTACAAGTTTTGACTGCTAATAATTTCATAATGATATTCATCGATCTGCTTGCCTGTGTACTTTTGTAGTGATTTATTTATCCTGTAGTGCACCGACCATTAACGTGCGAACTTAATTTTGCACTCGTCTGGTGTGCAAAGCAAGGGAAAGTGACGATGCGCGCTGGTCCTTTTTGTGGAGTTATTTTGTTTTCAAGACAAATACCATCTGTTCTTTATGTTTTAACTTGGATTTTATTCTTGCTTTGAGTTCGACAAACATGCAACGGCTGATACTGAAACTAAATGCTATGCCCAGACTCAATTTTTCTTCATGGTCGTTTGTCAAAGAAATATTTATCTCAGAGCAACGACGCATATGGATGTGACCGGTATTCTGAAGAAAAGTTTCTTTCTTGTGGGTTAAACAAAAAAAGGAAAGAAAAAATAGGACCGGCAACAAAGTTTGGATTTGTCGTGTACTGCAATTGCTGCTTAAATATCTATAGTATAGTAGAGTACGGGCATGCCTGACATCTAATCGGTCATCTACTAACATTGTAGGATTACATATAGTATTATAAGCCTACCAAGTGTGCCTGACTGATTGATCGATATATGATCAGATCAACGGGGTAGCCAATCAGGAAAGTAGCAAGTCTAGGGTCTCCTGTTGTATAAATACAATATATATGCATGGATCTGAAGTACTTCACACCTTTTAAAGTGAGAGCGATTGGTGCCTCCGAAGGAAAAGTCGCTCATGCTCGATCAATCCATCAAAACCAGCCGACGACTAACCCTCGACCACTTCACTTTATTTAGTTAGCATGTTAACTATTACATATGTCTTCATTCAATCGAGTGCTAGGTGTACCTACCGTTAACCTCCTTGTCAACTCTAGATTGTGGAGATTGATGACCACGTCCCTCTATTTATCTTATTTCATTTTTGGGGTGACAGATCAATTATATATATTCTTAGGATGTTACACTCAACTAACCAAACACAGCCATGTCTATATAGTACATGTTGATCGATATGGCCTGTTCCAGTGGCAGCCTCCAACTTTGAGGCGTATTACAGGTTTTAAAATTTTGGTAATCTCCTTGCTTTATGTGTGCTTATTAACAATGCAGTAGGTGGCTCATGACTCATGAGTAGTATTGCTAAATAGTGGGGTAGTGAGGCGTTGAACTTTTTTTTGCAGGGAAGTGCATTCTTGAACTTGTGAAACAATATTGAATAAGTACCTCGTAAGCACATTATATTTTCTTTTCTTTTGCTTCGGAGAAAGGGGCCTAAAAATACAACATTACTTTTTTGTATGGATACGTTGACACTCCTTGTGTGTCACGTGTTCTGATACCGTGGAGTAAAAGATAAGTAAAATTGAATATTGCAGAATTATATTTGCTGATAATTCCACCCCCTGCATGATTCATGTAGAGATTGAGGAGCTTGTGCGGGTTGCATGTCACCACACAGTTTAATTTTGTGACTGCTGGCATGTGCATATTTACAGTGTAGAGAGTAAGTGAAAAGGCTAGCTAGCTATAGGAGCACATGATCCAACTGTATAAAATGAAACAAGTCCTGCGGTAGTTGAGTACAACCAAAACTGTTCATCGAAAGTAATCAAGTGGTAGAAAAATAGGAGGTACCAAATTGTTTTACGAAAAGTACCAAATAGCCAGGTGAGGCAGATATAAAAAAAGTTTTCAGTAGCAGCCTCCTCCTTTTGAGGCATATGTACGCAAGCACATAGACGTAGGTCTGAGCTCGAACGAAGAGATTGGAGGTGATATGTTCATGTACAAATACAAATTATATATTTTTGTTTCCTGTCGATATATATATATATATATATATATATATATATATATATATATATATGTTGATCTATATATTATCTCGTGATTGTCACCATCTCCTACTAGCTGCATGCTTTTATGTGCATGCGAATTAACAATGTGGTAGGTCGCTAATGCTTACATCTACATGATTTTGATAATGGTTAGTGCGTTAGTAGTGCGTAACCATACCTGCGAAATGACAGTAGTATAGTGAGACTGTAGAAAAACAAATAGGAGCAAAATCAATCTGATGCTTCCTGCAGTTCGATTAGTGATGGAACATGCAGCTACCACGATCGATCGTTGCCATAATTTTACTTGGAGTATAATTAGTGTTGTTACTACAATGGGATCGAGTCTCTCCAAAGTTTTCCGAGTTGTTGCTACTATATGATCGACCCATTGCAAGTTGACTCTTGACCATTACTCCTACTTTCAAATTGGTATGCATCAATATGCATGTGTGTGTGTGCGCGCGCGCGTACGTTACTAACCTGCATCCTACAACTTTTGACACTTATTGCGTAGGAAAAAGGGAAAGTGGCATTTCCGTGTTGTCCTTTTTAGAACCCGTGGGATGCCCGGGACAGGTTCCATGTTCCAAGCTAGCGACTCCGGTGCTTTGTGCTAAATTAATGTGTCAAAACTTAATAAGGAAAAGGCTAAATAGAGAATTTGAACTCCAGAAACATTTTTGGAGTGAATCTTTTGCTGGTGAGTTTTTGGATAAATATTTGAGTAACTCATAGAACAAACATGATCAGCTAGAACTACTTAAGTTCACCTTTAGTAGTCAATGGAAGAGCCAGATATGCTAATAAAATATGCACACATGTGTAAGTGATCACTTCGATCCATCAAAACCAGACGACGACTACCCTTTGATCACTTTAATTAGTTAGTTAATTAGCATGTTATGCTTACCAAATCTTCCATCGAGACCTTGTCGACTCTCTGTCTGGTCGATTGCTACTCTCTAGAGATGACCACATGTTCTTGAACATTTCAGACCAACTAACTAGACACAAACATATGTATTATATATGGTATAGCTATCAGCCGAACTCGAACTATACAAAAATGATCATATGAATTCGGCAGCCTCTACCTTTTAAGGCGTATACATATGTACAAAAGAGGATGATGTAGAGCTGGAACCATCGGCGTGGAGTATATATCCACAAGTTTAAACAATTTGCTAATCCATTATGTCCACATCTCCATCTTATCTTGCTCTCCTTGCTATATGTATGGGCTAAAAGAACAATGCAGTTGGTGGCTCATGAGTACAAATTAGTGGGTAAGTGTATCATAGGCATGTACTTATGCTTCGGTATGGATAACTAAGCTGGTAAAGGATAAGTAGTAAAATGTGCTACTAACATGCATGATTATCTTTGGTGGCAATTTACTAACATGGTTCATGCGATTGAGCAGCGTACCTCGTTTCAAACTCCTGAATGCATTATGCATGTGCGCATTCCATGTCGCGACACAGCTTATTACGTGAAGAGCAGGTCAAAGCCATGCACGTCCACAACTTGAAGCTAGCCGACGACTGATTGCTAGTTTTTACCACTAATAATCTCATATTGATATTCACTGATCTGCTTGCCTGCATGCTTTTGGAGTGAATTGTCTATCCTTTAGTGCACCGACCATTGACGTGGAAACGTTTGCACTCGTCAGGTTTGCAAGAAAAGGGAAAGCGGCTATGCCGGCTGCACTGGACATTTTAAAGGAGTAATTTCATGTTTCAGACAAATCCCACATATATTCTTGATGTTTCAATTTGGATTTCGTTCTTGCTTTGAGTTCTACAGACATGCAACAGCCGATAGCGAAAGTAAATGCTATTCCATGACTTGATTTTTGCATGGGCAGTTGTTAAAGGAAATATGTATCTCAGAGCGACCATGCATGCATATGGATGCGACCGATATTCTGAAGAAGAGGTTCTGTTTCTGTGGATTATACAAAAAAAAATGAAAGAGAAATCAGGCTTGGGCGATAAAGTTTGGATTTCTCGTGTACTGTAATTGCTCTTTAATTTCCCGAGCATTTTAGAGTACAGCCTATAGGCGCGTATGGCACCTAATTCGGTGTCTACTAACGGGCTTAAGGCGATATCATGGTGCAGGTAAACTTATTAGTATAGCACATAAAGGCATCTCTGCGATAGAAACAAACACCGATGCTTAAAAAATGGAATTATTTTTACAAGCATTTCCCTAAGCAGCTTGCATTGCAGGATTACATGGTATTGTAAGTCCACCAAGTGTGCGTGTTTGATGGATCGTTATATGCTCAGATCAACGGGGTAGTTGAACAGCGAAGGTACCAAGTCTAGGGTCTCTTGTTGTATAGATACAATATATATGCATGGATCAGAAGTACTTTACACCTTTCTATATGAATTTTGAGTTTGCTAACCACATGTCCCATGACGTATACTTTACACCTTTTAAAGTGATTGCATCGAGTAATATACACATGTGAAAGCCATTGGTGCCTCCCAAAAGTCCTTCATTTTTTTTGAAAAGGATGATGATCCCCGGCCTCTGCATCTGGGCATATATGCAGCAATTTTATTAATTATTCATGAAGACCTTACAAAGTAATACATCAGTAAGTCTGAAGCCGCCATTTTGGAAACATTTGTTGCTACTCCTATCCACTTGATGAAGTGGTGCTGAATGTCTGAGTCGAATACCAAATAGACCTTGCACCAAAGCCTAACATCTAAAGTTGGAGGCCCCAACCAAGCCTCTTGCCAGGTCTGAGGCACACACTGGTCTGGCTCACTCTTAGAGGCCGCCACCGCCGTCTTTCACTGATCCATCTTCATGCTCGATCAATACATCAAAACAAGATGACGACTAACCCTTGATCACTTCAGTTTAATGACGAAAAAGGGTTTCCCCCGCTTTATATATGACGCAACATCACCACAACTCCAACACGAAGATACAAACGCACTCCACCACCACACTCAACGCACACACAAGGCAAGATACAAAGGTGTCGGGCACTGAAACACCACCCCATCGGCGAACAAGCAACCTAATGATAAGAAAAATGACCGCTTGGGCTGACGGAGACCACCACCAAGATGAGCAATCCACCGAGGAGCGGTGAGACGGACACGGCCAGAGCGAGGACTCCAAGATGATGCCTTCAGGAAGGATACGAGCATAGGAGCCTCCACCGTCTGACCCCGGAGATCATGTTTTCACTGAGAGTGGCATGAAACGGGTGAGAGCACCACGACGGAGCCTGCAAGGAGGAGAATGACATCCACGGACACCACCTCCATAGGCCAGTACAAGGACTGGGTAAGTGGTGTACCCCGGTGCTCCTACCCCTCTGTCGAATCCCTGGTCCGCCAACCACCCGTAGCCATGCTACCCAAGCAACCATAGCTGCCCGCCCGCACCCGAGCAGCGTTGTCAGCCCACGACCAAGGCGCCACCCACGGCCAAAGCCGCTGCCCCGCACCTAGACCGCCCCGAGAACCACCAAAGGTGAAACCACCATGTTTCGCCCCACCCTGGCCGCTAGCCCGGACCAACGAGAGATCACCTCACTTTAATTAGTTAGCATGTTAATTACTACATGCATCTTCATTTGATCGAGTGATCCGCGTATCTGCCCTCAACCTGCTTGTCAACTCTACGATCTGTGGAGATTGATTACCACGTCCTTCTATTTATCTTGTCTTCTTTCATTTATCAGGTGACAGATCGATTGTAAACATTCTTGTGACGTTACAACTCAACTAACCAAACGCAGTTATGTGTATATAGTACATGCTGATCGAGCTCGAAATATACAAAATTGATACGGTCGGTTTCAGTACGTGTCAGCCTCCACCTTTTGAGGCGCATGTACAAAAGAATTTGGTAATCTCCTGTCACTAGGTATGTATGTCCGCGTATCTATTTATCTTGATCTCCTTGCTTTATGTGTGTTAGATTAGATAACAATGCAGTAGGTGGCTCATGACACCATTGCCAACCGCTCGGGTCCCAGTGCACTCGATGTTCTTAGAGCTGATTGGAGTTGCGATGGTAGTCGAAGCTGAAGTAGTACTCAAGGTCGATGAAGCCTTGCGCAAAGACGGCAGCGACGGTGATGACAGTCCTCCCTTCTTGAAAATGATCTTGGTTGTAGCAAGGAGAGCATGTCATACCACTCTTGATTGGCGCTCCCTTACTGATTACTCTCGCCACTCTTGATCGACCATTCCCTCGTCGAAAAGGAACTTGCTCTGAGCCACAAGGGAGCTCCAAGTCAAAAGGTGTCCATGCGATCTCCCAATGAAGTAGCACAAAACCACACAAACATGAATATCCATGGGAACAGGTACTAGCTTGCAGGGATTCAGGATTGAGCAGTCTCCACGCATAGCAATGTAGAAGCCTGATTTTCATAGCCTGGTCAAATGGTTCGTGA
Source organism: Triticum monococcum (assembly GCA_034509565.1). Lineage (NCBI taxonomy): Eukaryota > Viridiplantae > Streptophyta > Magnoliopsida > Poales > Poaceae > Triticum > Triticum monococcum. The sequence continues at coordinate 779,560,739 of CM067847.1, forward strand.
GTAAACCACTCTTGTTGATCCGAAGTGCCCAAGGGAACCCACTGATGTACTGAATTATTGACAAGTATAGTGAGGACACACACACGGGCTGGACTGGAGCTCACCATTTTCAAATTTGCAAGAGGCGTTCTCTGATTTGGATCGAGCAACCACTCCCAGTACTGAGGACTTCTCTGCTCAAACATGCAAACTGACAATAAACGACATGTCCTTGCCGACATAAGATCCTGACAACCACACAGTTCCCAAGCGTCAGCACTGGCCATTAGCTAGATCCTTGGCGAGTAACATAAAGCTCAAAAGTCAAAACACTACACCGTGTAACCTCGACTCATAATTTTGCCAAGGGTACGGTGACAAATCGTTTAGCCAGCAAACCAAATTTCATGTGCATGAGCATCTGTGAAAAGTGCCTTTACTGACGAACTGTTTTCCTCTGATGTTCTCTTTTTCGCAGGTGGTCTGACCAATAGTATCCAATCCGGTCTACACTTGATGAAGTAGTGCTGAAAACTGCTCAATACAGAAAGATGAATTCTAGCTCTTGAACCACCATCTAATGGTTCAAGTCCGCATTCTCGAGAAAAACCACCACTCCCCTTAACTTGCTCTAGGATCAAAACTTGCTTGTGCATTGACATGCGCATTATGCTTGGATAGAGCAGACCACACAAGTAATGTTCGAACACCACATGTACTGCTCGACAATTTTCTGAAAATGATGTCCATTGTAGCTTCAGCCGGATGGTCTCCTGGCTAAACTAGAACCATTGCAAAAATTAATAATAATTTCACCATTACACGCCAAATATAAGAAGTGATACACGTCCATTGATATAAGTTCCCATACATATAAATGAAGTTAGCCAAGTCCACAACCATCTACTAATATTTGTCCATAATTTCACAAATCAAAATCATAACATGTCCATTGATATAACTTCACAAACATGCATCCAAATCACGTAAAGTTCTAGAAATCTAAGTACTATTAGAAACCGGAAACTACAAAGTATTACAATAATAGTAAAAGAAAACAAATACTCTGAAAAAAATAGAGTACAGTGAGTTAATTAAGAAATAAAAAACACGGCTTTCTTGTTTACGTCGGTGACTAATGAGTACCATGTGAAGTGGAGTAAATTTAAGGAAGTGCAGAAAGAGGAAGAAGGCTGACATTCTTTCCAAGAACATAGATCCACAGTTCTACTACAAAATCTAAGCTATATGCATCTTCCTCTTGTTTTGGGAGAAGCACTGAGGAAGAAACAACACGACCAGAATATCCAATATCTTGGAGTGTGTTGGAACTATGTGTGGTTAAAATATACTCCCTCTGTAAAGAAATATAAGAGCACTTAGACTACTAAAGTAGTGACCTAAACGCTCTTATATTTCTTTACGGAGGGAGTACAATAGATAGACGGTAGTTAGACATAAATATACATAAATTAATAAACCTATATGGAAAGGATTAATCGGACAGGGTAACGTTGTTTGCGTAGCATTTTTGTAAGATTAATGTGGATGCTAGCTATGTCAATGATTTTGGGTCGGTGAGCCTGAGTGTTGTGGTCAGGGTCTGGTGGGCTAGGCCCTATTGTTGTATTTTTTTTTGACCCCGTGTTCGAATACAGTGGAGGCTGAGCTCCGTTCGTGTCTTGCGGGTATTTACATCAATGTGACCTTGAATCAGCCTGTTCTCGAGGGAGGTTGCCTTTTTGTTCATATGTTCTTGTCAATAACTCCATGGATAGGTCTTCTCTTGTTGATTCGAAGAAAGTGGTGATACGGGTTTCCCGGTTATTGCAGAGTTATGAGCCGGTGAAAATAAAAGGGAGGCAAACACAGACACAGTGGCTCATGAGATAGCAACCTTTTGCTTAAGTGTTAAGTCTGACGTTGTGTTAGTGGGAGGTCTGCCATCCTGCATGACGCCTAGTGTTGACTCTAGTTGCATGAACATTAGTGGCAATATATGGAGTTTTCAAAAGAAATACAACAACATACAACATTACTCAAACTCAAAAAAATAACCATGTGTTGTACTAATTTTCAAGGAATCAATCATCTCTGGTGGGCTAGCTCCTTGAAGCTGATGGGTGTGGTGATCTTTGTCGGGCCGTCCACGAAGAGCGCCTGTGCACTCAGCTCAGCAGCCCGCTGGCTGGGGTGCACGTTGTCAAAGAAAGCGTACGCATCACGATCACTGCACAGTGTCGCATTCCTCGTGCACTTACCCTCCGCGCCCAGCCTACCGCTCCCGCAGCACGCGCTATCGGCGTTCAGGAACCCGGCCGCTTGGGGGTTGTCGAAATTGGCCTGTGAGCCGGCGAAAGAGTCGACAAGGGAGTACTTGAGGCCTGGGAGCCTCGTCGGGGCGAGGGCGGTGGCAAGGCCAGACTTGAACGCCGTGGCAAGCCCGGCAGCGAGGCGGTTCATGCCATCATTGCAGGCCCCCGTTGCGTTCAACAAACGCACCCGCGGCACACACCCTACTGGACCAGTGTTAATGATCCCAAACTTCCTTGCTCCCATCCCATACAGGTCAATGATGGCAGCAGAGTAGTTTGAGACGAGGGTGGCATATAGTGCAGCAACATCAGCTTGGGACTTTGGTCTGGTCTGGAAGAGATCGTTGCTGCCGGTGCCCAAGAGGAAGAAGGAGCTGGCAATGAGCTTGGACACTTTACGGCTGCCCCACGCAACCTCCATCTCGGCCTTGGTGGATGCGAAGTATTGCACCTGCTTTGATAACGGTATGTTCTTTCCGGCATTCTGCATACATAATATATATGGCTAAATATTAGGGTGATAACAGATGCATGGTTATTTAGCTAAAGAAATAACCAAGTGGTTGATTAGTGACAATATATTAGCTGCATTTTAAAATTGAAACCTTTTGGTTTTGTTGAAACAAATGTTTGACTAAACCATATATAACATTCAATTTATGTGACTTGAAGTTAGTGCCGTCAAATTTATATTTAAAAATACTAAGTTAAATTTGTAGTAGAAACCACAGGGGACACTCCACAACAACACTTGCAGTTAATTGAGAATTGTGGCTTGTATACGTGCCATCATTCAAGCACATGGTTGTCAAACTTTAAAAAAAAAAATTTGCTGTCAAACTTGGACTCGGTTTAATTTGGAGTACTTGTTGTGAGCCTGTGATGATTAGTTGATTAATTAGCTAACTTTTTCAAAAAGAGGGGAACGTCTTCGGCCTCTGCACGAAGTGATTGCACACAAACTTTGATTACCTAACCATAAAACAACTTAATTATAAGTTTCTCACAGGTAACATGCGTACATGACCGACCTATACATGTGTCTCGGTTCCTAATCCCACGTTCCGGAGCTCCCTCCCTTGGACGTCGGTTCCAAATAAACCGGACAAATCCACCGACAGCAAGCTGTTCGGGAAAGTACCATCTCAAGTAGACGTTTTGAGCATATTTCCGGCTAGAATTTTAAAATTAGTTACTATTAATACAACTTTTTGCAATATTTACATTGGCAACTTGGGAAAAGCTTTCCCCTGCTATATAGATACTACACGGCACGATCTGCCTCTAAAATGTCATTTATCCACCGTTTATATTGTTCATAACTAATAAAACCATTGTACTAATAGTACTATACGTACCCTAAAAAAATAGTACTATACGTAACATGAGGCTATAGCTACATACCAACTGTGTTGGAACAAAGAAGTGAAAACAAGCTGATATTATCTAGCTAGCACATAACCAAGCATCTGTAAATATATTAAAGTGACTTACAGTGGAGTCGAGGATCCCGGATCCCGCCGAGGCATAGCTCACGCCTCTGGTCAGAGCGCTGGGGATGAGATAGTTGCGTGATTTCAGCACCAGGTAAGCCAGGGGGCTCCTCTCGAACCCGAGGTGCCTCGCTGCAGCCATCCATGAAGTCAGCACAGGATCTACACATACATACATATAGTAGTTGTGAACTTGCGTGATGATACGTACCGATGAAGTCGGCGATGTTGTAGCCGTTGCTGAACCGCCCGGTGGCCTTCGCACCGCCGGGGAAGTCAATGCCGTAGAAGGGGTCATTGGCCCTGGGCACGTCCTTCCCCGGCAGATGGTTGTTGTTGCCCACGTCCAGCGTCGAGTCCCCCAGCACGAACATCGCCGGCACCACCGGCCGCCCCACCGCGCTAGCACCAACGGCACCGACGAACACAAGGCCCAGAAGCACGAGGACGAGATCCTTCATCGCTGCCTGTCTAGGAATCGAGCTAGCCAGAAGCTAACCTTGTGTATAGTACAGTAGAGTACAGGTGTGTGCGTGGTAATTGGCCTTCTAATGGTGATTATGGTGATGGCAAGGGGCAGGTACTTATAACCCCAATTAGTACGGTTTGATCGATCGATATGATCAGATCAACTAGCTACTAGCTAGCTAGTCAACGAAAGCGCCTTGATCAGAGTATACATGCTAATAAAATATACACACATGTGAATGTGATGGATGCCTCCCTCGGAAAAGCAGTGCATGCCGATGGATCCATCAGAACGAGACTACCCCTCGATCACTTTAATTAGTTAGTTAGTTAGCATGTTGTGCTTACCCTATCTTCCGTGAGATCTTTTTGTCAGATGTCTATACTCTCTAGAGATGAGCACACGTGTTCTTGGAAATTTGCTTGTGTTTTGTTTCAGATGACAGGTCGATTCTATACATTCTTAGGACGTTACAGCGCAACTAACTACACGCCATCATGTGTGTATAGTACAACATGATTGTAGAGCTCGAACTATACAAAAATGACCGTCGGTTTCAGCGGCAGCCTCCACACATTGTGAGGCGTATATATGTAGAAAATATGAGGATACTGTAGAGCTGGATCGATCGGCGTGGAGAATATTTTTAACATGTTTAAACAATTTGTTAGTCTATATGTCCACATCTCCATCTTATCTTGCTCTCCTTGCTTTATGCATGGGCTAAAAGAACAATGCAGTAGGTGGCTCATGAGTACCAATTAGTGGGTTAGTGCATCGTTGAGTACCACTACTCGTAAGCGCTACTTCGGCATGGACAATTAAGTTGGTAAAAGATAAGTACTAGTAAAATATGATACTACCAGTACCATGGCAATTTAATCACATGGTTCCTGTGTAGGTACTCCATTCGCGATTGAGCACCTAGTAAGTAGTAATAAGTAACCCGTCTCATACTTCACATGTGCGGTTTACATTTCGTCACGCGGTTTAATTTTGTCGACTGGCCTCATGCATCTGCACTAATCACGTGAAGAGCAAGGGAAAACCATGCACGCCGACAGCTCGAAGCTTAACGACCAATTGCAAGGTTTGACCACTAATAATTTCAAAATTATACTCATCGATCTGCTTGCATGCGTGCTTTTGGAATGATTTATTTATCCTGTAGTGTAGCGACCATTGAAGTGCAAACTTAATTTTGCACTGTCAGGTGCAAAGAAAGGGAAACTGGCGATGCCGCGTTGGCACTTTTTATGGAGTAATAATTTCTTGTTTCGGACAAATCCCATCTGTTTCTTATATTTTATCCTGTTTTTGTGCACATGCATGATCTCGTCAAAACTGCAATGATCGTCCGATCGATTGCCATCATCTCCTTTATGTGCATGCAAATTAACAATGTGGTAGGTGGCTTAAGTTTACATATACATGATTTTGATACTGGTTGATACTTCCTCCGTCCGAAAATACTTGTCTAAGAAATGGATAAAAATGGATGTATCTATAACTAAGTCTGCATACATCCATTACTAGGACAAGTATTTTCAAACGGAAAGAGTACATTACATTTTTTTTTTTGAACAGCAGACGCCGAGGACAGGCAGCTTTATGCAATCCTTTTTTTTTTTGACCCATGAGATGACCGGTGCTGCTTCCATATTCCAGGCTTGCGATTCCTATGCTTTGTGCTTAAAGTTTCGGAACTTAGAAGCAAAGGCTAAGGAGAATTTGCTCTAAGCTCGAGTTTGCCAATAAATATATGAGTACCTCGCAGAACAAACACGGTCGGTCAAAACACAAATGTCAATAATATATGATAAACATAACCTCCAGGATTGCACATTTCACTAACTGAATGAAACCATGAAATCAGTCCTTAAATGTGGCCACCGTGGGGACCGGTAGATAAAATCTGAGTAACAAGTACGGTGCTCATGAAGAAATGGTTTTGATTTTATTCTCTCCTATTTTTAGGGCTAATTTCTTGGATCGTTTATTTTTCTTGCATTAGAACAAAGGAAATTTTCCTCTGAAAGAATAGTGAATGTTTGTTATTGAGACAAATAATGAAGATTTTTAACGTTGTAAATTTTGCCAGAAGATTTTTCTTTTGAGATAGGCCCATTTTCCAGCGCACCAACAGCCCATTTGCTAAGACCGTAGATTTGGTCTATTTTTTGGCGCACCGACAGCCCATTTGCTAAGACCATAGATTTGGCCGTAGTCAATAGTTCTCACTCGGTCACTTCCCTACTTCCCTGCCTCCTCGCTCGACGGCGCCGCCGCCGCCGCATTTCGCCAGCAAATTTGACAATTTTGACCTGGGGACGAAATCAAGTCACAAAATAAACTTCCCACAAAACTAATTCACACGGCTGATCTTTTTGTGTGGCGCCTGACACACTGACGCCACACCCTACGATGCAGCGCCTAACTCTGAGGTGTTGCACATCTGTCCACCGTGGCAGTCCCCGGACCCACTCCCATGAGTGCAGCGCCTACGTGCTGCGCGCCACACATGTAATGTGCAGCGCCTAACCCTTAGGCGCTGCACTGTCTGTTACTAGTTGGCTGCCCCCCCTCCCCCCCTCCCCCACCCCACACACCCCTACCCCCATAGCATCCGACCCGAGATTTGCCCCCTCTCCCCCGCTCTCCCCCTCTCAAATCCTCTCCCAAATCTTGCAAATTTGAAGATTTTGTCCGTGGATTTCGAACTCAAACCCTCCCTTAAGGTAATCTTCTCCGATCCCCTTGTTTTGATCCAAGTAATGTTAACAAATTGCTCATTTGTTGCTAGTTTGGAGAAACCCTAGTTTTGTATGTGTCTAGAGATTTGCATGGAGATGTGAGATGTTTGTTTGCCAATTTCCTATGATTAGGCTTGTTAGTATGTTAGGGTTATTCTTATGGGTGTTAGGGTTAGGGTTAGGGTTGTTGTTTCATATGTATTTTAGGGTTTGTATTCCGTGTTAATCCTTGGATTATTACTCATGGAAGCAATGTTACGTTGTGTTGTTTGAATGCTTATAGGGATGGAAAGAACATGTGTGTTTGTTCAACATGGGGACAAAGACGCTTGCTTGAAAGGCAATATTGAACCGGACCCGGATGAGTTTGACATGGTGTTTGATAATAGTCCTAGCTATGTGGAGCTCTTGCAACAAGTGAGGAAAGAGTTGAATTGGATGGACCCTAGTGATATCGTTGAGTTGGAGGGAAGCCATAATGTTGGTTTTAGAATGCACATCCGTTGGAAGACAATGTGTGTCAACTCGGAGCAACGTTGGGTTGCATACAAGGAGACGGTGGCCGAATCACTAGACAAAGCTCTTGAATTATTTGCAACAAAGAAGGTTGATTCAAGTTTGCATTTGGACTTGAACCGGAACCCCTCCCCTTTGGTTGCTAGTAGCCCCCCACCCTTGAAGCGAGATGAAAATGTTGAATCTCTTTTGACCCAAGAAGTGAGGCCAACATTGAGCACGTTTCCAAACAACCAAAATGAAGCTTTGCAAGAGGAGAATGATGAGTATGCGGACGATGACAATGAAGTTGATCTCCATGACAACAACGTGGGTGATCTCGACAAATATCATTTGCAAGAGACGATGGACCATTCCATCCCTTATTCCTGTGGCTATGCATCGGATTCGGATGACCAAGGTCCCGATGAATAAGTTGATGAGGAGGGGTTCATGATGAAGGAGGCCGAAGCTTTTGAGAAGGTATTCGGTCGTGATCATTGGACTACATTGTTCAAGGATGTTAGTCTCGCGGATGAAGTCGTGGTAGATGGTGGCCAAGGTATATCTCTTAGGGTTAGGCCAAGATCACCGTGATTTGGATGACGGCAAGAACGGGATTGCTAAATGGTCTAAGTTCGATACCTTCTTGGAATTGAAGATGTGGCTCGACAACTACTCGGTTACGCATTATCGTCCACACAAGGTGGTGAACTCGGATTTTAATGTGCGCTACACGGTTGGGAATATGTCCGTGGATTGTGCGTGCAAGACCATGAAAAGGAGGTCCCACTTGGCACGTAATGAGTTGTGTGCCAACTCACATGTGCCGAGGCAAAAGGGTGGATGGCAAGATTGTGTCCCAAGACTGATACGTCTCCAACGTATCTATAATTTTTGATTGTTCCATGCTATTATATTATCAACCATGGATGCTTTATATGCATTTATATGCTATTTTATATGATTTTTGGGACTAACCTATTAACCTAGAGCCCAGTGCTAGTTTCTGTTTTTTCCTCGTTTTAGAGTATTGCAGAAAAGGAAAATCAAACGGAGTCCAATTGACCTGAAACTTCACGAAACTTATTTTTGAAACGGAAGCAATCCAGAAGACTTGGGTGTACGTAAGGGAAGCAACGAGGAAGGCATGAGGCAGGGGGCACGCCCTTCACCCTCGTGGGCCCCTCGTGGCCCCCCTGACGTATTTCTTCCTCCTCTATATACCAATATACCCTAAAACCATCGGGGAGCAGAATAGATCAGGAGTTCTGCCACCAGAAGCCTCCGTAGCCACTGAAAACCAATCTAGACCCGTTCCGGCACCCTGCCGGAGGGGGCAATCCCTCTCCGGTGGCCATCTTCATCATCTCGGTGCTCTCCATGACGAGGAGGGAGTAGTTCTCCCTCGGGGCTGAGGGTATTTACCAGTAAGTATGTGTTTGATCTCTCTCTCTCCCGTGTTTTTGAGGTGATGCGATCTTGATGTATTGCGAGCTTTGCTATTATAGTTGGATGTTATGATGTTTCTCCCCCTCTACTCTCTTGTAATGGATTGAGTTTTCCCTTTGAAGTTATCTTATCGGATTGAGTCTTGAAGGATTTGAGAACACTTGATGTATGTCTTGCGTGGGATACCCATGGTGACAATGGGCTATTCTATTGATCCACTTGATGTATATTTTGGTGATCAACTTGTGGGTTCCGCCCATGAACCTATGCATAGGGGTTGGTACACGTTTTCGTCTTGACTCTCCGGTAGAAACTTCGGGGCACTCTTTGAAGTACTTTTGTGTTGGTTGAATAGATGAATCTGAGATTGTGTGATGCATATCGTATAATCATACCCACGGATACTTGAGGTGACATTGGAGTATCTAGGTGACATTAGGGTTTTTGTTGATTTGTGTCTTAAGTAGTTATTCTAGTACGAACTCTGATAGATCGATCAGAAAGGATAACTTTGAGGTGGTTTCGTACCCTACCATAATCTCTTCGTTTGTTCTCCGCTATTAGTGACTTTGGAGTGACTCTTTGTTGCATGTTGAGGGATAGTTATATGATCCAATTATGTTATTATTGTTGAGAGAACCTGCACTAATGAAAGTATGAACCCTAGGCCTTGATTCAACGCATTGCAATACCGTTTGTGCTCACTTTTATCATTAGTTACCTTGCTGTTTTTATATTTTCAGATTACAAAAACCTTTATCTACCATCCATATACCACTTGTATCACCATCTCTTCGCCGAACTAGTGCACCTATACAATTTACCATTGTATTGGGTGTGTTGGGGACACAAGAGACTCTTTGTTATTTGGTTGCAGGGTTGCTTGAGAGAGACCGTCTTCATACTACGCCTCCTACGGATTGATAAACCTTAGGTCATCCACTTGAGGGAAATTTGCTATTGTCCTACAAACCTCTGCACTTGAAGGCCCAACAACGTCTACAAGAAGAAGGTTGTGTAGTAGACATCAAGCTCTTTTCTGGCGCCGTTGTCGGGGAGGTTAGCGCTTGAAGGTATATCTTTAGATCTTGCAATCGAATCTTTTAGTTTCTTGTGTTATTACTAGTTTAGTTTATAAAAGAAAATTACAAAAAAAATGGAACTAAGGGTACCTCATATGCTTCAACTTTTTAATATCTATCATGAAAATGAGGATTCCGATAATTGTGCTCAAGTGCTAAAGGAAGAATACATTAGAATGTTTGGCACTAAATCTTTGAATGATGAGCATGACTGCAATGTTGTTAGTATGAATTTCTTGAATATCTATGATGCTAATGATATGCAAAGCCACAAGCTTGGGGAAGCTATGTTTGATGAAGATGGTATTTTTTGTTCCCCAAGTTTTGATGAGCAAATTTATTATAATGAAAGCATGCCTCCTATTTATGATGATTATATTGATGAAAGTGGATTTGGAGAGGTCATGACTTTATTTTGTGATGAATCCACTATTTCAGAAGAGGTACCAATTGATTATGAGAACAAAGTTGCTATCTATGATGATTATTGTGATGAATTGTATGCTATAAAGAATAATGATATCCATGAAAATTGTCATCATGATTTTAGTTTTCAATTGGATTATGCCTCACATGATAATTATTTTGTTGAGTTTGCTCCCACTATTATTCATGAGAAGAATTTTGCTTATGTGGAGAGTAATAAAACATATATGCTTGTAGATCAGGAAAGCAATGCTTTATGTGATAGTTATATTGTTGAATTCATTCATGAAGCTACTGAAAATTATTATGAGGGAGGAACATGTGCTTGTAGGAATTGGAATAATATCAAGTTTCCTCTCTATGTGCTTAAGGTTTTGAAGTTATGCTTGTTTTGCCTTCCTATGCTAGTTGATTATTGTTCTTTGGCTTTTCACTGCCGGCCGATTCCAGAAGGATATGCTAGGGTGATGGTGGACGAAATAACGGAGGGATTTGAGGAGCTCAAGCTTGACCACCCTGCCGGTGAAGGGGAGACTCGGCTGGGTTCTGCTCTGAAGACTCCATGCCTATGGCAGAAGGAGCTCATCAACCCTCCGAACTGGACGCCTCCGCTTCCTCCTCCTCTGGCGAGTCAGGGCACTCCGCTTCCTCCTCCGCCTACTCCCCCGGCGAGTGATCAGGGCACTCAGCCTCCTTCTCCGGCGCGTGGCGGCACTCTGGCTCCTTCTCCGGCGCGTGGCGGCACTCCGGCTCCTTCTCCGCCTGCGCCGGTAAGCTGTGAGAATCAATAAGATGTGAGAATCAATAAGCATGTTTTGTGTGAGAGAAATCCATAAAAAGTTGCACTCTGTAATATGGAGTTATAAGTTTGTAGATCATGACCTTTTGAGGAAAAAATGTGCATAGTAACCAAGATGTTTTATTTGTTAACATGTCTGTATGACAGTAGGCTTAGTTTAGTGAGAAGAAAGGTAGCCAAGATGAGGCGGTATTATTTGGAGGCCAACACAAGTTTTTCTACTACATGTGTCACCATTATATTCACCAAAAAAAGTATCACCATTATAATTATCCTCAAGAGGGTTACCACCCAAAAAATTATGTACTTGAGACTTAGAAGAGCTAGTGCATTATGGCTAGTGTAATTTCAGAGGAACAATAAGCTAACAATATATATGTGGTCGATGGAGATGTCTAGATCATGACCAATATGACATTACACATCAGATGATGCAAAACAGGAAAGAAGGGCAACAATACTGGAAAATAAATGACAATAGAACATGCATCAGGGTGAAACTTGCATACTACAATATGAAACATGTATTCAGATGAACAATCTAAGCATCAAGAGCAGGCCGTCTGTTTGAGAATACCGTGCGCTGGCCTGGTTTGGCAAATGGTGCAGACATAGTACTTGATCTTTGGCTTCTTGTGCCAAAACATTGCGAAGAGTTTATCCACATGATGTTCATAGAGCTTCACTTCATTGCCCCAGAAGCAATGTTTCTCCTGCTCGCCAAAGTACTTGACACCGTCAGGTGTGCCTGCATTTGTTTTGTGTTTTACGTCAGGTGCAGCACCAAGGAATTGTTTTAGAAAGGGCTCTATGTGTGCTTACCACGAATAATGTAGTTGCAGGGTTCATCTTCCACCTGGTGTCCCTGAGTAAGAAATGTGAATAACAGGAAGTAAACTAAGATGGAAAAAAATAAAGGAACACAACAGATAAAATGAACAGTTTCTAATGGAGGTCATAGTACATCAACGACTTAAATGGAATGTATCCATATGAGCATAGAGCGAAAAGAAGAGACAGAAAACTGGAAATAGAGAGACATGTTCATACAATATTTAATGTATCAGCTCGGTAGAGAACTATGTGTGACAGAACTACAAGGTCAACGGTGATACAATAAATCAGAGATATTATTAGTGGTCTTACATGAACACAGAAGTCACGGTCTTACATCTTAGATGACTGCTGTCATGGACGATACATATAGAGAGTGCAGAGACTACATTTTCTAAATTCAAGCATCCAGAAAATGCAAAGACCAACAAGAAGCCAAGACTCCTCGACTAAAATTCTAAATCTCAAGGAAACTTGCACAAAATCCAAGCGAAATCATTAATTGTCTGTTTACGCAATGATTTGAGAGGAAGACAATGAATCAGGAAGTAATTGAGATTAACAGAATTTTACAGCTGTTCTTAGATCCCACAACACCAATTTCTCATGAAGCGAAGTTCATATCAAATGAAACCAGTAATTTGGATGCCATTTGCAGGAGGAGATAAGCTTGAGTGTGAAGAGAACTGGAAAAATAGGAGTTGTTGTTCCTGTTGAAAGGATAACATATGAGCTAATATGAACGTGTTTCCAACAAAGCTACACAAAATATAGTGTTTTCTATGTTTACCAGGTTTGCAGGGATCCCATACCCTTAGTAGAGGTCAAAACCACCAGAAGCAATTAGCAAAGAACTCTTGTCGCCATAATCCAAGCAATTCAAGGCGTTCCCATAAACTACAAGAAAGATCCGGAGATAAAAAAGAGTAAGATTGGTACAGTTATGAAATAGAGCCATGGACAAAAATATTGTTTGGGTTGTACAAATGAGTCGATGAAATAGTGCAAACTTTCTTTCTCCTTTTGTAACACCCAGATTGCAAGAGGCAAAACAAAAATAAAATAGAAAATCAGCACCCAGATTGAAGTTGTTTCCTTCTCTACTACTTTTCTAGCACAAAAACACCGTATTGTTTATGGATCTTGTTTTAAGGGCATTTCTATAAATAAAACCAAATGCAGCTAACCTTTGAAAAAGGTGTCCATCTCTCACTCAATATAAAAGCCACGCTCAAAATCATCCAGCACTGCAGCAATCAAGAATGCACCCCCAATCTAACTGATTAATTTATTAAGAGGTGTGCAATGTATAAGTCGATCATCAACCTTATATTACTAATAATTATGCAAACTCAGCATCGGGCCATTGACCAATGATAAAATTTCCCTAGATCCTTAATGTGTTAAAATCAGGGGCTTCTAGATTAAATAAAAATCAAGAACAAACAAATTAATATAGGAAGTGCTTTTCAAAATGTAAGTCTTGATATCCAACCGCTATTCTTCCAGACAGTTGAGGACATAAGCACCCCCTTTTACTGAATAATTCATGACTGGACAAGTCTACTAATAACCTCCGTGACACAGTTCGATAACAATATACTAGTGAATATAGGATGACGAAACTTACATAAACACTTTCTGAAACCTGATCCAATTGTTTGCTAATTACGTCCATCAGACCACAAATCTTCCATCCCTGTAAATCAATGAGTTAGCTTCAACAGAACTGCCAATTGTGAACTTCAAACATCATAATGGGAACATGATTGTGTCATTGTGTGCACGAGCTGATCAAGTAAATTGCAAATTAAGATAATTTAGGGCTACAACTGCAGCTTAAAAGTAGTACAACTACAACTCAATTTCAACGATGCAACAAATTTCCTCCAGAAACAGGCTGCGATCTTAGCACTACTTATACACACATCAGATGAGCAGAAAATAGGAGGAAGGACTCCATAGTAGTTCCGTCGGTTCGGTTGAGCTCAAGCCTTGCGGACAATCACATGGTGCTCCCTCTGGAACTCCACCTCATCCCTCTGGTGGTGCATGATCACAAGGGCTCTTCTCACCTAAAGCAGCAAATGGAAAGTGTGGTTACAAACCAGCTATAGATAATCTATGAATGACATTATGCTTGTGAAATTTTATGTTTTATATGACAGGTTTCTTACAATGTAGTCGCTCATCCCCATCTGATTCAGTTACCCAAAACAATGAGCTAAAGAAAGTTGCAGCTCTACCAGCAATTCAGCATGTCGAAAGAACTACTACCGGAAGCCTGGAACAGTCGAACTGGAGTTGATGTGGTAAGGTTATCAGAATCCATCAGCTTACTTGTTCTTGGAGCATCGGAAGTGCACCAGATAGAATCAAACCCTGATATTACCATGCAATTTGCAATCGTTAACCGCAAGGAATTTAGCCACCATGTATATGTTTATGGAAGAAGTGATCCCAGTCTGATGTTACCTGGGAGAAACCCATCAGTCCATCAAAGGGACCTTCTTTAATTATCAACTCCTCGATGTAAGTCAGGCATTTGACGGAATATAACGAGGGGGAAATAAACTCATATCCGCAGGGCGACATTCTGAAAAGGAGTTACAAAAGCTAACAAAAGGCTGCTACTGACTTGATTTCTATGATCCTTATTTGATCCCGTGTCAAATCCAAGTCAATATGCTAGTTAATTAGGAGTGGTTGCACCGAACAAGCACTCAAGCAAGCACACCAGCGCAAGCACAACACACGCGCACCACATAGCTGGCACACACGCACGCCTCCAGCAGCAAGCAATCCACGGACATTCGGGACGCACGCCCCATGCCAAGATGTGATTGCCGCCACCGCCAATATCTCTGCAACTTTCGCTCGAGCGAGAGAGAGAAGGGGGATGAGAAGAAGAGAGGGCCACCGCGCACTGACCTTTGATTTGTAGCGCCGCCTCGATTTGCAGCCGCCGCGGACGGCCTTGAGCACGGTTGGCTGCTCCCCCTCCCCGCGTCGTGCGCTGATGGGCGAGGAGGACGGCGCAGCCACCGTCTCCTCCCATCCCCGCTCACGCTATGCCCTGCCCTGCCCGACCTGCTGCTCGGTCTGGTGCGAGGGGGAGGGGAGGTCGCCGATGGTGATAGTCAGCCGTTGGGGTCTTGGGGAGGGCGTGGCTGAGGGGAGGGTTGTATAGTGTGTGGGTCCCGTTGGGCTATATCAGATCCTTAAGCATGCCCCACTAGCCCATGAGAAAATTGAGAGCATATCAGAAAAGGCCCAGCTGCTACAACTTCAGGTGCTTCCTCATTTGAACTTGATCATTTTCTTCAAAGGTAGTCAAAGTTTCTCTAAAAGCACATTACGGGAATCCTATTACTACCCAACTAGCATTTAGCACTACAAGTATTAACTTGTTCTACATCACCTCTGCTCTCTCTCATAGTTTTAAATAGCCGGCTATAACCCCGCTATAGCTGTTTGAGGATGTTACCGCTAAATAATTTCATGTACAATTTGTCGCTATAGCCCAGCTATAGCTGTTTTTAAGGGTCGCCGTTAAATGTCATAGCCCGCTATTTAAAACATTGTCTCTCTATGTAATGCAAAATCATCATGCCCCTCGGTACTATCAAAGATAGATGGGATTCTACAGAAGTCAACTGCACTAGGAATGTAAGGTCTCATTTTAACTAGGGCCTTATCGATAATAGCATCATGATATTTTCCCTAAGTAGGGGAATCAATGAAGGGGAAATAAGGTGTATCAGGAACATAAGTCCTCAAATCATCCCCAAATCCTTTGTGATTTTCAACATCTTTAAGAAAAAATACTTAGAAATAATTTTCGACATCATTGTTCGATTGATGATTAATTTGTCTGATCCGACAAAGTTTTTGATTGATACTTTCATTCATTCCTATATCCATAGGTGTAGTAAAATGAAAATAGCGAGAAATGTCAATAGAACTACAGGAATCCGAGTCTCCATCCAATCCCTAGCCAGAGCAATCCTCTCCTGCCAGCAACCAGAAGCGGTTGCTAGCTGGAGCGACTCCTAATTTTTGCACTCGGCAAGGCATGCTGAGCGGTGCTCCTTGGTCGTGAACCACATCGTGTGGCGGAGAACTACCTCTCCTCATAGATCGGCCGCCATCCCCTTCCACCGTTTCGCCATCATTAGAGGCACTATCCCTTCCTAAATCACAATCAGAGCATGGATCGAACCTAGGGATGGCAGCGCAAGCACCACCTCCCTCGAACCCTTCAACGGAGCCAACGGCGTGGTGCTTAGCGACGTGAACGCCACCCACTTCAGTGCCCATGCAAGGATCTTCGAGTCCACTCGATCCATAGTCCAAAGCAGGATCTTCAGCTAGTGCTTCCGCTTCTCCCACCCAAGTAACATCTCTTCCTCTTCCTCCATCCACACATCCAGCTTCATCGCCTCCCATTCATTACACTAGGAGCAGATCTTACAAAGGTGCGCAATCTTGCAAGCATCTCCTGAAAATTTCGGTAGCTTCTCCTCTCCCATCACCATTGCCATCGCATAAGACCTCATCCCTCAAATTGGGGAGAAATGGATCTTGCGGGGAGTTGCGAGAGGGGAGGCCGAAGTACCAAAGCAAAGGGATTTGCTCACCAATCCTCCTGGTGGAGTTAATCACTCCCACTCGCGCATCGCCGCCATGCGCATCGACCGAGGAGGTCTCCATAGTGCGCCTAATGGGCTCCCCAAGTTGTGACACATGACACGAAAGTGTACCACAACACACTGTACAAAAAATTGCCCGCACGGTTCGCACAAGAGTCCACCCACACAGCCAACCCCGTCGACGAGGACCACCCACGGCTTCTCTCCTCGTCAATAGATTAGCAGGCTTGCCGCCCGAAGATCCGGAACAAACCATAGCGACCACTGCGGGTCGCGTGCGTTGCATGAAAACATCCTTCCTCCCGTAATTGTTTGTTTGTTTTTTCCTTATATTTTGTATGTATAAATATCCATTACCCGTGGGTATAAAATGTCTTCAATTCTTGTCCTGTCCTGTTTTTCGGGGTAGGCAAACCCATGGGCAAAATTACCCACGGCCCATTTGCTAAGCCCGTGTAGGAGATGTGCGATACAGTTAGCCCGTTTAAATGGCGCACCCACGGCCCATTCGCCCCTACCCCTAAATAAAGTTATCTCTCTCCCCTATCCCTTCCCCTAAAAGAAAAAAAATTCCCTAATCCCCTTCATCTTGCCGCCGCCGCCACCGCCGCCGCCGGATTGCTTCCGCCCGTCGCCATGTCCACCGCGGGAGACCGCTCTCCCCCGCGAGAGGAAGGCCGGGCTTCGATTCGCGCCCGGTACGCTCGGCAACAACCACCGTCAACCCCTCCTCCTCCGTATCTGATCCCCTGACCTCCTGCTCCTCCGCCCGTGTTTCTGCAGGGCTCTCCCCGGCGGGCCGCCGGACGGGAGGCTCATCGACGACATCCTCGTGGAGATCCTCTCGCGCGTCCCCGCCAAGGAGCTCTGCCGCTGCAAGTGCGTCTCGAGGCACTGGTTCGGCCTCATCCACCACCCCGACCACCGCAAGCGGCTCCCCCAAACCCTGGCCGGCTTCTTCTACGGCAGCAGCACCGGCACCACCGCGCAGCGGCTCTTGGAGCTGCCCTTCCGCTTCACCAGCGTTTCGGGGGACCGCCGCCTTCCGTTCGGCACCAAATTAAGCTTCCTGCCCAACCACCACCTGCCCGTCGATCTGCTCGACTCCTGCAACGGCCTCCTCCTCTGCCGATGCTACCACGTCTCCGGCGGGGTTGGCGCGTTCCATTATGTCGTGTGCAATCCCGCCACCGAGAAGTGGGTCGTCTTGCCCAACTCCTGCAAGGACAGCAGCGAGGTGGCCACCACATCTCTGGGCTTCGACCCGGCTCTATCGCCACATTTCCATGTGTTTGAGCTGGTAGTTGAGCACAATTATAGTCAGGACACTGAGCTTTCGGGAGTGGCAGTGTATTCGTCTGAAACCGGAGAATGGATTCATAAGGAGAAGAGATGGAACAGAGCTACTCGGCACTCCTCCGCAACAGTCTTTCTCGACGGCCTTCTGTTCTTTCGTGCCCTTGACCTTGAATATCACGATTGTGTAGTTGCGGTGGACACAAAGGGTGAAACCTGGATGAAATTCAGGGTCCCTGGTGGTCAGGTTGATGATTTTGGTCCGGCCGATGGTTTTGTTCACCAGATGTTATTCAGGGTTCCTGGTGGTCAGGCTGATGATTTTGGTCTGGCTCATGGTTTTATTCAGCGGTCACAGGGATGCTTGCATTTTGCCAATTTTCAGAGGGATGAAGATGGTGTTGGCATTCGATTGGTAGTTTATGTTCTGAAAAACTATGAAAGCGAAGAATGGATAGTGAAGCATAGCATTAAAACTTCAGACATATGTGGATGGACAGACTTATGGCTTGATGCAGATTTTGATTTCATTGCGATTCATCCAGAATGCAATTCGTTGTTCTTCATTGCGGGGGGTGTCACATTAATGTGCTATAATATGGATAATCGGCAGGTCAAAGTGATCTCCTATCTTGGAGGTGCCAAGCCGCTATTTCTGCCCTATGTGCCGTTGTACACCGAGTCACTCTCATTGCACTGCTAAGTGGATCTCTGATCGGAGTCAATTCTTCATGCTATGGAGCAGTGGGCTTGGTATGTCTGCTTGAATTTGGCTCTCATTTTCTCTGACTGATGAATGCATGTTTTTCCGGTTTGGAGCAATGGTGGTTCAGTATGGAGGGAACCTGACTGATTTCTCTGTGATCAGTTATCCAAATTTGTACTGAACTTTCTGTCATATGTACTGGTCTCTGGTTTGGTCAACTTCTACCTTCATGCATTGCTTAACTCATGTAGTCTTTGTGTTAAGGTACTATGATCAGTAAGACATGGAGAATGGTTATCGTGCAGGAAAACTTTTCTCGAACATCATGCTGAGGCTTAAACTTTGATCTTCTACAGCATTTGCATCCACGTGAATTATAAGCATCTTATTCGCAATGATTGAGTAAATGGCCACTTGTCTGCTAATGATATGGTGTGTGAAATTCTGCTGATGATGCAAATCATTTCCTTTCTGCCCTGCCAATGGTTTGAAAAATAAAATCGTTGCTACTAACTGTTAGTGTAACCCTTGGATGAATACATGTTACTTCTTTGGATGCTAGTTTCTTTTTTGAACACAACAGTGGTCTTTGTTTGTGGGTATTGTTCAGTTAGGTAGCGTAAAAGAGTTTGAAATAATCACTTTCATGCGCCTTTTATTGTACTCATGCTTCTAGTTATACTACGTACGATCCCTGTATGTTGCACTACAGCAACTTTGCAGAGCTGTTTCTGAATTTTGACTTTTTGTGTCCTATAGCACTGTAACAAAAAGGTTCAGGCTCTATGTGGGCTCTGGTTTCAGCTTCAAATCTCCAAAACAAACTGAAACTATCCCTGTGTCCTGCGCTCCCGTTGTCATCAGGGATGACAAATAAGCTCGCCTCCTTTTATCGGGGACGGCACTGGTGTTTAGGAGCTAAATTGATTTGTTTTTGGCGATTTTGGAGGTAGATTTATGTGTAAGAACACTTCCAGCATTATCTAGTCAAGGAAAATTCATCGTGTTTTTCCTGGACGAAGTTCAATTAGGTAACAGGTCAGCATGCATTCTTATGTGGCCTGTTTACTCTAGTGAAACAATCCCAGTGAAGCCAACAAGACGGACAGAGCTTAATGCACACTAGTGGTTGGGGCACCACCTTGTGACGCCGCTTGAGAGGAAATTGTGCACACATTTCCATTTAGAGTCCTCGCCTCCGTAAAAACATCTCGAAAAAAATCCTCACCTTCATCTAAAAAAAGAAGTAATAAAAAAATTACCACCGCAGCCTACCAGCGAGTGCCACTTCGCATAACCCTTCATTTAAAAAATATCAAAGATCCTCACCTTCATCTAAAAAGAAAAAAATACATTTAAAAATTAATCCACACCTTCATCTAAAAAATTCAAAAGATTTCTCACCGCGACCAACCAGCTTGCGCCACGTGGCATAGCTGGTTGGCCACCCTTCCCGCGTAGCTTAATGGGTTTAATAACCTAGTGACAAAAACCTGTGCGTCACTGTGGGCACCATTGCTCTGATTGTGGTAACTGGGGTATAATTACTGTCACCACCTTCGGCCCCAAACCATCACCCAGGAGAAAACAACATTGACGCTGCCCATGGAGCACAAGACCGAGAGGGAGGGGGGGGGGGGGGGGGGGGGGGGGGGGGGGGTTGACAATATTACTCATCCCATCATCCCATGGTTATAGGGCATACATTCTCTGGAGATTGAAAAAAATCGGTAAACACACATTAGGGAAACTGTAAGCACAAAACTCCATGCCGAAAGTGTTAATCAGAACCTAGAAAATAAGTGGCTATACAAAAAAATGAAATCAAAGTGTAACTGGGATTCGCGACAATGTTCAGGTTCCCAGCGCACTGAAATTGCCGCCTGAATTTCTCCAAAGCATCCAAAGGGTTTCTCCTAGAGACCGTCATGCCCAAAATGCGATGATGATTCAGATCTCCATTACATCTGATGATGGTCATGGCCTGCTCTGCTGCACGCTGACAAAATGAAGCAACAAATCATCGATAAATTCTTATTCCGGCCCAGCCTGCGCTGCCCATGTCTCGCCAATCTGGAATCTACCTTTCTTGGATTGGGAAGAGAACTGACAAGTGAAGGATATATATGTTTGAATTATCCTTCACTTGGAGTAGCTGAACACTTTGTGTGTCTAACTTCAGACAATCAACTAGGTACACATTTTTGCATGAGAAGTGCCGTGTCTAAGATGGTTGTGGAATAACTTACATGATTTTTTGCATAATTAGCAAACAAGTTGCTAAGTACTCCCTCAGTAAAGAATATAAGAGCATTTACATAGGAAATGTTTTTAGCAGAACATCATCATACGCGCCGAGCTTGGATCACAATTTTCATTGTTTTGCATGACTAGTTTCTATTCCCTCCGTTCCTAAATATAAGTCCTTGTAGACATTCCATTATGAACCACATATGGATGTATATAGTTTAAACAAGTTTGAAATAGGCACTGCCGTGCGCCTTTTATTGTAGTCGCGCTTCTAGGATGCCTGTAATGTTGCATGTACAGCAACTTGGCAGAGTTGTTTCTGAATTTTGACCTTTTTATAACACTGAAACTACAAGACTCATGGCTCTGTGTAGTGCCCTTATTTTCAGCTCCAAGTTTCGGAGACAAACTGAAAAGCCCAGACAGTGTTGGTAGCCATGCAGCAGATTCACTGGGCTGGGCACGATCTGGAGAGGACTACCGGGCCGCCTTGATGGATCACGGGAAGATGGGATCCCGCAGAAGTCGCTACTTTTCTTTTCTCTAGAGGCCCAGCTTAGCTGGTGGACCGAGAACGAGGGTGGCCCAGCGACCGTTTAGCTGCTGGTGGGCCGGGAACGAGCACACCGGCCGGTTGTCACCAACGATGAGTTAGCGCTGACCTAACGGGTCTGCGGAGGTAAAAGGCCGACGTATAGCCATCGGGCATAGCTTGATGCTATACGATCGTCAGATCTGTGTAAACGTATACGGTTGGTCTTTTTGTTTTTTTTTTTGATTTTTTTGTTTACATTCATCTTAGATAACTTTGATTTGTTTTCTTTACTTCGTCCATCTCAGATTGTTTCAATTTCCTTTCTTTTTCTCTCGCTTTCCTAATTGCACAGATCATTTTTCATCCGTATCAGATTATTTCATAATTTTTATTCCATCCATCCTTGATTATTTCAAAAACAAAATCCTCGCTTGCCAATTGCGTACATCCTTTTCATTCACCCTGGATGATTTTTATTTTATTAATTCACCCATCCAAGACTACTCCTTTTCTTCTTCTTTCTTTCTCTCCCTTCCCAACTGCACAAATTCTATTCATCGATCTCAGATGATTCAATTTTTTATTCCATCCATCCCAGATGATATCACTTTTTCTTTTTTTTCTCTTACTTCCCTATCGTGCTAATCCTTTTGATACATCGTTTTTTTTCATCCATTCGTAATGATTTCAATTTTTCTTGTTTTTTTCTCTCATGTACCTTTTCTTCAATGCCAGTGCAATGCTCAAGTGGGAGCATGTTACCCATCGATATGATCTTCGCTGTTAATTAATGTTTGTGTTAGTAATTTAATTGAATAAATGCCAAGAATACTTCAATAAATTTTGCTGAAACCAACAAGCGGTGCAGCTCCAATTGCACTATAAGAACTTAGGGCGTGTTCGGATCTCCTCCCATTCCACACTTCACTAATTCCTAAAGCGGGAGCCGAGCCGAACGAAAAATCATAAAGAAGCTAGCTTCCGGAAGCTAAGCCTGAGGTCAGTGCAAAAACAAGGAGCGACGGCGGCCCAGCTCCACCAAAAATAAAAGCTGGAGTTTGCCCAAATTAAGCCGATATGCCACCGCCAAACTTACCGATTCGTTCCTTCCCTGGAAAACCTATCGAGCTGCTCGTTCCCCTCGAGCCGCTAACCCTACCGCCGTCACGGGCCCAGCCGCCGCGGGCGCCGCCGCGCCGTCCCTGGCCACCGCTCTTTCCCGTCGATAGATCGAGCCGTTCGAGGCCAATCCTGACTGGATCCCATTGACACAGCCCGAAGGGAGCAACCCCAACACTAGGACCTAAGCTCCAACGCCATTGACGCCATGCTCAACCGCTAACCCTACCGCCGTCGCGCGCAGCGCCATCCTTGGCCGCCGCTCGTTCCCGGCAATAGATCGAGCCATTCCAGGCCAATCCCGATCGGTTCCTGTCGACACAGCCCGCTCAACCGCTAACCCTACCGCCGTCGCGCGCAGCGCCGTCCCTGGCCGCCGCTCGTTCCCGGCAATAGATCGAGCCATTCTAGGCCAATCCCGATCGGTTCCCGTCGACACAGCCCAAAGGGAGCAACCTCAAGCTCCAACGCCGTTGAAGACATGCTCACCTCGCAGGAGTCCACCTCACCCCGCCTGCTGGCCCGAAATGGGCTGCCTCCAGCCGGCCCAACACGCCTAAACAGGCCACAACCCGCCCCAGTTGGGTTGTAGCACTAAGAGAAGCTGGAGCAGGAGCCGAACAGGATTGGAATCGCTGGCTGGAGCCAGAAACCATGAGGAGAAGCTGGTTATCTGGAGTTTTGAGAAGTTGGAGAGCCTTCAAACACGCTCTTAGGAAGGCACTTCATTTTTTCTTATGGAAAGTCAGGGCCAAAATGTCCAAGGTCTAAAACCCTGACCAAGGTCAAGACACTACGTAGTTAAATTAGGCTTGGACTACAGTCAAACAACCCCAGTGAAGCTAACAAGACGGTTGAGCTTAAAACACATAACCCAATGACAAAAACCTTTGCGTCATCGTCGCCACCATTGACCTCATCATGGTTACCATGGTATAATTAAATTACTGTCAACCATTGACCATTTAGGGTCATGCTCACCAAGGCAACAACATGGGGAGAAACAACATCAGCGTCACTGCTGCTGCCGATCCTTAAAAAGGTGGAAAGGGGGCAAGTTTCAATGATGAATCATAAAAGCCCGAGAAAATTGATAAGCGAACGAGCATGCATGGTGTCGATATGGCTAGCCATTGACTCACATTGGAATGTGGGCCGTACCTCCCAGTATCCAATACTAAAGAGGTGACATCTATATGGTACTACAAACACTACTAGGAAAAGGCCTACTAATGGCGCACTGGTTTTGCCTACTAATGGCGCATCACGGTGCGCCATTAGTAGCACACCACTAGTAATTTTTACTAATGGCGCACCACTAGTGCGCCATTAATATCTGGTATACGGATGACGCACCAGCTAGTGCGTCATTAGTATGTAACAGTATGCGCCATTAGTGTGCTTCCCGGGGGGCCATAGGTAAGCATGGCTTTGTCATACTAATGGCGCATTCACTGTTGATGTGCCATTACTATCCTTTGGCACACTAATGACGCACCTGGTGGTGATGTGACATTAGTATGAATATTTGGTTTTATTTTTTCTTTTTCTGATTTTTGCGCAGGTTATAAAATATATTATTAGACATAATATAAAATATATTATTAGACAGAATATAGACAGCAACATCAGATTTATCGAATACAATAGAAGATTAGTCTCCGAATACAATTCATCATATTAGTCTCCGAATTCAAAAGACCGAACAAAGATAAAACATTACAAGTCTCAAGACCGCGAGTATCGAGTTTGTCGGAAGTAATACTAATCCTAACAAGTCCTACTAATCATCATCATACAATTTCTACTCGTTATTCATAACAAGTCATACGATCATCATCTTGATAGTCTTCGAACCAACCCTACTTAATTGTTCATCAGCACATGATCATCAGTATTAGGCAGGACCTAAATACCCTATTTAAGCTAAAATAGCATAAAACAATATAGACCCTGACTCTCCATTATGGAGAATGGAGAACATCCTGTCTCCAATTCTTGCGCTTCGCTTCCTTTTGCTTCCAAGAAGCTCCTTATGACTGTTCATACATTTTTTTCCATCCTTTGATTTTCATGTCTCCACTTCTTTTAGAAATCTGGTATGGACAATTGAGATTCGTAGGATGACCTGGCTGTATGTTCAAAACATTAACACTACCTTTCAGATACATCATATGAGGCACACAATTCTCTGGGATTATCTGTTGAAAAACATAGTAATAACTTCATAGTTAGCAATGATGTACTAGTTTTAGAAGTATGCAAAAGATGCACGGATGTCGTAATAGTAAAAATCTTACCAGGGTATCTCCATGGTAGTTACCGTAGTTGAACACATGCACTAGTGGCACGTATTTACCATAATGTTGAGGAGTTTGTTTGTGGATAATGTAATTTTCAATGTCAGTACAAAATCCGACCAGATGATTTTTCTCCTTGTAAGTTGTTAATTCGGAGCCATCGGTGTAGTGGGTTTTGTCTACCATCTCCCGCACATTCTTTGAACAATAAAAATAAGCTGTCAATGGAAATAAGTTGTCAACTATTTTGAAATAAACAATATAAATTAGCTAATAACTATGTTTGAGAAACTCACATAGCGGTAGAACTGGAGGCGTATCAACAAGGACCCAAATGTCCATATTGTCTTGGTTGATGTCAGGATTACCAAGTTCCATGGTGATAAGCATACCCTCATCAAAACCATACATCTTGCAAAATGCTTCCAAATTTTTGCAACCAAAATGGGTTACGCTCTCAGAATTATATAGATTTACTTCAAAGTCCACATCGTGATGAGTCCTTAGGTGAATTTTCTTTGTTTCAGAAATTTCATGGTCTTCAAAATCCATCCTCTCCAAGACATAGCGTCTTGCATGGCATGGGATAAGCTATACTCGAATTGTAAAAGATGAAAATTACACGTTGAAATAGTTGAAGTCATGCTTAATTATGAAAATAATACTTGTCGTTGTTGTGTACCGTTTCAACTTTGAAGGTCTCCTCGAGCTTAATGCTGAAGCGCCGATCATCGTCCAAGTGAGGCATGTCGCACAGACCTCGATTATCGTGGCACCAGTCGCACTCCGCCGGGAGACTTTCGTCGTCCGATGATGATGACGACATATCCTGGGACAGCTCCCAGAATTGCTTGCCGCCCGAACCACCGGCCTCATCGTTGTGGGCCATGTTTCGCTCTAAATAGGAAAAAAGTTTGGTCAAAAAGTTGGTTATTGTCAAGGAACAAGATCATGGTCTCATCATTTAGGGTTTGTCGACACCGAGGCACCCTAAAAGTCTAAGCTTTCATCATTTAGGGTTTGTCGACGCCGAGGCACCCTAAAAGCCTAAGCGTACATCATTTAGGTTCTCATCGACACCGAGGCATCCGGGGCAGCCAAGTTAAGTTTTCATCATTTAGGGTTTATCGATGCCGAGGCACCCTAGGTTGGGCCTAATCACTTGGCACTAATCACTTGGCTCTATTGCCACCTATGGTTTAATGCAGCAAGAATGGCGCGGCAGTTGATCCTACTTAACTAAGTACTAAGATACCCCGACCCATGCATTAGTCGCAAGTATCCCATATGTCCTATTTTTAGCAAAGTCATGCTAAAATTCATGGAAAATTTCAGCATGACCTTTGCTGAAAATAGGACATATGGAGTACCCGAATTTGTCGGAACGGAAGTTAATCGACATTCCGGCAAACTCAAGGGCCTCTCGGGGTACCTGCAAATTCATCACGACACAATGGTCAGAGACAAAACCCAGCCACATACCATATGGTCCTCTGCTTTCATATGGACAAAGATCAGCTCAACTTATGTGAGCTTCCATTCCAGATATAATATGTCTCCCAACAAAAAAATATCAATAGTTTAGCAAGTCTGTACAAAACACACAAAGAATGAGAAATGTATTTTACAGATCATGGCATTGTTTTTACTATATGCACCATGGCAAATTTCTTTTCTTTCTGCAACATGGCAAATTTCTTTTGCACCGGGCCATGGCAAATATAGTCTATGCATCATGAAAATTATAGTGTATGGATCATGGCATTTTTTATTCTACATTTTTATTCTATTGATCATGCCAGGAAATTATAGTCTATGCATTTTTTTAATCTCTAGATCATGATCTAACAAAATTGCCATCTCCCATGGCAAATATAGCCTATGCATCATGGAATTTATACTGTATGGATCATGGCATTTTTTTGTCTATAGGATTATTGTTTGTGTGCATACATGCAGAGTATCAGCTCAGAGGTCTCTGTTTAACAGTGATAAGTCAACGACAAGGAACATCAAGCTTATAATAAAATCTCTTAGAACCTTATGAGGGTATGTACATATACAGATTTTGTTTACTAGCTTGGCACATGTCAAGTCTCACTTGCAGGTGCACATTTTTTTCTTTCAAAGCACACCTCTTTGTTTCAGCTATCTATATATCTTGTTCTATGTTGCATTTTTAATTCCTGATGTTAACAAGAGTGTTAGTCAAAAGGAAAAACAAAGTTCATGGCAGTGTAGCTAGCTTCTCATGCATCCCTCTTATCATCTAGCTAGCTAACACTTAAATCCATGATGCTTCCAGACTTGAGCATTGAGAGTTTCAGACTAGAACTCACCTCGATGGATGCGGTCGCAAACGAGGTCGTAGACGGCGGCGGAGCAGAGACAAGGTCACAGACACGGTCGTGGTGCTCCAGTGGACGCGGCTGCATCAATCGTTTGAATTGGCATTCAATCAAACACCTCACAGATAAGAACAGAAGGTGGAGACAGAGAAGAGAGGGGATCGAGCAGAGAGGGAGAGGGCAAGGAGGGAGGAGCAGAGAGGGGAGTCTAGGGGGAGGGAGCTTACGGGCGGAGGAGGACGGGCGGAGGAGGATGGGGCTTACGGGCGGCGGTGAGACGGTTGCGGGTCGGCGGCGGTCGTCGTCCTGCACCCCGTGCGGTCGGCGGTGGCGGGATGGTTGGGGGCCGCGGCGGCTTGCTGTCCGGTGGGCGGCGGAGGAGCTGCAGTGGTGGGGGCGCGGGGGCGGCGGCGCACGTAGGGGCGGCGGCGTCGTGGGTCATCGGGGCAGCGGCGCGCAGGGGCTGAGAGACGATGTGAGATGGGATCGGCCGGGGATTGGGGCCGAGATTTTAGTCGGGGGAGGTATAGCAATGGCGCACCACCTAGCGGTGCGCCATAAGTAAGTTTTTTTTTCTGATAGCAATGGCGCACCCTCCTCTGGTGCACCATTAGTAACTTTTTAATTGAAAATATCATCAAATTTGTTATTTGAAGATATCATCAAATTTCTTATTTCAAAATATCATCAAATTTGTTATTTAAAAATATCTTCAAAAAGTGGGGGAGGGTGCGGGTGTCGGCGGCGGCGGCGGAGCGGGCCGGGTGAAGGTGCGGGGTGTCGGCGGCGGTGGTGGAGCGGGGGAGGGTGCGGTGGGTCGTCGGCGGCGGTGGAGCGGGGGAGGGTGGGGTGGGTCGTCGACGGCGGTGGAGTGGGGGGGGGGGTGCGGGGGGTGCTCGGCGGCGAGGGGGATCTGGCGAGGGGGATAGCTATCGAGAGGGAGGGGGATCGAGATCGAGTGTCCTCATGAATATTCAAAATATTTTCATATTGAATACAATCGATCTTCTGTAGGCCCGAGAAATATTTTTTCATATTGAATACAAAAATATTCATGATATCAAAAAGTGCCCAAGAAATGAAGGCTACAATTTAAATACAATCGATCTTAGCTAGCTATCTGTTCACAATCTTCTTGCCCTTCCTTTTCGTAAATGGAGTTCTTCTGTGGAACAGGCGTCCTTTAGGTAGGGTGGTCCTGCTTCTTCTTGTGGTGTATGCTGCTACTTCATCGTCGTCGTCATGTTCGATCTTCGGGTCGCCGTACTTGTCGAAGCCTTGCTCATTGGCTACTCCATCCATTCCGATGATCTTCCTTTTGCCTCTCCTCACGACAACACGACTGGGCTTTGACGGATCGGTAATGAAGAAGCATTGGTCCACTTGTGAAGCCAGTACCCATGGCTCATTTTTCGCGGTGACGTTTGCGCCCGCGGTCTTGGATTTGGCTTCGGGTATAACCATGGTGGTGAAATACTGGTCTTCTTTTAGGACGCTCTTGGCCCATCTGACACGGAACATCGGGACCTTCTCTCCAGCGTAGCTCAGCTCCCAGATCTCCTCGATCCTTCCGTAGTATCTGTCCTTGTCGTTACCGGTGTAGGATTCCATCGTTACCCCGGAGTTCTGATAACCATCGCTCTTCATGTCCTTGTCCTCGGTGTAGAATGTGTAGCCGTTGATATCATACGCCTCATAGGTCATCAGGTTGTGCTCGGCGCCCTGTGACAAGGCGAATATGAGTTGTTCTTCCGCGGAAGAATCCTCATGTAAAGGGTACGACCGAAGCTTCTGCTTGAACCAACGCGTGAAACATGAGTTGTGCTCTTTGAGTATATCTCCGTCCGTCCTCTGTTAGCCTCGGTCATTGTACGTCTTCTCAATAAAGGTTTTGTGCTCTACCACCCAAGGATCGACCACGACTATGTGTTGTAGCACGACTAGGTTTGCTCTTTCAAAGTCGGCGAGTCGACCCTCGAAGTCGACATGCATTTCGCGGCGACCCTCACGGTGACCCCATCCAGCGAGCCCGCCGAGGTGCCTGTTGACGGGCAGACCAACGGGGTTCTCGATGCCTAGATAATTCGTGCAGTAGGAGATGCACTCTTCGGTCAGAAAGCCCCTGGCTGTACTTCCCTCTGGACGTGACATGTTGCGAACGTATCCTTTAATGACACCATTCATCCTTTCGAACGGCATCATGCCGTGGAGGAATGTCGGCCCGAGTTGGATGATATCATCCACGATATGGACCAGCAGATGCACCATAACGTCAAAGAATGCGGGCGGGAAGTACATCTCAAGCTCGCATAGTATCACCATGATCTCTTCCTGTAGCCTTCTGAGTTACCTCACGCCAATCGACTTCCGAGAGATGGCGTCGAAAAAGTTGCATAGGCCAAATAGCGTTTCACGGACGTGCGCGTCCATGATCCCACGGATTGCAACTGGAAGTATCTACGTCATCAGCACGTGACAGTCGTGAGACTTCATTCCGCTGAACTTCTGCTTCGCTGGATCTAGGTATCTGCTTATCTTCCCCGTGTAACCATAAGGAAGTTTTACTCCTAGGAGGCAGGTGAAAAACTGCTCGATCTCCTCCCGACTTAGAGTGAAGCATGCGGGAGGGTAGTCATTTCCGGTCTTCTTGGCCTTTTTGCCTTTGCGACGACTTTCTGTGTCCTACTTCGCCTCATCATCATCATCATCATCATCATCATCATCATCATTAGCATGAAGCTCTTGCTTGATGCCCATTGATTTCAAGTCTGCCCTTGCTTTCGGCCCATCTTTGGTCCTCTCTGGCATGTTGAGCAGGGTACCAAGCAGACTCTCGCACATGTTCTTCGTGATATGCATGACATCAAGGCTGTGAGGCACACGGTGGATCTTCCAGTACGGCAAGTCCCAGAAAACAGACCTCGTTTTCCATACCTTCAGCAGCGGCTCTGGCGCCTTTCGCTTCTTTCCCGGCTCTGGCGCCTTTTGCTTCTTTCCCGGTAGTGGGCAGTCTTTCCAATTTTTCAACAACTCGTCTATTTCCTCGCCGCTCCTCGTACACGGGCGTTTTCGGGGTTCGGTTTCACCATCGAATAGATCCTTGCGTTTCCTCCACGGGCCATCGTCGCGAAGCCACCTTCGATGTCCCATGAACACGGTTTTCGAAGACCCGGGATCTCTGTCTAGCTGGCGATATGTTGTGTCATCCATGCACCTTACGCATCCAGAAAATCCGTGGACTACCTGCCCCGCGAGATATCCGTAACCGAGATAGTCGTGCACCGTCGTGAGCAGTGCGACTCTCATAGGGAAATATTCTTTCTCTGCGGCATCCCACGTATTGGCTGGCGTTTTCCATAGCGTGTCTAGCTCCTCCTTCAGCAGCCCCAGATACAGATTGATGTCGTTCCCTGGTTGTTTCGGCCCTTCAATTAGCATACTCATGTGAATGTACTTCCTCTTCATGCACAACCAGGGGGAAGGTTGTACATCCACACAAACATAGGCCAGGTGCTATGTGTGCTTCTTTGGCTGCCAAACGGATTGACTCCATCGGTGCTCGCGCCCAGCACGATGTTCCTTGGATCCTTCCCAAATTCCGGGTATTCGAAGTTCAACGCTTGCCACTGGCTCACATCCTTAGGGTGACTCAGCATCTTGTCTTTTTTATTTATCTCTGGATCATTTCCGTCATCTTCCCGCTTCTTCTCCTCCCTATCCGCGTGCCAACGCAGGAGCTTTGCTACCTTAGGGTCCGCGAAATACCGCTGCAGACGAGGAGTGATCGGAAAGTACCACACCGATTTTTGAGGAGCTTTCTTCCTCTTCTTGTATCGAGTGACGCCGCACACCGGACATATGGTAGACTCCGCGTGCTCGTCCCGATAAATGATACAATTGTTCATGCACACATGGTATTTCACGTGCGGTAAATCCAGAGGACACACGATTTTCTTCGCCTCCTCGAAACTGGTCGGGCACTTGTTCCCCTTGGGAAGACGTTCGTGCCAGAATGACATGTTCTCGTCGAAGCATGCGTCGGTCATTTTGTGTTTTACCTTCATCTCCAAAGCCATGAGCGTTACTTTTAGGCGGGTATCCTCGGGCATGCATCCTTCATACAATGGAGTAACCGCGTCTATCTCCAGTTGATCCAGCTTGGCTTTCTCTCGGGCGGCAGCTCTTGCGTTATCCGTCTGCTTGAGAAGCAGCTCTTGAATATGAGGGTCCTGCACCCAGCCTCCATCGTCGTCTGCTCCGGCATCTTCATCTTCATGATCATGCCCTTCGTTTTGATCTTCCTCATCATCATGTACGACATCTTCTACATGATGACTGTGTACAGCATCATCGTCATGATCATGTCCTGGAGATTCTTCGTCTTCTCGCCCGTCCTCGCCGCGGTGGTACTTATCTTGTTGCCCTTCCTCATTTCTTGCCCGGCCCGTCCATGGACGACTTCATAGTCATCTTCATCACCTTGCCACCGATAGCCATCCATGAAACCACGCAAGAGCAGGTGGTCCCGCACCTGCCCGGAATCCGGGTCCGCAATAAGGCTCTTCAGCTTGCATCTTCGACACGGACATCTTATCTCCGTCTCGTTCTTTTGAAGCATCTCGGCCTTCGCGGAGCTCAAAAACCTATTCACGATGCCTTCAGTCATCGTGCGGACCATGGTCGCCTGCGGGGTAGAGCAAAACGATATTTTAGAACCAAGAAAAAATTTGGCATGACCTTCTCTAAAAATAGGACCAAAAAGAATGCATAGTGCCAAAATTCTCGCCGAAACGGAAATGAATCAAAACATTCCGGCAAAATATTGGCAACTATCGCATTTCAAATACCGGTACCTTCAAACACAAACATATATGCAACACCACAAACACATGCAACACCACAAACATACATAGATCTAGCTAGGCCACAAAAAGTGCATGTGCACGTTGTTGGAGCGAGCTAGGGAGAAAAAAAGTAGATCTACATCATGAAGATAGCTTTTCCCTTACTTACCTATCAAAAAAAGGTAATTTCACCACTTAATTTTGAAGAATCTATGGTGCAAATAAGGTGAGGAGGAGGAGGCAGCCGAAATCTTGAAGAAGGAGGTGGAGGAAATGAAGTGGGAAAAGTGAGTGGGTAGGTGTGGGGCTGTCCAAAATATTTTGTTGGGGTCCTAGGTTACTAATGGCGCACCACAAGGAAATGCGCCATTAGTAACCCTGGTTACTAATGGCGCACCTGCAGGTGGTGCGCCATTAGAAGTTTTGCAAAAAAGTAAAAAATATAAATATATATACTAATGGCGCACAGTCTAATAGTGCGCCATTACTAGTTTAAACTAGTAATGGCGCACTGTGAAACGGTGCGCGATTAGTAGTTTTGCAAAAAAAAAAGAATAAGAAAAAAAATTACAGTAATGGCGCACCCTCTGCCAGGTGCGCTATTACTAGTTAGAACTAATAATGGCGCATTTTCTACCTGATGCGCCATTAGTATGTATGGAAAAATTGAAAAAAAAATAATACTAGTGGCGCACCCTGTTTCTGGTGCGCCATTAGTGTCTTCCATACTAATGACGCATCACCAACAGGTGCGCCATTAGTATATAGTAGTGGCGCACTGTTTTCCTGATGCGCCATTAGTATCAATCCTATCTATAGCTCTTTTCCTAGTAGTGAAAGTTGAGTCATCTATTTTGTAACAGAGGGAGTATGTACCAGCGGACGGCCGTTGGCTGATCATGGCGCGTCAAGGATGGGCCAAGATGTGCCACAGGTCAAGTTCTCAACATGTAGCACAACCTTAGGGTTGTTGCAGGTGTTCTTCCAATACCCTCCCACCCCGCAGATTGAGCATTTCGCCTCCTTCTTTGCCTTTTGATGGAGGTCACCCCTCTGTGGACATGTGGTACTTTCGTGCCCTGGCGGACGGCATATTCTACAGAAGCGTGTTGGCTTGCTCGTATCGCATGCTCCGGGAGCAGCTGGATGTGTCACTATCTTACGTTTGGTGCTCTTTGCACCATGGTCATCATATGGAGGATTGTCTCTGCTGCTCGTTAGCCGGCCACCATGGTCATCATATGGAGGATTGTCTCTGCTGCTCGTTAGCCGGCCTGCCTTCTGTGTATGCTCTGGAGCCATCAAACTGAGGAGATTACCGACTACACTACCATCTGCGTCACTCCCATACCCAATCTGTGGTGCTTGCCCCACACTCACCTCTCTAGCTTTCTCCTTATTTGTCTGAATCCTATCCTCTAAACCACTATTAGGGAAAACCTTATACAAATATAGCAGTAGCGCGTGCAGGACAACCACTACTAGGGAAAACCTTATACAAGTGTAGCAGTAGCGCGTGCAGGATAACCGTGCTATAGATACAAATGTAGCAGTATCGCGTCCCCCGGTAAAAGCGTTACTACACAATTCTCATTACTAAGCCGATAGGCTACACATAATAGTAGCGGTCTTATAGAAACCGCGCTACCACTAAAATTATTGTACCAACGCGTTTACGGTGAAAGGTGCTACTGCTTATGAAAATAAAATAAAATAAAATAAAAAACAAATAGAAAAGTAAATGAAAATGAAAGAAATAGAAAAAGGAGAAAGGAAAAAATAAACCGTAAAGAAAAATAAATAAAAAAGGAAAAAAAGAGAAAGGCATAGCAATAGCGTCTATTCATAAGTGGCGCTATAAATAATATAGCTGTTGGGGAACGCAGTAATTTTGAAAATTTTCCTACGCACACGCAAGATCATGGTGATGCACAGCAACGAGAGGGGAGAGTGTTGTCTACGTACCAACGCAGACCGACTGCGGAAGCGATCACACAACATAGAGGAAGTAGTCGTACGTCTTCTTCCCGATCCGACCGATCCAAGCACCGTTACTCCGGCACCTCCGAGTTCTTAGCACACGTTCAGCTCGATGACGATCCTCGGGCTCCGATCCAGCAAAGCGTCGAGGAAGAGTTGCGTCAGCACGACGGCGTGGTGACGATCTTGATGTACTACCGACGCAGGGCTTCGCCTAAGCACTACAACGGTATGATCGAGGTGGAATTTGGTGGCAGGGGGCACCGCACACGGCTAAGGAACGATCTCAAGGATCAACTTGTGTGTCTTGGGGTGTCCCCTGCCCCCGTATATAAAGGTTGGAGGAAGGGGGGCTGGC
Organism: Triticum monococcum; assembly: GCA_034509565.1. NCBI lineage: Eukaryota > Viridiplantae > Streptophyta > Magnoliopsida > Poales > Poaceae > Triticum > Triticum monococcum. The sequence continues at coordinate 779,595,224 of CM067847.1, forward strand.
CGGCCAGAGAGAGGGAGGCGCAGGGGGAGTCCTACTCCTACCGGGAGTAGGACTCCCCCCTCCAATCCTATTCCAACTAGGACTCTCAAGGGGGAAAGGAGAGAGAGGGGGGCCGGCCCCTTCTCCTAGTCCTACTAGGACTTGGGGAAGGGGGGGGGGGGGGGGCGCGGCTAGGCTGTGGGCTGCCCCTTTTCTCTTTTCCACTAAGGCCCAATAGGCCCATTAGTCTCTCGGGGGGTTCCGGTAACCCTCCCGGTATTCCGGTAAAATCCCGATTTCACCCGGAACACTTCCTATGTCCAAACATAGGCTTCCAATATATCAATCTTTACGTCTCGACCATTTCGAGACTCCTCGTCATGTCCGTGATCTCATCCGGGACTCCGAACAACCTTCGGTACATCAAAATGCATAAACTCATAATAACTGTCATCGTAACGTTAAGCGTGCGGACCCTACGATTCGAGAACAATGTAGACATGACCGAGACACGTCTCCGGTCAATAACCAATAGCGGGACCTGGATGCCCATATTGGCTCCTACATATTCTACGAAGATCTTTATCGGTCAGACCGCATAACAACATACGTTGTTCCCTTTGTCATCGGTATGTTACTTGCCCGAGATTCGATCGTCGGTATCCAATACCTAGTTCAATCTCGTTACCGGCAAGTCTCTTTACTCATTCCGTAATACATCATCTCACAACTAACATATTAGTTGCAGTGCTTGCAAGGCTTATGTGATGTGCATTACCGAGAGGGCCCAGAGATACCTCTCCGACAATCGGAGTGACAAACCCTAATCTCGAAATACGCCAACCCAACATCTACCATTGGAGACACCTGTAGTACTCCTTTATAATCACCCAGTTACGTTGTGACGTTTGGTAGTACCCAAAGCGTTCCTCCGGTAAACGGGAGTTGCATAATCTCATAGTTATAGGAACATGTATAAGTCATGAAGAAAGCAATAGCAACATACTAAACGATCGGGTGCTAAGCTAATGGAATGGGTCATGTCAATCAGATCATTCAACTAATGATGTGACCTCGTTTAATCAAACAACAACTCTTTGTTCATGGTTAGGAAACATAACCATCTTTGATTAACGAGCTAGTCAAGTAGAGGCATACTAGTGACACTCTGTTGGTCTATGTATTCACACATGTATTATGTTTCCGGTTAATACAATTCTAGCATGAATAATAAACATTTATCATGATATAAGGAAATAAATAATAACTTTATTATTGCCTCTAGGGCATATTTCCTTCAGTCTCCCACTTGCACTAGAGTCAATAATCTAGATTACACAGTAATGATTCTAACACCCATGGAGCCTTGGTGCTGATCATGTTTTGCTCGTGGAAGAGGCTTAGTCAACGATTCTGCAACATTCAGATCCGTATGTATCTTGCAAATCTCTATGTCTCCCACCTGGACTAAATCCCGGATGGAGTTGAAGCGTCTCTTGATGTGTTTGGTCCTTTTGTGAAATCTGGATTCCTTTGCCAAGGCAATTGCACCAGTATTGTCACAGAAGATTTTCATTGGACCCGATGCACTAGGTATGACACCTAGATCGGATATGAACTCCTTCATCCAGACTCCTTCGTTTGCTGCTTCCGAAACAGCTATGTACTCCGCTTCACATGTAGATCCCGCTACGACGCTTTGTTTAGAACTGCACCAACTGACAGCTCCACCGTTTAAAGTAAACACGTATCCGGTCTGCGATTTAGAATCGTCCGGATCAGTGTCAAAGCTTGCATCAACGTAACCTCTTACGGTGAGCTCTTTGTCACCTCCATATACGAGAAACATATCCTTAGTCCTTTTCAGGTATTTCAGGATGTTCTTGACCGCTGTCCAGTGATCCATTCCTGGATTACTTTGGTACCTCCCTGCTAAACTTATAGCAAGGCACACATCAGGTCTGGTACACAGCATTGCATACATGATAGAGCCTATGGCTGAAGCATAGGGAACATCTTTCTTTTCTCTCTATCTTCTGCAGTGGTCGGGCATTGAGTCTGACTCAACTTCACACCTTGTAACACAGGCAAGAACCCTTTCTTTGCTTGATCCATTTTGAACTTTTTCAAAATCTTGTCAAGGTATGTGCTCTGTGAAAGTCCAATTAAGTGTTTTGATCTATCTCTATAGATCTTTATGCCTAATATGTAAGCAGCTTCCCCGAGGTCTTTCATCGAAAAACTTTTATTCAAGTATCCCTTTATGCTATCTAGAAATTCTATATCATTTCCAATCAGCAATATGTCATCCACATATAATATTAGAAATGCTACAGAGCTCCCACTCACTTTCTTGTAAATACAGGCTTCTCCAAAAGTCTGTATAAAGCCAAATGCTTTGATCACACTATCAAAGCGTTTATTCCAACTCCGAGATGCTTGCACCAGTCCATAAATGGATCGCTGGAGTTTGCATACTTTGTTAGCTCCCTTTGGATCGACAAAACCTTTTGGTTGTATCATATACAACTCTTCTTCCAGAAATCCATTCAGGAATGCAGTTTTGACATCCATCTGCCATATTTCATAATCATAAAATGCGGCAATTGCTAACATAATTCTGACGGACTTAAGCATCGCTACGGGTGAGAAGGTCTCATCGTAGTCAATCCCTTGAACTTGTCGAAAACCTTTCGCGACAAGTCGAGCTTTATAGACAGTAATATTACCGTCAGCGTCAGTCTTTTTCTTGAAGATCCATTTATTCTCAATTGCTTGCCGATCATCGGGCAAGTCAACCAAAGTCCATACTTTGTTTTCATACATGGATCCCATCTCAGATTTCATGGCCTCAAGCCACTTTGCGGAATCTGGGCTCACCATCGCTTCTTCATAGTTTGTAGGTTCATCATGATCTAGTAGCATGACTTCCAGAACTGGATTACCGTACCACTCTGGTGCGGATCTCACTCTGGTTGATCTACGTGGTTCAGTAGTATCTTGTCCTGAAGCTTCATGATCATCATCATTAGCTTCCTCACTGATTGGTATAGGTGTCGCAGAAACAATTTTCTGTGATGTACTGTTTTCCAATAAGGGAGCAGGTACAGTTACCTCGTCAAGTTCTACTTTCCTCCCACTCACTTCTTTCGAGAGAAACTCCTTCTCTAGAAAGTTTCCGAATTTAGCAACAAGAGTCTTGCCTTCGGATCTGTGATAGAAGGTGTATCCAATAGTTTCCTTTGGATATCCTATGAAGACACATTTCTCCGATTTGGGTTCGAGCTTATCAGGTTGAAGCTTTTTCACATAAGCATCGCAGCCCCAAACTTTAAGAAACGACAACTTTGGTTTCTTGCCAAACCATAGTTCATAAGGTGTCGTCTCAACGGATTTTGATGGTGCCCTATTTAACGTGAATGTGGCCGTCTTTAAAGCATAACCCCAAAACGATAGCGGTAAATCAGTAAGAGACATCATAGATCGCACCCTATCTAGTAAAGTACGATTACGACGTTCGGACACACCATTACGCTGTGGTGTTCCGGGTGGCGTGAGTTGCGAAACTATTCCACAATTTTTCAAATGTACACCAAACTCGTAACTCAAATATTCTCCTCCACGATCAGATCGTAGAAACTTTATTTTCTTGTTACGATGATTTTCAACTTCACTCTAAATTCTTTGAACTTTTCAAATGTTTCAGACTTATGTTTCATTAAGTAGATATACCCATATCTGCTTAAATCATCTGTGAAGGTGAGAAAATAACGATATCCGCCACGAGCCTCAATATTCATCGGACCACATACATCGGTATGTATGATTTCCAATAAATCTGTTGCTCTCTCCATAGTACCGGAGAACGGTGTTTTAGTCATCTTGCCTATGAGGCACGGTTCGCAAGTACCAAGTGATTCATAATCAAGTGGTTCCAAAAGCCCATCAGTATGGAGTTTCTTCATGCGCTTTACACCGATATGACCTAAACGGCAGTGCCACAAATAAGTTGCACTATCATTATTAACTTTGCATCTTTTGGCTTCTACATTATGAATATGTGTATCACTATCATCGAGATTCAACAAGAATAGACCACTCTTCAAAGGTGCATGACCATAAAAGATATTACTCATATAAATAGAACAACCATTATTCTCTGATTTCAATGAATAACCGTCTCGCATCAAACAAGATCCAGATATAATGTTCATGCTTAACGCTGGCACCAAATAACAATTATTTAGGTCTAATATTAATCCCGAAGGTAGATGTAGAGGTAGCGTGCCGACCGCGATCACATCGACTTTGGAACCGTTTCCCACGCGCATCGTCACCTCGTCCTTTGCTAGCGTCCGCTTATTCTGTAGTCCCTGTTTCGAGTTGCAAATATTAGCAACAGAACCAGTATCAAATACCCAGGTGCTACTGCGAGCTCTAGTAAGGTACACATCAATAACATGTATATCACATATACCTTTGTTTACTTTGCCATCCTTCTTATCCGCCAAATACTTGGGGCAGTTCCGCTTCTAGTGACCAGTCTGCTTGCAGTAGAAGCACTCAGTTTCAGGCTTAGGTCCAGACTTGGGTTTCTTCTCCTGAGCAGCAACTTGCTTGCTGTTCTTCTTGAAGTTTCCCTTCTTCTTCCCTTTGCCCTTTTTCTTGAAACTAGTGGTTTTGCTAACCATCAACACTTGATGCTCCTTCTTGATTTCTACCTCCGCAGCTTTCAGCATTGCGAAGAGCTCGGGAATAGTCTTGTTCATCCCTTGCATATTATAGTTCATCACGAAGCTCTTGTAGCTTGGTGGCAGTGATTGGAGAATTCTGTCAATGACGCAGTCATCTGGAAGATTAACTCCCATCTGAATCAAGTGATTATTATACCCAGACATTTTGAGTATATGTTCACTGACAGAACTGTTCTCCTCCATCTTGCAGCTATAGAACTTATTGGAGACTTCATATCTCTCAATTCGGGCATTTGCTTGAAATATTAACTTCAACTCCTGGAACATCTCATATGCACCATGACGTTCAAAACGTCGTTGAAGTCCCGATTCTAAGCCGTAAAGCATGGCACACTGAACTATCGAGTAGTCATCAGCTTTGCTCTGCCAGACGTTCATAACATCTGGCGTTGCTCCAGCAGCAGGCCTGTCACCCAGCGGTGCTTCCAGGATGTAATTCTTCTGTGCAGCAATGAGGATAATCCTCAGGTTACGGACCCAGTCCGTGTAATTGCTACCATCATCTTTCAACTTTGCTTTCTCAAGGAACGCATTAAAATTTAACGGAACAACAGCACGAGCCATCTATCTACAATCAACATAAACAAGCAAGATACTATCAGGTACTAAGTTCATGATAAGTTTAAGTTCAGTTAATCAAATTACTTAAGAACTCTCACTTAGATAGACATCCCTCTAATCCTCTAAGTGATCACGTGATCCAAATCAACTAAACCATAACCGATCATCACGTGAGATGGAGTAGTTTTCAATGGTGAACATCGTTATGTTGATCATATCTACTATATGATTCACGCTCGACCTTTCGGTCTCCGTGTTCCGAGGCCATATCTGTATATGCTTGGCTCGTCAAGTATAACCTGAGTATTCTGCGTGTGCGACTGTTTTGCACCCGTTGTATTTGGACGTAGAGCTTATCACACCCGATCATCACGTGGTGTCTGGGCACGACGAACTTTGGCAACGGTGCATACTCAGGGAGAACACTTCTTGATAATTTAGTGAGAGATCATCTTATAATGCTACCGTCAATCAAAGCAAGATAAGATGCATAAAAGGATAAACATCACATTCAATCAATATAAGTGATATGATATGGCCATCATCATCTTGTGCTTGTGATCTCCATCTCCGAAGCACCGTCATGATCACCATCGTCACCGGCGCGACACCTTGATCTCCATCGTAGCATCGTTGTCGTCTCGCCAATCTTATGCTTCCAGGACTATCACTACCGCTTAGTAATAAAGTAAAGCATTACATCGCGATTGCATTGCATACAATAAAGCGACAACCATATGGCTCCTGCCAGTTGCCGATAACTCGGTTACAAAACATGATCATCTCATACAATAAAATCAGCATCATGCCTTGACCATATCACATCACAACATACCCTGCAAAAACAAGTTAGACGTCCTCTACTTTGTTGTTGCAAGTTTTACGTGGCTGCTACGGGCTTAAGTAAGAACTCATCTCACCTACGCATCAAAACCACAACGATAGTTCGTCAAATAGACTCCGTTTTAACCTTCTCAAGGACCGGGCGTAGTCACACTTGGTTCAACTAAAGTTGGAGAGACAGTCTTCCGCAAGCCATCTATGTGCAAAGCACGTCGAGGGAACCGGTCTCGTGTAAGAGTACGCGTAAGGTTGGTACGGATCGTCTCACCCAACAATACCGCCGAACCAAAGTATGACATGCTGGTAGGCAGTATGACTTGTATCGCCCACAACTCACTTGTGTTCTACTCGTGCAAATAACATCAAACCATAAAACCTAGGCTCGGATGCCACTGTTGGGGAACGCAGTAATTTCGAAAAAATTTCTACGCACACGCAAGATCATGGTGATGCACAGCAACGAGAGGAGAGAGTGTTGTCTACGTACCAACGCAGACCGACTGCGGAAGCGATCACACAACGTAGAGGAAGTAGTCGTACGTCTTCTTCCCGATCCGACCGATCCAAGCACCGTTACTCCGGCACCTCCGAGTTCTTAGCACACGTTCAGCTCGATGACGATCCTCGGGCTCCGATCCAGCAAAGCGTCGATGAAGAGTTCCGTCAGCACGACGGCGTGGGGACGATCTTGATGTACTACCGACGCAGGGCTTCGCCTAAGCACTACAACGGTATGATCGAGGTGGAATTTGGTGGCAGGGGGCACCGCACACGGCTAAGGAACGATCTCAAGGATCAACTTGTGTGTCTTGGGGTGTCCCCTGCCCCCGTATATAAAGGTTGGAGGAAGGGGAGCTGGCCGGCCAGAGAGAGGGAGGCGCAGGGGGAGTCCTACTCCTACCGGGAGTAGGACTCCCCCCTCCAATCCTATTCCAACTAGGACTCTCAAGGGGGAAAGAAGAGAGAGGGGTCCGGCCCCTTCTCCTAGTCCTACTAGGACTTGGGGAAGGGGGGGGGGGGCGCGGCTAGGCTGTGGGCTGCCCCTTTTCTCTTTTCCACTAAGGCCCAATAGGCCCATTAGTCTCCCGGGGGGTTCCGGTAACCCTCCCGGTATTCCGGTAAAATCCCGATTTCACCCGGAACACTTCCTATGTCCAAACATAGGCTTCCAATATATCAATCTTTACGTCTCGACCATTTCGAGACTCCTCGTCATGTCCGTGATCTCATCCGGGACTCCGAACAACCTTCGGTACATCAAAATGCATAAACTCATAATAACTGTCATCGTAACGTTAAGCGTGCGGACCCTACGGTTCGAGAATAATGTAGACATGACCGAGACACGTCTCCGGTCAATAACCAATAGCGGGACCTGGATGCCCATATTGGCTCCTACATATTCTACGAAGATCTTTATCGGTCAGACCGCATAACAACATACGTTGTTCCCTTTGTCATCGGTATGTTACTTGCCCGAGATTCGATCGTCGGTATCCAATACCTAGTTCAATCTCGTTACCGGCAAGTCTCTTTACTCGTTCCGTAATACATCATCTCACAACTAACATATTAGTTGCAGTGCTTGCAAGGCTTATGTGATGTGCATTACCGAGAGGGCCTAGAGATACCTCTCCGACAATCGGAGTGACAAACCCTAATCTTGAAATACGCCAACCCAACATCTACCATTGGAGACACCTGTAGTACTCCTTTATAATCACCCAGTTACGTTGTGACGTTTGGTAGTACCCAAAGCGTTCCTCCGGTAAACGGGAGTTGCATAATCTCATAGTTATAGGAACATGTATAAGTCATGAAGAAAGCAATAGCAACATACTAAACGATCGGGTGCTAAGCTAATGGAATGGGTCATGTCAATCAGATCATTCAACTAATGATGTGACCTCGTTTAATCAAACAACAACTCTTTGTTCATGGTTAGGAAACATAACCATCTTTGATTAACGAGCTAGTCAAGTAGAGGCATACTAGTGACACTCTGTTGGTCTATGTATTCACACATGTATTATGTTTCCGGTTAATACAATTCTAACATGAATAATAAACATTTATCATGATATAAGGAAATAAATAATAACTTTATTATTGCCTCTAGGGCATATTTCCTTCAATAGCAGCATCGCATTTCTTAGACCCCGCTATAGAAAGAGAAAAGGAAATAAGAAAAGAAAAGGAAAATACATAGCTATAGCATTAGCGCGTTTAGTAAAAATCGTTATAGCTAACTTAGCTATAGCGCGTCTTTACTAAACGCGCTACCGCTATATTTGACATAACCCAAAAATGGTTTCCCTTTCCCCGGCTACCATTTCTCCTCCAAATACCTCGCCCTACTTCGCTGCCGCCGTCTCCCCAATTCGCCGTCGCCCTAGTTCGCCCCGTCTCCTGCCGACGTCGACACCCCCGGAGCCACCAGAGCCGCGCGCCGTCGACGCCATCGGAGCCGCGCGGCCTCGTCAACGCCACCGGAGCCGCCCTCGGCGCCACAGGAGCCACCCTCGACGCCCCTGCCTCCCTCGCCACAACTGCCCCCTCGCCGTCACCAGAGATGCCCCTGCCTCCCTCGCCACCACCGGAGCCATCATCTGTAAGCTCCCAACCCTCCTCCTCTCTCTCATGCATAGCACAAACATTGGACAGAGAACTAGCTAGCTAGGTTAACTTGTTTAATTAGGTTAATTATCTAGGTTAGTGCAAAAATTTAGTTAGGGCTTGGACAGAGAACTAGTTAGGTTAACTAGTTTAATTAGGTTAATTATCTAGGTTTTGTGGAAAAATTTATTTAGGGCTTTGATAGAGAACTAGCTAGGTTAACTAGTTTAATTAGGTTAATTATCTAGGTAAACTAGGTTAACTAGCTAGGTTAACTAACTAGGTTAAATAGCTGGGTTAATTATCTAGGTAAACTAGGTTAACTAATTAGGTTAATTATCTAGGTAAACTATGTTAACTAACTAGGTTAACTAACTATGTTAACTAGCTAGGTTAGCTCGCTAGGTTAACTATTTTAAAGATGATTTCTCCCTAGACTTTTATTGTTGATTATATCTTTTTATTGAAGTGGTCATGCTATATCTTTTTATTGAAGCGATTTGATTGTACCCAAATGGCTTTTTGTTGTTTCCAGGGAATGAAGCCAAGTGGCCTATGTTTTGCCGGAATGTTGATTCACTAAATTCTTGTTCAAAGAATTAAACGGCAACGCACGCGCACGCTCAAGCATCGGCCTTGGTCCAAGCTACCACACGAGCTCCTGGGGCTCTTCGTTGCCCGCCTCCCGTCCTCCGTGCAGGTGTAGCCGGTGAGCGAGGCCACAGCGCCGGATGCCGCCAAGCTCGTGTGCCTCATCGAGGAGCTGCAAGAGCGAGAGTCCCACCTGCGCACCGAGTTGCTCGAGCACACGATCCTCAAGGAGACCATGGTCGAGGAGCTGCCTCGGGTGGTGGCGCCGACGGCCTCGGAGGAAATTCCGTCAGCTTTGGCGGCCGCTTCCACAACTCCAGGTGCCTTGGTTGTGCCGTCGTTCCAGTCCCCAGCCAACGCCAGTGACGTGCTGCACCGGGCCGTTTCCACGGAGGAGTTCGGAGCTCAAGCCCGGATGCACATGATGTGTTCGAGGAAATGCCAAAGAGAGAGAAGGAGGAAAAAGTAGAGTGATGCTGACAGGTGGGGCCCACTTGTAATAACTGTCAACGTAATAGTCCAAATAAACGAAGTTGACTTTGGCGCCACATCAGCCCTGACTAATCCTGTTTAAATCATCTCAACTGACCATTTTTTAATAGAGGTAGTTTCTAGTCAGAAAATTAGAAATTTTTGGTAGTTATGAGTCACTTTTTTGAATGTGGTAGTTCAGTGGGACGGTAACCTCTAATGTGGTAGTTTTTTTGTCAAATACTCGGACAAGGCGGAGATAGAGACAAGTGCATTCGCGGACGAAAGAATGCCTCCAGACTCCAACCTCCCTGAAGTCAAGTGTTTCAATTGCACTAAGTATGGACACATTGCCAAATATTGTCCGAAGCCAAACCGCAGAGCAAACTCAAATCTTACAGAGTATCAAGAAGAAGATCCAATGTTGCGCATAAGCGCGTCAGCTGCATATCAGAAGGAAATCCCTGACATGGCTGAGCCCAATGAAAAGAAGTCGGCCAAGGACCCTCCAATGGTGAATGAAGATCATGGAAAGCAAGCGGTACTGAAGCACGAGTACAAAAAGGAGAAGCAAGGTGTGGCGTCGTTGAACGAGCATCTCAACTCCTCCCCCTCCGCTGCTGCTCCCCTGAACTCTCCTGCGTTTGTGTTTCCACAGATCTTGCCTGGCTCACCGACCTCCCCAGGAGCTCATTTTTTGGTCCACAGAACTTTCAGACTTTCCACAGATCATTGCACTGCTAAGTGGATCTCTGGTTGGAGTCAATTCTTCATGCTATGGAGCAGCGGGCTTGGTATGTCTGCTTGAATTTGGCTCTCATTTTCTCTGACTGATGAATGCAATGGTGGTTCAGTATGGAGGGAACTTGATTGATTTCTCTGTGCTTAGTTATCAAATTTGTACTGAATTTTATGTTGTTTCTACTGGTTTCTGGTTTGGGTAACTTCTACCTTCATGCATTGCTTAACCTCGTGTAGTGTTTGTGTCAAGGTACCATGATCATTATGTAAAAGACATTGATTATGATTATGATGCAGCAAAACTTTTCTCGAACATCATCCTGAGGCTTAACCTTTTATCTTCTATTTGTAGCCATGGGAATTATAAGCATCTTATTAGCAGTGATTTTAGTATACGGCCACTTGTTTGCTAACAATACGGTGTATTAAATTCTGTTGATGATGTAATGCGGCAAAGCATATTTTATTTTCTTTCTGCCAATGGTTTGAAAAATAAAATCTTTGCTGCTATGTGTTAGTGTAACACTTGGATGAATACAGTCACTTCTTCGGATGCTAGTGCCTTTTAGAACACCATCAAACGTAACAGTGGTCTTTGTTTGTGGGTAGCTTAAAAGAGTTTGAAATAAGCACTGCTGTGCGCCTTTTATTGTACTCGTGCTTCAAGTTATACTACGTATGATCCCTGTAATGTTGCACCTCTATAGCAACTTTGCAGAGCCTTTCTGAATTTTGACTTTTTGTATCCTACAACACTAAAACAAGGTTCATGGCTATCCTTCTGTCCTGCGCTCCCGTCTTTACGACGGGAACAAACAAACTCGCCTCTTGGCAGTGGTTTTTAGGAGCTACATCAATTTGTTTCCATTCATTTCGAGGGAGATTGATATGTAAGAACACTTTCAGCATTGTCTAGTCAAGGAAAATTGGAAGTGTTTTTCCTGGAGGAAGGCTAACCAGGTAACAGCGGCCTGATCAGCATGCATTCTTGTGTGGCCTGTTAACCCCAGTGAAACGATCCCAGTGAAGCCTCGGGACGGGTAGAGCTTAACGCACATAACCTAGTGACAAAACCATTGTGTCACCGTCACCACCATTGCTCTGTTCATGGTCACTGGGTTATAATTATTGTCACCAAATCGACCAGTGTCACCACCTTCAGCCCCAATCAATCACACCACCACATGTATGCCCAGTCATGGTCACCAAGGCAACAACATCAGGGAGAAAACAACATTGATGCCATCACTGTTTCCCGACCCGCCGATTCGGCATTGCCTAACATGGACTTTTTAGCGTGGAGCACAAGACCCTGAAGGACGAAGGGGGCGAGTTCCTTGATGAAGCATACAAGGCCATGAGGCACTGATGGTTCTGAGAATAGTCAGAGCAAGGATTTCTCCTAGAGTACCGTAAACCACCGTCACGACACCATCCCGTTGACATGTGCAGATATGCATTTTAGAAAGATTATAATCATCCAAAAATATTGGCAAACTCACATTGTGGAAGCTTTAAACACAAAACGTGATGCTCAAAGGGTTATCAGAGCTTAGAAACAAAGGGCTATACACCTGCAAGAAAAAAACGGCTATACAAAAAAAATCTAAGAGGATTGGGGACAATGTTCAGATTCCTTGGGACTGACGACAATAAACGTTTGGATACCCAGTGTAGTGCTGCAATTGCTCCCTGGATTTCTCCAAAGCTACCAAAATTCCTCTTCTACAGTTTTATATACAGATGATGGATTCATCGTCAGTAGTAATACAGTGACGAATGTGTACCAAGGCACATCAGCAAACCACAGGAATTAAAAAAAGAATCACAGTAATTAACATTGAAAAGTTAACCCTGACTGGCACTCCTTATATAACTGAATTTAAACATGTTCAGCTCTGATCTGGCAGATTGATCATGACAAAAACTCGACACGACTCGGGCCAAGAGGAAGGGGGTCTCCCTGACATAATCAGGCCAAAAAGAAGGCATGCTGGTGCTGGAGAAGGTGCATCTCATGATGGCAGATTTCCTAGGATCATGGCCTGCTCTTCTCTACCCTGCTCTGCTGGACGCCGCCAAAATGAAGCAGCGAATCACCCATAAATCCCAAGTCGGCTCTTGCTTCTGATTCGATCCTGCCTGCGCTCAGACCTGTCGTGGATCGGGAAGAGAAGAACTGAATAGTGATAATCAGTGTCTTAAGAAACTGCGAAATAAACAGAACACTTACCCTACGGGTTGGTGTTTCCAGCTACAGAACAGAACCCAAACGACAGCTTACATACTAACTTGTGTGCCAATTCCTTCATCCTCCGAGCTAATGGATGTTCAAGTGATATAAAGGCCTCTGCCAATCTTATCCTGCCAACGAAACACAGAGTATCATGACAGGTTTACATCAGGATGCTAGGAATAGGAAAATAAACTCTCCCTACTTGCAGAGCAAATGACTGAGTGTTGGGTAAGCATGCTGTTTTCAATGAGCTGTTCCTAAAACAACTTCATGCAAACCGGTAGATTTATTCCACTATGCCGAGTACTGATAAAAGATAAACAGAAAAGCTCAACTGAAAATGATGCGTACAGATGCGGTAAGAACAGAAGTGAAAAGGAGTTTGAAACGGAAACATATCTGAGCTGATATAACTAGCCGCATGTCATAGGGGGTTTATCTCCCGAAATCTGTTGAAACTATCTGTGTTTTTTTTTTCTTGACTAGCCGCATGACAAATAAATAAGCACAGAATTGAACGCCTGGTGACCACTAAAGGGGAATTTTTTTTTTTGACTGAGAAATAAGAAACTGATGCCTTCAAGAAATAAGAAATAAGAAACAGATACCTGATAGAACCTCTGGATCACTAGGCTAGATTAGATCGGTGGTCCTACCTTCACTTGTGGCTCGAGGAGGTCCCGGTGCCGGCCATGGTGACGGTGGCCGGCGGTGGTGGCAGAGAGTAGTGGTGGCGGAGCTTCCCATCAGCACTGCACTAACCCTAGATCGGTAGGGGCTTAGGTGGGGTGTACAGTTGTGCGACGAACCTGGTGATGCGAAAGATAAACAGAAAAGCTCAACTGAAAATGATGCGTACAGATGCAGTAAGAACAGAAGTGAAAAGGAGTTTGAAACGGAAACATATCTGAGCTGATATAACTAGCCGCATGTCAAAGGGGGTTTATCTCCCGAAATCTGTTGAAACTATCTGTGTAGTACTATTAGTTCAGTTCATGGCGTCATGCTATGCTTGAACCATGTCATGTCCACATCATGGTTACTTGGGTGCAGTAAGGGCTTATTTATTTGTAGCTCTGTGTGGTACTAGTACTTCAGTTCATGGTCCCATGGTATGCTTGAACTGTTCTTTAGTTCTGCACATGTGGTACATGGCATTTTCTTAAAAGTTTTTGTTCTTTTTCAATAATGCGGCAGTGCGATAGCAATGTCCACTTCTTTTTCTTCTATTTTTTAGCATGTGAAATTCTTTTTAAAAAAATCTGTAATTTGTTTGTTTTTCGGGCTGTACAACGCCCGATGATTTGTGAACATGACTGCATCATGTATACCAAGGGGGGAATCCCTTGTCTTACATTGCAGCTGACGCGCTTATGAGCAATATTGGATCTTCTTCTTCATACTTCGTAAGATTTGATTTTGCTCTGCGGTTTGGCTTTGGACAATCTTTGGCAATGTGTCCATACTTATTACAGTTGAAGCACTTAACTTTAGACAGGTCGAAGTGTGGAGGCATAATTTCATTGGCGCATGCGTCATTGTCCTTGCTCGCGTCTCTAGCCTCTGCCTTACGCCCTTCTTTGGTCCCACAACTAGACCCATTGTCCTTGTTCCTAGCCTCCCACTTGGCCTTCGTGAAGAGAAGCTGCTCTTCTCCCTCCTTTGAGTGTCGTTGTACATTAAGGCCTTCCTCAAAGGTCCTGAGATGACCTATCGCCTCTAAGACTGACATAGAGGCGACATCGCCAAACTGTTCGATCGTCCGAATAATACTTAGGAACCGATCAGGTACTAAACCGAACAGCTTGTCGACAATGTCATTGTCATTGACCTTGATGCTGAGAGCATGATCTCGACCACTAGCGATGTGACATTCATGGAGTACTCGCTGACGGTTTCTAAGTCCTTCATCTGCAACTGGTTAAGCTGCCGTTTGAGCACTTGTGCTCGTGCCTTCATGACTCGCTCTTCGCCAAATCACAGCTTCTGTATTGCCTCCAAAGCATCCTTTGTCGTCTCCTTTGCCGAGATAGCAACCGTCACGTCGTCAGGCATAATCTGTGATGCTTCGCCCTTCGGAACTTAGCCCTCTGGATCGGTCAGCTCATGTGCCCGTATGTTGGCCGGACGACGAAACAAAAATCAGCTTGTGGGAACTTGCTCAAAACAGAACAAACGGAAGTTGAAAAATGCTCTCGTAATAGACTGCTTCAAACTTGCTCAAAACCGGACAAGCAGAAATTGAAAAATGCTCTCGTATAGCATTATTCAATAAAACAACAGATACAGTCGATACAGTATTCAATATGGAACACAACACTAGAAATTTAAAATCTTCAATAAAGTTTAACCCAACGAACTCATACTAATGCTAACAGTGGACAGATACAACGAATAATAGAATGAGGCCGGGTACAATTCAGTGATGACTGTTGAGATGCGTAGCATAACATAAATAGCATAGATGTAGAGCCAACGTATGGGAGGAGCTGATGCTAGTCAATATGGTCCTCGATGCTGGCATGCTCGTTTAGCATCCATATGGTGGTTAGGAACTCACTGCCACGGCTGAGCTGCTTCTCATGGGAATCTCTGCTGCATAGGAGGGACGCATGGATCACCATGCGTACCCATGTGTCGAACATGAGGTCCAGGATCACTGGTTTAGGTTTATCCAGTTTACCCAGCTTATCACTATCACGAAACTCCGGCATCAATTTCAGAAATCTGGCCTTGTTTTTTTCATCCATTCTGTCCAGACATGCGGACATATCTTTTTCGCCACTTGCCACATGTATCAGCACCTCAAAAAAACTTACTCCAGCTAAGATAATACTCTTGGCCTTGGGTGGTATTGTTGGGTCATCTAAGATAGTTAATTCCTCCTTGTGTGGCTTTTTCTCATCAGATCCGTCCTTTTCCTTGCCAGGTCCCAGTTCGCTAGCAACTATACCTGGGCCCTGTGTTCCATCACAATGACAGCTCCAGTTGCAGCAACATTGATTGCCCCAGTTGCAGGGATTCTCCTGCACTGCTCGACAGTGACATTGATGGCTCCAGTTGCAGGGATTCTCCTGCATCGCGTGACAGTGGCATTGCTGACTCCAGTTGCAGGGATTCTCCTGCATTGCGTGACAATGACACTGACAGCCCCAGTTGCAGTTATTTTCATGCATGCAGCGACATTGATAGACCTCCATGACATAGTTGCAAGGGATGGTCTCCTGCTGCTTCCTTGAATACTTCCCCCCGATTTTCCGCAGTATAACAGCCAGGTGCTTCTCTCGTTCCATAGAAGGCTTCTCCGTCTCGTTGCTCCATACCTTCTGCAGTGTATGCTTGGTTGATTGGAACAGTTTGTGAATATCGAGTCCCGGCAGCATTTCAGGGCACTCAGCCGCCAGGAAAATCAGATGCTTCGACAGCGTCTTGAAAGCATTCACATACACTGGGTCAGAACTAGAGCTTTGGTTACCTTCTTCGATGCAGAGTAAGAGGAACATTTCCGTTGCCACGTGCCAGCTAAGCATGACCTCTTGTATTTCAGGGCCGAATTCTAGACCTTCACCGAGTGGCCTACTCCTCCCGGGCAGATCTGCTTTCTTGGCGGGCGTCTTCTTGGGGCCTGTCGAGTTTGCTGGCTTCAACGATTCCCATATCCGGCTGAACAACAGATCCTTGGCTTGCTCCAGCATCAAGTTTTGACTCTCCGGGTGATGGTTTCGCCATTCCCTCGGAATGGCCTCATAGGTTGTTTGATTCTTGAATATTTCTTGGGCGCTCTTGCCGGTGCTGCCCAATGTGAACATCGAGAGCTGCTTGGTTTTGTCTGGCCAGCTGTTGTACCTCCTTGGCTCAATGAAAAAGAGCCTGTATGGATCCCGAGATAGGAGGATGCGACGGAGCTGGTGCCATCTTCCACCGGAATTAACTTGAGCGTGAAGCCAATGCTCCCGCTTATCCTTCAAGTATGCATATGTCCAGGTTGACCCCAGAGTAGTGACCAGCCACATTAAATCCAAGACCAAGGTAGTAATCAGTAAGGTGAAGGTGACAGCGACATTTTCTGTGTCGAGCCCTTGTGTACATTGGAAGGAAAAGAGCACGAGGGCAGTGGTGGTGAGGAACGGCGAGGCCAAACGGAGGAGATAGCCATGCCATGTGTAGACCACGGCTGTCTTGGTGTAGATGAGGTCGTACAAGAGCTGCACCTCCATATCCACCACCTTGAGTGTATCCTTGTATCCATAAGAGGATATGCTAGGATGAAATTTATGGGGATAGTTACTGACACCCAATGGGATAAGCAGTAGATGGTGAGCAATCAGACGGGCATGCTGATAACACAGAGTACCTTCTGTACACTCACGGCAGTTACGGGGACAGAAGCCCTTTGACTGCTGCTTCTTCTTATTCTTCTCTTCAAACCGCTTCTTGATTCTCTTCAAGTCACCTCGCTGGAGTGCAAGTAAGTTCTCCACATACTTGGCGATGCCATAGACGTACATAATGATGGACGCCCAGCGCAAGGTTCCTGATGTGCCTGTAATATCATGCCTGAACAGTACATAAATGGCTCCAAGAATCTGCAGACTGGAACTTGCAATTTTGCGAATTGAAAGCTTGTTGTCCTCGCTGGCGTAAGCGCTGATGTTGTCTGGCCGGATGTTTAACAGGAGGAATGGCACCCAGAATGCAGCAATCAGGTTGTCGCTAGTCCTTTCTTCGAGGTACAAGTTGCCGAGGACGTATCCAGGAGCCCAATCAGCCAGCTGGTACAGCAGCCACAGCAAGAGTCTCAGCAATATGTGAGACGGCAAGGGTCGGCTACGAAGAGGATGAGATAAACATGCGCGACTAGGCTGATAATCACTGCTATCCGGAACGACCAGTCATTCAAAAACTTCACCAGGTTATCCATCAAAGAAATCAATTGTCCCGCGCTGTAATGGAGATTACACAAACCCGTCAGTTGCATGCTAGTAAAGAATGACGCTGATATCTCTTTTTTAGATACTAGAAAGAAACTCTTCCCAACACTCCGACAACACAATGTCAAGACTCAAGACATTGAGGCTACACATAGCCAATTCTAGTATGCTTAAAAAAAACACATGACAACAAATGCACTATATTGCCACTGATATATAAGCATGCGCATCTGTGGGTATATAATGCCAGAGATAGGAAAAATATTTCGAAGAACAATACAGCTAGCATACGTACATTGGCGCGCAGGTCGACATTTCGATGAACTATTTCGAGGGACTCTTCCCAGTTGAGATTCAAGACAGTGTGTATATGGGTATCTCCCCGATAGTTGCTCTGGTGAATAGAGATCACAAGTGCTAGATAAGTTGAACTATCAACTAACTCCACTGCAGGTTGTTAGGTTTAGTATACTGTTACGCTCGAGATTCAAGCGAATATTCAAATCGCTATGAGAAGTTGTCCTTGTTCACCTGTCCGAGGTTTGCTGTCTAATGTTGTTTGATTAGAATAATAAGGATGGAATGAATGGTTGGTGTCGGGAGGCTCAGCTAAGCCACTGCTTTTCATCGTACGTGATGGACAGGCATTCATGACCTGTAAATTAAGGCAACCACCCCGAGATTAAGGCATCGAGAGCAATTGCTTCTGCACTGAAACATGGCAGATCATGTGGCCACCGTATGATGAAGAAGTGTACACTTGTGTTTTTGAAATCTTTATCTCTTGCAAATTATTGTTTCCACAAGTAAATCATGGTGCTAGAGCTAGCTACCTTAATGTTTAATTGTCAAGGAATATCATACCATCCTTTGTTATAATGATGATCGCTCTTCGATCAACTTCATGTTTGCTATTACCTAACAACTCTAATCCATAATAAGTGTAGCTGGTTTAGCACAAAATTGTACTAAATCAATGATGCTTATTATGTATCGAAGGGGGTATATACCAACAGCCACAAGTAATAAGTATATTGATGTGTTGGCATGAAGTACCTAAGACATACTTCCTCCGTCTCAAAATATAAGAACGTTTTTGATACTATACTAGTGTCAAAAGTGTTTTTATATTTTGGGACGGAGGAAGTAGAATTAGATGCACGACCAACAATTGCTGCAGAAATGGGCACATCAAATGATTGAAGGTGCATTATTAAAACCATCTACAATTCCTAGCATTTTTCGAAAAGGGACGCTTTATTACTTAAAAAAATTAAGCATTACACCCGGTCTCTGCAGAACTAAGATGCGCACAGCTAAATAAGGTTCTCTCTCACAAACAAAAAATTAAAGAGGAGAAATACAAAGTGACATGTAGATTCCGTATAACGCATAAAGTGGAGGAGGTAAACCCTAAGGTCATGCTGCTACCCCTGTTGGGTAAAAGTATACCTTGCCGTAGCCTCCAATCATGTACACACCTCCGTAAATAGGTCTCGATTCTCCATGCTGCTACCCCGTTTTGGTACATCTGTAGATAATCTGCATCTAGAATACCTAGCTAGTTGTAGAAAAGGATTTTACACGCGTAGTCCCTCGTGATGAAAGTACTTTGTGAAATACTATAAAAGACTCTGATAGTCTATACTCATGCAATTCAGTTATTAGTCCTACAAATGCAATGAAATGAAAATAGGATGCATGGCTCTGATTTCTCTAAGCTTTCAGTGCCACTCGGATCTCACTTGCAGCAGCTCATTTTCTTAAATGAAGGCATATTCATGTGGTAATATTCCGTTGCATTTTGATAATTAGGCCAGTGATCGACTTGGGTCGCAATGGCAATGTCATAGAGGAGATTTGTGGCTTGAGCTCAAATCTGTGAACAGATTTGTAGCTTCTCCTGACGGAATCTCCAAAAGCACTAGTATTCGAACCATTCAGATTCATCCATAAAGATGGAACTACTTAGCTGGTAGAGATGCTTCGGACAAGGAATTGGAGTTGCTAACCTACGTATGTCCTGATTTGTCTATGCAACTGGTCGTTAACAAGTCTACATTTTTGTCTACCGGCCTCCGGCATGACTATTATTCTGACACAAACGGTGTCCACCCACATTTTTTGGCTGATAATCTTAGGACTAGCTAACTGCCCTCGGATTATTATTCTGCAACACTTTCCAGAGTACAACGTTAACCATCTCACATGACACCTACATCTTTTGTCTTTACGTTCCCAGTTGTTATGTACTGAAAGTCATGTTTAAATAAAGATTCCCTTCATAGTAACCATTTTTTAGCACTATTTGCTCAGTGTGTCAGGTACTACCTCCTTTCCATACACTTTAAGAGCACCGCTTCGTCACGAGTCACGATGAACCTAATGAATATGAGTGTTTTGTACGTGTCGGTAATTTTCTGTAATATACGTGATCAAACAATTGAAAAAGTCTATTATATTTATTATAAACCAATGGAAAACGAACGGTGAAGATTTATCGCTCTAGTTTTAACATATTTAAACGGCCTGGATTCATCTATATATTATTAGATGGCTATAGGCCGATCACCCTATATGTGAAATTAATGAAGGAAAATACAACCTGATTTCTGAAAAAAAATTACACGTACGGATGAGTAGAACACACCATGTGTCAAACAAAAAAATAGGAAAGGGGAGTAGGACACGGACACGCAGCTGATTTATTTACATCGCAAGCAGTCAAAAAAAAAAGAGTGACACACGATATGTACACACGGTACACAAAATTCGCAAGCAGAAATAAAACAACAAAAAGAAAAGAAGAGCAGCACAAGTACACAGTACAGAAAGTGGCCTGATTGATATCTTTTTTTTACGGGCATGCCTGATTGATTTCCATCGCATGCATACGCATCCGCATGTAATATTGATTGCAGAGTGAGTTTCTAATTACAAAGACGAGATAGAATACAAACTAGACATATAGAGTGACGCGTTCAAAGGAAACAGTGCTTTTTGGATGCATACATGATGGCATTGCTGATGTAAATATTATACGTGTACGACTAATTAAAGAGGTCACGTGCACATGCATATAGATGTGGGAGCACCCATAGCTCAGGTGCCTGAAATACTTCTTTGTTTCCGTCACTTTTTTCTGGAACGTCTGGTGCACATCCAGCTTTTTTTTTTTGAGAAACACTTGTAATTTTGTTCGTACTCATAACAATTATAGGTACACTGATTAGAACCTAAGATCCAAGAAAATACAAAGTAAGTCCAATGACTAAAAATTACAATGAAATCTGTTGAAAACATCTTCTTCGCGGTATCAATCTCTACTCGAAGAAATACTACAAAGACTGCTATAAAGAGCCTGTAATTGGACTGGAGTAACGATGTTGTCACTCTTTCACCCGCACGAACATTACCAATAATGTTTTGAAAGCGCCTTGAGTCACCCATCCAAAAAGATGGGAAGCCTTGATTGATGAACGTACTTGGGCTGGGGATAATACCCTAGAAGTGCATGCCGTCGAATCACTATATCTTCATCATGATGTCGATGAAAGATTTCACCTCCACAAAGAATTAGGCCAACAAAAAATGCTTGATATAGCATATACTCATCAGATTCGAATAATCGGATCTGCGAAGATAGAAAACTCTCTAACTTCATGGCACCGCCAGAAGAATGAGAGAAAATTTATTCTCACAAAACTATGATGATCACTAGACGTTGATCCACATCCAGCATAGCTAGTTGTTCTATGTTAAATTTCAGTCAATTTCAACACACAGCCTGATCAAAGCCGGGCAGCAAATAAGAAGTACTACTATCTAATCCCAACCGGTCAAAGCCCAACAAGCTACTACACGGCTGCTCCGACGAGGCACTACTAGCACTAGATATTTTCCTTCATGCATGACCACACATTATGCATGCAAAGCCCTACATAACTATCACCACATATATATTCTTTAATTTGACACGCATATTGCTCTATAGTAATATTAATTGATGGAGGAATGAAAGAGGCAGTTAAACTATAATTCTAAGTATTATATTTGAATGAAATTAATTGCAAGTCAATGTATGACATGAAAATTAAATAACATAGATATTTCTACAAAGAAAAGGTTGTCATTTAAAATTACTGTTCTGGACAATCTATAATTGAGAAAGACAAAAAAATCGACTAAGAAATGAACAGAAGGCAAAAAAAGAAGAATAAAATTTAATCTAATGATGATAGAAACGTGGGGTGGGATTACCCTAAAATAAGAAGTGCGAAAAAATAAAATAATAAAGCTAGTCCAAGGGAGAAATAATTTTAGAAGTGGCGATACCTCAAAACAATTATCAAAATATAAAGAGAGAAGAACATGTTTCTTTCTAAGAAAGAAAGAATTCTAGGTGTGGTGTTATCAAAATCAAATGAACGAAGAATTTTTTTTATTTCTATGGAAGAATGAAGTTCAAGAGTGGTTTAACCATAAGAAAACAAGAAGAAATGAAAAACATTTATATACAACTCAATTGTCAAACTCTATTCTTATATTAGAATATCTTGAGAATATGCACCTAAATTCCGTAAAACTTGCACTATTCTATACTATGCAAGAACAAGTGTAAACTAGTGGAAGTTTAATAACAGTTATGATTCAAGTCAATCAATTAAAAAATGAATTACATTTTAAGTTTCTAATAAAAATTCAGTAGTGTCACATAACCACAACATCAAATATGTTGTTACATGCACAAATACAGCAGAAAATTCAATGGCGAAAGAAATCAACCAAACATCAATGAAGAGGTAACAAAAAATATCTGATATTATAAGGTAGAATCAATTAGGAGTACTGATATTACCATAAAAAGAAAGAGAACAAAGAAAGGACTTAGATAAAATGATGACTAAATTTTGCAATATATTCCATACAACTTGCGGTATTCCACAATGTGCAAGAGAAAGCATATAGTAGCGTAGCTTTAATAATAATTATGATTCTAGTAGAACCATAAAAAAGAATTCCATTGTAAAAGGGAAAGGAAAGGAACCAGAACATTACCAAAGGGGGAGAAAAAGCTAACAATAAGAGGGCGACTATTAAATAGGCACCTGGAATTTTTTGGTCTAGTCAAATCCCTGACCATTGTCTGATCGAGATTCAAAGGCCCAACTGCCTTCTTCTTCCTCCGAAATTCTTCCCCCTATACTAAAACTAAAATAAAAAATAGAACCATAAAAATGAAGTTTTCTAAGATAAGAGTGAATTAGTGGCATAGGTATCACCATTAATGAAGAAAGAAAATAATATAATAACTAGGAGTATTGGTACTATGGGTTGATCGAAAACGAGAGATGCTAGTTTACCTAGGTTTGGCCCCTCATGGTGGAGGTAAAAGCCTACTCCTGCTTGATTGTATTGATGATGATGTTCTCGATTACAAGGGCATTGTTTCGCTACCTAGCTTTCAAGAGATTCTAGCGTGTCCCCCCTGGAGGACCCAGGAACCCTCCTTTATATAATAGGTCGGGTCCCTAGTTACAATAGTTTTCGGATTCTGCCCATAATACGAATCCTACTCTAAATCTTGTTGTCCTTCCTTGTCCTCCAACCTAGGAGAACTCTTTCCGGCTTTGGGCTTGTCCGTAAGCCAGTTCTGGGCTTGTTCGTAAGCCGGCTTCAATGGGTCGGGTCTTCTCTCTAGGCCCACAAACCAATCCATCTCTCCCAATGTTATCTAGTTTAAACGACTGGATCTTGGCGGGTAACGACCCAGGCCATTGCCGGGTCTCCCATGGTCGGGTCTAAACCATGGGAAATATCCCTAATAGATGGTCTTGCCGGCAGTGTGGGTAGCGCTTGGCGGTGAGGTGTGCGAGGCAGCACTGCTGACCGCTGGAGGCGAGAGCAGGTGTGGTCCCACCGGCGCTGGAGAAAGAAGACGAGAGATTGAAAAAGCACGTCGGTGATTGGATGTAATCCAACGGCTACGCTGTCAGAATCGTTTCTTGACAAAGTTTGGGGAGTTTGTTAATTGAGTAGACAACACTTTACGTATGCTTCACCGTCGTGGGCCTAAAATATCAGCTTCCAAATACAAGGCAGACATGCAGCCCATTTATTTATTTATTTGATTCCCAAAAAAGTTATTTACTTATTTATTATGAATTTACAGCTCATTTGTATTTTCTTTGAAATAAAACCTTTTGATGTACTGGGTGGAAAAATAATGTTGCCGACATGCAGCCTATTGTTTTCAGAATTTACAACTTATTTGCTTTTTTGAAATAGACGCAATTTTTGGACTGGGTGAAAAATAAATTTTGTTGGACAAAGCAATGTTATAAAAAAATAAACTAGGCTGGGCATTTTATTATAAATGTATATAATTTGCGTGGGAGCATAAACATTCTATTAGAATAACACATGATTGCACATCTATACACATTGGTCCATAAAATCGTAATAAGTTTTTGTACATAATCACCATGATTTATCTGCCGACTTATAATGATAAACAATTATTTGGTAAAAACTAATTGATGTATCAAATAAAATATAATTTATTTTGTTAGTTAATAAAATATCGACAAACACACATTGAGGGATAAGGGGACACGGATGCTATATCTCCAGACAAGCATCCATCTCACCCGAAGGGCTCACGCTTATAGGCTGGCCTCTCGCTCACTAGTTTAGTCGTTCGCTCGCTCATTTACCTAGGCTTTCGTCCGGGTTTTTTCTTTTCTATAATTTTAGTTTTTCTTTAGTTTTTTTTTCTTAATCGGTTTTTTATTATTTCCCTCATTGTCCTTCATTTCTGTCACCGTTTTTAATAATTTTATCTTTTCTCATTTTACCTTTATTTTTTATTTTTTATGTTTTTACTATATTTTTTGCTTTTCCTGCTTTGTTTCCTTTGTTTTCTTGGTATTTTTTGTGTTTATTTTTCGGCTTTTATATTTTTATTTTTTTGTAATGTTTTTGTATACACCAGGAATTTTTTTTATATACATAATTAAGATTTTTCAAATCCACTAACATTTATGAAAACTTATATTTTTTGTTTTCTACTTTTTTCATACACATTGTACTTTGTTTGTATACACCGGAAACATTTTTTATATACATGTTTTCAGTTTGAATATACATGACTAACATTCTTTTAAACATATATTTTTGGATGTCTACTTTTTCCACAAACATTGTACATTATCAGTATACATCAGGACCATTTCATATATACAGTTTTAACAGTTTCCAAATTACCAATTTACGTTTTTTCAAACATACATTTCTTGATGTCTACTTTCTCCATATACATTTACATTTTTGTATAGAGCTGAAACAGTTTTTATATACATTTTTCACATTGTCCAAATACATGATAAACATTTTTTAAACTTAATTTTTTATGTCTACTTTTTCCATACATGTTGTATATTTTTTTATAATTTTTTGCATACATTGGAAACATTTTCTATATAAATATTTTTTACAAAATTAAATGCATGATTAAAAAAATTCAGAAAAATTTAAAAATATATTTTTATTTTTTTTCTTTGTTCCATATGCATTGTACATTTTTTGTATACGTCGGAACAATTTTATATTCACATTAAACATTTTTAAATGCATGATTAATATTATCAACATTTTATGTAAATTCGTTTTTATATTAGAACTATGGAGACGTCTAGCGGGCGGCCGTATGCCCGCTAGCAATCCCGAGCGGCCGTCAGAAAAGGAAATATACGGTCCCCCCTCCTATCCTAGAAAAGGATAGGTCTCCCCTAGTAGCAACAGACGCGCGTAACCCAGCAAACCACATGCTGGGCGCGGTCCCCAGACCCCAAGCCATCACGTGCACTTCCCTTCCCTCCCAAAGCTCTCACACCCACTAGCCACCAACTTCTCCACGCCCTTACCTGCCTTGCATTCCAAAAAATTCAAAAAGCTATAACTTTCGAATTACATGTCAAAATTAAAATCCGTTTTCACCATTGAAACCCTCGCGACGAGATCTTTAAAAGTAGACCCCATTTATATATGTTTCGATGAACTTTTTTCATTGCCAACTGGTTGTACTAGATGGTGCAACTTTTATACTATGAGATGCAACTATTTTTAGACCACCGTTTGTGCTACCACAACCAATTATAATACAACGTGATGCAATTTTAGTGCTACATGAACCAACTTCACATAATGAGCAGTTGGCCGAGCGGAAGTAGAGGGAGGAGAGAGGCGTACTAGGCAGCATCAATCAAGGTAAGTTCCCTTCTGGCTCCAGATCCTCCCTTCTTCACTTCCCCTTCCCCTTTGCCTCTGGATCTACCACCAATCTTCTCCTAATTGAAGGGAGTAGCAACAGTAATCTAATGTCTCTGTAATTAAACATCACTTTGTGCAAGTAGACCCAGTAGCAAAACCAACTTCTGCCTGGATGTGTGCAAATAGACACAAGGGAGTAGTTTTGCAAAAAAAAAAGTGCAACAAACAGCCCAGACTAGAAACATGGAGTGGATGTAGTGTCTATGCAAATAGAAGTCCATATTTGTGCAACTAAATCGTGGATCCAAGCCAACTTTTTCTACAATGTGTGCAACCAACAACCAAAACTATAAAGGAGTAAATATATGTGCACACTAAACATTAATCCAATGACATCTTTCCTGCAAAATATGTGCAACAAACAACCCAGACTAGAAAGATGGATTGGGTGTACTGTTTGTGCGAAAAGAAGCACATATTTGTGCAACTGAGCCATTAGTCCATAACCAACTTTCCTGCAATATGTGTGCAAAAAAACATCCCAGACTAGAAAGATGGATTGGGTGTACTGTTTCTGAACATATTTGTGCAACTAAGCATGGATCCAAGCCAACCTTTTTATGCAAATGTACAATAAAACAGCCCAGACTGGAGACCATCTGTTCTAATCTTTTGGCTGTTGGTTGCACACATTGCAGGAAAAGATGGTTTTGGATCCATGTTTAGTTGGCACAAATATGGGCTTCTATTTGCACAGACACTACATTCAGTCCATCTTTTCCTGCAAAAAATGTGTACAACCAACACACATACTAGATGAAACTAAAAAAGACTGGGTTTGCTGTCTGCAAATATAAACATATAATTGTGCAACTAAACTTGTATCCAAATCTCAACTTTTTCTATAAATGTGTGCAGCAAAGAAACCAGACTAGAAAAAGCACAAGAACAATATTAAAAATGAGCGTACAAATAGGCTTGTCTCACACAAATTGCAAATAGGGGGAATATGTTCTATAGGATGTTACTAAAAGTAAATAGGAAAGAAGATGAAATTATTTTTCTTGTCATGAGAAAAAGGTGCCAAAGGTGATCACATTCCGACTTGAGCACATGCGGTTTTGCAAAACAAAAGGAGCCAAAGGTGATTAGTTAACATTGCACACAAAATATATGTTCTTCTGAAAAACTAGATAAAAAAGGTTGACGATGCCAACTTGATATTATGTTAGTTGTGCAACTACAAAATGCAGAGGATGCCAACTAAAATAGTTACTCTTGTGCAACTAGAAAGGTTGAGGATGTTAACTAGTTAGATGCTATTGTGTAACTAGAAAATGCTCAGGATGCCAACTAATTAATACTCATGTGCAACTAGAAAGGCTGAGGGTGCCAAGTCATTAGATACTCTTGGGCAACCCTCAAAAATTTGAAGATGGGACTAAAAAATTAGTTACTCTTGTGCAACTAGAAAGGTTGAGGATGTCAATTACTTGGATAATGTTTGTGCAAGTAGAAATGCTGAGGATGCCAACTAATTGAATAATATTGTGCAACTATAAATATTGAGGATGCCAATTAATTAGATACTCGAAAAGAAATATTCAGCGCTTGCATGACCAATCAAAAATTGCACATTCAGGTTTTAGGCTTCTAGAAGAAATGCTGAGGGTGTCAACACAGCTACAAAAAGACTAAGGATGTCAACTAGTTGGATGGTATTGTGCAACTAGAAATGTTGAGGATGCCAACTAATTAGGTACTCTTGTGCAACTAGAAAAGTATGAGGATGCCAACTCACTTAGATACTCTCTGGGACACGTCATCATCCTCTCCATTCCCGTCATTATCAGTGCCACATGGTTCCTGCTTAGCACCCCGTTTTGAGTCCCGCCGAGAGGTCCTATTTGGAGAACCCTACAATGAACAAAAAAGATTGAACTACTGAGAGGGTAAAAGAGAAGAGCATAATTAATGGTCATGGGATAAAAGAAAAAGAAAATATGAACCTTTGTTTCACTGCCAGGCACCTCTCCTTCACCAACCAATTTGTCTCTGCAAAACAGAAAAAGAACAAACATATTTGTCAAATTAACAAAATTGCCACCCAGAAACAGTTATACTACTTGGTTGGCAAGTCAATCAAAACAACTTGGATAAGGGGACCTGCCTAGTTGCAAAAAAAAGGCTACAAAAATGCCTTTGTATCACCGTGTGATCCACATCGTTTGCATGCTCACTGTGCAACTAAAAAAATAGCAGCCTTAGAAAGACTACCCTGGTTGAATTAAAATAAAAGTTGCACATGATTTGCTGCCTAGTTGTACAAAAAAACTGCCAGCCAAAAACAAAAAATTCCATCAAAAACAAAAAGTTAGGTTGGCTATTTTTAAACATGAAGTTGGCGAGTTCAATATAACAAGTTGCACAAGGGAAGCTGCCCCGGTTGCACAAATGGCTAAAAAACATTCACACAAAATTTGCGAAAACTTCTAAATAACTAACCCTAAGACCCCTAACGTTGCAACATCGGACAAGGATGTCCCGTGTTGATACTGCCCAGTTTTTGGTGGACATGCATGGAGTGGCGGTTCATTGTACAACTCCAAATAAGACACTACAATCACAACTGAAAAGAACGTATGAATAAAAATATGTTGCTTTGGTGCAAGTCTGGTAACAAAAATGTTTCAGTGCTCCGACGTCCTGTGGTGGAGACGTTATCTAGCCGACATAGTATCACTACATTATGCAACTTCTCAAAGGTCGTATCCAACTGAGAACTACTATGTGTGCAACTACAACTACTGTGGATACCAAAAAAAATGTGACTAGCAAAAAAAAAGATAAACTTAAGCAAAATCATCATCTAGCCAACTTAGTATGGCTGTGTTGTGCAATTTCGCAATGATCGTGTCCAACTTAGACTACAACCATGACCAACTTAGTACAACTGTGTTCTATCAAAACTATTTCCATTGTCTATAATAATCCTACAATAGTTCAGACTATTTCCATGTCCTAACTGAAAATGATTTAGCGAAAGTTTCAGTAAACTGTTCGTCAGACTAGTACAGTAGTTTCGAACACTGTTTTCCAAGCACAAGGAGATTAGCACTGACTCAACTGCAAACAGCACTGCTATAGACACGATTTTATACACATGATTTGTGGACGACGCTAAAATTACAGCGTACGATGCATGGCAGCAGCACTGGTGCATCGTTGGATATGATTGTCGGCTGTATGTCATGCGTGCAGTTTCGGCTACACATCAGTTTGGAACTGCAGATATGAGGAGAAGAGTAGGGAGTTTAAGGCCTCGATCTGACCAGATGGCGTCGAGACGGAGCGAGATTCGATCCCCACGGCTGTAGCGCACGCACCTAGGGCTCCCTCGAAGCCAAGGCATGCTGGCCGGCCGCGGGGGCGCGGGGGAGAAGGAGGGATCGCCGGCGTCCTCGCCGAAGATGAACTGGATGGAGTCGATCGAGTCGGGGCGAGATCCGAGCCCCGCGGTTGTGGCCCGTGCTTCTAGGGCTCCCTCGGCATGCGGGCGGTTGTCGGGGAAGCGGGAGAGAAGGAGGGCTCGCCGGGGTCGCTGCGGCGGCGGCCGCCGCCTCGCCTCGGCTTGGTGGAGAGAGTGAGCGAGCGGAGGGAAAGAAGGAACCAGAGCCGCTGTGAGCGAGCGGAACAAAGGGTTGTCGGCTAGCGCGGCCGCTCGTTTCCACCAGATGGTGGCCGGCCGCTTTTTAGATTTTAGGTAGAACTATTCAGAATATTTCGAAATACAAGCAAAATTAGAAAAAACGAAAGCGAATGCAAAAGGGTGAAAAAAATGGAAGAAAAGATGCGAGACATAGGCGCGGCCATGAGCGGACGCCTGCAGATGCGATGCAGTTAGCCCATCCACCGTCAGCCCATTCGCCAAGGTAAGTCGTAGACGTTCTCTACTTCTTACTCCCTGCCTCCTCGCTCTACGGCGGCGCCGCCGCCTTCCTCCGCCCGTCGCCATGTCCATCGTGGCGGACCTCTCTCGCCTGCAGGAGCACGGCCGCGCCCCGATTCTTGCCCGGTATGCAGATCAGCAACCACCATCAACTCCTCCTCCGTCGCTGCTCCCCTGACCTCCCATCCGTCCGTGTCTCTGCAGGTCGTGCTCCGTTATCACCAGCGGGACGCCGGCCGAGAGGCTCGCCGACGACCTCGTCGTGGAGATCCTCTCGCGCGTCTCCGCCAAGGTGGTCTGCCGCTCCAAGTGCGTTTCCAAGCACTGGCTCGGCCTCATCAACCACCCCGACCACCGCAAAAGGCTCCCCCAAACCCTGGCCGGCTTCTTCTACGGCAGCAACACCACCAGGCAGCTGCCCTTCCACTTCACCAGCCTCTCGGGGGACCGCCGCCCTCCGTTCGGCACCTCCTTCACCTTCCTGCCCAACCACCACCTGCCCGTCGATCTGCTCGACTCCTGCAACGGCCTCCTACTCTGCCGATGTTACCACGTCTCCGGCGGGGTTGGCGCGTTCCATTATGTCGTGTGCAATCCCGCCACCGAGAAGTGGGTCGTCTTGCCCAACTCCGGCAAGGCCACTGACAATGTGGCCACCACATGTTTGGGCTTCGACCCGGCCCTATCGTCGCATTTCCATGTGTTTGAGCTGGTAGTTGAGCACAATTATAGTGCGAGCACCGAGCTTTCCGGAGTGGCAGTGTATTCGTCGGAAACCGGAGAGTGGGTTTATAAGGAGGAGAGATGGATCGGAGAAGCTACCTGGCTTGCTGGTCGGCATTCCTCCACAGCGGTCTTTCTTGATGGCCTTCTGTTTTTTAGTGCCTTTGACCCCGACTTGTACGATTGTGTAGCCGTGGTGGACACAAAGGGAGAAACATGGATGAAATTCAGGGTCCCTAGTGGTCAGGTGGATGATGGTTTTATCCATCTGTCACAGGGCCGCTTACACTTTGCCAATTTCGAGAGGGATAATGATGGTGTTGTCATTCGATTTGTAGTTTATGTTCTGGAGAACTATCAAACCGGAGAATGGATATTGAAGCATGGCATTGAAACTTCAAACATGTTTGGATGGACAGATTTATGTCCTGATGGGGGTTTTGATTTTATTGCAATTCATCTGGAATGCAACTTGGTGTTCTTTGCTGCGGATGGTATTATATTGGTGTGCTATAATATGGATAATCGGCGAGTCAAAGTGATTTCCTATCTTGCAGATGTCAAGCCCCTATCTTTTCTGCCTTATGTGCCGTTGTACACGGAGTCACGATCATTGCACATTTGACATCAATATGAGATTGCTGGTGCCTTTATGAGAAGTGGATCTCTGATCGGAGTGAATTATTCATGCTATGGAGCAGCGGGCTTGGTATGCCTGCTTGAATTTGGCTCTCCTTTTCTCTGACTGGTGAATGCATGTTTTTTTGGTCCGGAGCAATGGTGGTGGTTCAGTATGGAAGGGAACTTGACTTATTTCTCTGTGATCAATTATCCAAATTTGTGCTGAATTTTCTATCCTATGTACTGGTCTTTCTATATGTTAGTTCCTCTTAGAACAACATCAAACGCATTGTGCTTGGATCACAATTTTCATTATTTTGTATTTTTGTTAGAGGTTTTGTTTTTAGAACACAAAAGTGGTCTTTATTTGTGGGTATTGTTCTGTTAGGTAGCTTAAAAGAGTTTGAAATAAGCACTGTCGTGTGCCTCTTATTTTACTTGTACTTCTAGTTATACTATGTACGATTCCTGTAATATTGCACGTACAGCAACTTTGCAGACCTCTTTCTGAGTTGTGACCTTTTGTTTCATATAACAAGGTTCATGGGCTCTGTGTGGGCTCTAGTTTCAGCTTCAAGTCTCCAAAAAACAAACTGAAACTATCCTTGTGTTCTGCACTCCTGTCGTTTGCCCGCCTCTTGGTATCGTGGATGTCACCTGTGTTCTGGAACTAGATTGATTTGTTTTCGGTGATTTCAAGGGAGATCGATCATAAGAACAATTTTAGCATTGTCTATTCGAGAGAAATTGGGAGTCATTTTTCTTGGAGGAAGGTCAATTATGTGACATCAGCCAGGTCAGCATGCATTCTTGTGTGGCCTGTTAACCCAGTGAAACAATCTAAACTAGTGAAGCCTCAAGACGTGTAAAGTTTCAAGATGGGTAGAGCTTAACGCGCATAACCTAGTGACAAAAACCAGTGTGTCATCGTCGCCACCATTGCCCTGGTTATGGTAACTGGGGTATATTTATTAATGTCACCAGCTTCGGCCCCAAACCCTCATGGCCACAGGCAACAACACCCAGGAAAAACAACATGGGCGACACCCCCGTTGCCCCATCCGGTATAGCCTAATCTAGAGTTTTCACCCATAGAGCACAAGACCCTGAAGGTTTGAGAGGGAGCAAGTTCGTTCATGAAGCATACAGAGATGTAAGTAAGGCACCGATGGCTCTGGTGATAGTCTGAGCAAGGATATCTTCTAGAGCACCACGCACCACCACCGACACGTCGTGCCGTCCTGTTTACAATATATACTCATTTTAGAAAGATTATACCCATTCCATGGTTATAGGGCATACATACCCTGGAGATCAAAAAATGGCCCCAGGCTCGTTTTAGCCCTTTACAAAAATCGGCAAGCAGACATTGGGGAAACTTTAAACCCAAAACGGCATGCTGAAAGGGTTAATCAAAACCTAGAGACAAATGGCTATGCAAAAATAATAATCAAAGAGTAACTAGGATTTACGACAATGTTCAGATTCCCGGTGCCGTGCAATTGCTGCCTCAATTTATCCAAAGCTACCAAAATTGCCCTTCTAAAATTGTATATATGCAGATGCTGAATTCATCGTCAGTACTACAGCGAAATATGTGTGCCAAGGAACATCAATGAGCCACAGTTTGGCCCAAATTGTTAGCCACAGCTGCAATGAGATTCTGTATGATAATACAAATCATATCTTAGACATATATACAGGGTACAGTGTTAAACATCTGTTCCTTGCAAAAGTTAAAAACCATAGTGATTAACCTTGAAAAGTTAACACTGACTGACACTTCTCATATAACTGAACTTAAACATGTTCAACTCGGGTGTGGCAGATCGATCATGCCAAAAATGCGATGACGATTCAGATTTCCCTTGCACTGATGATGGCCATTTCATACTGGTCATGGTCTGCTCTGCTGCATGCTGGCAAAATGAAGCAGCAAATCATGGATAAATTCTGATTCCAATCCTGCCTGCACTGCCCTAGACTCACCAATCTCGAATCTACCTGCCATGGATTAGGAAGAGAACTGACAAGTTACAAGGTATAAATTACTGGAGAGTGGCACCAGCATATCACTAATTTGATCAGACGTGAACGATATATGATTGAATTATAGCTGAATACTGCTTTGTGTCGCTAACTTCAGGCAACTAACTAGGTAGACAATTTTGCATGAGAAGTGACTAGTCTAAGATGGGTGTGGAATATCTTACATGATTTGTGCATAATTAGCAAGAAAGTTGCTAAGTACTTACAATCTAATAAAGGTTACTAATAAACAACAACTTCAACTTAAAGGTTCTTGGAGGCCATCAAACAAGGCAGACTGAACTAAGAAACTCAATAACTCATAAGGAATGATACACAACTAGCCGCGTGTCAAAGGGGCTATATCTCCCGAAATCTGTTGAAACTCTCTTGGGGGAATAGGTGCCTCAAAAAACTGTGTCTGCGTTGCAGATACAGATGAGATCCATTGTCATGAAATAAATGTCTTACGGGGAACTGAAAGCAATGAATGAGAACCAACCTTGTTCAGTTCATAAGGGGCAGAGAAATTTCTGGGTAAAGTGGATAAACGAGCATCAACAACTCTCTTGACATTATTTTCAACAGAGAACCGTTCAGGTGCAGCGTCGGGTGATTGTCCAATAGTAATTCTGCACAAATACAAGGGTTTCAAAATGTGTGACAGCAATACACCAACAAAAGAACAGAGATGCACGATCCAGTGAGTGAATTGAACACTTGGTGACCAGTAAAGGGGTTTTTTTTTGGACTGAGAAATAAGAAACTGATGCCGTCAAGAAATGAGAAATGAGAAACTGATGCCCACATGCCATGCTTATTTATTTGGGAGCAGTACAGCTTATTTATTTGTCTCTGTGTAGTACTATTAGTTCGGTTCATGGCGTCATGCTATGCCTGAACCCTATCAGGTTTACATCATGGTTAGTTGGGTGCAGTAAGGCCTTATTTATTTGTAGCTCCGTGTGGTACTACTAGTTCAGTTCTTGACCTTTCTTTAATTCTGCACATGTAGCACTGGTGATCTACAGTATAGGTTACTACCTATTCATGCTATTTAATTCTGCACGCCTAGTACTCCCCCGTTTTTATTTACTCTGCATATTAGGTTTGACTGAAGTCAAACATTGTAAAGTTTGACCAAATTTATAGAAAAATATATAAACATTTACCATAACAAATCTATATGATGTGAAAGTACATTTAATAATGAATCTAATGGTATTGATTGATTATTGTATATGTTAATATCTTTGTTTATAAACTTTGTCAAAGTTTACAAAGCTTGACTTTGACCAAATCTAATACGCGAACTAAATAAAAACGGAGGGAGTATATAAAATGTATGGAAGGCATCGACTGAGTAACATAATCTGACTGACATCAGATAAGTTTGACCTTCATATTTTTTTTCTTTTGCCCCAACCAATATAAGGAAGCAGCAGCAGCATTGGATCCATAAATCCTCCTTTCACAGATTCTCCACTAGCAGCATCACACATCCCCAATCATGGAGAATGATGCATACTTCTATTTGCTAGCTCTTCTTCCTCTTCTGTACCTGATTCGACTCTACAGAGCTTCCTTTGGCCCTCGCAACCATGGTCTGCGGCTCCCTCCAGGCCCATGGCAGCTTCCCGTTATCGGCAGCCTCCACCATCTTTTTGGCGCCCTCCCTCACCGTGCCTTACGAGACCTATCTCGGCGCCATGGCCCTCTGATGCTACTCAAGTTCGGCGAGAATCCGGTGATCGTCGCCTCCTCCACGGAGGCTGCCAAGGAGATCATGAAGGTGCATGACAGCATCTTCAGCACAAGGCCACTGAGCTCATCTGTCAAGGTCATGAACGAGCTTGGCCGGGGGATCGCGTTTGCCCCCTATGGCGACCACTGGCGGCAGATGCGCAAGATTTGCTTCCTCGAACTGCTGAGCACCAAGCGCATCAGTTCGTTCCAGCCCATCCGCGAGGAGGAGGCTACCCGATTGATCAGGTCCGTCTCATCTGCATCCCAGTTAGAGGTGGTTGTGAATCTGAGCAAGATGCTGGCGATGTACGTGACGGACACGACGGTGCACGCCATCATGGGCGGCCGGTTCAAGGAGCAAGACACCTTGCTCCACTACGTCGACGAGGCGGTGCGGTTGGTAGGCGGCTTCAGCTTGCCTGATTTGTTCCCATCTTCGAGGCTGGCGCTCGCTCTGAGCAGCACGCTGCGCAAGTCCAGGGTGTTTCGGGACTCTTTGATGGCGTTCATGGACCGCGTCATAGGAGAGCATCTGGAGAGGACGTCCTCTGATGAACAACACCAGGAAGATTTGATCGATGTGCTCTTGAGGATTCAAGGAGAAGGCAACCTTCAGTCT
This sequence comes from Triticum monococcum, assembly GCA_034509565.1. Classification (NCBI taxonomy): domain Eukaryota; kingdom Viridiplantae; phylum Streptophyta; class Magnoliopsida; order Poales; family Poaceae; genus Triticum; species Triticum monococcum. Next base: position 779,630,904 of record CM067847.1, read on the forward strand.
CCCCTCACCATGGACAGCATCAAAGCAGTGATTTTTGTAGGTCTTTCTATTCTTCCTGTAGCTGCTGATAGTACTAGCTCCTGAATGGAACATGGCAGAGTCCTATTTTTCCTATCATAAATCCATGGTTTTACTAATAGGAAAAAGAACACAGGATCTTTTTTCAGGCGGGAGCGAGACGGCAACAACAACGCTGCAGTGGGCAATGGCCGAGCTGATGCGAAACCCGAGCGTGATGTCCAGGGCGCAAGCTGAGGTTAGGGCAGCCTTCATGGGACAAATGAAGGTATCTGAGGAAGGTCTAGGTGAGCTGAGTTACTTGCAGTGTATCATCAAGGAGACCTTACGTTTGCACACTCCTGGGCCGTTACTGATGCCAAGGGAGTGCCAAGAACATTGCAAGATACTCGGCTATGACGTGCCCAAGGGGACTACTGTGCTCGTGAATGCTTGGGCTATCTCCAGGGACCCGGAATGCTGGGACGAACCACAAGCGTTCATGCCAGAGAGATTTATGAGCAGTGTGAGAGATTACAAAGGCAACAACTTCGAGTTCACCCCGTTCGGCGCCGGTCGACGAATCTGCCCCGGGATGCTGTTTGGGATTGCGAATATTGAGCTAGCTCTCGCAAGCCTTCTGTTTTATTTCGACTGGAGTCTTCCTGATGGCATTCTTCCAAGCGAACTGGACATGACAGAAGCCTTCGGAGTAACAGCGCGAAAGAAGGTGGATCTGCTGTTGCGTCCAACTGCCCATGTACAGCTGCCCCGCTGACTCATGGTCTTCTCCATTTGTTCAGTTCTTTGCTTCTTTGTTGTTGTTTTTGTTGTTGTTGTAGTAGCTGTGTGGTGATGTTCAGGAAGCAAAAATTAAGAGGATCCATGCACATGTGTATTTCCAATCAAAGTGTATGTCCAAAAACCTAATTTGGGTTCCATCCTATACGGAAGAAGTTGTCCCAGAATAATTAATGTGCTTTAATAATATATAAGCAGAAGCCAAATGTGCACATGGGTTTCGCTTTAAAGAAAAGCATGTTTAAATCCTATCACAGAGGTAGCCTGATGTTGATGTTGGTATTGAAACTGAGATGCCATTAAGATATCCAACTGAAGTTGCGGACTCGGTTTATCGGGTAGCAAAAATCCCTGTGAAGCATATCGATGAGATGGACCGTTTTTCTGCAAGAAATGGTTACAAGCACTTGGCTCTGATTTTCTTGAATATTGTTGGAGAAATGCAGAACAGCTCAGAAATACAGACAAGAAAATGATACCGGAGGCCATGGCCGCACAGAAAAGTTGAGTTTAGAAAAGACAGCTTCCTTATCGAGTCCGTGTCACAATCCAATGACCTAAACATCTAGAGTACTTGAATGTCAGAAGCAGCACCAAGGGATGAACTAATGATGAGAATGTTTCCACTTCAAATATCCCTGAAAGGCTGAAACAGTTTCCTTTTCATTTATTTTTCAAGCAGATAGGCTTAAAGCTGGCAAGATCATAGAAATCCATCGTGTCAGCATCTCAAATTTGATTTAAGTTCTTGCCAAACACATCAATGTGATGTGAGCTACATCTGCATGGCAAGGAAGTGCATATTTGGGGTTTCCCTGATGGCATAGCTAAGCATTTCGAATGAGACGCTACTATGACTGCTGAAATCTGAGATGGGCTCTAGGCCCATATTGTAATTTCTGAAAAATCACTAAGGGCCCATGTGGGTTATATGACACTAGGTGTAGTGAGAAGTTTAGTCCCATCCCGAAAGTGGAAGGAGAGTTGGAGTGGTTTATAAGGGTTTCTCTTCTACATGCTATTGGAGCTTGAGAAGAGAAGAGGCCCTCGCGCACTCCTCCTCCGCCGCCCGTCTTGCCACGCCTCGTCACGACGCACCGCGGGTTGCGGGATTGAGCCGAGCCGAGCCCATCCCGTCCGCCGCGTACACGGTTGACGGAAGAGCAGGTCTCCAAAACCACGCTCTTGTTCCTATACGAGGTGAGGGGCGAATAGGTTTTTGGGCAGCTTAGGCATTTCAATCTCAAAACAATTTGTTTTCTCTTTTATTTAAGAATTTTGAAGCCATTCATTCCCCTTGTAATCTAGCAGTACGGGAGTAAACATTTTCAAAGTACAGTTCGTCTTACCACAGTGGCCCGCGCCCCGTCCTGTCCGGTCCACCGCGTCGCTGATGCCTTCCTCCACTCCGCCTCATTCCTCCTCCTCCTTCTCCTCCACGCGTCGCCGGCGGGGCGAGTTCGCCGACGGTCGCGCACGTAGGCACCGGCCGGCCTCGGACGAGCCACTCATTCCCTCCGCCGCTTTGGGGCGGGAACCCGATGCGAGAATCGGTGGAGAAGCTCGCCGCGGGTTCCGGCGAGCCGGCGAGATGCGTACGGGAGGTGGATTGTTTTTTTATTTGACTGCCACGGGAGGCGCATGGAGTGCTCTGTGTGGTTTTGTTTTATTAGCACACGGTGCGTGTCGCCGGCATGGCCCAGGCCCAGGCCCTTTCCTGCCGGGCTTGACAGGGGAAAGCACAGGCCAGCCCAGGAAGGAGAAAATGCAAGGTGAGATCCGTGCGGAAAAAAAAACTGTAGGACAATCTCTCTTACCGCCGGCCAGTGGCAGAGCCCAGCTAGCTCAAAGAGCTGGGGCAAAGTTTATACATGGCGACGTTGTCCAGAATTTGCCCCTGTGATTAGCAATACTAATCATGGTTTGTGCCCTGGAATTCATCGCCGCAATACCAGGTCACGATGTGTTCTCAAGCTAACAGAATACAAAGACGGTACGGTAAGATATGAAAGTCGCAAACGCGCTTTTCTTACCGGTACTGGTGAACCAACCCAGTTACTTGATTCCTTGCACAAAAAGAATGGAATGGTGCTATGGATAGTGAATAGATAAAACCTGGCATTTGGTACCACCTGGAAGAGGTAAAATTGTAATTGGATGTAAATGGGTCTACAAAATTAAAAGAAAATTATATAAAAGCATAGACAGATACAACACACCCGCTCATCATATTTAGGATGCATACGGTTAACACCAAAACACGTACAAACACACCAGCACCTACCAAAGCCATATAAGACCAGGCTAGTGTAGCTGAGAAAAAAACCAAAGCAATCAGACCCGCTGTCGGAAAACTATAGTAATTATTATATCCGCACCAACCATCTTAAGACACCACACATATGACGAGATTCTTTAACACCAACACTTTCAAAAAGGGAGCGATACTCAAGCAGCGCTGTCACCAGATCCAACCACCAAGACCAATAACAACATGCAATGTGTGACCACCGTCACTTCACAACCATCTCTCTGCATCGATCTTTTGTCCATAGTTTGCATCTCTCCGCCAAAGTCAATCATCGGATCTAGAAAGATGAACCATCCTGAAGACCTGTCAGCGACCAACCCCGTCATGGAGCCACAGGAGGTCGCTGCAACACAGTCTACATCCACTACCATCCGCCCGACCAGATCTAGACCCATCCAAATCTGAATCAGGGCAACCACGTCTGGGCCGCTATGGACACCACCGAAGTAGCGCATGCCCGACATTAAATCCGACCGTCACGCCATGTGCATGGCCACCGGTAGTCGCTCCCACCAAAGCTACCAACTAGGCGCTACATCGGACCTTGGTCCGAGGAGCACCCACTACCGCAGCCGGCAAAGAATGCACCCACGAGCAAGGTGACACCACTACAGACGGTTGTCAGGACCCCGATTCCAAGCCACATCGATCTAGCCGGTAACACCTCATATCACTTTGCGGCCTCACGCACGGTATCCCACGGGTGTCGCCTTACCATGGCCCGAGACCGTTTGCGCCTTTTGGTTCACGCATATGATAGTGTCGCTAGCATCCATATGACAGAGAACCCGAGCCGACATGGCTAGTCGTGAACCCAAAGCGGCACAGACCTATGGAGACAGGCATACATGAATCACGTCGAGCATGTCGGTCATCAGCGAGTGATTCCGGGCTGTAGCACTGGGCTAACAGGACTCCGGAAGTCACCGCGTGACATTTTCCCGAAGGGACAGACATAGGAACGAAGTGAAACACATGCCGGCCAGTCAAGTGTCCTGAGCAGTAGTGCTGGGCTAGCAGGACTCCGGTGAACCGGGCTTTAGCGGACTACTATGGCTCATGGAAGCACTAGACTACATTTCCCCATAAGAGAGGCTGCCAAGGATAAACAACTAGATTGTCGGATCCCACACATACCAAGCATTTCAATCATACACACAATATGCTCGATATGTGTAAATACAACATGGCATCACAACAAGACTCTACGACTCAAGTATTAATTCATTAGGCTCCGAAGAGTCAGATATTACAAACATGGGTCTCATGACCCAACAATCATAGCATACAATGCAAAGCACATGCGGAAGCTTAACATGTCTGAGTACAGACATCTATAAATGAAAAAGGCTAAGAAGCCTGACTATCTACCAGATCCTGTCGAGGGCACAAGATCGTAGCTGAGGTATCAAGCTAAACGTCGAAGTCCACGCGGAACTACTAGCGAGACTGAAATCTCTCTGCAAAACATAAATTAAGCAAACGTGAGTACAAAGGTACTCAGCAAGACTTACATCAGATCTAAACTACATATGCATCGGTATCAACAAAGGGAGGGTGGAGTTTAACTACAGCAAGCCAGCTTTGACTCGGTGGCTATCTGAACTACGACTGCAAGCAACTCTTTTGAGGTGGCCCACACGAGTCCACATATTCACCATTCAATACACCACTATGGATCCACTTCCGTCTCCCTACGAGAAGGCCATCCATAGCACTCACACTTATCTTGCGAGTTTTAGAGTATCCACTTTCACTTGTCTATGAACTATGCAAGAGGTCCAAGTTTCCATATCCGAGGAATCCGGCTATTCGAATAGATAATGATAACCCTGCAGGGGTGTACTTCTTCACACACGCTCCCACCACTTACCACTATATACACGTCATGTATCTCGGCAACCTTCAAGCGGAAGCCTGGCGAGGGTGTCGGCCACGGCCTACCTAAACACTTAAGTCTCTAGTCCAGGTTTATCGCCTATCCAGGTTCCATCCGCAGGGAGTCTGGCCGAGGTTTCCACATACGGCCCCGAACGATGTGAACAGGGTTCCCGAGACACCAAACGGGCGCCCGGTACACCGTGCCATGGTGTATCTACCGCAACATAGCCCACCACTAGGGTCAGCGCTACGCACGGCCGCCAAAACATAACCTACAAACACCAAAAACTAGTGGCAACTCCTGGACAGAGTACTAGGGTGATTAAGAAGCCGAGAGGGTCAATTAAGGATCCCAATGAGTGGTAGTAGCTGTTCATGGATCACAGACACAGAACTCAGTTCCTGAGGACGGTTTCAATGAGACAACCCACCATGTACTCCTACATGGCCTCTCACCGCTACCTTTACCAAAACGTGTTCACACACTTAGCTCACACACAGTAGGACATGTTTACACACCTCCGATCCATCCCCGATGAATCAGACCTGACTCAACTCTAAGCAGTAGCAGGCATGACAAACAAGCATGAATGAGTAGGCACATCAGGGCTCAAACAACTCCTACTCATGCTAGTGGGTTTCATCTATTTACTGTGGCAATGACAGGTCATGCAGAGGATAAGGGGTTCAACTACCGCAACAAGTAACAGATGAATCGTTGTTGTCCTAATGCAGTAAAAGAGAGCAGGAGCGAGAGAGTGGGCTTGTATCGGAATGAACAAGGGGGTTGTGCTTGCCTGGCACTTCTGAAGATAACATTGAGTCTTCATCAGTGTCAACGATCACAGCGTCGGAGGAGCGTCTATCGAGAGGGGACAATTACCGGCAAACAAGGAAGAACACAATCAATGTGATGCAACAATATGATGCATGATCATGACATGGCAATATGCTTTTGATTGAGCTAATGCAACTAACAACAAGTTAAATGGAGTTGGTTTGAACACTAGGTTCAAATTCAAATTCAAACTATGAATTCAAATAGTGCATTATCATGTTTTGGACTAAACAGTGAGGTTAAGTTGTTCAAACATGCATGAAAATGCCATATTCAGATTCCTTGGATTTTTCTGATCATTTTACATATATAATTTATTTTATTTGGAGTTACGGTTGATTTTCTATGATTTTTAGAAGTTTTGGGCATTTTTTGTATTTTCTGAATTAAATTAAACCCAGAAATAGTTTATTGCATCAGCACTGCGTCACTATGACGTCAGCGGTCAACGGGCGCGGTCCAGGTCAACCCTGACCAGTGGGACCCACTGGTCAGTGGTTAGTTAACTAACTAAATTTAGTTAGTGATAAACTAATACTAATCCTATTTTAGTTAGTGGCCTGGGGCCCACATGTCAGTGAGCCAGGGGAGGTCAAACCCCTGGTCAACTGGGTCAAACTCACCGGACTTGGTCCACAGCTCAACGCCGGCGAGCCAGACGCGACGGAGGGCTTCGGAATCGAGCCACCGGGCATCATTTTGAGCGCGGTTAGTTGCGTTCGAACGCACGCAGTGGCGCGCGTCGAACGGTGGTGGTTTCCTGGCCTGGGGTGGCCGGGGTTAACGGCGGCAAGGTCATCCGCGGCGGCCGGAGTTCGGGCGAGCTCGGGGTCGTCGCTAGGAGGCACAGCAGGAGGTGCGGAGGGGTGCTGCGGGCTCCTGGGGACGCAGCGAGTGCGGTGGAGTGCTCGGTTGCGAGCTTGCGCGGCTGTGGTCACGGTGGCGGCATGGCCGGCGGAGCCAAGCTCTCGGGCTCGACGGGAACGGGTGCTACGATGAGCTAGTGGGCATGGGAGTAGGGGGATCGGTAGAGGAGCTCATCGCGAGTCCAACGAGCGGGAGGGCGAGGTCGGGGACGTCCGGTAGCTCTCGAATCGACGGCGATGAGCTTCGGTGGCCGGCGACGGAAACGGCGATGGTGACGATGAAGCAGCGCGTCCGAGGCCGGGAGAATCATCGAGGAGGAAGAGGCAGATGAGGCGGAGCTCGTGGGCTAGCTGGCTTGGCATGGGGATGCTGGTGGCCGTGGCAAAGGCGAACGGCGGCGACGGTGGTCCTCGGGCGTCGCGCGAAAGAGCGAGGGAGAGGAGGGGAATGGGCACGGGAGAGTGAGAGGGGTACGGGGCTATAACGCCCCATATGTAACCTTCCCAAATTATACTCCAACTCTTGCCGTTTCCGGCATTAAGTTATATTTAATTCTCGGGTTCGGGTCTTTGTCTCCGTGTGTTGTTTATGTTTTCGTGCATCTCATATCATGTCATCACGTGCATTGCATTTGCATACATGTTCATCTCATGCATTCGAGCATTTTCCCCGTTGTCCGTTTTGCATTCCGGCGCTTCGTTCTCCTCCGGTGGCCATTTCTAGCTTCCTTTCGTGTGTGGGGATTAAACATTTCCGGATTGGACCGAGACTTGCCATGCGGCCTTCGTTTACTACCGGTAGACCGCCTATCAAGTTTCGGGTCATTTGGACTTCGTTTGATACTCCAACGGTTAACCGAGGGACCGAGAAGGCCTCGTGTGTGTGCAGCCCAACACCCCTCCATTTTGGCCCAAAACCCACCAAACTCTGCTCCATCGTCTCGGTCGTTCGATCACGATCGTGTGGGCGAAAACCGCACCTCATTTGGACTCTCCTAGCTCCACTTATGCCTATATATACCCCCTCCATTCGGATCTCTTCTTCCCCCGTCCAAAACCCTAAAAAAAACAACTCTCCCTCCTCCGCCGCCGACGGACGTGTCCGGCCCGCGCCGGACAGCGTCCGCTCCACCCCGCCGCCACTCACAGCGCGCCACGTGGGCCGCGCCCACATCGCCGCCGTCCGGCCCGTCAGGCCCGCGGGAAGCCCCCGCGGCCCAGCCGCCTCACCCCGCCGCCTGGTGCCTCCCGCCGCCAGCGCCGCCTCCCTCCTCGACTCCGGCGACCGGCGCCGCTGTGGGCCGCCACCGCCGCCACCATTGTCGACCGCCGCGGCCGCCTGCGAGCCCGCGCGCCTCCGCCCGCCGTTCGTCGCCGGCGACCGCGCCGCGCGCCGCCCCCTCTCCACCGGACCTCGCCGGCCCCGCCTCACCTCCCTCGACGCCGGCCACCGCGGGCCTCAACGCCGGCGAAGACCCCGGCGATCCTCGGGCTCCGAGCGTCCTCGCCCGATCTGGATCCGGTCGCAGCTACAGTAAACCCTAACCTCGTCTTTTTTTTCTAAGTCCTGAAATTCTTGATCCATATGCCTCTGTTCGGGGACCCGTATCTCCGAAACAGTAACTCCGATTTGGGCATATTATATATCATAATCTTCGCCTCGACATGTACATCATTTCATTCCATTGCATCATTTGCATTTGAGGTCATCTTGGTGCCCAAAATGCTGTTGGAAAGAGGCATCATGAGTTAAATTGCAGATCCGTTAGCTCTTCATTGACTTTTGTCATTTTTGCCATGATTATTGTGTGCATGATATGCTTGTGCCCCTTTGGGATGAATTGTTAAGCATGTTGTCTTCTTTCCAGAGGTGCCTCCCATGCATTTTTAGGATGTGTGTGTTGTCTTGTGCAAGCTTGCAAAGAGGGGTACCTGAGATTGCTGATTTCAGGGACTTAGTGAAAATCACTAAGTCTGGGATGTTTTAGTTCACGATGCTATATGTCCAGCTTATTTCCTAGTGATCCGTGCCTCTTTTGAGGATGATCAGTAAGAGTGGTTTGTTATGCTTGTTGTGCTTAATCCATCCATGTATTTACTTGTTATGTTGGAGCACCCTAGGTTGACTCAATCGAGCTCAACTTTTGCATAGTTGTTGTTTTGGGCAGATCGTGAACTCTTTTGCGATTTTGCCGGAGCTATTGCTAGTGATCCATGCATGCTATGCCATTGTTCTTGCCATGACTAGATAGCATTTTGTGCCTTCTTAATGGATATATGCTTTCCTTGCCATTACTTGCACCGTAGTGAGAGCATCGAGCTCGTTTACATGCCTCCGTGAGTTATAATTTCAGCATGTCTCAGTTTTCACCAAGTCTGAAAACTGATTGTGTTTCATCGATGTTCGTGTGCTCGGTAGAGTATTTTGTGAACCATTTTGGCCCCAGGTCATTTTGGGTGTTTTGTTAAGCTTGTTGCGTAGCTCACTGCCATGCTCTTACTTGCCATGTTCAGGTTTTGCTTCATGTTGTTTTGCTGCTCCGAAGAGAGCATCGTGGTCTGAAATTTCAGACTAGCGTTAATTTCGCAAAGTCTGAAATCTGTTTTGCTTATTCAGTTTTGCCATGCTTGTTTGAAGCCCTTAATGGATGAATTTGCCTATGCCTTAGTCCTGGTGATTTGTTAAGCTTCTTGAGTACATCACTCCCATGCAATTTGTTTTCATGTTTGGTGGCTGTAGCATGTTCATTTCGTTGCATTTAGGAGCCTGCTTGCTGCATATCGCAGATCGGTTCGTTTAGTAAAACGCTTGCCATTTCCAAACCGTAGCTCCGATTGCCATGATCTTTATATCGTTTTCAGGGGATTTCTTCCTCTCTATCCAGTGGCACACTTGGTTTTCCAAGTTGAGGCCAGGTTCATGCATTTCCTGTCACATCTTGCATTTTGCATCCCGCATCGCATCCCGCATAGCATACCATCTTTGCATATTATTGGTTGCCTTTGCACGTGGTTGATTGTACCCTTGTTGCTTATTTGTGTTGTTGGGTAGAGCCGGGAGACGAGTTCGCTAACGAGGAGCCCGTTGAGTTTGCTTTTGAGGATCCAGTCAATTCTGACAACTGTGCAGGCAAGATGATCATACCCTCGAAATCACTACTATCTTTGCTATGCTAGTTTGCTCGCTCTTTTGCTTTGCCAATGCTACGATGCCTACCACTTGCTTGTCAGCCTCCCAATTGCCATGATTGAGCCGCTAACCCACCTTTGTCCTAGCAAACCATTGATTGGCTATGTTACCGCTTTGCTCAGCCCTTCTTATAGCGTTGTTAGTTGTAGGTGAAGATTGGAGCCGTTCCTTGTTGGAACACTTATTTACTTGTTGGGATATCATTATATTGCTATGTTATCTTTATTCATCTATATACTTGGTAAAGGGTGGAAGGCTCGGCCTCTCGCCTAGTGTTTTGTTCCACTCTTGCCGCCCTAGTTTTCCGTCATATCGGTGTTATGTTCCCGGATTGTTGCGTCCCTTACGCGGTTGGGCTATAATGGGAACCCCTTGATAGTTCACCTTGATTAAAGCTTTTCCAGCAGTGCCCAACATTGGTTTTACCATTTTCCACCTAGCCTCTTTTTCCCTTGGGTTTCTGGAGCCCGAGGGTCATCTTTATTTTAGCCCCCCACGGGCCAGTGCTCCTCTGAGTGTTGGTCCAAAATGAGCTGCCTGCGGGGCCACCTCGGGGAAACTTGAGGGTTGGTTTTACTCGTAGCTAGTCTCATTTGAGTGTGCCCTGAGAAAGAGATATGTGCAGCTCCTATCGGGATTTGTCGGCACATTCGGGCGGTGTTGCTGGACTAGTTTTGACCTGTCGAATCATCTTGTTGTACCGGGATACCGAGTCTGATTGGTGGGTTATGGGCTAAGTTGGGACCCCCCCTGCAGGGATTGATCTTTCGAAAGCCGTGCCCGCGGTTATGGGCAGATGGGAATTTGTTAATGTTCGATTGTAGATAACTTGAACCTTAAATAATTAAAATGAATCAACTGAGTGTGTTGCCGTGATGGCCTCTTCTCGGCGGAGTCCGGGAAGTGGACACGGCGTTGGAGTTATGTTTGCGTAGGCTGCTCTATATAGTTTCCGCTCATGCTTTGCCTCCTCTTCTCGCTCTCCTTTGCGAATAAGTTAGCCACCATATATGCTAGTCGCTTGCTGCAGCTCCACTTACATTACCCCTTTCCTACCTATTAAGCTTAAATAGTCTTGATCGCGAGGGTGCGAGATTGCTGAGTCCTCTGTGGCTCACAGATTACTATTACACCAGATGCAGGGACAGATGATATCTCTCCGGATGGTGCGCTCGAGCTGAAGTGGGAGTACGACGAGGACTCTCAGCGTTACTATGTGTCGTTTCCTGATGATCAGTAGGGATGCCTATTCGGGGCTAGATTCAGGGCCTAGTCGCTTGTTGGGGGCCTTTTCTATTTTGGCGCCATAGTCGGGCCATGAGTGGTTGTATGATGGATGTTATTTATGTACTTTGATGTGACGTGGCGAGTGTAAGCCAACTATGCTATTATTCCCCTTTATATTATATATGTACATGGGTTGTGTAATGATTCCCGACTTGCGACATTGCTTTCAATGTGCCTATGTCTCTAAGTCGTGCCTCGACACGTGGGAGACATAGCCGCATCGAGGGCGTTACAAGTTGGTATCAGAGCCTTCCCCGACCTTAGGAGCCCCATTGCTTGATCGTTTTTAGCAGCCGAGTTGTGTCTAGAAAAATGTTTTGAGTCCTTAGGAATTATATATCGGAGAGCTTAGGAATTCTTTTTACTTCCCAGTCTCCTCATCGCTCTGGTAAGGCATCCTGACGTAGAGTTTTGACTCTTCTCTTCTCAAATTTCACAAAAAAAAATTTAGGATCACGCGAGTATCTTGGTTTTGTTCCGATGGCTTATGATGAGAATACTGTCTTGGTGCCTCCTGTCAGGTGTTTAGTGGAAGTCTCCCGGGGAGTTGAGCTCTGAGGTGTTGTCATCATAATTCTATCGTTGCAATACTGGCATACTTGAGATGTGTGCGCGACATCGAAAATCTCCTTTATGCAGTTCGTTGGTGAGATAACCTCGACGCCACCCAGTACTGGGGCGGGAGTTCGGGAGTATCGCCATAACTTGTATAACGGATGCTTTTCGAAGGTTGAGATAGATGGTTTCCGAAGGTTTCTTGGTTATGTGTTGAAGGATGGATGCAGCTGGATGTAGGATTTGCTAGCTTGGGTGAGATATTATGCTTCCCCTGTATCCCCAACACCTGATTGCATAAACGGAAAGTTTCGGGAGTTTCATAGGTGGGAATTCAAGTAGCCTTAGGATTTCTTCCGACAGATGTGTGGTATGAAATTGGGGTTCGACGTCTAGTGGTTCGCCTATTCACGGTCGATTTTACAGTGGCCTCGTTGTGTCTTAAAGAGTCCTTGGATATGCTGACTCGGGGACGCTTCGTATGTCATGTGCACTGCCTTGTACATGATGGTGTTGTACGGTCGAGCCCGTGTAGGTCCTACCACGAAAACTTCGGACGAAATTTCTATCATGTGTTTGTTCCGGCTTATTCCGCAAGCCAACCCTTGGTTTTATTTCGAGTGGTGGTATTCGTTCTCCTTCGACGTCATATGTTGATTCCATCCCTCGTTGATGTACCTCTTCTACCTGATTCTTTGTGGCTTCGCAATTTAGGAATATGTGACCACTTCAAGAGAAGTGCATTCGTTCATTTTGTTCGGATGTGAAGACTTTATGTTGCAATTTTCATTCCGTTGGTTTCAGCTTTATTCATTTGCCTATGTGCTAACAGTGGTCAACCTCTTCAGGATGGCTCCCGCTAAGAGCACCAGTCAGAACCAGAATCAAGATCCGCCGCCACCTCCGCCTCCTCCGGAAGCATGGCAAGCTGTGATGGCCGCTACTAATGCAAATACACAGCTGATCATGCAAATCATCCAAGAGCGGAATCAAAGTAGTCAAGTGAATCAAGGCAACAACCAGAACCTTTTTGCAACTCTGAGTCAGTTCCTCGCAAATGGTCCAAAGACGTTCAGTAACTGCGTTGAGGCTACCGATGCTGATGATTGGTTAGTCGATCTGGGCAAGCATTTTGAATGCAGCAACGTCAGACCTGAAGATTTCGTCAAGTTCGCGTCTTTCCAGCTCAAGGATCAGGCCGCAGAGTGGTTTCAGCAGTACCGGGATTCCAGAGGTGGACGTTTGATCACTTGGGATGATTTCCGTCGTGATTTCCGAGCTCATCACATCCCTCAAAGTGTGACTGAAAGCAAACGTGAAGAATTCCGCAATCTGAAGCAAGGCTCTTTGTCTGTCTATGACTACAACAAGTTGTTCCAGAAGCTCGCCCGTTTTGCCAAGCAGGATGTTCCTGATGAGAAGAGCATGATCTATCAGTTCAGGGGTGGTCTTCGTGAAGAAATTCAGCTCGCTCTTGTCCTCTTTGAGCCGCTGAGATACGATGAGTTCTACAACATGGCACTGAAGCAAGAGGCTGCTCAGTTAAGGTGTGATGCTTCCAGGAAGCGAGTCAGAGACACTACGCCTTCTTCCTCTACTCAAGTGGCCAAGCAGCAGAAGTATTGGCTTCCTCCTCCTCCGTTCCGTCAGCCGTATCAGCAGAAGAGCAAAGGTGGCAGTGGTTCATCCCACCCACCCAACCCAGGCTTTCAGAACAAGACTTCGTCTCAAGCTCCAAGATCAAGTGCTCCGTACCACCGTCCGCCCTCTGAGGTCACGTGCAACAAGTGCCAACAGAAGGGTCACTACGCCAACAAGTGTTTCAACCAGAGGCGTCTTCCTCCTCCTCCTCCTGTCAGATCGGCAAGTACAGCTGTGGTCAAGCATAATCCCAAGCACGCCAAGGTCAATATGGTGAATGCAGCTCAGGCAGAGGATTCGTCAAATGTGATCATGGGTAACCTTCCTGTTAATGATATTCCTGCAAAAGTTCTTTTTGACTCTGGTGCATCGCATTCCTTCATGTCATTCCCATTTGCATCGGAGAACAATTTTAGCACTAAGGCATTACCTAGAGCTATGCAAGTCGTCTCTCCAGCTAAGCGTCTGAGTTCTACTATGATGATTCCGGATATTTCTATCATGATGGGTGATTTCAAGTTTCTGGCTTCTCCAATGGTTCTTGGCAATTCTGATATCAATCTTATTCTTGGGATGGACTGGCTCTCTAAACATAAAGCTCAGCCTGATTGTGCGGCCAAGCAGATTCAACTGACTCATTTGTCTGAGGAAGTAATTGTCTTTGCTGCTCGGGATAATACCATCCGGTTGTTCTCTCTCAATGAGAAGGGTGAATTGGATGCTATTTCGCAGATTCCGGTTGTTTGTGAGTATCAAGACGTCTTCCCAGAAGAACTCCCAGGCATGCCTCCAAACTGGCCGGTTGAATTTGTTATTGAACTTGAGCCCGGCACGGAACCTGTGTACAAACGTCCCTACAAGCTCGGCCCGAAGAGTTGAAGGAGTTGAAGAAACAACTCGATGTTCAAGAAAGGATGGGTCTCATTCGGCCTAGTACTTCTCCGTGGGGTTGTGGTGTTCTTTTTGTGAAGAAGAAGGATGGAACGGACCGACTTTGTGTTGATTACCGTCCATTGAACAAGAAGACCATCAAGAACAAATACCCACTTCCCAACATTAATGAGCTGTTTGAACAACTCGAGGGTGCCCAAGTATTCTCCAAGCTTGACCTCCGTATGGGTTATCACCAAATTCGCATTCGTGAGCAAGATATTCCCAAGACGGCGTTTAGAACAAGCTATGGGTCATATGAATACACTGTCATGTCTTTTGGCCTCGCCAACGCTCCTCCGACGTTCTCTAGCATGATGAACTTCATCTTCAACCCCTACACCAATGACTTCGTTTTGGTCTATCTCGACGACATTCTGGTTTTCTCGAAGAACAAGGAAGATCATGCCAAACACTTGCGTTTGGTTCTTGACAAGCTAAGGGAACATCAGTTCTACGCCAAGTTCTCCAAGTGCGAATTTTGGCTCGATGAGGTTCTTTATCTTGGCCATATCATCTCTGCCAAGGGCATTTCCGTGGATCCTGAGAAGGGGTCTGCAATTGTTAATTGGGAACCTCCTCAGAATGTGAAGCAACTCCGTAGCTTCCTCGGTCTTGCAAGTTATTGCCGAAGATTCGTTGAAAACTTCTCCAAGATCGCGAAGCCTCTCTCAAATCTTCTTCAGAAGCACGTCAAGTACGTTTGGTCTCTGGAGTGTGATATTGCTTTCAACGCTTTGAAAGAGAAATTGATCACTGCTCTAGTTCTAACTCCGCCTGACGAAACCAAGCCGTACGAGGTCTTTTGTGATGCCTCTCTCCAAGGTCTAGGTGCTGTACTGATGCAAGAGAAGAAATTTGTTTCTTATACCTCTCGCCAGTTGAAGCCTAATGAGAAGAACTACCCCACTCATGATCTCGAGTTGGCGGCAGTTGTGCACGCATTGTTGACTTGGAGACATCTTCTCTTGGGAAGGAAAGTGGACATTTTCACTAATCACAAGAGTCTCAAGTACATCTTCACTCAGCCTAATCTCAACCTCAGGCAGACTCGATGGGTCAAAATGATTCAAGAGTACAATCCGAGTATCGAGTATACTCCAGGCAAGGCTAATGTGATTGCTGATGCTTTGAGCAGAAAAGCATATTGTAACAGTCTGATTCTCAAGCCTTATCAACCCGAGCTTTGTGAAGCCTTCCGCAAACTTAATCTACAAGTTGTTCCTCAAGGTTTCCTCGCCAACCTTCAAGTTTCTCCTACCTTGGAAGACCAGATTCGCCAAGCCCAGCTCCTTGATGCTATGGTGAAAAAGGTGAAGATTGGTATTGCAAAGAGTCAGTCCAAGTACAAGTGCTACCGACTTGATGACAAGGACACTCTCTTCTTCGAGGATCGAATTGCTGTGCCCAAAGGTGAACTTCGTAAAGTGATCATGAACGAGGCTCACAACTCTCTCCTCTCCATCCACCCTGGGAGCACAAAGATGTATCAAGATCTGAAGAAAACTTATTGGTGGACTCGAATGAAGCGCGAGATCGCTCAATTCGTGAATGAATGTGATGTCTGCAGAAGAGTGAAGGCAGAACACCAAAGGCCAGCAGGTCTCCTCCAACCTCTTGCCATTCTAGAATGGAAGTTTGACCACATTGAAATGGACTTCGTGACTGGGTTTCCTAAGTCCAAGCGTGGCAATGATGCTATATTCGTTGTCATCGACAAGCTCACCAAAGTGGCTCATTTCCTGCCTATCAAAGAGTCAATCACTGCAGCTCAATTGGCGGAGCTCTACACCTCTCGAATTGTCTCTCTGCACGGTATTCCTCAAGTGATATCTTCAGACCGTGGCAACATCTTTACCTCCAAGTTTTGGGATTCTTTTCAGAAGGCCATGGGCACCAACATTCGCTTCAGCACTGCTTTCCATCCTCAAACAAGCGGTCAAGTCGAGCGTGTCAACCAGATTCTTGAAGATATGCTCAGGGCTTGTGTTATCTCCTTCGGCATGAAGTGGGAGGATTGTCTTCCTTATGTTGAATTCTCGTACAACAACAGTTTCCAAGCAAGTTCCGGCAAGGCCCCTTTTGAAATTCTGTATGGTAGGAAGTGCCGTACACCTCTCAACTGGTCTGAAACCGATGAACGTCAGCTGCTGGGTAATGACCTGATCACAGAGGCAGAAGAAATGTGCAAGGTCATTCGTGATAACCTCAAAGCAGCCCAATCCCGCCAGAAGAGCTACTATGATAGTAAGCACCGTAATTTGGCTTTCGAGATCGGAGATCATGTCTACCTCCGCGTCTCTCCTATGAAAGGGACTCGTCGCTTCGGTATCAAAGGGAAGCTTGCCCCCAGATACGTCGGGCCTTTCAAGATCGTCAGCAAGAGAGGCGACCTCGCCTATCAACTCGAGCTTCCTGCAAACTTTGCCAATGTTCATGATGTGTTCCACGTCTCGCAACTCCGTAAGTGCTTCAAGACGCCTGAGCGCACCGTCAACTTCGAGGACATTGAGCTCCAAGAAGATCTCTCCTATCGTGAGCACCCAGTTGCAATCCTGGAAGGGGCTGAACGCAAAACTCGCAACAAGTCAATCAAATTTCTCAAAATCAAGTGGTCAAACCATTCCGACCGTGAAGCTACCTGGGAACGCGAGGATCACCTCCGTTCTGAGTACCCGGAGTTCTTTCAGTCCTAGATCTCGGGACGAGATCTTTTCATAGTGGTGGAGTGTTGTAACACCCCATATGTAACCTTCCCAAATTGTACTCCAACTCTTGCCGTTTCCAGCATTCAGTTATATTTAATTCTCGGGTTCGGGTCTTTGTCTCCGTGTGTTGTTTATGTTTTCGTGCATCTCATATCATGTCATCACGTGCATTGCATTTGCATACATGTTCATCTCATACATTCGAGCATTTTCCCCGTTGTCCGTTTTGCATTCCGGCGCTTCGTTCTCCTCCGGTGGCCATTTCTAGCTTCCTTTCGTGTGTGGGGATTAAACATTTCCGGATTGGACCGAGACTTGCCATGCGGCCTTGGTTTACTACCGGCAGACCGCCTGTCAAGTTTCGGGTCATTTGGACTTCGTTTGATACTCCAACGGTTAACCGAGGGACCGAGAAGGCCTCGTGTGTGTGCAGCCCAACACCCCTCCATTTTGGCCCAAAACCCACCAAACTCTGCTCCATCATCTCGGTCGTTCGATCGCGATCGTGTGGGCGAAAACCGCACCTCATTTGGACTCTCCTAGCTCCACTTATGCCTATATATACCCCCTCCATTCGGATCTCTTCTTCCCCCGTCCAAAACCCTAAAAAAAACAACTCTCCCTCCTCCGCCGCCGACGGACGTGTCCGGCCCACGCCGGACAGCGTCCGCTCCACCCCGCCGCCACTCACAGCGCGCCACGTGGACCGCGCCCACATCGCCGCCGTCCGGCCCGCCAGGCCCGCGGGAAGCCCCCGCGGCCCAGCCGCCTCACCCCGCCGCCTGGTGCCTCCCGCCGCCAGCACCGCCTCCCTCCTCGACTCCGGCGACCGGCGCCGCCGTGGGCCGCCACCGCCGCCACCATTGCCGACCGCCGCGGACGCCTGCGAGCCCGCGCGCCTCTGCCCGCCGTTCGTCGCCGGCGACCGCGCCGCGCGCCGCCCCCTCTCCACCGGACCTCGCCGGCCCCGCCTCACCTCCCTCGACGCCGCTCACCGTGGGCCTCAACGCCGGCGAAGACCCCGACGATCCTCGGGCTCCGAGCGTCCTCGCCCGATCTGGATCCGGTCGCAGCTACAGTAAACCCTAACCTCATCTTTTTTTTTCGAAGTCCTGAAATTCTTGATCCATATGCCTCTGTTCGGGGACCCGTATCTCCGTAACCGTAACTCCGATTTGGGCATATTATATATCAAAATCTTCGCCTCGACATGTACATCATTTCATTCCATTGCATCATTTGCATTTGAGGTCATCTTGGTGCCCAAAATGCTGTTGGAAGGAGGCATCATGAGTTAAATTGCAGATCCGTTAGCTCTTCATTGACTTTTGTCATTTTTGCCATGATTATTGTGTGCATGATATGCCTGTGCCCCTTTGGGATGAATTGTTAAGCATGTTGTCTTCTTTCCAGAGGTGCCTCCCATGCATTTTTAGGATGTGTGTGTTGTCTTGTGCAAGCTTGCAAAGAGGGGTACCTGAGATTGCTGATTTCAGGGACTTAGTGAAAATCACTAAGTCTGGGATGTTTTAGTTCACGATGCTATATGTCCAGCTTGTTTCCTAGTGATCCGTGCCTCTTTTGAGGATGATCAGTAAGAGTGGTTTGTTATGCTTGTTGTGCTTAATCCATCCATTTCTTTACTTGTTATGTTGGAGCACCCTAGGTTGACTCAATCGAGCTCAACTTTTGCATAGTTGTTGTTTTTGCAGATCGTGAACTCTTTTGCAATTTTGCCGGAGCTATTGCTAGTGATCCATGCATGCTATGCCATTGTTATTGCCTTGACTAGCTAGCATTTTGTGCCTTCTTAATGGATATATGCTTTCCTTGCCATGACTTGCACCGTAGTGAGAGCATCGAGCTCGTTTACATGCCTCCGTGAGTTATAATTTCAGCATGTCTCAGTTTTCACGAAGTCTGAAAACTGATTGTGTTTCATCGATGTTCGTGTGCTCGGTAGAGTATTTTGTGAACCCTTTTGGCCCCAGGTCATTTTGGGTGTTTTGTTAAGCTTATTGAGTAGCTCACTGCCATGCTCTTACTTGCCATGTCCAGGTTTTGCTTCATGTTGTTTTGCTGCTCCGAAGAGAGCATCGTGGTCTGAAATTTCAGACTAGCGTTAATTTCGCTAAGTCTGAAATCTGTTTTGCTTATTCAGTTTTGACATGCTTGTTTGAAGCCCTTAATGGATGAATTTGCCTATGCCTCAGTCCTGGTGATTTGTTAAGCTTCCTGAGTACATCACTGGCATACAATTTGTTTTCATGTTTGGTGGCTGTAGCATGTTCATTTCGTTGCATTTAGGAGCCTGCTTGCTGCATATCGCAGATCGGTTCGTTTAGTAAAACGCTTGCCATTTCCAAACCGTAGCTCCGATTGCCATGATCTTTATATCGTTTTCAGGGGATTTCTTCCTCTCTATCCAGTGGCACACTTGGTTTTCCAAGTTGAGGCTAGGTTCATGCATTTCCTGTCACATCTTGCATTTTGCATCCTGCATCGCATCCCGCATAGCATACCATCTTTGCATATTATTGGTTGCCTTTGCACGTGGTTGATTGTACCCTTGTTGCTTATTTGTGTTGTTGGGTAGAGCCGGGAGACGAGTTCGCTAACGAGGAGCCCGTTGAGTTTGCTTTTGAGGATCCAGTCAATTCTGACAACTATGCAGGCAAGATGATCATACCCTCGAAATCACTACTATCTTTGCTATGCTAGTTTGCTCGCTCTTTTGCTTTGCCAATGCTATGATGCCTACCACTTGCTTGTCAGCCTCCCAATTGCCATGATTGAGCCGCTAACCCACCTTTGTCCTAGCAAACCATTGATTAACTATGTTACCGCTTTGCTCAGCCCTTCTTATAGCGTTGTTAGTTGTAGGTGAAGATTGGAGCCGTTCCTTGTTGGAACACTTATTTACTTGTTGGGATATCATTATATTATTATGTTATCTTTATTCATCTATATACTTGGTAAAGGGTGGAAGGCTCGGCCTCTCGCCTAGTGTTTTGTTCCACTCTTGCCGCCCTAGTTTTCCGTCATATCGGTGTTATGTTCCCGGATTGTTGCGTTCCTTACGCGGTTGGGCTATAATGGGAACCCCTTGATAGTTCGCCTTGATTAAAGCTTTTCCAGCAATGCCCAACATTGGTTTTACCATTTGCCACCTAGCCTCTTTTTCCCTTGGGTTTCCGGAGCCCGAGGGTCATCTTTATTTTAGCCCCCCACGGGCCAGTGCTCCTCTGAGTGTTGGTCCGAAATGACCTGCCTGCGGGGCCACCTCGGGGAAACTTGAGGGTTGGTTTTACTCGTAGCTAGTCTCATCTGAGTGTGCCCTGAGAAAGAGATATGTGCAGCTCCTATCGGGATTTGTCGGCACATTCGGGCGGTGTTGCTGGACTAGTTTTGACCTGTCGAATCATCTTGTTGTACCGGGATACCGAGTCTGATCGGTGGGTCCTGGGTGGAGGTCTATTCCTTCGTTGACCGGGAGAGCTTGTTATGGGCTAAGTTGGGACCCCCCCTGCAGGGATTGATCTTTCGAAAGCCGTGCCCACGGTTATGGGCAGATGGGAATTTGTTAATGTCCGATTGTAGATAACTTGAACCTTAAATAATTAAAATGAATCAACTGAGTGTGTTGCCGTGATGGCCTCTTCTCGGCGGAGTCCGGGAAGTGGACACGGCGTTGGAGTTATGTTTGCGTAGGCTGCTCTATATAGTTTCCGCTCGTGCTTTGCCTCCTCTTCTCGCTCTCCTTTGCGAATAAGTTAGCCACCATATATGCTAGTCGCTTGCTGCAGCTCCACTTACATTACCCCTTTCCTACCTATTAAGCTTAAATAGTCTTGATCGCGAGGGTGCGAGATTGCTGAGTCCTCTGTGGCTCACAGATTACTATTACACCAGATGCAGGGACAGATGATATCTCTCCGGATGGTGCGCTCGAGCTGAAGTGGGAGTACGACGAGGACTCTCAGCGTTACTATGTGTCGTTTCCTGATGATCAGTAGGGATGCCTATTCGGGGCTAGATTTAGGGCCTAGTCGCTTGTTGGGGGCCTTTTCTATTTTGGCGCCGTAGTCGGGCCATGAGTGTTTGTATGATGGATGTTATTTATGTACTTTGATGTGACGTGGCGAGTGTAAGCCAACTATGATATTATTCCCCTTTATATTATATATGTACATGGGTTGTGTAATGATTCCCGACTTGCGACATTGCTTTCAATGCGCCTATGTCTCTAAGTCGTGCCTCGACACGTGGGAGACATAGCCGCATCGAGGGCGTTACAGGGGCGGTCGAGGGGGAGTGCGTGGCGGCGTTGGGGATGTCCAGGGCGACGAGGACGCAGGCAAGCAGGGTGGAGGTGGCCGCAAGGTGGCGCGCGCGCGTCGGGCACGCGCCCGTCCTCCTGGCAGGGAGGAAGACGACAGGGAGGGGGTGGCTTGGTGGGCTCGGCCGCCAGCTGGGCCAGCCAGCTGCAGAGCTGGGCCAAATAGGTAAGTTAGCCAGGTAATTCTCTCTCTCTTTTTTATTTTTATGTTTTCTATGTTTCTGCAACTATGTGGCTTTTCTAAAAATGCTTAGGCCCTATCAAAAATCACCAAACTGCTCATGCCCACTGTTTAGCATATAACAAACATGGAACATTTCAGTTTAGGATTAATTGGACATTTTAAATATTTTATAGTATTTAAGTGCCCAAATTCAAATAGCATAAGATTTAATTCAATGACCCAATGCTGTCCTAGAAAAATGTGAACCATTTTTGTCAAGGGTTTTAGACCAAGACAAAGATGATGAGCATTTTTGAAGGGCATTTCAGGAACATTGAAAAAAATATTTTAGTAACCCTAGTTGGATTAAGTGGTGCTGGGGTTTCTGCCATCCCCATTTCAACTTTCTGAGGAAAAGTAAACATGATGCATGGAGGTTATGCAAGGATAGGCAAGACTAAGCTAGGGCTGTGACAGCTCACCCCCACTAGACAAGAATCTCGTCCCGAGATTCAAGTCGTGAGGTAAGAAGTCATAGGGAACACAAGCTAACATAATCTTCACGGTCCAGGTTGCACTTCATAAAGGCGTTGATTCAATCACCATCTTTGTCTCGTCGTCTTGCTCCGAGAACTCCATCCAACATGATGATGACAGAAAGAAAGGAAAACCCTACAGGAATCGATCTCCTCGAAGATCAAGCACTCAAGATCAGCTCACGGAATGAGACGTAAGAACATCTCTTGAGTGGAGACATAGCACACACATCAGGAGCAATGGAAATAGGTAAATGACAAAGGTTCAATTGGATAGGCAACAATTCCACGCTGGAGTAAGATGGTGCATGGTTTCAAAGTAGCAAGGAGATATTTGCCATGATTTCGTAACGTGATACCTCGGGGAAGGTGACTCGTGGAATTATTCGCTTAACTGGCAAAAAGAATTACTTTTGATTCGGAGATCATTGAAACTCTTTATACCAGCCTAAGGCAATCACAAACGATCAGTTGAAGGAGTTCGAAAGAATGACATACTCGGACTAGGATGGATGATGTGGACTACCTTGTTGAAGACAACGCAATGGATGATTTGCTTATCATCGGAAATGGATGGGACCTATGGTAAGTCCACTTTTGAAGATGATCATGAACAACAACTACTGAGGTGCAAGCTGGGAACAAAATGCAAATGTTGGGAATGATTCTGGTAACTGGGGAAGAACTCAACAGTCGAGAGTGAGTCCACTGTTTGAAAAGGTTATAACATAACCGAGGAAACTGGAAGCAAATCCCAGTTAACGCCAACGATAAAACCTAGTGCTTGCGCGTGCTCTCAAGAACTTGAGCATCTCCATATTCATCAAGGTTTACCGATATCCGTTCCAAGGATCCTGGCAACACAACATGCTACCATGATGAATAAAGGTGGAAGATGCAGATGCAAAGAAAGATAACACTTTCTTAGATTTCACCTTAGCGAGGCCAAGGAATCAAAATCTGGATGATCGACCGAGAGGCATTTAGCACTCCGCTTCTAATGTTCTCCTTGATGTATCGGTTACCACGGTCATGCTTTAAAGCATCAACATAGCCATCAAGTAGTGGTCGGACTTCGGAATACAATAGATCCATAAGGAACAACTTCTGGAGTAAATCCTAAGGAATCCTTATGGGGAGGTGGCCAACTTTCTTCAATCAAGATACTACAATAATAGGTCTTCCGGCTGGGTGTGTTGGCCATGACATCCACTTTACCGGGTTACAGAGAGACCAATATTATAGCTCTTGGGAAAACGTCCCAACCATCACATCTACCTGAGATTCAGATCTGGTTGGTGTCAGGATATTACAGACTCATCGAGACTAGAAAGAAATGAAAGTTTGCAACACAAATCGATGAGATGACATTGCGAGATTCTCAGGAAATGGACTATGGTAGTAAGCTCCAAAACATGAGATGGTTCTGCTAAACACATGTGGACACGCTGTCCCAGACAAGCATGACCACATGGTGGTCTTACAATGAAACACTACCGAGTCCTGGTTGGGAACCATCATCTAGGATATCGAAGTCCTTGCATAAGTCATATGATTAGCTCTTATGGAGAACTTCTTCTCCCTGAACAAGTCAATCAGTGGCTTGGTGTGCTAGGGATACGTATAGAATGAAAATGATCAGTCTATCAGACCATAGAATACTTCGCACATACATGACTGACTTGGGTCGATTCCAAAGGAAGCAAAAACAATCTTTCTCGAATTCATGGCGGCAACTTGCACCTAATGCACATGAACTTGGAGAAAGTCACTTCTTACACCAAACATGTATTTCATGAACGGGACATGAAGATAATGCTTACAAAAGTTTCCAACACTAACTTAGATGTTCAACATGAATCATGGGGGAGACAACATGCTGCTGATGGGCTCAACAGCAACTCATCAAAATTTCCATATCACTGGACTTCCACCATCATGTGAACACGGTGGTAGCATTGGTCAGACCAAAGGATGTAATGGTGTATGCTCGAGGGATCAACCACAAGTAAAACAACATTACGAACATTGTTGGTTCTGATTTGACTTGACGATAGCCCATACTCAAGTCAAAGTTTTGACAAGACAATAGATCCAACAACTGATCACGAGGACCAATTGGTGAAGATATCATCTTTCTTCAACACACGCACAAACACAACGATATCCCTTAACATGAACTAAGTCAGACAAGCTTTTATCTTCCAACTCTCCAAGTTGTTGTTAAGCTTAACCAACTAGCTCAGGGGTATCCAACACAGACTCTTGGAGAATGGGTGGTTGGAGGAAAACCAACCTGATCACGAACTCAACATAGCGGTCAGGTGACAACCAGGTAATACTTCCGAGAAGATAATCGGAACATCACGAACCACTGATATGATACTAAGCTCGAGATCAATCTTGCTTTTGAGGGCAAGACGATATGATCGATAAAGCAAGGGTTTGGCAAAATCCCAACTCGTTGATCGAAGAGTGCACCAGGAAATAAGGATTAGGTAGCACAATCTATCTTAGAATGATGATTCAATAACCAACACTCTAAGAATGAGAATACTGTCCATTAACTACCAAGCAACGGAGTTGCTAGGAGTATTGATTTCACACATCACGACTCGCTTGCCGGCATTCCGGTTACAATAACACGGGAACCGAGGAATGAACAATGATGGCAAGAAGTATCACTGCATCAAGAATTCATAGGAGAAGGTGCAATTCTCACGACGCTCTTGACATAAAGTGGGTAATACTTCAGGGTAGAACAGAACCAAAAGCTGGGTTGCATTTTGATCTGCGGAATACAACTGCTTTGACCCAATCCTAGATATGGATGAGATACTGGAGTTTATTTCTCCCAGTCATTCTGAAATAGAACGGCTTGACGAACCACAAGAATACTAGGCATCGATGAACACGAATGCATACATACTCCTCACTATCAATTGATAGACGAAGATCGGAATATAACGGAAGGGGGAAAACTCAAAGAAACATATATCTTTCTGAGTTGTGGATGCATAGATTAATATGTCGAACCAAGTTCGACATGTTTCTTCCGGATAACCCATGTGGACAGGTAGGACTGGTAGAGTCACAATTATGAATGGAGAACTCCTCAAGAGTACTCTGATTGTGATCTTTTGGTTCAAATAACTTCTGTCATATAGGCTCATGGTATTGGAAGAATGATATACCACAGACCTTGAGGACTATCGCAAAGGTTACTAATATCCTAAAGGAACTAGCAACACTATCAACAAGAGGTAAAGTAGAATGAATCTCGGGTTCAAGAACCCATGAATAGAATACCTACCACTACATGGCATCACGGGATGCTTTCGAGAATGGTGGCCAGAATCATCACACCGGGACACAAAATATGGCTAGATTACTAGGTGACTCCCTAAAACACCTAGGGTCATAATAATAGCTCCAACATATATGTCGAGCCAATAGAGTACCTCAACTGACAGGTAGTGTGATTATTCTGGCCCAAATGGACATCGAGAATGGAAAGAAGGGATTTGCAAATGCATCAGACTGTTTAGAAACCTGGGATGACTCGGACAGCATAACGGCTGTAATTGCTCAAAAAGATTTCAGACAACCTGCAAAAATGGTGGCATAACCACTTAACAACATCATATCAAGGTTCTGGTGCCAGCTATGAACATATGGAAGTACTAGGAACTGAACTGAGGCTTGAACTCAACAATCCTGGGCAACTACGGTTTAGTAACACGTCATCCTGATAGATAGATGAGAAGGCCTAATTCTTAATCCCCGTAGAAAAGAAGAGGTTGACTCAGATCAGAAGGGCATAGGGTAAAGGAGTAAAAAGAGCCTTACGTTCCCTTCCACAACCAATTCCCTTATATAGCTAAAGCATTTCTAGACTCAACTTCGACCAGTTTGGCTTGGTAATCCTACAGGCAGTCAGGCTCTGATACCAAAGCTGTCAGGACCCCGATTCCAAGCCACATCGATCTAGCCGGTAACACCTCATATCACTTTGCGGCCTCACGCACAGTATCCCACGGGTGTTGCCTTACCATGGCCCGGGACCGTTTGCGCCTTTTGGCTCACCTATATGATAGTGTCGCTAGCATCCATATGACAGAGAACCCGGGCCGACATGGCTAGTCGTGAACCCAAAGCGGCATAGACCTATGGAGACAGCATACATGAATCACGTCGAGCATGTCGGTCATCAGCGAGTGATTCCGGGCTGTAGCACTGGGCTAACAGGACTCCGGAAGTCACCGCGTGACATTTCCCCGAAGGGACAGACATAGGAACGAAGTGAAACACATGCCGGCCAGTCAAGTGTCCTAAGCAGTAGTGCTGGGCTAGCAGGACTCCGGTGAACCGGGCTGTAGCGGACTACTATGGCTCATGGAAGCACTAGACTACATTTCCCCATAAGAGAGGCTGCCAAGGATAAACAACTAGATTGTCGGATCCCACACATACCAAGCATTTCAATCATACACACAATATGCTCGATATGTGTAAATACAACATGGCATCACAACAAGACTCTACGACTCAAGTATTAATTCATTAGGCTCCGAAGAGCCAGATATTACAAACATGGGTCTCATGACCCAACAATCATAGCATACAATGCAAAGCACATGCGGAAGCTTAACATGTCTGAGTATAGACATCTATAAATGAAAAAGGCTAAGAAGCCTGACTATCTACCAGATCCTGTCGAGGGCACAAGATCGTAGCTGAGGTATCAAGCTAAACGTCGAAGTCCACGCGGAACTACTAGCGAGACTGAAATCTCTCTGCAAAACATAAATTAAGCAAACGTGAGTACAAAGGTACTCAGCAAGACTTACATCAGATCTAAACTACATATGCATCGGTATCAACAAAGGGGGGGTGGAGCTTAACTACAGCAAGCCAGCTTTGACTCGGTGGCTATCTGAACTACGACTGCAAGCAACTCTTTTGAGGTGGCGCACACGAGTCCACATATTCACCATTCAATACACCACTATGGATCCACTTCTGTCTCCCTACGAGAAGGCCATCCATAGCACTCACACTTATCTTGCGAGTTTTAGAGTATCCACTTTCACTTGTCTATGAACTATGCAAGGGGTCCAAGTTTCCATATCCGAGGAATCCGGCTATTCGAATAGATAATGATAACCCAGCAGGGGTGTACTTCTTCACACACGCTCCCACCACTTACCACCATATACACGTCATGTATCTCGGCAACCTTCAAACGGAAGCCTGGCGAGGGTGTCGGCCACGGCCTACCTAAACACTTAAGTCTCTAGTCCAGGTTTATCGCCTATCCAGGTTCCATCCGCAGGGAGTCCGGCCGAGGTTTCCACATACGGCCCCGAACGATGTGAACAGGATTCCCGAGACACCAAACGGGCGTCCGGTACACCGTGCCATGGTGTATCTACCGCAACATAGCCCACCACTAGGGTCAGCGCTACGCACGGCCGCCAACACATAACCTACAAACACCAGAAACTAGTTGCAACTCCTGGACAGAGTACTAGGGTGATTAAGAAGCCAAGAGGGTCAATTAAGGATCCCAATGAGTGGTAGTAGCTATTCATGGATCACAGACACAGAACTCAGTTCCTGAGGACGGTTTCAATGAGACAACCCACCATGTACTCCTACATGGCCTCTCACCGCTACCTTTACCAAAACGTGTTCACACACTTAGCTCACACACAGTAGGACATGTTTACACACCTCCGATCCATCCCCGATGAATCAGACCTGACTCAACTCTAAGCAGTAGCAGGCATGACAAAGAAGCATGAATGAGTAGGCACATCAGGGCTCAAACAACTCCTACTCATGCTAGTGGGTTTCATCTATTTACTGTGGCAATGACAGGTCATGCAGAGGATAAGGGGTTCAACTACCGCAACAAGTAATAGATGAATCGTTGTTGTCCTAATGCAGTAAAAGAGAGCAGGAGCGAGAGAGTGGGCTTGTATCGGAATGAACAAGGGGGTTGTGCTTGCCTGGCACTTCTGAAGATAACATTGAGTCTTCATCAGTGTCAACGATCACAGCGTCGGAGCAGCGTCTATCGAGAGGGGACAATTACCGGCAAACAAGGAAGAACACAATCAATGCGATGCAACAATATGATGCATGATCATGACATGGCAATATGCTGTTGATTGAGCTAATGCAACTAACAACAAGTTAAATGGAGTTGGTTTGAACACTAGGTTCAAATTCAAATTCAAACTATGAATTCAAATAGTGCATTATCATGTTTTGGACTAAACAGTGAGGTTAAGTTGTTCAAACATGCATGAAAATGCCATATTCAGATTCCTTGGATTTTTCTGATCATTTTACATATATAATTTATTTTATTTGGACTTACGGTTGATTTTCTATGATTTTTATAAGTTTTGGGCATTTTCTGTATTTTCTGAATTAAATTAAACCCAGAAAATAGTTTATTGCGTCAGCACTGCATCACTATGACGTCAGCGGTCAACAGGTGCGGTCCAGGTCAACCCTGACCAGTGGGACCCACTGGTCAGTGGTTAGTTAACTAACTAAATTTAGTTAGTGATAAACTAATACTAATCCTATTTTAGTTAGTGGCCTGGGGCCCACATGTCAGTGAGCCAGGGAGGTCAAACCCCTGGTCAGCTGGGTCAAACTCACCGGACTTGGTCCACGGCTCATCGCCGGCGAGCCAGACGCGGCAGAGGGCTTCGGAATCGAGCCACCGGGCATCATTTTGAGCGCGGTTAGTTGCGTCCGAACGCACGCAGTGGCGCGCGTCGAACGGTGGTGGTTTCCTGGCCTGGGGTGGCCGGGCTTAACGGCGGCAAGGTCATCCGCGGCGGCCGGAGTTCGGGCGAGCTCGGGGTCGTCGCTAGGAGGCACAGCAGGAGGTGCGGAGGGGTGCTGCGGGCTCCTGGGGACGCAGCGAGTGCGGTGGAGTGCTCGGTTGCGAGCTTGCGCGGCTATGGTCACGGTGGCGGCATGGCCGGCGGAGCCAAGCTCTCGGGCTCGATGGGAACGGGTGCTACGATGAGCTAGTGGGCACGGGAGTAGGGGGATCGGTAGAGGAGCTCACCGCGAGTCCAACGAGTGCGAGGGCGAGGTCGGGGACGTCCGGTAGCTCCCGAATCGACGACGATGAGCTTCGATGGCTGGCGACGGAAACGGCGATGGTGACGATGAAGCAGCGCGTCTGAGGCCGGGAGAATCGTCGAGGAGGAAGAGGCAGATGAGGCGGAGCTCGTGGGCTAGCTGGCTTGGCATGGGGATGCTGGTGGCCACGGCAAAGGCGAACGGCGGCGATGATGGTCCTCGGGCGTCGCGCGAAAGAGCGAGGGAGAGGAGGGGAATGGGCACGGGAGAGTGAGAGGGGTACGGGGCGGTCGAGGGGGAGTGCGTGGCGGCGTTGGGGATGTCCAGGGCGACGAGGACGCAGGCAAGCAGGGTGGAGGTGGCCGCACGGTGGCACGCGCATGTCGGGCACGCGCCCGTCCTCCTGGCAGGGAGGAAGACGACAGGGAGGGGGTGGCTTGGTGGGCTGGGCCAGCCAGCTGTAGAGCTGGGCCGAATAGGTAAGTTAGCCAGGTAATTCTCTCTCTTTTTTATTTTTCTGTTTTCTATATTTCTGCAACTTTGTGGCCTTTCTAAAAATGCTTAGGCCCTATCAAAAATCACCAAACTGCTCATGCCCACTGTTTAGGATATAACCAACATGGAACATTTCAGTTTAGGATTAATTGGACATTTTAAATATTTTATAGTATTTAAGTGCCCAAATTCAAATAGCATAAGATTTAATTCAGTGACCCAATGTTGTCCTAGAAAAATGTGAACAATTTTTTTCAAGGGTTTTAGACCAAGACAAAGATGATGAGCATTTTTGAAGGGCATTTCAGGAACATTGAAAAAATATTTTAGTAACCCTAGTTGGATTAAGTGGTGCTGGGGTTTCTGCCATCTCCATTTCAACTTTCTGAGGAAAAGTAAACATGATGCATGGAGGATATGCAAGAATAGGCAAGACTAAGCTAGGGCTGTGACAACGGCGCACGTCGCACCAACAAATTGGCTGATGGCCGCTGCCACCGGCCGATCTGAAGGCGGCAACCTAGATCCCAAGCACGTTGGGCCACCTCATAGCTCACCGCCCCGGCCATTTCACCATGAGGGCCCGAATCTGGATAATCCCCTTGTGTGAGTCCCCTTCTGGTAATTCTGGCCACGTTTGCCACTCTACCGAGAGTACTGGGGGTTTCCCGTACCGTCAGTGTGTGACGCTCCGCCATTCCCGTCATCCACCGAGGCCCCATATCAAGCCAGCAGCGCCACGGAATCACGCGCCCATGGGAGAAGACGACTACTAGTAGAGGCCCCGCTGCCGCATCAACCACACGAGCTTTGCTGGCGGCGGCGGGAGGGAAGGAGGAAAGAGGAGAGGTGGTTGGGCTATAGTGTATGGGAGTGCTACCCGTACCACTCACGGTCACATGGAGCAATGTTGGGGGGCAGTTTTTCTCTTTTCAATATTTTTGGGTCTTGTACAATTATGTCGGGTTTTTAATCTATTCCATGGGCCACAATAAATTTCTTTTTATTGCATGTTTGTATCTTTTCACTAGAAAGACTGTACCAAGAGCTCTTATCAACAGAGTTGTTTGGCACCTCGACGTTAGCAACCCCATTTTCCTGAACTTTACCAAATATGAAGGGTGGTAACTAACATTTTGTGATGCTTTCGGTAAAAAAAAATTTGGCAGCGAGACCCATTTGCACTTGAATGGCATAATCTCACTCTTTTTTTGTGCGAGCTCATGTTTTTCTTGCAAGGAAAGCTTCTGATCTATACATCAACTGTCAAAATAATACAAAAAACACCAGAAGTAAAAAATACATCCAGGTCTGTAGACCACCTAGTGAGCCAAAGGCGTGCCGCCGTCATCACCCCTCCCTCATCGGAGTCGGGCAAACCTTATTGTAGTAGATAGTCGGAAAGTCGTCGTGCTAAGGCCGCATAGAACCAATGCACCAGGACAACAACTGTTGTTGATGAAGAGATGCGTAAATCAGAAGGATCCAACCTGTAGACACATGAACACAGACGAATGAAGATCGAATTCATGTGGATCCATCGAAGACAAACGCCAACTGAATTCCGCGAGATCCGTCGGAGACAAACCTTCACACGTCCTCCGACGATGCTAGAAACACTACCAAAACAGGGGCTAGGCGGGGAAAACCATATTTCGCCTTTAAAGAGTTGTCGACTGCCGACACCTCGACTCTCTAAACAAGATACAAATCCTAACAAAATTTAAAGAACCAAAACGAAGCCCTTCATAGCCTTAAGACTATAGAAGACGAGATAGACCGGCGACCGCTCCGAGAGGCACGAAGAAAGCATAGCGCTTAGTTGCCCTCGCCTACCAGACCGAAAGGGTACGCTGTTTGATTTGATCATCAGAGTTCATGCTTCCATTTTCTCCCTCCAAATATAAAGCTAACATCGATTGGTTAATTATTTAATATATGCAGATTAGTTAATTATACAGGCGTTGCAGGACGCGCAACACGTGTGGACATGATCATTGTACCGAATTGTCAGCTAGCAAAGCAGATCGATCTGGAAAGATATCGGGTGATCACAAACTACTGTGCTATTTGTCAGTATGTGTGATGTCGGATCCATCTTCTGATGGTACCATGCACTGCATGTCTGCATGCATACTTGCATGCGGCCCGATGGACCCACTATTGACCACAAGGACACCTCACAATCAATGTACAGTTTCTCTTGTTTATTTATATATAAGCATATAACTAAGCATACAACAAATTGAACAGCAGCTGATAATTGACAACGTTCGCATGTTTTGCATGTCAGATGTTGGTAGGCACTCGTGGTAAGCATTCTAAACTTGATGAAAAAAAAGATGTTGAGTAGGACGTGTAGAGGGCCAGTCCGCAGACATGGATACAGAAGAACATCATCTAATTGTAGCCACATACATTTCAAATAGTATTTTAACTAACCAGACGAAATTCATGTAAAGCAGCCAATATTCATTAAAGTTCGGATAGAAAATAGCATAAATCATTCATACATAGCATGCAAATTAAGTCTAGTACAACAGTGTCTAGATCCCGGATGTCCAACAAGTTTTTCATGAACAGATCATGTTATTCCACACATACTCCCCCTTCAGCTTCATTCAACAGTGTGTGCACGTAAATGGCCGCCCCTCTGTCCTGTGGTACACCAGGGCGGCGCGTGCAGACTACATATAATGTGTAGACAAACATTGAGTGAACAAATCAATCAACAGGTTGAGCAAAAGGAAGTAAAACTTACGATCTCGTCCTCTGCCGCATGCAATGGCCACCTTGCCTCGAGCTGACGAACGTACGACAACGACCACACATTGCGTGGTTGAATGATGTACATGTCATTGGGCGCAATGTGCTTTCGTGCGTGAAACTTTTCATGCACTTGCTCCCAGAAGGGTTCCCCTCTACTCCTGCCTATGAAGTCCGCGGATACGAAAGCCACGCATCACACAACAACTCATCCTCTATGGTTGAGTAGCTCACCATCCTTCGTACTCTAAAAACGACATAACATTTGAAAATAAGCTTAATGACATTTGACCGAACACCTGCCAGGCATGGTGCCCACAATGAAGGTCGTCGACAGGGGGCAGAGTGTACCTGGATACAAATGGCTCCAGGGTGGGCAGCTACGTCATAGGTGTGTCGCTGCTTGTTACGGACGTCCTGCAATGGCTTTGTGGCGGACATAGATATACAACAGCGGCGGAGGAGGTGGAGGATGTGGATGCAAAGTAAGGGAGAGATTGGCGGAGTGGAAGGAAATGAGAGTGGGGTGGGGGGTTGGGTGGATCGGGGGTGTCGGTGTCCTACGTTTTCGGTTGTCTTGACTCTCGCAAACCTCCCCCCACTTTATCTTCAATTTGCGTGAGAAATCGCGTCCAGGCCGCCCCGCGGACCGATATAGGTCAGCATTGGATAGCTTTCATGGTCCGGGCGGGCGGTTTGCGGGTCCGCTTGCCCTTAGGGGTCAATCGACCAAAAACTCATTATGGACCAGTCAATTAGTTTTCGGCCGTCGGATACAAAACTAAAAGTCAGATGGCCTTCTTCAACATTCTGTCTTTTGTTTCTTCTTCCCCAAACCGTCTCATTGGCCAAACCATCAACCTCTGTCGTCCTCGGCCAGCAATGCTACCATGCTAGCCTTGACGCCCCACCCTCCCCACAACCTCCCCGCACCGTCGAGCTTGCCGCTCCCCCGACCATCCCTCTAAACTACGAACCACCTGAATTCCACGGTGAACCTGCACCCCCCCCCCCCCCCCCCCCCCAAACCAGCGTCAAGTTTCCGACTCGCTTTGTGGCTTAGGCCTTTTGGGCTTCCCCGGGCCTCGCTATGCTCACACCGGTGCCGTCAACGGTGCCTCGGTGCTTCACATGACCGCCGCTTCTTTCAAAAGAATCGACCAATCCAAATTTCAAATTGGTCATCCAGCTAAACTGATTTATTAGATCCCACACAATAATTGAAGCACAAGACGCAACACTAGATCGAGCTAGCTGCACGCACGGAATAATAACGAGGATCACTCGCTTATTACAAAGTGCTACTAGCGCCTATCTGAGCTAGCAGCTGCATGCAAATTTTAAATTAGTATTGGGAGTCAGACGATGATTCCACATGCACGTGGACATGCATGCATGCATGCCATCCATCATTTACTCGTCGTCGACGACCAACTTGAGCTTGAGCCGTTTTTTTTTCTTGAAAAGGAGGAAGGCCCCCGACCTGTGCATCTGGATGATGCATGAAGTCACTTTATTAATTCTTCACACAAGACCTTACAAGTAATACAACAGTAAGACTAAAGTCACCGTCTAGGCAACATCTGTCGCTACTCCAATCCAATTGATGAAGGGATGATGATAGTCTGGGCCTAATACCAAACAGACCTCGCAGCCAAACCTAACATCTAAGACCCGAGGTCCCATCCAGGACGCCTGCCAGGTATGGGTCACCCACCGGCCCGGCGCACTCCTCAACCAGGACGCCTGCAGCCACCTACCACCAATCCATCTTCAGAGCTGCACTGCTGCATCTACCTTGCCCGGTCTAGCTGCCGTCGATGCCACCACGACGCCAGACCGCGTCACCCTCCTGCGCGAGTCCATCTCCGCGCATCGAACGCCGAGTCACCACAGCGCCATGTCGCCGAGACCCGCCGCCATCAATGAGTGAGACAACGCACCGCTCCACCAAAGAATCTGTCCTCTGGTCCCTCGATCACGTGTGTACCTCCAAGAATGACGCCCCCAAGGAGGAAATGACACCAGAGCGCCGTCGTCATCCGATCATCCGATCTAGGGTTTCCCCCGAAGGTAGCATAGAGTGGCGAGTGGCCTTGAACTTCTCCACGGCGATGCCTTCAAGAAGGGAACGATGCAGATAGCGCCGCCACCGCTGGCCTTGGCAGTAGCCCAAAGCAAGTTTTCACCCAGATCCGTTCGAAGGAATCCAACTCCCGTGCACGCCCGCCGCCACCACCAGGCTGAGCACACGCTGCCGCCGACACCTCCATGCATGATGCCCAGAGGCCGCGAGACTCGCCGTCACCACGCCTGACAGGCAGCCACGGCCAGGCCCGAGCACCACCCAATGTTGGAAATATGCCCTAGAGGCAATAATAAATTAGTTATTATTATTATATTTCATTGTTCATGATAATCGTTTATTATCCATGCTAGAATTGTATTGATAGGAAACTCAGATACATGTGTGGATATATAGACAACACCATGTCCCTAGTAAGCCTCTAGTTGACTAGCTCGTTGATCAATAGATGGTTACGGTTTCCTGACCATGGACATTGGTTGTCGTTGATAACGGGATCACATCATTAGGAGAATGATGTGATGGACAAGACCCAATCCTAAGCCTAGCACAAAGATCGTGTAGTTCGTATGCTAAAGCTTTTCTAATGTCAAGTATCATTTCCTTAGACCATGAGATTGTGCAACTCCCGGATACCGTAGGAATGCTTTGGGTGTGCCAAACGTCACAACGTAACTGGTGTTGGGGAACGCAGTAATTTTGAAAATTTTCCTACGCACACGCAAGATCATGGTGATGCACAGCAACGAGAGGGGAGAGTGTTGTCTACGTACCAACGCAGACCGACTGCGGAAGCGATCACACAACGTAGAGGAAGTAGTCGTACGTCTTCTTCCCGATCCGACCGATCTAAGCACCGTTACTCCGGCACCTCCGAGTTCTTAGCACACGTTCAGCTCGATGACGATCCTCGGGCTCCGATCCAGCAAAGCGTCGAGGAAGAGTTCCGTCAGCACGACGGCGTGGTGACGATCTTGATGTACTACCGATGCAGGGCTTCGCCTAAGCACTACAACGGTATGATCGAGGTGGAATTTGGTGGCAGGGGGCACCGCACACGGCTAAGGAACGATCTCAAGGATCAACTTGTGTGTCTTGGGGTGTCCCCTGCCCCCGTATATAAAGGTTGGAGGGAGGGGGGCTGGCCGGCCAGAGAGAGGGAGGCACAGGGGGAGTCCTACTCCCGGTGGGAGTAGGACTCCCCCCTCCAATCCTATTCCAACTAGGACTCTCAAGGGGGAAAGGAGAGAGAGGGGGGCCGGCCCCTTCTCCTAGTCCTACTAGGACTTGGGGAAGGGGGGGGCGTGGCTAGGCTGTGGGCTGCCCCTTTTCTCTTTTCCACTAAGGCCCAATAGGCCCATTAGTCTCCCGGGGGGTTCCAGTAACCCTCCCGGTATTCCGGTAAAATCCCGATTTCACCCGGAACACTTCCTATGTCCAAACATAGGCTTCCAATATATCAATCTTTACGTCTCGACCATTTCGAGACTCCTCGTCATGTCCGTGATCAAATCCGGGACTCCGAACAACCTTCGGTACATCAAAATGCATAAACTCATAATAACTGTCATCGTAACGTTAAGCGTGCGGACCCTACGGTTCGAGAACAATGTAGACATGACCGAGACACGTCTCCGGTCAATAACCAATAGCGGGACCTGGATGCCCATATTGGCCCCTACATATTCTACGAAGATCTTTATCGGTCAGACCGCATAACAACATACGTTGTTCCCTTTGTCATCGGTATGTTACTTGCCCGAGATTCGATCGTCGGTATCCAATACCTAGTTCAATCTCGTTACCGGCAAGTCTCTTTACTCATTCCGTAATACATCATCTCACAACTAACATATTAGTTGCAGTGCTTGCAAGGCTTATGTGATGTGCATTACCGAGAGGGCCCAGAGATACCTCTCCGACAATCGGAGTGACAAACCCTAATCTCGAAATACGCCAACCCAACATCTACCATTGGAGACACCTGTAGTACTCCTTTATAATCACCCAGTTACGTTGTGACGTTTGGTAGTACCCAAAGCGTTCCTCCGGTAAACGGGAGTTGCATAATCTCATAGTTATAGGAACATGTATAAGTCATGAAGAAAGCAATAGCAACATACTAAACGATCGGGTGCTAAGCTAATGGAATGGGTCATGTCAATCAGATCATTCAACTAATGATGTGACCTCGTTAATCAAACAACAACTCTTTGTTCATGGTTAGGAAACATAACCATCTTTGATTAACGAGCTAGTCAAGTAGAGGCATACTAGTGACACTCTGTTGGTCTATGTATTCACACATGTATTATGTTTCCGGTTAATACAATTCTAGCATGAATAATAAACATTTATCATGATATAAGGAAATAAATAATAACTTTATTATTGCCTCTAGGGCATATTTCCTTCAACTGGGTGGCTATAAAGGTTCACTACAGGTATCTCCGAAAGTGTCAGTTGGGTTGGCACGAATCGAGACTGGGATTTGTCACTCCGTGTAAACGGAGAGGTATCTCTGGGCCCACTCGGTAGGACATCATCATAATGTGCACAATGTGACCAAGGAGTTGATCACGGGATGATGTGTTACGGAACGAGTAAAGAGACTTGCCGGTAATGAGATTGAACAAGGTATCGGGATACCGACGATCGAATCTCGGGCAAGTACAATACCGTTGGACAAAGGGAATTGAATACGGGATTGATTAAGTCCTTAACATCGTGGTTCATCCGATGAGATCATCGTGGAGAATGTGGGAGTCAACATGGGTATCCAGATCCCACTGTTGGTTATTGACCGGAGAGTTGTCTCGGCCATGTCTGCATGACTCACGAACCCGTAGGGTCTACACACTTAAGGTTCGATGACACTAGGGTTATAGGGAAAGTATGTACGCGGTTACCGAATGTTGTTCGGAGTCCCGGATGAGATCCCGGACGTCAAGAGGAGTTCCGGAATGGTCCGGAGGTAAAGATTGATATATAGGAAGTATGGTTTTGGCCACCGGAAGTGTTCCGGGCATCACCGGTAGTGTACAGGGACCACCAGCCCCGGAGGCATACATGGGCCAATAGTGGGAAGGGACCAGCCCCTAGGTGGGCTGGGGCGCCTCCCCACCAAGGTCCATGCGCCTCAAGAGGAGAGGGGGCAAACCCTAGGCGCAGATGGGCCCTAAGGCCCACCCTTGGTGCCCCCCTCTCTCCCCCTTGGCCGCCTCCTAGATGGGATCTGGGGGCTGCTGCCGCCCCTAGGGAGGGAACCCTAGGTGGGGGCACAGCCCCTCCCCTCCCCCTATATATACTTGAGGTTTGGGGCTACCCAAGACATGTGATTTGCTCTCCTTGTTGGCGCAGCCCTAACCGTCTTCCTCCTCGTCTCTCGTAGTGCTTGGCGAAGCCCTGCTGGAGTCCCGCGCTCCTCCACCACCACCACGCCGTCATGCTGCTGCTGGATGGAGTCTTCCCCAACCTCTCCTTCTGACCTTGCTGGATCAAGGCGTAGGAGACGTCACCGGGCTGTACGTGTGTTGAACACGGAGATGCCGTCCGTTCGGCACTAGGATCATCGGTGATTTGGATCACGACGAGTACGACTCCATCAACCCCGTTCACTTGAACGTTTCCGCTTAGCGATCTACAAGGGTATGTAGATGCACTCTCCTTCCCCTCGTTGCTAGATTACTCCATAGATTGATCTTGGTGATGCGTAGAAAATTTTGAATTTCTGCTACGTTCCCCAACAGTGGCATCATGAGTTAGGTCTATGCGTAGTTTCTATGCACGAGTAGAACAGAAAGTAGTTGTGGGCGTCGATTTTGTCAATTTACTTGCCGTTACTAGTCTTATCTTGATTCGGCGGCATTGTGGGATGAAGCGGCCCGGACCAACCTTACACGTACGCTTACGTGAGACCGGTTCCACCGACTGACATGCACTAGTTGCATAAGGTGGCTGGCGGGTGTCTGTCTCTCCCACTTTAGTCGAATCGGATTCGATGAACAGGGTCCTTATGATGGGTAAATAGAAATTGGCAATTCACGTTGTGGTTTTGGCGTAGGTAAGAAACGTTCTTGCTAGCAACCTATAGCAGCCACGTAAAAACTTGCAACAACAATTAGAGGACATCTAACTTGTTTTTGCAGCAAGTGTTTTGTGATGTGATATGGCCAAAGGATGTGATGAATGATATATGTGATGTATGAGATGATCATGTTCTTGTAATAGGAATCACGACTTGCATGTCGATGAGTGTGACAACCGGCAGGAGCCATAGGAGTTGCCTTAATTTATTTATGACCTGCGTGTCAACATAAACGTCATGAAATTACTTTACTTTATTGCTAACCGTTAGCTGTAGTAGTAGAAGTAATAGTTGGCGAGACAACTTCATGAAGATACGATGATGGAGATCATGGTGTCATGCCGGTGACGATGATGATCATGGAGCCCCGAAGATGGAGATAAAAAAGGAGCAAAGTGATCATGGCCATATCATGTCACTATTTGATTGCATGTGATGTTTATCATGTTTTTGCATCTTATTTGCTTAGAACGACGGTAGTAAATAAGATGATCCCTCATTAAAATTTCAAGAAAGTGTTCCCCCTAACTGTGCACCGTTGCGAAAGTTCATCGTTTCGAAGCACCACGTGATGATCGGGTGTGATAGATTCTAACGTTCACATACAACGGGTGTAAGACAGATTTACACACGCGAAACACTTAGGTTGACTTTACGAGCCTAGCATGTACAGACATGGCCTCGGAACACAAGAGACCGAAAGGTCGAGCATGAGTCGTATGGTAGATATGATCAACATGAAGATGTTCACCGATGATGACTAGTCCGTCTCACGTGATGATCGGACATGGTCTAGTTGACTCGGATCATGTAATCACTTAGATGACTAGAGGGATGTCTATCTAAGTGGGAGTTCATAAGATGAACTTAATTATCCTGAACATAGTCAAAAGGTCTTCGCAAATTATGTCGTAGATCGCGCTTCAGTTCTACTGTTTAGATATGTTCCTAGAGAAAATTTAGTTGAAAGATATTGTAAGCAATGATGCGGACTAGGTCCGTAGTCCGAGAAGTGTCCTCACTGCTACACAGAAGGCTTACTTCTTTGATGCACCGCTCGATGTGAAAACCCCTACAACATCGTCTGTGGATGTTGTGAACACCTGACAAACACATCCTGATGACTACTTGATAGTTTAGTGCACCATAGTTCACGGCTTAGAATCGGGATTCCAATGACGTTTTGAACGCCATAGAACATATGAGATGTTCCAAGAGCAGAAATTGGGATTTCAGGCTCATGCCCGTGTTGAGAGGTGTGAGACCTCTGACAAGTTCTTTTGGCAACAAGATGGAGGAGAATAGCTCAGCTAGTGAGCATGTGCTCAGAATGTCTGGGTGCTACAATCACTTAAAGTTAAACTTCCAGATAAGATAGTGATTGATAGAGTTCTCTAGCCACTATCACTAAGCTACTAGATCTTCGTGATGAACTATGACATGCAAGGGATGGAATTGATCCCAGAGCTATTTGCGGTGCTTAAGACCGCAAAAGGTAGAAATCAAGATGGAGCATCAAGTGTTGATGGTTTATCAAGACCACTGGTTTCAAGAAGGGCAAGGGCTAGAAGGGAAACTTCATGGATGGCAAACCAGTTGCCGCTCCAATGAAGGAACCCAAGGTTCAACCCAAACCCGAGACTAAGTGCTTCTATTATAAAGGG
Source organism: Triticum monococcum (assembly GCA_034509565.1). NCBI lineage: Eukaryota > Viridiplantae > Streptophyta > Magnoliopsida > Poales > Poaceae > Triticum > Triticum monococcum. Next base: position 779,671,158 of record CM067847.1, read on the forward strand.
AACGGTCACTGGTACCAGAATTACCCCAAATGCATGGTAGATAAGAAGGCTGGCAACTTCAACAAAATTTATACGTGTTATTAATGTGTACCTCACTAGTACTTCTGGTAGCACCTGGGTATTGGATACCGGTTCAGTTACTATTATTGATGACTTGAAGCAAAAGCTACGGACTAAACGGAGACTGGCTAAGGGCGAGGTGACGATGTGTGTTGGAAGTGTTTCCAAAGTTGATGAGATCACCATCGCACGCTCCATCTGCCTTCGGGATTAGTATTGAACCTAGATAAATGTTATCAGGTGTCTACGTTGAGCATGAATATGATTAGATCATGTTCATTGCAATACGGTTATTCATTTAAGTTAGAGAATAATGGTTATTCTGTTTACATGAATAATACCTTTTATGGTCATGCACCCTATGTGAATGGTTCATTGAATCTCGGTCGTGGTAATACACATGTTCACGCCAAAAGATGTAGAGTTAATAATGGTAGTACCACTTTCTCGTGGCACTGCCGCTTAGGTCATATTGGCGTAAGATGCATGAAGAAACTCCATATCAATGGATGTTTGGAGTCACTTGATTTTGAATCGCTTGACACATGCGAGCCATGCCTCATGGGTAGGATGACTAAGACCCCGCTTTCAGGTACAATGAAACGGGCAAGTGACTTGTTGGAAATCATACATGCTGATGCGTGTGATCCAATGAGAATTGAAGCGTGCGGTGGATATCGCTATTTTCTCATCTTCACTGACGATTTGGGTAGATATAGGTATATCTACCTAATGAAGCACAAGTCTGAAACGTTTGAAAAGTTCAAGCGATTTTAGAGTGAAGTTAAGAATCATCATAACAAAGAAGATCATGTTCCTACGATCTGATCAAAAAGGGGATTTTCTGAGTTATGAGTTTGGCAATCACTTAAGACATTGTGGAATTGTTTCGCAGTTGAAGCCACCTGGAACACCACAAGGTAATGGTGTGTCCGGACGTCGTAATCAAACCTTATGAGATATGGTGCGACCTATGATGTCTCTTACCGATCTATCGCTATTATTTTGAGGTTATGCATTAGAGAAAGCTGCATTCACTTTAGATGGGACACCATCTAAGTCCGTTGAGACGACGTCGTATGAAACCAAAGTTGTCGTTTCTTAATATTTGGGGCTGCGATGCTTAAGGCTTCAGCCGGAGAAGCTCGAACCCAAAGCGGACAAACACATCTTCATAGGATACCCAAAGGTGACAGTAGGGTATACCTTCTATCTCAGATCCGAGGGAAAATTGTTTGTCACTAAGAACGGGTCCTTTCTCGAGAAGGAGTTTCTCTCGAAAGAATTGAGTGGGAGGAAGATAGAAATTGATGAGGTTGTCGAACCTTTATTTCAACCAGAGAGTGATGCAACACAGAAAGATGTTTTCTGTGGCACCTACGTCTGTTGAATAGGAAGTTAATGATAGTGATCATGAAGCTTCGGATCAAGTTGCTATCGAACCTCGTAGGTCGACAAGGATATGTACTACTCCTAAGTGGTACGGTAATCCTGTCTTAGATATCATGTTGTTAGACAACAATGAACCTACGAGCTATGGAGAAGCGATGGTGGGCCTGTATTCCGACAAATGGTTAGAAGCCATAAAATCCGAGATAGGATCCATATGTCAGAACAAAGTATGGACTTTGGTGGACTTGCCCGATGATCGGCAAGCCATTGAGATAAATGGATCTTTAAGAAGAAGATGGACGTGGGTGGTAATGTTACCGTCTATGAAGCTCGACTTGTGGGAAAGAGTCTTTTCACAAGTTCAAGGAGTTGACTACGATGAGAATTTCTCACCCGTAGCGATGCTTAAGTCCGTCGGAATCATGTTAGCATTAGCTATATTTTTCGATTATGAAATCTAACAGATGGATGTCAAAGCAAGTTTCTTACCAGTTTTCGTAAGAAAAAGTTGTATGTGATACAATAAAAGGTTTTGTCGATCCTACGGATGCTAAAAGGTATGCTGGCTCCAGCGATCCTTCTATGGACTAGAGCAAGCATCTCGGTATCGAATATATGCTTTGATGGAGTGATCAAAGCTTTTAGGTTTATACAATGTTTGCTAGAAACTTGTATTTACAATAAAGTGAGTGGGAGCACTACAACATTTCTGATAAGTATATGTGGATTATTGATCTGAAATGATGTAGAATTTCTGGAAAGCATATAGGGTTATTTGAAAGGTGTTTTTCAATGGAAAACCTGGATAAAGCTGCTTACATACTGGGCATCAAGATCTATAGAGATAGATCAAGACGCCTGATGATACTTTCAAAGAACGCACACCTTGACATGTTCTTGAAGGAATTCAAAATAGATCAGTCAAAGAAGGGGTTCTTACCTGAGTTGTAAGGTGTGAAGTTGAGTAAGACTCAAAGCTTGACCACGGCAGAAGAAAGAGGAAGGATGAAGGTCGTCCCTTATGCTCTTGTCATAGGCTCTATACGGTATGCCATGCTGAGTACCGCACCTGATGTGTGCCTTGCCACATGTCTGGCAAGAGGGTACAAAGGTGATCTAGGTCTGGACCACCAGATAGCAGTCAAAATTATCCTTAGAGAAATAAGGAAATGTTTCTCGGTTATGGAGGTGATAAAGAGTTCGACGTAAAGAGTTATGTCGATGCAAGCTTAACACCTATGCGGATAGCTCTGAGTAGAGATATCGGATACGTATAATGGAGCAATAATTTGGAATAGCTCCAAGTGGAACGTGGTAACAGCATCTACGATATAAAGTTTTGCGAAATACATAGGGATCTGAATATGGAAAGACCCGTTGACTACAACCTCTCTCACAAGCATAACATGATCTAACCCAGAACTCATTGAGTGTTAATCACATAGTGATGTGAACTAGATTATTGAACTCTAGTAAACTCTTTGGATGTTGGTCACATGGCGATGTGACCTGTGAATGTTAATCACATGGCGATGTGAACTAGATTATTGACTCTAGTGCAAGTGGGAGACTGTTGGAAATATGCCCTAGAGGCAATAATAAATTAGTTATTATTATTATATTTCATTGTTCATGATAATCATTTATTATCCATGCTAGAATTGTATTGATAGGAAACTCAGATACATGTGTGGATACATAGACAACACCATGTCCCTAGTAAGCCTCTAGTTGACTAGCTCGTTGATCAATAGATGGTTACGGTTTCCTGACCATGGACATTGGATGTCGTTGATAACGGGATCACATCATTAGGAGAATGATGTGATGGACAAGACCCAATCCTAAGCCTAGCACAAAGATCGTGTAGTTCGTAAGCTAAAGCTTTTCTAATGTGAAGTATCATTTCCTTAGACCATGAGATTGTGCAACTCCCGGATACCGTAGGAATGCTTTGGGTGTGCCAAACGTTACAACGTAACTGGGTGGCTATAAAGGTTCACTACAGGTATCTCCGAAAGTGTCTGTTGGGTTGGCACGAATCGAGACTGGGATTTGTCACTCCGTGTAAACAGAGAGGTATCTCTGGGCCCACTTGGCAGGACATCATCATAATGTGCACAATGTGACCAAGGAGTTGATCATGGGATGATGTGTTACAGAACGAGTAAAGAGACTTGCCGGTAATTAGATTGAACAAGGTATCGGGATACCGACGATCGAATCTCGGGCAAGTACAATACCGCTGGACAAAGGGAATTGAATACGGGATTGATTAAGTCCTTGACATCGTGGTTCATCCGATGAGATCATCGTGGAGCATGTGGGAGCCAACATGGGTATCCAAATCCTGCTGTTGGTTATTGACCGGAGAGTTGTCTTGGCCATGTCTGCATGACTCACGAACCCGTAGGGTCTACCCACTTAAGGTTCGATGACGCTAGGGTTATAGGGAAAGTATGTACGCGGTTACCGAATGTTGTTCGGAGTCCCGGATGAGATCCCGGACGTCACGAGGAGTTCCGGAATGGTCCGGAGGTAAAGATTGATATATAGGAAGTATGGTTTTGGCCACCGGAAGTGTTCCGGGCATCACCGGTAGTGTACCGGGACCACCGGAGTGGTCCGGGGGGCCACCAGGTGGGGCCACCAGCCCCGGAGGCATACATGGGCCAATAGTGGGAAGGGACCAGCCCCTAGGTGTGCTGGGGCACCTCCCCACCAAGGCCCATGCGCCTCAAGAGGAGAGGGGGCAAACCCTAGGCGCAGATGGGCCCTAAGGCCCACCCTAGGTGCGCCCCCCTCTCTCTCCCCCTTGGCCGCCTCCTAGATGGGATCTGGGGGCTGCCGCCGCTCCTAGGGAGGGAACCCTAGGTGGGGGCGCAGCCCCTCCCCTCCCCCTATATATACTTGAGGTTTGGGGCTACACAAGACATGTGATTTGCTCTCGCTGTTGGCGCAGCCCTACCCCTCTTCCTCCTTGTCTCTCGTAGTGCTTGGCGAATCCCTGCTGGAGTCCCGCGCTCCTCCACCACCACCACGCCGTCATGCTGCTGCTGGATGGAGTCTTCCCCAACCTCTCCTTCTCACCTTGCTGGATCAAGGCGGAGGAGACGTCACCGGGCTGTACGTGTGTTGAACACGGAGGTGCCGTCCGTTCGGCACTAGGATCATCGGTGATTTGGATCACGACGAGTACGACTCCATCAACCCCGTTCACTTGAACGCTTCCGCTTAGCGATCTACAAGGGTATGTAGATGCACTCTCCTTCCCCTCGTTGCTAGACTACTCCATAGATTGATCTTGGTGATGCGTAGAAAATTTTAAATTTCTGCTACGTTCCCCAACACCCAGATCCAATCTGAGGTCAAGAGCCCTAGGCCGCCGCCGTTGTCTAGGCGGCACCACCAGACAGGGACATGCCCTCCAACCTGCCGCAAAGCGAGCCGCCGCCGGAGCTTCGAAGTGCCGCACCACCAAGCCCACCGGGGGGTTGACTAAGCCGCCGCGAGGAAGAAGGGAAGCCGTGCCAGGGGAGAAGCCCCGCCGCCGCCGGCACTGCATGGGCTTTGTGCAGCGGTGGCTCTCTGCGGCGGCGAGGGGGGGAGGGTGGAGGAAGGCCGGCGGCGGGGGTGGCTAGGGTTCCCCCGTGTCGCCTCGGAGAGGGACACAGGGGGGGGGGTAAGGGGGGACTAGAGTGCCGAAGTTAACGGGCTTGCCGTACTTGGAGCCGTTGCCGTAGAAGAGGGCTACGACGCCGCGTTTGATAGTGGCGTGCGTGGAGTGAAGCATGTCCCCCGAGGAGGCCGTTGAAAGCATGCGCTAGGGAGTGGCGTGCTTGTTTTTACAAGCGGAGAATATTTAATTATCTAATTAAGTTGAAGTGCTCTCTTGTTTTAATTAAAACTTCTTCGTTTTATTTGAAGAATCAAGAAAATCCAAAAATTCAACTGCTTTGTTATAATTTGAACTTCTTGGTTTTATTTTTACAAACGGGGAACATGAGATTTTTTTTATATAAACATTGAACTGCCCTATTTTATAAAAAATGTGAACTTCTTGGGTTTATTTTAATAAATGAGGAAATTATAAACATTGTAATTATCTATTATTTTAATTTGAGTTTTTTTAGTTTTTTTTTTTGAATGGGAAAATTCTGATATTTTTTGTATAAACATCGAAGTGCTCTGTTATTTTTATTTGAGTTTCTTAGTTTTATTTGTAGAAATGGGGAAAAGCGTTTTTTTTCTAAAAATCGAAATACTTTGTTATTTTAATTTTCGATGACCTCACCATGTTTTCTCATGTGAACTTTGAGGGTTTGTTCTTAACTATTTTTGTTCAATTAACTTCTAATTTTTATTTATTTATAAGATTTTACAATTTCTAATTATTTTTCACATGGCATTTTGATTTTCAAACCTCTAACTTTTTGTTTATTTTAATGTGAACTTTTGTATTTTGTATTTTATGTTTTATTTTGCTTCCTTTCTATTCGAACCATACCAACCTGTCGTCGCAACAGCAACTGAACTTTTAGCATTTTGTCCAATGAACTTCTAGCGCTTCTTTTTTACTCCACCCAGTCCTTTTTACTTCGCATATAAGATTTGTTTAAAGTCAAACTTTGTAAAACTTTACTAACTTTATAGAAAAAAAATATCAAAATTCACGAGTTCAATATCATTAGATTCGTCATCAATTTAATTTTCATATTCTGTAGCTTTAGTATTGTATATATTGATATTTTTTTCATATAAATATAGTCAAACTTTATAAAATTTGACTCAAAGTATTCTTATATGTAGAGTAAAAGGGACCGAAGGGAGTACCTTCTTTTGCTTTTTCGTAGTGTCATGAACTCTCTGGTATTTTTACTTCTCCAAACTCTCCTGTGTCTCGACCCTGAATTTGTGACTTCTTTTAAACATGAAACCTCTAGAGTTTCTTTGAACATTTTTGGCTATCGTCTTTGAACTTTCCAAAGTTGGGTTCGGTTAAACTTCTGCTCATAGAACAAGGTGAATCGCTCCCTGACAAAAATAATCAATTGCTACAGATGGTGGAATGAACCTCTGCAACGCAAAGATGAATTTTTCAAGCAAATTAAAACCATACGGAAAATAGGAAAAATATAAATCACCATCTGTTTGGCCTAGCCTGCCGGTAAACCTTTTGCCCGGCCCGGATGGGTCGAGGTCTGGCCCATCTCTTAAGTTGCGGACAACTCGATGCTTCCCGCCTCTTCATGGACAGCTGGAGTGGTAGGGCTGTTTTTTTTTCCGTTAACATAGTACAATCGAAGCCGCTCAGATACGGTCATCCCTGTGAACGCACGTACGTATACCCTATCCCTATAAGCATCTTTCAAGTCTAGCACTTGAACACTGATAGGCTGAGGATACCACTATCCTCCTAACCATCTTTTTTTTTTTTGCGAATAACCTAACCATCCAATCACATGTGTAGTAGGGCTGCTGATAACATGTGGATATATCATTGTTTTTTTGTTGGCTAGCAAAGCATATCGATCTCAAAAGATATCGGGTAACCACAAACTACTATGCAATGTGTGTCCGTAGTATGTGTGATTGGTTCGGCCAGGTACTGTGTTGGATCCATCTTCTCACGGCACCATGCACTGCATGCATAATTGCATGTGATCGGATGGACCTCACAATTGACCACAAGGACGACTCACATCTATGTACAGTTCTCTTTTATTTTTTTAATGATCTCAAGATCGATCGATCGATATTTATGCAGCTGATAATTGAGCATGTATGCATGTTTTGTAGGTCGCGTCAGATTTAGGGTACGTATGTGTAGAATTATTGATGCATCATGCATTGCACACCACACGCGGGCCGGATAGGACAAGATTTATTTACTTAATCACTTTATTAGTTCCACATACTAATAATCGAAGGACAGAACACAACACAACACAAGATGGAATAATTAACGGGAAAATCAACCTCTTATTAGCTCCTTGCTAGCTAGCAGCTGCTGCAAATTTTAAATCATCATTATTTCGAATTGGCAAGGATGCCGACGAACGTCGCCGTTTACTGGTCGTCGACGACCATCTTGAGCGCTGGAGATACGTTCTTGCCCGTGACGAGTGTGCCAAAGTTGACGGGCTCGCCGTACTTGGGGCCGTTGCCGTAGAAGAGGGCGACGACACCGCGCTCGATGGTGGCGTGCGTGGGGTGGAGCATGTCCCAGAACATGTAGTCATCGTGCTCGGCGGCCGGGCACGCCGTCGTGCCCGGGTGGCTGCACATCACCTCCGCATTGAGCTTCCCAGACCCGCAGCATGCCGTCTTCACGTGCCTCAGCCCTGGCCGTGCATGCAGACAGTCCACATGAATTAGTACATGCACGTATGTACAATAACCCTTGCTGCAAGTTCACAATTGTATAAAATGGTTAGCTTATCTGCGTACGTACCGGCTACGAGGGAGTTGTCCATCATGTCGTTGAGGATGTTGTAGTTGGCGGCAATGGAGTACTTGAGCTCCTTCATGGTGGCTGCGGCGGCCTCGGCGAGCTTGGCCCTGAGGAGGCCGTTGAACGCTTGCGCTAGGGAGTTGGCCTGCTCGTTGCACTCACCGTTGGGCATGCCGACCCTCTGCCCCGGCGTGCACCCGATCGGTGGCACGTCGAGGATCCCCACCATCCGCGCTCCCATGTCGTAGAGCGCCTGGATGTGCTCGATGTAGGTGGTGACCATCTTGACGACATAGGCCTGGGGACTGGCAGTGGAGGGGTCGAAGGCCGAGAAGTCGTTGCCACCACCGCTGAGGAGGAAGAGGGAGCGCGCCAGGTGCTCCTCCTTGCTTGGGTAGCAAATCATGTTGTCCGCCGCCTTCTTGAAGTACTCGACTTGTGTCCGCATCGTGAGCGTCCCTTTTCCCTGCAAAAGATCGATGTGTTATGCATATAATTAACCAACAAATATTATGCTCCTGAGTGGCTTTGTAATCACAAGCTTGAAGTTGTTTGTGTACCGTGGTGTCGAGGATGCCGGATCCACCGGAAGCGTAGTTGGCGCCAATCTTGCAGAGGCCGAGTAAAATCTTGTCGTGCGGCAGCATGGAGAGGTACGGCTTGGGGCTCATCTCGAAACCCACACGTTGTGCTGCACGTGCAACATATATATGACACATATGTATAAGAAACTTGGTTACCTAGCTGCTTATTTAATTCGTTTGTTATTGTGCATGCTCCAAGCTGTGGGTTTGCATTGTTAATTTGCTGCACACGTTTGTCTGTCCACTTCATATACCATATGTTGAGTTATATATCAATGTTATATATCAATGTTGCCATATGATTTGAGTTCGATCTTCAAATTAAGCTCTTGCTTTTATTATATATCCATGACTTTTCAGTCACAAATTAACTAATTTAGTGGTTATAACAGTCATGCCTGTCCATCCCGTTCGAGGTTAAAATGCACCCCCCGCAAAAAAAAAAAGAGGTTAAAATGCACGTCCGGTGCACACATGTATAATGTTGCAATCGTTAAGCTTGCTGCCTTCCCCATACGTTTGCGGATAATGTTAATTAGCAATAATAATTAAGCATACATGCACGTAGTGGGCGCATGGGGTGCTATCAGGGGTACACTTACAGATGACGTCGGCAAGGTTGTAGCCGTTGGTGAAGCGGCCGGTGGGCTTGCCGGGGAGGTCCATGCCGTAGGGCCGGTTCGCCCTGGGCGCCGGCGCCGGCAGGTAGTCGTTGTTGCCCACGTCCACCAGCGAGTCGCCGAACACGTACACCGCGTTCACCAACCGCCCTCCGTTCTTGCCGCCAGCCACCGCCGCCGAGGCGCACACGGCGCCGACGAGGCAGAGACCGACGATGAGGAAGCAAACCAGAGCAATGCTCCTCGCCATGGCCGAAACTGCTATGGCACTCACTCTAGCTAGCTCGTGCGTGCTCTGCTAGCAATAGGCAAAGCTAGATAGGTTTTGGTGTGAGGATGCCGGTGTCCGATGGGCCGGTATTTAAAGGGCCGGATCGACCGATCGTCCGAGACTGACCGGGAGACGGACGGACGTTCACTCTACCGTCGGTGCATGCGTCCATGCGATGCGAGGAACACATGCGGTGCGATGCGAGAGAGGACAGCGACCTACGTTGTCCTCGCGCGGGCTGGTGATGCTCACCCGTGATCCATCCATGTGACTATGCATACAAGCTAGCTGGAGAGCGTGATGCATGCGGGAGAAAGTGATCGGTCGATATGCATGCGTATGGGCACGCAGTACGTACGATCGTCGGTGGACCGCTCTGTGCACCTCTGACACTACTGTGTGTATGTACTGGACGCATTATTTTCTCGAAACAAGTTTCCGCCCAGCTTTATAAATAGAGGTCAAACATTCAAAAATATATGAAGTGATGAGAAAATCCTCGTACAAGCAGGTTAAAAGAAAAAAGGATGGTCAAAATAGTAGCTAAAATGCCACCAACTCAAAGTCGAACAAGATTACACAAGTCACCACACTTAGGGGGTGATGGCGGTGTGCCTTCGGCTCGCTTCGGTGCTTGTAGTCGTCGCTAGGTGGTCTATGAATATGAATGTAATTTTTATTTTTTTCTAATGTTCGTTGTATTGTCATGACTGAAAATGAATAGATTGAAAGTTTTCTCAAAACAGAAAGAACACACCCAACATATGAAAAACGAAACTCTGGCCACATATTGCCGGATCCTGTCTGGGAAAGTGAAATTAATGGATTTAGGTGTGGTATTGAGAGATTGGTGTGCATAAAATCAGTGATAGGAGAGATGAGATAGATCATGGCATGGAACCATAGAAATTAGGGCAAACTGGGGAAACATGAATATTGATTCATGGAGAGGAAGCAATGGAAGATAATAGCGACGAGGAACAAAGTGGCCAGTAGGCATACGACTTACTTTTCCAATGTGCTCGAGCAAAGGGACTTCTCCCGTTTTCCACCTGAGTTAATCTCCTCCATTATAACTCTTGGCCCATAATTCTAGTCATCATGAGAGAAACATAGTCAGTAATATGCATCCTTGTGCAATGCCAACTAGTGGTGACTTGGCATAGTATGAGAAAAGAGATGATAGTGGTAATATATTATGTTAGCATCACATTGCACTTTTCAAGGAGCAATGAGTACAAGATAATAAATACAACAATCATTGATACTACATTTACGACACTTTGCACTATGAAGGTAGTAACATAGACTAATGTCATATGTATGCGAAAATGCATAGGAGCTCTCGGGTGCAACGCCCCCCTATATTCAAAAATAATTTAGTAATTCAAAAAAAGTCAAAAAAATCAAACATGACCAAGTATTGCACTCGTACAAAAAGATTAAACAAGGAATGACTTTTATTGTATCCGGGGTTAAAGATTTCCCGAAAAATGCTAGATACAAGTACTATTCATGCTATATTGCCGTCATAAATTTGTATTTTTTGTCCTGAAGTTAACGAGAATCATTTCTTGACCAAACTTTTTATATGAGTACAATACCTAGTCATATTTGGTTCAAAAATATATCCAGGATTTTTTGATTTTTTTGAATTATTAAATTATTTTTGAATATAGGGGGTGGAGCACCCGAGTGTTCCTAATCCACTTCCCATATGTATGACCTTAGTCTAAGTTACTCCCCATTATGACTAGCCTAAAGTGGATGGTATATATTTTTTTTACATTTTTTATGATTGATTTAGGAAAACATCGGAAGATCTATACCGCAATAATTTGATCCCACTAGATAAACGACTCGTAAAGTCTAGTTAGCATGGAAATTTTTAAGTATATTTAATATATGTGGATTAGTTAATTATTACAGCCGGTGTAGGAAGCACAACCGCATCACATGTGGACACGATTATTATATATTTTGTTGGCTAGCAAAACAGATCAATCTCAAAAGATATCGAGTGATCACAACATACTGTGCTATGTGTGTCACTATGTGTGATTGGCTCGGGCATGGGGGTCCATCTTCTCGCGGTAGCATGCAATGCATGCACACTTGCAATCTTGCATATGGCGGGATGGATCCAACTATTGACCACAAGGACAACTCACATATGCATAATTTCTCCTCTTTTTCACAAGGCTGCCGGTAATGGTGTGTATCATGCAATAGTATGATGCATATAATGATGGTGTATGATACTACTTTTGTAATGCATAATATATCATATTGACTCATTTATTGTCATGTATGACATAATGTAGTATAACATTTAATATGACATGGTAACATGATCATGATGTCACTTATGATCAGGGGTAGAGCCAGGATTGAGACATAGAGAGGGCGAGACTAACGATAAAGCAAGAATTTTTCTTCTCGCAAACTACCTATAGTTTTACATTCAGAAATAGTTCACCTTTAACTTTGCATAGACACACACAACCTTGCAGCAGCTGGAGCTATAGATAATAGAGGTAAATTATTATAGATACGGCCTAGTAGACAAAGTTGATAATCAAATGCCTTGCTACAAAACAATGTCATATGGAAATTTAAGATGTACAAATAAGAAAAATCAATCTATAACCAAACGATTGGCTTTTAGCTTGGACTTAAATAGGTTCTTGTGTGAGCGTGAGGATGCTTAGCCGGTGCGTGACCGGTCGGTATGTAAAGAGAGCTAGCCGGCTCGATCGACCGGTCGAACCGAACCGTGTAACACGCGATCGGGCTGTAGTGCGTACGTGGTGTCACTGCGAAGCGTTGTTAACCTCGATCTGGTGCATACGTCCATGCGATGCGAGGAACACATGCATGCCCGCCGGGAGAAAGCGACGTATGTACGTACCTTGTCCTCGCGCGCCATGTGCATGCCTATTGGTGCTGTGCATGCATGTGACCATCTATCCGATAGAGGTCGACTACAAGCTGGCTGGAGAACGTACGTGATGCATGCGCCGGAAAGTGATCGATCGTGATATACATATGTGCACGTAGTACCATCGTGAGCGCATTATTGTACGTCCATAAATTTCACCTTTTCATTTTTACTAGGACGTGGTACCTCCGTCTCAAAATGCAACGTGCATGTCCACCCACGTAAAATCTTTTTATCAGACCAGATGTTTTTCTTTTGCGGGAAATCAGATACTCGGTGAACTTAACCGAACCTACTGTATATCGTACGTGCTTGGGCGAGCAAGAAAAGGCCTGTTTGACACGAAAAATAATAAAAACAACGATGGTTGCCGTGTTATTATCTCTCTACGTGTCAGGGAAAATAAAAAACGCGGACGTGCCAGTTTACTTAGTACACAAATAAAATTAGGGAAACTTGTATTTTATTAATCTTTCATCGGAGAAACAAATTACATGATCCCTTTACATAAGCGCTCCATGGCCTGCTAGCACGGCCATATGACTTGGGCGATTGTGAAGTTCTGGTTCACGGGGCCTCAGAAGGCTCCCGATTAATTACGTCTGTGAGTCTAAGTCGCGGACCACCTCCGATTAAGCTGCTGCAATGGTCGTCGTCTTCAAGTCTTGCCTTCTCCAAGTGCTCAGCGTAGACGATGGTGATGATGTTGTGGGATAGAGGGGTGGAGCGGTACGCCCGTCGCTCCGGCGATGCTTGGACATTTCCCCCTGGCATGTCGATGTCCGATGATGAAGATGTCTGGCTTCGTCAGCTCAGATAGATGGGCGGCCTTCGCCTCGTCAGTGTCGGACTGGGTGTCTTGCCTTCGCCTCGTCGGTGCCCGGCAAGATAGGGGTTGCTTCATTAGAAGAAAAACATGTCGGTGAAGTGTCTTAGCCTCCTCGGAGCTTGGACGGGGTTTGGGGAGTGTGTTGATGTAGAAGTTGGAGTAGACTCGAGTGTCGCCGTGTGGCGGCGTTGCTTGAAGATGACGACAATGCGAGCTCATCGACGTAGACCTCAGACCGTCGCAATTACAGGGACAACATCCACTTGGTATAGAAGAATGACAATATGTCGGTATAGACGACGTCGTCGCTTAGACGCAAAGTCGAAGAAGATGGCCACGACACATGGACGACCGGTGGTGCTGATGTAGACGACATCCTCGTCAGATGTAGAGCTGATGAAGTTGGCGACGCCATGTCGATGTAGCCGGGTGGCGTGTCGAGGCAGTCGGTGCCCTCGCCGGGAGAGAAGTTGATGAAGATGGCGAAGTCGGGTTGATGTAGAAGCCTTCCTCGTCGAGCCCGGGATTGGTGATGACGGCACTGGCGGGGTTGATGAAGATGGGCTGACGATGGAAGTCCTCCTTCGTCCTTTTCAGTGGCGCATGGGCAAGCTCTGATCATCCAGCCATCGCCTTCGTGGTTAGTCCTATCGTTCGCCCAACTCTGGATACGCTGAAATGAGAGCAGAGCCGGTCCTGAGATTTGAGAGGCCCGGGGCGAAAACAAAGCCCGGGCCCTCTATGCATCTTGCATGGTATTATTATTTTTAAACACAGATTACTCTTAACTTTTTTATCAATTGAGAGAGTACAACCCAGCATGTCGACCTAGTTTCCTGATTTAACTGTATATGTTTATATTAATTCTATCTTACTTTAGATGTTGCCAAGGAAATTGCATGAATTGTATATTTCACTATAAAGTTTGCCACACACAAAATATATTGAACAGCTCCTTATCTCCCGCAGCTAGAATTACATTATAATTTAAAATGCTAAAATCAATTTAGCCACCTAAATAAATTAAATCAACAATGCATTCTCTGATTAATTTCATCTCAACTATTATTATCATTAATTCATGGATCCTAGTCATTCTCTCCCCTCGTCTTTCATCAACCACGGACACAGCTAGATTATTTGATCAGAAGGCCGGATATTCACTAGCTACTGATTGTGCCACTTCTTTTGCCAAAAGATTATGCCACTAAGTAGCAACCTATCTGTCACAGAACCTAGTTAGCTCCGGGATGATGAATCAAGAAGATGCTTACCTATTCTGTTGTTCGAGACTGCTCGTCAGGATCAGGGGTGTTGTTACTCTTGTCATGTCCGACGAACATGATATCACCAGGGCCACCGTTGGAGGAAGAAGCATCGGTGAGGACTCCGCGGGAGGATGCTGCAGCGGCGTGAGTTGGGCGTGATATGCGCCTAGGTTATTTTTGAGGGATTGGTTTGCGGCTAGATCGATCGCTCATGTAGTTGTGTGCGGGCCTAAGCGTGGGAAACGGCAATTCCACTAATTCAGGGAATCGCTGATTTACTTACCCATTACTACACCTACACGTACAGGCATGTTGCACCTAGTAACTAAATTAGCGCAGGGTCAATTTTTTCACGGGCCTAATACACAGAACACACATATGTGGGGGCCCTATGTTTCACGGGCCCGGGGCAGCCGCCCCCCCATCAGGGCCGGGCCTGAATGAGAGGGAAAGGAAAAGAGAATGAGATAAGGAGAAGATGGTGCGTGTAGGCCTAGCACTGAAGAATATGGATGCCATGAGTTTGATCTTCCCTTGTCGTCGTAGACGATGTCGTGGCCTTAGATGTTGGCATCCTCCTTTTTGCTGGTGCGTGGCTACACAGGTTCTTCCTGAAGATCCATGTGCTGTTCCAGGTCTTGTACGTCTGCGCGCACAAGCCCATCATCGGTGCCAGTATACTTAGTCTTGGCGCGTCATCTGCATGCGGTCCTCATGGGTGCACACCTGGTCGCTGATGTGTCGCTGCTTCTATGTGATGTGTCGCCTCTCTCAACCTTAGTGTGGGTTGATGTCGGCAGGGTAGAGATGGGGCTGACTGTAGGCCGGTAGCTTCAATGTCTTCATGGTGGCGTAGATGGCGCCGGGCTGCAGGCCGGTAGCTCTGACATCATCGTGGCAGTGGTGATGGAGATAGCGCCGGGCTTCAAGGCCGGCAGCTCCGACGTTGTCGTGGAGATGGTGATGGAGCCGGGACGCACGCCGGCATGGTGGAGATAGCGCCGGGCTTAAGGCCGGCAGCTCCGACGTTGTCGTGGCGATGGTGATGGAGCCGGGACGCACGTCGGCATGGTGGAGATAGCGCGCCGGGCTTGAGGCCGGCAGCTCCGACGTTGTCGTGACGATGGTGATGGAGCCGGGTCGCACGCTGGCATGGTGGAGATAGCGCCGGGCTTGAGGCCGGCGGCTCCGACATTGTGGTGGCGATGGTGATGGAGTCAGGCCACACGTCGGTCATCCCTTCCATGTCACCTCTGAGATAGAGTTGGCGCCTTGCTGCTTGCCGGCGGCGCAACCTCCTGGTCTTGCGGACGCGACTGGCGTTGCCTCGGGCCGCCGGCGAGCTGCTGCTGCCGTGAGGGCGCGCGTATGAAGGCGATGTTGGCCGCCGCCGAGAGTGCACGCATCTTCTGGGAACAGCTTCGGGTTACTTGGCCGTCCCGGGCGTACACGCCGTGCGCACTGCCGCAGGCGCTCCCTCGCCTCTCTGTTCCGTGTCCTGGAGTGCTGCTCCCGGACACTCATGTAATATCCTGACCTGGGTACATAAGAGATAGATGGATGTAGAAAAATTATGTTGACCTGGATGAAGCTCCACGTTGTGTCAACGATAGCATGCTCATCACCTGGCGTTCCGCGTAGGCTCCGCACTAGTGCATTCTGCCCGCTGTCGTGCGTCCTCCTCGGCGCATGTGCTGCTGCCACCGGACAGCGCTAGACCGCGTGCATGTTATAGGGCAAGTGTGCCGCTGCCGCGGGCGCACCCACTCCTCGGCCTCCTTCGTCCATCTCGTCAACGCTGTCGCCTTGGGCTGAAGAGAGATGAAATGCGAGAAGAAAACACTAAGAAGATCAATTATATAGGCACCCCATTGACAAAGAAGAATGCTTGTGATGTTGTTTGTTGATGTAGCGTGTGGTAGCTTTTATAGAAGAAGGCTTCTATCGGGCTCGCCGGCGGACGTTGGTCATCGTCGCGGACGCCGGCGCATGGTCTGCTGGCACGGTGCTTGCGGCCTCGGACGGCGTGTCTAGTCGCTGCCTCCCTCCTCCTTGTGATCTGATACATGGGTATATATATAGGCAGAGGTGTGGGAATGGATAACTATGGCCTTGCGCGAGCTCTACGAAACCAGCTGCATGCGCGGACGGTGCGGCCTCCTCGTTGCTGAGCGGGAGCTCCTGGTCTTGTGGAGAGATGAGCGGATAAGTACGCCTCCGTGAGATTAACTTGTACTGGTGTGGAGGTCGAGCTCCCAACCCGGCTGGTGTGTTGGATCAGGCTTGAGTGCGTGTACATCATGCGCAAACAAATCTTCTGTTGCATGGGACGTGTTAGAAGGGAGAGAGGATTGGTGGAATTGTTCGTTGTATTACTTGAGCCTCGTGTGCATATATATAGGAGTACATGATCTACTTGGAGTATAAGGCAAGCCAGGATATTTTCTAGTCTAATCTATGTTTCCTAATACAATCACGTTACTCAACATCCCCCACAGTCACAACGGTAGCGACACAGACGGTGAGAATGGAGAAGAATCCAAAGGCAAGCCGACGGACACCCCCCACAGTCGTAACGCTCGACGCATCACGGAGTTGTGGCTGGAGTGAAAACCGACGAGGTTGCTCAAGCAAGGCGGTAGCCCTTTGTGCCGTTTGTCGATGTAGCCGAGAGCGTAGGGTGGTGTAGCCGTGGTCGAGGTAGCCGTGCGAAGTATGTCGTGGTCGATGTCGAGTCGGGGTAGCCGGTGTTGAGGAAGTCGCCGTGGAGCCGCGGGCGCAAGGAGACGTCGAGTTAGCATGGGCACAGTGGTGTCAAAGTAGTGGTGCACCGGGAAGAAGATGTTGTTGACGACGCGCCGCGGCGGGTTTGTCAAGCCCGGGGACACATCGTGGACGAAGGCACGCACCGTGTTGCCAGCACCGGGCATGCGTAGACGGACGAAGATGAAGTTGACGAAGCGCCGACCAGGCTTGCCAGGCCCGGGGACACGTCGTGGATGAAGGCACGCATCGGTGTTGCCAGCACCGGACATGCGTAGACGAGGGACCTGCACGAGCTATACACCATGTCGGAGAAGTCGGAGGTGCCAGCAGAGAAGAACTCAACGACGATTGCGGCGTCCATCGGCGCAGGGCCAATGTCGCCTGCGGTTGTCGGAGTAGATGAAGCGGTCGGGGTAGATGACGGCGATGCTGGCGACGAGCTGGTGCTGGATGAAGACGAACAGGGTGGACGGGCGGCGGCGGCGGCTACAAAGGTAGCGGCGGCAGCGGCCAAAGAAGAGCGGCGGCGGCTAGGTTAGGAGTGCGGCGGCGGTGCTTGAAGTAGGCGAAGAACCCTGACAGTGTGACGAAGACCGGCGCGGACGGTGTCGTTCCCGCGCCTAGGGAGACGGCGCGGCGCATACCACAGGAGGTCGACGCGCAGTGATGGCGGAGTGGACCGCGGGCCGCGGCACTAAGGCCCGTAGGGGCGACGCAACGGCGGCGGGCAGGTCAGGGCGACGGCGGAAGACCTCGGGGCAGTCGTAGGGACCGCGGGCTGTGACGCTACAACCCGAAGGGGCGACGCAGCGGCGGAACGCGGGTTGGTGCAACCACGGGGACGGCCTCGGGACGCCGGCGTGGACCGCGTGCCACGCTCGCTATGGCCCGACAAGGCGACGCAGCGGCGGCGCGAGGGTCGGTGCAGCCACAAGGACGGCCTGGAGCGGACGGCCCCTGGGCGGCGGTGGAACGCGAGCCGCGACACTACGGCCTGAAGGAACGATGCAGCGGTGACGATGGTCGGTGCAGCCAGGAGAAGAACCACGGGGCGGCGGCGCTGCGGCCTGATGGGGCGACGCAGCGGCAGCCCATTGCTCGATCGGTAGAGGGGCGCGTTGAACTCGGGACAGTCTTCACGGGGCCTGCGGAGGCGCGCGCAACCGACCGGCCAGGTCAGTCGCACGGCGTAGATGAGGCGGATCGCGGCGGCGGGCGGGTGATCAGTCCGATCGCGCGCGAGGTCCGGGACGCCGCTCAGTGAAGACGGGGTGGCGGCGGAGTCCGAGATCAAGCCGGCGACGACGGGCGGCAGGGCGGCTATGATTGGCCGCCACATGGCGCGAGGCCGCCAGGTCGGGGTGATGCAGAAGTCCCGGTCGGAGCATGGCGGTGACGGCCGGCGGAGAACGACGGGCGGGCCGGCGCACGAACGGCGGCGGTGAGGGCCTCCGCATGACGCGAGGCCGCCGGGTCAAGGCGACCGGCGGGCAGACGTCCGGACGACGTGCGAGGCCGGCGGGTCGATGAAGAAGCCGGCCGATCGCGCCGGGGTTGAGTAGAGGCGCACGGGGTCAACGGCGGTGGTGGGTGACGCAGATCGTTCAAGATTAGATCGGAAAATCAAAAAGGAATCGCCGATGAAGATAACCAAAGGAAGAGAGAAAACCCCGGAGTAAGGGCTCGGGGAAAAAGGACTCTTTAGGGCAGCCGGCCAACACGGTCGACGGACCAACCCTAGGTACGGGCGGTGCGGCCCCGATGGCGGTCATGGAGGCCGACCGTTCCAGGGGCGGCACACAAGTGCGGAAGCAGCGGTGGCTAGGGTTTAGGATCAACTTGCGATAGATACCATGTTAGAATTGTCCGTTGTATTGCTTGAGCCTCGTGGGTATATATATATAGAAAAACATAATCTACTTGAAGTACAAGGTAAGCCAGAATATTTTCTAGTCTAACTTATGTTTCCTAATACAAGCACGTTACTAACTTCAAGAAAAAATACAATCACGTTGCTCAACAGGACGTAAACATGGTTCGGTTGATTCATCTGGCCTTTGTTTAATATATGCTCCATGCATGCGTACGCACAGTGCAATACGTGAGTCATGCATGCATTTATAACTAGTGATTGATTAACCAGACTGATTAGGCCACATGCATGCATGGTATCCTCATCGTGGCATGTACGTAAGCTGTGTCCATGCATAGCTCTTGCATTCTCACGTACATCAATTTGCTAGTTAACTGAGGCTCACTAGTCACGTATCTGTAGGCATAATTAAATTTTGCTCCACCGTCTTGATGACCCCTTGTTATGAGAAAATCAATATCTTGATCATTGCTATACACATGCAGGTGCACACGTATTAATGTCATATTTCGTAATCAACAATCATGAAATGGTGACAAAATTGCGTCGAACAAGGCCCTACACTAAAGTTCACACCAGCACCTTGTATTTGAAGTTGGTGCATCTAATATACATCTGTAAGGCCTTTTACACGAGTATAGCATTTTAGCAATAGATAAGTGTATTTCATCTCTCAATTTATTGCAAAGCTTTATTTCATCTCCCAAACTATCAATGCCGGACAGACTTGGCACACCATGGTTTTGACCAAACATGGCATAGACAAGAAAATAGAGGATGTGGTTGAAGAAAATAGGCATGGCACCGTGTACTAAAAAGTAGCAATACCATTAAGTTAATTGTATTATTTTGCAAAACACGTTGAGGGCGAGAATGAGTACACAAATTCAGTTCTTTTCATTTTCCTAATTTAGTGTTATATTGCATATGATGCAATTTTAATTGTATTGTTATTCATTCAATGCACATATTCAATGCCACAAGGACAAGACCGTTTGGGTGCACTATAACAAAAATATAATATAGTGGTGCTTATTTAGAAGAACTTCACAATTTGTTTGTACTAAATTACGATATACTCACCCCCGCGGCCCCGGCCCCATTTTGTGCCATTAAAGTCGTTGTTGAGGTTATTTTTGGACATGTTGAAGTTGTTAGGCTAGTTTATCTTCTCTATCATTTCGGAGCATACATGCGCTGATGTTTTTAGATACACTTTATAATTCACCTCCATTAAATTGCCATATAATCATGAAAATACACTTCCCTATTAACCATGTCTTTAGTGGCTAGATCATCCCCGGTTTTAGTTTTAAAAATATCATCCTTGGTTTTGTGCCTTAAAGTTACAAAGTTTTTTTTAACTCTTCCAAGTCATAGGTCATATGATACTCTATTGAAATGGAGTGGCATCTAGCTCGGTGGACCGAAAAATAGCAAAAACATTAAGCCAGTCGTTTACTTTTCCATTACATGACGAGAGCAACACCCAGTCCACAAAATATATTGTTTCCCTAATTTAACTATAGATTTTAGCCTACGTGGCACATCATAGATTGACAGGAGCAGAAAGCTCCATTGCAGCCACACTTGTAGAATGACACAAGGAAAAGACCGTCAGATGCACTTTATCACAAATGTAGTGATGCTTCTTTAGGTGCACTTCACAATTTGACTCTATTAAACTACCGTAAAAATCATGTAGAGACACTTTTCTATTGATTGTGTCCTCAGCAGATAAGCTACCTCCGGTTATTGTTGCAGTTTCATAGGCACCTGTTGTTGAAGTTGGGCTAGTTATCTTCTCTAACATTTCAGTCCATTTAGTTTGGCCCGTACATCTATTATTGATCGCTTTCTCGGCGGGCTAGGGCCAACCTGCTCTATATCATACTCCCTTCGTTCCTCAATATTTGTCTTTGTAGAGATTTTTCAACAATGACTACATACGAAGCAAAATGAATGAATCTACACTCTAAAATATGTCTATATACATCCGTATGTGATAGTTCATTTGAAATCTCTAAAAAGACAAATATTTAGGAACGGAGGAAGTACATGCTTGGGCCAACAAGAAAAGGCCCAACACTTATGGTGGTGATATTTAAAGTTAGTGCATCCAGTACCATACATCTATAAGGCATTTTATATTAATATACTCCCTCCGTAAACTAATATAAGAGAGTTTAGAATACTAAAGTAGTGATCTAAATGCTTTTATATTAGTTTACAGAGGGAGTAACATTTTACCTAGATAATGTATTTTCGTCTCTCAATTTATCATGTAGGTTGATTATATCCATAGAAAAAATGTGCACTTTTTATTCTAAACTATCGATACTTGGTTGGCTTGGCACCTCACAGTGGTTATTCTTCGGCCAAATCATGATTTTGACCTGACGTGGCATAGTTGAGAAAATAGGCGGTGGGTCAAACCGTCAAAGATAGACATGTTGAAGAAGAAGCAGGTTGATGCCATTGCTTGCCAATTTTTAAATGATGTTCCTTCTTTGGTAGTACTAACTAGCTCAGCTTTTGTGTGGCCTTGCTTGCTCCCCGTCACACAGGTCTGGCGAAATAAAAATGATGGATTTCGCCAACTACTTGGATCTGGCTTTGTTGTAATAACCATTTTTATTTCTTGTATGTTTTGTCCTTTAGCATTTCTTGGAAGATTAGACAATAATAGAAACCTCTCTCTTGTATGTGGACCTAAGCTCACGTCTTCCCAAGGAAGCATTGCACCTGCACATGGCTTAAACCATGCTAGTTTAGCTACATCTGAAAGACTGAGATACTTGTCACTACTATACTAACCAACGGGCGTCAGTGTACACATCAAAATGAACCAAACATGGGTTACAAACCAAATCCAAATACAATGAAGCAACATGTCATGGGAAGATTCAGCCCGGCTTATTGGTTTTCTTAGAGGAGCTTGAGCTTCGTAGCTTATTGCGATTCAGAACAACAAGATTACAGCTGCACTATTCCCTACAAAAACATTACAGCTACAACGTGTCAAGAGAGTGCATGTGTCGTCATCTCTCTTCGGCCAGCTGCCCGAAGCTGATGGGTGCGGTGACCTGGGCCGGGCCCTCGTTGAAGAGCGCCTGGGCACCCAGCTCGGCAGCCCGCTGCGTGGCGTGGATCCAGTCCCAGTACACATAGGCGTCGTGGTCGGCACACAGCTTGGAGTTCCGCGTGCAGTAGCCGCCCTCAGCGCCCAGCCTCCCGCTCCCGCAGCAGGCGCTGTCCACGCTCACATACCCTTTGATTCACACACAGATACATGATCATCATCCCGTTTAGATACCCCAAGCATTTTTTGTACCACGTTGTACAATGGTCACTAGTGCCAATTCCAGATTTTCTTAGAGACATTACAGTGCCACAATTTTTTCTATCGATTTGTGTATAGGGACATACCGGCTGCTTGCGGGTTGGAGAAGGTTGTCTCCAAGGCGGCGAAGGAGTCGCCGAGGGAGTAGGCAAGGCCTGGGAGCTCTGGGGCGAGGCCGGCGAGTGCAGACTTAAGTGTGGCGGTGAATCCCATGGCGATCTGGTTCATGGCATCGTTACATGCCCCGGTCGCGTTGAGCACGCGCACCGCTGGCACGCAGCCCAGCGGGCTGACACTGATGAGCCCGAACTTCCTCGCCCCCATCACATACAGATCCTATGCATTGTAATACGTATGACCAGTTAATTATACTACAACATGTGTAGTACAATAATAGTCATTTGCCTTTTGCTTAGAAACGAAAAACAACTTAATTAATGAAAAAATAATGGATTGGATGGTTTGTCGGTTTGCTGACATTGATCGCAGCAGTGTAGTTGGAGATGAGAGTTCTGTAGAGCGCAATGACATCACCCTGGGTGGTCGCCGTGGACTGGAAGAGGTCATTGCTGCCGACGCCGAGGAGGAAGAAGGAGCGAGCGAGGAGCCTGGACACGTTGCCTCTGCCGGCTACGGCCTCCATCTCTGCCTTGGTCGCCGCAAAGTAGCGCACCTGCTTCGACAACGGGATGCTGTTTCCCGCGCTCTGCAATATGTCACAAGGTTGGTTCTTACAAATTACAAGAAATTGTGGCTAATTATGCAATGTTAGAACTGCATTATTATTTTATTATGTGGTTTGTGGTTCGACTTATGTTGTTATGTTAGCCAATAGGGTTGAGAGATGTCTCAGACTAGTGGCAGTGCTAGACGACCTATGATATTTTGATGTCAATCCATTGAAACTCCTTATAATTGTAATCAACATTCAAAAATAATTAAGTCAAAAGCGGTGATGTCAGTTTCTTAACAACTTATGAGTGGAGTCGAAATTGCTTGAGTCAAGCACATATAACCCTGGGCAGCCGTAAAAATGAAGTTCATGTAACTTCAATTGTCGACTCAGGACTAGATAAAGGTCACCCATGTGGGATGAGGGTATGGTCATCCAAAATCCCGGCAATGCAAGTGAAGAGCTAGCGGACAAGTAGTCATGCATAGAGAATCTAGCCAGCTAGCGCTGAACAAATGGTAAATCTCGTGATGAAGGAATATTAGTGCCCCGCTTTCCATTTTATGTCTATGTGGCTTTGGTAGATCGAGATGCGATCTGGTGATTGTATCGACACAGCTATCTACTAACATATACGTGAAATTTGATCCAAGTAGTAGATTAATTAATTAGTTTGTTGAGATCTTTGTGGTGCTCCTTTTGATGAGGGTAAAGATATTTTAATTGATTATCTTAGTGTGTGATGCTTCCACGTTGCTCCTTCCATCGGGCGTCGGTGCTAAAGATTTCTCTAGCACGTATGAAGGTTGTCCGAGTTAAAAACTTTTGAAAAGGATTTATTTGCGGGCTTGTATATCTCACCAGAACTTAACTAAATTGGGTCACAAGGAGTATATATTTCGGGGAAAAGGACAATATGTACAACTACAACCCTACGAAAACGTCGGAACTATATATACATATGTACCAATTGTGTTGAAGCAATTAAGCATCCTCCGTCTGGCTTTATCGGTCTCTTTAGTATTTTGTGTCAAATTTTGATCGGATATTTGACTAACAAAATATAAGTTGTATATGTCACAAACCTTATATTATTGGATTCATATTCGAAAGAGGTTTTCAATTATGCTATTATTATAGTATATAACTTAATTTCTGATAGCTAAATCAAAGATGAAAGTTTGACACAAAATATAAGAATGAGTGATAAACCCGGAGGAGGTAGTAGTAATAGTTAGATGTGACTTACAGTGGAGTCCAGGATCCCAGCTCCAGCAGAGGCGTAGCTCACTCCTCTCGTGAGAGCGCTAGGGATGAGATAGTTGCGTGATTTCAACACCAGATAAGCCACAGGGCTCTTCTCGAAACCCAGGTACCTAGCTGCATCCATCAATCATGTCTATTAAAACATGTAATATATGAATTATGGAGTCCGTGATGTGGTAGCCTGCCGCGCTGCTTACCGATGAAGTCGGCGATGTTGTAGCCGTTGCTGAACCGTCCGGTAGCAATGGCGCGGCCAGGGAAGTCGACGCCGTAGAAAGGCTGGTTGGCCCTGGGCACGTCCTTCCCCGGCAGGTGGTTGTTGTTGCCCACGTCCAGCGTTGAGTCCCCAAGCACAAACATGGCCGGCACCACCGGCCGCCGCACCGCTTCAGTGCTCGCCGCGTCCGCACCGACAAGGGCCGCCACCAGGAGACCGACGACAAAGAGGCCGCCCTTCATGGCCGGCGGCGCGCCAACTGGTGCGCCTAGCTAGCTAGGCAAGGAGAGTAGCTTTCTCAATGAATTATGACTGTGTATAACAAACAGGAGCTCGACCTGTAGCACTTGTAAGCCCAAGTGTTTGTGTATGATTGATCTTCGGTCAATAAGCTAGGAAGCTAATCTGCCAAGTTGTCCGGGTCTGCGTGTACTCCATGTAGAGGTTTATTTTTCCTTTAGGCGATTGTACTCCATGTACTATAAGAGTAATATAAATATACTGCACACTTCATGTGCATGCGTGAACGATGCCTCCCCTTGGGAAAAGTTCTACTGCTCGATCAGAGGGAAACGACTAATTAATCAGCGTGCATGTTACGTCTGCATCGATCCATTCGACGACCGTTGTTTCTTGCCGAGCCTCGATCTAGCTAGAGATGACAGTGCCTTCAATTACTTTATACGGGGTCTCCCAGTGCAAGTTTTTTCCCACGGTTTCATATGTATTTTGGAGATGGCAGTACTTAACTAGAAGAGTAGAGCGCGCTTTGCTGTGTCGTTTGGTTTTGTTGGGTTTCTTAAAAGAAAATACTCACTATGTTGCAAAATATAAGGTGTATTACTTTAGTGGCTAATCATCCTAGTTTTAGTTAAAAAAATATTATCCTTGGTTTTGTGCCTTAAAGTTATAAAGTTTTTTTAACTTGTCCAATTTATAGCACATATGTTACTCAATTTAAATAGAGAGTGATCTAGCTTGGTGGACCAAAAATAGCAAAAACATTAAATCAATAGTTTACTTTTCCATTTAACGACGAGAGCGACACACAATACACAATTGTTTTTCCTAATTTAGCAGTAGATTTTAGCCTAAGTGGCACATTATAGATTGACACGAGTAGAATGCTCACAAGGACAAGACTGTCCAGGCTCACTTTAAGACAATAGATGCAGTTCACAATTTGCCTCTATTAAACTACCAGAAAAAATATGTAGAGACACTTTCTTTTAATTGCGTCCTTGGCAGATAGGCCATCTCCAGTAATTGTTGAAGTTTCTTTAGGGCAGCTGTTGTTGAAGTTGTAGGGCTAGTTAATCTTCTCTAACATTTCAGTCAATTTCGTGTGGCCCGTACATCTAGTGTGGATTGCTTTCTTGGCGGGCTAGGGCCAACCTGCAGCAAGAAAAGTCCCAACACTTATCCTTGCTGGTATTTAATGTTAGCGCATCTTTTTTTGCAGGAAACTTTCAATCTATTTATCTTCAATTATGATAATACAATGAACACTAGAAATAATAAAAATTACATACGGATCTGCAGACTACCTAACGACGACTACAAGCATCTAATACCATACATCTATCAGGCCTTTTATGTAATATTAACATTTTACCAATAGATAGGTGTATTTTTGTCTCTCAATTTATCATGTAGGCTGATTATATCCGTTGAAAAAATTGTAAATTTCTATAGTAAACTATTGACACCGGGTTGGCTTGGCACCTCACAGTCGTTATTCTTCAGCCAAACCATGGTTTTGACTTGACATAGCATAGTCGAGAAAATAGGCGGTGGGTGAAAGATAGACATGATGGAGAAGAAGCAGGTTGATGCCATTGCTTGTGAGTTCTCAAATGAAGTTCCATCTTTGCTACTAACTAGGTTAGGTCTGGTGTGGTCTTGCTTGCTCCCCATCACAGGTCTGGTTTATTATCTGTTTATTCAGAGAAAGGAATGGTTTGCAAATGATAGATTTCACCTACTACTTGGATCTGGCTTCGTTGCCATAACCATTTCTATTTCTTGTATACGTTTGTCCGTTAGCATTTCTTGGAAGTTGGAAGATTAGACAGTAATAGAAACTCTCTTCTATTTGGACGTAAGCTCGCATCTTCCCAAGGAAGCATTGCACCTGCACATGTCCTAACCATGCTAGTTTAGCTACATCCGAGAGACCAAACATGGGTACAAAGTAAATCCAAATACAATGAAGCAACGTGTCATGGGAAGATTAAGCTCAGCTTACTACTATTCTTAGAGCTTAGCTACCTTATTGAGATTCAGACAAGAAGATTACATCTAATCCCTCACTAGTGTAAAAAACGCTCTTATATTATGGGATAAAAGGAGTACAATATATCCATAATAAATACTCCCTCCGTTCCTAAATGTAAGTCTTTGTAGAGATTCTACTAGATGGACTATATACGGAGCAAAATGAATGAATCCACACCTAAAATGCATCTATATACATCCGTATGTAGTTTATAGTGAAATCTCTACAAAGACTTGTATTTAGGAACGGAGGGAGTAGATCCTCTCTTATTTTCTCTAGACTAGGGAGTGTATATCTTATCTCTTGCGAGCCAGCTGCCCGAAGCTGATGGGCGCGGTGACCTGGGCCGGGCCCTCGGGGAAGAGCGCCTGGGCACCCAGCTCGGCGGCCCGCTGTAGGCGTCACGGTCGGCGCACAATTTGGAGTTCCGTTTGCAGCCACCCTCAGCGCCCAGCCTCCCGCCCCCGCAGCACGCACTGTCCACGCTCGTGTACCCTTTGCACACACGAATAAATCATTACCATCTCAATTTTGTGTGTGGCATGTATTAATATTATTTTTAAAGAAATTATAGTTCCACAATTTCAACATATTTATATTGATTGTGTGCGCGCACACGCGTACCGGATACATGTGGGTTGGTGAAGGTATCGTGCAAGGCGGCGATGGAGTCACCGAGGGAGTAGGCCATGCCTGGGAGCTCCGGGGCAAGGCCGGCGAGAGCAGATTTGAGTGTGGTGGCTAATCCGATGGCAATCTGGTTCAGGCCATCATTGCATGCTCCCGTCACGTTGAGCACACGCACCACTGGCACGCAGCCCAGCGGGCTCACACTGATGATCCCGAACTTCCTCGCCCCCATCCCATACAGATCCTACACATATGTTGACCCAGTAATTAAACTTGAGAATTTGTATGTACCAGCAGATTACATTATTATTTTAATACTTTCTCCGACCTAGAAAGAGTTGTTTGTACAGAGATATCTAAGATCTTTCCATTAAATTGTGTTTGTATGAGAAATAAAATTTTATTAATAATGAGATGGATTGGATGGTTAATTGGTTTGCTTACTGTGATCGTGGCGGAGTAGTTGGAGATGAGAGCAGTGTAGAGCGCGACGACGTCACCTTGGGTTTTTACTGTGGACAGGAATATATCGTTGCTGCCGACGCCGATGAGGAAAAAGGAGTGGGCAAGGAGCTTGGCCACCTTGTGTTTGCCGGCCGTGGTCTCCATCTTCGTCTTTGTAGCCGCAAAATCATTAGAAATTACAAGCAACTCAACTCAAATAAAAAAAGAAAAACAAATTATAAGCATCCATGGCTAATCATGCAATATTAGAATTGTGTTGGATATTATTATTTTATAGTTGCAGTTCCACTTCTGTTATTAGGTCGGTGGATATGGTTAGGAGATGCTTGGAACTAGTGGCAGTGCTAGATGACCTACAATCTTTTGATGCCAATCCATTGCAACTCCTTCGTAAAATTATCCAAACAAACTCTTCATAATGACAATCAATATTGAAAAAATTAGCTTAGAAGACGTGTTGTTAATTGCACAAAACTTATGAGTGGAAACCGTTGCCCGAGTTGAGCACATATAGCCCATAACAACAATAAAAAATGTGCGTCCTATAACGTTGATTGTCGACTCAGGACTAGACTGGGGTCACCCATGTGGGACGAGGGTATGATTGGCCTTGCTATAGGAAGTGGAGAATGATGATATCCAAAAATCCATAATATGCAACCAAACATTTACCACTCACATAGTCATGGCTAGAAGATATAACTAGCATGAACGAAGGGTAAATCTCATGATGAACAAATATTGGTGTCATTTTTTCCATTTTATGTCTATATGTGTGTGGCTTTGGTATATCTAGATGCAATCTGGCTATCGTCTTCAAGTGGTTATCGAGTAACATACACATGGAACTTGATCAAGTAGTAGATTAATTAATTGCTTTATTGGTATCTGTGATGCTATTGACTTAACCTTCAACTTGTGATTAATTATCTCGTTGCACAATCCTTTCCCACGTTCCTCCCTCGGGCACCGATGCCAAGATTTTCTAGCATGTATGGTTACCATGAACAAATCCACCGACAGCCTGAGTTTGAAAACTATACTATGCGCTCATCCAGTTCATAGAATTTTTGGAGGATTCTTGAATGTGTTCCTTAGTTTTGTTTCCCATCTCCGGCATATGTTCCACAGAAATTGAGGTGACTAGATTTCTTATGATTGTGTCCATATTGACCATGTTTTAAGTATTCTTAGCATGGGTGAGATCTCATGAAAAATCTTAACGATTAGAGTGAAGAGGACATATCAATCCTTCACTTTGCTAGTCCTTTATTTTGGAAATCCTACAAACCAAATGCCCTACATTTTGTCAGTAGGAGGAGGGAGGCGTTTTGGAGCTCAGGCTCAGTGGATTATGTTTTTTCATCAATTTTAAAAGTTTTGGAATTTTTGAAGAAAAAATCTGTACATACGTGTTATGTCTACATGTGAACGAATCTGCATGATGAGATATTCGCAAAAACAAATGATGAAATATACTTGTACATGTTAGCTAAAAAATTGTGGATTTTAATAGCGAAAAATCCTACACATGGAAATGTTAGGATTATGTACTGACTTCATATCGAATGAAACGATCTATCTATCTATCTATCTATCTATCTATCTATCTATCTATCTATCTATCTATTATATAATTAAAATAGAAGTCAAATAAGCCACCATGTTCATCCATATAGATTAAATTATGTCAATCATTAATCTAAGAGATTAACGGCTAAGATTTAAAGATGTCAACGTTACGTAAAAATATTGTCAACTATAAACAGATGAACGTGTCACGTACAATAGTTTTGTTTAACTCTCAGGTACAATAGACTAGTCACAGTGGGGAGTAACTTAGAGTAGTAATATGCATATGTTACTCGTCTATGTTACTACCTTCACAGTGGGTAGTAACATATGTGTTGTGTCATGCATCACTTCATTTATTAGATTGTAGACTCATCTTTTCTTGATACGTATGATGTTACAGTAACTAGCTATGTTATCACATACCTATTTTTTCATTAATTACATGTCATATCATCTATTTTATCTAGATAAGTATGATGTTACCACTTATGTTACTCCTACCGTAGATAGTCTAAAGGCATGAGGCATCAGTGTCTGATTCGGTTCTTATGTGGATATACAAAAGTCAGGAAAGTTTACGGTAAAACCAAGCACGTACAGGGAAAATACAGGAGGCGTACACTCCTAGGACATGCATTCCTGGAGGCTGCTGAACCACACGTTTGCATGCATGTTAATAATTATAAGCGGACTCCAATATGGCCTATCACTATCAATATTTTCCAAGTGCAAAACGCATGCAGGCATGAAGCTATGGTGCTAAACCACAAGTTCGCATTCACGTCAATATTATAAACGGATTTACCATGGCCTATTAAGATTTTGAGCTGCAGAAGATGGTTCAGATTAAACTATAGCAAAAGTTATGACGAAAAGAAGAAAATCTAGGAGTAACATTAATCAAACCGTGCATAAAAATCCATGGGGTCTGGGAGATTCATTATTACTCAACGTGGATTGATGGACTAGGAAATTTATCTATTATATTATTAGAACCATAGAAAACCAACGGCGGAGATTAAGCACTCTATAGTTAAAGATGTTCAAACAACATAAATTGATTAGCATGTTGGCAGCAATCTACATGCTTGAGGCAATTGGAGACGTACGCCAAGTTGGTTCCGTATACTCCAAATGTTAGATTTTTTTTCTTTTAGAAAAAGGGGCAATGTTAGAGATTAGACACCGCATTCTGCGCGTCTCCGTGTTAAAGTAGAAAACATCACCGGTTGTTGTTTGGTCTGCACTTAGCCGTGTATAAATACATGTAAATCCCCTTAATGTACTACACATGTGTCTTTCGCCATCGATTGTTTTCGTATGCGCGTATGTGGCTAGAAGATCGATTCCATCTAGCGAGCTAGCTTTGTACAGCTTCCATAATTAGGACAAAGCGAGTCTATTGGTTTACATTGTTTCATAATGAAGCACAGAAGATACGCCGTGTCTGCCGGCGACAATAACGCTAGCAACTGCCAAGCAGAGAAGCATCGTGAAGCGGATCTTTAGATGCCAGTGTTCCACACGACGGGAGGCATTTTTTTCGGGACCATGACGGGAGGCTTCTAACGAGTACAGCAAATTCCTTGAGTCTACGTCTGTATGATGAGGTCTACGACAAGCTCCACCATGATAAGGATGAAAGTTCTTCTGCTTTGACAGCAAACACCGCTGCAGTCATCAATCTCAGCTATCACGTTTGCAGGTTGTACATGACGGAGAGGAAAGGTTTATCCGTGGCTTCCAAACAACTGGAGAAGCATGCATGGATGTGCAGCAACAACCAGAGATGCGCAAATCTCGCCGGAGAAAAGAACAGACATGCACAAAGCTCACAAGTTGACAGCAACCCCTCTCGCCGGAGAAAAGAACAGACATGCACAAATAATTCTTCCATAGATGCGCTCAGGGGACCACTGCCATCTGGAGTGAACACATAAAGGTTCTACATAAGGTTACCCGAGAATCCATATGGCTATATCGATCTAGTGTCTCTGGGGCAAGATCTTGATAGTCTATATAGTGATATCGATCTAGCAAGCAGTGATGTGCTTATAAGTCCAAGGCAGGTATATTCAAGTCTGATATCTGATATGGCCAGAAACAACAGCGTCAGAAAGCCATGAAGCTGTTTAAATAGATAGTGACCTATATCCTCCATGCCGCCACAGTTTGCATTAGTTGGGCTATATATGATTATTTCCTAATCAATCACATGCGCCAACTTAAAGTTTAGAGTTCAGTGCCATAAAAAAGTTTTTCAAACTAGCGCACAATAACCCATCAAATAGATTCAAATATATTATGTCACCTCCCATTTGATGAAGCCATGCATGTGAAATATGTTGTAGATGCAGTGGACGAAGACATAGTAATTAGTTTACAGTAAGAAGCCATCCCATAAGATGATTTAAATGATAGGTGCACCATGTTAGAATGTATGGACCTCTGAATCTGTAACAATAGTAAAACTCTGGAACCCCACAAAACATAGCAAAATGGTTTGACAACAAAAATTAAAATACACACCCAGCATGGTACATTTCGAAGTTAAAGAAACATCATAATTAAGGACCCATCATACACGCTCAAGCCATAATAAAATATGTGAATCTAATCATCAGATGATTTTTTTAGGTGAATATATACGTTAGTTCTTATAGTAAAGCAACATTAGGTTGAAATATATATCTACAATATATGAATTGTCAAGGCTCTCAATAGGAACTATTACTGTGGCGATAAATCTGTTCTTTAAATTTTACATTAACACCACAGAATATAAGTCACTACAATTCATCGACACAGGATGATATATTTGCACTGATGATTGATTACAATGGAGTAGAACCGTAGATTGGCCAATATGTTACGAAAAGTCCATAGCATATACAACTATATAGGATAATAAACTGTGCAATAGCAACTTAACAAAATGAAATTCAGATGAAGAACCTAAGCATAATTTCTGTATGAAATTTGGATTCATAATTAAAAACAAATGGAGTTTGCAAATACTATTTTCATTCCTTGAATTTCATATAAAGATACATCTAAACATATTTGTTGTATAATTAGCTTTACATGACTCATATAATTAATGAAAATATTAAAATACAAGATAATACAAAACAACACGTTCATGATCATCATGAATATAAGTTTTGAAGGGGACAACTCATATGTGGGTATGCAACAGTAATCAACAAAGGTAACTAAGAATGCGGCCATTGATTGATATGTGTGCGACAGGAGAATTTTACACACATGTCTTTCATGTTTAGATTTAATTCTTGGTAGGGAATTACTCAAAAACCAATTGAGCAATGATACAAATTGAGGGGCAAGGAAGATTGAATCAAAGAGGAAAAACCACCAAGATTGGCCAGAAAGCCCATATATGGTTTTGCATCGGTCTTCCTATCTCACATGCCAAGGAATTTTTTGTAACAACCTAATGCACTTGCATGTTTCATTGGGATTTTGCATTTTTTTTCTATAATGACATACAATTGAAGGAGAATTTAATCAAGAATGGTTGAGTGAGAGGCCATATAGTTAGCGGAGGAAACAAATCCTAAGGGGTTATTCTAGCTGCGCAAATGTGCGGGTAACCCGGCTAGTTTAAATGAATACAAGGTGTTATGGAGTAGCAAATGATCAAGCATCCCTCAAAAAAAATGATCAAGCATCGATCTATGGCAACACTTACAGTCGAGTCAAGGATCCCAGCTCCCGCCGAGGCGTAGCTCACGCCTCTCGTCAGAGCGCTTGGGATGAGGTAGTTGCGTGATTTCAGCACCAGGTAGGCTAGAGGGATCCTCTCGAACCCCAGATGCCTCGCTGCATCCATTCATCCACCAAGTTAACATATGAACCCGCACGGTTCTGAGCACATGATGATGTATATGGTTGGTACGTACCGATGAAATCGGCGATTTGTAGCCGTTGCTGAACCTCCCGGTGGCAATGGCGCCGCCGGGGAAGTCGACGCCGTAAAAGGGCTTGTCGGCCATGGGCACGTCTTTCCCTGGCAGGTGGTTGTTGTTGCCCACGTCCAGCGTCGAGTCCCCCAGCACGAACATCGCCGGCACCACGGGCCGCCGCACCACCCCAGCGCTGCCGGCGACCGCACCCACGAGCGCCAGCACCACAGCCCCGAGGAGAAAGACGCCCTTCATGGCCGCCATCTCGTACGCCTAGCCATGGAAACTAAGCTTCAAAATGAATTGAGATTGTGCATAACAAGGAGGACCCCGCACTTATAAGCCTAAACTTTTGTGCTTGATTGATCTTGGGTCAATAAGCTAGTAGCTCATCTAGCAAGTCGCGACGTAGCATTAATATGGCCCTGTTTGGTTCATAAGTCGTCCTAACTAAAAAGTCTCTAGTCCCTAAAAAGTCCCTTCCTGTTTGTTTCCAGAGACTAAAAAGTCCCTAGTCCCTTCCTAGAGGTTATTAAATGACCGTGTTGCCCCTAGTATATAAAAAACAATCAAACAACACCATGGGGTGGCAGGCCAATGGGTGCATGGAGGGGCATTGTTGGAAAAGTCTCAAAAAGTCCCAAAAAGACTCTCCTTAAGAGTCTTCTTCATTTAGTCTCAAATGCCTAGTTTAGTCCCTAAAAAGTCCCTCCCGTTTGGTAAAAAAAGTCTCTAAGAGGGACTTTTTCTAGTCCCTACACAAAAAAGTCCCTGGAAACAAACACCCCCTATATTGCACACTTCATGTGGATGTGTGCATGATGCCTCCCTCGGGAAAGTTCTACTGCTCGATCAAAAGGAAACGAGTAATTAATCGCGTGCATGTTAGGCTCGTCATAGTGGGGAGTAACTTAGACTAGTGTCATGCATACCTTCATAATGCAAAGTAACATACTAGTAGTATCATAGATGGCTTCATTTATTATCTCGTAGACTTATCTTGTCTTGGAAAGCGTTATGTTACAGTAACATGTTATGTTACAGTAACATATTATGTTACCACATCTCATTAATTACTTGCCACATCAGCAGAATTTTTTCAAAGTGTGTTATGTTACTATCTAAGTTATTCCCACTATGACTAGCCTTACGTTTGTATCGATCGATTCGACGGCCGTTGCTTTCGTTCAGTTTGGCGTGTCTACTGTTGATCTAGCTTGAGATGACAGTGCCATTAATTAGTTTCATTATTAGAACGATACTGCTAAACTAAAGACGATTGCATAGATAAATTTACGTATGTGTTATGTAGTTAATGAGAAGAGAGGTATTAGAGTAGTAATATTGTAACATAGCGCTTTCCGAGAAAAGATGAGTCTACAAGCTAATAAATAAAGCTATTTATGACACTACTACTATGTAACTTTGCACTATGAAGGTAGTAATTTAGACTAATGTCATATGCATGACACTAGTATAAGTTAGTCCCCACTATGACCAGCCTAACATATTTCTCTTTGCATGCTAGTATGCCACCTCATTATTCGACATGCATGGAAAAGATCCACCACAACATGCAACCATGCATAATAAAAAGCCACCTCAACATGCAAACAAGCATGACAATTTACATCCCATTACGATATTTATATTATACAATACCGAACTCCATAATTATTTTAGTCTTAGTTCTCATATTATTACTCTACATATTCATGTTTCATATGACCAATTCTCACTGGAATATATTTCAAAACATTCCCACAACAAACGTGCGGCTATATATATGGGAGTGTGCACATCTACATGTGCTGTAGTTAGGGGTAGTCCCAATGCATTATATCTTAAGCTATATAGTATCTAAACATCTATTTACAAATTGCCGCTCCAACCACTCCCATCGTCCATAAATGACAAACAAAAAAAATGTGGGGCATCACACATGAAAGAGTGTAGTCCCAAACATATAATGATAAAATGGCCCAACGTAGAAACATGACAACATGGAACGCCCGTGTGAAAACGCCCATGCAGCACGAGTCGGTGCTAAAAATAACATGGATCTTGGAACTTATCCCGGACAATGGCGGGCTTGGATGAGAGGTAACGAATTAGCAAAACCTGAATTGTAATTTATATAAGTGGTGCCACAAAAACATCATCTGTCAATTATATTTAAAACACACAAGTATATATTTCTCTTTTTTTTGCTAGGAGCAATACAAGTATATTAACATAATTAAGAGAAGATATCCACCCATCAACATCATAGTGGAAACCCCAACTATTTGGTGAACTGCAAATTTTGTTATCATATGCACACGACCATGTGGGCTGATGCTATGGGTTAAAAAAACACAGTTCCATCACTTTCAATGGTATGAAATCAAAATCTATATGAAACCTTAAGTATTTGCAATGGTACTATTAGATGCTAGATAGAACTAACCATAGTTTTGGATTCTAGCTAGGATAACCATGATAGATTTGGATTGTATGATAACCCTTCCAAGGAGTATGTCTCTATGAGCATACATGTTTTTAGAGCAATTATTTAAGCATGCGTATATTTTTTTAATATGAATATGTGGCAAGGCACAAACATTTTGCTACTAGAGACGAAATGTGCTGAAAGAAGAACTGCCTAAAAGCATGCTTTGGCCCATGATAACCCACATAAACCCATAAGAACTTGAATAATCGATAAAATTATTTTGCACATATTTTTGGGCATCTGCTGGCATAAACATAAATAAACCATTCTCATAAAACAAAGATTTATTTCGCAAAAAAAACTTTAGAACAGCAGAAAATACAATAAGAAGTACATTAACGTATTTCAGCCCAAAGCCCATCAACAGCACGTTAGACATCACCCCATCAGTGGGCCAAATTAAGCAGGGCCCATTTTCTCCTCCCCCTCCCCGATTTTCTCGGACCACAAAGAGACCGCGCCGACGCGCCGCGCCGTCATGCCCCGGCGTCCATGGCGGCTCGCCGGAGCAGCCTGCAGCGGAGGGGTCCAGCGCGCTGCTCCGTCGATCTTGGCCACCCGTGCCGCTCTCATGGCGTTAGCGGCGGGAGGGAGGACGCCGGTGCCTCGGCGACTTGAGGATGGCTAACGAGGCGAGGCTGCGGCCACCGCGTGGTCTTCTTGAGGTGCGGCAACAGCTGGAGCCTGTGGCTACTCCGCGCACGGTGACGGCCGCGTGCGGCGGCCCGATGCGCTTGGTAAGCTCGTTCCCCATCCTTAGGATTTCATGATTTGGGGATTTATGTTTCGGCATTGGGGAAAATTGCGGATTTTTGCTAGGGTTAGTGGAATTGAGAATTTTCCACTAGGGCGTGTCTTATAGAATTTGTAGTTCTCCTTCTCGTTCCCTACAGAGCCCGATTTGCATCCGCAATACATTAAATATGCTAATCTAGGATTAACAGGACATATTTTTTTTGAGAGAGAAGTTAACATGGCATAATTTAACAGTTACTCCCTCCGTCCCACAATGTAAGACTAGCTTGCAAAAACGTCTTACATTGTGGGACGGAGGGAGTAATTAGCGACAGTTAGAGCTAGATATGATCGTTAGGGTTAACCGTCACGCAAATACGGTTTGAATATAATCATAAGACATGATAATTAGGTGCTAACAGAACCACTTTAGATGTTCATTACCATCAAATGGCATAAGACCAAAATAATTTTTCCCTGACATAAGCCTTTTAACATTGAGCAGGGTCTAATTAGGCTTGCAATTACAGGCTAGTAGCTTGGGTACCAATGTTTAGATTTTGTGCATTACGCTTAACATAAGTATGATCTAATCCACACAATTAGAACACCACATTACTACATTAAATAGTAGGAGGTGGCATTTTGTTCTCACTGGCTATACGGCGAGGTCTTGTGCCTGCTCGATGCATGCGTGGTGAAGGCTCGGTGTAGCCGCGGTGATATAGGAGCAGCAGCAGGGTCCAAGAGCCTCACTGGCATGACCCTCACGGCAGCCGGTGGTGGAGATGCTGCAGGCAAGAGGTAGGGATGCATGAGTGCCACCAGCCTTGACCTCGTGTTAGCCAACAGGTGTAGACGTCTTGCTGATCCCCTTTAGTGCTCTACTGCTCTTTTAGGACCAGTGGTTCAGTATAGTGTTTAACCCATGTATGTATCTGTATTCCAAAGGGGCACGACCTCCCCCTTCTATTTGTGGCATCAAGGGTCCAGGGTCCTAAACCATCGTTGGTTATGGGTGCCCGGATCAAAGCACAAACGTTAGAGGAGACTTTGTCCCCTGTTTTTTTTTCGGATTATTATATGGTTAGATCATTTCCGACAGTTGATTTACATGGACACACGTCATGTTAGTATTGAGCCCGCTTGGTGTTGATCAAGTCACTGATACACTAGAGCCCGCATGTGACTAGCTGAAATGTCTTTCGTGCATGAAGCTGATGGATTTTGCTGATCGATTCTTCCCGAGTTAGTTATTTTGGTGGGAAGGACCTACATAAGCTAGACATGCACAGAAACTGGCTAACAGACAGTTGATTGATTTTCGGTGCAGCTAGCAGAATTTGCTGCTTTTCTGTCTCTTTTTACTTTATTATCAGCGTATCAGTTACAAGGCTAGTGCTTACTGACTCGGCGGCCAACACATCTATACAGCAGCACAACTCAACAGGACACCAACTCGAATAGTAATCTGGACGAAATGCCAAAATAAAATTGCTAATTTAATACTACTCGATCAGACACTCGGACAACAGAATCTACTTATGCAAAGTGATGTGCACTTTATTTCTAACACATCATAGATATCTTGTTTTGGATCCAAGAATAAGCTCTGTGTACTACATCAAACATCAAACTCTTTTTTTGGTTGGTAGCATGCATACTGCTGCATCATGCCACTTAGCTTCATCAAGCAACCGAAAGAAGCATCTGCACAACATTTTCCATGGTGGGCCTTTTTCTACCATCTTCCTCCACGCATGAAACAGCCAGCTTGACCATCATTCTCGCTTGCAAGTTATCGAACTGGCTGTTCAACCTCAAGTCAATGAAGTCAGCCAACCATAACTGTTGGCTGCCCTCCAGCTCCTGTTGGAAATATGCCCTAGAGGCAATAATAAAAGCATTATTATTATATTTCCTTGTTCATGGTAATTGTCTTTATTCATGCTATAATTGTGTTATCCGGAAATCGTAATACATGTGTGAATAATAGACATCAACATGTCCCTAGTAAGCCTCTAGTTGACTAGCCCGTTGACTATGGACATTGGATGTCATTGATAACGAGATCGCATCATTAGGAGAATGATGTGATGGACAAGACCCAATCCTAAACATAGCATAAAGATCGTATAGTTCGTTTGCTAGAGTTTTGCAATGTCAAGTATCTTTTCCTTAGACCATGAGATCATGTAACTCCCGGATACCGTAGGAGTGCTTTGGGTGTACCAAACGTCACAACGAAACTGGGTGACTATAAAGGTATACTACGGGTATCTCCGAAAGTGTCTGTTGGGTTGACACGGATCAAGACTGGGATTTGTCACTCCGTATGACGGAGAGGTATCACTGGGCCCACTCGGTAACGCATCATCATAATGAGCTCAAAGTGACCAAGTGTCTGGTCACGGGATCATGCATTACGGTACGAGTAAAGTGGCTTGCCGGTAACGAGACTGAACGAGGTATTGGGATACCAACGATCGAGTCTCGGGCAAGTAACATACCGTCTGACAAAGGGAATAGAATACGGGGTTGCTTGAACCCTTAACATAGTGGTTCATCCGATGACAACATCGAGAAACATGTGGGAGCCAACATGGGTATCCAGATCCCGCTGTTGGTTATTGACCAGAGGTCGTCTCGGTCATGTCTACATGTCCCCCGAACCTGTAGGGTCTACACACTTAAGGTTCGGTGACGCTAGGGTTATTAGGAAGACAAGTATGTGATTACCGAATGTTGTTCGGAGTCCCGGATGAGATCCCGGACGTCACGAGGAGTTCCGGAATAGTTCGGAGGTAAAGATTTATATATGGAAAGTGGTTAAACGGACTCCAGAAAGTTTCGGGGACATGCCGGTATTGTACCGGGGCCACCGGGAGGGTTCCGGGGGTCCACCGGGAAGGGCCACCCCTCCCGGGGGGCCACATGGGCTAAGTGGGAGAGGGAGCCAGCCCCTAGTGGGCTGGGCGCGCCTCCCCACCTAGGCCCATGCGGCTAGGGTTTGGAGAGGGGAAACCCTAAAGGGGAGAAGGGGGCGCCCCCCCTAGCTTGGGGGGCAAGCCACCCTTTCCTCCTCCCCTTTGGCCGCCGCCCCATCTAGAGTTTCCCCTAGGTGGCCGGCCCCCCCTTGCCCTCTCCTCCTATATATAGAGGGGTGGGGGGAGGGCTGCAACACACAATTGAAGGCGCAGCCCCTCCCCTCCCCAACTCCTCTCTTTCTCCGTCTTTGCTTGGCGAAGCCCTGCCGGAGAACTGCTGTACCAATTGCACCACGCCGTCGTGCTGCCATTGGAGTTGTCTTCCTCAACCTCTCCTTCATCCTTGCTGGATCAAGACGGAGGAGACGCCATTGTCCCGTACGTGTGTTGAACGCGGAGGCGCTGTTCTTTCAGCGCTTGGTCATCGGTGATCGGAATCACGTTGGAACGACTCCATCATCACCACTCCCTCGAACGCTTCCGTACTCGATCTACAAGTGGTATGTAGATGCAAACTCACTCCCTTGACTCGTTGCTAGATGAACTCCTAGATGATCTTGGTGAAACGAGTAGGAAATTTTTTTTGTTTTCTGCAACGTTCCCCAACAGCTCCAGCATCAGATTTTCTGTAAGCATCCTAACAACCCTTCCAAGGACTGTCTCCACTGCCTCGTTGGCATTTGATGCCCAGTCTGAAACACGAGCCCCCTTGAGTAGTTCTAGGAGAACCACTCCAAAGCTGTAGACATCTACCTTTGCTGTTATTGGATGGCCAGAAACCCACTCAGGAGCTATGTAACCTCTAGTTCCACGGACCCTCGATACATTTTTATTGGATCCACCTCTGTTCACAAGTTTTGCAAGGCCAAAGTCGGTGATCTTTGGCTCCAAGTTTTCATCCAACAGTATATTCTCAGGCTTGAGGTCACAATGGATAACCCATTCCAAGCACTCATGATGAAGATAGGCCAATCCTTTTGCCACCCCTAGGGCAACCTTAAATCTTTGGTTCCATTCGAGTAAGATCTGCGGGGTCTTGCTACTAAACAGGGTTTTATCCAACGAAGCATTCTCAACGTACTCTAAGACCAATATCCTGTGTGGACCATCAGAACAGAACCCCCAAACCCTCACCAGATTCATATGGTAAATCCTTCCAATCACACTCAGTTCATGCTGGAATTCTTCTTCGCCTTGGTTTATGTCTGCCAACCTTTTCACCGCTACTACCCTCTTGTCTTTCAAGACCCCCTTGTATACAATACCAGATGCCCCGCATCCAATCTGGTCCTTGAACTTTCGAGTTGCCCTCTGCAACTCCTTGTAAGTGTATCTACGGAAATGGTTAGTTATCATTTCATAGCCAACCTCAGCTGGCCATACTCCTGTTAACTGCTTGCCCTCCCTTCTCAACACAAACCAGCATCCGAATGCCACAAATATTACCTCTACACAAAATATCGCTGACAAGAATACATACAAGTACAAGTACTGTGGGTGTGATCCACTCTGACTGCTCTTGGTTGATCCAGAAAATCTGTAGTGAAAATTTTGTTCTTTGCACTACAGTTAGGAGCATATCTATGACCAAAAGGTTGTGAGTGAGGAATTGAGGACTCTGAGACCTGTAATGTCTTAGGAAGCTTGAGATAGATAGAACGACCCAAACCCGGGCTGGTTACACCACCAACAAGGGATGACTTCGGAAAGCAACTTCCACTTCCTTGCCAGTATGAGAAACCTTTGCAATTGCAGTTGTTCATGCATATCTTCTTGCATGTATGAAATGAAACTGAGGTACTGCTACTTTGATCATTACCTCGGAAGTCGGTGTTGTGTAGCTTCACAAACATCTCCTGCCCATCACAACTGAGATTGAATTTTGGCCTGCAACCTTTGCTCCGGTCCCTTTGGTCAATGATCTCATGTCCAGGGGCACATGCACAAGCTGGCCTAGGTGTATACACACATATTCCATTCATACCACAGAGACCACGTACAGAGCAGGTCTGAGGATATGCCATCCATGTGACCGACCATCTTCCATCTGACTTATTTAGACTGTATAATCTAAGGTTGCCATCATAATTCAATGTTAGCCTCCTCATAACCTTGAGACCCCAGTCAGTCGCCTTAAAAGTTAAATTGTCACTTCCAAGGAAATAACCTGAGCTATCTAGGACCCCAATTGTGGTGGTATTAAACGAGCTTCTTTGCTTTTCCCAGATATTCTTATTAGGATCTGGCCAATAGATAAAAGAGATATCCGTCTGATCATAAAACAGTGTGAGTAAATGTTGATCATCAAAATGGAAGCTGTATCGCCCAGGAACAAGTAACCTATTAGCAGATACCAACTTTGTAGCAGAAGTAATGTTCTGATTTGGCAGCAATGTATCAGTAGGAGAATCAAAACTTTGCCACAAAATGATATCACCTTGGCCCTTCATGATGAGGTTCCCGGTGTCCAACAACTGGACTTGTTCGGCTTTTGATGAAGAGCTAACATTGGTTTCCCACACGGCCTGGCCATTGTAATCTTTTACAACCATTCCGCCATCCTCATATAGCATGACTTGGGATCCCCAGGAGTACACGGGGTGGAGATGATTTGCACTCCAGACGACAGTCTTTTCATGAGCTATGTTGGAGAACCAAATAGAGAAAATGAAGGCATTCCCAGAAATGTTGTTGAAGCCGCAGGTGAAAGTACCATCTGGTGAATGGAGCACGTCAGAGCTATCCTCTACGGAGAGAGAGGAGCCTGGCGAGAGGAATTCACGAGCCGAGATCCGCAAAAACAGATGAATCAGATTTAGAAGAAGCAGAGAGGTGGAGTGTATTTCCATATTTGTTGAGGCACTCTAGTTGATCTTTAGAATGTACACAAATGGATGCTACTCAGCTACTGTATATAGGAACCAACTAGAGGAAGCAATATACTTCTGTAATTCAGTACGACACTGATAGGTGCTTGTCCTTTTGTTGAGGGTGATAATTTGCTCTTGTTTGTCAACCAGTCAATCAATGGTTAGCTGTAATTTCTTTGTTTCTTGAATATGCGCGTTGTAGAATTATCTTTTATTTCAGCTGGCTGATGTATACTCCTGAATAAGGCTCCAGACTCCCAAGGCATCATTCAATTTGGGCCACTCATTGCTTAATCTGACCATCCATTACATAGTAGATAAGTCAAAAAACATACCTCTATTTGTTTCAAACTTCCAATTGTGTGGTGACAACGATTTGGCTACTCCCTCAGTTCACTATTATAAGATATTCTACTCCATCCGATCTATATTAATTGATAGTACTAAATCAGCGACAATTAATATGGAACTAAGTAAAAAAATTGATTTGGATGTATATAGATGCATTTTAGTGTGTTGGTTCACTCATTTCATTCCGTATATAGTCCATACTGAAATATCCAAAACATCTTATATGTGTGAACGGAGGGAGTATTTCCTACAAAGGTTGCTGCCCAGGTCCACACTTCTTC
Organism: Triticum monococcum; assembly: GCA_034509565.1. NCBI lineage: Eukaryota > Viridiplantae > Streptophyta > Magnoliopsida > Poales > Poaceae > Triticum > Triticum monococcum. The sequence goes on from CM067847.1 coordinate 779,714,307, forward strand.
ATGTCACCTTCTCTCAATCGCTTCTTGTCCGTCTCTTGAATGGCAACTTGTTCTATTCAGTCAACAATTCAACTATATTGAAGTCTTTGTCTTTCAGGGCTTCCGGATGGCTGATGTATACTCCTGCAATAAAGCTTTTGGGGCATGATTCGAGCCTCTCGTGCTTCAGCCAATCATCCATCGTACAGACGGCAAGTGAAATAAGTCTCTATTATTTCAACAGTTGGTTGCTATCGGAAAGAAACCGTAAACTTGGCAACATATGGACTTCAGCGGTGCAGATAGACAGAGAAGTCTTCATTTTTTCAAAAGAAACTGACATCTGACAATAACAATAATGAGAATTCAAACGTTGAACATTGAAACCTGGAAAATAACAGTTGTTGGTTCATGCATTGCAGCACATGATTCACAGGAATAATTAGCATTAGACTGGAGATTTCTTTACTAGTATAGTTTTCATTTTTCTCATTAGTATTTGTTTAGACTGTATGGTTACCTGCGACATAGAATAGAGATAAAAGCATTAGTAAAGGCTCATTCATGACATGGAATAGAGATAAAAGCATTAGTAAAGGCTCATTCATTGAAAATCAAAATCATAGAGACAGGAAAAGAGAATGAGTTTCTATCATCTCCCAATTATTAGCAGTGGCATTTCAGAAAGCGAATTTGTGCATAGCATCCTTTCGAGATTCAACTAATTGATCTGTAAATTTTCTCCTTTTTGTTTTCTCACAACCAGATAAATGCTTTTGAGGCAACATTATTATTAGGAAAAAAACAGGGATAGAGAACGCCTGAATTCTTGAAGGGAAGTCATGAATGCGCTACTCAAGAGCCTTTTAGTAAATTAGGAAATCTCACACTTAAGCTATCCGATAATCCAAATTCAAGCAATGCATCTTGTATCGTACCAAAAGAGAGGAAACAAGTCAAACATCAATTCATCGGAATTGAAATAAATAGACAAGGGTAAAAGAGTTGGATACAAACTTACATGAATGCTGAATGGTTTGGGAGCTTGGCTTTAACAACGCATGAACTCCACGTCACCGCATGTCATCGGGATGTGGCCACGGTCCGGTTCGTGTTAAACTACTAGGTCGCGACCTTGTTAAACAAAAAGAGCCGGTTTTCGACTATTTTTTCGGGTTTTGTTTTTTTATTTTTTTCTTGTTTTTATTGGTTTTTCCTTTTCTTTGATTTCCTTTTGTTTTTTTTCATTATTCACTATCTGTTTCCTTTTCTTTCTTTTTTCTTCGATTTTGTTTTTTCCCCTTGTTTTTATTGGCTTTTCTTATGTTTCTCTAGGGTTTTATTGTTTTTCTATACACCTATCTAATATTTTTTTGATACAAGTATAATATTTTTCAAATACAAGATTAACATTTATTGAATACATGGTAACATTTTTTACATACATTTAACATTTTTAAATACTTAAATAATTTTTTTTAAATACTATATTATCATTTTTTGAATACATGGTCAACCTTTTTTTCTATACATATTTTACAGTTTTTACAAATCCTTGATTAACATTTTCCAGAAAACAAGTTCAACATTTTTTCAATAAATCGTCAATATATTTTCTGTTCACATTTACCATTTTATTAAATTACTTGATTATAATTTCATAAACTAAATTAACATATTATTAATATTTTATGTAAAGTGTTTTTAATATATTTGTTTAGAATATTTGGAAGTATAAACGAAAGTACAAAATGAAGGAGAAAACGAAATAAAAATGTGAAAAGAAACAACCAAAGAACGAAGCTGCGCCCTGGGCCGGCCCATACGCTCGCGCGACAGGAAGGCCAGTGACTTGGAATGTTGCCTCGCTAGAAGCGAGGTATAGGTGCGCCCTATGTCTCGCTTATAGCAAGATATGGCTGGCTCGCCTGAAGAGAGAGCGACAGGCCTTAGATGCCCTCCTTTATTTTTATTTTTATGCGTTGTTTGTTTTCAGTTTTTGCTTTCTTTTTTTTACATTGGTTTACCCTTAGAAATATTCTAAATATCTATTACAAATAACACTGTACACATAATGTTGAAAAATGACAATCATGCATTTGAAAATATTAAATGTGTATAGAAAAAAGTATACAAAAGGTGTACAATGTGTATGGAAAAAAGTAGGCATAAAAAAAATACAAGGATTCAAAAATGTTAAACATGTAATAGAAAAATGTTAAACGTGTATATGTGGGTACGCAAATTTACAATGTTTATTAAAAAAGATAGACATCAAACAATATACATTTTAAAAGATGTTAATCATGTATATGTGTTTTGAAAATGTAAAATATCTCTACTCTTATAAAAGACCAAGTTGATGATGATGGTGTGCTTGCCATCCTGCAATATAAATCGTCTGATCTATATCTGATGGATAGAAAGCAAATTATGGCAATTTTGCAAAAAGGTACCCACACCCCTTTCCACGTTTGCAGATAAGGTCTTCTCTCGTTCATCTTTGTCTCCCATAAGATAAACAATTCGTATAAATGCATCTTGATATTCCATGCAACGCATGGGCCTCTTGCTAGTGTATAAATAAAGTGTTCCTGATGTATACAAAACATAAAAATATTTAATGAAAAAGTAAACATTAATAATTATATATTTAGAAAATTGATAATCTTGTATTTTCAAAATGTTTAACGTGTTTACAAAAAAAATTCCAATGTATGCAAAAATGTATAGTGTGTAAGGAAAAAAGTAGATATAAAAAAGTTTTCAAAAATGTAATTATGTATTTCCAAAATAGTAAATATGTATATAAAAATGTCATGATGTTTACAAAAAAATGTACCATATGCATGGAAAAATATGGACATCAAAATATATAAGTTTTCAAAAATGTTAATCATGCATTTCCAAAAATATGCTTGGGTGGTAATACTGCTCCTCAGAGCGGTAGTACCGCTCGTATGCGGGCTGCGGGCTGAATAATTTGTTCCCCACTATATAAAGGGGGTCTTCTTCCCCCAAGAAGACCACCTCTTCCTCGAGAAACTCCATTGTTGATTCAAAAGCTTAGTTTCGCCCGACCCCTCTTCCTAACCAATCAAACATGTTGATTCTTTAGGGATTGCTTGAGAAGGCCCCGATCTACACTTTCATCAAGAGAAATTTGATTTCACCCACTAATCTCTTGCGAATCTTGTTACCCTTGGGTGTTTGAGCACCCTAGACGGTTGAGGTCATCTCAGAGCCATATTCCATTGTGGTGAAGCTTCGTGGTGGTGTTGAGAGCCTCCAATTAAGTTGTGGAGATTGCCCAACCTTGTTTGTAAAGGTTTGGTCGCCACCTTCAAGGGCACCACTAGTGGAATCACGACATCTCGCATTGTGTGAGGGCGCGAGAAGAATACGATGGCCCTAGTGGCTTCTTGGGAGCATTGTGCCGACACACCGCTGCAATGGAGACGTACTTCTCCTTAAAGGGAAGGAATTTCAGTAACACATCCTCGTATTCACCGGCTCCACTTGTGGTTATCTCTTACCTTTACTTTGTGCAAGATTTACTTGTCTTGTATCCTTTGCTTGCTTGTGTTGTTGTTGTTGCTAGCATCATATAGCTAGTTGCACATCTAGACAACCTATTTGTTGCTAAACCTAATTTGTTAAGAAAAGCTAAAATTTGGTAGTTGCCTATTCACCCCCAGTCAACCATATCGATCATTTCACCAGGACATGCTTGTTGATGATGACCTTGATGAAGGAAATATGCCCTAGAGGCAATAATAAAGTTATTATTTATTTCTTTATATCATGATAAATGTTTATTATTCATGCTAGAATTGTATTAATCGGAAACATAATACATGTGTGAATACATAGACAAACAGAGTGTCACTAGTATGCCTCTACTTGACTAGCTCGTTGATCAAAAATGGTTATGTTTCCTAACCATAGGCATGAGTTGTCATTTGATTAACGGGATCACATCATTAGGATAATGGTGTGATTGATTTGACCCATTCCGTTAGCTTAGCACTTGATCGTTTAGTTTGTTGCTATTGCTTTCTTCATGACTTATACATGTTCCTATGACTATGAGATTATGCAACTCCCGTTTACCGGAGGAACACTTTGTGTGCTACCAAACGTCACAACGTAACTAGGTGATTATAAAGGTGCTCTACAGGTGTCTCTGAAGGTACTTGTTGGGTTGGGGTATTTCGATATTAGGATTTGCCACTCCGATTGTCGGAGAGGTATCTCTGGGCCCACTCGGTAATGCACATCACTATAAGCCTTGCAAGCATTGCAACTAATGAGTTAGTTGCGGGATGATGTATTACGGAACGAGTAAAGAGACTTGCCGGTAACGAGATTGAACTAGGTATTGAGATACCGACGATCGAATCTCGGGCAAGTAACATACCGATGGCAAAGGGAACAACGTATGTTGTTATGCGGTTTGACCGAGAAAGATCTTCGTAGAATATGTGGGAGCCAATATGAGCATCCAGGTTCCGCTATTGGTTATTGGCCGGAGACATGTCTCGGTCATGTCTACATAGTTCTCGAACCCATAGGGTCCGCACGCTTAAAGTTTCGGTGATGATTGTATTATGAATTTATGTGATTTTATGTACCAAAGGTAGTTCAGAGTCCTGGATGAGATCGGGGACATGACGAGGAGTCTCAAAATGGTCGAGACGTAAAGATCGATATATTGGACGACTATATTCAGACATCGGAAAGGTTCCGAGTGATTCGGGTATTTTCGGAGTACCCGGGAGTTACGGGAATTCACCGGGAGAAGTATTGGGCCTTATTGGGCCATACGGGAATAGAGGAGAGGGGCCAAAAGGAAGGAGGCACATGCTCTCCCTCTGGTCCGAATTGGACAAGGGGTGCAGCCCCCTTTTCCTTTTCCCTCTCCCCATCTTTCCTTCTCTCCTACTCCGGAAAGGAAAGGGGAATCCTACTAGGACTTGGGAGTCCTAGTACGACTCCCCACACTTGGCGCGCCCCCTCTAGGGCCGGCCTCTCCCTCCCTCCTTTATATACGGGGGCAGGGGGCACCTCTAGACACACAAGTTGATCTGTTGATCTCTCCTAGCCGTGTGCGGTGCCCCCCTCCACCATATTCCACCTCAGTCATACCGTAGTGGTGCTTAGGCAAAGCCCTGCATTGGTAGCAACATCATCACCGTCATCACGCCGTCGTGCTGACGGAACTCTCCTGTGAAGCTCTGCTGGATCGGAGCTCACGGGACGTCATCGAGCTGAACGTGTGCTGAACTCGGAGGTGCCGTGCGTTTGGTACTTGGATCGGTCGGATCGTGAAGACATACGACTACATCAACCGCGTTGTGCTAACGCTTCCGCTTTCGGTCTATGAGGGTACGTGGACACACTCTCCCCCCTCATTGCTATGCATCACCATGATCTTGCGTGTGCGTAGGAATTTTTTGAATTACTACGTTCCCCAACACTTGAGAGACGAGCCCAGTGGCCTTGTGCAGAACCTGCTCTCATGCACCTTCATGATCTCCTTGGCAGCCTCGGCGGAGGAGGCGATGATCACAGGATTCTCGCCAAACTTTAGGAGCATCAGAGGGCCATGGCAGCGAGATAGGTCTCGCAAGGCACGGTGTAGGAGAGCACCAAAAAGATGGTGGAGGCTGCCGATGACAGGAAGCTGCAATGGACCTGAAGAGAGCTGCAAACAGTGGTTGCGAGGGCTGAGGGAAGCTCTGTACAGTCGAATCTGGTACAGAAGAGGAAGAAGAGCTAGCAAATAGAAGTATGCATCATTCTCCATGATTGAGCTATCAAATACTCCCTCCGTTCCTTTATATAAGGTGCATTTGTTTTTTGATAAAATTCCACAATGTAAGGTGCATTTCTTATAATTTCTCCTAATTCCGTCGTTAGCCCTTCAAAAAAAGGAGAGTATCTCTCCCCTGATTGCATGCATATCTTCTTGTAAAGAGAAAAAGGAAAATATCTCTCTCCTGATTGTGTTTATCTCTTATTCTCCTGATTATGATAGTTGCTCTTTAATTGAGTGTATATCCTTGTTGCAATACTTGATAAATTCACCCAATGCATATGAGCAAATTAAAGCTTTTACTAAACATATTGTAGAAGTTATGATGAAAGCTTTAGAAAAAAAAGTTAGAATTGGAGGTTTCAATACCTAGAAAATTATATGATGAATGGGAACCTACAATTAAAATAAAGATAAAAAATAATGAGTGCAATGTTTTATGTGATTTAGCTGTTAGCGTTTCAACAATACAAACATATTTATGTGATGTGCTAGGCCTTCATGATATGGATGAATGTTCTATTAATTTGCACTTAGCGGTTTCCACTATTAAGAAACCTTTGGGTAGAATAAATGATGTTCTCATTTTGGCAAATGGGAATTATGTGCCTGTTGATTTCATCTTCATCAAACTTTAAAAGAGGGTATACCTCTATCATCTGTAGTGGTGGTGTGCCAAGTCCATGTATTTTTTCAGTAGGAGGTAAAATTTTAACATCCGCAGCGTTAATACATTTTTCCTCCATACATTTGGAGTGAGAAATAAGTTACTCCTCTTCTTTGGAGTGGTTTTAAGCGCTGGTTCAGGAAGAGTCTAGTCATCCTAATTCTTCAATATATTATTCAATAATTCTTCAACTTGTTAAACAGTTCATTCTCTGAAAACACAATCAGCACAATTATCTAGGAAGTCCCTAGAAGCATCAGTTAGTCCATTATACTCCCTCTGTTCAAAAATACTTGACTTCCATTTGTCCAAAAATGGATGTACCTGTATACTAAAACATGTCTAAATACATTTATATTTTGACAAATGGAAGGCATGTATTGTGGAACGGAGGGAGTGGAAGATATCAAGTATTTCATTTATCTTATGAGGATGATCAAGCAAAGTTTTAAGTAATTGGAGAAGTCTCCCCAAGCTTGTGGGAGACTCTCTTCTTCAATTTGCACAAAGTTAATTATTTCATGTAAGGCAGCTTGTTTCTTATGAGCAGAGAAATATTTTTCAGAGAAGTAATAAATCATATCCTCGGGAATACGCACACAACTAGGAGCAAGAGTATTGTACCATATCTTAGCATCACCCTTTAATGAGAACGGAAATAGCTTAAGGATGTAGTAGTAACGAATTTTCTCATCATGAACAAACAGGATGGCTATATCATTTAATTTAGTAAGATGTGCCACAACAGTTTCAGTTTCATAGCCATGGAAATGACCATATTCAACCAAAGTAATTAACTCTAGGTCGACAAAGAATTCACAATCCTTTCAGCATTCAAGGATTTTTCTTTCAACTTGCATAATAATTTCTTAAGACCATCTCTATCTTTACATGCAAGAAAGTCTCTAGCTACCTCTCCATTCATAACATAACCCTCAGGTATCTTAGGCAACTCAAATCTAGGAGAGCTAGGTCTAATAGGTGTTTCATAGTTTTCAGTTTCAAAGACTTCATCAGTATCAGTAATTTCATCAGTTTCAACATTCTCTATTCTTGAGTTTTAACAAGTTGTTCATCAAAAAATTCACCTAGTCACACATGATCATCAATAAAGGTACTAGCATCATCATACACATCATTCATAACAGAAGTAGCATCATCAATAACTTGCGACATATCAGAAATAATAGCGGATGGTGGTGTTGCAAGTCTATTCAAAACAGAAGGTGAATCAAGTACAGAGCTAGATGACAGTTCCTTACCTCCTCTCATTTTAGAGGGAAAAATCTTGGTTTTGGTATCTTTCATATTCTTGATAGTAAAAAATAGATATAAATCCCAAGTGAGTCAAAAAAAATATAGCTATGCTCCGCAGCAACGGCACCAGAAAAAGTCTTGATAACTCATAAGTAGAGGGTATCGCAACAGTTTTCGAGGGTAGAGTATTCAACTCAAATTTATAAATTTGACACAAGGGGAGCCAAAGAATATTTTGAAGTATTAGCAGTTGAGTTGTCAATTCAGCCACACTTGGAGATTAAATATCTGCAGCAAAGTGACCAGTAGCACAGTAGTATGCTAGTTTGATAGTAGTAGTGTCAATAGCAGTGGTAACATAACACCAGTAATTGTTTTCTAGCAGTTGAAACAGTAGCAATAGCAATAGTAACTTAGCAAGAATAATATGTGAAAAGCTCGTAGGCATTGGATCGGTGATCTCGTTGGATAATATTCATCATATAACAGTCATAACCTTGGGCGATACAAAATTAGCTCCAGGTCATAAATATAATTAGGCATGTATTCCATAAATAGTCATACGTGCTTATGGAAAAGAACTTGCATCTTTTGTCCTACCCTCCTATTGCAGCGGGGTCCATAAGGAAACTAAGGGATATTAAGGCTTCCTTTTAATAGAGAACCAGAATAAAGCATTCACACATAGTGAATACATGAACTCATCAAAATTCGCTCGTCACCAAAAAGTATCCCAATTATTGTCACCTTGGGGTTTATGGATCATAACATGAAATAGGGGCATATAACTTGCAAGATCGGATCATGAACATAGATATAAAGGTGAAAACCTAAACGGTTCAGATCTTAAATCATGGCACTTGAGACCTAGTGACAAGCATTAAGCATAGCAAGGTCATAGCAACATCAATCTCAGAACATAGTGGATACTAGGGATCAAGCCCTAACAAAACTAACTCAATTACATGATGAATCTCATCCCACTCCTCGTTGACCAGCAAGCCTACGAAGGAATTACTCACTACCAGCGGTGAGCATCATGAAATTGGTGATGGAGGATGGTTGGTGATGACGAAGACCAAAGACCCCCCCCCCCTCTCCGAGCCTCTCGGAGCCCCGAAGGTGGCGGCGAATCCGTATCATAAAACTCGATGAAACTTCCTCTCTATTTTTATGGAAAAAAGGATTTTATAGCATCAAAATTAGGGTCAGCGGAGCCTCATGGGCCCCACTACCCACCACGGGGTGCCAGAGGGGGGTGACATGCCCGGGTGCCTTCTGGGCAGCTCCCCCCCCCACCCCGTCTCCAGTGGGTCTTGGTTCCAGTATTTTTATTTATTTCAAAATAATTCTCCAAAAAGTTTCGTCCAATTCTGAGAACCTTTATTTCTGCACAAAAATAACACCATGGTAGTTCAGCTGAAAACAACGTAAGTTCGGGTTAGTTTCATTCAAACCATGCAAATTAGTGTCCAAAACAAGAGCAAAAGCGTTAGGAAAAGTAGATATGATGGAAATGTACCATTACCCACTGTTGTCGTAGGGGGTCGCTCTTCCTTTGCTCCTCCTCTGGGATCTTAGTAAAGTAGGAGCAGTGGAGAAAGACCGACCATCGCCAACAGTCGATAAGAGTTATTCTTGGAGGAAAGAAATCGACTTTTGACGATGAAGGTCGATCTGTGTGAGTTCTTCTCATGTGATATACCTTTGTAACTCATGGTGGACTGACCTATCTCAACCATCACCAAAAGTCGACATACCAGTGAGAGATTGTCCACCATATAAACAAACCAGAGAGATGAGAGTTGTAAGAGATGTTCCCGGAGAAAAAAAATAGACTTTTGACGATGATGGCCGATCTAGGAGAGTTCATCTCGTGATACCTTGGGTACACCTGATGAGCTCGCCCGGATCGACCGTCACCGAAAGTAGAAATACCCATGAGAGTCTCCACCATATGTACACCTACCTTGATAAATTTTCTTAGAAGTAATCTTTGATGTTTGATTCTTAACTTATTTTTCATTGTGTAATGAAAGGTGTTAGCACCGGTCGATCTTGTGGTTATGTCTTCCTACGATGATGCAACTTACATTAGGGTCGACTCTGTGGTCATGGAGAAGCGCGCAAAGTGAGGACCCCTTGGTGGCGCTCATTGAGGAGAACCCGCAGCTGATCCTAATAAAGTATTTTGCGGATCTGGCTAAGAAGAATCCGCCAACTATGGACAGCGAGGGCCCCCAACGTAAGGAGAGTGACGACCCGGTGCCATTTAGTCCACCAACCATCATTCCCAACGACGCTTGGTCCTCCATTGCGGGGGGAAGTCCCCACGTGTTCTGACTCCACGATTATTGGTTTCACCGACTACACCTCGGAGTAGTCCACCTAGATAGTTTGACGATGATTTAGTGACATAGTTATGTAGCTGCTGATGCGGACTTGGATTACCACTTGTGATGTTTTTGGGTATATGAGTGATAAATGCTTACGTGGATTATGTATGATGTGTTATTTTTAACCTGCGTTCCTTTTGGAATCCTTTTCTCTTTTTCTGTAGATGAAGTGATATGCGGTGTACAGGGATAGGTGTCCAGGAGTCTATAATTCATGATCTGCATGCAATGAACAAGTGCCTCATTATGAAGGCAGCTCCTTCGATTCGTTCAAAAGTAGAGAGGAGGAAGAGAATCATTACAATCAGTATATTCTCGATCAGTAGAGAAATCGTGAATTAGGCAATGGTGCACGTGAGCTTATTGGGTTGAGTGGACTAAATAACTTGATAATTCTCTTTCAATTCATCATAATTATGGTGTTGCATTTATGATGTGGTCGCATGTAGACATGCATTGACTACTTTGTTGTTTAGTGAGTAGGCACTTGTGCTAAATAACTACTTTGACCACTTTGTGGCTTGATATGAAGCTTGTGTGGATTATATATAATGTCTTCGTGAGTTTGTTTTTAAGCTTGTGTGGACTATATATATAAGCCCTTTGTCAGTTTGTTGTTAAGTATGTGACTTCATATGAAGCTTCTAAAATGGTATGTCTGGTTTTGCTGCAGGGTTACATGAAAGTGAGGAAGAAACAAGGCTGACAATGCATCTTTGCCAAGACCTACACTCAGACAGAACAACATTTTCCGAGAACAACACTCAAACAACACAACATATATAGTAGCGGCCCTTATTTTATTCATTTGCCATCATATAATAAAGAATAATTTATCCATTTAAATATATTGTTAGATTAGTGAGTGGTCGCATCATTTATATCAATAAAGGGTAGATTTTATTGACTCGACATGAAGTATTAACTGGATACAAACACGATGAGTACACACCCGACCTCTGAACAATAAAGATGCACACAGCCAACACCAATACACACAAATAAAACATGCTGGCAATGAGCAAAGTCATCAAAGACTAGACGAGGGAAAAATTCGAAGTGTTCTAAACAACGACCGGCCGAACTGCAGCAACGACCATCCGCACCAATCGTTCTTCTCAATACAAGGACAACGAGAAGGTTCTCCATCAGCAACGCCTTCTAGAAGAAAACAACGATCAAGCGCCGCCTTCGCCAGATCTAACTACTGAAGGCCGGATCATGGGTTTTCATCCTAAAGACCAGTCTGAGTAAACTCCAAGCCACGCACGTCTTCAAGAGGGTAACGACGCTGAAACATCGTCATTGTCAGGTATGACCAATTAGGGTCAGACCTAGAATTTTCATCCCGAAACTCGAGACCAGACACTCGATAAGCATCACCAAATCGAACTCATCATGCGATGTATGTTTCCTCCGGTTTCCACTTTCCCGCAGGTACATGCGTGCACGGTCCTAACGTGAGATGCGAAAAATACGTTTCGAAAGGCTCACAAAGGAGCGGTGATGTGTTAAAAGGCCTGCATATATATAGCACTGGACTTTATCTTATTCACTGATACAGGACAGGAGGTAGCCTTACAACAACATGAGCAGCAGCACAGTAGCTTTACAACAACATGAGCAGCAGCAACACTTATTGCTAGTACTATGCACGATCGGTGCCTTGTGCGCACGCTAGCTGCGTCACTTGACGGAGCAGTGCCCAAACTTGCCAATCCACACTTTGGCCTTCTGGGCACGCTATCTCGGGTGACACGAGGCTGTTTCTCGCCACCGTGGATTGGTGATCCACAAGTCGATGATCTCGTATACACCTACAGACTCCTGAACTACGAAGAACGTAGCATGTCAAATGATAGCCATCTGGACAACCATGGGAGTTGGGAAAGAGGCGGCTGGAGTCAACGGTGCCTTGATGCGCCAGCACCAGCGCCAGCACCATGATGGTAGCGACGCATGTCTTTGTGGAGAAGAACATGGCTGTCTAGCCTGTCGTCCTCTTCAGGTTAATTTATGGATCTCTTTCTGTCTGTGTACGTAGTCCGTTGTGGTGTGGCCTCACCTTAGGCCGTATTAATTTATAGTCCCGTGCGTCTACTTGGTCCGATAATAGCAGATAGATGCCAACTTGCCAACACAAATGAAAAAGCAATACATTTGGCTGATATTAGTTCTGTTTTAGCGTACAAACCATCGTCTATGGAGCACTCTAGATATGCGTACGTGTACGTAGTTGTAACGCACAGCTGAAAAAGCAATGGGTTAAGCGTAAAAGGCACCACATCTGGAGCGCTCAAGACATATCTGTGTAGGTGTACTTAGTGCTAGCGTGCAAGTTAACAAGCAATACAGTTTGTCATGTATTTAGTCGGCACTAACGCACAAAACGCCACTGATATAGCAAGATAGACTTGCGTACGTGTACTACGTACTTAACCATAAGTCACCCACAGCCCTCTTGTTCGCTCCTGTTTAGGTGGTGTAGATTGTTTCCCCAAGGACAATGAATTAGTTTGGAGTGCTTCCAAATCTGGCGCAGATTGTTTCCCCGAGAAAACAAAATTAGGTGGGACCGATTCTAAATTTGAAGTGTAGTCTACCGGTTTAGCCCTCCACTTCATTGATCTATCCCAACTTCCCATACACGATATCCCTTCTTTAGTTTGTTTTGTTCGCTAGCCCTGTAATTGAGAATGATCTAAGGTCATATTTTCAACAGATAAGGTGGAAGAGCTCTTTATAATGTCAGAGTAAAGTAAGCACAGCAGGAGGCTGAAGGATAGGTGACAAGAGGCGGTGTCATCTCCACATCCTTGGACCAAAACATTGCGCTTCTGTTAGACAGCTAGCATGGACGACAAACAATTAGAGCCATCAATATGAGTATGGAAATGGTTGAAACACGTCATCGTCAGTTCGTCACCACGAACCCACCCGAGGACATGGCTCAAGTCGATGTGGTTGTGTGTCACTCTGTTAACCAAAAGTAATGTGCGTGAACCAGAGTTTAGAGCAATGCAAAAAAATATTCATGTGATGTATGGACTTCCGAAATGTTCTTCAAGTGATATGCGTAGCTCTAGTTCAGCAAAAGAGTAGACATTTTCCTGCGAAGGGTATCACTGAAAGCGAAATGTACATCAAATAGTCTGGCAAAATAACTGAAGGGTATCACTTGTTGTGTGCTATTCGTGTTGCTGCATGATATGTTACAAATACCCGAGGTGAGACATGTTGGCCTTTCCACTATGCCAGTTGCCTCATTACTGGTATTGTTCTCTTTTCTCGTTACCGTGTTCCGGCATCCCTGTGATCAAATAACCCTTTACTGGTCACCGAGTGTTCAATTCTCTCACTGGGACTGGATCATGCATCTCTGTTCTTTTGATGATCACACATTTTGAAACCCTTGTATTTGTGCAGAATTGCCTGAAGGGTTCTCTGTTGAAAATAATGTCAAGAGAGTTGTTGATGCTCATTTATCCTTTTTACCCAGAAATTTCTCTGCCCCTTACGAACTGAACAAGGTTGGTGCTCATTCATTGATTTTAGTTCGCGGTAAGCCATTTATTTCATGACAATGGACCTCATCTGTATCTGCAACGCAGACACTATTTTTTGAGGCACCTTTTTTTTCGAAAAGGGGGACTCTCCGGCCTCTGCATCAGAACGATGCATACGGCCACATTTATTAGAAAGTAAAAAATATTCAACAAGGTCTTAAAGTCTGCAGGCCCAAAAGGAACGGCTAGCTCACACAGAGCCTCAACGCCATAACAGAATGCCCATCAAGCCACAACCGGCTGGCAAAAGAGATAGGTAAACTAATCGCCTATCCTATTACATGACCGCCATCCAAATCGGTTGAAGATATCCCGCGCTACCATCTCCCACCGGACAGATCCAGTAACCAAACGCTCCCTGGCCTTCGTCGGAGTGAGTAAGGACCACATACGGATCAGCGCAGTAGCCCGGAATACAACCTGCAAAAAATGAATAGTTGTTGTTCTGTTAAAAACCAAATCATTTCTGTAATTCCAAATTGCCCATAACAACGCACAAACTCCTACACGAATGTGTCTAGCTGTTTCAGACTCTATCCCAGCAAGCCACGCCCCGAATAACGTGTTGACCGAAGTCGGAGGAGTAATGTTAAAGGCAATTTGCACAGAGCGCCACAAACCTCGTGCCAACGGGCAGTCAAAAAAAAGGTGCTTAATAGTCTCGTCCCGATCACAGAAACTACACCTAGTAGAACCTGTCCAGTGGCGCTTAACCAGATTGTCCTTTGTTAAAATTACTTGTTTATGTACAAACCACACAAACACTTTAATCTTCAAAGGTACTTTGACTTTCCAAACATATTTGGAACTAGGAATCACATTAGTGTTAATTAAATCGATATACATCGATTTGACTGTGAACTCCACAGATCTAGTAAGCTTCCAACACAATTGATCGGGGTGAGGAGCTAACTGAACCTCCATCCGTCTACGCACCAAGTGAAGCCATGCTTCCCATCGATCGCCCATAAGCACCCTCCTAAACTGAATGTTGAGCGGAATGGACTGCATAACCGTGGCAACAAGAGCCTCACGACGTTGAACAATACGATATAGGGACGGATACTGGATCGCCAAAGGTGCATCGCCAAGCCACGTATCCTCCCAGAATCGAGTGTTGTTGCCATTACCGACAATAAATCTAGTTTTGTTTAAGAAGGTAGCTTTGACTCTCATAAGCCCCTTCCAGAACGGCGAATCAGTTGGTCTCATCGTGACCTGGGACAGGGTCTTGGACTGGAGATATTTATTACGTAAAATCTGCACCCACGTTGCCTCCGTCTCAAATGACAACTTATACAACCACTTACTTAGAAGGCATCTGTTCTTGACCTCAAGATTTTTAATACCAAGGCCTCCCTGGTCCTTTGGTCGACAGATAATATCCCATTTGGCCAGTCGGTATTTTCTCTTAAGTTCATCACTTTGCCAAAAGAATCGGGATCGATAGAAGTCCAGCCTTTTCCTAACCCCAACTGGGACCTCAAAGAAGGACAAGAGGAACATAGGCAAACTCGTAAGCACCGAGTTAATAAGAATCAACCGGTCTCCATAAGACTTGAGTTTTCCTTTCCAGCAACTCAGTTTTTTCTCAAATCGATCCTCTATGCACTTCCACTCGTTGTTCGTTAGCTTACGGTGGTGAATGGGGATACCTAGATACGTAAAAGGCAAAGCCCCCACTTCACAACCAAACAATTGTCTATATGCCTCTTGTTCGTCTTTGGCTCTACCAAAGCAGAACAACTCGCTCTTATGGAAATTAATATTTAACCCCGTCAATTGTTCAAATAAGCATAAGACTAACTTCATATTTCTCGCTTTTGCCAAATCGTGTTCCATGAAGATGATTGTATCATCAGCGTATTGTAGGATGGACACACCACCATCAACTAGATGAGTCACCAATCCACCCACCTGACCGGCCTCCTTTGCCCTTCCTATCAGGATCGCCAACATATCAACCACAATATTGAACAAAATTGGAGACATAGGATCGCCTTGTCTCAGACCCTTATGCGTTTGGAAATAATGACCTATATCATCATTCACTTTAATTCCAACACTTCCTTTTTGCGTGAATGATTCCACCTGGCGTCGCCAAGCTTCATCAAAGCCCTTCATGCGTAAGGCCTGTTGAAGGAACGGCCATTTGACTTTATCATAGGCCTTTTCGAAATCCATCTTAAAAATAACTCCATCAAGTTTTTTCATGTGAATCTCATGGAGCGTTTCATGAAGGACCACAACCCCTTCCAGGATGTTCCTGTCCGGCATGAAAGCCGTCTGAGTAGGCTGCACCACGGCGTGCGCAATCTGTGTTAGCCTAATCGTCCCAACCTTGGTAAAAATTTTGAAACTGACATTCAGAAGACAGATAGGCCAAAATTGCTCGATTCTCACGGCCTTTGTTTTCTTAGGAAGCAGGGTGATTGTTCCAAAATTAAGCTGGAAAAGCTGCAAATGTCCCGAGAACAAATCATGGAACATCGGCAACAGGCCCCCTTTAATAATATGCCAGCACTTCTTATAAAACTCAGCCGGGAAATCATCCGGACCGGGTGCCTTATTATTTTTCATCTGGGAGATGGCCTTGAATACCTCCTTTTCCGAAAAAGGGGCGGTTAAGATATTTTTTTTGAGGCACCTATTCCCCCAATAGGGGAGATATACCCCCTTTGACACGCGGCTAGTTATATCTTAGTTGCGAGCTCCTTTTCACCTCTCTTCTTACTGTATCTGTAATTCTGTATGCACCATTTTTGGCTTAACTTTTAAATAATATAAAGGCTTGGCTTTGCTGTTTATCTTCTATCATGTACTCGACATATTGGAATAAATTCAGGTTTAGTCGTTGTAGAAACAACTGAATGAAAACAGGTGCATATTCATTGGAAGCTCTGCAAGTGAGAGAGTTCCGTTTCACATTCCTAGCATCATGATGGCAGGGGAATTTATATCACCTGAACATCCATTAGCCCGGAAAAAGAAGGGATCGGCACATGATGAGTATGTAAACTGTCGCTCTGCAGCTCGTTTCGGTCTAGACTCTAGACCCACGGTGTAGCTGGAAACACCAACCTGTAGCGCAATCGTTCTGGCATACAGGTTGGAGATGACCTCTTCTATGTAGTAATGCTGGCCATTAGGTTGTGTATCATTTCTCATGAGTTTCTTAGTTCAGTCTGCCTTGTTTGATGGGCTCCGAGAACCTTTAAGCTGAAGTTGTTATCTATTAGTAAACTTTATTAGATTATAGTTAGCAACCTGTTTACTAATTATGCAAAAATCATGTAAGCTATTCCACAGCCATCTTAGACTTAGCACTTATCATGCAAAATTATCTACCTAGTTGGTTGTCTGAAGTTAGCGACACAAAGCAGTATTCAGCTATAATTCAAGCATATATCATCCACGTCTGATCAAATTAATGATATGCTGGCGGAAATACTTGTCATCAGATGACAAGTATTTCCGGACGGAGGGAGTACCTTGTAAATTGTCAGTTCTCTTCCTAATCCATGGCAGGTAGATTCGAGATTGGTGAGTCTAGGGCAGCGCAGGCAGGATTGGAATCAGAATTTATCGATGATTTGCTGCTTCATTTTTTCAGTGTGCCGCAGAGCAGACCGTGACCAGTATGAAATGGCCATCATCAGATACAAGGGAGATCTGAATCGTCATCGCATTTTTGGCATGATCGATCTGCCACACCCGAGTTGAACATGTTTAAGTTCAGTTATATGAGAAGTGTCAGTGTTAACTTTTCAAGGTTAATCACTATGGTTTTTAACTTTTGCAAGGAACAGATTTTTAACACTGTACCCTGCATATATGCATATGATATGATTTGTATTATCGTACGGAATCTCGCTTCAGTTGTGGCTAACAATTTTGGCCAAATTGTGGCTCGTTGGTGTGCCTTGGCACACATTTTTTGCTGTAGTATTGACAATGAATTTAGCATCTGTATATATACTCCCTCCGTTCCAAATTACTTGTCGTGGTTTTAGTTCTTGAACTAAAACCACGACAAGTAATTTGGAACGGAGGGAGTACAATTTTAGAAGGGGAATTTTGGTAGCTTTGGAGAATTTCAGGCAGCAATTGCACTGCACTGGGAATCTGAACATTGTGGTGAATCCTAGTTACTCTTTGATTATAATTTCTGTATATCCATTTGTTTCTAGGTTTTGATTGACCCTTTCAGCACGCCGTTTTGGGTTTACAGTTTCCCCAGTGTGTATTTGCTGATTTTTTTAAAGGGTTAAAAGGAGCATGGGGTCATATTTTGATCTCCAGAGTATGTATGCCCTACAACCATGGAGTGAGTATATATTGTCAACAGGACGGCACGACGTGTCGGTGGTGGTGCGCGGTGCTCTAGGAGATATCCTTCATCAGATTATCGCCAGAGCCATTGGTGCCTTACATACAGCCGTGTATGATTCATCAACGAACTTGCTCCCCTCTCCATCCTTCAGGGTCTTGTGCTCTATGGGTAAAACCCTAGATCAGGCTATACTAGATCAGGCAACGGTCGCCGATGTTGTTTTTCCTGGGTATGGTTGCCTTGGTGGCCAATCATGAGGGTTTGGGGCCGAAGCTGGTGACACTGGTCGATTTGGTGACATTAAATATACAGGTTTTTGTCACTAGGCTATGATGGCGACGATAACCAGAGCAATGGTTTTTGCCACTAGGCTATGTGCGTTAAGCTCTGCCCGTCTTGAGGCTTCACTAGGTTAGATCGTTTCACTGGGTTAACAAGCCACACAAGAATGCATGCTGACCTGGCTGATGTCACCTAATTGACCTTCCTCCAAGAAAAATCACTCCCAATTTCTCTCGAATAGACAATGCTGAAACTGTTCTTATGATCAATCTCCCTCGAAATCACCGAAAACAAATCAATCTAGTTCCCGAACACCGGTACCATCCACGATACCAAGAGGCGGGCAAACAACAGGAGCGCAGGACGCAAGGATAGTTTCAGTTTGTTTTTTGGAGACTTGAAGCTGAAACTAGAGCCCACACAGAGCCCATGAACCTTGTTATATGAAACAAAAAGTCACAATTCAGAAACAGCTCTGCAAAGTTGCTGTACGTGCCACATTACAGGAATCGTACATAGTATAACTAGAAGCACGAGTAAAATAAAAGGCGCACGACAGTGCTTATTTCAAACTCTTTTAAGCTACCTAACAGAACAATAGCCACAAGTAAAGGAGAGTGGTTTTTCCTAGCACGGGCTACATGGTACCCATTATCACAGCCATCCATTGATTCATGTGTTTCATTTGGATGTGTGCACATTAGCAGAACTCAGCTGTTGCGCTATTCGGTCAGTCCTTAATTCTCTGCCGCGATGATTACTAAATTCAAAAATTGGATGGGGCCTAGTAGGCCGCTGTACACGACATGACTTGACGTGTGTGCACCTACCACAGACTACCACTGTACTCGACCTGACTTGTTAATTCATTCAGCGCGTCATTACTACTGTTGATGCTGTTACTAACACGCATCTCTATAGCGTGACCAACGGCACAGATAAGGGGTACTGTGTAGGACGAGCTATGAAGAAACTTTGCGCAAGTAAAGACCACTTTTGTGTTCTAAAAAGAAAATCTCTAATAACAAAATAATGAAAATTGTGATTACATTAACAGATGTTCTAAAAGGAACTAGCATCCAAAGAAGTGACACGTATTCATCCAAGTGGTTACATTAACAGATAGTAGCAACGATTTTATATTTCAAACCATTGGCAGGGGAAAAAATATGATTTGCCGCACTACATCATCAGTATAATTTCACACACCATATCGTTAGCAGACAAGTGGTCGTATACTAAATCGCTGCGAATAAGATGCTTATAATTCCCATGGCTGCAAATAGAAGATAAAAGTTTAAGCCTTTGGATGATGTTTGAGAAAAGTTTTGATGCATGATAATCATTGTCCATGTCTTTTACATAATGATCATAGTACCTTAAGGCAAACACAACACGGTTAAGCAATGCATTAAGGTAGAAGTTGACCAAACCAGAGACCAGTACATAGGACAGAAAGTTCAGCACAAATTTGGATAACTGATCACAGAGAAATCAGTCAAGTTCCCTCCATACTGAAGCACTACCATTGCTCCAGACCAAAAAAAAACATGCATTCATCAGTCAGAGAAAAGGAGGGCCAAATTCAAGCAGACATACCAAGCCCGCTGCTCCATAGCATGAATAATTGACTCCGATCAGAGATCCACTTTTTATGAAGGCACAAGAGCAATCTCATATTGATGTCAAATGTGCAATGATTGTGACTCCGTGTACAACGGCACATCAGGCAGAAAAGATAGCGGCTTGACATCTGCAAGATAGGAGATCACTTTGACTTGCCGATATCCATATTATAACACACTAGTAGAATGCCCGTGCGTTGCTACGGGCAAATGATTGAAAATAAATTAAGAGGGAACCCATACATCAGGTACTTGACAATACTCTTCACGTCAGTCACTTCTATTACGGCCATCAAATCAATATCCAACGCTTAGGAACACGCTACCACCTATTCATCTTCTCCCTCCTTTCCCATGACGGTTAGTCTTCTTCCATCGTGCCCTACCCAAGCCTAATTGCCTGCCTCCATCCCCGCAACCGGCGGCTATCGCCTCCCTCCCCTCCCCTCAACCTCCCCCGACCACCATGTCCGTTTCCGCCCCGACCATCCTCAATGAACAACTCCGATGTCCCCCTCCCCCACCCACACCCCGATGCACCCTCATTGGTTGAGTCTCGGACTCGCTCCCACTCGTACACGGCTCGGCCTCGCCGTGGCCAGCTCTCCTCATGTCATCCTCGTCTTCGGCCTCGTGCAAAGAAGAAAGTTAGTGACACAACAACAACAAAAGTCACACATGAGATTTAGCAAAACCGATAAAATCAAAGAATAAGTGGACGATACTTGATTCAGACACATACTTCACATCCCAAAATTATCATACATCAAACATGTGTCAACAACTTGATCAAACAATCAATGAACAATAATTTGATATCACAATGTTATAATTCCCGCTTCACCTAAGGTCCAAAAACACAGTCTTCTCTGCCGCTTTCTTTGCTGAAAAAGGCTTTCGCCCCGCTTTATATATAAAGCATAGACCAACAGTGCCCCGTACAACCGCACTCACCCATCACAAACGCACACACACCCAAGGCAGGATACATAGGCACTGAGCGCAGCAACACACACCCTAGTATAACCGCACTCACCCACTACAAGACTCGCCGGGGGCTTCATCCGTGAACAACGCGAAGAAGTGAAGGCGCATATGACGAACCGTGGGCTCCAAGGCGGCGCCTTCAGGAAGGATACGACACCAGAGCACCGCCACCGTCCGGTCTGAGGATCAGAGTTTCCCCTGAAGCAACACGATGGGCAATGATAGCCGCGACGATGCCTTCAAGGAGGGAGCTATCTTCGCCGTCACCAGTCCGTCCGAAGATAGAGTAGGTTTTCACCCCGGCCAGCACTCACCGTCACCGAACGCCACACCCCAGCTACCACGCCGCCCACACGGCCGTGGCGACACCGAGGCACGAGCTCTGCCCATGAGTACCGCGCCACCACCATCAGCCCCCCCCCTCCGAATGCAAGACCTTGACACCAAGTCCCCCGAGCCCCACCGCTACCCCAACCGCAGAGACGGGCAGGACGGATGCCCGTGCGTTGCCACGGGCTTTTAATTTATCTTTTTTCAAGTACACTTATGAATGCAATGCATATCAAATTTCACACTTATAATTTTTTTCTGATTGCGTATATCAAATTACATGTAAGCACATACAACACATGTAAGCACATGTAATTGCTGGAATTTAGTCTATTTTGGGCAGCCCAATAACTATTTCAGAAATTCCTAATAAATCCTAGAGGCCCACTTAGCCCATTTGTGCAAGGCAAAGGATACTACTAAAGTTTAGTCCCACATTGCTAGTTTAGTGCGAGTTGGACCTCCTTATAAGGGAGGTTCTTTCCCTACTTGTATGAGCATGAGAACAAGAGGGATATCCACGCGTGCTCCTCCTCCGCCGCCCGCCACGCCACGCCACGCCTCGTCACGCCGCGCCGCGCCGCGCCGCGGGAATGAGCCGAGCCGATATCTAAATTTTTGCCACGTACTACGGGTATACGAAAGGTCACATGGGAGCTGGAAAGTTTTTGTAGTGGATATTGAATACGAACGCTGCACCTTTCGGCTGCTGATTGTTCGTTTCATCTCCCGCGTTCCCTTCAGCTCCCGGCGCAGCCTCTCGCCTCCTTCTCTTGCGCCTATAAAAGGGAGGTCGCTCCTCTCAGAGAGACGCACCAGAATCTCTTCCTCCTCTCGCCACAAGTTCCTGAGCACTGCGCTGCTACGATCTTCCCCATCCCGGCTTGCGGCGTGCACCGCAGGTCGGGACAGTAGGCCTCCGAAACCGCACCACTTTGAGTCCTGTACGGGAGAAGGGTGATAAGGTTTTTGGGGAGCGCTCCGCGCGACTACTGACTCCTTCATCACGGACTCCAATGACTACTTCCCCAACGACGACTTCTTCCCTGACATCGATGACATGGCTGGAGAGGACGACCACCCCAAGTCCAGTGCTTCTGCTGCTGCTGTCCCGTACGTACTTATGCTCTTTTTGTTAGGTGTCCTGCCACAGTTCTTTGCTCTAGTTTCTGCCCTACATGTGTTAGGTTCTACTTCATATATGCAACTTGCTATACTGTCTGATCTACATGTGTTTAGTTACAGTTCATATGTGAAGTTGCTATTTACCTTCTCTTTGTCAAATCGCATGACTTGCTTTATCACTGTTATATTAGTCATGCTTTATCTAGTATTTTTGTTAATAAAATCATTGGGTAAATTGCTCATATTTCCAACAATCCAAAACCTTATTATAGGCAATTTACCCCAAGTGGTTTTGCTGCTTCCATGAGACCTCCTATGTTTGAGGGTATCCACTATAAGAGGTGGCGCGTGAGAGCAGTCTTATGGTTTCAAACCATGAGTTGCTATGACGCCACTCTCGGCAAACCTGAAGGAGAGCTTGATGCTCAACAGGCACAAGCTTTTCAGAAAATGGATACTCTGTTTAAGGCTGCTCTCTTGAGTGTTCTTGGTGAGAACATAGTTGATGCTTATGCGTCAATTGATAATGGAAAAGATATGTGGGATGCACTCGAGGCCAAGTTTGGGGTCTCGGATGCTGGCACTGAGCTGTACATCATGGAGCAATTCTATGATTACAAGATGACTGAAGAGCGCTCCGTGGTTGAGCAAGCTCATGAGATACAGTCATTTGCTAGAGAACTTGAGCACTTCAATTGTATGCTACCGGACAAGTTTGTTGCCGGAGGTATCATCACTAAGCTTCCTCCTTCATGGAGGAACTTTGCTACCTTGCTGAAGCATAAGAGGCAGGAGTTTTTCGTCCCGGATCTCATTGGCACTCTTGATGTGGAAGAAAAGGCGAGAGCAAAGGACACTCGTGCTCGAAGTATTGAGGGAGGATCTAGTGCCAATGTGGTACAGAAGCAGAACTTCCAGCCCCACAAGTTCAAGAACAAGGGAAAGTTTGATGGTAAAGCAAAGTTTGATGGGAAGAACAAGGCTGTGCAACACACGAACTTCAAGAAGAAGAATGGCAAGAAGAAAGGTGCTTGTCATGTGTGTGGGGATCCTGATCATTGGGCTCCTAGTTGCCCTAATCGCTATGACAAGCGTAATCCTGGGAAAGGCGGCAAGACCGCTAATGTTGTCATTGGAGACACTGACGTGAAGGATGCTGGGTATGGTATATTTCCCACTATTCTTTCAGTATGTCATTCTCCTGACTGGTTGATTGACACGGGTGCTAATGTGCATGTATGCGGTGATATTTCCATGTTTTCGTCTTATCAGACCGCAGGGACTTCAACCGTGCTGATGGGCAACGGTTCAAGTGCTTCTGTTCGTGGTGTTGGCACGGTCGATCTGAAGTTTACTTCGGGGAAGATCGTACGGCTGAAGAACGTGCATTATGTCCCCTCCGTCAATAAAAATCTTGTTAGCGGGTCTCTTCTGTGTAGAGATGGCTACAAGCTTGTCTTTGAGTCGAATAAATTTGTAATATCCAAGTATGGAACCTTTGTTGGTAAAGGCTATGAGTCAGGAGGCTTGTTTCGTTTATCCTTATCAGACGTTTGCAATAAAGTTGTTAATCATATTTGCAACAATAGTGAATCCAATGTGTGGCATTCACGTCTTTGTCATGTTAACTTTGGTTGCATGTCGCGACTAGCGAAGTTGAACTTAATCCCTAGTTTCACCACCGTCAAGGGATCTAAGTGTCAAGTGTGTGTGCAAGCTAAGCAACCTCGTAAGTCTCACACGACTGCGGAAATAAGAAATCTTGCACCACTAGAGCTCATACATTCAGATCTATGTGAAATGAATGGTGTGTTGACAAAAGGTGGAAAGAAATATTTCATGACATTAATTGATGACTCCACTAGATATTGCCATGTGTATCTTATGAAGTCTAAGGATGAGGCTTTGAACTTTTTCAAGATCTATAAAGCCGAAGTGGAAAACCAACTTGATCGAAAAATCAAGAGGCTTAGGTCCGACCGTGGTGGAGAGTATTTTTCCAATGAATTTGATGCTTTTTGTGCAGAACATGGTATAATTCATGAGAGGACGCCTCCTTATTCACCTCAGTCAAATGGGGTGGCCGAAAGAAAGAACCGTACTCTAACTGATTTGGTTAACGCCATGTTAGACACATCGGGTCTTTCCAAGGCATGGTGGGGGGAGGCGATATTGACAGCATGTCATGTCCTGAACCGAGTCCCCACAAAGAACAAGGAGATAACTCCATTCGAGGAATGGGAGAAGAAAAGGTTAAAACTCTCTTATCTGCGAACATGGGGATGTTTGGCGAAAGTTAATGTTCCAATTCCAAAGAAGCGGAAGCTTGGACCAAAGACTGTGGATTGTGTTTTCCTGGGATATGCTTTTCATAGCATTGGCTATAGATTCTTGGTTGTAAAATCTGAGGTACCTGACATGCATGTCGGTACGATCATGGAGTCGAATGATGCGACTTTCTTTGAAGATATCTTTCCTATGAAGGATATGGCTACCTCATCTAATCAGGAGATGCCTAGTTCATCGAATCAGGAACCAGTTATAATTACCGAACCTACCATTTCGATGGAACACTTTGAAAGTCCTGTGGAGGAGAACAATGAAGTTCCTACCAGGAGCAAGAGACAGAGGACTGCAAAGTCCTTTGGTGATGACTTTCTTGTGTATCTCATAGATGACACTCCCAGTTCTATTTCAGAGGCCTATGCATCTGAAGATGCTGACTACTGGAAGGAAGCGGTTCGTAGCGAGATGGATTCCATCTTGGCAAATGAAACTTGGGAGATAACTGATCGTCCTTATGGGTGCAAACCTATAGGATGCAAATGGGTATTCAAGAAGAAGCTTAGGCCTGATGGTACTATTGAAAAGTACAAGGCTCGGCTCGTGGCTAAGGGTTATACCCAAAAGGAAGGTGAAGACTTCTTTGATACTTACTCACCTGTGGCTCGACTGACCACTATTCGAGTTCTACTTTCACTAGCTGCCTCGCATGGTCTTCTCGTTTATCAAATGGATGTTAAGACTGCTTTCCTGAATGGAGAGTTGGACAAGGAAATTTATATGGAACAACCAGATGGGTTTGTACTAGATGGTCAGGAAGAGAAAGTGTGCAAGTTGCTGAAGTCTTTGTACGGACTTAAGCAAGCACCCAAACAGTGGCATGAGAAGTTTGAAAGAACTTTAACAGCTGCAGGCTTTGTTGTGAACGAAGCCGACAAATGTGTGTACTATCGCCATGGTGGGGGCGAGGAAGTTATCCTGTGCTTGTATGTCGATGACATACTGATTTTCGGAACTAATCTGAAAGTTATTAAGCAGGTCAAGGATTTCCTATCTCGTTGTTTTGAGATGAAGGATTTAGGAGTGGCTGATGTCATTCTAAACATCAAGTTGTTGAGAGACGATGATGGTGGGATTACTTTGCTTCAATCTCACTATGTGGAAAAGATCTTGAGTCGCTTTGGCTATAGTGACTGCAAGTCCTCTCCAACACCATATGATGCTAGTGTGTTGCTTCGAAAGAATCGAAGAATTGCTAGAGACCAATTGAAGTATTCTCAGATTATTGGCTCGCTTATGTACTTAGCCAGTGCTACAAGACCTGACATCTCTTTTGCTGTTAGCAAACTGAGTCGGTTTGTTTCAAAACCAGGAGATGTGCATTGGAAAGCTCTAGAAAGAGCTTTGCGTTATTTGAAAGGCACTGCAAATTATGGAATTCACTACACCGGGCATCCAAAGGTGCTTGAAGGGTATAGTGACTCAAACTGGATCTCAGATGCTGATGAGATAAAGGCCACGAGCGGTTATGTATTCACTCATGGAGGTGGCGCTGTTTCTTGGAAGTCTTGCAAGCAGACCATCTTAACGAGGTCAACAATGGAAGCAGAACTCACAGCACTAGATACAGCTACGGTTGAAGCAGATTGGCTTCGCCGGCTCTTGAATGACTTGCCGGTTGTTGAGAAACCTGTACCGGGTGTCCTTATGAACTGCGACAATCAAACTGTGATCACGAAAGTGAGCAGTTCAAAGGATAACATGAAGTCATCAAGACACGTTCAGAGAAGGTTAAAATCTGTCAGGAAAATGAAAAACTCCGGAGTTATCATGTTGGATTATATCCCAACGCGTGAAAATCTGGCAGATCCTTTTACCAAGGGTCTATCACGTAATGTGATAGATAATGCATCGAGGGAGATGGGTATGAGACCCACAATATGAGTTGTTCACAGTGGTAACCTATTCTTTGTGATCGGAGATCCCGTGAATTAGATGTGGAAGACAAGCTGTTGGCCAACTGAGAGGAGAGTATCCTTACTATTCACAATACCACTCCATGAAGATGCAATACTCTCCTAATCTGCATGGCAGGTTGATGTGTATCTTAATGTGTTCTAAGTGGCTTACTTAAGCAGAGATGTTATCCTGCAGAACATCTTTTGAAGAACACATCTATATGAGTCTGATTGTTAAACGTCGCAATCTATGAGAGTAGGGTTCTCTCTAGTAAACTCATGAAAGGTCACGGAGTATGACGCATAAGCTCCACCCGCGGGGAAGACCCATGGTAGCCACGTATCGGTCAAGGCTTTATGTGAAGCTAGATTCGCAGAAAACTTGCAGTTTAAGGCCTAGTCCACTGTTCAAGTTGCTTACTAGTGTAGCATAGAGTTCTAGGTGGAAGTTCAACTTAACAGTCTCCACTGCAGTATCGGTATATAAAACAGTGTTTTGGAACCAACGGCAAATTTCTGTGTGCCTCTGGGATCTGGTGGGGGATTGCTGGAATTTAGTCTATTTTGGGCAGCCCAATAACTATTTCAGAAATTCCTAATAAATCCTAGAGGCCCACTTAGCCCATTTGTGCAAGGCAAGGGATACTATTAAAGTTTAGTCCCACATTGCTAGTTTAGTGGGAGTTGGACCTCCTTATAAGGGAGGTTCTTTCCCCACTTGTATGAGCATGAGAACAAGAGGGATATCCACGCGCGCTCCTCCTCCGCCGCCCGCCGCGCCGCGCCGCGGGTTGTGGGAACGAGCCGAGCCGATATCTAAATTTTTGCCACGTACTACGGAAAGTTTTTGTAGTGGATATTGAATACGAACGCTGCACCTTTCGGCTGCTGATTGTTCGTTTCATCTCCCGTGTTCCCTTCAGCTCCCTCTCGCCTCCTTCTCTTGCGCCTATAAAAGGGAGGTCGCTCCTCTCAGAGAGACGCACCAGAATCTCTTCCTCCTCTCGCCACAAGTTCCTGAGCACTGCGCTGCTACGATCTTCCCCATCCCGGCTTGCGGCGTGCACCGCAGGTCGGGACAGTAGGCCTCCGAAACCGCACCACTTTGAGTCCTGTACGGGAGAAGGGTGATAAGGTTTTTGGGGAGCGCTCCGCGCGACTACTGACTCCTTCATCACGGACTCCGACGACTACTTCCCCAACGACGTCTTCTTCCCTGACATCAACGACATGGCTGGAGAGGACGACCACCCCGAGTCCAGTGCTTCTGCTGCTGTTGTCCCGTACGTACTTATGCTCTTTCTGTTAGGTGTCCTGCCACAGTTCTTTGCTCTAGTTTCCGCCCTACATGTGTTAGGTTCTACTTCATATATGCAACTTGCTATACTGTCTGATCTACATGTGTTTAGTTACAGTTCATATGTGAAGTTGCTATTTACCTTCTCTTTGTCAAATCGCATGACTTGCTTTATCACTGTTATATTAGTCATGATTTATCTAGTATTTTTGTTAATAAAATCATTGGGTAAATTGCTCATATTTCCAACAGTAAGCACATACAGCACATGCCCCGTCCTTGGCTGTTATAGAACTGAATAAATTACATATAATTTTTTCAGGGAATAAATTACATGTAATTTGAATTAGTAGAGACAGAGACAAGATGATGTTCATCCCAGCCCGTACTGCACTGGTGTTCGAACCGCCCTACCCTGAGGTTTGGCACAGACCTCCAGGCTCGGAAAAACACAGTGATCAGAAGGATTAGTAGATTCCAAGTTCCAACACAGTAACCAACATCTGGATAGGCCTTGATGTACCACCAGAGAGAAACACAACAACAGTAAACTATTTCTGAAGACACAATCCAAGAGTTTCTCCACTTTACTTGAAAGAACCTACAAACAGATCACTTCAAAAGCGAACTCCCATGTTCATTTAAGGTACTTCCCAGGAAAATTACATCTAGAATGCAAACAAAACAAGCACTTCCGATTTTCCTTGGAATCTTGAAATGAAACCAACTAAAAGTTGACACCCAAATATAGCCACTGAAGAATCACCTCCGCCATAAGCATGTCCACACAGTTCAAGAAAGACATATCCTACCTCTACCTTTATAACATGGCAATATAGCAGAATCCCCATCATATAATCTGATATTTATAGGCTGCTAGGCGAAAGAAAATATATCAGTTCCGACCTAACAAACCTCTTTCCAACTTGCTCTCATTCTTGTTGAGTCTGACTAACTATGAAGGAACATGATCAAAAGCAAAAAAATACTGCAGAATTTTGACTGTCTGAACTGTCTCCAACAAGCTATGATTGACCGCAAAAATATGAAGCACTTTGTACGCAGAACATTATTGAATCACCTTGAATTGAACAGAACAATCAAAACATAAACCACAACCTTCAATCTCTCATTCGAATCATGTCTAACATCTCCACTGAACCGACCAGACCAATCCGTCTGCCCTCAAAGATGCCGCCGTGGCTCTTCCGCTGCCCTCAAAGACGTCGAACCATGGAGGGAGTACTTCCATCCACGTCCTCACCAAAGGGACCTGTAAAAGCACGAAAACAACTCAAGACCAAAGGAAACATCAATTTCCACCGCTCCAGATTCATCAATTTTTCTTACCATCTCATCGGTCGCAGAAGGAATTCCTTGCGGCCTGTGCCGCGGCCGCAGACACGACCTGCCCCGGCGGCTGCGGCGGCCCACGAATCGGGGGCCTCGACCAGGCAGGCGCGCTAGATGAGCTCGATGCCGGCAGGTGGGGCGGAGGGGCGGCAACGGAGGAGGAAGAGGTGGATCCGTGATGACAGCAATGGATCCACGAAGGCGGAGGCGTCCGAGGGGTTCCGCGGCGACGGCGGTGAAGGATCCAAGAAGACCGAGGCGTCCGAGTCGTTGCGGCGGCGGATCCGCGAAGGCGACAGTGCCAGGAAGATCGCACCAGGGGATCGAGAGGAGCGGTGTTTTGTACGTGGTGGTTTTTTTTATGTAGCGGGTTTTTTCGTCCGAGGGTAGTGCACAAGTCGTACGACGACGAAAAAAAATCGATAATGGGAGTATGATGAAAATAAACCAGCGAAAAAAAACCGTACGGACTATTCACCAATTGCTCCGTTAGAAATAGAGATTAATGTGATACCCCCGCAATGAAGAACACCAAGTTGCATTCCGGGTGAATTGCAACAAAATCAAGATCCCCATCAAGGCATAAATCTGTCCATCCAAATACGCTTGAAGTTTCAATGCTATGCTTCAGTATCCATTGTTTGCCTTGATAGTTCTCCAAAACATAAACTATTAGCTGAATGACAACACCATCTTTGTCCCTCTGAAAATTGGCATAATGTAAGCGGCCCTGCGACCGCTGAACAAAACCTTCAATCACACCAAAATCATCGAACTGACCACCAGGGTCACTGAATTTCATCCATGTTTCTGCCTTGGTGTCCACCGCAGCTACACAATTGTGTAAGTCGAGGTCAAAGGCACGAAAAAACAGAAGGCCATTAAGAAAGTCAGTTGCGGAGGAGTGCCCATGAAAAAACAAAGGTATCACTGTTCCATCTCTTCTCCTTATAAGCGGTTCCCTTATAAACCCATTCTTCGGTTTCAGACGAATACCTATGTTGCGCGGATATTTCAGAAAGTGCACGTATCCAGCCGGATACTGCCTCGATACTGCCCGATACGTATTCCGTAAGTATCCCTCGATATTTTGATTTTAAAAAAAGAAAATAATGTTTGATACTCCTAAGATACTCCTGCGATATGTTTTGGATACCTAAAACTCCTCTTTTGACGTGAAATCCCCTCAATAATAAAGGCACACCTTTTGAAGATTCCCAACATGGGCGTGAGTTCATGTGAAAACATGTCTGTCAATGTTTTTGTTCAATTGAAAGGTGAGCAAGAGAGTGTGGATGCATTGATTGGAACAGCAAATCTAGGCAAATCTCACTGCCAATTAATGAAAGTGGACTAAGTGCAAGAAAAGAAAGGGTAATCGTATTGAGGCATGCTTTGACCTAGAAGTTACTTAAATTTTTCTTCATATTTGTAACAATTAATATATGTAACATCTATATATAAACGTCCCCGTATCCATGTTTTTAAAAAATTGACGTATCAGGCGTATCCTCATATCGCGTATCCGATACGTATCCAAGTATCCATGCAACATAGACGAATACACTGCCACTCCGGAAAGGTTGGTGTTCTCCTCTATAAACTCAAACACATGAAAATGCGACGACAGTGCCGGGTCAAAGCCCAAACATGTGGCGGCCACCTCGGTATTGGCCTTGCCGGAGTTGGGCAATGACCCACTTCTCCGTGGCCGGATTGCACACGACATAATGGAATGCGCCAACCCCATCGGAAACGTCGTGGCATCGGCAGAGGAGGAGGCCGTTGCAGGAGTCAAGTAGATCGATGGGCAGGAAGGTGAAGGAGGTATCAAACGGAGGGCGGGGGTCCCCCGAGACCGAGAGGCTGGTAAAGTGGAAGGGCGACTCCAGAAGCCGCTGCCCGGTGGTGCTGCTGCCGTAGAAGAAGCCGGCCAGGGTTTGGGGGAGCCGTTTGCGGTGGTCGGGGTGGTGGATGAGCCCGAGCCAGTGCTTGGAGACGCACTTGCAGCGGCAGAGCGACTTGGCGGGGACGCGCGAGAGGATCTCCACGAGGAGGTCGTCGGTCAGCCTCTCGGCCGGCGTCCGGCTGGGGAAATCGGAGCAAGATCTGCGGAAAGAAACACAATCGGAGGAGAGTCACGGGAGCAGCCACCGGGCGTGAGTCGACGCGCGGCCTTCCTCTCGCCGGCGAGGGCGCTCGGCCACAATGGACATAGCGACGGCGGAGCCGGCGGCGCCGTCGGTGGCGAGCGAGGAGGCAGGGGAATTTTTTTACTATTTTATTTTATTTTATTTTGGAGCAGACCGAAGAGGCAGGGGAGTGAAAACCACGGCTACGGCCTTAGCGAATGGGCCGTGAGTAAATGGGCTAACTGTATCATATCTGTAAGCATCGGCCTGTATCAAAATAAATTCACCCCATCTTTCCGGAAAAAAATCCATCCCTACAAAAAACACAAAAAATACTGTTTTCTCAAAACAAAGGCTAAAAAACCATGTTAAAAAAGAACATAAAAAATACTTCCGGGAAAAGAACAATTAGAGTTTCAATCACGTACGCAATATTGTACCTTCTTTTTTGAGGGACACAATAATGTACTACTAATTGGAATGGCGGCTGCTAACAATCAACCAGATGACAGGATCGTTTCCTCTTTGGCTAGCGACAACAACCCTAGCTTTAGGTTTAGGTCGCAGGTGGTGAGGGGGGTCGCCAGATCCCGTGCGTGCAGATTGTTTTAGCTTTAGGTTTTAGAGCCCTAGTGGCTTAGGTTTTTGGATCGTCCAACGTCTTGGCTTCGACAGCGGCGGCGGCGATGTTGAAT
This sequence comes from Triticum monococcum, assembly GCA_034509565.1. Lineage (NCBI taxonomy): Eukaryota > Viridiplantae > Streptophyta > Magnoliopsida > Poales > Poaceae > Triticum > Triticum monococcum. The sequence continues at coordinate 779,746,390 of CM067847.1, forward strand.
AAAGAAGCTATGGATTGTTCTCCGGCGAGGCGATCGTCTATATGGTTGGTGATGGATTTAGGAACCAGTCTGTTCAAGCGGGCATATCGTGGCAGCGACGTCGTCCTTCTGGTGTACTTGCGCTCGCCATTGCGACGGTGTCTGCTCCAGTGTGTCGCAGAGCTTGGAAGGTAGTCCAGGAGCAGATGCAGATTATGGTCTGCATCGACTACATCTGAAAGAAGGAACATGTGCTGGGTTCGTCATTGATGGATAGCAGATATGATTTCCTCATTCGGCGTGTAGTCGTGGTGGGGTACCAGATCTGGAGTTCGATGGCATGTCCAGGGTGTTCACCGGTCTGATTTGTTCAGTGGCAATGACTTCACCTTTTGGTGAGCCACCTTGGAGGTTTGCAAAGTTGCATAACAGCGATGGAGCCGCGCCGAGCTCGGGTGAGGAGGTGATCCGTCATTTATTTTTCTTTGATGGCTGTTGTAGTGGTGCCAGAGGCAGGTGACTGACGTTGATGTCGAGCTAAGAGATGTTCTCTATATTTTCAGTTTTGTCATGTCGGTCTTTACCGCTAAATGACTAGTGCGAAACCTAAGTGCTACTTGTCAACCGTGTTATGATTTTCCCCGAAGAGGAAGGGAGATGCAGTACCATAGAGATAAGTATTTTCTTCAGTGAGAACCAAGGTTTATCGAACCGATAGAAGAACCACACAAATTCATGTCTTCGGTACCTACACACACAAAAATAAATACTTGCACCCAACGCGAACAAGAGGGTTGTCAATCCCTTGGACTCGCTACTTGCAAGGATTAATTCTGGCAGTGGTAGAAGGATAAATAAATTGTAAAATGATAAGTATGTGAAGGAATCGGTACATGATAAGTATGTGAAAGTGGTATGTAGCTCGTTTGGGTCTAGAGGCACTTCTTTTCTTTTCGTGCTGCAGTTTGCACAGATAATTATTGTTCAAGGTTGGAAATGGTCTCTTTCATGTAGTAATTCTGGCTCTTTGGTTGTGTAGCATTTTCTTATGAGTTTCCTGGCTTCAATTTGCTTTGTTTGGGGCTCATTCGGTTTGGAGGAAATCAAAACGTAGGAATTAGGATTAGTATAGGAATTTGATAGGATGACACTTGCCATCCTAAGGAATTGACTTGCCTTGTTCCTACGCGCAAAATGAGCTTTGAGTGGATGTGTAATTTTCTCCAAAAACATAGGAAATGAGTAGTATTTCTACGAAATTCCTGTAGCCATTTCCTACAAACCGAATGCATATATAGGAAATTTCCCTCCGGGATCTTTGTTCCTATGTTTTTTTTACAAAAATCCTCTAAACCGAATGAGGCCTTGATGGGCTCCGAAGCCTCAGGCTCAAGTTATTGACATTTATCTATTGGACAGTGACCCAACTCTGCCCCTGACTCGACTGGAAATAAATAATGTCAAGAATGTTCTTCATGCCTGACACGACAATTTGTGGATGATTTGCTGCTTCATTTTGTCAGCGTGCAGCAGAGCAGGCCATGACCAGTATGAAAATGGCCATCAGCAGATGCAAGGGAGATCCAAATCTGCCACACCCCAGTAGAACATGTTTAAATTTAGTTATATGAGAAGTGTTAGTCAGGGTTAACTGTTCAAGGTTAAGCACTATGGTTTTTTACAGAGCAGTTTTTTTTTACCACTGCCTAAGATATTGTAGTTTCGTACAGAATCTTGCTGCAGTTGTGGCTAACAATTTCGGCCAAATATGGTGCATTCATGTGCCTCGGCACACTTTTGTCACTGTATTACTGACGATAGGTTCAGCAACTGTATATATAAAATTTTAGAAGGTTCTTTTTGTAGCTTTGGTCAAATTCAGGCAGCAATTGCAGTGCACTACGAATCTGGACATTTTCGCAAATCCTAGTTACTCCCTGATTTATTTATTTATTTGTTGTATAGTCATTTGTTTCTAAGTTCTGATTAACCCTTTAAGCATGCATATTGTACTTGAAGTTTTCCCCCAATGTGTGTTTGCGACTTTTGTAGAGAGCTGAGAGGAGCCATGAGTTCATTTTGTGATTTCAGGAATATGTATACCCTATAACCAGAAGAATGTATGCTGACTTGGCTGCTGTTACCTAACTGACCTTCATTCAGGAAAAAACATCTTTTTTTCTTGACTACACTATGAAAGTGTTCTTACATATCGATCCCCATCGAGAGCGCCGAAAACAAATCGATTAAGCTCCTCAACACCAATGTCGTCCCAGATACCAAGAGGCGAGCTAACGATGCGAGTGTGGTACACAAGGGTAGTTTCAGTTTGTTTTGGAGACTTGAAGCTGAAAACCAGAGCCATGAACCTTGTTGTTTCAGTGCTATAGGGCACCAAAAGTCAAATTCAGAAACAGAATAATACCCACAAACAAAGACCACTTTTGTGTTCCAAAAAGAAAACCTCTAACAACATAATGAAAATTATGATCCAAGCACAGCATGCTTGATGATGTTCTGCCAACAAAATTTCCTATTTAAGACATGTCAGAAGTAACTAGCATCCAAAGTGACATGTATTCATCCAAGTGTTACACTAACAAATAGCAGCAGAGATTTTATTTTTCAGACCATTAGCAGTAAAGAAAAAAAATGATTTGCCACATCACATCATCAGCAGAATTTCACACATTATATCATTAGCAGACAAGTGGTTGTCTACTAAATCGCCGCTAAAAAGATGCTTATGCCTGTAAATAGAAGATAAAAGTTTAAGCCGTGGGATGGTGTTGGACAAAAGTTTAGGCTTCATGATAATCTTTGCCCATGCCTTTTACATAATGATCATAGTACCTTAACACGAACACTACACAAGATTAACCAATGCACGGACATACAAGTTACCCAAACCAGAAACCAGTACAGATGACAGAAAGTTCAGTACAAATTTGGAAGACAAATTAGTCAAGTTCCCTCCATACTGAACCACCATTGCTCCAAAATGAAAACATGGATACATCAGTCATAGAAAATGAGAGCCAAACTCAAGCAGACATACCAAGCCCGCTGCTCCATATCATGAATAATTGACTCCTATCAGAGATCCACTTCTTATAAAGGCAGCAGCAATCTCATATTGACGTCAAATGTGCAATGATTGTGATTCTGTGTACAACGGCGCATAAGGCAGAAATAGCGGCTTGACATCTGCAAGATGAGAGATCACTTTGACTTACCGATTATCCATATTATAGCACATGAATGTGATACCCCCCACAGCGAAGAACAGCAAGTTGCATTCCGGATGAATCGCAATAAAATCAAAATCCGCATCAAGCCATAAATCTGTCCATCCAAATATGTTTGAAGTTTCAACGCTATGCTTCAATATCCATTGTTTGTCTTGATAGTTCTCCAGAACATGAACTAGTAATCGAATGGCAACACCATATTTATCCCTCTGAAAGTTGGCAAAATGCAAGCGGCCCTGCGACCGCTGAATAAAACCATGAGCCAGATCCAAATCATCAAACTGATCAGCAGGGGCCCTGAATATCGACGGCTGAACAAAACCATCAACCTGACCACCAGGGACCCTGAATTTCATCCATATTTCTCCCTTTGTGTCAACCGCGGCTACACAATCATGTAATTTAAGGTCAAGGGCACGAAAAAACAGAAGGCCATTGAGAAAAACTGTTGCGGAGGAGTGCCAACTAGCAAACCAAGTAGCTCTGCTCCATCTCTTCTCCTTATAAATCCATTCTCCGGTTTCAGATGAATACACTGTCACTCCGGAAATGTCGGTATTCTTATTCTCTCCATACTTGTGCTGCTGTACCAACTCAAACACATGAAAATGCGGCGACAGGGCCGGGTCGAAGCCCAAAGATGCGGTGGCCACCTGGGTGCTGTCCTTGCCGGAGTTGGGCAACACGATCCACTTCTCGGTGGCGGGATTGCACACGACATAATGGAATGCGCCAACCCCATCGGAAACGTGGTAGCATCGGCAGAGGAGGAGGCCGTTGCAGGAGTCGAGCAGATCGACGGGCAGGTGGTGGTTGGGCAGGAAGGTGAAGGAGGTGCCAACCGGAGAGCGGCCGTCCCCCGATATGCTAGTGAAGCGGAAGGGCAGCTCCAGAACCCGCTGCCCGGTGGTACTGGTAATGCGGCCGTAGAAGAAGCCGGCCAGGGTTTGGGGGAGCCGTTTGCGGTGGTCGGGGTGGTGGATGAGCCCGAGCCAGTGCTTCGAGACGCACTTGCAGCGGCACAGCGACTTGGCGGGAACGCGCGAGAGGATCTCCACGAGCATGTCGTCGGTCAGCCTCTCGGCTGGCGTCCGGCTGGGGAAATCGGAGCAAGATCTGCGGGAAGAAACAAAAACGGAGGAGAGGTCAGGGAGCAGCCAAGGCACATGGAGGGGGAACTGATGGTGCTTGCTGCTCTGCTTACCGGGCGCGAGTCGACGCTCTGCCTTCCTCCCGCGGGCGAGGGCGGTCCGCCACCATGGACATGGCGACGGGCGGCGGCGGCGCCGTCCGAGGGAGGAGGCAGGGGATTTTATTTTATTTTATTTATTTTGAGCAGAGCGATGAGGGAGGGGAGTCAAAAACCACGGCTACGGCCTTAGCGAATGGGCCGTGGGTAAATGGGCTAACTGTATCACATCTGTAAGCATCGGCCTGTCTCAAAATAAATCCATCCCATCTTTCCGGGAAGAAAACCCATCCCTACAAAAAGGAAACCGCTACGCGTCCGCCGGCGGATGTGTTAGAATCATCCGCCATCCGGAGAACCGTTGGATTAGCCATCTAACAGCCGTCGGATGAAACCACCACCCGCAACTGACCAGGTTTGTTATTTCCTGCAACAGTCGCTCTGTTTCAGAAACAGAATCCCCTGTCCGCCGTCTACCAGGCACAGCTCCACCCAAGCGCGGTGGCACTCGCCGCCACCGCCAAAAATTGCTGTCGCCGGCGCGCGGGGGCACCTAGTCCTTCAGCGTGAAATTCCTGCAACAACATGGCGCACCACATCGCGCGGCAGATGCTGGGATCCGACGCAGATCGAGCTCGCCGGGGGCCGCCTCTTGGAGAACAGCCGCGACCGTCGTTCTCAACTCCGACCGCGGCCGCGGGGCTTCCTCCGTGAGCTGGAGTATCATCCTGGTTCACCAACCCTCCGGTTGTGTTTCCTGAAACAACTTCTACCAGATCAAATCAGGGCAGCTGGGTGAGTTTCCTGACTCTAAAAAAACATGAACACGTGTGTGTCTCTGAAACTCATGGAAAACCCTATGTATCAGAAACATAGGTAGGATTTTCTATTTGTTTTATGTGTGTGGCAGCTAGAAATTCAAATTTGTTTCATGTGTGTGAGTGGAACCAAGGCAAATACCAAGTACACATGTGTGCTTGCTCTATCTCTGCAAAACATGATCCTCTCTGTTAGTTGATATTTATCAACCTATGATACGATTTTGAATGTGTGTGCTTATGTGAGAAAAAGCCATTGACTGATTTGTGTGTAAATGAAGCTGAAAAACCGTTGATAAATGTATCAGTGTACCTAAATTTCTGAAACAACAAATATAACTGTTGATAGCAACTATAGGAAAATAATACTTTCAACCAAGACCTCTCTATTTACATGAAAAAACATGTGCCTTATTTTAGGGAGCTGGTGCTGAAGGGGAAGAGAGCTATGTCCAAGAGAACTTTTCTGTCGATAATCATGAAGATTCAGAGGGATTGTTGCATGCTGATGATGTGATGCAAGATGATTCAGATGATGGAGATGTTTCATCACAGCCACTATTGCCCTATGTTGGCATGGTGTTTGACACATTTGAGGATGCCCAGAAATTCTACAATGAGTATGCCTTCAAGTTGGGATTCGGCACACATATATCTTCTACAAAGTACAGCCAAAAGAGAGGACAGAAGCAAGAGGATGCAATAATGATCAAGAGGGTCTTTGGGTGTGTGCACGCTAGAAAGCCCGATAAACCGGAAACAAGTAGCACCTCAGAGAGCATTGCAACAGACACAAGCAACTCCAGCAGGCACCCTAGTGCTGAAATGGATGTGACAAGAACGCATCAGAAAAACAGGATTCTCCGTCATGATTGTAAGGCACACATGATTGTTGGGATTAGGGAAGGGAGATTGACAGTCACTTGCTTTGTTGCAGAGCATACACATCCACTGATGCAACAACCAGAGCGTGTTAGATACTACCGCTCGCACCGCAAAATACCCGCTGAAGATTACGAACTCTTGTTGACGTTGCATGATATTAACCTGTCAAATTCAGATTGCATGAGTTTCCTTGGTAGGATACATGGAGGTGACCCTAGGATACTGCCGTACGTGAAGAGGGATGTTGCGAATGAACGTGCAAAGCTTCGGGAAGCGATAACACAACAGGACATGGATATGACAGTGAAGTACTTTGAGAGGAGGAAGGTCGAGAGTCCAGAGTTTTTCTTTGCGAAGCAAAAAGATCCTGCAACGAACTCTGTCACTGCATTGTTTTGGGTTGATGGGAGGACAAGGGCGTTGTACCCGAAATATAAAGATTGCGTGTTCTTTGACACAACTTTCTGCACTAACAGATACAACATGCCCTTTGGTCCTATAGTTGGTATCAACAACCATCTCCAAACCATTTCACTCGGGTGTGCTTTGTTGCCGGATGAGACTATTGAAACATTCAAGTGGGTCTTTGAGCAATGGATGGTTGCAATGGACAATGAGCATCCAAAGAACATAATGACTGACCAGGACCAAGCAATGGCAACAGCTATAGAGCAGGTGCTCCCAAATACTTGCCATAGATGTTGCAAGTTTCATGTGTTTGGCAACGCACGTTCTAAGTTGGGGAGGCTGCTTAGAGATGAGGCATTTGCAGATGTGTTTTACACTTGTATCAACAACTCTGAAACGGTTGAAGAATTTGAGGAAACATGGCAGCACATGTTGGAGTGTTTCGAAGTTGCTGAAAACAAACACTTGAAGAACATGTGGTGAACAAGACATACGTGGGCTCCAGCGTACTTCAAGAACAATTTCTTCCCGTTCACAAGCACGACAGGCAGGTCCGAGGGGCTGAACTCATATTTCAAGACAATGATTCGTCCAACTGATTCTGTATGGAGGTTTGTGCAATAGTATGAACTGTGCCAGGAAACTGTGCTTGATCGCGAGGACAATGCGGGGTTCACTGGTGAAACGACGGCTCCTCCACTATACTCTCGGTAGGCCAGCTTCACTATACCAAAGCAAAAAATCCAAAAAAAATGTTTTTCATGATTTGTTTTGAGAACTTTGCTTCCTTTTGTGATGTTGCAGATACAATATTGAGCGCCAAGCTGCTGATTACTACACACGCAATGTCTTTGGCAAGTTCCAGAAACAAGTGACTACGTCTACGGGCTACATTATCAACCAAGACGCTGAGTACCAAGGGCGAGGCCTCATGTTCAATCTAACATCAAGCTTATATGAGAACCCAAAGCTCTTCTCTGTGCGTGTTATGATGGATGAAGGGGTGTTCCAATGTAGTTGCCACTACTTTGAGATGAGTGGCCTGGTTTGCGCCCACATAATAAGGGTGATGGTGCACCTCAATGTGCAAGTTATTCCACAACAATACTTGTTGGAAAGGTGGTCTGAAGCAGCAACAACAAGCATGGCCAGAACTGGGCGATTGCTGGAATTTGGGCACCCCTCGACAAACACGCTCAAATACAACTCCTTGTGCCGAAGGTTGACATGGCTCGCCTCTGATGCATGTTGCAATGATGATGCATACAAGATATTAGATGAAGCAATAAAAGTTCTTGAGTCTGCTATATCAGCGGCAAAAAGAGGGGTACTGCCAGAACAACAAGCAACGCAGCGCAGTGAACCCCCAACGCAACCTGCTGCTGCAACGGGAGCGTTGAGTGATGGCTTACCACAGCCTCACACACAGAGATGCTACGAAACCCAACGCGTGTCCCAAAGAAAGGCCGACCAACAGAAAGAGAGAAGAGGAAGAAGACTCTGGTGGAGCAGCTAGATGATAAGCAGAAGAAGAAGTCAAAACAAGAAGAGAAGAAGCCAATGCCAGCAGTGAAGCCAAAATCTGAAAAAAGAAGTATTCGCTGCAAGTTCTGCAAAGAAGAAGGTCACAACGTGCAGACGTGTGGACCCCTAAAAGCTGCAATAGAGGCGGCAACAACACCACATACATGTCAATTCTGCTCCGAGGTGGGGCATACTGTACCAACTTGTGCATACTGGAGAGCCATGATGACAAATGATCCAAGAAATGGCCAAGCAACGCAACTCAACCTCTAGGAAGAAAAAAATGAGAGAAAAGACTTGGGAAAGTTCTTGGTCCTGTTGAAGGATGTTTTGCATTTTCTTTTCAGACTCACTACATGTGCTTGAGCAAAAAACATACATAAATACTCTTTTTTGCAACCTTGATGATGTATTCAGGTTCTATTCCAATTTGAGACATACAAAAAGATAGCTCACATTTTTGTTACAAGATATGTTATGTGTGTCCTGGATTTGAGACATACAAGGTATCTCACACTTTGTGCCGTAGTTTTGAGGTCTTTGCCATATTTCCAGTAATGCTTTGTTTCGTGAATGTACCATTTGCATATACATGAATGTACCATTTGTTTCAAGTTGCGACATCATGTTTCCGGTGCTTGCAAAAAAAGTTATTGTATACATGAATGCTTCTACATGGCATGTGTTGTTATGGGTAGGACACCTTTTTTCAGAAAACCAATAATAAAAAAATGCAACATGGATAGTTCACATATCTGCATGGATAGTTCAGAAACACTAGTCATTTTCATTCATCTCTGCATCAGCATGATAGCACTCAAGTTCACATTGACAACACAACCTGGGTGATGCTCCAGTATTTCAAAATAAAAAAAAGGAAAAAAGGGACATGCCCCAGCATGATACATGCTCCATCTTGGGTTCCACAAAAGATAAAGTAGATGGTTAACAGCATCTTGCTGTTTCTAGTTACACAAAAAGGATGTAGCGCATACATTTGTCCAAAAAAAAGCAGTCTAAAACTATCTAGGAAACACTTTGCTCCGATTGACATCTTCTACGAGCTACTTAACAGTTTCTGAAACTCTTCAGCTGAGTTGAGTGTGTTTTGAGGGTGCTTAAAAAGCTTCGCTGCAACAAATGATCGGAATTTGAGCAACGACCTCGTGTCCTGGGCATACAACAAGGGAGCTTCGTAAGTTAGTTAGGAGAAAAATTGAAAAATGTGATTACCATTAGAAAACTAGCTAAAATGGAAACAACAAGTGCTCCGAAAACAACAAGTTATTTAGCTAGTATTGTTGCATAGCAAAAAGGGAATACCGCGCTGAATGGTCTCATCCCCCTGCCAGTTAGATTCTCCATGTATAGAATAGCAAACAACCCACAATCAAACCTGCCAAAATAAAAAAAGTCACAAAATACATATAAAATTTGCTCACTTGACAACAACACATAAAAAAGTTGTGGATGGACAAATGAAAAAAAAGGAAAAATGGTCAGAGAACAATACGTTGTTGACTGTTGCGGGTACCCATTCGGGCTGAGACGATCAAACTTGTCAAAGTCAAGGTTCCATGGGTTTTGTTCTCTGACCAAAGTCTTGAAGTTGGCTATCTACAAAATTTGATATTGCAAAAAGATGGATTACGCAGTTGTATCTTCTATGATTGGTACCACAAACAACAAAATTTATATAGAGAAAAAATGAAAAAAGAGAAAGGAAAGAGGTGTAGCGTCCATACCAAATTGCAACATGGCTTCTCAAGGATGCTGACATAGTCAGGGTCATCACCCCTCGAGTCAAAGACGTTGAATTGTTTGTGCATCAAGTTTGATACCACAACTGCCCAGTGTCCGTCCTTGACAATGGTGAAGAACAACTGCAAAAGTAAGAAAAAAAATAACTTCAGAAAAACAGAGCATGTTGCGCTAGGATAGCTTTGATGAAAGAACAAAAAGTTTTTTACTTGATCAGATTTCATGATGTTGTTTCTTTCACAGGCCCTCTCAAGATCTTTGCTGCAAGAACGTGTCTGAAATGAGCTTGGGTCCATGGCAAGCTTGGACTAATGCAAAGAAGAAGGTATTGGTTAGAAAGATATGGAAGTTGTGGGCAGAAACTCTATTGTGAAAAATAAAAAATGCATAGTGGACTCACGGCTGTATGCGGTGAGAACGCAAACTTCCTAGGTTTGCTTTTGCTATACATTTGCTCGATGTTGAAGCTTTCAACATAAAGTGACATGACCTCATTGTTCAAATGTGCTCGCTTTTTTAGCCCGTTGCCGAAATGCTTGAAAGAAACATCAAACCCACCTATCCTAATGAATGGAGGCATGCATGTTGCAAAAAAACAGTGGCTCGGTTAGTGGCAAACAAGTGGATGGAACGAACAATTTATCAACACAAAAAGGGCTAAAACACACTTACAAGGGCTCGCCTTCTGGAGGGTCCTTTATGTGGTAATTTGTGCAACAGTATTGCTTGTATATGGCATCATCGGAAGCATTAACTTTGATCGTCTTCATCCTCTTCAGCTTCAGTGCGTTTTCTGGCGATTTTGCAACTCTCTTGTGTGTGGGCTTCTTCGCATCACGTTTTCCCCCTCTGCTCACTTCAATCACCACCTCCTCTCTTGTCTCAGCTACTCCTGCTTCTGCCCCACAATTGAAAAAGAAAAAGAAAACAGAAACAAGATGAGATAAAATAATGGTTTGGAGCATGGAAGTGCTAAGTTTCTGTAAACAAAACAAAACATGGGTTGGAGCACAAAGTAGTTGGGGAGATGAGTGCAATAACCTGCAGGGCCTGTCGAAATTGGAGGACGTGTTGCGATGGGAGTCACATCGTAAACTGGCCCAGCTGAGGTAGCCGGAGATTCACCAAACAAAGGGCTCCTCGTACGGATCGACAAGAAGGAGTCCAAATCTGCAACAAAAGTTTTTGCAGGGGATGTACGAACTTGAGGAAACTCCTGAAATAGTAGATCATCATCACTCCCCGGTTCAAACAATCCAAAAGAAGGTCTGTCTTCAAGCGTGCCTGGCCTCCTCGTCAGATTCACATGTGCGAAGCTTGGGCTGCGAGGAGGCTTAAATTTAGTGACGTTTACCTTGCTGCCTGAGTCTTCTCCACTGCCATTGCTCTGATCATTGCCGTTGTTTTGACCTACTTCCATTGCTAGTTGCTTGGGCTGTTGCGGAGATGGTAGAGGGGCAGTGGCTGGTTGCTTGGGCTGTTGCGGAGATGGTAGAGTGGCAGTGGCTGGTTGCTTGGGCTGTTGCGGAGATGGTACAGTGATAGTGGCTGGTTGCTTGGGCTGTTGCGGAGATGGTACAGTGGCAGTGGCTGGTTGCTTGGGCTGTTGCGGAGGCGGTACAGTGACAGGATGAATGTTGGGCTGCTCTGGATGCTTGGGCTGTTGCGCAAAAGGTTCAGTTGCAGTCCCATCAGACATGCTTGCAGCAGAAGACCCCCTGGTACACTGAAAGTGATGCCTTCACCTTTGGCTCTCTGTCCATGAATGCTGCACTCAGCTTTGTGTGCCTCAGACAACATTAGGCCCATTCGCTTGCAGTACATGCCTTGCAAGACCCTCCCAAATGAGCTGAATGCAACATTAAGTTCTCTGGCATGGAGCTCTTTGTGCTTATTAAATATGACTTGCATCTGTGGGGGCAACGGCGATGCACGGAAACAATGGCATTAGATTTGTAGGGACAGTAGTTTGTAACATGCCAGTGAAATGAAGATGCAAAAAATATGAAAAAGGAAAAGGGAAAAAATGAGTTGCGAGAAAAAACCCACCTCTAACTCCTCGATTGTTGGCAATGCATGGAGCCACTCCTCCAAAGAGCCGCAAACGTCGTCACCACTCTCCATGTTAGATGGAGGCGGCTCATGCACATGCTCTGCGCTCCCATTGGTACCCCCTGTGCCAGCGTGAGATGGGCTTTGAGAACCCGCATCTGCTCCCACATGTACATTTTCTTGCATGTGGGAGCTCTCAGGAACATCTGGAGTGTGTGTTGCGCCCCCAACAGCACCCCCTTGGTTGCTGATTTCCGTCAATTCCTCTGTGACATGTTCACTGGCAGCTCCTTGGTGATGCTGATCTATATATGACATGAACTCAACTACTGCGTACGGTGTAGTGGTCCTGAACTGCATTACAAAGACGAGAAAATAGTTAAGAATTGCAACAGACAAATGTCTTCTATATAAAAATAAAAAAAGCAAAGTCTTTCAGTTTCAATCACTTACTGGACGCTTCCCAAACCCATCATCCAGGGTGTCCACTGCGACAACAGCATAAAAGTCCCTTTCCTATACAAAACAAGCTCTAGGAAGCGAGTAGTTGATGGTGTGATCAACTAAGCATCCTCTTGGCACGTCAAGATGGTCCATGTAAATTATTTGCAAAAAACACAAAAAAGAAAAGAAAACATCAGCGCCTCAAGAAAAAGATTTGTTGTTGCGGATAAAAGGAGTGGGATGTTACAGGAATCAAAGGGGGTGTACCGGAAGCATTGGTATACATCCACCGATGAGAAATTTCCCTCTACCCTCATTCCTCTTATCTTGGTATTTTTTAACTTCTCTCATCACATCACATAGGATATGCTCATCCCACTCGAACTCATGGACCATACTCATATCTCGTAGGGTGTAAAGATAATCTAGGGGGACCATGTTTCCTGTCCCAGGAGCTAGGACCAAAGCGAGGCACAGTAATACCCATGACCTCTCGATGGTGTCATCATCATCTGCTTTTGATAAGACGGAAACTGCGGTGGCTATCGGAGCCCTATCCCCGCCGCCTAGATAAACTTCACGGAAATCAGCTTTGCCCCTCTTCCCAAACTCTATCGGTCTGCTACCAGATGGTACATTGAATATCTTCTTAACCATGTCTTTTGACAAGTGGATCTGCTTGTGGTCATTAATCCTGCAATTCACAAAAAAGAATCAGTAGATGTTGCGAGAATAAAGAAAACAAAAGGTGTTATGCAACAGAAAAGAAATACAAAAAAGCGAAGATTACATACTTCAGCACACAATTCTTAGGGTCAATGTTCATAACAATGAAATCAAGAAGCTCTTCAGGAGGAGGGACCAAAGGAGATATAAACAGCAAATCCCCGAAGCTGGACTTGCTTATTACATCTCTCTTTTCCCCTTTGATTTCATTGGCTATTTCATGCAGCTGCTTTGCCGACCAACGAGTTTGGAAGATAGGCATGCTGCAAAACAAGGTTTGAAAGAACATTAGCTAATCCAACTAATTTCAGATAAACATGAGCTAAAAATTCATGGAAATGTATTGGAACAGTAGCTAAAATTTCAGAGAAAAGATATATGTAGTTTCAGAAGCAAAAACTGAGTTCCCTGTGCTATAAGCTAGTAGTACAAACATTCCTGTAGTTTCACAAACATAAGCTATAGACATAACCTACTAACTAGTTTCAGAAACGTAAGTTTCTCTAAAAAAAGCTACTGTTTCTGAAATTACATATATGTTTCTCTGAAACTACAAACTGGATAACTGCATTAGCTACAGAAGATTTGAACTAAATAGAAATTACATATATGTTCCTCTAAAAAAACAAAATGGATAACTGCATGAGTATTGGAACAGTAGCTTCAGAAAAATGAAACAAGGGGATCCTATAGAAATTGCACGCTTCAGAAATTCAGAAACACACCTATGAGTTTTCACAACTATGCGAGTTGGCTGCTTTGAGTTTCAGTACAACGAAGGGCTGTTAATCATGCATTTCGCGAAAATGCAATGGTTTCCGCAACTAGTTGATCTGGCTCTGAATTCTGTTTTAGACACTTTTTGTTCTACTGTTAGTGTTAACTGAATTTAAGCTTCAAAAGGGGTGTCTGAATTCTGCAACAAGTTGGTGGCTCTGAATTCTGTTTTAGAAGTTTCAGTCCAGCTTGAAAGGGTTGTCTGAATTTAAGCTTGAGAGATGTTATAGTCAGCTCGCTTGTTGGTCAGCTGCATTATTTGACTAGGTGAGAGCACGGCTGCTAATTTGTAGCAGCGATAAACTGAACTAACATTTCAGCAACCTAAAACACACATATCCAATGCAAAACCACACGTATGTTCTATAATTTTGACACTATTTCGTTCCTTCGGGAAAATGCATGCTCAAGCAATCAAACAGGGAACACAAAATCAATTATTGCAAGTTGGGGCCCGACATCGAGCAGTAATAGATCACGGCGGAAATGCATCACGCGGTCGGCGGGACGAACAGCAGCCTGGGTGGAGCCGACGAGATGGGAGCATCTTGTTCGGGGGGAGGGGGAGGGTTGCCCGATCCATACCTGTCAGCCACCGCCGAACCCGTCGTCGTCGTTGCCACCGCGGAGGATCTGCGCCGCCGCCCCCGCCCAACGCCCTGCGCCGCCGCCCAACGCCCCGCGCTGCCCGCAGCCACCCACCGCCGCCGCCCAACGCCCTGCGCCACCCCACGCCACCGTCCTCCCCTCACAAATCCAGCCGCGTACCCTAGCCCTCTCAGTCGATAGAGATGGTCAATTGATAGAGTCGATAGAAGAGATGGTCAGTTGCAAGAATAACTATACTGAAACAATGACTCTGTTTCAGAAACGCACGCGCGTCACGCGGAAGCGGGGAGGTTGTCATCCGTCCGATCAACAGACGATCCGACGGACGCGGAGCCGGCGGATGCGGCGCAAGTCATCGGTCGGGTGAAGGAGAGATTTTCCCCTACAAAAAGCTTTGTGAGTTTGTCTAAAAAGAAAATCTTTCCGGGAAAAAAACCCATCCCTACAAAAAGCTCAAAAAATTCCTGTTTTCTCAAAACAAAGGCTAAAAGAACTATGTTAAAAAAGAACATAAAAAATACTTCCGGGAAAAGAACAATTAGAGTTTCAATCATGTACACAATACTGTACGTTTTTTTGAGGAACACAATAATGTACTACTAATTGGAATGGCGGCCGCTAACAATCAACCAGATGGCATGATCATTTCCTTTTTGGCTAGCGACAGCAACCCTAGCTTTAGGTTTAGGTTGTTGGTTGTGAGGGGGGTCGCCAGATCCCATGCGTGCAGATTGTTTTAGTTTTAGGTTTTAGAGCCCTAGTACACTATTAGAGAAAACCTTATACACAGAATCTTACCAGCAGCGCGGTTCAAAGTAAGGCGCTACTGCTACTTAGCAATAGGGCATATAAAAAAACCGGGCTACTACTTCCCTCGTAGCAGTAGTGCGTTAGCAAAAAACTGCGCTACTACTACAAATGCCACGACGTTGCCGTCGGAGTAGATTTAGTAGTAGCACATGTTTTCAAAGAGCGCTACTGTTATTGAACTTAGCAGCTGCGCTTTTCGCCCACCCTTGCTGTTGCTAAGTTTAGTCCACTCGTTGAAACAATTTAGTTCCACCTCACTTCGCAAATAGGGTGTTTACCACCTTAAATACGTTACTTCTCAAACCATCACAACCACTTGGTCTTCATTGAACTCTATACATGTAGGATCTATGGTCACAATAGGAACCTTCACCGGTAGATTCTACACCAAAAGATCATTGATGAGCAATGTATTTTTGATTTTTTAGATGCTTAGCCTTAGCAATAACGCGTTTTCCCACAAAGCGCTACTGTTACAGGGATAGCAGTAGCGTTGCTCTGGTAAAAGGCGCTACTGCTATGGCGTTTAGCGGTAGCACTTTGTTTCAAAGCGCGCTGCTGCTAAGCCCATCCTATCTTCTTCAACCGGCCGTCCCTCACTCTCCCCTCTCCACTCCCAGTCTCACTCTCCCATGAGTTCCGCCGCCGCCGACGTTCGGCCCTCCCCGGCCGTCGCCCCAAGGTATCTTCCCCCCCCCTCTCTCTCTCTCTCTCTCTCTCTCCCTCCCTCCCTCCTCCTCCCTCCAGTCGCCCTCCTCTCTCCTCCCTCCTCCCACAACCTCCTCCTCCTCCCTCTCTCCTCCCTCCGGCGGCCCTCCTCCCTCCTCCCACCAGCTTCTCCTCCCTCCCTCCTCCTCACTCCTCCCCGCTCCTCTCTCCCTCCTCCTCCCTCCTCTTCCCCCTCCAGTCACCGCCCCACCTCCATACGCCACCCCTCCTCCCTCCTTCCACCCCCTCCATCTCGGCCTCTTCCCTCTCTCCTCCCTCCTGCCTCCCTCCCTCCCTTCCTCCCTCCTCCCTTCCTCTACAAGTTTGTAATTAGGTATAGAAATAGTTTTAGTAATAGAAAATTTAGTAATATAATTAGATATAGAAATAGTTTGTAATTTCAGTAATATAAAAAGGTTTTAGTAATAGAAAATTTTAGTACATAGAATCTTATTAAAATTTTAGTAATAGAAAACAAGTGAATAGGCATGTGATGATGTAATTAAAATTTTACTATATAAGAACTAGTTTATTTTAGTAAGAAAATTAATAGAACTAGTTTATTTTTAGTAAGTGCTTAGTTGAACTAGTTGAATTTATGTCATTATCACTTTGTCATCAAAGAATGCTATATGAGATTTGATGATCTAATTAAAATTTTACTCGGTGGAATATGCAGGCTTTGTAGAGTCGTGTCTCCTTGGAGTGATCGTCATCCGAGCTACCTCTACTTCCTCTACACCGGAGTCGGTGAGCTAAAAGTCCACCCCCTCCTTCTCTAC
The DNA here is from genome assembly GCA_034509565.1 of Triticum monococcum. Classification (NCBI taxonomy): domain Eukaryota; kingdom Viridiplantae; phylum Streptophyta; class Magnoliopsida; order Poales; family Poaceae; genus Triticum; species Triticum monococcum. Next base: position 779,763,113 of record CM067847.1, read on the forward strand.
TCCTCGGTATTGAATAGAGTAGAACTAGGGTATTTAGTTATGCTTCGTTTGTACTATTTGTCCTCAGTGCATCTTTTTAGGAAAGATGGTAAGATTTTTACTATTTGTCCTCAGTGCATCTTTTGCATACATTATTTTTTAAGCTAAACTTCATTGATAAGTATGTTACTACGATGTTCTTCAACAGGGACTCCCGATGATAGTTGTGCCTCAATGGATCGAGCATAAAGGTTGCATGACAATGGTTAGCTTTGTTGGGGAACGCAGTAATTTCAAAAATTTCCTACGCACACGCAAGATCCATCTAGGTGATGCATAGCAACGAGAGGGGAGAGTGTTGTCTACGTACCCTCATAGACCGAAAGCCGATCCTAGTAGCGAAAGTACGACACCTCCGCGATCTGCACATGTTCAGCTTGGTGACGTCCCACGAACTCTCGATCCAGCTGAGTGTCGAGGGAGAGCTTCGTCAGCATGATGGCGTGATGACGGTGATGATGAAGTTACCGGCGTGGGTGTCGGTGTCAAAACCGGCGGATCTCGGGTAGGGGGTCCCGAACTGTGCGTCTAGGCTGGATGGTAACAGGAGGCAGGGGACATGATGTTTTACCCCAGGTTCAGGCCCTCTCGATGGAGGTAAAACCCTACGTCCTGCTTGATTAATATTGATGATATGGGTAGTACAAGAGTAGATCTGCCACGAGATCAGAGAGGCTAAACCCTAGAAGCTAGCCTATGGTATGATTGTCTATTGTATATATTCTATCGACTAGCCTGGCCCTGGTTTATATAATGCACCAGAGGCCTAGGTTAACAAGAGTCCTAGCCGAATACGCCGGTGGGGAGAAGTCCTTGTCTTGATCGCCAAGTCTTTGTGGAATCTTCCTTGTATGCGGCAGCTGTTCGAACTGGCCCATGAGTATACGGCCATGGGGGGCCTCGGCCCAATCTAATAGATCGGGAGACGACGTGGTGAGTACCCCCTAGTCTAGGACACCGTCAGTAGCCCCCTGAACCGGTCTTCATGTTAGGGATGCTCCTCGATTCTTCCGAACTGTTCTTCATCTTCGGTCATCGGTCTTGAAAACTGGTTCAACAAATCTTCTTTATCTTCGATCTTGAGGATCGTCAAAATGTATTCGACGAGTTTACATGTCGGGTATCCGAGGAGCCCCTTTAAGTTTCCGGCCTTTACCAATGCCTTGTTATTTTTATGCAACACCTCGGGTTTGAAGTTGTTCCCGGGCGGCAGCGTCCTCTTGCGTCCGAGCTCCAACGCCGGACTGTATTCGAGGTATCTTTTGCAACCGAGCACCAACGCCGGACTGCTTCCCAGCTCTAACACCGTAATGTATCCGAGCTCCAACGCCGGACTATGTATCCGAGCTCCAACGCCAGACTGTATATCCGAGCTCCAACGTCGGACTGTATCCGAGCTCCAACGCCGGACTATATCCGAGGTGTCGTAAATCACCTTGGTTCAAAGAAGTTTGAAGGAGTTTAGCCGAGCTTAATGCTGGAAATACCCTCTATGGAGCCAGCCACTAGCGCCCGAGCTTTATGCCGGGCTGCTTCCAAGGTGGTGCACCACCCCGAATGTGGGCCGATTTTTGTGAATATTTTTTATTGGTGCAATTTATTCTCTGTCGAGATATATAGCCAGTAGCCCTCAAGGTGTGTATCGGTCTAAAACCCGAGATGCACCTGAAGGATGATGTAAGACCGCTGATCCCAGTAGCCGCTGAGACTCAGGTTGATTTGCAAAATCGGCCTGAGGATCAAGTCCAAGCTCGGCAGAATACTTCGGGACACTAAAAGCGGCGTGCTCAGTCCTCGAGACTCAGGTTGGGTGCGGCCGACCAACCTGAGGATCAAAATCTCCTCGGAAACTATATTGCACATAAAATTTTCTGCATTGGACAAGCAATGCAGTAGCCCCCGAGACACTGGTCGGGTGGTAACACCAGATCAGGGGATCAATGTGCACTTTAATATTTGTAAATAATAAGCCCGAATCCCAGTAGCCCCCGAGCCTTAATGAGGGCACGGGTGGCCGAATTAAGGATCAATATCCATAGTAAAATCACAAATTATGTGTAATGACTCTATGTGTCCAAGTACTTTACGTCATTAATGCTCGGATCCGCATTGTATAAAACTTTGTTGACCAACCATCGGCTTCCACCTCCTCGGCCAGTAGCCGAGGAGTGTTTGTCCTACTTTATAAAGCCTTTATGAGGGCAAAGATTTACAACAAACAAGGCAATCTGGCCATACGGTTAAACAAAGGTACGCAGAGAGTTATATTACTGTTTAACAGAAGAAATGTCTTCCAATGAAAATAGTCCCGCTATCGGTTTCTTTCTTTGGGTTGTCATGCTAAGCATGATCATTAAACCTCAGCTCTAATGTAAGAGCAAAATATTGAGGATTTAGTTTGGGAGGCCAGTTAATAGCCCCCGATAGTGTTCGGCGACAGTCGGGGTCAAGCCGTAAACACTTCGGCCAATGTTATGAACGGCCCATCATTTAACATAGTCATCGGATCGCTGACCAGTTTACGCTTATTGTGAAAGTCAGTTTTCGGCTTTCTCCACTGAGGTGCTTAACCATGTGAGCTAGAAGGACAATCGCAGTGGTTCTCCCTTTGCACGCCTAGCCGAACAAAACGGAACGTAGGAGGCAAGTGCAGGAGCCGGGCAACCCAACTATTGACTGAAGACACAATTCGAAACCGATGCATATATAGCAATATCTGAGAATGTTTTTGTCGAATCCCTAAAGGTGTCCGGCGTTGCACTGCGAGACTAATGCCGGAAAAGCACAAATAGTTCAAAAGTGCCCAAAAGCTTGGAAAACAAAGAAACGTCAGTAAAAACATGACGTCCGAACAATATCAAGTGTTCGGTGCCAATCCAAAAGTTGGTCTTAGAAAAAAGAAGTGCTTTTGTCGTGCTTTAACATGATACATCCTATCTCAAGACTTTGAGCGGGTCAGCCTACGGCTTCAACCTCCTATCCCGAGGGCGGAGTACTTCTCATCAGACCAGTTTAGCAAACTAAACTCTAGCGGCTTTGAGAGAGAAATTAGGCTCCCCGGCTAGTGACCGCACACTCGTGTCGAAAAAAGGAGTGATAAATAATAATAATAAAACTTTGCAACGACTAAGAAGAAGAACACTTATTATAAAACGACTCAAATAAACTTAAGAGCCCCCAAGTGACTTGGGTAGAAGAATGATTGCATGTACCGAAGTACTTATATCATATCTATGTTCAACCGAACTTTAAACGCGTCTTAACCGACTGTCAGCTTCTCCCTCTTCGGTCAAGGAACGAAAAGTGTTATGTACTCCATCGGTCGAGAATATCGACGGTGTTTCCAATAACCAGGCAATCAGGCCATAAGGCTGTAACAGACCAAGCGCGCTCAGGAAACTTATGCTATATTACCGTGAAGTGTAAGAAGCTTCTTTGAAGAAAATAGTACCCCCACCGATACCTTTCTTCGGTGCTCATTGTTATTATGAGACTTGTGCAATAGATTTTTTGTACTCATGAGTTCCGTTGTGTCCCGACCATCATTGAAAACTATAAGAGCGCTAGCTTTCGGCTTCACCCAGTCTGAGGTCCGGCTGGGGCGACCCGATCGTGACAATCGCAGAGGTGCTCCCTTTACTCCCTAGCCGAACAATCGGGAACGTAGGGGTAAACACAGGAGCGAGGCAACCCAGCTTGCAAATCGCTTAAGTCAATATGGTGCATATTGTGGCGTAATACACGAACAAGGAACGAAGCTGTACAAGTATAATCATATGCAAGTAGAAAAGCTTCATGAAGGAAGCCCCCAAATGAATTGGGTATTTGAATTTATGCATCACAAACAAAGTTTGGACAAGGAAATTTTTTTACAAGCAACTTTTTTCCAAAAAAGTATAATGCTTGGTCGAACCGAACGCAAGTTAGAAATTAAAGCTTTGAGCATGAGAGCGACTTAGCTGGTTAATGTGTTCGGTATTGATGACGCGGTCCGAGCTTGATGCAGGGCAAGGTTCCATCCCCCAAGCTGGCCCCGAGGTGGCGGAGCGGAGAGCTCGACACGCCGAAGTGGTGACATAGCACCGTCAATGCAGACCGGCAGAGTGACGCCGAAGTCCCCGGATCATTTTCCTGTGCACAAAAAATAGTGCAAACCGCAGATAATAGTAATAATAATTAAGAAAACATTGCATAATAAATAATTTATGCAAAGTGAGTAATAAAAGAAATATGGCCTGGCGCCGAAGTCAATGTCGATGCAGGGTGTCGGCGTGATGCGGTAAAGGAGTGGCAAAGCCTGAATTCGCAGGTCGGTCCGAGCTCCGGATGCGGCGTTCGCCGGACAATGTACGGAAACTGACCGAACCACCATGCGACTGTCATTAATGCGGCCACCATTTGATAGACCTGTGTACATATGATGGACAAACCAGAGTAATAATTCCATAGGAAAAATGAACGCAAACAAGCAAAAAATACTGGGATTGATAGCACCTGGTTTATTTGTCGTAGCCATCCGAAGGAAGGTGATTCCCAAAATTGGGACTCGATTGTCAGGACCCCGATTCCAAGTCATGTCGATCTAGCCGGTAACACCTCATATTACTTTGCGGCCTCACGCACGGTATCCCACGGGTGTCGCCTTACCATGGCCTGGAACCGTTTGCGCCTTTTGGCTCACGTATATGATACTGTCGCTACTATCCATATGACACAGAACCCGGGCCGACATGGCTAGTCGTGAACCCAAAGCGGCACAGACCTATGGAGACAGGCATACATGAATCACATCGAGCATGTCGGTCATCAGCGAGTGATTCCGGGCTGTAGCACTGGGCTAACAGGACTCCGGGGAACCCGGGCTGTAGCAGGCTAGGCAGGACTCCGGATGTCACCGCGTGATATTTCCCCGAAGGGACAGACATAGGAACGACGTGAATCACATGCCGGCCAGTCAAGTGTCCTGAGCAGTAGTGCTGGGCTAGCAGGACTCCGGTGAACCGGGCTGTAGCGGACTACTATGGCTCGGGGAACACTAGACTACATTTCCCCATAAGACAGGCTGCCAAGGATAAACAACTAGATTATCGGATCCCACTCATACCAAGCATTTCAAACATACATACAATATGCCCGATATGAATACATACAACATGGCATCACAACAAAACTCTACAACTCAAGTACTTTATTTAAAGGCTCCAGAGAGCCATACATAACATGTTCATACAGATAGGGGTCACAAGACCTGACACTCAAGTCATACAATCATACAAGCACATGCGGAAGCAACTAGTCTGAGTACATACACTAGAAAGAAAGAAGGCTTCTCGAAGCCCGTCTATCTACATAGGGCCCTCCATGGCCAGGATCACCACCTGGGTGGCTAGTCACTTGTCGACATCAAGATCTACATAAAACCCATCGGAGGGGCGGTGTTGTCGTCTGAAAACAACAAATAAGCAAACATGAGTACAAGGTACTCAACAAGTATTACATCAGAACCTAATATACATGCTCATTCTCAAGAAGGTGATGGGGTTATTGCAGCAAGCCAGCTTTGACTCTTGGCTAAGCTATCCTACGGAACTCCACTAGTAAAATAGTTTTCGCACACGAGTACACTACTCACCAACACAATACTCCACCGGGGATCCTCTCTTGTCATCCCACGGGAGGGCCATCCTCGGTACTCACACTTATCTTGAGTCTTTTAGTAGTAACCATTTACTTGTCTATGAACTGTATAGGCAACCAAGTAGTCCTTTACCGCGGACGCGGCTATTCGAATAGTTTTATACCCTGCAGGGGTGTACTTTGTCACACATGTTTCCACCACTTAGCGTCTGCACACGACATGTGCTCGGCAGACTTCAAGCGAAAGCCGACGTGGGTGTAGACCACGACCTGACTAGCCGCGAAAGTCTCTAGTCCAGGTTTATCGCCTATTCAGGTTCCATCCACAAGGAAATCCGGCCGGGGTGTCCTCAACGGCCCCAAACGATGTGTACAGGGTCCCAAGACGCCAAACGGGTGCCCGGCATACCCGGCCACAGTGTATCTACCGCATCATAGCCCACCCCTAGGGTCAGCGCTACACACGGCCGCCAACACATAACCTACAAACACCAGAAACTAGTTGCAACTCCTGGACAGAGGGCGAGAGGGGTCAGTAAGTCGAGCGGGGTCATATTTCAGGGCCCAATGTGTGGTAGTAGCTGAATCTTAAATCACGCATACATATCTCAGTTCTTATGGACGGTCTCAATGAAACAACCCACCATGTACTCCTACATGGCCTCTCATCGATACCTTTACCAAAACATGTTCAACACATCCCTCACATTACCGACATAAACATTCCACTCTAGCCCATCACCCAGATGAACCAGACCTGACACAACTCTAAGCATAGCAGGCATAGCAAGGTAGGAATCACATACATGGCTCAATCAACTTCTACACATGCTAGTGGGTTTCATCTAGTTACTGTGGCAATGACAGGTCATGCAGAGGATAAGGGTTCAACTACCGTAGCACACAGCAGTTTGAATCGCGTTGTCTTAATGCAGTAAACAAGAGCAGAAGCGAGAACATGGGTTTGTATCGGAATGATCAATGGGTTGCTTGCCTGTTGTAGAGGTAGTAGGGTACTGCCCTTCAGACGGATACTCGGGGTTATCCTTGGAGGCGGAACCTACCACGAAAGACACACCGAACATAATCAACACATGGCAATATGCAATAATATGATGCATGCTATGACATGGCAAGATGAAAGTGTCTTGGCCTAATGCAAGCTAAAACAGAAGGGGATGAACTCATTTGAACCAAAGATTCAAATATTAGCTCATTAAACATGGCCTTATTAGTGCATTACATTATTCTGCTTAAACAACAAGGTTAACTTGTTTTGTCATGCATGAAACCATTACAGATGGATAGATTGAATTTTTCTGATCACTTTTCATATATAAATCTTTGCATTTGGAGCTATGGTTGATTTTCTATGATTTTTAGAAGTTTTGACTATTTTCTGGAATTTCCTATTAAAGAATAAATCCAGTAATTGAATTAATGCGTCAGCACTGCGTCACTGTGATGTCAGCGGGTCAAAGGCGCTAGCCCATGTCAAACCTGACTGGTGGGCCCCATCTGTCAGTCTCTCATCTAACTAACAGAGTTAGTTAGTGTTTAGTTAGCACTAAACTAGGTTAGTTAGGCCCTGGGCCCACATGTCAATGAGAGAGAGTTAGTTAACGAGGTCGTTAACCTCTAACAGAGTGATTAGCTCTAATTAAAACTAATCTAATTTAGTTAGGACCGGCCCCACCTATCAGTGACTCGGGCGGGGTCAAACTGGGGTCAAACCCCTGGTCAGCGGGGTTAATCCCGCCGGCGTTGAGTCGCCGGCGAGGCTGAGACGGTGGAGAGCGTCGGAAACCCTGCTCCGGCCACGGTTCAATGCGCGGGTGGGTGCTACGGGTGGCTGGCGGTGTGGCGCATCCAACGGTGGTGTTGGTTGGTGCTGGGGTGGCCGGGAACGACGACGGCGTCGAGCCGGGCGGCGGCCAGAGCTCGGTCGTTGGTGGTTTTGCTGCTGCAGCGAGCTAGCGGGGAAACGGACGCACTAGCGAGGCGCTACGAGGTGTAGTGAGTGCGTTAAGCACCCGCGCCTGACCAAATGGTCACCGGAGTGACGCTGGCGTCGAGCTCGCGCGGCGGCGTGCTACGGTGAGCAAGGGGGCGGCGTCTACGGCGAGCAAACGAAGTAGAGAAGAGGGGGGGGGTCGGTAGAGGAGCTCACGGCGGTTGCAGAACGCGTCTCAGCGGGCTCGGGGGAGGTCGGACGTCGTCGGGGCGTTGCCGGCGATCTCGGCGGACCGAGGAAGAAGAAGGCATCGGGGAGGTGCTTGGAGGCGTCCGGCGTCGCGTGAGTCGACGAGGAGGCGTAGACGATGGATGCGGAGCTCACGGGCACGTCAGGGAGGCGAGGGGGTGGCTCTGGTGACAACTATGGCGAACGGCGGCGAGGATCGCGCTCGGCCATCGCGGGAGAGGGTGAGGGAGACGAGGGGGAGAGAGGGGAGGAGTGCAGGGAGGTGCTGGGCGTCTCCGTGGCGCTCGGATGGGGACGAGGAGGCAGTAGGAGGTGGAAGCAGGAGGTGGCCGCGGGAGCACGCGCCGGCGACACGCCTGTACCTACTGGCAGAGGTGGGTGACGACTGGCACAGGCCAGGTGGGCTGGGCCAGCACAGGTGAGGCCCAGGTGGGTTTCTCTCTCTCTTTTTCTTATTTGTTTTCTTTTTATATTTTTCTGCAACTGTTGGGCTTTATTAAAAATACCTAGACATCTTTAAAAATCCTAAAAATAATCAGGGGCTCTGTTTAGATTATTTCCAATAGCCCACACTTATTTTCAGAATTATTTGAGCATTTAAATTATTTTATAGCATTTAAATGCCCAAATTCAAATACTTATGATTTAATTTAGAAAATCCAGAATGTCCTAGAAAACAGTGCACCATTTTTGTCAGGGGTTTCAGCCCAATCCAGAAATGATGAACATTTTGTGAAGGGCATTTTGGGTTCATTGAAAATAATTTTAGTAAACCCTAGTTGTTTCCAGGGGGTGTTGGGGGTTCTGTCATCCCCATTTCAAATTTAAAAGGAAATTACACATGATGCACACTCTAATGCTTGAACTAGCTAGGGTGTGACAACTCACCCCCACTCAAAAGAATCTCGTCCCGAGATTTAGGATCCTCCGGAAAGAAGGTGGGGTACTCGAGTCGAAGACGATCCTCCCTTTCCCAAGTGGCTTCTTTCTCGGAATGGTGTGACCATTGAACCTTGAGAAACTTGATATTATGACGTCGAGTGGTACGCTCGGCTTGATCAAGGATACGAACGGGATATTCCCGATATGAGAGGTTATCTTGTAGATCAAGCGTATCGTGGTCCACTCCATGGATAGGATCCGCGAAGCAATGCCTGAGTTGAGAAACGTGGAAGACATCGCGAACCCTGGAAAGATGCGAAGGTAGTTCCAATTGGTAGGCAACTTCTCCTCGTTTAGCAAGAATGCGAAAGGGTCCGATGTAACGAGGAGCCAATTTGCCTTTGATACCGAAACGATGGGTTCCCTTTAACGGAGTAACCCGAAGGTAAGCCTTCTCGCCGACTTCATAAGTCATAGGCTTATGTTTACGATCATATTGACTCTTTTGACGAGATTGGGCTTTTTTCAATTTCTCAGGAATAACGCGAACCTGCTCTTCTACTTCTTGAATCATATCCGGGCCAAAGAGTTGTCTAAAGGAAATATGCCCTAGAGGCAATAATAAAATTATTATTTATTTCCTTACATCATGATAAATGTTTATTATTCATGCTAGAATTGTATTAACCGGAAACATAATACATGTGTGAATACATAGACAAACAGAGTGTCACTAGTATGCCTCTACTTGACTAGCTCGTTAATCAAAGATGGTTATGTTTCCTAACCATGAACAAAGAGTTGTTATTTGATTAACGAGATCACATCATTAGTTGAATGATCTGATTGACATGACCCATTCCATTAGCTTAGCACCCGATCGTTTAGTATGTTGCTATTGCTTTCTTCATGACTTATACATGTTCCTATGACTATGAGATCATGCAACTCCCGTTTGCCGGAGGAACACTTTGTGTGCTACCAAACGTCACAACGTAAATGGGTGATTATAAAGGTGCTCTACAGGTGTCTCCAAAGGTAGATGTTGGGTTGGCATATTTCGAGATTAGGATTTGTCACTCCGATTGTCGGAGAGGTATCTCTGGGCCCTCTCGGTAATGCACATCACATAAGCCTTGCAAGCATTACAACTAATGAGTTAGTTGCGAGATGATGTATTACGGAACGATTAAAGAGACTTTTCGGTAACAAGATTGAACTAGGTATTGGATACCGACGATCGAATCTCGGGCAAGTAACATACCGATGACAAAAGGAACAACGTATGTTGTTATGCGGTCTGACCGATAAAGATCTTCGTAGAATATGTAGGAGCCAATATGGGCATCCAGGTCCCGCTATTGGTTATTGACCGAAGACGTGTCTCGGTCATGTCTACATTGTTCTTGAACCGTAGGGTCCACACGCTTAACGTTACGATGACAGTTATTATGAGTTTATACATTTTGATGTACCGAAGTTAGTTTGGAGTCCCGGATGTGATCACGGACATGACGAGGAGTCTCGAAATGGTCGAGACATTGATATATTGGATGACTATATTCGGACACCGGAAGTGTTCCAGTGAAGTTTCGGATAAAACTGGAGCACCGGGGGGGGGGGGGGGGGGGGGGTTACCGGAACCCCCCGGGGGGTTAATGGGCCTCATGGGCCTAAAGTGGAGAAGAGGAAGGGGCTGCTAGGGTAGGCCGCGCGCCCCCTCTCCCCCTAGTCCGAATTGGACAAGGAGGGAGGGGCGGCGCCCCCCTCTTTCCTTCTCTTCTCCCACCTCTCCTAATTGGACAAGGAATAGGGAGGGGAGTCCTACTCCCGGTAGGAGTAGGACTCCTCCTGCGCGCCTCCATAGGGCCAGCCGCACCCCCCCTTGGATCCTTTGTATACGGAGGCAAGGGGGCACCCTAGGACACACAAGTTGATCCTCGTGATCGTTCCTTAGCCGTGTGTGGTGCCCCCTTTCAGCATATTCCACCTCGGTCATATCGTTGTAGTGCTTAGGCGAAGCCCTGCGTCGGTAGAACATCATCATCGTCACCACGCCGTTGTGCTGACGGAACTCATCCCCGAAGCTTTGCTGGATCGGATCCCGGGGAGCGTCATCGAGCTGTACGTGTGCTAAGAACTCGGAGGTGCCGGAGTAACGGTGCTTGGATCGGTCGGATCGGGAAGACGTATGACTACTTCCTCTATGTTGCGTCAACGCTTCCGCTTCGGTCTACGAGGGTACGTAGACAATACTCTCCCCTCTCGTTGCTATGCATCACCATGATCTTGCGTGTGCGTAGGAAAATTTTGAAATTACTACGTTCCCCAACATTGCCTTTCCCCGGTTTCTGGCCAGTTAAGAGGCGTTCGACATTTTCGTCCATAGAGAACTTCGAAAGGAGCCTTGCCCAAGCTAGCTTGATAGCTATTGTTGTAAGCGAACTCCGCGAATGGAAGGCATTTCTCCCAACCCATTCCGAACGAGATGACAAAGGCTCGGAGCATATCTTCCAGAATTTGATTGACTCGCTCTACTTGACCACTTGATTGAGGATGGAACGCGGTGCTAAAAGAGAGATGAGTTCCCATAGCATTCTGGAAACTTTCCCAAAATCGAGAGGTGAAGAGACTCCCATGGTCTGAGTTAATTTCCAATGGAACACCATGAAGAAACACTATTCGGGAGATGTATAATTCGGCTAGCTGGCTGGCGGTGATACTCTCACGAACAGGTAGAAAGTGGGCTACCTTGGAAAGACGGTCGATCACGACGAAGATGGCATTATTCCCTCTCTTGGTCCTAGGAAACCCAGTGATGAAATCCATACTGATTTTATCCCATTTCCACTCGGGAATAGCCAAAGGTTGAAGGGTGCCAGCAGGCCGTTGATGCTCTGCTTTAACACGACGACAAACGTCGCAATTAGCAATGTATTGAGCGATTTCTCTCTTCATCCTAGTCCACCAAAACCTCTGGCGTAGGTCTTGATACATTTTAGTACTACCGTGATGAATGGTGAGAGGGGATTCATGAGCTTCCTTAAGGATCAACTGGCGTAGATGTTGTTTCTTGGGAACCACCAAACGGTTCTCGAAGAAGACAACACCTCGCTCATCCATGGAAAAACATTTAGCAACTCCGCTAGCAATGTTTTCCTTAATTCGGAAAATGCCCTTATCACGCTTCTGGGCAGCTATGATTTGATCCGTAAGGGTGGGTTTCGCCACCAGGGTGGATAGGAATCCTAGAGGAACAATGTGAAGATTAAGCTTACGAAATTCCTCATGGAGAAGTGGTTGACTTTGTTGTAACGTTAGGTTGTTACAATAGGATTTACGACTTAGTGCATCAGCCATGACATTGGCTTTGCCCGGGGTGTAAGTTATTCCCAAGTCGTAATCCGAGATCAACTCGACCCAACGTCGTTGCCTGAGATTCAAATCTGGTTGGGTGAAGATATATTTCAAGCTTTGGTGATCGGTGAAGATCTCGCAACGATCACCAAGGAGGTAATGTAGCCAAGTTTTGAGTGCATGGACTACAGCTGCAAGATCTAGATCATGTGTGGGATAGTTTTCGTCATGTGGGTGTAATTGTCGTGAAGCATAGGCAATTACCTGACGATCCTGCATGAGTATGCAACCTAGTCCTTGTCGTGAGGCGTCGCAATAGATAACAAAGTCCTTGGAGAAATCTGGTGGTACCAGTACGGGAGCAGATGTCAGGCGTCTTTTCAGTTCCTGAAAGCTGAACTCGCACTGTGGAGTCCACTCGAACTTTTTATCTTTCTTGAGGAGTTCAGTTAGAGGTTTAGCAACCTTGGAGAAATTCTCGACGAAGCGGCGACAATAGCTCGCTAAGCCAAGGAAGCTCCGAACTTGCTTGACCGTCTCAGGAGGAGTCCAATCAAGGATGGCTTGAACTCGCTCGGGATTGACAGCAATACCCTTGCCAGAGATTACATGGCCTAGATAGGTCACTTCTGGCAACCAAAATTCACACTTGGAGAATTTGGCATAAAGGCGATGCTCTCGAAGTTTCATCAATACCAGCCTTAGATGTTCGACATGTTCCTCTTCATTCTTGGAGTAGATGAGTATGTCATCGAGGTATACTATGAAGAATTTATCCAAATACTCCATGAAGACCGAGTTCATTAACCGGGAGAAGCTAGCTGGGGCATTGGTTAAACCGAAGGACATAACGGTGTACTTGTATTGGCCATAACGAGTAACAAAGGCTGTTTTGGGAATGTCCCCGTTTTTTATTTTGATTTGATGGTAGCCCAACCTCAAATCCATCTTGGAAAAGACTGAGGATCCAGCGAGCTGATCATACAGATCGTTGATCGTGGGAAGCGGATACTTGTTCTTGATGGTGACCAAGTTGACAGGTCGGCAATCCACAACCATTCGATCCGTTCCATCCTTCTTCTTGACGAAGAGGACGGGGCAAGCCCAAGGAGAGGAACTAGGACGGATGAAACCCTTTTTCAAGGACTCATCGAGTTGGTTCTTAAGCTCGGCTAGTTCTAAGGGTGCCATCTTGTAGGGTCTTCTAGAAATTGGAACGGTTCCTGGAACAAGGTCTATCACAAACTCGACATCCCTATCAGGTGGAACACCTGGCAGTTCTTCTGGAAAGACATCCGGAAAGTCTCGGACTACCGAAACATCTTCAAGGTCTAGAAGGGGGTTGGCATTTAGGGAGTAAAGCTGGCGCTTGGCCACTCGAGTTAAGACATTGACTGTCTTGCCCGATGGGTGAGTAAGTTGAACGGTTCTAGTGGCACGATCAATCTTAGCATAATGAGCTGACATCCAATCCGTACCCAAAATGATGTTTATGTCCGAGGACTTGAGAGCTATTAAGGATGCAAGGAAGACAAGTCTATTGACAAGAATTTCGTTCCCATGGCTTACTCTAGAAGTTTGCCATCTAGAGCCAGGGGTTTGAATTTCCATGGTAGAGGGCATGTCATAGAATGTCGTGTTATGCAATCGAGCATAGTTCTCGGATATGAATGAATGAGATGCTCCAGTATCGAAAAGAACAGATGCCAGATGGCAATTAACAAGGAGCGTACCAAGGATGACGTTAGGATCCTCATGAGCCTCCTCGGCTGAAACATAGTTGACATGGCCATGTGTAGTAGTGACCGGTTTGGCGTAGAATGTCTTTCCCGCAGGCTTACCACGGCCAACGGACTTTCCAGTTTGATTGGGGTTGTTGTTCTGGGGACACTCTCGGCTATAGTGACCCAGCTCTCCACACTTGAAACAAGTCACAACATTGGGGCGTGGAGCAGCATTAGCAGTGGGGCCACCATAGGGCTTGGGCGGTGCAAACTGCTGGTTGGGACGAGGCGCCTCAAAGGATGACCTCGGAATAAACCTGGGTGGCAGTGCCGTGCTTCGAATCCACACCCGGCGTTTCTGAGCTCTAGAGCCGGATGAGGAGCCAAAATCATGGGAGTGCTTGCGTGAAGCGTCATAATCAGTCTGGCCTGTCTTAGCGCTGATGGCTTTATTGACCAACTTCTGAAAGGATGTGCACTCATGCAGACGAAGATCGCGGCGAAGCTCAGGACTAAGTCCCTTGCGGAACCTTGCGTGCTTCTTAGCATCAGTAGATACCTCTTCAGGGGCATAACGTGCCAGATTCCCAAATTCACGACTATATGCATCCACAGTTAGTCTTCCTTGGGTGAAATTGCAGAACTCCTCCCTCTTGCGATCCATGAGACCTTCCGGAATGTGATGCTCACGGAAAGCCTCACTGAATTCAACCCAAGTAGTAATTTGGCCGATCGGGCACATAGCTTCGAAGTTTTCCCACCAAAGGCTAGCAGGGCCTTCAAGATGATAGGCAACATAAGTAACCTTGTCGGCTTCGGCTACGTTGGCAGAACGTAGCTTGTGGGTGATGCTGCGAAGCCAGTCATCCGCGTCGAGGGGCTCGACGGAATGGTTAAACTTTGTTGGGTACAACTTGATAAAGTCATTGATTGACACCAAGTCATTTCGTGGATGGCGTGCAGTGTTCTGCTCAATCCGCTCTAGCAGGCGGTTAGTCTCACGCTTGTTTCTTTCCGCCTCCAGCATCACTTCAGCCAGAGAGGGCGGGTGAGGCAGATTTTCACCCCTAGCTGCACTGGCTCCCCCCTGCTCCGGGGCAGCAGGGTTGCTGCGGGTGTTGACCATCCTAAGAGAAAACAAGACAACGGTTTAGATAAGGATGGCTCAAACTTAGCAAGGAAGTGCAGAATGTAATGGATAACACGGAATGCAGAGATGTTCATCCGTATGTCATGGTAATATAAAACTGCCATATATATACCAACGGTCATACACATCATACATAGTTTAGTACAAGCCCAGGCTACAGTACAACTATGATGAAAGACGTTATATCTCATCGGAGGCATTCCAAGCTCCTATACATTATTTGTCTACACCTCCGGAATTGATTACACACAAAGTCATATTCACAAGTCACGCAGGACAGTGGAGATACAACTATTACAATACTAGTGATACTACTACTAACTTAGACAGCTCCGTAGTAGTCCTCATAGAAGCCACCTCCATAGCCTGGAAGTTCAACGTGATCATCCGGGAACAGACGGTCCTGAGGAGCCTGTGGACCATAGGGGCTAGGATGAGGTCTTGGACCAACAAACGGTGGCCTGCGGGGACCACGGGGTGGGGTGATGCCTCCCAAATAACGCCAATCCACCATGTCTGGCAGAGCAGATCTCACAGGATACAGATCCCTTGTATCCATACATCTAGCTTGCACCGCAGGTGCAAACCGAGTCAATGTGGCCCAATAATCAGCACGGGTATTGAAAAGCTCCAGCCTCAAGGCCCGATTTTCTCGGTCCTTTTCTTCGAGCATCTCGGCAGTGGTACGAGTTAATGATCGAGTCCTCCTGAGTGGAGTCAGCATAGATAGCCTGAAGATACCCTTGCGCTCCTGGAAGTGAAGCTGGCATGTAACGGAAGTCGGTGTTCCGAAGCAGGACAGTCCGGACTCGCATGATGGTCATCATGGAATAGGCAGCATCCTGCACAGCCATCTCAACAGTAACCCCGAATCCATAGGAACAGTGAAGGGGCTCGGTAGATCCAGGATAAGAAGGAAATATCCTGACAGTGCAGAAATATTGGCTTTGATTAAAGTCTTGGAATTGCTCTTCGACGGTGTATTCGGGATACCAACGGTAACCCGTCTCGATCATTACCCGGACTAACATAGCAGTATGACCAGGCACGTCGAGGCACCGGGTCAGGCGAACCACTTAGTTTTGAGCACGGTTGGCCATCTGAAAGCACAACCACAATGCAAAGACATTAGAATTTCTAGGGAAAATTGGACAGCATAACAGCTGTAAATGCTCAGAAAAAGATTTGAGACATCCACAACAGTTTGCAATACCACTCAACAACATCATATCAAGGTTCTGATCCAATTAGCAACATACTAAAAATAGTAGAAACTGAACTGGGGCTTGTAACAACAATCCTAAAAGCTACTACGGATTAGTAACACATGAACCTGATAGGGGAAGAGAGCCTAGTCCTTAACCCACGTTGAATGAGAAGAGAATGACTCAGATCAGAGGACATAAGGTAAAGGAGTAAAAGAGCCTTACGTTCCCTCCCACAATCAATTCCCCTACATATAACTAAAGCATTTCTAGACTCGACATCGACCAGTTTGGCTCAATGAACCTACAGGCAGTCCGGCTCTGATGCCAACGCTGTCAGGACCCCGATTCCAAGTCACATCGATCTAGCCGGTAACACCTCATATCACTTTGCGCCCTCACGCACGGTATCCCACGGGTGTCGCCTTACCATGGCCTGGAACCATTTGCGCCTTTTGGCTCACGTATATGATAGTGTCGCTAGCATCCATATGACAGAGAACCCGGGCCGACATGGCTAGTCGTGAACCCAAAGCGGCACAGACCTATGGAGACAGGCATACATGAATCACATCGAGCATGTCGGTCATCAGCGAGTGACTCCGGATATCACCGCATGACATTTCCCCGAAGGGACAGACATAGGAACGACGTGAAACACATGCCGGCCAGTCAAGTGTCCTGAGCAGTAGTGCTGGGCTAGCAGGACTCCGGTGAACCGGGCTGTAGCGGACTACTATGGCTCGGGGAACACTAGACTACATTTCCCCATAAGACAGGCTGCCAAGGATAAACAACTAGATTGTCGGATCCCACTCATACCAAGCATTTCAAACATACATACAATATGCCCGATATGAGTACATACAACATGGCATCACAACAAAACTCTACAGCTGAAGTACTTTATTTAAAGGCTCCAGAGAGCCATACATAACATGCTCATACAGATAGGGGTCACAAGACCCGACACTGAAGTCATACAATCATACAAGCACATGCGGAAGCAACTAGTCTGAGTACAGACACTAGAAAGAAAGAAGGCTTCTTGAAGCCCGTCTATCTACATAGGGCCCTCCATGGCCAGGATCACCACGTGGGTGGCTAGTCACTCGTCGACATCAAGGTCTACATAAAACCCATCGGAGGGGCGGTGTTGTCGTCTGGAAACAACAAATAAGCAAACATGAGTACAAGGTACTCAGCAAGTCTTACATCAGAACCTAATATACATGCTCATTCTCAAGAAGGTGGTGGGGTTATTGCAGCAAGCCAGCTTTGACTCTTGGCTAAGCTATCCTACGGAACTCCACTAGTAAAATAGTTTTCGCACACGAGTCCACTACTCACCGACACAATACTCCACCGGGGATCCTCTCTCCTCATCCTACGGGAGGGCCATCCTTGGTACCCACACTTATCTTGAGTCTTTTAGTAGTAACCATTTACTTGTCTATGAACTATATAGGCAACCAAGTAGTCCTTTACCGCGGACGCGGCTATTCGAATAGTTTTATACCCTGCAGGGGTGTACTTCGTCACACATGTTTCCACCACTTAGCGTCTGCACACGACATGTGTTCGGCAGACTTCAACGGAAAGCCGACATGGGTGTAGACCACGACCTGACTAGCCGCGCAAGTCTCTAGTCCAGGTTTATCGCCTATTCAGGTTCCATCCGCAAGGAAATCCGGCCGGGGTGTCCTCAACGGCCCCAAACGATGTGTACAGGGTCCCGAGACGCCAAACGGGCGCCCGGCATACCCGGCCACAGTGTATCTACCGCATCATAGCCCACCCCTAGGGTCAGCGCTGCGCACGGCCGCCAACACATAACCTACAAACACCATAAACTAGTTGCAACTCCTGGACAGAGGGCGAGAGGGGTCAGTAAGTCGAGCGGGGTCATATTTCAGGGCCCAATGTGTGGTAGTAGCTGAATCTTAAATCACGCATACAGATCTCAATTCTTATGGACGGTCTCAATGAAACAACCCACCATGTACTCCTACATGGCCTCTCATCGATACCTTTACCAAAACATGTTCAACACATCCCTCACATTACCGACATAAACATTCCACTCTAGCCCATCACCCAGATGAACCAGACCTGACACAACTCTAAGCATAGCAGGCATAGCAAGGTAGGAATCACATACATGGCTGAATCAACTCCTACACATGCTAGTGGGTTTCATCTAGTTACTGTGGCAATGACAGGTCATGCAGAGGATAAGGGTTCAACTACCGTTGCACACAGCAGTTTGAATCGCGTTGTCTTAATGCAGTAAACAAGAGCAGAAGCAAGAACATGGGTTTGTATCGGAATGATCAATGGGTTGCTTGCCTGTTGTAGAGGTAGTAGGGTACTACCCTTCAGACAGATACTCGGGGTTATCCTCGGAGGCATAACCTACCACGAAAGACACACCGAACATAATCAACACATGGCAATATGCAACAATATGATGCATGCTATGACATGGCAAGATGAAAGTGTCTTGGCCTAATGCAAGCTAAAACAGAAGGGGATGAACTCATTTGAATCAAAGATTCAAATATTAGCTCATTAAACTTGGCCTTATTAGTGCATTACCTTATTCTGCTTAAACAGCAAAGTTAACTTGTTTTGTCATGCATGAAACCATTACAGATGGATAGATTGAATTTTTCTGATCATTTTTCATATATAAATCTTTGCATTTGGAGCTATGGTTGATGTTCTATGATTTTTAGAAGTTTTGACTATTTTCTGGAATTTCCTATTAAAGAATAAATCCAGTAATTGAATTAATGTGTCAGCACTGCGTCACTGTGACGTCAGCGGGTCAAAGGCGCCAGCCCAGGTCAAACCTGACTAGTGGGCCCCATCTGTTAGTCTCTGAGCTAACTAACAGAGTTAGTTAGTGATTAGTTAGCACTAAACTAGGTTAGTTTGGCCCTGGGCCCACATGTCAGTGAGAGAGCGTTGGTTAACGAGGTCGTTAACCTCTAACATAGTGATTAGCTCTAATTAAAACTAATCTAATTTAGTTAGGAGCCGGCCCCACCTATCAGTGACTCGGGCGGGGTCAAACTGGGGTCAAACCCCTGGTCAGCGGGGTTAATCCCGCCGGCATTGAGTCGCCGGCGAGGCCGAGACGGCGGAGAGCGTCGGAAACACTGCTCCGGCCACGGTTCGATGCGCGGGTGGGTGCTACGGGTGGCTGGCAGTGTGGCGCATCCAACGGTGGTGTTGGTTGGTGCTGGGGTGGCGGGAACGACGACGGCGTCGAGCCGGGCGGCGGCCGGAGCTCGGCCGTTGGTGGTTTTGCTGCTGCAGCGAGCTAGCGGGGAAACGGACGCACTAGCGAGGCGCTACGAGGTGCGGTGAGTGCGTTAAGCACCCGCGCCTGACCAAATGGTCACTGGAGTGACGCCATCGTCGAGCTCGCGCGGCGGCGTGCTACGGTGAGCAAGGGGGCGGCGTCTACGGCGAGCAAACGAAGCAGAGAAGAGGGGGGATCGGTAGAGGAGCTCATAGCGGTTGCAGAACGCGTCTCAGCGGTCTCGGGGGAGGTCGGACGTCGTCGGGGCGTTGCCAGCGATCTCGGCGTACCGAGGAAGAAGAAGGCGTCGGGGAGGTGCTTGGAGGTGTCCGGCATCGCGTGAGTCGACGAGGAGGCGTAGACGATGGAGGCGGAGCTCACGGGCACGTCAAGGAGGCGAGGGGGTGGCTCTGGTGACAACTACGGCGAACGGCAGCGAGGATCGTGCTCGGCCATCGCGGGAGAGGGTGAGGGAGACGAGGGGGAGAGAGGGGAGGAGTGCAGGGAGGTGCTGGGCGTCTCCGTGGCGCTCGGATGGGGACGAGGAGGCAGCAGGAGGTGGAAGCTGGAGGTGGCCGCGGGAGCACGCGCCGGCGACACGCCTCTGCCTACTGGCAGAGGTGGGTGACGACTGACACAGGCCAGGTGGCTGGGCCAGCACAGGTGAGGCCCAGGTGGGTTTCTCTCTCTCTCTCTCTCTCTCTCTCTCTCCCTCTCTCTCTTTTTCTTATTTGTTTTCTTTTTCTATTTTTCTGCAACTGTTGGGCTTTATTAAAAATACCTAGACATCTTTAAAAATCCTGAAAATAGTCAGGGGCTCTGTTTAGATTATTTGCAACAGCCCACACTTATTTCCAAAATTATTTGAGCATTTAAAATATTTTATAGCATTTAAATGCCCAAATTCAAATACTTATGATTTAGTTCATAAAATCCAGAATGTCCTAGAAAAGAGTGCACCATTTTTGTCAGGGGTTTCAGCCAAATCCAGAAATGATGAAAATTTTGTGAAGGGCATTTTGGGTTCACTGAAAATAATTTTAGTAAACCCTAGTTGTTTCCAGGGGGGTGTTGGGGGTTCTGTCATCCCCATTTCAAATTTAAAAGGAAATTACACATGATGCACACTCTAATGCTTGAACTAGCTAGGGTGTGACATCGATCCGCACACCCATTGCTTGATGGGCGATAAAACGACGGCATGGCAATGCTGGTAAAGGTTGGCTCGCCGAGGCATAGCCCTCGGCCCAGCTAACGTGACGGAGTTGGTCGGCTAGTGACGCCGAAGTGTCCGGAGTAGGTTGATGAAGAGATGGCGAAGCCCCTGGTCCAGCCGAGATGTCGAAGCCTCGATGTCAGCCGATGAGTCGAAGTAGGTCGGCGTGATGGACACCAGCTTGAAGAAGCAATAGTGCGGCCCTGTCGATGCAGGTCGTGACGTGGTCGATGCCGCCTTGATGAAGCGACCATGCGGCGATGCCGGTATGCCCGCTCCGTGTAATCTGTGGGGCGGCGATGTTGGTGATGATTTATCCTTCGCGTTGTCGAACTCTTATTCGGCTTGCCGAGATGATGATTCGAAGAAATTGAGCTCGGCTCAATAAAGTGACAACGTGTCTAGCGCAGGTCGGCAGCCATGGAGTAATATTGCCGGACTGGTTTGACACAAGCATGATGTTGAAGATCATGTTCAAAAGATCTTAAAGTTAGTGGGATGTGTTCGGCAACAAAACACAATACCCCATACAAAACTTCCTTCAAAAGGGATGTCCGAAATCCTGTTCATAAAAAAGATGAACTCGGGTCGGATTCGTTTTCGCGCAGAAAACAGATCCGAAAAGTGATGCACTAATCGGAAGGTTCCCGGAGTTTGGACGGTCGAATCGAGCTGAAATTTTGAGAGGTGGTAGATATAGGAGTTCCGCAGCCGATCAACGGTTGGATCTTCTAAAGGACGTCCGAGCTAGAAGCTGGACACCACACCCTAAACTCATCCAAATTCCCGTCCAGATTTGACAGGGCTCCGGTATATCGTGGATTGCCAGCGATTCCTCCATCGGAACTCGATGAAATTTTCCAGGGTTGTTATAGACTCAATTCCGCATAATTCCACCAAAGCGATGTCAAAGCGATACTCGAGGAGGTGGTGGCGGCAGATACGAGTTCGCTGTCCAAAAAAAACAGCACGGTCGCTTGAGGGCAATGTTGACGTTGAGCCCCCGAGCTCCATGGATGATTCCTCCGTGATCTTGATAGAGATCGGAGTTGATGTTTGATGAAGGCCCTCGTCCGAACATGGTGATCTGAACACGGGGCGCAATTCTTGGTCGAACCAAGATGACCAATCGAGCTGGTGACGAAGATGCCGAAGTCGCAGTTGATCTGCAGGCGAGCCATCGATCCTTTTGTCGATCACACAACGGAACTCTCAATGAAAGCACCAATGTCGGTGTCAAAACCGGCGGATCTCGGGTAGGGGGTTCCGAACTATGCGTCTAGGCTGGATGGTAATAGGAGGCAGGGGACACGATGTTTTACCCCAGGTTCGGGCCCTCTCGATGGAGGTAAAACCCTACGTCCTGCTTGATTAATATTGATGATATGGGTAGTACAAGAGTAGATCTACCACGAGATCAGAGAGGCTAAACCCTAGAAGCTAGCCTATGGTATGATTGTCTATTGTATATATTCTATCGACTAGCCTGGCCATGGTTTATATAATGCACTAGAGGCCTAGGTTAACAAGAGTCCTAGCCGAATACGCCGGTGGGGAGAAGTCCTTGTCTTGATCGCCAAGTTTTTGTGGAATCTTCCTTGTATGCGGCAGCTGTCCGAACTGGCCCATGAGTATATGGCCATGGGGGGCCTCGGCCCAATCTAATAGATCGTGAGACGACGTGGTGAGTACCCCCTAGTCCAGGACACCATCAACGGGGCTTCGCCTGAGCACTACGACGATATGACCGAGGTGGATTATGGTGGAGGGGGCACCACACACGGCTAAGACAGCTGTCTGTTGTATGTTCTAGGGTGCCCCTTGCCCCCATATATAAAGGAGCAAGGGGGGAGGCCGGCCGGCCCTAGGGAGCGCCAAGGAGAGGAGGAATCCTCCTCCTAGTAGGAGTAGGAGTCCTCCTTTCCTAGTCCTACTAGGAGGGTGAAGGAAGGAGTGGGAGAGGGGAAGGAAAGGGGGGGGCGCCACCCCCCTCCTAGTCCAATTCGGACTCAAGGGGGAGGGGGCGCGCGGCCTGCACTGGCAGCCCCCCTCTCTCTCTCTCCACTAAGGCCCATCTAGGCCCACTAGTTCCCCCGGGGGTTCCGGTAACCCTCCGGCACGACGGTTTTCTCTGAAATCACCCGGAACACTTCCGGTGTCCGAATATAGCCGTCCAATATATTAATCTTTATGTCTCGACCATTTTGAGACTCCTCGTCATGTTCGTGATCATATCCGGGACTCCGAACTACCTTCGGTACATCAAAACACATAAACTCATAATACCGATCGTCACCGAACGTTAACCGTGCGGACCCTACGGGTTCGAGAACTATGTAGACATGACCGAGACTCATCTCCGGTCAATAACCAATAGCGGAACCTGGATGCTCATATTGGTTCCTACATATTCTACGAAGATCTTTATCGGTCAAACCGCATAACAACATACGTTGTTCCCTTTGTTATCGGTATGTTACTTGCCCGAGATTAGATCGTCGGTATCTCAATACCTAGTTCAATCTCATTACCGGCAAGTCTCTTTACTTATTCCGTAATGCATCATCCCGCAACTAACTCATTAGTCACATTGCTTGCAAGGCTTATAGTGATGTGCATTACCGAGAGGGCCTAGAGATACCTCTCCGACAATCGGAGTGACAAATCCTAATCTCGATCTATGCCAACTCAACAAACACCATCGGAGACACCTGTAGAGCACCTTTATAATCACCCAGTTACGTTGTCACGTTTGGTAGCACACTAAGTGTTCCTCCGGTATTCGGGAGTTGCATAATCTCATAGTCATAGGAACATGTATATGTCATGAAGAAAGCAATAACAAATAAACTAAACGATCAAGTGCTAGGCTAACGGAATGGGTCAAATCAATCACATCATTCTCTAATGATGTGACCCCGTTAATCAAATGAAAACTCATGTCTATGGCTAGGAAACTTAACCATCTTTGATTCAACGAGCTAGTCAAGTAGAGGCATACTAGTGACACTCTATTTGTCTATGTATTCACACATGTACTAAGTTTCCGGTTAATACAATTCTAGCATGAATAATAAACATTTATCATGATATAAGGAAATATAAATAACAACTTTATTATTGCCTCTAGGGCATATTTCCTTCAAGCTTACGACCAAGACATCCTACATTGCACTTTAGTGCATTTAATATTTCTCGAAGCAAGCAAGTCTTAATAGTCAAAGACTGGAGAAAAATTGTGAAGGGTCGCAACAGAGAAGTACTAGGGGCAGCAATCAGAAGTGCGACCCACAATTAGGAGACATGTTCATCTGCATGCTCCTATATGATGAAGCAGGAGTGCTACACATATTCTATGCTATTTTACTGAGAGAGAGCAGCAGGAGTGATTAGCTAGCTAGAATGAGTTTGAAGATGATGATGTGCTACACTATGACTATGATGATTAAATAGCTAGTGTTGATGGTAATGACTATGATGATTATTATTAGCTAGTGTTGGTGGTGATTAGATAGCTACACTATGACTATGATGATTAAATAGTGTTGGTGGTAATGACTATGATGATTATTAGCTAGTGTTGTTGGTGATGATATGATGCAAGAGTTTTTATATTAATATGATGATGAGTTATTATACCACAATAATCTATGACTTGATCACTTAGGATCCATCCACTTGAAACTAATCCGTGGTTGGGCATTGAGTCTGACTCAACTTCACACCTTGTAACACAGGCAAGAACCCTTTCTTAGCTTGATCCATTTTGAACTTCTTCAAAACTTTATCAAGGTATGTGCTTTGTGAAAGTCCAATTAAGAGTTTTGATCTATCTCTATAGATCTTGATGCCCAATATATAAGCAGCTTCACCAAGGTCTTTCATTGAAAAACTCTTATTCAAGTATCCTTTTATGCTATCTAGAAATTCTATATCATTTCCAATCAACAATATGTCATCCACATATAATATTAGAAATGTTACAGAGCTCCCACTCACTTTCTTGTAAATATAGGCTTCTCCAAAGGTCTGTATAAAACCATATGCTTTGATCACACTATCAAAACGTTTATCTCAACTCCGAGATGCTTGCACCAGTCCATAAATGGATCGCTGGAGCTTGCACACCTTCTTAGCATTCTTTGGATCGATAAAACCTTCTGGTTGCATCATATACAACTCTTCTTCCAGAAATCCATTCAGGAATGCAGTCTTTACATCAATTTGCCAAATTTCATAATCATAAAATACAACAATTGCTAACATGATTCGGGCGGACTTAAGCATCGCTACGGGTGAGAATGTCTCATCGTAGTCAACTCCTTGAACTTGTCAAAAACCTTTCGCAGCAAGTCGAACTTTGTAGATAGTAACATTACCGTCAGCTTCAGTCTTCTTCTTGAAGATCCATTTATTCTCGATGGCTTGCCGATCATCGGGCAAGTCAACCAAAGTCCGCACTTTGTTCTCATACATGGATCCTGATATGTCTCCAACGCATCTATAATTTTTTATTGTTCCATGCTATATTATATTCTGTTTTGGACATTATTGGGCTTTATTATACACTTTTATATTATTTTTGGGACTAACCTATTAACCGGAGGCCCAGCCCAGAATTGTTGTTTTTTTTCTTATTTCAGAGTTTCACAGAAAAAGAAAATCAAACGGAGTCCAAACGGAATGAAACCTTCAGGAACGTGATTTTTGGAACGAACATGATCCAGAGGACTTGGACCCTACGTCAAGAAAGCAACCAGGAAGGCACGAGGTAGGGGAGCGCGCTTACCCCCCCCCCCCCAGGTGCGTCCTCCACCCTCGTGGGGCCCATGTTGCTCCACCGACGTACTTCTTCCTCCTATATATACCTACGTACCCCCAAACTACCAGATACGGAGCCAAAACCCTAATTCCACCGTTGCAACCTTCTGTACCCATGAGATCCCATCTTGGGGCCTTTCCTAGAGCTCCGCCGGAGGGGGCATCGATCACGGAGGGCTTCTACATCAACACCATAGCCTCTACGATGATGTGTGAGTAGTTTACCTCAGACCTTCGGGTCCATAGTTATTAGCTAGATGGCTTCTTTTCTCTTTTTGGATCTCAATACATTGTTCTTGTAACATCCCAAATTTTCAATTTGGAATGTTATACACTAGATCATCATGCATATCATATTTTCTTGCATTTTGCCGATCCTAGAAATTTCACGCAACTCAAGGACCCTCGGAGAGAGTTGGAGATTTCGTTATTTTCATATTTGAGCTTTCTCAAATGTCGAAAAGAGGATCATTGGTTTTGTCGGAGTTTATTTGCCATTTTATTTGGATAGGGAAAAATGCGCATTTTCAAAATTGCATTTTAGGCCCGGAGAAAAGTTCATTTTGTTCGACTCATTTTTAGGAGTCGAGGACAATTTACTTTAGAAGTTTTGGAGTTCGTTTAGATCTCTTTTCTGTTTTTTTTTCGCGCGCGAAATCGATTTAAAAAAAAAGATCCGCAGCGCCCTGGGCCAAAGGCCCAGCAGGCCGGCCGGCCAAGGCCGCCGCGCCGCGCCAACGCGCCAGGCAGGAGGCCGCCGCCGTCCTAGTCCTTCGAGGACTCCGCTTGTTTGTTTTTTTAGGATTCCTCTCCTATTCCTTTTCCTACTCTATTTCTTGTTCCCTACCCCAAGTTACCTCTCCCATCACCAATATAAATACCCCCACACCCCCCCTCTAAATCATCAAATCAAAACCCCAAGCACCACCGCGCCCTCACCCCGCGCCGCGCCTGGAACCGCCGCCGCCCGCGCCCTGCGTCACCACCGCCGCCCTTAGCCGCCGCCGCCGCCCTTGCTCGCCGCCGCCGGAGCCCCTCGCCAGAGGTACCGCGCCGCATCTTTTTCTTTTCCTCGGATCGGTTTTCTTCTAAATCGTTCCGGTTCTTCTCTTCCGATTCGTTTTCTTCTCTAAAACGTTCCGGTTTTCTAGATCGGCTTTTCGTTCGGTTTTCTTTTCTCGAAACCCTAGATCGGATCCGTTTTCTTTTCCGGTTTAGTTGCCTCGAGATCGTTCGCCAGACCGTTCATCCTAACGAACGTGATCACCGGATTATTCTTCTAGGTTAACAAACGTCCGTTTGTTTAACCGTTCTTCTTTTTCTTTTCGTCGGATTTATTCCGCGATCGCGATCTCAGATCCGATCTTCTTTCTAGTTTATCTTCTCGCTCGTTTATCGGAATCAAGTGATTCAAGCGCCTGGAGTTTCGTTTCGAAACCGCCGTTCCGACTAATCAACTTAAACAAGTTTTGCTACGGTAAAATTTGACCTAGTTTCAACTTGCTAGAACCGAGTTGTTTTCTTCCGCCGTTTGTTTTTGGTTTCTTTGTTCGGTTCTTTCTCTCTTTGCAACCGGAGTTCTTAAGTTGAACTTTCTGGTTCGATCTCTTGTTCGAGTTTTACCTATGCATTCGATGAGTACTTATTGTATGCTTGTTGTTTGTCTGCGATAGATTACCCGGATTGTGCCGCTTGTTACTTCGAATCTCTAGGACTCGCGGATCATCAGCAAGGCAAGTAACACTTTGATCATACCTTTTCTACAACCTAGTTTTATTGCATTAGATCCATCCTCACACATTGCATGATTAGGATCTAATTAAATTGTGGGATGGGAAGTAGATGAGGTAGTACCTATTACCTGTTTATTATGAAACCTTTGGGAGTTACTTCTACGTTTGCTTATTATGCCAGGCTATGCTAGTAGACGTGGATTGGGTGAGTGATATCCATGACAGATGTGAGATTGATAATTTTAATGGTTTATCTAAGGTGGCAACTTAAACACACATCTGGGTGGATTGAGGCACCTGATGTCTATCAGGACTTGCCTGTTTTATTTTGGACCGCCACCCAGGCTCAAAGGGATCATAAGATCTTTCATGCTAAATACTTACGTGTGCAGCCACAAGCCAATATGGGCTCTGGCATAGTTGACTAAGTCGTGCGAACTCCTATAGGGGTAGACTGGCAGATGTAGGGGATGTAGGTGGTACGGTCTACTCCATCGTAAGGTGCTAGCGCTTCTGAAAGACCGTGTCTCGGTCATCCGTTTCTCAAACACCAATAGTGCGAGAAATCCAACGGAGGCGATCGAGTCTTGTGGGGAAAAGTGCGCAAACCTCTGCAGAGTGTAACAAACTAATCATGATTAGCCGTGTCCCCGGTTATGGACAATCTTGAGTATCTAGTACTTGAATATAATGTGAATCTCAACATGTTACTTCTAATTAATATTGTTGGGTTTAATTGTTCACTTTTAATTGGGATTGAGAATGCTGTCAACCATTCTCAATGTTTAACAACCACCATGATAGTTAAATAAATTTATTCCTTTGCAGTAGGGAAAAACTGGCTTTACGCAAAACAGTAACCATAGAGCTTTCCACCAGCCAAATATGCATATAGTATAGCTGTTTCATTCCATTACTCTCTATGTGTTACCTTGCTAGCATATTCCATGTGCTGACCCGTTTCGGGCTGCAACGTTAATGTTGCAGACTTTTCAGACGATGATTGAGGTGTTTTTAGGTTGTGGTTCTATACTCAGTGATGCCGTTGGAGTTGATGGACCCATTTATCTTCCAAGTCTTCCGCTGTTATCGACACTAGATGGCCTTAAGCCATATTATTGTAATAAGTTCTCTTCGGAGACATCGATGTAATAAGTGTGTGATTGCCACTCTGCTATAAATCCTTCGATGTACTGTGTGGTGTCAGCATTACTGATCCAGGGATGACACCGGAGCATAGTAGACTTGATCCATTCGGGTCTGGTCGCTACAGAGATGGTATCAGAGCACACGCTGACTATAGGACACGACCACTAAGTTAAAGCCATAGATCACTATTCTCTCCCCATTTTCTAACTCCTCATCTTTTCTACTCTTTAGGATGAAGGACGCGAAGATTAAGTACGCTCAACCGGATGAAGGCACACCTTTTGGATTTCACTTGAAGGAAGTCACCAAGTACCTGAATATTGGATTACCAAGTTTCACGGGAACCTTCAACGCCACTCTGCCTGAAGAGGAGCGCTGGAAGATTCAAGCTCACGTTCCGGGAAGGACATTCGCGCCAATCACAAAACCCATAGATAGTGTTTTCAATGCACCAACTTGGAGTCTAGGAAGGAGCATGGCAGCCCATATCACCATAGGACGCATTGGAGAAGTTTATCAAGAGGACCTCAAGGACACTATCTACCAGATTTGCGGACGCCGAGATGAACAATGGGAGTTAGTCAGCACCAAGAAGGATAGATCCATTGCAGCATTCATCCAGGAGTTAAACCAGCACATTCGATGCCACGAGAACCAGATGTGCAATGATATGATGGAGTTGAAGAATGCGAAGACAAGGATCATCGAGCTAGAAGGAGAACTGAAGGCTACACGCAAGGACTACATGGACGAGATCGTAGCTCTAGCAAGACACAACGTCGATCTTAAGCAAGAGATGGAAGAACTCAAGAGGGAGTTAGTATCCAAGGAGGAAGACGAGTACGACACATGTCCATACAACTACATCATTATCGACGACACCGATTCGGATCCAAGTGAACCCGACTTTGAAGACGAAGCTGGAGCGGACATCATGGAGTCTTTCACCGGTTCAAATTTCTAGATGACCACCAGATATTAGTAGTATTTCCCCCATGTAAACACTATAGTTCGAGCACTTTTGCGATAGCTAGATCGATTGTAAGCCCTCGTTTATTGAATGAAGTGATTTTGTGTGAATTTGCTCATGTGCATTGGGGGTAGTGTTTTCTCTTTAGACCTCATTCTATTCTTATATCTTTTCTTTTCTAAACCCTTAAATGCCTCCGAGACGTGACCCCGGGTTACCATTAAGGATTGGTAACTACGTTTTTCCCTCAGACCTAATAGTATTGGAATCTCAAGGATTGGATGTGATATTAGGCATGGATTGGTTATCAAAGTATGAAGGGAATACTGAGTGTGCTAGTAAGTCAATTTTGCTTACCACATCAGAAGGAAGAAGGATCAAGTATGTATCCTGGCATGTGCCAAATAGGACACAAGTAAACTTCCTAACAGGAGTAGTGCAGGAGGAAGTACCAGTGGTAAAGGATTTTCCTGATGTATTTCCGGAAGAGTTGCCAGGCATGCCACCAGATAGAGACATTGAGTTTATGATTGAGTTGTTACCAGGTACAGGCAAAGAGACCATACCGGATGCCAGCAAAGGATTTGGTAGAAATTAAAAATCAGATTAAGGAGTTACTGGAGAAAGGTTACATACGCCCAAGTTCTTCGCCTTGGGGATCACCCGTACTTCTAGTGGAGAAGAAGGATGGATCATTAAGGATGGTTGTTGATTATCGTGGATTGAATGAAGTAACCATCAAGAACAAGTACCCACTGCCAATGATAAATGATCTATTTGATCGTTTGCAAGGAGCTAAAGTGTTTTCCAAGATCGATTTGCGATCAGGGTACCACCAGTTGAAGATTCGAGAGCAGGACATGCCTAAGACAACGTTCACCACGAGATATGGACTATATGAGTATACCATTATGTCATTTGGATGGACTAACGCACCTGCCTATTTTATGAACCTGATGAACAAAGTGTTTATGGAGTTTTTGGATAAGTTCGTCATAGTGTTCATTGATGATATCCTGGTTTATTCAAAGAATGAAGAAGAGCATAAGGAACATTTGCGTTTGGTTTTGGAGAAACTAAGGGAACATCAGTTATATGCCAAATTCAGCAAATGTGAGTTTTGGTTGAAAGAAGTAGGATTCCTCGGACACGTTATATCCGGAGAAGGGATAGCAGTTGACCCCGCAGAGGTTGAGACCATAACCGAATGGGAAGCACCAACGGCAGTTGGAGAGATCCGGAGTTTTCTTAGACACGCAGGATACTACCGGAGATTCATTGAGAACTTTTCAAAGATTGCAAAGCCAATGACGAAGTTGTTGAAGAAGGATACCAAGTTCAATTGGACTGAGGAGTGTGAGACTAGTTTCCAGGAGTTGAAGAAACGATTGGTTACCTCACCAGTGTTGATTTTGCCAGATCAGACCAAGGATTATGAGGTGTATTGCGACGCTTCATGTCGAGGACTTGGAGCAGTGCTTATGCAGGAAGGGAGAGTTGTTTCGTATGCTTCACGACAACTGAAACCTCATGAGTTGAATTACACCACACATGATTTGGAGTTAGCAGCCGTAGTGCATGCATTGAAGACATGGAGACATTTCCTCATTGGAAATCATTGTGAGGTGTACACGGATCACAAGAGTTTGAAGTACATTTTCACGCAGAAGGAGTTGAATCTCAGACAAAGGAGATGGTTGGAGCTCATCAAGGATTATGATATGAGATTGCATTACCATCCCGGTAAAGCTAATGTAGTAGCTGACGCATTGAGCCGTAAGAGCCATGTCAATACGTTAATGACGGGAGAAATACCCAAGGAGTTAGCAGAAAACCTTCATGAACTAAGTTTAGAGATAGTTCCGAAAGGCTATGTAGCAGCATTGGAGATTCAGTCAACATTGAGGGATAAAATCAGAGAGGCTCAGAAATCTGACAAGGAGATTGCTTCTATAAAGAAGAAAATGAGCGAAGGAAAAGCAAAGGGATTTCGTGAGGATGAGCATGATACCCTATGGTATGAGGACCGTGTTTATGTGCCAAATGACCCGGAGATCAGGAAGTTGATTTTGCAAGAGGCACATGATTCACCATATTCGATTCACCCAGGAAATACCAAGATGTATTTGGATTTGAAGGACACATTCTGGTGGACCGGAATGAAGAAGGATATTGCAGCATATGTAGCAGTTTGTGACGTATGTCATAGAGTAAAGGCAGAACACCAGAAGCCAGCTGGATTGTTACAACCATTGCCGATACCCGAATGGAAGTGGGATAAGATAGGCATGGATTTTATCACAGGACTACCCAGGACGAAAGCAGGATATGACTCGATATGGGTAGTAGTGGATCGTTTGACGAAGGTAGCACATTTCATTCCAGTTAAGACCACTTACACCAGTGCTAAGTTGGCAAAGGTATACATGACTAGGATCATTTGTTTGCATGGAGTTCCAAGGAGTATTGTATCAGACAGAGGAACCCAATTTACCTCAAAGTTTTGGAATCAGTTGCATGAAACTTTGGGAACCAGGCTAGAGTTCAGCACCGCTTTTCATTCGTAGACAGATGGACAGACCGAGAGAGTCAATCAGATTTTGGAAGATATGCTGAGAGCTTGTGCACTAGATTATGGATCTAGTTGGGATGATAATTTGCCGTATGCGGAGTTTTCTTATAACAATAGCTACCAAACCAGTCTGAAGATGGCACCTTTCGAAGCTTTGTACGGAAGGAGGTGCAGGACACCGTTGTCATGAGACGAAGTTGGAGACCGTCAATTCTTTGGACCAGATTTGATTAAGGAGTCTGAACAGAAAGTTAAGTTGATTCGCGATAGGCTCAAGGTAGCCTAGTCCAGGTAGAAGAGCTACGCAGATTCTAAATGCAAGGAGACAGTTTACGAAACCGGAGACAGAGTGTATCTCCAAGTATCCCCACTTCGAGGAGTTAAACGCTTTGGAGTTAAGGGAAAATTAGCACCGCGTTTCGTTGGACCATATAGGATCTTGCAACGTATGGGAGAAGTTGCGTATAAGTTGGAATTACCAGAGGGACTGTCAGGAG
The DNA here is from genome assembly GCA_034509565.1 of Triticum monococcum. NCBI lineage: Eukaryota > Viridiplantae > Streptophyta > Magnoliopsida > Poales > Poaceae > Triticum > Triticum monococcum. The sequence continues at coordinate 779,795,578 of CM067847.1, forward strand.
TTCATGACGTATTCCATGTTTCTCAGCTGAAGAAATGTCACGCCGAGATGGCGGAGGTACCGTTAAGAGATACAGTGCCGCTAGAAGCGATTCAGTTGAAGGATGACTTAATGAAGAGAAACCAGTCAAGATTCTCGAGTATGCCAGCAGAGTTACCTGCAGCAAGATTATCAAGTTTTGTAAAGTTCAGTGGAACCACCACTTAGAGGATGAAGCCACCTGGGAGAGAGAAGAAGATTTTCTCAAGGACCACCCTCACCTATTTTCTAGCCAACCCGAATCTCGAGGGCGAGATTCATCTTAAGGGGGGTAGGTTTGTAACATCCCAAATTTTCAATTTGGAATGTTATACACTAGATCATCATGCATATCATATTTTCTTGCATTTTGCCGATCCTAGAAATTTCACGCAACTCAAGGACCCCCGGAGAGAGTTGGAGATTTCGTCATTTTCATATTTGAGCTTTCTCAAATGTCGAAAAGAGGATCATTGGTTTTGTCGGAGTTTATTTGCCATTTTATTTGGATAGGGAAAAATGCGTGTTTTCAAAATTGCATTTTAGGTCCGGAGAAAAGTTCATTTTGTTCGACTCATTTTTAGGAGTCGGGGAAAATTTACTTTAGAAGTTTTGGAGTTCGTTTAGATATCTTTTCTGGTTTTTTTTCCGCGCGCGAAACCGATTTAAAAAAAAGATCCGCAGTGCCCTGGGCCAAAGGCCCAGCAGGCCGGCCGGCCAAGGCCGCCGCGCTGCGCCAACGCGCCAGGCAAGAGGCCGCCGCCGTCCTAGTCCTTCTAGGACTCCGCTTGTTTGTTTTTTTAGGATTCCTCTCCTATTCCTTTTCCTACTCTATTTCTTGTTCCCTACCCCAAGTTACCTCTCCCCTCACCAATATAAATACCCCCACACCCCCCCTCTAAATCATCGAATCAAAACCCCAAGCACCACCGCGCCCTCACCCCGCGCCGCGCCTAGAACCGCCGCCGCCCGCGCCCTGCTTCACCGTCGCCGCCCTTAGCCGCCGCCGCCCTTAGCCGCCGCCGCCCTTGCTCGCCGCCGCCGGAGCCCCTCGTCGGAGACCTCGCCGGAGGTACCGCGCCACATCTTTTTCTTTTCCTCAGATCGGTTTTCTTCTAAATCGTTCCGGTTCTTCTCTTCCGATTCGTTTTCTTCTCTAAAACGTTCCGGTTTTCTAGATCGGTTTTTCGTTCGGTTTTCCTTTCTCGAAACCCTAGATCGGATCCATTTTCTTTTCCGGTTTAGTTGCCTCGAGACCGTTCGCCGGACCGTTCGTCCTAACGAACGTGATCACCGTATTATTCTTCTAGGTTAACGAACGTCCGTTCGTTTAACCGTTCTTCTTTTTCTTTTCGTCGGATTTATTCCGCGATCGCGATCTCAGATCCGATCTTCTTTCTAGTTTATCTTCTCGCTCGTTTATCGGAATCAGGTGATTCAAGCGCCTGGAGTTTCGTTTCAAAACCGCCGTTCCGACTAATCAACTTAAACAAGTTTTGCTACGGTAAAATTTGACCTAGTTTCAACTTGCTAGAACCGAGTTGTTTTCTTCCGCCGTTTGTTTTCGGTTTCTTTGTTCGGTTCTTTCTCTCTTTGCAACCGGAGTTCTTAAGTTGAACTTTCTGGTTCGATCTCTTGTTCGAGTTTTACCTGTGCATTAGATGAGTACTTATTGTATGCTTGTTGTTTGTCTGCGATAGATTACCCGGATTGCGCCGCTTGTTACTTCGAATCTCTAGGACTCGCGGATCATCAGCAAGGCAAGTAACACTTTGATCATACCTTTTCTACAACCCAGTTTTATTGCATTAGATCCTTGCTCACACATTGCATGATTAGGATCTAATTAAATTGTGGGATGGGAAGTAGATGAGGTAGTACCTATTACCTGTTTATTATGAAACATTTGGGAGTTACTTCTACGTTTGCTTATTATGCCATGCTATGTTAGTAGACGTGGATTGGGTGAGTGATATCCATGACAGATGTGAGATTGATAATTTTAATGGTTTATCTAAGGTGGCAACTTAAACACACATCTGGGTGGATTGAGGCACCTGATGTCTATCAGGGCTTTCCTGTTTTATTTTGGACCACCACCCAGGCTCAAAGGGATCATAAGATCTTTCATGCTAAATACTTACGTGTGCAGCCACAAGCCAATATGGGCTCTGGCATAGTTGACTAAGTCGTGCGAACTCTTATAGGGGTAGACTAGCAGATGTAGGGGATGTAGGTGGTACGGTCTACTCCATCGTAAGGTGCTAGCGCTTCTGAAAGACTGTGTCTCGGTCATCCGTTTCTCAAACTCCAATAGTGCGAGAAATCCAACGGAGGCGATCGAGTCTTGTGGGGAAAAGTGCGCAAACCTCTGCAGAGTGTAACAAACTAATCATGATTAGCCGTGTCCCCGGTTATGGACAATCTTGAGTATCTAGTACTTGAATATCATGTGAATCTCAACATGTTACTTCTAATTAATATTGTTGGGTTTATTTGTTCACTTTTAATTGGGATTGAGAATGTTGTCAACCATTCTCAATGTTTAACAACCACCACGATAGTTAAATAAATTTATTCCTTTGCAGTAGGGAAAAACTGGCTTTACGCAAAACAGTAACCATAGAGCTTTCCACCAGCCAAATATGCATATAGTATAGCTGTTTCATTCCATTACTCTCTATGTGTTACCTTGCCAGCATATTCCATGTGCTGACCCGTTTCGGGCTGCAATGTTAATGTTGCAGACTTTTTAGACGATGATTGAGGTGTTTTTAGGTCGTGGTTCTATACTCAGTGATGCCGTTGGAGTTGATGGACCCATTTATCTTCCAAGTCTTCCGCTGTTATCGACACTAGATGGCCTTAAACCATATTATTGTAATAAGTTCTCTTCCGAGACATCGATGTAATAAGTGTGTGATTGCCACTCTGGTATAAATCCTTCGATGTACTGTGTGATGTCAGCATTACTGATCCAGGGATGACACCAGAGCACAGTAGACTTGATCCATTCGGGTCTGGTCGCTACAATTCTCCCCCTCTCTTGTGGAGATCTATTCGATGTAATCTTCTTTTGCGGTGTGTTTGTTGAGGCTGATAAATTGTGGGTTTATGATCAAGTTTATCTATGAACAATATTTGAATCTTCTCTGAATTCTTTTATGTATGATTGGTTATCTTTGCAAGTCTCTTCGAATTATCAGTTTGGTTTGGCCTACTAGATTGATCTTTCCTACAATGGGAGAAGTGCTTAGCTTTGGGTTCAATCTTGCGGTGTCCTTTCCCAGTGACAGTAGGGGCAGAAAGGCCTGTACTGTATTTTTGCCATCGAGGATAACAAGATGGGGTTTATATCATATTGCATGAGTTTATCCCTCTACATCATGTCATCTTGCTTAAAGCGTTTCTCTATTCTTTTGATCTTAATACTCTAGATGCATGCTGGATAGCGGTCGATGTGTGGAGTAATAGTAGTAGATGCAGGCAGGAGTCGGTCTACTTGTCTCGGACGTGATGCCTATATACATGATCATACCTAGATATTCTCATAACTATGCTCAATTCTGTCAATTGCTCAACAGTAATTTGTTTACCCACCGTAATACTTATGCTCTCGAGAGAAGCCACTAGTGAAACCTATGGCCCCCGGGTCTATTTTCTATCATATTAATCTTCCATCAACAAGCTATTTCTTGCACCATTTTTATTTTGCTTTATTTACTATGCATCTTTATCATAAAAATACCAAAAATATTATCTTATCATATCTATCAGATCTCACTTTTGTAAGTGACCGTGAAGGGATTGACAACCCCTTTATTGTGTTGGTTGCGAGGATTTTATTTGTTTGTGTAGGTGCGAGGGACTCGTGCATGGCCTCCTACTGGATTGATACCTTGGTTCTCAAAAACTGGGGGAAATACTTACGCTACTTTGTTGCATCACCCTTTCCTCTTCAAGGGAAAACCAACGCAGTGCTCAAGAGGTAGCAAGAAGGATTTCTGGCGCCGTTGCCGGGGAGTCTGCGCAAAAGTCAACATACCAAGTACCCCTCACAAACCCTTATCTCCCGTATTACATTATTTGTCATTTGCCTCTCGTTTTCCTCTCCCCCACTTCACCCTTGCCGTTTTATTTGCCCTCTCTCTCCGTCCTCCTTCTCTTTCCCTATTTGCCTCTTTTTTGTCTGTTTCTTGTTTGCTTGTGTGTTGGATTGCTTGCCTGTCATGATGGCTCTACCTAGATTTGGTGATCTTCGTCACCTTAAAAGGTTAGAAGAGATCGAAAGCAACGTCGGGAGTTTTATGGTCTTACAATTTGAGCATAATAATTTCTTTACAAACGAGCTTAAGGAACAAAAAAGCTTTATGAGTTATACGAATAAAGAGCTCGATGATATGTCTAAAGAATTTGATGGTTTGAAATCTCAGATTGCTCATCTTGAGAAGTCAATAGATGAAGTTTTGGATAAGCAGGCCACCTTAGTTAATAAGATGGCCGCTAAGCCAGAATTTTTTTTGGAAAATAAAGATGAAGATCTAAAAGTTATTGATGTGTCCCCTATTAAATCTTTTTTTTGCAATATGAATCTTGATAATGATGGGACTGAATATTATCCACCTTTACCTAGAAGGCGTTCCAAAAATTCGGATTCTTTAGATCTTGATGCTAAAATTGTTAAAAGTGGGATTGAAGAGGTCAAAACTTTAAATATCAATGAACCCACTATTTTGGATTTCAAGGAATTTAATTATGATAATTGCTCTTTGATAGATTGTATTTCCTTGTTGCAATCCGTGCTAAATTCTCCACATGCTTATAGTCAAAATAAAGCTTTTACTAAACATATTGTTGATGCTTTGATGCAATCTTATGAAGAAAAACTTGAGTTGGAAGTTTCTATCCCTAGAAAACTTTATGATGAGTGGTAACCTACTATTAAAATTAAAATTAAAGATCATGAATTCTATGCTTTGTGTGATTTGGGTGCTAGTGTTTCCACGATTCCAAAGACTTTGTGTGATTTGCTAGGTTTCCGTGATTTTGATGATTGCTCTTTAAACTTGCACCTTGCGGATTCCACTATTAAGAAACCTATGGGAAGAATTAATGATGTTCTTATTATTACAAATATGAATTATGTGCCCGTAGATTTTATTGTTCTTGATATAGATTGCAATCCTTCATGTCCTATTATTCTTGGTAGACCTTTTCTTAAAATGATTGGTGCAATTATTGATATGAAGGAAGGGAATATTAGATTCCAATTTCCGTTAAGGAAAGGTATGGAGCACTTCCCTAAAAAGAAAATTAAATTACCATATGAATCTATTATGAATCCACTTATGGATTGCCTACCAAAGATGGTAATACCTAGATCTATCCTTGATTTTATGCCTAGCTAGGGGCGTTAAATGATAGCGCTTGTTGGGAGGCAACCAAATTTTATTTTTATTCCTTGCTTTTCGCTCCTGTTTAGTAATAAATAATTTATCTAGCCTCTATTTTGGTTGTGTTTTTTTGTGCTTAATTATTGTTTGTGCCAAGTAGAACCATTGGGAAGACTTGGGGAAAGTCTTTTTGATCTTGCTGTGAAGTTTTCAAGTTTTGGGTAAAAGATTTGATGGATTATGGAACAAGGAGTGGCAAGAGCCTAAGCTTGGAGATGCCCATGGCACCCCAAGATAATCTAAGGACACCTAAAAGCTAAAGCTTGGGGATGCCCCGGAAGGCATTCCCTCTTTCGTTGGTAACTTTACTTGGAGCTATATTTTTATTCACCACATGATATGTGTTTTGCTTGGAGCGTCTTGTATTATTTGAGTCTTTATTTGTTAGTTTTCCACGATCATCTTTGATGTACATACCTTTTGAGAGAAACACACAAGGTTTGAAAATTATTAGAATACTCTATGTGCATCACTTATATCTTTTGAGTTATATAGTTTTTGCTCTAGTACTTCACTTATATCTTTTAGAGCACGGTGGTCGATTTGTTTTATAGAAACTATTATTCTCTCATGCTTCACTTATATTATTTTGAGAGTCTTAAACAACATGGTAATTTACTTAAACTGGGAAATTAATCATAATATGCTAGGCATTCAAGATTAGTAAAAAAAATCTTATGGGTGTGTTGAATACTAAGAGAAGTTTGATACTTGATAATTGTTTTGAGATATGGAGATGGTGATATTATAGTCATGCTAGTTGAGTAGTTGTGAATTTGAGAAATACTTGTGTTGAAGTTTGTGATTCCCGTAGCATGCACGTCTGGTGAACCGTTATGTGAAGAAGTCGGAGCATGATTTATTTATTGATTGTCTTCCTTATGATTGGCGATCGGGGACGAGCGATGGTCTTTTCCTACCAATCTATCCCCCTAGGAGCATGCACATAATACTTTGTTTCGATATGTCGGGACCCCGATCCTAGGCCACATCGATCTAGCCGGTAACACATCATATCACTTTGCGGCCTCACGCACGGTATTCCCACGGGTGCCACCTTACCTGGCCCGGGACCGTTTGCGCCTTTTGGCTCACGTATATGATAGTGTCGCTAGCATCCATATGACAAAGAACCCGGGCCGACATGGCTAGTCGTGAACCCAAAGCGGCACAGACCTATGGAGACAGGCATACATGGATCACATCGAACATGTCGGTCATCAACGAGTGATTCCGGGCTGTAGCACTGGGCTAACAGGACTCCGGGGATCCCGGGCTGTAGCAGGCTAGGCAGGACTCCGGAAATCACCGCGTGACATTTCCCCGAAGGGACAGACATAGGGACAAAGTGAAACACATGCCGGCCAGTCAAGTGTCCCGAACAACAGTGCTGGGCTAGCAGGACTCCGGTGAACCGGGCTGTAGCGGACTACTATGGCTCGAGGAACACTAGACTACATTTCCCCATAAGAAAGGCTGCAAAGGATAAACAACTAGATAGTCGGATCCCACACATACCAAGCATTTCAATCATGCACACAATATGCTCGATATGTGTAAATACAACATGGCATCACAACATAACTCTACAACTCAAGTATTAATTCATTAGGCTCCGAGGAGCGAGATATTACAAACATGGGTCTCATGACCCAACAATCATAGCATACAATGCAAAGCACATGCGGAAGCTTAACATGTCTGAGTACAGACATCTATAAATGAAAAAGGCTAAGAAGCCTGACTATCTACCAAATCCTGCCGAGGGCACAAGATCGTAGCTGAGGTATCAAGCTAAACGTCGAAGTCCACGCGGAACTACTAGCGAGACTAAAGTCTCTCTGCAAAACATAAATTAAGCAAACGTGAGTACAAAGGTACTCAGCAAGTCTTACATCAGAACTAACTACATATGCATCGGTATCAACAAGGGGGGGTGGTGGAGTTTAACTGCAGCAAGCCAGCTTTGACTCAGTGGCTAACCTGAACTATGATTGCAAGCAACTCTTTTGAGGTGGCGCACACGAGTCCACATATTCACCATTCAATACACCACTATGGATCCGCTCTCGTCTCCCTACGAGAAGGCCATCCATAGTACTCACACTTATCTTGCGAGTTTTAGAGTATCCACTTTCACTTGTCTATGAACTATGCAAGGGGTCCAAGTTTCCATATCCGAGGAATCCGGCTATTCGAATAGATAATGATAACCCTGCAGGGGTGTACTTCTTCACACACGCTCTCACCACTTATAGCCCTGTACACGTCATGTACCTCGGCAACCTTCAAGCGAAAGCCGGGCGAGGGTGTCGGCCACGGCCTACCTAAACACTTAAGTCTCTAGTCCAGGTTTATCGCCTATTCGGGTTCCATCCGCGAGGAGATCTGGCCGGAGTTTCGCTCACAGCCCCAAACGATGTGTGCAGGGTTCCTGAGACACCAAACGGGCGCCCGGTACACCGTGCCACAGTGTATCTACCGCAACATAGCCCACCCCTAGGGTCAGCGCTACGCACGGCCGCCAACACATATCCTACAAACACCAGAAACTAGTTGCAACTCCTGGACAGAGTACTAGGGTGATTAAGAAGCCGAGAGGGTCCATTGGTTTCGGGCCCAATGCGCGGTAGTAACTGTTCATGGATCACAGACAAAGAACTCAGTTCCTGAGGACGGCGGCCGGAGTTCGGACGTCGACCGTTCCGACGTTGCAGGGCATGAGAAGAGCGGCGGATGGTTGCTCCGGTCCCGTGGTGACGCGCTCAGTTTCGAGCTCCAGTGGGCGTGGCCACGGCGGTGAGGAGCTCAGGCGGCAGCGCGATTTGGTCGGCAAGGGGGCGACGGCTACAGGGCGTAACGAGCTCGGGGGAGAGTGGTTTTCGATGCGGGAGCTCACAGTGAGGTCGAAGCGGAGCTCAGCTGGCTCGGGGACGACCGGGAGGCGACGAATTCGTCGATGGAGTCCGGCGGCCGTTCTCGGGGAAGACGACTTGTGGCGGCGATGTGGGGCTCCCGCGGTGGCGTGGCTTGGGGTGGAAGAAAGAGGGGGTCGAGGCGGAGCTCTCGAGCATGTTGGATGGGCTAGGGAGGTACGGTGGTCGCGGCTACGGCCAACGGCGGCGATGGGCGTGGTCGGTGGTGGGGAAGAGAGCAAGACAGGGGAGGGGAGAGTGCTCGAGGGGGAGAGAGGAGAGGTGCAGGCGGTCGAGGGGAAGTGCGTGGCGCTCGGGGATGACTCCAGCAGCGGCAAGCAAGCAGGAGGTGGCCGGACGCGTGCTCGCGCGCGCCGGCCACGCGCTCGTCCTCCTGGCGAGGGGGAAGACGACAGGGAGGAGCCCTGGTGGGCTGGGCCGTCCAACTACAGTGCTGGGCCGGTTGGTGGCACCAGGTACGTTAGGTAGGTGGCCCAGTGGCCTTCTCTCTCTCTCTCTCTAATTTATCTAATTCTGTTCTGTTTTCTAATTTGCAGGTTTGTTTTGAATTTGGTTTTGAAGCCAAATCAATTTTGTTGCTTCTGGAAATATTTTTAGAAGCTAAAGGAATTAAACCAAAGCTCCACAAAAATATTTCAGAATTATTGGACCTATATTTATTTAATAGTAAATATAAATCCAATTCAAATAGCTATTGATTTAATTCAGATGCCCAGAATAAATATTTCTGTGAATCCAAAAATATTGGTTTGAATTTTACCTCTTGCCAATATTTTTATAGCTTAACAGGAACATTTTATTGGGTTATTTGAAGCAATTTTTAATGTTGATCATTTTTTTGAAATGATGTCTAAGGCTTTCAGCTTTCCCCAATTCAACTTTCAGAATTTAGACATGATGCATGATGCTCACTCAGGTAAATAGCTACAAGAAAATTCTAGGGCTGTGACAACTCACCCCCACTAAACAAGAATCTCGTCCCGAGATTCAAGACGTGAGGTAAGAAGACAGAGGAAACACCAATAAAGAATCTTCACGATCTGATTGCCCTTCTCGAAGATGTTGATTCATTGCATCATGTCGATCTTGACATCTTTGCTTCGAGAGCTTCATCCAACATGGCGACAAGAGAGCAAGACAACCTCCCAAGAGTGGATATAAGATCAACTCCACGAATGAGACGTAAGAACACCTCTTGAGTTGAGACACAAGGCACATATCAGAATCAATGAGAGGAAGCAGATGACAAGGTTCAATTTGGTACGCAACAAACCAACGCTGGAGTAGGATGATGCATGGTTTCAAAGTAGCAAGGAGATAATTGCCATGATACCATAACGAGACATCTTAAGCAAGGTGACTCGCAGAATTATTCCCTTAAGTGGCAAAAAGAATTACTTTTGATTCGGAGATCATAGAAACTCTTTATACCAGCCTAAGGCAATCACAAACGATCAGTGGAAGGAGTTCGAAAGAATGACATACTCGGACTAGGATGGATGATGTGGACTACCTTGTTGAAGACAACGCAATGGATGATTTTTGCTTATCATCGGAAATGGATGGGACCTATGGTAAGTCCACTTTTGAAGATGACCATGAACAACAACTACTGAGGTGCAAGCTGGGAACAAAATGCAAATGTTGGGAATGATTCTAGTAACTGGGGAGAAGGTTCACCGGCAAAGGTGATTCCACCAATCGGATGGCTATCGAACAACTGAGAGAACGGAGGCACATCCCAGTTAACGACAACATCAGAACCTAGTGCCTGAGCGTGCTCTCAAGAACTTGAGCATTTCCATACTCATCAAGGTTCTGCCAATATCCGTGTCAAGGATCCTGGCAACACAACATGCTACCATGATGAATAATGGTGGAAGATGCAGATGCAAAGGAAGATAACACTTTCTCAGATTTCACCTTAGCGAAGCCAAGGAAACAAAATCTGGATGATCGACCGAGAGACATTTAGCACTTCGCTTCTAATGTTCTCTAGATGTACTGGTTACCACGGTCATGCTTTAAGCATCGGCATAGCCACCAAGTAGTGGTCGGACTTCGGAATACAATAGATCCATAAGGAACAACTTCTGGAGTAAATCCTATGAAATCCTCATGGGAAGGTGGCCAACTTTCTTCAATCGAGATACTACAATAATAGGTCTTCCGGCTGGATGTGTTGGCCACGACATCCACTTTACCGTTTATCGAGAGACCAATATTATGGTTCTTGGAAAATGCTCCAACCATCATATCTGCCTGAGATTCAGATCTGGTTGGTGACAGGATATTCCAGACTCATCGAGTCTAGAAAGGAAAATGAAGGTTTGCAACACAAATCGACGAGACGACGTTGCGAGATTCTCGGGGAATGAACTACGGTAGTAAGCTCCAAAACATTAGCTGGTTCTGCTAAACACATGTGAACACGATGTCCCAGACAAGCATGACCACATGGTAGCCTTATAATAAAACACTACCGAGTTCATGTGGGGAACCATTATCGAGGATAACAAAGTCCTAACATAAGTCATGATTCTTAGGAAGGAACTTCTTCTCCTTGAACAAATCAATCAGTGGCTTGGTGTGCTAGGGATACATATAGAATGAAGATGATCAGTCTATCAGACCATAGAATACTTCACACGTGCATGACTGTCTTGGGACGATTCCAAAGGAAGCAAAAACAAACTTTCTCGAATTCACGGCGGCAACTTACACCAGATGCACATGAATTAGAAGAAGTCACATCTTTCAACCGGACATATGCTTCATGATCGGGACATGAGGGCAATGCTTATAAAGTTTCCAACACTAGCTAGATGTTCAACACAATCATGGAGGAGACAAAATGCCGCTGATGGGCTCAACAGCAACTCATCGGAATTTCCATATCACTGGACTTCCACCACTATGTGAACAATGTGATAGTATTGGTCAGACCAAAGATATAATGGTGTATGCTCGAGGGACAACCGTAAGTAAGACAACATTACGAGCATCGTTGGTTCTGATTTGATTTGACAATAGCCCATGCTCAAATCAAGGTTTGGACAAGATAATAGATCCAACAACTGATCACGAGGACCAATTGGTGAAGATATCATCTTTCTTCAACACACACACACACACACAAGGATATCCTTTAGAGATGAGCTAAGTCGGACAAGTTTTCATCTTCCAACTCTCCAAGTTGTTGTTAAGCTTAACCAACTAGCTCAGGGGTATCCAACACAGATTCTTGGAGAAAAATGGTTTATTGAAAAACCAACTTGATCACGAACTCAACATAACGGTCAGGTGACAACCTGGTAACACTTCCGAGAAGATATTCGGAAAATCACGAACCACCGGTATGTTACTAAGCTCGAGAACAACCTTGCTTTTCAGGGCAAGATGATATGATCAAAGAGTGAGGTATTGGCACAACCCTAACCCATTGATCGAAGTGTGCACCAGAAATATGGACTAGGTAGCACGATCAGTCTTAGAATGATAATTTGATAACCAACACGCTAAGAATGAGGATAGTGTCCATTAACTACCAAGCAATACAGTTGCTAGGAGTATTGATTTCACACATCACGACTCACGTGCCGGCATTCCGGTTACAATAACATGGGAACCGAGGAATGAACAATGATGGTAAGAAGTATCACTGCGTCAAGAATTCATGAGAGATGTGCAATTCTCACGACGCTCTTGACATAAAGTGGGTAATACTTTAGGGTAGAACAGAACCAAAAGCTGGGTTGCATTTTGATCTACGGAATACAACCACTTTGACCCGATCCCAAAAATGGATGAGGTACTAGAGTTTGTTTCTCCTAGTCATTCCAAATAGAATGGCTTGACGGACCACAGAAGTAAAAGGCACGGATGAACATGAATGCATGACTACTTCTGACTATCAAGTGATAGACGAAGGTCGGAATATACCTGAAGGGGGGAACAACTCAAGGAACATATAACTTTCTGAGCTGTGGAGGCATAGATTAGTATGTCGAGCAAAGCTCAACATATTTCTTCCAGATAACCCACGCAGAAAGGTAGAACTGGCAGAGCCACAATATAGAATGGAGAACTCATCAAGAGCACTCTGTCGTGACCTTTTGGTTCAAAAGAACTCCTGCCAAGAATGGTTCATGATAATTGGAAGAAGGATGTACCACGAACCTCGAGGACTATCGCAAAGGTTACTAATATCCTAAAGGAACGAGCAAACACTATCAACATGAAGTAAGTAGGGTGAATCTCGGGTTCAAAACCCAGGAATAGAATGCCTACTAACTAAATGGCATCACGGGATGCTTTTGAGAATAATGGCCAGAATCACACATTGGGAACACAAAACATGGCTAGATTACTAGGTGGCACTCTAAGACATCTAGGGTCATAATAATAATTCCAAAATATATGTCGAGGCAAAAGAATACCCCAACTGACAAGTAGTGTGATTAATCTGGCCCAAATGGACATCAAGAACAGGGGAAAGGGTTTGCAAATGCATCAGACTATTTAGAAACCTGGGATGACTCGGACAGCATAACGGCTGTAAATGCTCGAAAAGATTTGAGACATCCTGCAAAAATGGTGGCATAACCACTCAGAATCATAAAATCAAGGTTCTGAGGCCAGTTATGAATATACAGAAGTAATAGAAATTGAACTAAGACTTGAATCCAACAATCCTACAAGTCTATGGATTAGTAACACGTCATCCTGATAGATAGATAAGAAGGCCTAGTTCTTAATCCCCGTAGAAAGGAAGAGGATGACTCAGATCAGAAGGGCATGAGGTATAAGGAGTAAAAGAGCCTTACGTTCCCTTCCACAATCAATTCCCTTACATAACTAAAGCATTTCTAGACTCAACTTCGACCAGTTTGGCTTGGTAATCCTACAGGCAGACAGGATCTGATACCAACGCTGTCGGGACCCCGATCCTAGGCCACATCGATCTAGCCGGTAACACATCATATCACTTTGCGGCCTCACGCACGGTATTCCCACGGGTGCCACCTTACCTGGCCCGGGACCGTTTGCGCCTTTTGGCTCACGTATATGATAGTGTCGCTAGCATCCATATGACAAAGAACCCGGGCCGACATGGCTAGTCGTGAACCCAAAGCGGCACAGACCTATGGAGACAGGCATACATGGATCACATCGAACATGTCGGTCATCAACGAGTGATTCCGGGCTGTAGCACTGGGCTAACAGGACTCCGGGGATCCCGGGCTGTAGCAGGCTAGGCAGGACTCCGGAAATCACCGCGTGACATTTCCCCGAAGGGACAGACATAGGGACGAAGTGAAACACATGCCGGCCAGTCAAGTGTCCCGAACAGCAGTGCTGGGCTAGCAGGACTCCGGTGAACCGGGCTGTAGCGGACTACTATGGCTCGAGGAACACTAGACTACATTTCCCCATAAGAAAGGCTGCGAAGGATAAACAACTAGATAGTCGGATCCCACACATACCAAGCATTTCAATCATGCACACAATATGCTCGATATGTGTAAATACAACATGGCATCACAACATAACTCTACAACTCAAGTATTAATTCATTAGGCTCCGAGGAGCGAGATATTACAAACATGGGTCTCATGACCCAACAATCATAGCATACAATGCAAAGCACATGCGGAAGCTTAACATGTCTGAGTACAGACATCTATAAATGAAAAAGGCTAAGAAGCCTGACTATCTACCAAATCCTGCCGAGGGCACAAGATCGTAGCTGAGGTATCAAGCTAAACGTCGAAGTCCACGCGGAACTACTAGCGAGACTGAAGTCTCTCTGCAAAACATAAATTAAGCAAACGTGAGTACAAAGGTACTCAGCAAGTCTTACATCAGAACTAACTACATATGCATCGGTATCAACAAGGGGGGGGGGGTGGTGGAGTTTAACTGCAGCAAGCCAGCTTTGACTCAGTGGCTAACCTGAACTACGATTGCAAGCAACTCTTTTGAGGTGGCACACACGAGTCCACATATTCACCATACAATACACCACTATGGATCCGCTCTCGTCTCCCTACGAGAAGGCCATCCATAGTACTCACACTTATCTTGCGAGTTTTAGAGTATCCACTTTCACTTGTCTATGAACTATGCAAGGGGTCCAAGTTTCCATATCCGAGGAATCCGGCTATTTGAATAGATAATGATAACCCTGCAGGGGTGTACTTCTTCACACACGCTCTCACCACTTATAGCCCTGTACACGTCATGTACCTCGGCAACCTTCAAGCGGAAGCCGGGCGAGGGTGTCGGCCACGGCCTACCTAAACACTTAAGTCTCTAGTCCAGGTTTATCGCCTATTCGGGTTCCATCTGCGAGGAGATCCGGCCGGAGTTTCGCTCACAGCCCCAAACGATGTGTGCAGGGTTCCCGAGACACCAAATGGGCGCCCGGTACACCGTGCCATAGTGTATCTACCGCAACATAGCCCACCCCTAGGGTCAGCGCTACGCACGGCCGCCAACACATATCCTACAAACACCAGAAACTAGTTGCAACTCCTGGACAGAGTACTAGGGTGATTAAGAAGCCGAGAGGGTCCATTGGTTTCGGGCCCAATGCGCGGTAGTAACTGTTCATGGATCACAGACAAAGAACTCAGTTCTTGAGGACGGCTGCAATGAGACAACCCACCATGTACTCCTACATGGCCTCTCACCGCTACCTTTACCAAATCGTGTTCACACACTTAGCTCACACACAGTAGGACATGTTTACACACCTCCGATCCATCCCCGATGAATCAGACCTGACTCAACTCTAAGCAGTAGCAGGCATGACAAACAAGCATGAATGAGTAGGTACATCAGGGCTCAAACAATTCCTACTCATGCTAGTGGGTTTCATCTATTTACTGTGGCAATGACAGGTCATGCAGAGGATAGGGGGTTCAACTACCGCAACAAGTAACAGATGAATCGTTGTTGTCCTAATGCAGTAAAAGAGAGCAGGAGCGAGAGAGTGGGCTTGTATCGGAATGAACAAGGGGGTTGTGCTTGCCTGGCACTTCTGAAGATATCATTGGGTCTTCATCAGTGTCAACAATCACATCGTCGGTACAACGTCTATCGAGAGGGGACAAATACCGGCAATAGGAGAAAGAAACACAATCAATGCAATGCACAATATGATGCATGATCATGACATGTCAATATGCTGTGGTTTGAGCTAATGCAACTAGCTATGATTTAAATGAAGTTGGTTTGAGTGCAAGATTCAAATTCCAACCCCATATATGATAATTTAAATGCCCTTTATTTGTTTTGTCCAAAACAGAGGACAAACATTGTTCAAACATGCATGAAAATGGTACAGATGGATTCCTTGAATTTTTCTGATAATTTTACATATATAATTTATCTTATTTGGAGTTACGGTTGAATTTCTATGATTTTTAGAAGTTTTGGGTATTTTCTGAAATAAATAAATCATTTAAGATTTATTTAAATTCCAGAAAAATGATTACTACGTCAACTTGACGTCATGATGATGTCAGCAGGTCAACTGGGCACGGTCCAGGTCAAACCTGACCAGTGGGACCCACTGGTCAGTGACTCACTAACTAACTTAAGTTAATTAGAGCTTGGGCCCGCATGTCAGTGTCTAAATTACTTAACTAAGTTAATTAGTACTAACTAAATCTAACACTAATTAAAAAGGGGCCTGGCCCACACGTCAGTCAACCAGGGGAGGTCAAATCCCTGGTCAACGGGTTCAAACCCGCCGGACTTGGTCCACGGCTCGACGCCGGCGAAGCCCGAGACGGCGGAGGGCTCGGGATTTGCCCACGGTCGATGGTTTGGCGCGCCGTTTGCGCCTACGGATTGCTGGCACACGCACGCATCCATTCCAGCAAGCAGCGGTAGCTGGGATGGCCGGAGCTGACGCCGACGAGCTCGGCTACGGCGGCCGGAGTTCGGACGTCGACCGTTCCGACGTCGCAGGGCATGAGAAGAGCGGCGGATGGTTGCTCCGGTCCCGTGGTGACGCGCTCAGTTTCGAGCTCCAGTGGGCGTGGCCACGGCGGTGAGGAGCTCAGGCGGCAGCGCGATTTGGTCGGCAAGGGGGCGACGGCTACAGGGCGTAACGAGCTCGGGGGAGAGTGGTTTTCGATGCGGGAGCTCACAGTGAGGTCGAAGCGGAGCTCAGCTGGCTCGGGGACGACCGGGAGGCGACGAATTCGTCGATGGAGTCCGGCGGCCGTTCTCGGGGAAGACGACTTGTGGCGGCGATGTGGGGCTCCCGCGGTGGCGTGGCTTGGGGTGGAAGAAAGAGGGGGTCGAGGCGGAGCTCTCGAGCATGTTGGATGGGCTAGGGAGGTACGGTGGTCGCGGCTACGGCCAACGGCGGCGATGGGCGTGGTCGGTGGTGGGGAAGAGAGCAAGACAGGGGAGGGGAGAGTGCTCGAGGGGGAGAGAGGAGAGGTGCAGGCGGTCGAGGGGAAGTGCGTGGCGCTCGGGGATGACTCCAGCAGCGGCAAGCAAGCAGGAGGTGGCCGGACGCGTGCTCGCGCGCGCCGGCCACGCGCTCGTCCTCCTGGCGAGGGGGAAGACGACAGGGAGGAGCCCTGGTGGGCTGGGCCGTCCAACTACAGTGCTGGGCCGGTTGGTGGCACCAGGTACGTTAGGTAGGTGGCCCAGTGGCCTTCTCTCTCTCTCTCTCTAATTTATCTAATTCTGTTCTGTTTTCTAATTTGCAGGTTTGTTTTGAATTTGGTTTTGAAGCCAAATCAATTTTGTTGCTTCTGGAAATATTTTTAGAAGCTAAAGGAATTAAACCAAAGCTCCACAAAAATATTTCAGAATTATTGGACCTATATTTATTTAATAGTAAATATAAATCCAATTCAAATAGCTATTGATTTAATTCAGATGCCCAGAATAAATATTTCTGTGAATCCAAAAATATTGGTTTGAATTTTACCTCTTGCCAATATTTTTATAGCTTAACAGGAACATTTTATTGGGTTATTTGAAGCAATTTTTAATGTTGATCATTTTTTTGAAATGATGTCTAAGGCTTTCAGCTTTCCCCAATTCAACTTTCAGAATTTAGACATGATGCATGATGCTCACTCAGGTAAATAGCTACAAGCAAATTCTAGGGCTGTGACAACTCACCCCCACTAAACAAGAATCTCGTCCCGAGATTCAAGACGTGAGGTAAGAAGACAGAGGAAACACCAATAAAGAATCTTCACGATCTGATTGCCCTTCTCGAAGATGTTGATTCATTGCATCATGTCGATCTTGACATCTTTGCTTCGAGAGCTTCATCCAACATGGCGACAAGAGAGCAAGACAACCTCCCAAGAGTGGATATAAGATCAACTCCACGAATGAGACGTAAGAACACCTCTTGAGTTGAGACACAAGGCACATATCAGAATCAATGAGAGGAAGCAGATGACAAGGTTCAATTTGGTACGCAACAAACCAACGCTGGAGTAGGATGATGCATGGTTTCAAAGTAGCAAGGAGATAATTGCCATGATACCATAACGAGACATCTTAAGCAAGGTGACTCGCAGAATTATTCCCTTAAGTGGCAAAAAGAATTACTTTTGATTCGGAGATCATAGAAACTCTTTATACCAGCCTAAGGCAATCACAAACGATCAGTGGAAGGAGTTCGAAAGAATGACATACTCGGACTAGGATGGATGATGTGGACTACCTTGTTGAAGACAACGCAATGGATGATTTTTGCTTATCATCGGAAATGGATGGGACCTATGGTAAGTCCACTTTTGAAGATGACCATGAACAACAACTACTGAGGTGCAAGCTGGGAACAAAATGCAAATGTTGGGAATGATTCTAGTAACTGGGGAGAAGGTTCACCGGCAAAGGTGATTCCACCAATCGGATGGCTATCGAACAACTGAGAGAACGGAGGCACATCCCAGTTAACGACAACATCAGAACCTAGTGCCTGAGCGTGCTCTCAAGAACTTGAGCATTTCCATACTCATCAAGGTTCTGCCAATATCCGTGTCAAGGATCCTGGCAACACAACATGCTACCATGATGAATAATGGTGGAAGATGCAGATGCAAAGGAAGATAACACTTTCTCAGATTTCACCTTAGCGAAGCCAAGGAAACAAAATCTGGATGATCGACCGAGAGACATTTAGCACTTCGCTTCTAATGTTCTCTAGATGTACTGGTTACCACGGTCATGCTTTAAGCATCGGCATAGCCACCAAGTAGTGGTCGGACTTCGGAATACAATAGATCCATAAGGAACAACTTCTGGAGTAAATCCTATGAAATCCTCATGGGAAGGTGGCCAACTTTCTTCAATCGAGATACTACAATAATAGGTCTTCCGGCTGGATGTGTTGGCCACGACATCCACTTTACCGTTTATCGAGAGACCAATATTATGGTTCTTGGAAAATGCTCCAACCATCATATCTGCCTGAGATTCAGATCTGGTTGGTGACAGGATATTCCAGACTCATCGAGTCTAGAAAGGAAAATGAAGGTTTGCAACACAAATCGACGAGACGACGTTGCGAGATTCTCGGGGAATGAACTACGGTAGTAAGCTCCAAAACATTAGCTGGTTCTGCTAAACACATGTGAACACGATGTCCCAGACAAGCATGACCACATGGTAGCCTTATAATAAAACACTACCGAGTTCATGTGGGGAACCATTATCGAGGATAACAAAGTCCTAACATAAGTCATGATTCTTAGGAAGGAACTTCTTCTCCTTGAACAAATCAATCAGTGGCTTGGTGTGCTAGGGATACATATAGAATGAAGATGATCAGTCTATCAGACCATAGAATACTTCACACGTGCATGACTGTCTTGGGACGATTCCAAAGGAAGCAAAAACAAACTTTCTCGAATTCACGGCGGCAACTTACACCAGATGCACATGAATTAGAAGAAGTCACATCTTTCAACCGGACATATGCTTCATGATCGGGACATGAGGGCAATGCTTATAAAGTTTCCAACACTAGCTAGATGTTCAACACAATCATGGAGGAGACAAAATGCCGCTGATGGGCTCAACAGCAACTCATCGGAATTTCCATATCACTGGACTTCCACCACTATGTGAACAATGTGATAGTATTGGTCAGACCAAAGATATAATGGTGTATGCTCGAGGGACAACCGTAAGTAAGACAACATTACGAGCATCGTTGGTTCTGATTTGATTTGACAATAGCCCATGCTCAAATCAAGGTTTGGACAAGATAATAGATCCAACAACTGATCACGAGGACCAATTGGTGAAGATATCATCTTTCTTCAACACACACACACACACACAAGGATATCCTTTAGAGATGAGCTAAGTCGGACAAGTTTTCATCTTCCAACTCTCCAAGTTGTTGTTAAGCTTAACCAACTAGCTCAGGGGTATCCAACACAGATTCTTGGAGAAAAATGGTTTATTGAAAAACCAACTTGATCACGAACTCAACATAACGGTCAGGTGACAACCTGGTAACACTTCCGAGAAGATATTCGGAAAATCACGAACCACCGGTATGTTACTAAGCTCGAGAACAACCTTGCTTTTCAGGGCAAGATGATATGATCAAAGAGTGAGGTATTGGCACAACCCTAACCCATTGATCGAAGTGTGCACCAGAAATATGGACTAGGTAGCACGATCAGTCTTAGAATGATAATTTGATAACCAACACGCTAAGAATGAGGATAGTGTCCATTAACTACCAAGCAATACAGTTGCTAGGAGTATTGATTTCACACATCACGACTCACGTGCCGGCATTCCGGTTACAATAACATGGGAACCGAGGAATGAACAATGATGGTAAGAAGTATCACTGCGTCAAGAATTCATGAGAGATGTGCAATTCTCACGACGCTCTTGACATAAAGTGGGTAATACTTTAGGGTAGAACAGAACCAAAAGCTGGGTTGCATTTTGATCTACGGAATACAACCACTTTGACCCGATCCCAAAAATGGATGAGGTACTAGAGTTTGTTTCTCCTAGTCATTCCAAATAGAATGGCTTGACGGACCACAGAAGTAAAAGGCACGGATGAACATGAATGCATGACTACTTCTGACTATCAAGTGATAGACGAAGGTCGGAATATACCTGAAGGGGGGAACAACTCAAGGAACATATAACTTTCTGAGCTGTGGAGGCATAGATTAGTATGTCGAGCAAAGCTCAACATATTTCTTCCAGATAACCCACGCAGAAAGGTAGAACTGGCAGAGCCACAATATAGAATGGAGAACTCATCAAGAGCACTCTGTCGTGACCTTTTGGTTCAAAAGAACTCCTGCCAAGAATGGTTCATGATAATTGGAAGAAGGATGTACCACGAACCTCGAGGACTATCGCAAAGGTTACTAATATCCTAAAGGAACGAGCAAACACTATCAACATGAAGTAAGTAGGGTGAATCTCGGGTTCAAAACCCAGGAATAGAATGCCTACTAACTAAATGGCATCACGGGATGCTTTTGAGAATAATGGCCAGAATCACACATTGGGAACACAAAACATGGCTAGATTACTAGGTGGCACTCTAAGACATCTAGGGTCATAATAATAATTCCAAAATATATGTCGAGGCAAAAGAATACCCCAACTGACAAGTAGTGTGATTAATCTGGCCCAAATGGACATCAAGAACAGGGGAAAGGGTTTGCAAATGCATCAGACTATTTAGAAACCTGGGATGACTCGGACAGCATAACGGCTGTAAATGCTCGAAAAGATTTGAGACATCCTGCAAAAATGGTGGCATAACCACTCAGAATCATAAAATCAAGGTTCTGAGGCCAGTTATGAATATACAGAAGTAATAGAAATTGAACTAAGACTTGAATCCAACAATCCTACAAGTCTATGGATTAGTAACACGTCATCCTGATAGATAGATAAGAAGGCCTAGTTCTTAATCCCCGTAGAAAGGAAGAGGATGACTCAGATCAGAAGGGCATGAGGTATAAGGAGTAAAAGAGCCTTACGTTCCCTTCCACAATCAATTCCCTTACATAACTAAAGCATTTCTAGACTCAACTTCGACCAGTTTGGCTTGGTAATCCTACAGGCAGACAGGATCTGATACCAACGCTGTCGGGACCCCGATCCTAGGCCACATCGATCTAGCCGGTAACACATCATATCACTTTGCGGCCTCACGCACGGTATTCCCACGGGTGCCACCTTACCTGGCCCGGGACCGTTTGCGCCTTTTGGCTCACGTATATGATAGTGTCGCTAGCATCCATATGACAAAGAACCCGGGCCGACATGGCTAGTCGTGAACCCAAAGCGGCACAGACCTATGGAGACAGGCATACATGGATCACATCGAACATGTCGGTCATCAACGAGTGATTCCGGGCTGTAGCACTGGGCTAACAGGACTCCGGGGATCCCGGGCTGTAGCAGGCTAGGCAGGACTCCGGAAATCACCGCGTGACATTTCCCCGAAGGGACAGACATAGGGACGAAGTGAAACACATGCCGGCCAGTCAAGTGTCCCGAACAGCAGTGCTGGGCTAGCAGGACTCCGGTGAACCGGGCTGTAGCGGACTACTATGGCTCGAGGAACACTAGACTACATTTCCCCATAAGAAAGGCTGCGAAGGATAAACAACTAGATAGTCGGATCCCACACATACCAAGCATTTCAATCATGCACACAATATGCTCGATATGTGTAAATACAACATGGCATCACAACATAACTCTACAACTCAAGTATTAATTCATTAGGCTCCGAGGAGCGAGATATTACAAACATGGGTCTCATGACCCAACAATCATAGCATACAATGCAAAGCACATGCGGAAGCTTAACATGTCTGAGTACAGACATCTATAAATGAAAAAGGCTAAGAAGCCTGACTATCTACCAAATCCTGCCGAGGGCACAAGATCGTAGCTGAGGTATCAAGCTAAACGTCGAAGTCCACGCGGAACTACTAGCGAGACTGAAGTCTCTCTGCAAAACATAAATTAAGCAAACGTGAGTACAAAGGTACTCAGCAAGTCTTACATCAGAACTAACTACATATGCATCGGTATCAACAAGGGGGGCGGGTGGTGGAGTTTAACTGCAGCAAGCCAGCTTTGACTCAGTGGCTAACCTGAACTACGATTGCAAGCAACTCTTTTGAGGTGGCACACACGAGTCCACATATTCACCATACAATACACCACTATGGATCCGCTCTCGTCTCCCTACGAGAAGGCCATCCATAGTACTCACACTTATCTTGCGAGTTTTAGAGTATCCACTTTCACTTGTCTATGAACTATGCAAGGGGTCCAAGTTTCCATATCCGAGGAATCCGGCTATTTGAATAGATAATGATAACCCTGCAGGGGTGTACTTCTTCACACACGCTCTCACCACTTATAGCCCTGTACACGTCATGTACCTCGGCAACCTTCAAGCGGAAGCCGGGCGAGGGTGTCGGCCACGGCCTACCTAAACACTTAAGTCTCTAGTCCAGGTTTATCGCCTATTCGGGTTCCATCTGCGAGGAGATCCGGCCGGAGTTTCGCTCACAGCCCCAAACGATGTGTGCAGGGTTCCCGAGACACCAAATGGGCGCCCGGTACACCGTGCCATAGTGTATCTACCGCAACATAGCCCACCCCTAGGGTCAGCGCTACGCACGGCCGCCAACACATATCCTACAAACACCAGAAACTAGTTGCAACTCCTGGACAGAGTACTAGGGTGATTAAGAAGCCGAGAGGGTCCATTGGTTTCGGGCCCAATGCGCGGTAGTAACTGTTCATGGATCACAGACAAAGAACTCAGTTCTTGAGGACGGCTGCAATGAGACAACCCACCATGTACTCCTACATGGCCTCTCACCGCTACCTTTACCAAATCGTGTTCACACACTTAGCTCACACACAGTAGGACATGTTTACACACCTCCGATCCATCCCCGATGAATCAGACCTGACTCAACTCTAAGCAGTAGCAGGCATGACAAACAAGCATGAATGAGTAGGTACATCAGGGCTCAAACAATTCCTACTCATGCTAGTGGGTTTCATCTATTTACTGTGGCAATGACAGGTCATGCAGAGGATAGGGGGTTCAACTACCGCAACAAGTAACAGATGAATCGTTGTTGTCCTAATGCAGTAAAAGAGAGCAGGAGCGAGAGAGTGGGCTTGTATCGGAATGAACAAGGGGGTTGTGCTTGCCTGGCACTTCTGAAGATATCATTGGGTCTTCATCAGTGTCAACAATCACATCGTCGGTACAACGTCTATCGAGAGGGGACAAATACCGGCAATAGGAGAAAGAAACACAATCAATGCAATGCACAATATGATGCATGATCATGACATGTCAATATGCTGTGGTTTGAGCTAATGCAACTAGCTATGATTTAAATGAAGTTGGTTTGAGTGCAAGATTCAGATTCCAACCCCATATATGATTATTTAAATGCCCTTTATTTGTTTTGTCCAAAACAGAGGACAAACATTGTTCAAACATGCATGAAAATGGTACAGATGGATTCCTTGAATTTTTCTGATAATTTTACATATATAATTTATCTTATTTGGAGTTACGGTTGAATTTCTATGATTTTTAGAAGTTTTGGGTATTTTCTGAAATAAATAAATCATTTAAGATCTATTTAAATTCCAGAAAAAGGATTACTGCGTCAGCTTGACGTCATGATGATGTCAGCAGGTCAACTGGGCACGGTCCAGGTCAAACCTGACCAGTGGGACCCACTGGTCAGTGACTCACTAACTAACTTAAGTTAATTAGAGCTTGGGCCCGCATGTCAGTGTCTAAATTACTTAACTAAGTTAATTAGTACTAACTAAATCTAACATTAATTAAAAAGGGGCCTGGCCCACACGTCAGTCAACCAGGGGAGGTCAAATCCCTGGTCAACGGGTTCAAACCCGCCGGACTTGGTCCACGGCTCGACGCCGGCGAAGCCCGAGACGGCGGAGGGCTCGGGATTTGCCCACGGTCGATGGTTTGGCGCGCCGTTTGCGGCTACGGATTGCTGGCACACGCGCGCATCCATTCCAGCAAGCAGCGGTAGCTGGGATGGCCGGAGCTGACGCCGACGAGCTCGGCTACGGCGGCCGGAGTTCGGACGTCGACCGTTCCGACGTCGCAGGGCACGAGAAGAGCGGCGGATGGTTGCTCCGGTCCCGTGGTGACGCGCTGAGCGAGGTGACGCGCTCAGTTTCGAGCTCCAGTGGGCGTGGCCACGGCGGTGAGGAGCTCAGGCGGCGGCGCGATTTGGTCGGCAAGGGGGCGACGGCTACAGGGCGTAACGAGCTCGGGGGAGAGGGGTTTTCGACGCGGGAGCTCACAGTGAGGTCGAAGCGGAGCTCAGCTGGCTCGGGGACGACCGGGAGGCGACGAATTCGTCGATGGAGTCCGGTGGCCGTGCTCGGGGAAGACGACTCGTGGCGGCGATGTGGGGCTCCCGCGGTGGCGTGGCTTGGGGTGGAAGAAAGAGGGGGTCGAGGCGGAGCTCTCGAGCATGTTGGATGGGCTAGGGAGGTACGGTGGTCGCGGCTACGGCCAACGGCGGCGATGGGCGTGTTCGGTGGTGGGGAAGAGAGCAAGACAGGGGAGGGGAGAGTGCTCGAGGGGGAGAGAGGAGAGGTGCAGGCGGTCGAGGGGAAGTGCGTGGCGCTCGGGGACGACTCTAGTAGCGGCAAGCAAGCAGGAGGTGGCCGGACGCGTGCTCACGCGCGCCGGCCACGCGCTCGTCCTCCTGGCGAGGGGGAAGACGACAGGGAGGAGCCCTGGTGGGCTGGACCGTCCAGCTACAGTGTTGGGCCGGTTGGTGGCGCCAGGTACGTTAGGTAGGTGGCCCGGTGGCCTTCTCTCTCTCTCTCTCTAATTTATCTAATTCTGTTCTGTTTTCTAATTTGCAGGTTTGTTTTGAATTTGGTTTTGAAGCCAAATCAATTTTGTTGCTTCTGGAAATATTTTTAGAAGCTAAAGGAATTAAACCAAAGCTCCACAAAAATATTTCAGAATTATTGGACCTATATTTATTTAATAGTAAATATAAATCCAATTCAAATAGCTATTGATTTAATTCAGATGCCCAGAATAAATATTTCTGTGAATCCAAAAATATTGGTTTGAATTTTACCTCTTGCCAATATTTTTATAGCTTAACAGGAACATTTTATTGGGTTATTTGAAGCAATTTTTAATGTTGATCATTTTTTTGAAATGATGTCTGAGGCTTTCAGCTTTCCCCAATTCAACTTTCAGAATTTAGACATGATGCATGATGCTCACTCAGGTAAATAGCTACAAGCAAATTCTAGGGTTGTGACACGATAACTAATAGATTTTTGCAATAAGTATGTCAGTTCTTTATGACTAATGTTGAGTCCATGGATTATACGCACTCTCACCCTTCCACCATTGCTAGCCTCTCTAATACCACGCACCTTTCACCGGCATCATACACCCACCATATACCTTCCTCAAAATAGCCACCATACCTACCTATCATGGCATTTCCATAGACATTCCGAGATATATTGCCATGCAACTTTCCACCGTTCCGTTTACTATGACACGCTCCATCATTGTCATATTGCTTTGCATGATCATGTAGTTGACATTGTATTTGTGGCAAAGCCACCATTCATAATTCTTCATACATGTCACTCATGCATCATTGCACATCCCGGTACACCGCCGGAGGCATTCACATAGAGTCATATTTTTTTTCTAAGTATTGAGTTGTAATTGTTAACTTGTAAGTAAATAAAAGTGTGATGATCATCATTTTTAGAGCATTGTCCCAAGTGAGGAAAGGATGATGGAGACTATGATTCCCCCACAAGTCGGGATGAGACTCTGGACTAAATAAAAAAGGGGAGGCAATAAAAAAAGAGAAAAGGCCCAAAAAATGAGAGAAAAAGAGAGAAGGGACAATGCTACTATCCTTTTACCACACTTGTGCTTCAAAGTAGCACCATGATCTTCATGATAGAGAGTCTCCTATGATATCACTTTCATATAATAGTGGGAATTTTTCATTATAGAACTTGGCTTGTATATTCCAATGATGGGCTTCCTCAAAATTCCCTAGGTCTTCATGAGAAAGCGAGTTGGATGCATACCCACTTAGTTCCTTTTGTTGAGCTTTCATACACTTATAGCTCTAGTGCATCCATTGCATGGCAATCCCTACTCACTCACATTGATATCTATTAATGGGCATCTCCATAGCCCGTTGATACGCCTAGTTGATGTGAGACTATCTTCTCCCTTTTTGTCTTCTCCACAACCACCATTCTATTACACATATAGTGCTATGTCCATGGCTCACGCTCATGTATTGCTTGAAGATTGAAAAAGTTTGAGAACACCAAAAGTATGAAACAATTGCTTGGCTTGTCATCGAGGTTGTGCATGATTTAAATACTTTGTGTGGTGAAGATAGAGCATAGCGAGACTATATGATTTTGTAGGGATAACTTTCTTTGGCCATGTTATTTTGAGAAGACATAATTGCTTAGTTAGTATGCTTGAAGTATTATTATTTCTATGTCAATATTAAACTTTTTTCTTGAATCTTTCGGATCTGAATATTCATACCACAGTTAAGAGAATAACATTGAAATTATGTCAAGTAGCATTCCACATCAAAAATTCTGTTTTTATCATTTACCTACTCGAGGACGAGCAGGAATTAAGCTTGGGGATGCTTGATACGTCTCCAACGTATCTATAATTTTTGATTGTTCCATGCTATATTATATTCTATTTTGGACATTATTGGGCTTTATTATACACTTTTATATTATTTTTGGGACTAACCTATTAACCGGAGGCCCAGCCCAGAATTATGGTTTTTTTTGCCTATTTCAGAGTTTCGCAGAAAAAGAATATCAAATGGAGTCCAAACGGAATGAAACCTTCGGGAACGTGATTTTTTGAACGAACGTGATCCAGAGGACTTGGACCCTACATCAAGAAAGCAACCAGGAAGGCACAAGGTAGGGGGGCGCACCAACCCCCAAGGCGCGCCCTCCACCCTCGTGGGGCCCATGTTGCTCCACCGACGTACTTCTTCCTCCTATATATACCTACGTACCCCCAAACTACCAGATACGGAGCCAAAACCCTAATTCCACCGCCGCAACCTTCTGTACCCGTGAGATCCCATCTTGGGGCCTTTTCAGGAGCTCCGCCGGAGGGGGCATCGATCATGGAGGGCTTGTACATCAACACCATAGCCTCTCCGATGATGTGTGAGTAGTTTACCTCAGACCTTCGGGTCCATAGTTATTAGCTAGATGGCTTCTTCTCTCTTTTTGGATCTCAATACAATGTTCTCCCCCTCTCTTGTGGAGATCTATTCGATGTAATCTTCTTTTGCAGTTTGTTTGTTGAGACCGATGAATTGTGGGTTTATGATCAAGTTTATCTATGAAAAATATTTAAATCTTCTCAAAATTCTTTTAAGTATGATTGGTTATCTTTGCAAGTCTCTTCGAATTATCAGTTTGGTTTGGCCTACTAGATTGATCTTTCTTGCAATGGGAGAAGTGCTTAGCTTTGGGTTCAATCTTGCGGTGTCCTTTCCCAGTGACAGTAGGGGCAGCAAGGCACGTATTGTATTGTTGCCATCAAGGATAACAAGATGGGGTTTATATCATATTGCATGAGTTTATCCCTCTACATCATGTCATCTTGCTTAAAGTGTTACTCTGTTCTTTTGAACTTAATACTCTAGATGCATGCTAGATAGCGGTCGATGTGTGGAGTAATAGTAGTAGCTGCAGGCAGGAGTCGGTCTACTTGTCTCAGACATGATGCCTATATACATGATCATACCTAGATATTCTCATAACTATGCTCAATTCTATCAATTGCTCAACAGTAATTTGTTTACCCACCGTAATACTTATGCTCTCGAGAGAAGCCACTAGTGAAACCTATGGCCCGGTGTCTATTTTCTATCATATTAATCTTCCATCAACAAGCTATTGCTTGCACCGTTTTTATTTTGCTTTATTTACTTTGCATGTTTATCATAAAAATACCAAAAATATTATCTTATCATATCTATTAGATCTCACTTTCGTAAGTGATCGTGAAGGGATTGACAACCCCTTTATTGCGTTGGTTGCGAGGATTTTATTTGTTTGTGTAAGTGCGAGGGACTCGTGTGTAGGCTCCTATTGGATTGATACCTTGGTTCTCAAAAACTGAGGGAAATACTTACGCTACTTTGCTGCATCACCCTTTCCTCTTCAAGCGAAAACCAACGCAGTGCTCAAGAGGTAGTGATACGTCTCCAACGTATCTATAATTTTTGATTGCTCCATGCTATATTATCTACTGTTTTGGGCAATATTGGGCTTTATTTTCCACTTTTATATTATTTTTGGGACTAACCTATTAACTGGAGGCCCAGCCCAAATTTGCTGTTTTATGCCTATTTTAGTGTTTCGAAGAAAAGGAATATCAAAGTGGGGCCCCCGTAGCTCCTCCGACCTACTTCCTGCACCCATATATATCGTCGTACCCTAAAACTTCCAAAACAGATATTAGATCGGGAGTTCTGCCGCCAGAAGCCTCCGTAGCCACCGAAAACCAATCTAGACCCGTTCCGGCACCCTGCCGGAGGGGGCAATCCTTCTCCGGTGGCCATCTGCATCATCCCGGTGCTCTCCAGGACGAGGATGGAGTAGTTCTACCTCAGAGCTGAGGGTATCTACTAGTAGCTATGTGTTTGATCTCTCTCTCTCTCTCTCTCTCTCTCGTGTTCTTGAGGTGATACAATATTGATGTATCGCGAGCTTTGCTATTATAGTTGGATCTTATGTTTCTCCTCCCCCTCTTCTCTCTTGTAATGAATTGAGTTTCCCCTTTGAAGTAATCTTATCGGATTGAGTCTTTAAAGATTTGAGAACACTTGATGTATGTCTTGCCGTGGATATCTGTGGTGACAATGGGATATCATGTGATTCACTTGATGTATGTTTTGGTGATCAACTTGCGGGTTCCGCCCATGAACCTATGCATAGGGGTTGGCACACGTTTTCGTCGTGATTCTCCGGCAGAAACTTTGGGGCACTCTTTGAGGTTCTATGTTTTGGTTGAATAGATGAATCTGAGATTGTGTGACGCATATCGTATAATCATACCCACGGATACTTGAGGTGACATTGGAGTATCTAGGTGACATTAGGGTTTTGGTTGATTTGTGTCCTAAGGTGTTATTCTAGTACGAACTCTAGGGCTGTTTGTGACACTTATAGGAATAGCCCAATGGATTGATTGGAAAGAATAACTTTGAGGTGGTTTCGTACCCTACCATAATCTCTTCGTTTGTTCTCCGCTATTAGTGACTTTGGAGTGACTCTTTGTTGCATGTTGAGGGATAGTTATGTGATCCAATTATGTTATCATTGTTGAGGGAACTTACACTAGTGAAAGTATGAACCCTATGAAGGAAATATGCCCTAGAGGCAATAATAAAGTTATTATTTATTTCCTTATATCATGATAAATGTTTATTATTCATGCTAGAATTGTATTAACCGGAAACATAATACATGTGTGAATACATAGACAAACTTAGTGTCACTAGTATGCCTCTACTTGACTAGCTCGTTAATCAAAGATGGTTATGTTTCCTAACCATGAACAAGGTGTTGTTATTTGATTAACAAGGTCACATCATTGGTTGAATGATCTGATTGACATGACCCATTCCATTAGCTTAGCACCCGATCGTTTAGTATGTTGCTATTGCTTTCTTCATGACTTATACATGTTCCTACGACTATGAGATTATGCAACTCCCGTTTCCTGGAGGAACACTTTGTGTGCTACCAAACGTCACAATGTAACTGGGTGATTATAAAGGAGCTCTACAGGTGTCTCCAAAGGTAGATGTTGGGTTGGCGTATTTCGAGATTAGGATTTGTCACTCCGATTGTTGGAGAGGTATCTCTGGGCCCTCTCGGTAATGCACATCACATAAAGCCTTGCAAGCATTACAACTAATGAGTTAGTTGCGAGATGATGTATTACGGAACGAGTAAAGAGACTTGCCGGTAACGAGATTGAACTAGGTATTGGATACCGACAATCGAATCTCGGGCAAGTAACATACCGATGACAAAGGGAACAACGTATGTTGTTATGCGGTCTGACCGATAAAGATCTTCGTAGAATATGTAGGAGCCAATATGGGCATCCAGGTCCCGCTATTGGTTATTGACCGGAGATGTATCTCAGTCATGTCTACATTGTTCTCGAACCGTAGGGTCCGCACGCTTAACGTTACGATGATAGTTATTATGAGTTTATGCATTTTGATGTACCGAAGTTAGTTCGGAGTCCCGGATGTGATCACAGACATGACGAGGAGTCTCGAAATGGTCCAGACATAAAGATTGATATATTGGATGGCTATATTCGGACACCAGAAGTGTTCCGGATGATTTCGGATAAAACCGAAGTGCCGGAGGGGTTACCGGAACCCCACGGGGAAGTAATGGGCCTTATTGGGCCTGAGGGGAGAGAGAGGGCAGCAGCCCAAGAGGTGGTGCGCCCCCCTCAAGGGGAGTCTGAATTGGACTAGGAGGGGGGCGCGGCCCCCCTTTCCCTCTCCCTCTCCCTCTCTTTCCTTCCCCCTCAAGTCTCCTAGTTGGACTAGGAGAGGGGAGTCCTACTCCTACTAGGAGTAGGACTCCTCCTCCCCTTGGCGCGCCCCATAGGCCGGCCGGCCTCCCCCTTGCTCCTTTATATACGGGGGCAGGGGCACCCTAGAACACACAAGTTGATCATTGTGGTCGTTCCTTAGCCGTGTGTGGTGCCCCCTGCCACCATATTCCACCTCGATCATATCGTTGTAGTGCTTAGGTGAAGCCCTGCGTCGGTAGAACATCAAGATCGTCACCACGCCGTCGTGCTGACAGAACTCCTCCCTGAAGCTTTGCTGGATCGGAGCCCGGGGATCGTCATCGAGCTGTACGTGTGCTAAGAACTCGGAGGTGCCGGAGTAACGGTGCTTGGATCGGTCGGATCGGGAAGAAGACGTACGACTACTTCCTCTATGTTGTGTCAACGCTTCCGTTGCGATCTACAAGGGTACGTAGATCAGACACTCCCCCTCGTTGCTATGCATCACCATGATCTTGCGTGTGCGTATGAAATTTTTTGAGATTACTACGTTCCCCAACAGTGGCATCCGAGCCTAGGTTTTATGGTTTGAAGTTATATGCACGAGTAGAACACAAGTGAGTTGTGGGCGATACAAGTCATACTGCCTACCAGCATGTCATACTTTGGTTCGGCGGTATTGTTGGACGAGACGACCCGGACCATCCTTACGCGTACGCTTACGCGAGACCGGTTCCCCCGACGTGCTTTGCACACAGGTGGCTTGTGGGCGACTGTCTCTCCAACTTTAGTTGAACCGAGTGTGGCTACGCCCGGTCCTTGCGAAGGTTAAAACGGAGTCTATTTGACAAACTATCGTTGTGGTTTTGATACGTAGGTGAGATTGGTTCTTGCTTAAGCCCGTAGCAGCCACGTAAAACTTGCAACAACAAAGTAGAGGACGTCTAACTTGTTTTTGCAGGGCATGTTGTGATGTGATATGGTCAAGACATGATGCTAAATTTTATTGTATGAGATGATCATGTTTTGTAACCGAGTTATCGGCAACTGGCAGGAGCCATATGGTTGTCGCTTTATTGTATGCAATGCAATCGTGATGTAATGCTTTACTTTATCACTAAGCGGTAGCGATAGTCGTAGAAGCATAAGATTGGCGAGACGACAACGATGCTACGATGGAGATCAAGGTGTCGCGCCGGTGACGATGGTGATTATGACGGTGCTTCGGAGATGGAGATGACAAGCACAAGATGATGATGGCCATATCATATCACTTATATTGATTGCATGTGATGTTTATCTTTTTATGCATCTTATCTTGCTTTGATTGACGGTAGCATTATAAGATGATCTCTCACTAAATTATCAAGAAGTGTTGTCCCTGAGTATGCACCGTTGCCAAAGTTCGTCGTGCCCAGACACCACGTGATGATCGGGTGTGATAAGCTCTATGTCCATCTACAACGAGTGCAAGCCAGTTTTTGCACACGCAGAATACTCAGGTTAAACTTGACGAGCCTAGCATATGCAGATATGGCCTCCGAACACGGAGACCGAAAGGTCGAGCGTGAATCATATAGTAGATATGATCAACATAACGATGTTCGCCATTGAAAACTACTCCATCTCACGTGATGATCGGTTATGATTTAGTTGATTTGGATCACGTGATCACTTAGAGGATTAGAGGGATGTCTATCTAAGTGGGAGTTCTTAAGTAATTTGATTAATTGAACTTAAACTTATCATGAACTTAGTACCTGATAGTATCTTGCCTGTTTATGTTGATTGTAGATAGATGGCTCGTGCTGTTGTTCCGTTGAATTTTAATGCGTTCCTTGAGAAAGCAAAGTTGAAAGATGATGGTAGCAATTACACGGACTGGGTCCGTAACTTGAGGATTATCCTCATTGCTGCTCAGAAGAATTACGTCCTGGAAGCACCGCTGGGTGCCAGGCCTGCTGCTGGAGCAACGCCAGATGTTATGAACGTCTGGCAGAGCAAAGCTGATGACTACTTGATAGTTCAGTGTGCCATGCTTTACGGCTTAGAATCGGGACTTCAACGACGTTTGAACGTCATGGAGCATATGAGATGTTCCAGGAGTTGAAGTTAATATTTCAAGCAAATACCCGAATTGAGAGATATGAAGTCTCCAATAAGTTCTATAGCTGCAAGATGGAGGAGAACAGTTCTGTCAGTGAGCATATACTCAAAATGTCTGGGTATAATAATCACTTGATTCAGATGGGAGTTAATCTTCCAGATGATTGTGTCATGACAGAATTCTCCAATCACTGCCACCAAGCTACAAGAGCTTCGTGATGAACTATAATATGCAAGGGATGAACAAGACTATTCCCGAGCTCTTCGCAATGCTGAAAGCTGCGGAGGTAGAAATCAAGAAAGAGCATCAAGTGTTGATGGTTAACAAGACCACTAGTTTCAATAAAAAGGGCAAAGGGCAGAAGAAGGGGAACTTCAAGAAGAACGACAAGCAAGTTGCTGCTCAGGAGAAGAAACCCAAGTTTGGACCTAAGCCTGAAACTGAGTGCTTCTACTGCAAGCAGACTGGTCACTGGAAGCGGAACTGCCCCAAGTATTTGGCGGATAAGAAGGATGGCAAGGTGAACAAAGGTATATGTGATATACATGTTATTGATGTGTACCTTACTTGAGCTCGCAGTAGCACCTGGGTATTTGATACTGGTTCTGTTGCTAATATTTGCAACTCGAAACAGGGACTACGGATTAAGCGAACACTGGCGAAGGACGAGGTGACGATGCGCGTGGGAAACGGTTCCAAAGTCGATGTGATCGCGGTCGGCACGCTACCTCTACATCTACCTTCGGGATTAATATTAGACTTAAATAATTGTTATTTGGTGCCAGCGTTAAGCATGAACATTATATCTGGATCTTGTTTGATGCGAGACGGTTATTCATTTAAATCAGAGAATAATGGTTGTTCTATTTATATGAGTAATATCTTTTATGGCCATGCACCTTTAAAGAATGGTCTATTTTGATGAATCTCGATAGTAGTAATTAACACACATATTCATAATGTTGAAGCCAAAAGATGCAGAGTTGATAATGATAGTGCAACTTATTTGTGGCACTGCCGTTTAGGTCATATCGGTGTAAAGCGCATGAAGAAACTCCATACTGATGGGCTTTTGGAACCACTTGATTATGAATCACTTGGTACTTGCGAACCGTGCCTCATGGGCAAGATGACTAAAACATCGTTCTCCGATACTATGGAGAGAGCAACAAATTTGTTGGAAAGCATACATACCGATGTATGTGGTCCGATGAATATTGAGGCTCGTGGCGGATATCGTTATTTTCTCACTTTCACAGATGATTTAAGCAGATATGGGTATATCTACTTAATGAAACATAAGTCTAAAACATTTGAAAAGTTCAAAGAATTTCAGAGTGAAGTTGAAAATCATCGTAACAAGAAAATAAAGTTTCTACGATCTGATCGTGGAGGAGAATATTTGAGTTACGAGTTTGGTGTACATTTGAAAAATTGTGGAATAGTTTCGCAACTCACGCCACCCGGAACACCACAGCGTAATGGTGTGTCCGAACGTCGTAATCGTACTTTACTAGATATGGTGCGATCTATGATGTCTCTTACTGATTTACCGCTATCGTTTTGGGGTTATGCTTTAGAGACGGCCGCATTCACGTTAAATAGGGCACCATCAAAATCCGTTGAGACGACGCCTTATGAACTATGGTTTGGCAACAAACCAAAGTTGTCGTTTCTTAAAGTTTGGGGCTGCAATGCTTATGTGAAAAAGCTTCAACCTGATAAGCTCGAACCCAAATCGGAGAAATGTGTCTTCATAGGATACCCAAAGGAAACTGTTGGGTACACCTTCTATCACAGATCCGAAGGCAAGACATTCGTTGCTAAGAATGGATCATTTCTAGAGAAGGAGTTTCTCTCGAAAGAAGTGAGTGGGAGGAAAGTAGAACTTGACGAGGTAACTGTACCTGCTCCCTTATTGGAAAGTAGTACATCACAGAAAACTGTTTCTGCGACACCTATACCAATTAGTGAGGAAGCTAATGATGATGATCATGAAACTTCAGGACAAGATACTACTGAACCTCGTAGATCAACCAGAGTGAGATCCGCACCAGAGTGGTACGGTAATCCAGTTCTGGAAGCCATGCTACTAGATCATGGTGAACCTACGAACTATGAAGAAGCGATGGTGAGCCCAGATTCCGCAAAGTGGCTTGAAGCCATGAAATCTGAGATGGGATCCATGTATGAGAACAAAGTATGGACTTTGGTTGACTTGCCCGATGATCGGCAAGCAATTGAGAATAAATGGATCTTCAAGAAAAAGACTGACGCTGACAGTAATGTTACTGTCTATAAAGCTCGACTTGTCCCAAAAGGTTTTCGACAACTTCAAGGGGTTGACTACGATGAGACCTTCTCACCCATAGCGATGCTTAAGTCTGTCAGAATCATGTTAGCAATTGCCGCATTTTATGATTATGAAATTTGGCAAATGGATGTCAAAACTGCATTCCTGAATGGATTTCTGGAAGAAGAGTTGTATATGATGCAACCGGAAGGTTTTGCCGATCCAAAGGGAGCTAACAAAGTGTGCAAGCTCCAGCGATCCATTTATGGACTGGTGTAAGCCTCTCGGAGTTGGAATAAACGCTTTGATAGTGTGATCAAAGCATTTGGTTTTATACAGACTTTTGGTGAAGCCTGTATTTACAAGAAAGTGAGTGGGAGCTCTGTAGCATTTCTGATAAAATATGTGGATGACATATTGCTGATTGGAAATGATATAGAATTTCTGGATAGCATAAAGGGATAC
Organism: Triticum monococcum; assembly: GCA_034509565.1. Taxonomy (NCBI): domain Eukaryota; kingdom Viridiplantae; phylum Streptophyta; class Magnoliopsida; order Poales; family Poaceae; genus Triticum; species Triticum monococcum. The sequence continues at coordinate 779,831,533 of CM067847.1, forward strand.
TTGAATAAGAGTTTTTCAATGAAAGACCTCGGTGAAGCTGCTTACATATTAGGCATAAAGATCTATAGAGATAGATCAAGACGCTTAATTGGACTTCACAAAGCACATACCTTGACAAGATTTTGAAGAAGTTCAAAATGGATCAAGCAAAGAAAGGGTTCTTGCCTGTGTTACAAGGTGTGAAGTTGAGTCAGACTCAATGCCCGACCACTGCAGAAGATAGAGAGAAAATGAAAGATGTTCCCTATGATTCAGCCATAGGCTCTATCATGTATGCAATGTTGTGTACCAGACCTGATGTGTGCCTTGCTATAAGTTTAGCAGGGAGGTGCCAAAGTAATCCAGGAGTGGATCACTGGACAGCGGTCAAGAACATCCAGAAATACCTGAAAAGGACTAAGGACATGTTTCTCGTATATGGAGGTGACAAAGAGCTCACCGTAAGAGGTTACGTTGATGCAAGCTTTGACACTGATCCGGACGATTCTAAATCGCAAACCGGATACATGTTTACATTAAACGGTGGAGCTGTCAGTTGGTGCAGTTCTAAACAAAGCGTCGTAGCGGGATCTACATGTGAAGCGGAGTACATAGCTGCTTCGGAACCAGCGAACGAAGGAGTCTGGATGAAGGAGTTCATATCCGATCTAGGTGTCATACCTAGTGCATCGGGTCCAATGAAAATCTTTTGTGACAATACTGGTGCAATTGCCTTGGCAAAGGAATCTAGATTTCACAAGAGGACCAAGCACATCAAGAGACGCTTCAATTCCATCCGGGATCTAGTCCAGGTGGGAGACATAGAGATTTGCAAGATACATACGGATCTGAATATTGCAGACCCGTTGACTAAGCCTCTTCCACGAGCAAAACATGATCAGCACCAAGGCTCCATGGGTGTTAGAATCATTACTATGTAATCTAGATTATTGACTCTAGTGCTAGTGGGAGACTGAAGGAAATATGCCCTAGAGGCAATAATAAAGTTATTATTTATTTCCTTATATCATGATAAATGTTTATTATTCATGCTAGAATTGTATTAACCGGAAACATAATACATGTGTGAATACATAGACAAACTTAGTGTCACTAGTATGCCTCTACTTGACTAGCTCGTTAATCAAAGATGGTTATGTTTCCTAACCATGAACGAGGTGTTGTTATTTGATTAACGAGGTCACATCATTGGTTGAATGATCTGATTGACATGACCCATTCCATTAGCTTAGCACCCGATCGTTTAGTATGTTGCTATTGCTTTCTTCATGACTTATACATGTTCCTATGACTATGAGATTATGCAACTCCCGTTTCCCGGAGGAACACTTTGTGTGCTACCAAACGTCACAACGTAACTGGGTGATTATAAAGGAGCTCTACAGGTGTCTCCAAAGGTAGATGTTGGGTTGGCGTATTTCGAGATTAGGATTTGTCACTCCGATTGTCGGAGAGGTATCTCTGGGCCCTCTCGGTAATGCACATCACATAAAGCCTTGCAAGCATTACAACTAATGAGTTAGTTGCGAGATGATGTATTACGGAACGAGTAAAGAGACTTGCCGGTAACGAGATTGAACTAGGTATTGGATACCGACGATCGAATCTCGGGCAAGTAACATACCGATGACAAAGGGAACAACGTATGTTGTTATGCGGTCTGACCGATAAAGATCTTCGTAGAATATGTAGGAGCCAATATGGGCATCCAGGTCCCACTATTGGTTATTGACCGGAGATGTATCTCAGTCATGTCTACATTGTTCTCGAACCGTAGGGTCCGCACGCTTAGCGTTACGATGACAGTTATTATGAGTTTATGCATTTTGATGTACCGAAGTTAGTTCGGAGTCCCGGATGTGATCACGGACATGACGAGGAGTCTCGAAATGGTCGAGACATAAAGATTGATATATTGGACGGCTATATTCGGACACCAGAAGTGTTCCGGATGATTTCGGATAAAACCGGAGTGCCGGAGGGGTTACCGGAACCCCCCGGGGAAGTAATGGGCCTTATTGGGCCTGAGGGGAGAGAGAGGGCAGCAGCCCAAGAGGTGGCGCGCCCCCCCTCAAGGGGAGTCCGAATTGGACTAGGAGGGGGGGGGGGCGCGGCCCCCCTTTCCCTCTCCCTCTCCCTCTCTTTCCTTCCCCCTCAAGTCTCCTAGTTGGACTAGGAGAGGGGAGTCCTACTCCTACTAGGAGGAGGACTCCTCCTCCCCTTGGTCCGCCCCATAGGCCGACCGGCCTCCCCCTTGCTCCTTTATATACGGGGGCAGGGGGCACCCTAGAACACACAAGTTGATCATTGTGATCGTTCCTTAGCCGTGTGCGGTGCCCCCTGCCACCATATTCCACCTCGATCATATCATTGTAGTGCTTAGGCGAAGCCCTGCGTCAGTAGAACATCAAGATCGTCACCACGCCGTCGTGCTGACGGAACTCCTCCCCGAAGCTTTGCTGGATCGGAGCCCGGGGATCGTCATTGAGTTGTACGTTTGCTAAGAACTCGGAGGTGCCGGAGTAACGGTGCTTGGATCGGTGGATCGGGAAGAAGACGTACGACTACTTTCTCTACGTTGTGTCAACGCTTCCGTTGCGATCTACAAGGGTACATAGATCAGACTCTCCCCCTCGTTGCTATGCATCACCATGATCTTGCGTGTGCGTAGGAAATTTTTTGAGATTACTACGTTCCCCAACACCCTAGGCCTTATTTCTACGCATTGCAATACCGTTTACGCTCACTTTTATCATTAGTTACCTTGCTGTTTTTATAATTTCAGATTACGAATACCTTTATCTACCATCCATATTGCACTTGTCTCACCATCTCTTCGCCGAACTAGTGCACCTATACAATTTACCATTGTATTGGGTGTGTTGGGGACACAAGAGACTCTTTGTTATTTGGTTGCAGGGTTGCTTGAGAGAGACCATCTTCATCCTATGCCTCCTACGGATTGATAAACCTTAGGTCATCCACTTGAGAGAAATTTGCTACTGTCCTACAAACCTCTGCACTTGGAGGCCCAACAACGTCTACAAGAAGAAGGTTGTGTTTTAGACATGAAGCTCTTTTCTGGTGCCGTTGCTGGGGAGCTGAGTGCTTGAAGGTATATCTTTAGATCTTGCAACCGAGTCTTTTAGTTTCTTGTTTTATCACTAGTTTAGTTTATAAAAGAAAACTATAAAAAAATGGAATTGAGTTTGTCTCATATGCTTCATATTTTTAATATCTTTCGTGAGTATGATGGAAAGGATAATTGTGCTCAAGTGCTAGAAGAAGAAATCTGTAAAATGTTTGGCACTAAATATTTGAATGATGAGCATGATTGCAATGTTGTTAGTATGAACTCCTTGAATATCCATGATGCTAATGATATGCAAAGCCACAAGCTTGGGGAAGCTATGTTTGATGAAGATGATATTTTTTTGTCCCCCAAGTTTTGATGAGCAAATTTATTATGTTGAAAGAATGCCTCCTATTTATGATGATTATATTGATGAAAGTGGATTTGGAGAGGTCATAACTTTATTTTGTGATGAATCCACTATTTCGGAAGAGGTTCCAATTGATTATGAGAACAAAGTTGCTATCTATGATGATTATTGTGATGACTTGTATGCTATAAAGAATAATTATATCCATGAAACTTGTCATCATGATTTTAGTTTTCAATTGGATTATGCCTCACATGATAATTATTTTGTTGAGTTTGCTCCCACTATTATTCATGAGAAGAATTTTGCTTGTGTGGAGAGTAGTAAATTTTCTATGCTTGTAGATCATGAAAAGAATGATTTAGGTGCTGGTTATATTGTTGAATTCATTCATGATGCTACTGAAAATTATTATGAGGGAGGAACATATGCTTGTAGGAATTGCAATAATATCAAGTTCCCTCTCTATGTGCTTAAAGTTTTGAAGTTATGCTTGTTTTGTCCTCCTATGCTAGTTGATTATTGTTCCCATAAGTTGTTTGCTCACAAAATCCCTATGCATAGGAAGTGGGTTAGACTTAAATGTGCTATTCATATTCTTCATGATGCTCTCTTTATATTTCAATTCTTATCTTTTATGTGAGCATCATTAAAATCATCATGCCTAGCTAGGGCGTTAAACGATAGCGCTTGTTGGGAGGCAACCCAACTTTATTTTTGTTCCTTGATTTTTGCTCCTGTTTAGTAATAATAATTCATATAGCCTCTGTTTAGATGTGGTTTTATGCTTTTAATTAGTGTTTGTGCCAAGTAGAACCTTTGGGAAGACTTGGGGAAAGTCTTGTTGATCATGCTGTAAAAAACAGAAACTTTAGCGCTCACGAGAATTGCTGCCATTTTTATTTGGAGAGTTCTATTTAGTTAATTATTTTTTCAGATGATTAATAGATAAATTCCTCAGGTCCAGAAATTTATTTGAGAATTTTATGAGTTCCAGAAGTATACGTTTGATACAGATTACTACAGACTGTTCTGTTTTTGTCAGATTCTGTTTTCATTGTGTTGTTTGCTTATTTTGATGAATTTATGGCTAGTAAAAGAGTTTATAAACCATAGATAAGTTGGAATACATTAGGTTTAACACCAATATAAATAAATAATGAGTTCATTACAGTACCTTGAAGTGGTGATTTATTTTCTTATACTAACGGAGCTTACGAGTTTTCTGTTAAGTTTTGTGTTGTGAAGTTTTCAAGTTTTGGGTAAGGATTCGATGGACTATGGAATAAGGAGTGGCAAGAGCCTAAGCTTGGGGATGCCCAAGGCACTCCAAGGTAATATTAAAGGATACCCAAGAGCCTAAGCTTGGGGATGCCCCGGAAGGCATCCCCTCTTTCGTCTTCGTTCATCGGTAACTTTACTTAGAGATATATTTTTATTCGCCACATGATATGTGTTTTGCTTGGAGCATCAATTTATTTTGTTAGGATTTGCATGCTGTTATTTAGAACAATGTTTTGCATCTTTTATTTCAATACAATTGGCATTGATAGTCTTTACTATGCCTATGTTACAAGTATACATGTTGCTGTTTGAAAACAGAAAGTTTACCGCTGTTGCAATAATTCCCTAGAAAAGTCAGAATGTGATAAAATGTTGAAACCTTTTGCATATTAAGATCTGATACATTTACTACAGTGGGAATTTTCTTTCATAATTTTTGGAGCTAGGGAAGTATGGATGTTGCAGCATTCTTTACAGAGTATCCTGTTTAGGCAGATTGCTGTTATGTTTGCATTGTTTGCATATGTTTGCTTCTTTAATGATTCTATTTGAGGATAGGACTATTAAATATGCAGAGGCATTTAGTATGCAATGTTGAATAATAATTTTAGTGATTTGCTACAGTAGAGTATGATAAGGTTTTTGCAATGGTTTATACTAACTTATCTCACGAGTCCTTGTTGAGTTTTGTGTGGATGAAGCTTTTGAGATTTAGGGAGACCGTGACATGAGAGGAATTAAGGAGACACAAAAGCTCAAGCTTGGGGATGCCCAAGGCACCCCAAGATAATATTTCAAGAAGTCTCAAGCATCTAATCTTGGGGATGCCCCGGTTGGCATCCCACCTTTCTTCTTCAACAACTATCGGTTAGTTTCGGTTGATCCTAAGTTTTTGCTTCTTCACATGATGTTTGCCATTCTTAGAATGTCATTTTATTTTGCTTTGCTTGCTGTTTGAATAGATTACCAAGATCTGAAATTATTAAATGTTAGAGAGTCTTCACATAGTTGCATAATTATTCGACTACTCATTGATCTTCACTTATATCTTTCGGAGTAGTTTGTCATTTGCTCTAGTGCTTCACTTATATCTTTTAGAGCACGGTGGTGGATTTGTTTTATAGAAACTATTGATCTCTCATGCTTCACTTAGATTATTTTGAGAGTCTTGATAGCATGGTAATTTTCTTAAAATCCTAATATGCTAGGTATTCAAGAATAATAAAATTCTCTTATGAGTGTGTAGAATACTATGAGAAGTTTGATACTTGATAATTGTTTTGAGATATGGAGATGGTGATATTAGAGTCATGCTAGTTGAGTAGCTGTGAATTTTAGAGATACTTGTGTTGAAGTTTGTGATTCCCGTAGCATGCACGTATGGTGAACCGTTATGTGATGAAGTCGTAGCATGACTTATTTATTGATTGTCATCCTTATGAGTGGCGGTCGGGGACGAGCGATGGTCTTTTCCTACCAATCTATCCCCCTAGGAGCATGCGTGTAGTACTTTGTTTCGATAACTAATAGATTTTTGCAATAAGTATGTGAGTTCTTTATGACTAATGTTGAGTCCATGGATTATATGCACTCTCACCCTTCCACCATTGCTAGCCTATCTAGTACCATGCAACTTTCGCCGGTACCATAAACCCACCATATACCTTCCTCAAAACAGCCACCATACCTACCTATTATGGCATTTCCATAGCCATTCCGAGATATATTGCCATGCAACTTTCCACCATTCCGTTTATTATGACATGCATCATCATTGTCATATTGCTTAGCATGATCATGTAGTTGACATTGTATTTGTGGCAAAGCCACCATTCATAATTCTTTCATACATGTCACTCATGCATCATTGCACATCCCGGTACACCGCCGGAGGCATTCATATAGAGTCATATCTTGTTCTAAGTATCAAGTTGTAATTCTTGAGTTGTAAGTAAACAAAAGTGTGATGATCATCATTATTAGAGGATTGTCCCAGTGAGGAAAGGATGATGGAACTATGATTCCCCCACAAGTCGGGATGAGGCTCCAGACGAAAATAAAAAAAATTTAAAAGAGGCCAAAGAAGACCAAATAAAAAAGGACAAAAGAGGCCATAAAAAAGAGAAAGGCCCGACTAAAAAAATGAGAGAAAAAGAGAGAAGGGACAATGCTACTATCCTTTTACCACACTTGTGCATCAAAGTAGCACCATGATCTTCATGATAGAGAGTCTCCTATGTTGTCACTTTCATATACTAGTGGGAATTTTTCATTATAGAACTTGGCTTGTATATTCCAATGATGGGCTTCCTCAAAATGCCCTAGGTCTTAGTGAGCAAGCGAGTTGGATGCACACCCACTTAGTTTCTTTTTGAGCTTTCATACACTTATAGCTCTAGTGCATCCGTTGCATGGCAATCCCTACTCACTCACATTGATATCTATTGATGGACATCTCCATAGCCCATTGATACGCCTAGTTGATGTGAGACTATCTTCTCCCTTTCTGTCTTCTCCACAACCTCCATTCTATTCCACCTATAGTGCTATATCCATGGCTCACGCTCATATATTGCGTGAAGATTGAAAAAGTTTGAGAACATCAAAAGTATGAAACAATTGCTTGGCTTGTCATCGGGGTTGTGCATGATTTAAATATTTTGTGTGGTGAAGATGGAGCATAGCCAGACTATATGATTTTGTAGGGATAGCTCTCTTTGTCCATGTTATTTTGAGAAGACATGATTGCTTTGTTAGTATGCTTGAAGTATTATTATTTTTATGTCAATATGAACTTTTGTTTTGAATCTTATGGATCTGAATATTCATGCCACAATTAAGAAGAATTACATTGAAATTATGCCAAGTAGCACTCCACATCAAAAATTATCTTTTTATCATTTACCTACTCGAGGACGAGCAGGAATTAAGCTTGGGGATGCTTGATACGTCTCCAACGTATCTATAATTTTTGATTGCTCCATGCTATATTATCTACTGTTTTGGGCAATATTGGGCTTTATTTTCCACTTTTATATTATTTTTTGGGACTAACCTATTAACCGGAGTCCCAGCCCAGATTTGTTGTTTTATGCCTATTTCAGTGTTTTGAAGAAAAGGAATATCAAACGGAGTCGAAACAGAATCAAATCAACTGGGGAAGTTATTTTTGGAACGAAAGCCACCGGATAGACTTGGACTCCATGTCAGGAGATACGGGAGGTGCTCACGAGGGTGGGGGCACACCCCCTGCCTCGTGGGGCCCCCGTAGCTCCTCCGACGTACTTCCTGCACCCCTATATATCGTCGTACCCTAAAACTTCCAGAACAGAGATTAGATCGGGAGTTCCGCCGCCAGAAGCCTCCATAGCCACCGAAAACCAATCTAGACCCGTTCCGGCACCCTGCCGGAGGGGGCAATCCTTCTCCGGTGGCCATCTTCATCATCCCGGTGCTCTCCATGACGAGGAGGGAGTAGTTCTCCCTCGGGGCTGAGGGTATGTACCAGTAGCTATGTGTTTGATCTCTCTCTCTCTCTCTCTCTCTCGTGTTCTTGAGGTGATACAATGTTGATGTATCGCGAGCTTTGCTATTATAGTTGGATCTTATGTTTCTCCTCCCCCTCTTCTCTCTTGTAATGAATTGAGTTTCCCCTTTGAAGTAATCTTATTGGATTGAGTCTTTAAAGATTTGAGAACACTTGATGTATGTCTTGCCGTGGATATCTGTGGTGACAATGGATATCACGTGATTCACTTGATGTATGTTTTGGTGATCAACTTGCGGGTTCCGCCCATGAACCTATGCATAGGGGTTGGCACACGTTTTCGTCGTGATTCTCCGGTAGAAACTTTGGGGCACTCTTTGAGGTTCTATGCGTTGGTTGAATAGATGAATCTGAGATTGTGTGACGCATATCGTATAATCATACCCACGGATACTTGAGGTGACATTGGAGTATCTAGGTGTCATTAGGGTTTTGGTTGATTTGTGTCTTAATGTGTTATTCTCGTACGAACTCTAGGGCTGTTTGTGACACTTATAGGAATAGCCCAACGGATTGATTGGAAAGAATAACTTTGAGGTGGTTTCGTACCCTACCATAATCTCTTCGTTTGTTCTCCGGTATTAGTGACTTTGGAGTGACTCTTTGTTGCATGTTGAGGGATAGTTATGTGATCCAATTACGTTATCATTGTTGAGGGAACTTACACTAGCGAAAGTATGAACCCTAGGCCTTATTTCCACGCATTGCAATACCATTTAAGATCACTTTTATCATTAGTTACCTTGCTGTTTTTATAATTTCAGATTACAAATACCTTTATCTACCATCCATATTGCACTTGTATCACCATCTCTTCGCCAAACTAGTGCACCTATACAATTTACCATTGTATTGGGTGTGTTGGGGACACAAGAGACTCTTTGTTATTTGGTTGTAGGGTTGCTTGAGAGAGACCATCTTCATCCTACGCCTCCTACGGATTGATAAACCTTAGGTCATCCACTTGAGGGAAATTTGCTACTGTCCTACAAACCTCTGCACTTGGAGGCCCAACAACGTCTACAAGAAGAAGGTTGTGTAGTAGACATCAGGTAGCAGACCCCATCTCAGAATTCATGGCCTCAAGCCATTTCATGGAATCTGGGCTCATCATCGCTTCCTCATAGTTCTTAGGTTCGTCATGGTCAAGTAACATGACCTCCAGAACAGGATTACCGTACCATTCTGGTGCGGATCTTACTCTGGTTGACCTACGAGGTTCGGTAGTAACTTGATCTGAAGTTATATGATCATCATCATTTTTTTCATCACTAATTGGTGTAGGAGGCACAAGAACTGATTTCTGTGATGAACTACTTTCCAATGAGGGAGTACGTATAGTTACCTCATCAAGTTCTACTTTCCTCCCATTCACTTCTTTCGAGAGAAACTCCTTCTCTAGAAAAGATCAATTCTTAGCAACGAATGTCTTGCCTTCGGATCTGTGATAGAAGGTGTACCCAACAGTCTTCTTTGGGTACCCTATGAAGACACATTCTCCGATTTGGGTTCAAGCTTATCAGGTTGAACCTTTTTCACATAAGCATCGGGGCCCCAAACTTTAAGAAATGACAACTTCGGTTTCTTGCCAAACCACAGTTCATAAGGTGTCATCTCAACGGATTTAGATGGTGCCCTATTTAACATGAATGCAGCCCTCTCTAAAGCATAACCCCAAAACAATAGCGGTAAATCTGTACGAGACATCATAGTTTGTACCGTATCTAGTAAAGTACGGTTACGACGTTCGGACACACCATTACGTTGTGGTGTTCCGGGTGGCGTGAGTTGCGAAACTATTCCGCATTGTTTCAAATGAAGACCAAACTCGTAACTCAAATATTCTCCTCCACGATCAGATCGTAGAAACTTTATTTTCTTGTTACGATGATTTTCCACTTCACTCTGAAATTCTTTGAACTTTTCAAATGTTTCAGACTTATGTTTCATCAAGTAGATATACACATATCTGCTCAAATCATCTGTGAAGGTGAGAAAATTACGATACCCTCCGCGAGCCTCAATATTCATCAGACCACATACATCAGTATGTATGATTTCCAGCAAATCTGTTGCTCGTTCCATTGTTCCGGAGAATGGCTGAGGGAGTCCTGGATTAGGGGGTGTCCGGATAGCCGGATCATATCCTTTGGCCGGACTGTTGGACTATGAAGATACAAGATTGAAGACTTTGTCCCGTGTCCGGATGGGACTTTCCTTGGCGTGGAAGGCAAGCTTGGCAATACGGATATTAGATCTCCTCCCATTGTAACCGACTCTGTGTAACCCTAGCCCTCTCTGGTGTCTATATAAACCGGAGGGTTTTAGTCAATAGGACGAACATACAATCATACCATAGGCTAGCTTCTAGGGTTTAGCCTCTCTGATCTCGTGGTAGATCTACTCTTGTACTACCCATATCATCAATATTAATGAAGCAGGACGTAGGGTTTTACCTCCATCAAGAGGGCCCGAACCTGGGTAAAACATTGTGTCCCCTGCCTCCTGTTACCATCCGGCCTAGACGCACAGTTCGGGACCCCCTACCCGAGATTCGCCGGTTTTGACACCGACATTGGTGCTTTCATTGAGAGTTCCTCTGTGTCGTCGCTGTTAGGCTTGATGGCTCCTACTATCATCGATGGCGATGCAGTCCAGGGTGAGAATTTTCTCCCCGGACAGATCTTCGTATTCGGCGGCTTTGCACTGCGGGCCGATTCGCTTGGCCATCTGGAGTAGATTGAAAGTTACGCCCCTGGCCACCAGGTCAGGTTTGGAAGCTTAAACTACACGGCCGATATCCGTGGAGATTTGATCTTCGATGGATTCGAGCCTCTGCCTTGTGCGCCATGCGGTCACGATGAGTATGACTTAGCTCTCCCATCGGACAGTGTTAAGGAGATCGCACCAACAGCCGCTCCGACCCTCAATTCGGAGCCAGTTGCGCCTTCCGAGGACGGGTGGATGGACCCCGCCACTGAGGCCATACCCTCAGCGGCGATCGAGCCGAACATCGACCTTACCTTGCACGAGAGTCGTGTTGTTAAACTGCCAGATCCTTCTCCAGCCACGGACTCCGAACTGCCTGCGCCCGTTCCTATTGAATCTGATTGGGCGCCGATCATGGAATTTTCCTCTGTGGATATTTTTCAGCACTCGCCCTTTGGCGACATACTGAACTCGATAAGGTCTCTCTCCTTATCAGGAGGATCCTGTCCGAACTATGTCCTGCAGGACTGGGATGCGGACGACGAAGAAATTCGCGACCCACCCACCACCCACTTAGTACCCACTGTCGATGACTTAACCGACATGCTCGACTTCGACTCCGAAAACATCGACGGTATGGACGACGATGCGAGAGACAAAGAGGAACCACTGCCCATAGGGAACTGGATAGCCACCCCATCCTATGATGTATACATGGTGGACACACCAAAAGAAGACGACGATGAGGAATGGAAGGACGCAACGAAGGCTTGTCCCCTCGGGAAGCAGTCAATGCGGCGGCGTAAGCACCGCCCCAAATCCCGCCTCGGAAGAAATAACGATCATACAGACCCAGCGTTCGAGCAAGGCGAACCACTGCCGGACCACGGCAATACGGAGAATCAAACCGAACAAACCGATTATGTCAAAGATAATAGTCTGGATGACATAACGCCGGACAGGCACCCGGAGCAACAGAATGCCCGTCAAAGGCTTGTTGCCACCGCGAGGAGTCTGAAAAAGTAGAAGCAAAGGCTCAAGGCTGCGCAGGACACACTCCAAATCATATGGAGTAAAGTACTCAACACAGCAGCGAAGTATGGTGGTAATCGCGCCACCAAGAGCTACCCGAAGCGGAAGTTGCTACCCGAATTCGATAAGGAGGCCCTAGATCCCCCACAACCAAAAAGCAAAACGGCCACTTGGCCGGATAGACGACCTCACGGCCAACATAGAGCGGCAAACAACGCCACTCACAAGCCAATACGTGATCCACGCGAGGGCTCGCACCAAAAGGACGGCGCAACCAGATCCATCTATGGACCATGCAAGCGCATCCCAGCATACGATGCAACAGAACAAACATCCGAACAACGCGGTACACCCAGATACAGGGGTGCCGCACACCCCCTATGTTTCACCGATGAGGTGCTGGACCATGAATTTCCAGAGGGATTCAAACCCGTAAACATAGAGGCATACGACGGAACAACAGACCCTGGGGTCTGGATTGAGGACTATATCCTCCGTATCCATATGACTCGAGGAGATGATCTCCATGCCATCAAGTACTTACTCCTCAAGCTCAAACGGCCAGCTCGGCACTGGCTTAAAAGCCTCCCCGAAAACTCCATTGGAAGCTGGGAAGAGCTCGAAGACGCTTTTTGGGAAAATATTCAAGGGACTTATGTCCGACCCCCGGATGCGGACGATTTGAGTCATATAACTCAACAGCCCGGAGAGTCAGCCCGAAAGCTTTGGAACAGGTTTCTTACTAAGAAGAACCAAATAGTTGACTGTCCGGACGCCGAAGCCTTGGCAGCTTTTAAGCATAGCGTCCGCGATGAATGGCTTGCCAGACACCTCGGCCAAGAAAAGCCGAGAACAATGGCAGCATTAACAAGCCTCATGACCCGCTTTTGCACGGGTGAGGACAGCTGGCTAGCCAGATGCAGCACCAGCGACCCAAGCACATCCGAAGTTAGAAATGAAAACGGGAAATCACGACGCGGCAAAAATAATAAGCGTCGGAATAAAGAAGACAGCCCGAAGAGCACGGCGGTAAACACGGGATTCCGAAGCTCTCGGCCAGGTCAGCAACAGCCGCCCTCTAAAGGCGCCAGAGATGAACTGTCCAGCCTGAACAAAATTCTGGACCAAGTATGTCAGATCCATAGCACTCCTGGTAAACCCGCTAATCATACCCACAGAGAATGTTGGGTCTTCAAGCAGTCCGGCAAGCTCAACACTGTACACAAGGGGGAGGATACACCAAGCGAAGATGAGGATGAGCCTCTCAAGCAAGACACCGGGGAACAAAAGAAGTTTCCATCAGAAGTCAAAACAGGCAACGTATTACACGTGATCAAGGGAAGCAAAGCGGCCCTCCCAGATAAATATGCCCAAGGGCCTATCACCGTGAAACCCTGCCACTGGTCGTCTCAACCAGTCACTTTCGACCATCGTGATTACTCAGCAAGTATCTGGCGGGCAGGATGGGCTGCCCTGGTATTAGACCCAATAATTGATGGATACCTCTTTACACGAGTCCTGATGGACGGTGGCAGCAGTTTAAACTTGATATACCAGGATACAATCCGCAAAATGGGGATAGACCCAACGAAAATTTTCCATAGCAACATTACCTTTAAAGGAGTAACGCCAGGCCCAGGGGCTCACTGCACGGGCTCCCTGCTACTAAAGGTTATATTCGGCTTCCCCGATAACTCCCGTAGCGAACATTTAACCTTCCACATTGCTCCGTTCCAAAGCGGTTATCAAGCACTACTTGGACGCGAAGCTTTTGCTCGCTTTAATGCAATACCACATTACGCTTCCCTCACGCTCAAGATGCCCGGTCCACGTGGCATCATTAAAGTGAACGGAAATATTAAGCAACCTTTGCGCGCCGAAGAGAATGCGACTACCTTGGCAGCCGCACACTAAAAACGGCCTCACCAACTAAAGCATTTGATAGGTCGTCAAGACCACGGACGCGGTTAGACGAGTCCGGCGCTGCTATATGTAATTTGTACCGGATTGATGGCCACACCCCTATTACAAATACAAGGGGCTCAACGCGCGCAGACAAGTGACAATTTCTACTCATTTTTAGTTATACATGGTTTCTTTAAAAACTATCTTTTTGCATGACAACTTTTTCACCTAAGTTTCTCTCTTTTACAGATGATCATCGTGCAACACCCGTCCAGGATACGGCACAACGGAGACACAGGCGCAGACGTGTAGCAGGGACCCGCTCCAAGGATTCTTTTTAGATTAAGACCCTGCGTAAACCTTTTTTACTGTCTCTTGTTGATACACATCCCTCAAATTCTCAGTACAATTGAGAAGGATGCTGACGTCTTGGCATGTGGCCATGTCAGAATAATGCATGTACCTGGACACAAGGGGCTTCTTACAAAGGGCACTATTTAGGCCTGGTTTATACCATAAAGACCGAATACCTTAGGGAGTGTTCAACGTCGCGAGTTTGGCCTTATATGCATCAGCTCCGAATCATTGTCTTTGGTCAAATGTTGGGTTTGCCCGGCTCCTGTGTTTTGGTGCCTTACGTTCCGCTTTATCGGCTAAGGCAGCACCAGGAGAACTACTGCGATTGTGCCCTGGTTCATCCGGACGAGCACCTCAGTAGAGAAAGCCGAAAACTAACTGTCATGATATAGCATGAGACTGGTCAACCACTCGATGACCTATCGGAATGTTAGAATTCCTCCGCCTTAATGAAGGGCCGTTTTCCGGCCAGGCATGTACGCACCCTGAGATCGGGAGAGTGTGGAGCCACCAGGGGCTATCTAGTAGCCCCATTGTCAAACTCCTATGGCTAAGTGAAAGTGTTAAAGCATTATAGTCTGGTTGCCTCGTTCGCTGCGCTATCACCTCCTTAATAGGACCAAGACGTTGGGTTAAGTGTGAACACACATTTTTTGCGAGCACCTCCGCATTATATGCATGGGGGTTGAAGCCGACGACTGCAATCTTTCAGGTTATATACATATATACACAAACGGCCGCACGGGAGGCATCACATTGCTTTCCGGCAAAAGTATAAATACAGCCTTACTATATCTCATAAAAACATTGTGTTTACAATGGGAATACATGTCACTCAAACATAATATTCTTCGAGCACTGAGCCTCTATCAAACGAGCACCCTCGAGAACCTCTTCAAATTAGTGCTCGGCAGCCACTCGGCCTATGGCCGAACCCTGCGCCGCAATAGTGGTAGCATCCATCTCCGCCCAGTATGCTTTAACACGGGCAAAGGCCATCCGCGAGCCTTCTATGCACGCCGACCTCTTCATCGCATTGATGCGCGGCACCGCACCAAGGAACTGCTGCACTAAGCTGAAATAGCTGTTCGGCTTCGGCTTCTCCAGCCATAAATGATCTACGACGGACCTCATGGCAAGTCCGGACAACCTATTAAGTTCGGCCCATTCGGCTAGTTGATCAGTCAAGGGAAGCGGACGCTCTAGAACGTTAAATTGCGACCTGAACAGCTTGTCCACTTCACGATCTGTCTAATCTCGGAAGTATTCGACCGCATCGACAGCGCTTGCCGCCAAGTCCATATATGCGTCTGCCGAACTCCACAGCCGATCCAGAGGGGCATACCGCGGATCTCCGAACTTCCTCTGCAGCAGAAAGGGCTTCCCAGCCGCAATATCCCCGGCTTTGCGCAGCTCCTCCTTCTTCGCCCTCATAGTAGAGCGAGTGTCTTTGGTCACCATCGTGGCCTTTTCAACATCCGCTGCCTTCACTCGGTTCTCCTTTTCAAGGAACTGGCACCGGTCGGCAATGTCTTTTAATTCTACGGCCATCTTGGCCATCTTCTCTTTGCTTTCTCAATGTGCGGCCTTTTCGGCTCTTAACTCTTCGGCCGCCTTCAAAGCAGCCGCATTACTAACCCTCGCTTCTTCCTTGGCTCGGGCGAGTTCCGCCCAAAGGGTGTCCACGGTGGCAGCTCCATCTGCAGTCACAACATATTAAAGATACTAGCATCATGCTGCTCTTATTATGTGACATTCACCAGAAAACATTACTTACCCTGTGATTCGTCAAGCCGCTTGTTAACAAGCTCAATGTCGGTGTCTGCCGCATCCAGTTGCCGCTTTAATTCGGCAAACTCACTAGTCCGGCTAGCCACCGGAGCTTCCACCACCTGCACATAAAGGTAGTCTGGTTATTGCCTGGGACTATGATCCTCTGTTCGCCGCCGTTCTCGATGACAACCAAAGTCTCAGGGGCTACTATCTACACAGGGCACACTTAACATGTGCGGTACTATCAAATATCATTTCACGTACCTCAAAGCCTGTTAGTAGACTCGTAAAGGCTTCATGTAATCCGCTTTCGGCGGACGAAATTCTTTCAATCACCGTACCCATTAGCGTACGGTGTTCTTCTGAGATGGCCGCTCGCTCTAATAGCTCCCTCAGAACGTCCGACCGCATACCAGACGATGCCGGACTCTTTTGTTTGCTCTCTTCGAGAGTCGGACCTTGGGGACTTCGGGTGAATATGGGATTATCTTCTGGCCTCACCGGATCCGGAGAGGCCCTCCGTGACGACACTTCAGGGTCGCCCGCTTCTTGAGCGGAGGAGTCCGGGGGAGGCGTTTCGCTCTCCATCATCTCCAGAAGAAGATCGCTCGAAGACGAGCTCAGCTGAGAAGGGCTAAGACCCAAACTGCAAGATATATGCGGCGGTTATTTTCTCAGAAGGAAGATAGTATACCTTCACTATTAAAGTATTTTTTGGATCACTTACGACTCATTGGAGGGCTGATCCCCCCGCGGACTTTGTGCGGCAAGAGCACCCCCCGAGGCAGGACCCTCTGTTGGAGACTTCTTCTCTCGTTTGGATCTTTTCCAATACCGGATTTTCCAAACCCTTAGGGAGGGGGCCGAACACCGAATCATCTTCGCCTTTGTTAGCCAGTCCTGGTCAAAGAGTGATCTCTCAGAAATAACTTCATGATGAATAAAAGACGGTGTGTTCGGCTAGAGGATTTCTTACTTATTCGGCGGCGCGGTTACTGCTCAGGCCCATGTCCTCGGTAGTATCTGGACACTCTATTTGGGGTCCGAAGAATGACTTGTACATCTCCTCGTGCATCAGGCCGAGGAAACTTTGAATGGCACGCGGTCCTTCTGGGTTGAACTCCCACAAGCGAAGGGGCCGGCGTTTGCAAGGTTGGACTCGACGAACCAACATAACTTGTATTACCACAACCAAATTAAAATCTCCCTCGAAGAGATCTTGAATGCGGCTTTGTAGTATAGGGACGTCCTTGGCTGGACCCCAGCTCAGATCTCTGCTAATCCATGACATCAGTTGTGGTGGGGGGCCCGAGCGGGAAGCGGGGGCAGCCGTCCACTTGGCACTTCTGGGAGCCGTGATGTAAAACCACTCCCGTTGCCATAATCCGGACACCTCTGGAAAGGAACCTTTCGGCCACGGAGCTCCTACCATCTTGCCTATTGACGCGCCTCCGCACGCTACATGTTGCCCCTCGACCATCTTCGGCTTCACTTCAAAGGTCTTGAGCCACAGGCCGAAGTGAGGGGTAATGCGGAGGAAGGCCTCACACACGACAATAAATGTCGAGATGTGGAGAAAGGAGTCCGGAGCTAGATCATGGAAATCTAGCCCGTAATAGAACATCAAACCCCTGACGAAGGGATCCAGAGTGACGCCTAGGCCTCGGAGGAAGTGGGAGACGAACACGACGTTCTCGTTGGGTTCGGGAGTTGGGACGACCTGCCCTCGAGCAGGCAGCCGATGCGAAACCTCGGCGGTCAGGTATCTGGCCTCCCTCAACTTCTTGATATCCTCTTCCGAAATGGAGGAGGGCATCCATCGGCCTTTAAGGCTGGATCCGGACATGATTGAAGATCCGGAGCACCTGACCTGGGCTTTGGGTGTTAGAACTCGAGGCGGGGGAAGGGTTCGATTGAGCACGAGAGGAAAAAAGCAAAATCCTTGTCCCTTTATAAAGAGGGTGAATATCAAGTGTCCTCTCCATAGCCGTTTGGGACTTGCCTATAATCTAGGAGTCCTAGACACGGTTGGGTTACCCACGACCGTATTAATGAGAATCCCGTAATTGGGGGAACACTATCTCTGCTTTGACAAGACGTGTCGAGAAACCGCCTCGCGTTATGTGTGGGGCTGGTTGAAGAAAAACGGTTCGAATAAGCACCGGGCCATGGCATAATGTCATGTTGCCAAAACGTGTCAGCAGATTAAGATTTGTGTAAATGTTATTCTCTCTACGACAGTATGTGGAACTTATTTAGCAGAGCCGGACACTATCCTTGTGTTCAAAATCTTCTATGAAGTATTCGGAGGAGGAACCCACCTTGCAATGCTGAAGACAATCTGTGCGCCGAACTCGTCGTCATTGAAGCCTGGTTCAGGGGCTACTGAGGGAGTCTTGGATTAGGGGGTGTCCGGATAGCCGGATTATATCCTTTGGTCGGACTGTTGGACTATGAAGATACAAGATTGAAGACTTCGTCCCATGTCCGGATGGGACTTTCCTTGGCGTGGAAGGCAAGCTTGGCAATACGGATATTAGATCTCCTCCCATTGTAACCGACTCTGTGTAACCCTAGCCCTCTCCGGTGTCTATATAAACCGGAGGGTTTTAGTCCATAGGACGAACATACAATCATACCATAGGCTAGCTTCTAGGGTTTAGCCTCTCTGATCTCGTGGTTGATCTACTCTTGTACTACCCATATCATCAATATTAATCAAGCAAGATGTAGGGTTTTACCTCCATCAAGAGGGCCCAAACCTGGGTAAAACATTGTGTCCCCTGCCTCCTGTTACCATCCGGCCTAGACGCACAGTTCGGTACCCCCTACCCGAGATCCGCCGGTTTTGACACCGACAACGGCGTTTTAGTCATCTTGCCCATGAGGCATGGTTCGCAAGTACCAAGTGACTCATAATCAAGTCATCCCAAAAGTCCATCAGAATGGAGTTTCTTCATGCGCTTTACACCAATATGACCCAAACGGCAGTGCCACAAATAAGTTGCACTATCATTATCAACTCTACATCTTTTGGTTTCAATATTATGAATATGTGTGTCACTACTATCGAGATTCAACAAAAATAGACCACTCTTCAAGGGTGCATGACCATAAAAGATGTTACTCATATAAATAGAACTACCATTATTCTCAGATTTAAATGAATAACCATCTCGCATCAAACAAGATCCGAATATAATGTTCATGCTCAACGCTGTCACCAAATAACAATTATTCAGGTCTAAACTAATCCTGAAGGTAGATGTAGAGGTAGCGTGCCGACGGCGATCACATCGACTTTGGAACCATTTCCCACGCGCATTGTCACCTCGTCCTTAGCCAATCTTCGCTTAATCTGTAGTCTCTACTTCGAGTTGCAAATATTAGCAACAGAACCAGTATCAAATACCCAGGCACTACTATGAGCATTAGTAAGGTACACATCAATAACATGTATATCACATTTACCTTTGTTCACCTTGCCATCCTTCTTATCCGCCAAATACTTGGGGTAGTTCTGCTTCCAGTGACCAGTCCCTTTGCAGTAGAAGCCCTCAGTATAAGGCTTAGGTCCAGACTTGGGCTTTTTCACTTGAGAAGCAACTTGCTTGCCATTCTTCTTGATGTTCCCCTTCTTCCCTTTACCCTTTTTCTCGAAACTGGTGGTATTGTTGACCATCAACACTTGATGCTCTTTCTTGATTTCTACCTCCGCAACCTTTAGCATTGCGAAGATCTCGGGAATTGTCTTATCCATCCCTTGCATATTATAGTTCTGTTGGAAATATGCTCTAGAGGCAATAAAAATTAGTTATTATTATATTTCCTTGTTCATGATAATCGTTTATTATCCATGCTATAATTGTATTGATAGGAAACTCAGATACATGTGTGGATACATAGACAACACCATGTCCCTAGTAAGCCTCTAATTGACTAGCTCGTTGATCAATAGATGGTTACGGTTTCCTGACCATGGACATTGGATGTCGTTGATAACGGGATCACATCATTAGGAGAATGATGTGATGGACAAGACCCAATCCTAAGCATAGCACTAGATCGTGTAGTTCGTATGCTAAAGCTTTTCTAATGTCAAGTATCATTTCCTTAGACCATGAGATTGTGCAACTCCCGGACACCGTAGGAGTGCTTTGGCGGTACCAAACGTCACAACGTAACTGGGTGACTATAAAGGTGCACTACGGGTATCTCCGAAAGTGTCTGTTGGGTTGGCACGAATCGAGACTGGGATTTGTCACTCCGTGTGACGGAGAGGTATCTCTGGGCCCACTCGGTAGGACATCATCATAATGTGCACAGTGTGATCAAGGAGTTGATCACGGGATGATGTGTTACGGAACGAGTAAAGAGACTTGCCGGTAACGAGATTGAACAAGGTATCAGGATACCGACGATCGAATCTCGGGCAAGTATCGTACCGATAGACAAAGGGAATTGTATACGGGATTGATTAAGTCCTTGACATCGTGGTTCATCCGATGAGATCATCGTGGAGCATGTGGGAGCCAACATGGGTATCCAGATCCCGCTATTGGTTATTGACCGGAGAACGTCTCGGTCATGTCTGCATGTCTCCCGAACCCGTAGGGTCTACACACTTAAGGTTCAATGACGCTAGGGTTATAAAGGAAGTTTGTATGTGGTTACCGAATGTTGTTCGGAGTCCCGTATGAGATCCCAGACGTCACGAGGAGTTCCGGAATGGTCCGGAGGTAAAGATTTATATATAGGAAGTCCTATTTCGGCCATCGGGACAAGTTTCGGGGTCATCGGTATTGTACCGGGACCACCAGAAGGGTCCCGGGGGCCCACCGGGTGGGGCCACCTGCCCCGGGGGGCCACATGGGCTGTAGGGGGTGCGCCTTTGCCTATATGGGCCAAGGGCACCAGCCCCAAGAGGCCCATGCGCCAAGAGATGAGGGATAGGAAGAGTCCTAAGAGGGGAAGGCACCTCCGAGGTGCCTTGGGGAGGAGGGACTCCTCCCTTGGCCGCACCCTTCCTTGGATGAAGGGCCAAGGCTGCGCCCCCCTCCCCTCTCCCTTGCCCCTATATATATGTGGGGGTGGGAGGGCAGCCATACCAATGTTCTGGCGCAGCCCTTTCCCCTCTCCCAAGTCCTTCTCCTCTCCCGTGGTGCTTGGCGAAGCCCTGCGGGATTGCCACGCTCCTCCACCACCACCACGCTGTTGTGCTGCTGCTGGATGGAGTCTTCCTCAATCTCTACCTCTCTCCTTGCTGGATCAAGGCGTAGGAGACGTCACCAGGCTGTACGTGTGTTGAACACGGAGGTGCCGTCCGTTCGGCACTAGGATCATCGGTGATTTGGATCACGACGAGTACGACTCCATCAACCCCGTTCTCTTGAACGCTTCCGCTTAGCGATCTACAAGGGTATGTAGATGCACTCTCCTTCCCCTCGTTGCTAGTCTCTCCATAGATAGATCTTGGTGACACGTAGGAAATTTTGAATTTCTGCTACGTTCCCCAACAGTGGCATCATGAGCTAGGTCTATGTGTAGTTACTATGCACGAGTAGAACACAAAGTAGTTGTGGGCGTTGATTTTGTTCAATATGCTTACCGTTACTAGTCCAATCTTGATTCGGCGGCATTGTGGGATGAAGCGGCCCGGACCAACCTTACACGTACGCTTACGTGAGACCGGTTCCACCGATTGACATGCACTAGTTGCATAAGGTGGCTGGCGGGTGTCTGTCTCTCCCACTTTAGTCGGATCGGATTTGATGAAAAGGGTCCTTATGAAGGGTAAATAGCAATTGGCATATCACGTTGTGGTTTTTGCGTAGGTAAGAAACGTTCTTGCTAGAAACCCATAGCAGCCACGTAAAACATGCAAACAACAATTAGAGGACGTCTAACTTGTTTTTGCAGGATATGCTATGTGATGTGATATGGCCAAAGGATGTGATGAATGATATATGTGATGTATGAGATGATCATTTTCTTGTAATAGGAATCACGACTTGCATGTCGATGAGTATGACAACCGGCAGGAGCCATAGGAGTTGTCTTAATTTATTTATGACCTGCGTGTCAACATAAGCGTCATGTAATTACTTTACTTTATTGCTAACCGTTAGCTATAGTAGTAGAAGTAATAGTTGGCGAGACAACTTCATGAA
This sequence comes from Triticum monococcum, assembly GCA_034509565.1. NCBI lineage: Eukaryota > Viridiplantae > Streptophyta > Magnoliopsida > Poales > Poaceae > Triticum > Triticum monococcum. The sequence goes on from CM067847.1 coordinate 779,853,753, forward strand.
GACACGATGATGGAGATCATGATGATGGAGATCATGGTGTCATGCCGGTGACGATGATGATCATGGAGCCCCGAAGATGGAGATCAAAAGGAGCAATATGATATTGGCCATATCATGTCACTATTTGATTGCATGTGATGTTTATCATGTTTATACATCTTATTTGCTTAGAACGACGGTAGTAAATAAGATGATCCCTCATTAAAATTTCAAGAAAGTGTTCCCCCTAACTGTGCACCGTTGCGACAGTTCGTTGTTTCGAAGCACCACGTGATGATCGGGTGTGATAGATTCTAACATTCACATACAACGGGTGTAAGACAGATTTACACACGCGAAACACTTAGGTTGACTTGACGAGCCTAGCATGTGTACAGACATGGCCTCGGAACACAGAAGACCGAAAGGTCGAGCATGAGTCGTATGGTAGATACGATCAACATGAAGATGTTCACCGATGTTGACTAGTCCGTCTCACGTGATGATCGGACACGGCCTAGTCGACTTGGATCATGTAATCACTTAGATGACTGGAGGGATGTCTATCTGAGTGGGAGTTCATAAGATGAACTTAATTATCCTGAACATAGTCAAAAAGGATTTTGCAAATTATGTCGTAGCTCGCGCTTTAGTTCTACTGTTTAGTTATGTTCCTAGAGAAAATTTAGTTGAAAGTTGATAGTAGCAATTATGCGGACTAGGTCCGTAAATTGAGGATTGTCCTCATTGCTTCATAAAAGGCTTATGTCCTTAATGCACCGCTCAGTGTGCTGAACCTCGAACGCCGTCTGTGGATGTTGCGAACATCTGACATACGCATTTGATAACTACGTGATAGTTCAGTTAAACGGTTTAGAGTTGAGGCACCGAAGACGTCTTGAAACGTCGCGAAACATATGAGATGTTTCGAGGGCTGAAATTGGGATTTCAGGCTTGTGCTCACGTCAAGAGGTATAAGACCTCCGACGATTTTCTTAGCCTGCAGACTAAGGGGGAAAAGCTCAATTGTTGAGCTTGTGCTCAGATTGTCTGAGTACAACAATCGCTTGAATCAAGTGGGAGTTGATCTTCCAAATGAAATAGTGATAGTTCTCCAAAGTCATTGCCACCAAGCTGCTAGAGCTTCGTGATGAACTATAATATATCGGGAACATATATGATGATCCTTGAGATATTCGCGATGTTTGACACCACAAAAGTAGAAATCAAGAAGGAGCATCAATTGTTGATGGTTGGTGAAACCACTAGTTCAAAGAAGGGCAAGGGAACGAAGGGATACTTCATGAAACGGCAATTCAGCTGCTGCTCTAGTGAAGAAACCCAAAGGTTGAACCCAAACCCGAGACTAAGTGCTTCTGTAATAAGGGGAACAGCCACTAGAGCAGAATTAGCCTAGATACTTGGTAGATGAGAAGGCTGGCAAGGTCGATAGAAGTATATTGGACATACATTGTGTTGATGTGTACTTTACTAGTACTCCTAGTAGCACCAGGGTATTAGATACCGGTTCGGTTGCTAAGTGTTAGTAACTCAAAATAAAAGCTACGGAATAAACGGAGACTAGCTAAAGGTGAGCTGACGATATGTGTTGGAAGTGTTTCCAATGTTGATATGATCAAGCATCGCACGCTCCCTCTACCATCGAGATTGGTGTTAAACCTAAATAATTGTTATTTGGTGTTTGCGTTGAGCATAGACATGTTTGGATTATGTCTATCGCAATACGGTTATTCATTTAAGGAGAATAATGGTTACTCTGTTTATTTGAATAATACCTTCAATGGTCTTGCACCTAAAATGAATGGTTTATTAAATCTCGATCGTAGTGATACACATGTTCATGCCAAAAGATATAGGATAGTAATGATAGTACCACCTACTTGTGGCACTGCCACTTAAGTCATATCGGTATAAAACGCATGAAGAAGCTCCATGTTGATGGATCTTTGGACTCACTCATTTTTGAAAGGATTGAGACATGCGAACCATGTTTGTTGGTAGATATGCATGAAGAAACTCTATATAGATGGATCGTTTGGACTCACTTGATTTTGAATCACTTGAGACATGCAAATCATACCACATGGGCAAGATGACTGAAAGCCTCATTTTCAGTAAAATGGAACTAGAAAGCCACTTGTTGGAAGTAATACATTTTGATGTGTGCAGTCCAATGAGTGCTGAGGCATGTAGTGGATATCGTTATGTTCTTACTTCACAGATGATTTGAGTAGATGTTGAGTATATTTACTTGATGAATCAAGAGTCTGAACTATTGAAAGGTTCAAGTAATTTCAGGGTGAAGTTGAAAGATCGCCGTGACAAGAGGATAAAAGATCTATGATATGATCATAGAGATGAATATCTGAATTACGAGTTTGGCACAGAATTAAGACATTGTGGAAATTGTTTCACAACTAATACAGCCTGGAACACCATAGTGTGATGGTGTGTCCGAACATCATAACTGCACCCTATTAGATATGATGTACACCATGATGTCTCTTATCGAATTACCACGATAGTTTATGGGTTAGGCATTAGAGACAACCACATTCACTTTAAATAGGGCACCACGTAATTCCGATGAGATGACACCGTATGAACTATGGTTTAGAGAAGCCTAAGCTGTCATTTCTTAAAAGTTTGGGGCTGCGACGCTTATGTGAAAAAGTTTCAGGCTGATAAGCTTGAACCCAAAGCGGATAAATGCATCTTCATAGGACACCCAAAATAGTTGGGTATACCTCCTGTCTCAGATCCGAAAGCAATAAGGGATTGTTTCTTGAATTAGGTCCTTTCTCGAGGAAAAGTTTCTCTCGAAAGAATTGAGTGGGAGGATGGTGGAGACTTGATGAGGTTATTGAACCGTCTCTTCAACTAGTGTGTGGCAGGGCACAGGAAGTTGTTCCTGTGGCACCTACACCAACTGAAGTGGAAGCTTATGATAGTGATCATGAAACTTCGGATCAAGTCACTACCAAACCTCGTGGGATGACAAGGATGCGTACTACTTCAGAGTGGTACGTAATCCTATCTTGGAAGTCATCTTGCTAGAAAACAATGAACCTACGAGCTATGGAGAAACGATGGTGGGCCCGGATTCTGATAAATGGCTCGAGGCCATAAAATCCGAGAGAGGATCCATGTATGAAAACAAACTGTAGACTTTGGCAGAACAGCTCGATGGTCGTGAGGCTGTTGAGCATAGATGGATTTTAAAAGGAAGACGGACAATGATGGTAAGTTTCACCATTAAGAAAGATCGACTTGTCGTTAAGATGTTTTCCGACAAGTTCAAGGAGTTGACTACGATGAGACTGTCTCACTCGTAGCGATGCTAAGAGTCTGTTGGAATTATATTAGCGATTACTGCATTATTTATGAAATCTTGCAGATAGGATGCCAAAACATTGTTTCCTCGACGATTTTCTTGAGGAAAGGTTGTATGTGATACAACCGGAAGGTTTTGTCAATCCTGAAAGATGCTAATAAGTATGCAAAGCTCCAGCAATCCTTCTAAGGACTGGAGTAAGCATCTCGGAGTTGGAATCTATGCTTTGATGAGATGATCAAAGATTTTGGTGTATACAAAGTTTATGAGAAACTTGTATTTCCAAAGAAGTGAGTGGGAGCACTATAGAATTTCTGATGAATATATGTTGTTGACATGTTGTTGATCAGAAATGACGTAGAATTTCTGGAAAGCATATAGGGTTATCTGGAAAGTGTTTTTCAATGGAAAGCCTGGATTAAGCTACTTGAACATTGAGCATCAAGATCTATAAGGATAGATCAAAACGCTTATGGAACTTTCAAATGAGCACATACCTTGACATGATCTTGAAGGTGTTCAAGTTGGATCAGTCAAAGAAGGAGTTCTTGCCTGAGTTGTAAGGTATGAAGTTAAGACTTAAAGCTCGACCACGGAAGAATGGAGAGAAAGGATGAAGGTCGTCCCCTATGATTTTGTCATAGGCTCTATACGGTATGCCATGCTGAGTACCGCACCTGATGTGTGCCTTGCCACATGTCTGGCAAGAGGGTACAAAGGTGATCTAGGAGTAGATCACCAGATAGCGGTCAAAATTATCCTTATAGGAATAAGGATATGTTTCTCGGTTATGGAGGTGATAAAGAGTTCGACGTAAAGATTTACGTCGATGCAAGCTTAACACCTATCCGGATAGCTCTGAGTAGAGATACCGGATACATATAATGGAGCAACAATTTGGAATAGCTCCAAGTAGAACAGTTATTTGAAATGGCTCCAAATATAGCGTAGAGATTTGTGAAGTACATACGGATCTGAATGTTGCAGACCCGTTGACTAGAACCTCTCTCACAAGCAACATGATCAAACCCAGAACTCATTGAGTGTTAATCACATAGTGATGTGAACTAGATTATTGAATCTAGTAAACTCTTTGGATGTTGGTCACATGGCGATGTGACCTGTGAGTGTTAATCACATGGCGATGTGAACTAGATTATTGACTCTAGTGCAAGTGGGAGACTGTTGGAAATATGCTCTAGAGGCAATAACAAATTAGTTATTATTATATTTCCTTGTTCATGATAATCGTTTATTATCCATGCTATAATTGTATTGATAGGAAACTCAGATACATGTGTGGATACATAGACAACACCATGTCCCTAGTAAGCCTCTAATTGACTAGCTCGTTGATCAATAGATGGTTACGGTTTCCTGACCATGGACATTGGATGTCGTTGATAATGGGATCACATCATTAGGAGAATGATGTGATGGACAAGACCCAATCCTAAGCATAGCACTAGATCGTGTAGTTCGTATGCTAAAGCTTTTCTAATGTCAAGTATCATTTCCTTAGACCATGAGATTGTGCAACTCCCGGACACCGTAGGAGTGCTTTGGGGGTACCAAACGTCACAACGTAACTGGGTGACTATAAAGGTGCACTACGGGTATCTCCGAAAGTGTCTGTTGGGTTGGCACAAATCGAGACTGGGATTTGTCACTCCGTGTGACGGAGAGGTATCTCTGGGCCCACTCGGTAGGACATCATCATAATGTGCACAATGTGATCAAGGAGTTGATCATGGGATGATGTGTTACGGAACAAGTAAAGAGACTTGCCGGTAACGAGATTGAACAAGGTATCGGGATACCGACGATCGAATCTCGGGCAAGTATCGTACCGATAGACAAAGGGAATTGTATACGGGATTGATTAAGTCCTTGACATCGTGGTTCATCCGATGAGATCATCGTGGAGCATGTGGGAGCCAACATGGGTATCCAGATCCCGGTGTTGGTTATTAACCGGAGAACGTCTCGGTCATGTCTGCATGTCTCCCGAACCCGTAGGGTCTACACACTTAAGGTTCGATGACGCTAGGGTTATAAAGGTAGTTTGTATGTGGTTACCGAATGTTGTTCGGAGTCCCGGATGAGATCCCGGACGTCACGAGGAGTTCCGGAATGGTCCAAAGGTAAAGATTTATATATAGGAAGTCCTATTTCGGCCATCGGGGCAAGTTTCGGGCTCATCGGTATTGTACTGGGACCACCAGAAGGGTCCCGGGGGCCCACCGGGTGGGGCCACCTGCCCCGGGGGAGCACATCGGCTGTAGGGGGTGCGCCTTGGCCTATATGGGCCAAGGGCACCAGCCCCAAGAGGCCCATGCGCCAGGAGATGAGGGATAGGAAGAGTCCTAAGAGGGGAAGGCACCTCCGAGGTGCCTTGGGGAGGAGGGACTCCTCCCTTGGCCGCACCCTTCCTTGGAGGAAGGGCCAAGGCTGCGCCCCCCTCCCCTCTCCCTTGCCCCTATATATATGTGGGGGTGGGAGGGCATCCATACCAATGTTCTGGCGCAGCCCTTTCCCCTCTCCCAAGTCCTTCTCCTCTCCCGTGGTGCTTGGCGAAGCCCTGCAGGATTGCCACGCTCCTCCACCACCACCATGCCGTTGTGCTGCTGCTGGATGGAGCCTTCCTCAACCTCTCCCTCACTCCTTGCTGGATCAAGGCGTAGGAGACGTCACCGGGCTGTACGTGTGTTGAACACGGAGGTGTCGTCCGTTCGGCACTAGGATCATTGGTGATTTGGATCACGACGAGTACGACTCCATCAACCCCATTCTCTTGAACGCTTCCGCTTAGCGATCTACAAGGGTATGTAGATGCACTCGCCTTCCCCTCGTTGCTAGTCTCTCCATAGATAGATCTTGGTGACACGTAGGAAAATTTTGAATTTCTGCTACGTTCCCCAGCAAGTTCATCACGAAGCTCTTGTAGCTTGGTGGCAGTGATTGAAAAATTCTCTCAATGACACTATCATCAGGAAGATTAACTCCCAATTGAATCAAGTGATTGTTATACCCAGACATTTTGATTATATGCTCACTGACAGAACTATTCTCCTCCATTTTGCAGCTGTAGAACTTATTGGAGACTTCATATCTCTCAATCCGGGCATTTTCTTGAAATATTAACTTCAACTCCTGGAACATCTCATATGCTCCATGACGTTCAAAACGTCGTTGAAGTCCCGGTTCTAAGCCGTAAAGCATGGCACACTGAACTATCGAGTAGTCATCAGCTTTGCTCTGCCAGATGTTCATAACATCTGGCGTTGCTCCTGCAGCGGGTTTGGCACCTAGTGGTGCTTCCAGGACGTAATTCTTCTGTGCAGCAATGAGGATAATCCTCAAGTTATGAACCCAGTCTGTGTAATTGCTGCCATCATCTTTCAACTTAGCTTTCTCTAGGAACGCATTAAAATTCAAGGGAACAACAACACAGGCCATTTATCTATAACAACATAGACATGCAAAATACTATCAGGTACTAAATTCATGATAAATTAAAGTTCAATTAATCATATTACTTAAGAACTCCCACTTAGATAGACATCCCCCTAATCATCTAAGTGATCACGTGATCCATATCAACTAAACCATGTCCGATCATCACGTGAGATGGAGTAGTTTTCAATGGTGAACATCACTATGTTGATCATATCTACTATATGATTCACGCTGGACCTTACGGTCTCAGTGTTCCGAGGCCATATCTGCATATGCTAGGCTCGTCATGTTTAACCCGAGTATTCTGCGTGTGCAAAACTGGCTTGCACCCATTTTATGTGAACGTAGAGCTTATCACACGAGATCATCACGTGGTGTCTCGGCACGACAAACTTTCGCAATGGTGCATACTCAGGGAGAACACTTGTACCTTAAATTTAGTGAGAGATCATCTTATAATGCTACCGCCGAACTAAGCAAAATAAGATGCATAAAGGATAAACATCACATGTAATCAATATAAGTGATATGATATGGCCATCATCATCTTGTGCCTTTGATATCCATCTCCAAAGCACCGTCATGATCGCCATTGTCACCGGCTTGACACCTTGATCTCCATCGAAGCATCATTGTCGTCTCGCCAACTATTGCTTCTACGACTATCGCTACCGTTTAGTGATAAAGTAAAGCTATTATATGGCGATTGCATTTCATACAATAAAGCGACAACCATATGGCTCCTGCCAGTTGCTGATAATTCTGTTACAAAACATGATCATCTCATACAATAAAATTTAGCATCATATCTTGACCATATCACATCACAACATGCCCTGCTGAAACAAGTTAGACGTCCTCTACTTTGTTGTTGCAAGTTTTACGTGGCTACTACAGGATGATCAAGAACCGTTCTTACCTACGCATCAAAACCATAATGATTTTTCGTCAAGTGTGATGTTTTAACCTTCAACAAGGACCAGGCATAGTCACACTCAATTCAACTAAAGTTGGAGAAACTGACACCCTCCAGCCACCTGTGTGCAAAGCACGTCGGTAGAACCAGTCTCGCGTAAGTGTACACGTAATGCCGGTCCGGACCGCTTCATCCAACAATACCACCGAATCAAAGTATGACATGCTAGTAAGCAGTATGACTATTATCGCCCACAACTCTTTATGTTCTACTTGTGCATATAACATCTACGCATAGACCTGGTTCGGATGCCACTGTTGGGGAACGCAGTAATTTCAAAAATTGCCTACGCACACGCAAGATCCATCTAGGTGATGCATTGCAACGAGAGGGGACAGTATTGCCTATGTACCCTCATAGACCGAAAGCGGAAGCGTTATGACAACACGGTTGATGTAGTCGTACGTCTTCACGATCCGACCGATCCTAGTACCGAAAGTATGACACCTCCGCGATCTGCACATGTTCAGCTCGGTGACGCCCCACGAACTCTCGATCCAGCTGAGTGTCGAGGGAGAGCTTTGTCAGCACGACGGCGTGATGACGGTGATGATGAAGTTACCGGTGCAGGGCTTCGCCTAAGCACTACGACAATATGACCGAGGTGGATTATGGTGGAGGGGGGCACCGCACACGGCTAAGACAGTTGTCTATTGTGTGTTCTAGGGTGCCCCTGCCCCCGTATATAAAGGAGCAAGGGGGGAGGCCGGCCGGCCCTAGGGCGCGCCAAGGAGGGGAGGAATCCTCCTCCTAGTAGGAGTAGGATTCCTCCTTTCCTAGTCCTACTTGGAGGGGGGGAAGGAGTGGGAGAGGGGAAGGAAAAGGGGCGCCACTCCCCCTCCTAGTCCAATTCGGACTCAATGGGGAGGGGAACGCGGCCTGCCCTGGCAGCCCCTCTCTCTCTTCACTAAGGCCCATCTAGGCCCACTAGTTCCCCCGGGGGGGGGGGGGGGGGGGGGTTCCGGTAACCCTCCAGCACTCCGGTTTTCTCCGAAATCACCCGGAACACTTCCGGTGTCCGAATAAAGCCATCCAATATATCAATCTTTATGTATCGACCATTTAGAGACTCCTCATCATGTCCGTGATCATATCCGGGACTCCGAACTACCTTCGGTACATCAAAACACATAAACTCATAATACCGATCATCACCGAACGTTAAGCGTGCGGACCCTACGGGTTCGAGAACTATGTAGACATGACCGAGACTCATCTCCGGCCAATAACCAATAGCGGAACCTGGATGCTCATATTGGTTCCTACATATTCTACGAAGATCTTTATGGGTCAAACCGCATAACAACATACGTTGTTCCCTTTGTCATCGGTATGTTACTTGCTCGAGATTCGATCGTCGGTATCTCAATACCTAGTTCAATCTCGTTACCGGCAAGTCTCTTTACTCGGTCCATAATGCATCATCCCGCAACTAACTCATTAGTCACATTGCTTGCAAGGCTTATAGTGATGTGCATTACCGAGAGGGCCTAGAGATACCTCTCCGACAATCGGAGTGACAAATCCTAATCTCGATCTATGCCAACTCAACAAACACCATCGGAGACACCTGTAGAGCACCTTTATAATCACCCAGTTATGTTGTCACGTTTGGTAGCACACTAAGTGTTCCTCCGGTATTCGGGAGTTGCATAATCTCATAGTCATAGGAACATGTATAAGTCATGAAGAAAGCAATAGCAAATAAACTAAACGATCAAGTGCTAGGCTAACGGAATGGGTCAAGTCAATCACATCATTCTCTAATGATGTGATCCCGTTAATCAAATGAAAACTTATGTCTATGGCTAGGAAACTTAACCATCTTTGATTCAACTAGCTAGTCAAGTGGAGGCATACTAGTGTCACTCTGTTTGTCTATGTTTTCACACATGTACTAAGTTTTCGGTTAACACAATTCTAGCATGAATAATAAAAATTTATCATGATATAAGGAAATATAAATAACAACTTTATTATTGCCTCTAGGGCATATTTCCTTAAAGTTACGACCCAGACATCCTACATTGCACTTTAGTGCATTTAATATTTCTCGAAGCAAGCAAGTCTTAATAGTCAAAGACTGGAGCAAAATTGTGAAGGATCGCAATAGAGAAATACTAGGGGGTAGCAATCAGAAGCGCGGCCCACAATTAGGAGATAGGTTCATCTGCATGCTCCAATATGATGAAGCGAGAGTGCTACACATATTCTATGCTATTTTACTGAGAGAGAGTAGCAGGAGTGATTAGCTAGCTAGAATGAGTTTGAAGATGATGATGTGCTACACTATGACTATGATGATTAAATAGCTAGTGTTGATGGTAATGACTATGATGATTATTATTAGCTAGTGTTGGTGGTGATTAGATAGCTACACTATGACTATGATGATTAAATAGTGTTGGTGGTAATGACTACGACGATTATTAGCTAGTGTTGTTTGGTGATGATATGATGCAAGAGTTTTTATGTTAATATGATGATGATGAGTTATTATACCACGATAATCTATAACTTGATCACTTAGGATCCATCCACTTGAAACTAATCCGCGGTTATTTCACCTACTGATTTAATAACTCATTATAATGAAAAAACAATGTCTAAATTGCTACTGTATGAAAACTTGTATAAAGGTGTATGAATACACATAAAATAAAAAAGAAATAGAATACAGAATAATAGTAGTAGCGCGGGTAGTGAGACGCGCTACTAGTAATTACTAGCAGCGCCTTTTGCAGGAAGCGCTACTACTGAGTAGATATGGCAGTAGCGCGGGTGAACAAACTCTACTACTAACCTTTAGCTGTAGCGCCTTAGCAGTAGCTAGGCCAAAAACCCATGCTACTGCTAGGCTTTTCCCTAGTAGTGGTAGCTTAGGTTTTTGGATCGTCCAACGTCTTGGCTTCGACGGCGGCAACGACAATGCTGAATAAAGAAGGTCCGGATTGTTCAGCGGTGAGGCGATCATCTCTATGGTTGGTGATGAATTTGGGAACTAGTCTGTTCAAGCGGGGATATCATGGCAGCGACGACATCCTTCTGGTGGACTTGTGTCCTTGCACTCGCCATTGCGATGGTGTCTGCTCCAGCGTGGCATGGAGCTTGGGAGTTAGTCTAGGAGCAGATGCAGATTGTGGTTTGCATCGGTGACATCTGGAAGAATAAACATGTGTTGGGTTCTTCGTTGATGGATGGCAGACATGGTTCTGCATAGACGACATCCGGAAGAAAGAACATGTGTTGGGTTCGTCGTTGATGGATGGCAGATATGGTTTTATCATTCGACATGTAGTCATGGTGGGGTGCCAGATCTGGAGTTCGATGGCATATCTAGGGTATTGACCAATCTGATTCGTGCTGCGGCAATGGCTTCACCTTTTGGTAAGCCACCTTGAAGGTCTGCACTCAAGTTTATCGAACAAATAGAAGTACCACACAAATTTCCATCTTCAGTACCTACACGCAAAAGCAAATACTTGCACCCAACGCGAGCAAGAGAGTTGCCAATCCCCTTGGACTCGTTACTTGCAAGGATTAATTCTGATAGTGGTTGAAAGATAAATAAATTGCAAAAGAAAAGAAAAGTAAATAAATTACATCAAGTTATTTTTGGTTTTTATAATATGTAAAAGTAGACATGGGGGCATAGTTTTCATTAGAGGATTCTCTCTGGAACAGATAGCATTAAGCGCGTAAACAAATTACTGTTGGTTAATTGGTAGAAAAGCGCATACTTATGCACTATTCGCGGCAATGATCATGTATATAAGCATCACGTTCTAAACAAGTAGACCAACTCCTGTCTGCATCTACTACTATTACTCCATCAGTCGACCTCTATCCGACATACATCTATGTTATTAAGTTCATTACAAACGGAGTAATACCTTAAGCAAAAATGACATGATGTAGACAAAGTAAACCAATCAATATGAATAAACCCCATCGTTTTATCTTTAATGGCAACAATACAAATATGTGTCTTGTCCCATACTATGTCACTGGGATATAGAACACCGTAAGATTGAACCCGTTAATTGCAAAGCACCTCTCCCACTAAAGATACATCAGTCTAGTTGGCCAAACCAGACGGATAGATCAGAGAGAATTACAAAGCTATAACAATCATGCATAGTAAAGTTCAGAATATACTCAATTACTTTTAATGAATAACCTGATCATAAACCCACAATTCATGGGATCCCAATAAACACACCGCAAAAAAAATACATCGCATAGAACTCCAAAAGATCGAGGAGAACATTGGATTGAAGATCAAAGAGAGAGAAGAGGCCATCAAGCTACTAGTTATAGACCCGTAGGTACGTGGTAAACTACTCATACATCATAGGAAGACAACAAGGATAATGTAGAAGCCCTCCGTGATCGATTCCCCCCTCTGGGAGAGTCTCGGAAAAGGCCTCCAGATGGTATTGAAAAAGTGTCTCAGGTGACTCTCTGGGTATTTCCCAATATTTAAGAATTTATAAAAGTGGAATTAGGTCAGACGAAGCCTCGTGGGGCCCACAAGGTAACAGGGCGCACCCTGTTGCCTTATCGTCCCCCCGTTCGGCGGCTGGTCTCCTCCCGAAGCTTCTAGGGTCTCTTGTCCAGAAAAAAAATCGCCAAAAAGTTCCGTAGTGTTTGGACTCCGCTTGGTACTTATTTTCTGAAAACCAATAAACAATCAGAAAACAGCAACGGGCACTAGGCACTGGGTTAACAGGTTAGTCCCAAAAAATGATATAAAATAGCACAAAAAGACATATAAAGTATCCAAGATTGATAATATAATAGCATAAAATAATAAAAAAATTATAGATACGTTTTGAGACGTATCAGCACATCCAAGTTTAATTCATGCTTATCCTTCAGTAGGTAAATGAGAGTCGACATGCCGTCTTCCTCCGGTGGGTGAGAGCAGTGAAGGAGGAAGAGTTGATGGTGCTTGCTGCTCTGCGTACCAGATGCGAGTCGATGGGCGGCCTTCCTCCGGGGGCTGAGAGCGGTCCTCCACGATGGACATGGCGACGGGCGGGAGGAGACGGCGCCGCCGCCATCGTCGAGCGAGGAGGCAGGGGTTTCATGCCTTAGCGAATGGGTCGTGCTCTAGTCCTTTTACTTTACATATAAGATTTGTCTAATGTCAAAATTCATCGACTTTGATCAAATTTATATGACAAAATATCAACATCTATAATATTAAAGTTATACAATATGAACATTAAATTCATGGCGCATATAATGATATTGATTTTGTATTGTGAATATTAATATTTTTTTTATAAAGTTGGTCAACCGACTACAACGAGAGCTACATCTGACGAGGAGCCCAGAGCTACAACCGAATGTGAGGAGCTGCAACCTACTACGGCAGAAGTTGCACCCGATGAGGGGTGGAGCTGCAAACCCAGGCTACATGGTGTTGGGACTGGTGGCCGATCATGCGACATCCATGGTCGACAGGGCTTGGAACCAGCCGACTGCGACGCTGTTACCGCGGCCGCCATGTGTTGGAACCAGCCAACCACGATGATACAACCATGTCTGCTACATGCTGGAACCGGCTGGGCAGCATAGCGCCGAGCCGTGAGCAACACAGTGAGGAGTGGCACAGTGGCACCCGAGGCGGTGCTACTAGTGGCGAAATGGCAAGCTTCGAGTGGAGTGTGCATGGGGTGCTGCCACCGCTGAGATGAGCACGACGAGATTTCCTAGAACCATACGGGCGGCTCACATGAGAAGAGAGGGAATGACTCTGCACGATGGGGGCGAATCTGACGGCTGTTGTCGTCCCGATCGAACGGCCCAGGAGGGGAGCAATTTGCGGTCGTGGCCAGTCGGCCGATGCCCAATGGTGCCCAAAATAATTGGTGGGACGAAAAAAAAAACGGTGAAGGGTCATGCTCGTGGAAGAAAGAAATGTAGGTTGGACAAAGCATTCTACACGGAAAAAAACGTCATTCATTTTTTAAGCAAACAAATTCCTTTTTTGAAAGAAAGGGGATAACCCCAGCCTCTGCATCATATAATGCACACAGGCATATGACACACCATAGTAAGAGATAAGGATAAAGCATAATCCAATTTGTCAGATTTAGTGGCACCGTCGCCATGCTCCTATCGCCTAGGAGTAGGAAAAGGGAATGTGAATTTTTCTCCTTTTTTTGACGAAAATGGGGATAGTTTGTTTTTTGCGGAAGGAAAATGGAGAGTTTAGGGTGCATTTGGTTGAAAGGGCGGCCAGTGATGGGTTGGGATCGTTCAGAAAATAGACATGTTTGATTATAAAGCACTTGAATGGTTTTACATAAGAAAAAAGAATATACTCTAAAGATGCTGAACCACCACCCAAGAAATAGGCCGAATCATATGGTCATCCATTACATGCATGATCATGTGAGCATGACCGATGATCCCATCTCAAATAATTAGCTCATCTTTTGTATACATCCAAATACTTGAATTGAATGGTTCCATCCAGAAAAAACTGGACGGTGCAAACCCATTTATATGACACCTTCAACCAAACGCACAGCATCGCCGCGCTCTGTTGCGAGGCGTTTGGTGCGGCGGCGACACTCAATGTTCTTCCTCCGGAAGTTCCTTCCCTCGAGGATTCAGTGCTGAACTGCTGATTCATGTCGGATCGCATGCCCCCAGTTTGTCAAACTGATGTCGCTATGTTTTGCAACAAGGGAAATTGGAAAAGACGGAGAGATGGATCGCTGTTCATACGGTCCGCGATGGGGAGATGGATCGCTGTTCATGCGGTCCGAGATGGAGAGATGGATCGCTGTTCATTCGGTCCCTGATCGAAAGCCCATCATCTTCTCCACCCCGTGACCTAGATTTACTGCTAGGTATCTCCAAGACTCCAATCCTCGTCTTCCCACCTCACTCCCACTCACACTCCCAGGGTCAGCCGCCACCCCCTGCTCCCCTTGTCTCTCTCTCTCACCGCAGCAGAGTAGATCCGGGAGCCACACCCTACGGGATGCTCGCCGGAAAGCTGGGAGGAGCACTAGGGATGGATCATCTGCTTGCTTAGTCGAGGAGCATTCGTTTAGTTCATCACATCTTTCCATCCGCATCCTCGGTCCCCATCTGGCAGCAAGCAACAATTCTAGGTAAATCTGGTTTACTTTCGGCCTAATAACTATTCCCCCGGATCTACTAGATCAGCGACAAGTAATATGGATCGGAGGAAGTAGTTGATTTATTTTACTTGGAGTCAACTCGTATTTTTTTGCAAACTAATGATTCGTGCGTGCTCTCATGTTTCAAGCGAGACTAAGTTAGTACTGTACTAATATATAACTGACCCAAGTGCCCAGTTAATTAATGGATCCCCGAGGTGGCATAACACAAATCGAGCTGGAGTACATGGTACACGATGAAGATGCAGAGCCCATTGCCCTGCCACTGCCACTTTTGGAGAAAATCACAAATTATTTTTCTCACGAGTTGATAATTGGAAGAGGTGGCTTCGCGGTGGTTTATAAGGTATCTCGGGTGCTGCCCGCACTCTGACTCTTGTTAATTTCATCAAAATTTATATGGAATGAAAACTCTCTGTGATCTCGCTGCTGCAGGCAGTGCTTGATAATGGCATTGTCGCTGTGAAGAGGCTGTTCAATACGCACATGCATGAGGAACAATTCCAGGGTGAGGTGGAATGTCTCATGAAGGTGAAGCACAAAAACATTGTACGATTTCTTGGATATTGCGCCGACACACAAGGGAACATTTCAGACTACAAAGGGAAAATGGTTATGGCAGATGTACAGCAGCGGTTGCTCTGCTTTGAATATCTACCTAAAGGAAGTCTTGATGGTTATATAACAGGTAGGCTTATGTTTCCATTCTAATTTTCTTCACACGATATTTATTTGGTTGGTTCAACCTACTGGAGTGTAGTATACCCATATGATATACTATATTGCATTCAAAAGTTAAGGAACTCAATTATGTCAAATATATACTGAACTAGATCCATTTTTTCATCTCTCCTGTTTAGATTCACCCGGAGAACTTAACTGGAGAAAGCGATACGATATAATAAAGGGTATCTGTGAAGGGTTAAATTATCTTCACCAGAACAATATTCTGCACTTGGATCTAACACCCGGAAATATATTATTGGATGAGGATATGATGCCGAAAATTACTGATTTCGGATTGTCAAGGTGTTTTGAGGAAGACCAAACAGGGGTCATTATTAAAAATGTGGCCGGAACGAGGTAAGCCTGCCAAAGCATATGGAAAGCTTAATTTTTTTGACTTATTCAACTGTAGTGTAAATTTATATTGCACTTGCTCCGCATATTACTAATGGACCAGACTATATATGTTTTCAGGGGATATTTGGCGCCGGAATGCTATAACAAGGAAATCGTACTCACGCACAAGTTTGACTTATATAGTCTTGGTGTTATAATGATAGAGATACTGACTGGAAAGAAGGGGTGTCAAGTTACTATTGAGAATGTATGAACAATTTAGCCACCATTCCAAGTCAAATCTTACAAATAATGATCCTTGGCATTAGCAAAGTCTTTATTTTAGAAAGGCTGGTCCATTTTTATAACGTGGTTGCATTTTCATAGGTACTTCAAATTTGGAATAATACGGTGTTGGATGCACTGCAGTGGGATCAAATACGAGTATGTGCGAAGATTGGGATGGAGTGCACAGAAGTCGATCCGGCAAAGAGACCAGCTAGTATGAAGCACATAATGGATTGGCTTGCTGAAATAGAATGTAGTACGCATGTAATCCCAGCAGGTGGGACAAGAGAGCTTCTTCTTGTTCACCCGTCCGCGCTTTGCTTCCCCTTTGAGCCCAACAAGGCTATCACATGCCCGCTGCAGCTAACAAATAACACCGATAAGCATGTTGCATTTAGGCTTATGGATAATAGCATGGAGTCTTCCTTCCTAAGGCTGCCATTGTATGACGTTATGCCACCTAACACACCTTACACTCTCATTGTGACAACACAAGAGAAAGAAGATCTACCACGAAAGTATATCATAGATGTGATCCTCCAAAGTGCTACATTAATATTGGGGGATGATGATCATATAAACACATTCCGAAGCCAGCCAGACAAGTTTTTTCAAGAGACGGGGAATGATATACAGGTGGTGAAACGGAAAGCACTTTATACCTTGACACACATCGCAACGTCATTCTCTAAGGTAAAATATGATGAGCAAGCTCGGTGACATGCACAACACAGTTAGTTGTCAGCTGTTTTATGTATGTTTTATTGTTTTTGCATACTCTTGTATTAACATTGAGATATTAAAAGAGAAAAGACAGTTTAGTCTTTCCACCAAGTATTTCCCCATGAAAATTGTTAATTGATGCATTTCATCGTCGCATTAGCAATGATATGTCCATCAAAATATAAAAAGTAATCTTGCAAATTACATCTTGAGGGAACATTGCTGGACTTCAATCTTTCCATCAAGTAATTAGGTGGGAAAGCAAAAATGAGCGTCAATCTCCGCCATTCTTTTTAGCACAATTAATATCTGCCATTCTTTTTCAACTTCTTTAGTAATCTATACAATGTTTTAAATAGCGGGCTATGGAAAATAGCGGCGAGAGCCTCCAAATCAGCTATAGCGGAGCTATAGCGGGCTAAAGCGGGCTATTTGTGAAGGCGACCATTTAGCGGCACCTTGCTGAAAAGGCTATAGGGGGCTATAGCAGAGCTATAGCCGGCTATTTAAAACTATGAATCTATATAATGGAAGATAGATAGATACAAGTTGGTCTCGCTTAAATTTGAAGGTTGATATATTTACTTTACCTTTTGCGTTGTTTTCACTTGTACTGTGTGGTGGTGGGACGGCGCATGCACACATGGTCATATATTTTGCAGCCAATTTTGTCCACAGTCAAGGTATAAATTCTTTATCTTCTCTATCTGGCTTACGATATCTGTGCAGTAATACTTCTAGGTCGTTCCCGGCCAGATGTTAACAATAGCCTCTTTGACTCAGGTACACGTCTACATAGAAATGCATCTCAGTTGCTTGGACACAAACCGAGCCAAGCAGTGGTGAGTGCATTCTTTATACTTAGAAAATCCATATGCATGAACACACAGAAATCAAGATGAAGTGTTTCTTCTTTATCCGTTTACATTCTTGAATATACATGTGGCACCTCCACCTCAATATTTGTGGCAAGATCTTTGGAAATAAATATGATTGATATTTAATCATGGAAGAGGAACCAATGGCCTCTCAGGAATGGGCCTTTGATCAGTCCATAGTTTCATTCCGCATGGTTCCTAACTTGTGACTGAACACATGACTGAGATTTGCTTTTGTACGTGTAAGCAAGGGATGGTGCACATATATGGTTGGTGGTCAATTTGATTTTTGTTTTTGGGCAGGATAATAATAGGAGATGAAAATGGACACGTTGGCTTTTGGGACTATCCGACACAGGCATGTAGTAGTGTTGTTTTTTCTGATAAAGACTATTGATGCCTCTCAGGGGTATCCATGCTTTTGGTCACATTTGACTAACATATTAATTATGTCTTTATCACCGCAGAAAAAAGTGGATGCGCTTAAAGTCTCAGCGAGCCGTGGTATGATTTCTGATTTCTCACTACTTCTATTACTAATTTCAGCGAGCTGACTTTTCCTGGTACTGCAGTTACGTGCATTAGATTCATTGAACGGAAGCAATGGATTGTTGCTGGGACAGAAGATGGGTATCTCCATGTGTACAGCTATGAAACAAGAATTCAGAAGATCACGAGTTTAAGAGTTGGTGGCATTGAGAATCTGGAGTCACGGGCCACTCATACCCATCTGGCCATCCATCCAACCCAGCCGTATTTGCTGTCGGTGTATGGTTTTAAAGTGAAACTTTGGGACTGGGACGTGGGCTGGGAGTGCATACAAACATTTGAGAATGAAGAGCTTATGACAATACTTCGAGTCGCATTTAACCCAAATGACACATTTGCGACTGCTTCGATGGATTGCACAGTGGAGGTATGTCACCCCCCCCCCCCCCCCCCCCCCTCTCTCAGCCCTGGAAGACAAGTATTGCTGCTGGTTGACCTTTGATTTTCTTTGATTCTGATCCCCTATATAGGTTTGGAGTCTTGATTCTCCCGAATTTATATACACTCTAGTAGGGCATTCGAGCATAGTGAATTGCCTGGATTTCTTCACATGTGATGATCAGGAGTATTTGGTTACTGGCTCACATGATCAGACTGCAAAGGTCTGCTATTCACATGGAATAACAAACTAATGTAGGACGTGTACATATAGAGAGTGATCATAATACATCCTTTGTTTTGTTGAAATCAGATATGGGATCTGCGGAAGATGATGTGTATACATACACTTGAGGCTTTCGTATCTCCAGTAATGTCTCTCTTGTACCAACCCGATCTTCAGATTCTAATTACAGGTTCAAAAGATGGCGCTATTTATTTGTGGAGCACCACAAACTGCGGGTAATACAATATTCCACTGAATGTACTCAATCATACATGGATTTCCACTCTACTTGCTGACAAACGAAATTCCCATGCATAGGAATTATTCATGCCCCCCGACTCTTAATAGAGTCATCAAGATTGGTTGTGTTGGAGCTGTCTACCATATCGCATGTGTGATGGGAGGGTATATTTTCATGCTTTTGTTTTATTGCTAACAGCATATATTCTTAGCTGTACAGCCATGCTTCGTATTTTGTCATGCCAGACTTGTAATATTATATGGGTATATGTAGGCTTGTGATTGGAAAAGAAAATGCAGTGGCAATTATGGATATCGATGATGTGAATTATCAGGAGCAACCAACTGATAAAAGTGAGCAGCAATTAAGTGCATGCACGACACACCATGCCGGAGACATGTCTAAGGTGACTTCATTAATTTTGTTTAGATGGAAGTGTGTCAAACAAGGGCAGCATTCTTGTACTCGGGAGCATGAAACATTGAACTAAAAAAAATAGTAAAAAAGTTTATGAAGTGTGATTGTTTTAACAACATGTTCATGTCTTGAATATGCGTGCAAATTTTTGTAGGGAAAAGACATGTGTTGTCTGCTGGGCAGAAGACTGTAAGTGCTAAAAGGTAGTCAAGACTTTTTAAAAATGTGTTAACTTTTTTAATTTTACTTTTGACCCTGGAGCATGTAAGGTCTGGTACAAAACTGAATTTCCATTAACTTAATGTTGTCTTTTGTATGGTGTTTAAAATATGGGAAGTTGAGAGCTCACATACCAGGTTGACTTTTCTAGTTCAGTTGTAGTTTTTTTTTTCTTTGAGGGGTAGTTCAGTTGTAGTTAGTCCTTTCAAGTTTCAAGAATGCAGATCGATATCTCATATTAAATGTAAAATTCATATTGATGTAATAATCATCTTTTAATTAGTTCACGCCAGTGTGTGAAACCTTACCTATCCAATGTTTCATCTATTTAGCAGGAAAAGGCAGGGTCCATCAGCAAGCTACTTGATGTCCACCCGCTGGAACTCCGCTTCCCCTATTGTCCCAATGAGCCTATCCCTTGCTCACTGCACCTAACAAACAACACAGATGAAAATGTGGCATTTAGACTTGTAGACAAGAGTGGCAAGTCCCCATGGTGCTTCGCAAAGTTGCCGCTGTGCGGCATTGTCCCTCACGGATCCACTTACACTTTGACTGTGACAATGAAGGAGGAGATGAAGCTAAAGGAAGAGACAGACTTTGATCTCGTTATTCAAAGCAGTTTATTGGGAGATAAGTACATCGAGGTATTCAATGACCAATCTGAGTCTGGTACATTTTTCAAAGAAGCCAAACAGTTTGGGAGTATGGTGCATGAAGTGACACTGAAAGCTGTTTATGTGCAGTACGGAGAGATCACATCTGGGGTGAGTTGGTTTTGAACACTGATTTTGTTATTTTAAGTGATGGCTCCTAGAATGTTATTTGTGAACGAAATTTTGCAAGAAGCTAATGTTGAAATATATTGCCCACCTCCCTTCATCAGTTCGGACTTTTGGATGAGTTGACTGCAGCATGAATACAATATGGTACCCGAACCAAGAGGTCTTGAGTTCAAGACCCTGCCAACGCAGTATTAAATAAAAATGATTCTACGACCTTCATCGATCCCACGTCTAAGGACTAAAATAAAATAGCCTAGACATGAGGAGGAGTGTTGAAATATATTGCCCGGCTCCCTCCATTAGTTCGGACTTTTGGATGAGTTGGCTGGAGCATGAATTCGATAGCTAAAACTCTTGATCACGTTTGACGTCCAACAATTTAGAATTTTTTTTATTTTGTTTTGTTATTTTTCTAAATTTACTGTTCACGGAGGGTGTAGGTGCATCCGGGAGTAGAAAATCCACTCTCTAACAGAAAATAGTTGGAGAGGTAAGCATTGCATTGACCATTTACACATAGTACAACATGAGTGGCTCACATAGTTGCCGACTATGTAGAATAGAACGGCCACGCTGCCCAGTGTATAAAGATTGTTGAATAGTTATTCTACAGAATAGCTATACATATAATGTACACCAACTCGATCAGCACTTCTGTTTCTCTATCTCTTGACTTCAATAAATTTGCTTTCGTGCTGGCGATTAGAACAACAATGCACCAGCCACCTTGGTCAACTTGCATATACAGATTATCCAACTTAATTTCAGCTATTGTTTCTGAGTTTGACTGGTGTTTTGATGAATCAGAATATATCTGTGAAGTATAATCCTGACTCTTTGTGGTCCCTGGATGCACATCCCACAGAGCCATGGTGGGTGCATATATTTTCATTCTTTTGTTCAAGTGAATGTGTTGGATGTTATTATACCCTACACTAAAGTTTATGTTGTCACGCAGGATTTTAACAGGTCATAATAGTGGATATGCTCGCATATGGAACAATGAGATGAAGGCAAGCTAATGCAATCTCTGCATATGTATAATTATGTTAATATTTCGTCTATATATACTGCTGCTCAATGTATATATGTTGACAAGTGAAGAATTACGCATTGTCCTTTTCTGTTGAACTAACAAAGCCATTTTCTACGGCATGCAGTTCCTGATTAATTCGTTTAAAGTCTCAGATCAGGATGCAGGTATTCTTTCTGACTCGTAACTAGGATTAATTGTTAAGCACAGCTTGCATCGTCATATACTCGTATAAATATACACTGACATCGAGTACTAATTAAATTGACCACTCTAATTTCAGTAAGCTGCGTCAAATTTATTGCGAGAAAGCAGCTGATTGTAGCTATGACAGATCTTGCTCACCTCCATGTGTATAACTGTGCATGTGTAACAAAAATCGAAAAGATTAGTGTTGAAAGTGGTGATTACGGGACCGGTACACTACTAGCCGTTCATCCGGTCCTACCGTATGTGTTGGCATCAAGTTTAGTGCTTTTGAACTGGGACCTGAGCTGGAAGACCACACGAATATTTGAGTCTGAGGCTGTCACAGCAGAGGCAGTTGCGTTCAACACAAGGGACACCAACAGTTTTGCGAGTGGGTCTTATGATGGCGAAGTACAGGTATTTTTTCCTTTTGCTAACTAAACTTTTGCGTTATGAAGGTAAGTTGTCTACTAGATTGAGTCCTTGTATATGCTTGTTCAGGTTTGGAGGTTTGATTCCTCCGACCCGGAATATTCTTTGCTTGGACATTTGAAGAAGGTGACATGCCTTGATTTTGTCACATGTGGAGATCAACAGTATTTGATCAGTGGATCTTATGACGCCACTGTCAAGGTAGATCTGCCATTGTCATCAAATACTACATTAGCTAATTAATACAGTATGTGCATCTCTTAATGCTAGTAGCAGAGGCCAGGACGATACTCCTTTTCGGAAAATAAATAATGCTGAAGTCCATACACTGTGTTTTTTTTAAATCAGATCTGGGACTTGCAGAAAAGGGAGTGCATTTGTACGCTGGAAGCTATGTCGCCAGTTCATTGTGTCCTTGCCCATCCAAACCTTCCAGTTATAATTACAGGAACAGAACATGGCATCATTCATCTGTGGAACTCCACTGATTTCAGGTAATTACGAGTATCACGACATTGTGAATGCTCTTCCAACCTAGAACCCCACCCCATGTTGTTTCACATAAGCAATCAACTAATGATGTCATGGGTTGTGTTACTAAATCATAACATGTACGTAGGTGCATATACGTATTCTTTTTATTTGTAACCGATTGCTCTATATCCGTCAGGCTAAAGAGAACCATTAGCTTAGGTGGCGGTGGACCTGTTATCACTCTCGGATGTTTGATGGGTTCACCAAGGTACCTATCCTTGTTTTTGTTTCATTTCCAGACTGACTAAGAGCTACATTCATGTATCATGCCGCAGATTTTAACATTCTTATCCAAAAAAAAAACGTATTCCAATTGCCTATCATAGCAAACTAGAGATGAGTATCTTTGTGACTTTGTACGACAGGGTTGTGATTGGACAAGAGAACGCATTTTTTGCCATGGATATCCACGATGACTGGGGCGGCCAACCCCAGGGTAAATTTTAGTGATTTTGTGTTTGATCCCGGGTGTTTCTTCCTCAGATTGTTCATCCTAATTTACTAGACAACAATGGTCCTAGGTTTGCTTGGTTCCTCTCTGGAGGAAGGGTTGCATGCCAAGAGACATAGACAGTGGTGAGTCACACCGGCGGCTAAGGGCATCTCCAGCCGTTGGCCCCCCAGGGGGCGTCTAAAAGCGCCGCCTGGCGGTGAGCCGGCGCAAAAAATGGCCCTGGGGGTGAGTCGGTCCCCAGCCGTCGGCCCCCAGGGCCGCCCCCAGGCGCGTATTAAAAAACAACAACAAAAAAAGTTCGGCGAAGTTATGATAAAACTAGTTAAATTTCGGCCAAACATGGCAAATTTCGGCGAAATTCGTCCAAACATTACATTAACCTAATCTAAAAAAAAGGGGGAAGTCGTCGCCGCCATCGTCGTCGTCAGCCTTCTCCTCCTTGACGCGGGCGCCCCTGCTGGACCCTTGCCCGGCGTCGCCATGGCGAACAGGCGGCGGCGCGTCATCGTCGTCGCTGCTGTCGCAAAGGACAACGACCCCGCTTTCCTCGCGGCCGCGTCGGCGCTCCTCGAAGCGGCGTAGGGCGGCGCGCTGGCGCTCCTTCTCCTTCTCGCGGCGCGCCTTCTCCATCGCAATGGAGTCCTGGCGCGCCCACTCGAGGGCGGCGTCGCCGTCGTCGGCGAACTCGGCCTTCACCGGCGCCAGACCCGGCTCCGTCTTCACCGGCGGCAGACCAGGCTCCGTCTTCACCGGCGCCAGCCCCGGCTCCGTCTTCGGCTTGACGAAGCGCGGAGGAGCCGACAAGGGGGTGCGCCGGCCGCCCTCGTTGATGACGATGCCGGCGCTGGCGTCTCCGCCGCGGGCTCGGCCTTGACGCCGAGCAGCGCCGGAGAGCTGGAGGAGTGGGAAGAAGAACGGGACGACGAGGAGGAAGAAGAGGACGCGCCGAACCTTCTTGGAGCCCATGGCCCGACGCGTCGGTGCTGCGCCGGGGCGGCCACCCTCGCCGGGGGGTACGCCAACGGCGGGTCGTTGCCGCCCTCGAGGTACGTGAGCATGCCCTTGAGTGTGCGGCCGGGGACGCCCCACCAGAGGTAGCGTCCCTCACTGTTCTGCCGGCTGCCGACCACCGGCGCGCCGTTGGTGGACGCCAAGCGCTGCTGTTGGCGGCGCTCGAAGTACGCCGCCCAGGCCGCGTGGTTGTCGGCGGCGTACTGGGGGAGGGAGAACTCGGTGTCGGTGAGGGACGCGCGCATGATGTCGACCTCCTCGGCGAAGTACCTCGGGTCCGCCGCGGCGTCGGGCAACGGGGGAATGGGCACTCCTCCGGCGCTGAGTCTCCACCCCGTCGGCCCGGCGCGCATGTCCGGCGGCGCCGGGATGTTCGCCTGGAACAGGAGCCACGACTCCTGTTTGCGCAGCGAACGGCGGCCGAAGCCGTTGGCCGCCGCCGTATCTCCGGGGAAGCGCTCTGCCATGGCGAAGGCGGGGCTGGGCGGGCTCGGAAGAGGTAGAGGGAGGGGTTGGGCGGCGGCGCTCGGGGAGAGAGGAAGGATTGGACGGCGGCGAGGGGCGGGGCTGGTGTGGGCGCAGGTGAGCGGAGGCCGGCGGCTTTTATAGCCGGGCCGCGCCCGTGTGTACGCGTGGGAGGGAGTGGAGGCGTTGGCGCGCCGTCCCGTGAACGCACCGCCCGTGAGGAATCAATGGCAAGGCTGACCGGCGGCAGCCTTGTCATTGATTCCCCGCGGGAACCGAGGCCGTTGGGGGAAGACGAGGAGCCGAGTCGCTGACGCGGCTGGCTCGCGTCTTTTTCGCGCCAAAACAGCTCGCCCCGGCGCCCCCGGGCGCCCTCCAGCGCGCCGGGTTCGGCCTGGGTCCGCCAGCGCTGTTTTCGGCCCAAGCCGGCAAAAATCGGGCTCCTGGAGGCGCGACTGGGCCGTTTTTTCGGCGCCGACGCGAAAAAATCGCCTGGGGAGGCCTTCCTGAGGGCGTGGCTGGAGATGCCCTAACAATGCAGCCGCGCCGGTTGGGAGACGGGTGACCTTTTTTCATTTTGATCGATGTGAAGATGGAGCTCTAGGTCTGGACACAAGTACCTCTTGATTACTCGAGTGTAAAATGTTTGCAACTTAATTGTTATTTTGATAAGTATTTGAGTACACCTACAGCTAAATCCTGGGTGGTTGTGCTTCAACAATTTACAGTGTATGTATTCCCATCAACGAATAATCATGGATGACCAGAGTAAGTATGTTGAAGGGATTCTGTTGCTGACACACAAGAGAAGCAATGTGGCGCTTTTGATCTTCTAGTGCCCGACTCAAGACGCAAGTTCCCGTTCGAGCTCCTGCGTCCATGCAAAGAAATCATTGTGTAGGAACTCTGTATAGAACCGAGCTTTCCTCTCACATCCTCGGTGGGGAACAGACATGTCACACTTGGTTGACAGTTACCATCTACATTATGTTATCATGCTTATTGTAATGCTTTGTTTGTTATGAACTTATAATACCTCAAGAGCGTGTTGGATAGCGATCTTTGGGTGGAGTATTAATTTTAGATGTAGTTGAATTAACGGTCTACACATCATGGACGTAATGTCTATACAAGATTGTGCTATGCATTTTATATAGAGTTTTCATGTGCTTCATGATTATACTAGTAGAATTTTTATATTATAGAATTTAGCTTGTATATTCCAATGATAAGCTTTCTCAAATGCTCTAGGCCTTTGTGAGCAACCAAGTTGGGTGCACACTCACTAGTTCACTTAGAGAGCTTTCATACACGCATAGCTCTAGTGCATTTGTTGCATGTCAATCCCTACTCCTTTCATTGATATCGACTATAATGTCTCTCCATTACCTAATGGTCACTTTTTAATTGGTGTGAGACTTTATTTTTTTCGTTTGACTTCTCAATTAAACCTCCATCATCATTCTCTTTTTTCAATTTATTAGTGTGAAGATCAAAGTTTGTGGGCACCGCATGAAGTGCTAAGTAGTTCAAAAGGGAGATTCATGTGATTGGTTACTTGACCAAAACTCTGGTCGTGTTATGATAAAATATTTTGATTTGATAAAACCATGAGCATCTCAGGCCATGATACACTTGGCACCTTTCTAAACCTTCTAGTGTTGGTGGTCATGACAAGAAAGCATTGATCCATGAAAAGCGAGAGGTGATTTTACTTGCATGTTTTAATGTTACTTGCTTATCATCAATTATAAATAGTTGCCTTGAATCACTTTTATCTTGAGTTCACAATCTTGACATAAAAATATTATGTTAGGTAAATTCGACATAAAAATTTATATTTGTTTTATCATCTATCTACTCTAGGACGAGCAAAGGTTAAGCTTGGGGATGTTGATACGTCTCAAACATATTTATATTATTTTTTATTGTTTCATGTTATTATCATATCATTTTTAGATATTTTTATAGTAATTTTATTGATTTAAATAAAATCCTTCAAGTAAGTTGTCATCGGTGTAGGCAATAAAAATTGCTCCTAAATATGTATTATCTTTTATTAGAAGGAAAAACAAGCTTTGTACGATCTTATGATGATAACGCAATAAAAGCGACGGATTGCTCGATAAAGGTTCCTATCATAGGGGGCAATATAAAGTGACATTCCTTTTGCATTAGGAGTTTGCACACCCAACAATCAAAAGTGCACATCTGCTTCCCAATGCGAAGGGTCTATCTCTCAGTGTTTAATTTTTACTTTCATACAAGAGTAAAAAATATTTGCTCCTATTCCAATCTCAATTATTCTCCACTCAGCAAGCATCATGTGGTAGGAATGATCCAGACATATATATCTAGTTATATATGTGTAATCATGAGTTATTATTGTTGACAGTATCCCCGAGATAAGTAAGTTCGGAGGTGAAACATTAAGCCCCCATCTTCATTTGTGTTTGATTGAAATTATTTGTTCTAAAAATACGCTTTGAGTGCTAACAATCATGGAAGACTATATGATGGTTGAGTATGTGAAGTTTACTAAATCAAAAGCTCTTACATAAACCCTTCCTGAAAATATGATGAATTGCAATTGCATTGATGACTGAGAACATAGTTTATTAGTTTCCAACAAAGTTTATTGCTTACACCCTTTAGCTTGTGAATGAATTGTTACTTAATCATGAGAAGTTTTATGATTGTTAATTGATGTTATAATAATGATCATGATGCTATTGTGTCCATATTTTCTTTTATAGACACCTCTCTCACTCTAAACCTGTGGACATGATTATCGAGCTCAGTATTCGCTTTAGGACAAGCGGAGTCTAAACTTGGGGAGTATTATGCATCATGTTTTCCTACTATTATTTTTATTGTTTTAAAGTTATATTTCACTTTTGATGCAATTTTAATGTCCTTTCTCTCTTAAAATTGCAAGTTACATCACAAAACCGAGATTGCCGGCAACTGAAATTCTGGACCTAAAAGAGCTACAATAGAAATAGCTATTCTCCGGAGCTCCAAATGACCTGAAAATTTACGAAGATTTATTTTGGAATATATAAAAAATACTGAAAGAAAGAGATACCAGATAGGACCCTCCATGGGGCAGCAAGCTAAAGTGGCGCACCCTCCCCCTGGGGCGTGCCATGTGAGCTTGTGGGGCCCGTACGCTGATGCCCATCTTCCGCTATATGAAACCATTTATCCTAGAAAATATCAGGAGAAGACTTTCGGGGCGAAGCTCCGCCATCTCAAGGCATAACCTGGGCAGGAGCACTTTTGCTCTCTGGCGGAGCGATTCCGCTGGTGATACTTCCCTTTGGGAGGGGGAAATCAAAGCCATTGCCATCACCAACACTCCTCTCATTGTGGTAGGACTCATCTCCATCAACATCTTCACCAGCACCATCTCATCTCCAACCCCTAGTTCATCTCACTAGTAGAAAACAGGGCTATGGTCCAGGCCGCATCAGCCCATTAGTCCCGGTTCAGTCTAGAACCGGGACCAATGACATTGGTCCCGGTTCGTGAGCCCAGGGGGCCGGCCGGCCCACGTGGGCCATTGGTCCCGGTTCATCTGGACCTTTTGGTCCCGGTTGGTGGGATGAACCGTGACCAATGGGCCTCGCTCCTGGCCCACCACCATTGGTCCCGGTTGGTGGCTTGAACCGGGACCAAAGGCTCCCCTTTAGTCCCGGCTCATGCCACCAACCGGGACCAATGAGGTGTCTATATATACCCCCCTCGCGTAAGAGCAGAGCACCCCAGTGCTCTGTTTTTCTGGCCGAGGGGGAGAGAGGTTTGTGGTGCTCTAGCTCACCTCCTATGCACATGAGGTGTTTGATGGAATGCCCAAGCCACACTACTTAAGCTTTCTCCTCTCGAAGCTCGACCTCCAAGCTCCATTTTCCTCGAGATTTGTCTAGATTTAGCGGTCCGTCACGCCCCGTCCCCGTCTTCACCGCCTTCGATCAGCCGCGCCGATCTCATCACCGACACCACCGTGGTGAGCCTCTTGTTCTTATCTTCTTTCTGAAAGGAAAATATTCTTACTTGTATGTTTAGATAGATACTTGTATCATTTTCTTACATTTTTATTGCATCTTATATAGTGCGATGGTTTTGGTATCCGCCCCCGTCGGCCCTCGTCCTGTCTATGATTCGGATTTGGTATGTATATTATCTTTATAACTATTGGTTCATTTATTGTTTATGAAAATTATGCCGACCAACGTGACATAGATTTTATTTATCTAGGATGTATGTGAATCGAAAATGCCAACCGACCTTGTCGAGAGGTTAAATTTAGTTGAAGAAGAAAAAAATTTGTTGAAGGAAAAAATAAAAAAAATTGAGGAGGAGAAGATGATATTGGAGTTGCATGTTGCGGATGTCGTCAATGATCACAAGATCAAGATGGATGCAATGTGCTTGAAGATTAGAAAGATTAGAAAATATGCCATTCATACCGAGGCTTGGTATCATTATGCCGTTGGATCAATTGTTACCTTGGTTGCGATTATGATCGCATTTGTTTTCGCATTGAAATGTTTTACATAGTTTCAATGTATGGTTTAATTAATTAGATGCTCTGGAGAGCTATATGTTATTAGATGAGAACTATGTATGCACTTTGGTTTTAATGTGATGATGAACTTCTATTAATTTGGACACTTAATTATATATAATGCACGCAGATGAACCGGCAATGGATGTACGGTGAGAGACACACCCGCGAGTACATTAAGGGCGTGCATGAGTTTCTCGATGCGGCTGAGGCAAACAAGCAGAATGGTTTTATGTGTTGTCCATGCACTGAATGTGGGAATACGAGGTCTTACTCTAACCGGAAAATCCTTCACTCCCACCTGCTTTACAAGGGTTTCATGCCACACTATAATGTTTGGACGAGGCACGGAGAAATAGGGGTTATGATGGAAGACGGCGAAGAAGAAGAGTACGATGACAACTATGTGCCCCCTGAATACGGTGATGCTGCAACGAGGGGAGCTGGTGAAGATCAAGAGGAACCAGACGATGTGCCCAATGATGCTGCCACGGGTGAAGCTGCTGAAGATCAAGAGGAGCCAGACGATGTGCCCGATGATGATGATCTCCGCCGGGTCATTGTCGATGCAAGGACGCAATGCATTAGTCAAAAGGAGAAGCTGAAGTTCGATCGCATGTTAGAGGATCACAAAAGGGGGTTATACCCCAATTGCGAAGATGGCAACACAAAGCTCGGTACCGTACTGGAATTGCTGCAGTGGAAGGCAGAGAATGCTGTGGCTGACAAAGGATTTGAGAAGCTACTGAAAATATTGAAGAAGAAGCTTCCAAAGGATAACGAATTGCCCGACAGTACATACGCAGCAAAGAAGGTCGTATGCCCTCTAGGATTGGAGGTGGAGAAGATACATGCATGCCCTAATGACTGCATCCTCTACCGCGATGCATACAAGGATCTGAACGCATGCCCGGTATGCGGTGCGTTGCGGTATAAGATCAGACGAGATGACCCCGGTGATGTTGACGGCGAGCCTCTCAAGAAGAGGGTTCCTGCGAAGGTGATGTGGTATGCTCCTATAATACCACCGTTGAAACGTCTGTTCAGAAACGAAGAGCATGCCAAGTTGATGCGATGGCACAGTGAGAACCGAAAGAAAGATGGGAAGTTGAGAGCACCCGCTGACGGGTCGCAGTGGAGAAAAATCGAGAGAAGGTACTGGGATGAGTTTGCAAAGGACCCAAGGAATGTATGGTTTGCTTTAAGCGCGGATGTCATTAATCCTTTCGGGGAGCAGAGCAGCAATCACAGCACCTGGCCCGTGACTCTATGTATGTATAACCTTCCTCCTTGGATGTGCATGAAGCGGAAGTTCATTATGATGCCAGTTCTCATCCAAGGCCCTAAGCAACCCGGCAACGAAATTGATGTGTACCTAAGGCCATTAGTTGAAGAACATTTACAGCTGTGGAATGGAAACGGTGTACGTACGTGGGATGAGCACAGACAGGAAGAATTTAACCTTAAGGCGTTGCTGTTCGTGACCATCAACGATTGGCCCGCTCTTAGTAACCTTTCAGGACAGACAAACAAAGGATACCACGCATGCACGCACTGTTTAGATGACACCGAAAGTATATACCTGGACAAATGCAGGAAGAATGTGTACCTGGGCCATCGTCGATTTCTTCCGACCAACCATCAATGTCGAAAGAAAGGCAAGCATTTCAAAGGCGAGGCAGATCACCGGAAGAAGCCCGCCATGCGCACCGGTGATCACGTGCTTGCTATGGTCAATGATTTACACTACGTAATCTTTGGAAAGGGTCCCGGTGCACTAGCTGTTCCGAATGACGCTGGGGGACACACACCCATGTGGAAGAAGAAATCTATATTTTGGGACCTACCCTACTGGAAAGACCTAGAGGTCCGCTCCTCAATCGACGTGATGCACGTGACGAAGAACCTTTGCGTGAACCTGCTAGGCTTCTTGGGCGTGTATGGGAAGACAAAAGATACACCTGAGGCACGGGAGGACCTGCAACGTTTGCACGAAAAAGACGGCATGCCTCCGAAGCAGTATAAAGGTCCTGCCAGCTACGCTCTTACGAAAGAAGAGAAAGAAATCTTCTTTGAATGCCTGCTCAGTATGAAGGTCACGACTGGCTTCTCGTCGAATATAAAGGGAATAATAAATATGCCAGAAAAAAAGTTTCAGAACCTAAAGTCTCATGACTGCCACATGATTATGACGCAGCTGCTTCCGGTTGCATTGAGGGGGCTTCTACCGGAAAACGTCCGATTAGCCATTGTGAAGCTATGTGCATTCCTCAATGCAATCTCTCAGAAGGTGATCGATCCAGAAATCGTACCAAGGCTAAGGAGTGATGTGGCGCAATGTCTTGTCAGTTTCGAGCTGGTGTTCCCACCATCCTTCTTCAATATCATGACGCACGTCCTAGTTCATCTAGTCGACGAGATTGTCATCCTGGGGCCCGTATTTCTACACAATATGTTCCCCTTTGAGAGGTTCATGGGAGTCCTAAAGAAATATGTCCGTAACCGCGCTAGGCCAGAAGGAAGCATCTCCATGGGCCATCAAACAGAGGATGTTATCGGGTTTTGTGTTGACTTCATTCCTAGCCTTAACAAGATAGGTCTCCCTAAATCGCGGTATGAGGGGAGACTGACTGGAAAAGGCACTCTTGGAAGAGACTCAATAATATGCAGGGACGGATATTCTTGGTCTCAAGCACACTACATAGTTCTACAGAACTCTACCTTGGTGACCCCGTATGTCGATGAACACAAGAACAGTCTGCGCTCCAAACACCCGGAGCAATGCGACGACTGGATTACATGTGAACACATCAGGACTTTCAGCAGTTGGTTGGAAACACGTCTCAGAGGTGACAACACTGTTTGTGATGAGTTGTACTTGTTGTCCAGGGGACCATCTTTGACTGTATTGACTTACAAAGGATACGAGATAAATGGGAATACATTTTACACGATCGCCCAAGATCAAAAGGGCACCAACCAAAACAGCGGTGTCCGCTTTGATGCAGCAACCGAGAGCGGAAAGGATACATATTATGGTTACATAGTGGACATATGGGAACTTGACTACGGACCTGATTTTAAGGTCCCTTTGTTTAAGTGCAAATGGGTCAATCTGTTAGGCGGCGGGGTACAGGTAGACCCACAGTACGGAATGACAACAGTGGATCTGAAAAATCTTGGGTACACTGACGAACTGTTCGTCCTAGCCAATGATGTGGCACAGGTTATCTATGTGAAGGACATGTCTACCAAACCGAGAAAAAGAAAAGATAAGGAAGTGAATACATCATACGATGAGCCAAAGCGCCACATAGTTCTTTCGGGAAAAAGGGACATCCTGGGAGTGGACGGCAAGACAGACATGTCTGAAGATTATGAAAAGTTTCATGAAATTCCTCCCTTCAATGTCAAGGCTGACCCAAGCATCCTGATAAACAATGAAGATTATCCATGGTTACGGCGCAATAAGCAAATGACACAAGCGAAGAAAAAGTGAAGACTTTCTCCCGCAATAAGCAAATGCTATGTGGGTGAAATTATGATACCATCCCAACTTTCAACTTTTTCAGAGTTCATTTGAAATGCTTTCATGTCTTATGGTTTGAAACTTTGATACTTCGAAAGTGATTGTCCATTTTGTACACGAAGTGCATCAAGTTTTTGTCGTAACCCTCTCTACTTTTTGGAACATGCTATGTGGGTGAAATGATGATACCATGCCAACTTTCAACCTTTTCAGAGTTCATTTTGAAATGCTTTCCAATTTCAGAGTCATTTAGCTCAAAGAATGAATTAATAGCAAACAGAATGAACTACAAAACTTTTATGAAAATAAAAACAATCAATTAAAATATTATGTTATGATCAACTAAAATAAAACTATAATATTCTTCAATAGCAAAAAGAATATAATTTGTGTGACCTAAAATCAAACTATAAGTATTTAATTGTAAGTATAAATAAAAAATAAATAGCAAAGAAGAAAAAATTCTAATTTTATAGTAAAGTTATTCATAAACTAGTGATTCACACAAATTTTTAAAAATTCAAATTTAAACTATTTAAAATTTAAAACTAATGGCACTAACAGAAAGTTTATAATTTTTGTGACCTAAAAGCAAAAAGAAATCACTAAAAAACTGTAAGTATTTAGTTGTAAGTAGAAATAAAAAATAAATAGAAAAAATTCTAATTTTATAGTAAAGTTATTCATAAACTAGTGATTCACACAATTTTTTAAAAATTCAAATTTAAACTATTTAAAAT
Source organism: Triticum monococcum (assembly GCA_034509565.1). Classification (NCBI taxonomy): domain Eukaryota; kingdom Viridiplantae; phylum Streptophyta; class Magnoliopsida; order Poales; family Poaceae; genus Triticum; species Triticum monococcum. Next base: position 779,887,411 of record CM067847.1, read on the forward strand.
TTAAAACTAATGGCACTAACAGAAAGTTTATAATTTTTGTGACCTAAAAGCAAAAAAGAAATCACTAAAAAACTGTAAGTATTTAGTTTTAAGTAGAAATAAAAAATAAAAAACCAAAAAAATGTAGAAATAAAAAAAACCAAAAAAATGCCACCTACTGGGCCTCCACGGCCTGAATACGACTAGAAACCCTACATGGGCCAGGATTCAGGCCCGCAGAAGGCCCACAGGCAAAGCAGTGTCAAATTAGGCCCATAGGCCTGCAGTTCAGAGGAGTTCAAGAGGGAGGAGGCAGCAGAGCTTATAAACTGGTGCCGGCGCCCTTCAGCTAGCGATGTGGGACTAAACTTTTGGGCGCGGGGCAGCACAAGGGCATTGGTCCCGGTTGGCGGCACCAACCGGGACTAAAAGTGGCATTGGTCACGGTTCGTGGCACCAACCGTGACCATTGCCCCCCTTTAGTCCCGGTTGGTGCCACCAACCGGGACCAATGGCCTTCGCTTCCCGCCCTTTGGGCTACCGAAAAGAGGCCTTTGGTCCCGGTTGGTGGCACCAACCGGGACTAAAGGGGGCAATGGTCACGGGTTGGTGCCACCAACCGGGACCAATGCTCCGTCTATATAAGCCACACTTGTGAAAATTTTGGTACAGTTTCTTCGATCCCGCCCTGACGTCGCCGCCAGGCTGCCCCTCTGCTCGCCTCGCCGTTGCCCCTGCCCCGCCCCCGAGCGCGCCCTGCCTCGCTGTCGTCGCCGACCCCGAGCCGCCCCGCCGTCGCCCTCGCCCTCGCCCTCGAGCTCCGCCGTCCCCGAGCCCCCGAGCTCCTGCCCCGCGCGCCCCCGAGCTCCACCGTCCGCCGCCGCCGAGCGCGCCCCGCCGTCGCCCTCGCCCTCGCCGACCCCGAGCCCGTCCTCGTCGCCGTCGCCCCCGATGCCGGCCGCCCGCGTCTCCTCCCCGATCCCTCTGGGAGAGGTAGCTACCGCCCCATCCTCTCCTTCCTCTCCTTAATTTGCAAAATATTGATATGATGTAGATGTATGTATGTATGTATGAGTTGGGGAGAAAGTTTATAATTTTTGTTCATATATACTGTAGATGTATGTATGATGAATTTTGATATTTTTTTGTTCATATATAATGTAGATGTATATGTATGTATGGAATGATATCGATGGATGTATGTATATAGAACATTCGTAGAAAATATGACCAATGTCCCCCTCCGGTTCATTCGGGAACACTAACTATCTTGGAGAAAAAAATGTTATCGGCGAAAAACATGAGAGGAAGAAGAGGATAAAAAAGAAGAGGAAGAAGAAAAAAAGGGGAGAAGAAAGAATAGAGGAGTCCTCTATTCTTTCTTCTCCCCTTTTTTTTCTTCTTCATCTTTTTTTTATCGGGAGGGGTCGACGGTCGCCTAGGGGTCGAGGGTCGAAAGGGGGTCGACGGTCGCCTAGGGATCGAGGGTCGAGAGGGGGTCTAGGGTCGCCGAGAGGGGAGAGGAAGACGAGGAGAAATAAATAAGAAGAAGAAAAAAGAAGAAAAAGAAGAGGAGAAGAAGAAAGGAATAGATGAGAAGAAGAGAAAATTAGAATATATTCTATTTTCTCTTTTCTCCTCTATTCATTTCTTCTTCTCCTCTTTTTTTTCTTCTTTTTTTCTTCGACACGTGGGGGGGGGGGGGTCGAGAACGCCGGACATTCATGAGAGAGGCGAGGAAGAAGGGGAAGAAGAGGAGAGGAAGAAGAGGAAGTCTTCTCCTCTATTGTTTCTTCTCTTCTTTTTTCTTCTTCTTCTTCCTCTTTATTTTATCGGGAACGAGGGTCGTCGAGAAGGTCGCCGAGCGATAGAGGAGAAACCCTAAATAGAAAGTATCGTCGGTGTGAGATACATGTACCGTCGGTGTCGGACACTACATCCACATCCCACAAGTGGCGCGGGCTTCGACGCCCACGTCACTTGTGGGACGTGGATGTAGTGTCCGACACCGAAGGCCACATGTATCTCACACCCACGATACTTGCTAGCTATTTAGGGTTTCCTCTACCGAAAAGAAGAGGAGAAATAAATAAGAAGAAGAAAAAAGAAGAAAAAGAAGAGGAGAAGAAGAAAGGAATAGTGGAGAAGAAGAGAAAATAGAATATATTCTATTTTCTCTTCTTCTCCACTATTCCTTTCTTCTTCTCCTCTTTTTTTTCTTCTTTTTTTTCTTCGATCTTCTCCTCTAGCTATTCCTTTCTTCTTCTCCTAGTGTCAAAGTATTGAAGAAATCCATGCCTTCATCATTAGCCGGAAGTAACCAGGGCATGTTGGTACGAAGTTCTGCAAAGTTGTTTTGGAATGGAGTCCCGGATAGAATAATCTGCCTTTTGGTACCAATTCAGCAAAGGCCTTCCAAATAGTGATATTCGGAAGGCTCTTGCTGAACTTTGTACCAAAAAGTGAATTATCCTATCTGGGAGTCCGTTCCAGAACAACTTTGAAGAGCTTCGTACCATCATGCACATGTTACTTTCGCCTAATGATGAAGACATGGTTTTGTTGAATCCTTTGACACTAGGCAACCTCGCGACCCCTCGGCGATCCTCTCGAACATGAGAGGAAGAAGAGGATCGTCGAGGGGTCGAGGGGTCGAGGGTTCAAGGGTCGTCGAGGGTTCGAGGGTCGTCGAGGGTTCCAGGGGTCGAGGATCGCCGAGGGGTCGAGAGAGGTTTCCTAGTGTCAAAGTATTGAAGAAATCCATGCCTTCATCATTAGCCGGAAGTAACCATGGCATTTTGGTACGAAGTTCTGCAAAGTTGTTTTGGAATGGAGTCCCGGACAGAATAATCCGCCTTTTGGTACCAATTCAGCAAAGGCCTTCCAAATAGTGATATTCGGAAGGCTCTTGCTGAACTTTGTACCAAAAAGCGAATTATCCTATCTGGGAGTCTGTTCCAGAACAACTTTGAAGAGCTTCGTACCATCATGCACATGTTACTTTCGCTAATGATGAAGACATGGTTTTGTTGAATCCTTTGACACTAGGCAACCTCCCGACCCCTCGGCGATCCTCTCGAACATGAGAGGAAGAAGAGGGTTCGAGGGTTCTTCTCCTCTATTCTTTCTTCTCCTCTTTTTTTTATCGGGAACGAGGGTGTAGTGTCTGTTGGGGAACGCAGTAATTTCGAAAATTTTCCTACGCACACGCAAGATCATGGTGATGCACAGCAACGAGAGGGGAGAGTGTTGTCTACGTACCAACGCAGACCGACTGCGGAAGCGATCACACAACGTAGAGGAAGTAGTCGTACATCTTCTTCCCGATCCGACCGATCCAAGCACCGTTACTCCGGCACCTCCGAGTTCTTAGCACACGTTCAGCTCGATGACGTTCCTCGGGCTCTGATCCAGCAAAGCGTCGAGGAAGAGTTCCGTCAGCACGACGGCGTGATGACGATCTTGATGTACTACCGACGCAGGGCTTCGCCTAAGCACTGTAACGGTATGATCGAGGTGGAATTTGGTGGCAGGGGGCACCGCACATGGCTAAGGAACGATCTCAAGGATCAACTTATCTGTTTTGGGGTGTCCCCTGCCCCCGTATATAAAGGTTGGAGGAGGGGGGCCGGCCGGCCAGGGAGAGGGAGGCGCAGGGGGAGTCCTACTCCTACCGGGAGTAGGACTCCCCCCTCCAATCCTATTCCAATTAGGACTCTCCGGGAAAAAAGGAGAGAGAAGGGGGGCCGGCCCCTTATCCTAGTCCTACTAGGACTTGGGGAAAGGGGGGGCGCCGGCCAGCTATGGGCTGCCCCTTTTCTCTTTTTTCCACTAAGGCCCAATAGGCCCATTAGTCTCCCGGGGGGTTCCGGTAACCCTCCCGGTATTCCGGTAAAATCCCGATTTCACCCGGAACACTTCCTATGTCCAAACATAGGCTTCCAATATATCAATCTTTACGTCTCGACCATTTCGAGACTCCTCGTCATGTCCGTGATCTCATCCGGGACTCCGAACAACCTTCGGTACATCAAAATGCATAAACTCATAATAACTGTCATCGTAACGTTAAGCGTGCGGACCCTACGGTTCGAGAACAATGTAGACATGACCGAGACACGTCTCCGGTCAATAACCAATAGCGGGACCTGGATGCCCATATTGGCTCCTACATATTCTACGAAGATCTTTATCGGTCAGACCGCATAACAACATACGTTGTTCCCTTTGTCATCGGTATGTTACTTGCCCGAGATTCGATCGTCGGTATCCAATACCTAGTTCAATCTCGTTACTGGCAAGTCTCTTTACTCATTCCGTAATACATCATCTCACAACTAACATATTAGTTGCAGTGCTTGCAAGGCTTATGTGATGTGCATTACCGAGAGGGCCCAGAGATACCTCTCCGACAATCGGAGTGACAAACCCTAATCTCGAAATACGCCAACCCAACATCTACCATTGGAGACACCTGTAGTACTCCTTTATAATCACCCAGTTACGTTGTGACGTTTGGTAGTACCCAAAGTGTTCCTCCGGTAAACAGGAGTTGCATAATCTCATAGTTATAGGAACATGTATAAGTCATGAAGAAAGCAATAGCAACATACTAAACGATCGGGTGCTAAGCTAATGGAATGGGTCATGTCAATCAGATCATTCAACTAATGATGTGACCTCGTTAATCAAATAACAACTCTTTGTTCATGGTTAGGAAACATAACCATCTTTGATTAATGAGCTAGTCAAGTAGAGGCATACTAGTGACACTCTGTTTGTCTATGTATTCACACATGTATTATGTTTCCGGTTAATACAATTCTAGCATGAATAATAAACATTTATCATGATATAAGGAAATAAATAATAACTTTATTATTGCCTCTAGGGCATATTTCCTTCAGTCTCCCACTTGCATTAGAGTCAATAATCTAGTTTCACATCGCCATGTGATTTAACAGCAATAGTTCACATCACCATGTGATTAACACCCATAGTTCACATCGTCATGTGACCAACACTCAAAGGGTTTACTAGAGTCAGTAATCTAATTCACATCTCTATGTGATTAACACCCAAAGAGTACTAAGGTGTGATCATGTTTTGCTTGTGAGATAATTTTAGTCAACGGGTCTGTCACATTCAGATCCGTAAGTATTTTGCAAAATTCTATGTCTATAATGCTCTGCATGGAGCTACTCTAGCTAATTGCTCCCACTTTCAATATGTATCCAGATTGAGACTTTAGATTCATCTGGATCAGTGTCAAAAACTTGCATTGACGTAACCCTTTACGACGAACCTTTTTGTCACGTCCATAATCGAGAAACATATCCTTATTTTACTAAGGATAATTCTGACCGCTGTCCAGTGATCTACTCCTAGATCACTATCGTACTCCCTTGCCAAATCAGTGCAGGGTATACAATAAATCTGATACACAGCATGGCATACTTTATAGAACCTATGAATGAGGCATAGGGAATGACTTTCATTCTCTTTCTATCTTCTGCCGTGGTCGGGGTTTGAGTCTTTACTCAACTTCACACCTTGTAACACAGGCAAGAAACTTTTTTCTTTGACTGTTCCATTTTGAACTACTTCAAAATCTTGTCAAGGTATGTACTTATTGAAAAACTTATCAAGCGTCTTGATCTATGTCTATAGATCTTGAAGCTCAATATGTAAGCAGCTTTACCGAAGTCTTTCTTTGAAAAACTCCTTTCAAACACTCCTTTTATGCTTTACAGAATAATTCTACATTATTTCCGATCAACAATATGTCATTCACATATACTTATCAGAAATGCTGTAGTGCTCCCACTCACTTTCTCGTAAATACAGGCTTCACCGCAAGTCTGTATAAAACTATATGCTTTGATCAACTCATCAAAGCGTATATTCCAACTCCGAGATGTTTGCACCAGTCCACAGATAGATCGTTGGAGCTTGCATATTTAGTTAACACCTTTAGAATCGACAAAACCTTCTAGTTGCATCGTATACAACTCTTCTTTAATAAATCCATTAAGGAATGCAGTTTTGTTTATCCATTTGCCAGATTTCATAAAATGCGGCAATAGCTAACATGATTCGGACAGACTTAAGCATAGATACGAGTGAGAAAAACTCATCGTAGTCAACACCTTGAACTTGTCGAAAACTTTTGCGACAATTCTAGCTTTGTAGATAGTAACACTACTATCAGCGTCCGTCTTCCTCTTGAAGATCCATTTATTTTCTATGGCTTGCCGATCATCGGGCAAATCCATCAAAGTCCATACTTTGTTCTCATACATGGATCATATCTCAGATTTCATGGCCTCAAACCATTTCGCGGAATCTGGGCTCATCATCGCTTCCTTATAGTTCGTAGGTTCATCATGATCTAGTAGCATGACTTCCAGAGAAGGATTACCGTACCACTCTGGCGTGGATCTTACTCTGGTTTACCTACAAGGTTCGGTAGTAACTTGATCTGAAGTTACATGATCATCATCATTAGCTTCCTCACTAATTGGTGTAGGTGTCACAGAAACAGTTTTCTGTGATGTACTACTTTCCAATAAGGGAGCAGGTACAGTTACCTCGTCAAGTTCTACTTTCCTCCCACTCACTTCTTTCGAGAGAAACTCCTTCTCCAGAAAGTTTCCGAATTTTAGCAACAAAAGTCTTGCCTTCGGATCTGTGATAGAAGGTGTATCCAATAGTTTCCTTTGGATATCCTATGAAGACGCACTTCTCCGATTTGAGTTTGAGCTTATCAGGATGAAACTTTTTCATATAAGCATCGCAACCCCAAATTTTAAGAAACGACAGCTTAGGTTTCTTGCCAAACCATAGTTCACACGGTGTCGTCTCAACGGATTTAGATGGTGCCCTATTTAACGTGAATGCAGCTGTCTCTAATGCATAACCCCAAAACGATAGTGGTAGATCGGTAAGATACATCATAGATTGCACTATATCCAATAAAGTACGGTTATGACGTTAGGACACACCATTATGCTGTGGTGTTCCATGTGGCATGATTTTGTGAAACTATTCCACATTGTTTTAATTGAAGACCAAACTCGTAACTCAAATATTTTACCTCTACGATCATATAGTAGAAACTTTTATTTTCTTGTCACGATGATTTTCCACTTCACTCTGAAATTCTTTGAACTTTTCAAATGTTTCAGACTTATGTTTCATCAAGTAGATATACTCATATCTGCTCAAATCATCTGTGAAGATCAGAAAATAATGATACCTGTCGCGAGCCTCAATATTCATCGGACCACATACATCAGTATGTATGATTTCCAACAAATCTGTTGCTCGCTCCATTTTTCCGAAGAACGGAGTTTTAGTCATCTTGCCCAAAAGGCATGGTTCGCAAGCATCAAGTGATTCATAATCAAGTGATTTCGAAAGCCCATCAGCATGGAGTTTCTTCATGCTCTTTATACCAATATGACCTAAACGGCAGTGCCACAAATAAGTTGCACTATGATTATTAACTTTGAATCTTTTTGGTTTCAATATTATAAATATGTGTATCACTATGATCGAGATCCAACGAATTTGTTTCATTGGGTGTATGACCATCGAAGGTTTTATTCATGTAAACAGAACAACAATTATTCTCTGACTTTAATGAATAACCGTATTGCAATAAACATGATCAAATCATATTCACGCTCAACGCAAAAACAAATAACACTTATTTCAGTTCAACACTGATCCCGAAAGTATAGGGGAGTGTGCGATGATGATCATATCAATCTTGGAACTACTTCCAACACACATCGTCACTTCACCCTTAACTAGTCTCTGTTTATTCTGCAACTCCCGTTTCGAGTTACTAATCTTAGCAACTGAACTAGCATCAAATACTTAGGGGTTGCTATAAACACTAGTATAGTACACATCAATAACATGTATATCAAATATACTTATGTTCACTTTGCCATCCTACTTATCCGCCAATCACTTGGGGTAGTTCCGCTTCCAGTGACCAGTCCCTTTGCAGTAGAATCACTTAGTCTCAGGCTTAGGATCAGACTTGGGCTTCTTCACTTGAGCAGCAACTTGCTTGCCGTTCTTCTTGAAGTTCCCCTTCTTCCCTTTGCCCTTTTCTTGAAACTAGTGGTCTTGTCAACCATCAACACTTGATGTTTTTCTTGATTTCTACCTTCGTTGATTTCAGCATCACGAAGAGCTTGGGAGTTGTTTCCGTTATCCCTTGCATATTATAGTTCATCACGAAGTTCTACTAACTTAGTGATGATGACTAGAGAATTCTGTCAATCATTGTCTTATCTGGAAGATTAACTCCCACTTGATTCAAGTGACTGTAGTACCCAGACAATCTGAGCACATGCTCACTAGTTGAGCGATTCTCCTCCATCTTTTTAGCTATAGAACTTGCTGGAGACTTCATGTCTCTCAACTCGGGTATTTGCTTGAAATATTAACTTCAACTCCTGGAACATCTCATATGGTCCATGACGTTCAAAACGTCTTTGAAATCCCGATTCTAAGCCATTAAGCATGGTGCACTAAACTATCAAGTAGTCATCATATTGAGCTAGCCAAACGTTCATAACGTCTGTATCTGCTCCTGCAATAGGTCTGTCACCTAGCGGTGCATCAAGGACATAATTCTTCTGTGTAGCAATGAGGATAAACCTCAGATCACGGATCCAATCCGCATCATTGCTACTAACATCTTTCAACACAATTTTCTCTAGGAACATATCAAAAATAAACACAGGGAAGCAACAACGCGAGCTATTGATCTACAACATAATTTGCAAAATACTACCAGGACTAAGTTCATGATAAATTTAAGTTCAATTTAATCATATTACTTAAGAACTCCCACTTAGATAGACATCCCTCTAATCCTCTAAGTTATCACGTGATCCAAATTAACTAAACCATAACCGATCATCACGTGAGTTGGAGTAGTTTTCAATGGTGAACATCGTTATGTTGATCATATCTACTATATGATTCACGCTCGACCTTTCGGTCTCCGTGTTCCGAGGCCATATCTGTATATGCTTGGCTCGTCAAGTATAACCTGAGTATTCTGCGTGTGCAACTGTTTTGCACCCGTTGTATTTGGACGTAGAGCTTATCACACCCGATCATCACGTGGTGTCTGGGCACGACGAACTTTGGCAACGGTGCATACTCAGGGAGAACACTTATTGATAATTTAGTGAGAGATCTTCTTATAATGCTACCGTCAATCAAAGCAAGATAAGATGCATAAAAGGATAAACATCACATGCAATCAATATAAGTGATATGATATGGTCATCATCATCTTGTGCTTGTGATCTCCATCTCCGAAGCACCGTCATGATCACCATCGTCACCGGCGCGACACCTTGATCTCCATCGTAGCATCGTTGTCGTCTTGCCAATCTTATGCTTCCACGACTATCACTACCGCTTAGTAATAAAGTAAAGCATTACATCGTGATTGCATTGCATACAATAAAGCGACAACCATATGGCTCCTGCCAGTTGCCGATAACTCGGTTACAAAACATGATCATCTCATACAATAAAATCAGCATCATGCCTTGACCATATCACATCACAACCGACCCTGCAAAAACAAGTTAGACGTCTTCTACTTTGTTGTTGCAAGTTTTACGTGGCTGCTACGGGCTTAAGTAAGAACTCATCTCACCTACGCATCAAAACCACAACGATAGTTCGTCAAATAGACTCCGTTTTAACCTTCTCAAGGACCGGGCGTAGTCACACTTGGTTCAACTAAAGTTGGAGAGACAGTCTTCCGCAAGCCATCTATGTGCAAAGCACGTCGAGGGAACCGGTCTCGCGTAAGAGTACGCGTAAGGTTGGTCCGGATCGTCTCGTCCAACAATACCGCTGAACCAAAGTATGACATGCTGGTAGGCGGTATGACTCGTATCGCCCACAACTCACTTGTGTTCTACTCGTGCAAATAACATCAAACCATAAAACCTAGGCTCGGATGCCACTGTTGGGGAACGCAGTAATTTCGAAAATTTTCCTACGCACACGCAAGATCATGGTGATGCACAGCAACGAGAGGGGAGAGTGTTATCTACGTACCAACGCAGACTGACTGCGGAAGCGATCACACAACGTAGAGGAAGTAGTCGTACGTCTTCTTCCCGATCCGACCGATCCAAGCACCGTTACTCCGGCACCTCCGAGTTCTTAGCACATGTTCAGCTCGATGACGTTCCTCAGGCTCCGATCCAGCAAAGCGTCGAGGAAGAGTTCCGTCAGCATGACGGCGTGATGACGATCTTGATGTACTACCGACGCAGGGCTTCGCCTAAGCACTGTAACGGTATGATCGAGGTGGAATTTGGTGGCAAGGGGCACCGCACACGGCTAAGGAACGATCTCAAGGATCAACTTATCTGTTTTGGGTTGTCCCCTGCCCCCGTATATAAAGGTTGGAGGAGGGGGGCCGGCCGGCCAGGGAGAGGGAGGCGCAGGGGGAGTCCTACTCCTACCGGGAGTAGGACTCCCCCCTCCAATCCTATTCCAATTAGGACTCTCCGGGAAAAAAGGAGAGAGAAGGGGGGTCGGCCCCTTATCCTAGTCCTACTAGGACTTGGGGAAAGGGGGGCGCCGGCCAGCTATGGGCTGCCCCTTTTCTCTTTTTTCCACTAAGGCCCAATAGGCCCATTAGTCTCCCGGGGGGTTCCGGTAACCCTCCCGGTATTCCGGTAAAATCCCAATTTCACCCGGAACACTTCCTATGTCCAAACATAGGCTTCCAATATATCAATCTTTACGTCTCGACCATTTCGAGACTCCTCGTCATGTCCGTGATCTCATCCGGGACTCCGAACAACCTTCGGTACATCAAAATGCATAAACTCATAATAACTGTCATCGTAACGTTAAGCGTGCGGACCCTACGGTTCGAGAACAATGTAGACATGACCGAGACACGTCTCCGGTCAATAACCAATAGCGGGACCTGGATGCCCATATTGGCTCCTACATATTCTACGAAGATCTTTATCGGTCAGACCGCATAACAACATACGTTGTTCCCTTTGTCATCGGTATGTTACTTGCCCGAGATTCGATCGTCGGTATCCAATACCTAGTTCAATCTCGTTACTGGCAAGTCTCTTTACTCGTTCCGTAATACATCATATCACAACTAACATATTAGTTGCAGTGCTTGCAAGGCTTATGTGATGTGCATTACCGAGAGGGCCCAGAGATACCTCTCCGACAATCGGAGTGACAAACCCTAATCTCGAAATACGCCAACCCAACATCTACCATTGGAGACACCTGTAGTACTCCTTTATAATCACCCAGTTACGTTGTGACGTTTGGTAGTACCCAAAGTGTTCCTCCGGTAAACAGGAGTTGCATAATCTCATAGTTATAGGAACATGTATAAGTCATGAAGAAAGCAATAGCAACATACTAAACGATCGGGTGCTAAGCTAATGGAATGGGTCATGTCAATCAGATCATTCAACTAATGATGTGACCTCGTTAATCAAATAACAACTCTTTGTTCATGGTTAGGAAACATAACCATCTTTGATTAACGAGCTAGTCAAGTAGAGGCATACTAGTGACACTCTGTTTGTCTATGTATTCACACATGTATTATGTTTCCGGTTAATACAATTCTAGCATGAATAATAAACATTTATCATGATATAAGGAAATAAATAATAACTTTATTATTGCCTCTAGGGCATATTTCCTTCAGTCTCCCACTTGCATTAGAGTCAATAATCTAGTTTCACATCGCCATGTGATTTAACAGCAATAGTTCACATCACCATGTGATTAACACCCATAGTTCACATCGTCATGTGACCAACACTCAAAGGGTTTACTAGAGTCAGTAATCTAATTCACATCTCTATGTGATTAACACCCAAAGAGTACTAAGGTGTGATCATGTTTTGCTTGTGAGATAATTTTAGTCAACGGGTCTGTCACATTCAGATCCGTAAGTATTTTGCAAAATTCTATGTCTATAATGCTCTGCATGGAGCTACTCTAGCTAATTGCTCCCACTTTCAATATGTATCCAGATTGAGACTTTAGATTCATCTGGATCAGTGTCAAAAACTTGCATTGACGTAACCCTTTACGACGAACCTTTTTGTCACGTCCATAATCGAGAAACATATCCTTATTTTACTAAGGATAATTCTGACCGCTGTCCAGTGATCTACTCCTAGATCACTATCGTACTCCCTTGCCAAATCAGTGCAGGGTATACAATAAATCTGATACACAGCATGGCATACTTTATAGAACCTATGAATGAGGCATAGGGAATGACTTTCATTCTCTTTCTATCTTCTGCCGTGGTCGGGGTTTGAGTCTTTACTCAACTTCACACCTTGTAACACAGGCAAGAAACTTTTTTCTTTGACTGTTCCATTTTGAACTACTTCAAAATCTTGTCAAGGTATGTACTTATTGAAAAACTTATCAAGCGTCTTGATCTATGTCTATAGATCTTGAAGCTCAATATGTAAGCAGCTTTACCGAAGTCTTTCTTTGAAAAACTCCTTTCAAACACTCCTTTTATGCTTTACAGAATAATTCTACATTATTTCCGATCAACAATATGTCATTCACATATACTTATCAGAAATGCTGTAGTGCTCCCACTCACTTTCTCGTAAATACAGGCTTCACCGCAAGTCTGTATAAAACTATATGCTTTGATCAACTCATCAAAGCGTATATTCCAACTCCGAGATGTTTGCACCAGTCCACAGATAGATCGTTGGAGCTTGCATATTTAGTTAACACCTTTAGAATCGACAAAACCTTCTAGTTGCATCGTATACAACTCTTCTTTAATAAATCCATTAAGGAATGCAGTTTTGTTTATCCATTTGCCAGATTTCATAAAATGCGGCAATAGCTAACATGATTCGGACAGACTTAAGCATAGATACGAGTGAGAAAAACTCATCGTAGTCAACACCTTGAACTTGTCGAAAACTTTTGCGACAATTCTAGCTTTGTAGATAGTAACACTACTATCAGCGTCCGTCTTCCTCTTGAAGATCCATTTATTTTCTATGGCTTGCCGATCATCGGGCAAATCCATCAAAGTCCATACTTTGTTCTCATACATGGATCATATCTCAGATTTCATGGCCTCAAACCATTTCGCGGAATCTGGGCTCATCATCGCTTCCTTATAGTTCGTAGGTTCATCATGATCTAGTAGCATGACTTCCAGAGAAGGATTACCGTACCACTCTGGCGTGGATCTTACTCTGGTTTACCTACAAGGTTCGGTAGTAACTTGATCTGAAGTTACATGATCATCATCATTAGCTTCCTCACTAATTGGTGTAGGTGTCACAAAAACAGTTTTCTGTGATGTACTACTTTCCAATAAGGGAGCAGGTACAGTTACCTCGTCAAGTTCTACTTTCCTCCCACTCACTTCTTTCGAGAGAAACTCCTTCTCCAGAAAGTTTCCGAATTTTAGCAACAAAAGTCTTGCCTTCGGATCTGTGATAGAAGGTGTATCCAATAGTTTCCTTTGGATATCCTATGAAGACGCACTTCTCCGATTTGAGTTTGAGCTTATAAGGATGAAACTTTTTCATATAAGCATCGCAACCCCAAATTTTAAGAAACGACAGCTTAGGTTTCTTGCCAAACCATAGTTCACACGGTGTCGTCTCAACGGATTTAGATGGTGCCCTATTTAACGTGAATGCAGCTGTCTCTAATGCATAACCCCAAAACGATAGTGGTAGATCGGTAAGATACATCATAGATTGCACTATATCCAATAAAGTACGGTTATGACGTTAGGACACACCATTATGCTGTGGTGTTCCATGTGGCATGATTTTGTGAAACTATTCCACATTGTTTTAATTGAAGACCAAACTCGTAACTCAAATATTTTACCTCTACGATCATATAGTAGAAACTTTTATTTTCTTGTCACGATGATTTTCCACTTCACTCTGAAATTCTTTGAACTTTTCAAATGTTTCAGACTTATGTTTCATCAAGTAGATATACTCATATCTGCTCAAATCATCTGTGAAGATCAGAAAATAATGATACCTGTCGCGAGCCTCAATATTCATCGGACCACATACATCAGTATGTATGATTTCCAACAAATCTGTTGCTCGCTCCATTTTTCCGAAGAACGGAGTTTTAGTCATCTTGCCCAAAAGGCATGGTTCGCAAGCATCAAGTGATTCATAATCAAGTGATTTCGAAAGCCCATCAGCATGGAGTTTCTTCATGCTCTTTATACCAATATGACCTAAACGGCAGTGCCACAAATAAGTTGCACTATGATTATTAACTTTGAATCTTTTTGGTTTCAATATTATAAATATGTGTATCACTATGATCGAGATCCAACGAATTTGTTTCATTGGGTGTATGACCATCGAAGGTTTTATTCATGTAAACAGAACAACAATTATTCTCTGACTTTAATGAATAACCGTATTGCAATAAACATGATCAAATCATATTCACGCTCAACGCAAAAACAAATAACACTTATTTCAGTTCAACACTGATCCCGAAAGTATAGGGGAGTGTGCGATGATGATCATATCAATCTTGGAACTACTTCCAACACACATCGTCACTTCACCCTTAACTAGTCTCTGTTTATTCTGCAACTCCCGTTTCGAGTTACTAATCTTAGCAACTGAACTAGCATCAAATACTTAGGGGTTGCTATAAACACTAGTATAGTACACATCAATAACATGTATATCAAATATACTTATGTTCACTTTGCCATCCTACTTATCCGCCAATCACTTGGGGTAGTTCCGCTTCCAGTGACCAGTCCCTTTGCAGTAGAATCACTTAGTCTCAGGCTTAGGATCAGACTTGGGCTTCTTCACTTGAGCAGCAACTTGCTTGCCGTTCTTCTTGAAGTTCCCCTTCTTCCCTTTGCCCTTTTCTTGAAACTAGTGGTCTTGTCAACCATCAACACTTGATGTTTTTCTTGATTTCTACCTTCGTTGATTTCAGCATCACGAAGAGCTTGGGAGTTGTTTCCGTTATCCCTTGCATATTATAGTTCATCACGAAGTTCTACTAACTTAGTGATGATGACTAGAGAATTCTGTCAATCATTGTCTTATCTGGAAGATTAACTCCCACTTGATTCAAGCGACTGTAGTACCCAGACAATCTGAGCACATGCTCACTAGTTGAGCGATTCTCCTCCATCTTTTTAGCTATAGAACTTGCTGGAGACTTCATGTCTCTCAACTCGGGTATTTGCTTGAAATATTAACTTCAACTCCTGGAACATCTCATATGGTCCATGACGTTCAAAACGTCTTTGAAATCCCGATTCTAAGCCATTAAGCATGGTGCACTAAACTATCAAGTAGTCATCATATTGAGCTAGCCAAACGTTCATAACGTCTGTATCTGCTCCTGCAATAGGTCTGTCACCTAGCGGTGCATCAAGGACATAATTCTTCTGTGTAGCAATGAGGATAAACCTCAGATCACGGATCCAATCCGCATCATTGCTACTAACATCTTTCAACACAATTTTCTCTAGGAACATATCAAAAATAAACACAGGGAAGCAACAACGCGAGCTATTGATCTACAACATAATTTGCAAAATACTACCAGGACTAAGTTCATGATAAATTTAAGTTCAATTTAATCATATTACTTAAGAACTCCCACTTAGATAGACATCCCTCTAATCCTCTAAGTTATCACGTGATCCAAATTAACTAAACCATAACCGATCATCACGTGAGTTGGAGTAGTTTTCAATGGTGAACATCATTATGTTGATCATATCTACTATATGATTCACGCTCGACCTTTCGGTCTCCGTGTTCCGAGGCCATATCTGTATATGCTTGGCTCGTCAAGTATAACCTGAGTATTCTGCGTGTGCAACTGTTTTGCACCCGTTGTATTTGGACGTAGAGCTTATCACACCCGATCATCACGTGGTGTCTGGGCACGACGAACTTTGGCAACGGTGCATACTCAGGGAGAACACTTCTTGATAATTTAGTGAGAGATCATCTTATAATGCTACCGTCAATCAAAGCAAGATAAGATGCATAAAAGGATAAACATCACATGCAATCAATATAAGTGATATGATATGGTCATCATCATCTTGTGCTTGTGATCTCCATCTCCGAAGCACCGTCATGATCACCATCGTCACCGGCGCGACACCTTGATCTCCATCGTAGCATCGTTGTCGTCTTGCCAATCTTATGCTTCCACGACTATCACTACCGCTTAGTAATAAAGTAAAGCATTACATCGTGATTGCATTGCATACAATAAAGCGACAACCATATGGCTCCTGCCAGTTGCCGATAACTCGGTTACAAAACATGATCATCTCATACAATAAAATCAGCATCATGCCTTGACCATATCACATCACAACCGACCCTGCAAAAACAAGTTAGACGTCTTCTACTTTGTTGTTGCAAGTTTTACGTGGCTGCTACGGGCTTAAGTAAGAACTCATCTCACCTACGCATCAAAACCACAACGATAGTTCGTCAAATAGACTCCGTTTTAACCTTCTCAAGGACCGGGCGTAGTCACACTTGGTTCAACTAAAGTTGGAGAGACAGTCTTCCGCAAGCCATCTATGTGCAAAGCACGTCGAGGGAACCGGTCTCGCGTAAGAGTACGCGTAAGGTTGGTCCGGATCGTCTCGTCCAACAATACCGCTGAACCAAAGTATGACATGCTGGTAGGCGGTATGACTCGTATCGCCCACAACTCACTTGTGTTCTACTCGTGCAAATAACATCAAACCATAAAACCTAGGCTCGGATGCCACTGTTGGGGAACGCAGTAATTTCGAAAATTTTCCTACGCACACGCAAGATCATGGTGATGCACAGCAACGAGAGGGGAGAGTGTTATCTACGTACCAACGCAGACTGACTGCGGAAGCGATCACACAACGTAGAGGAAGTAGTCGTACGTCTTCTTCCCGATCCGACCGATCCAAGCACCGTTACTCCGGCACCTCCGAGTTCTTAGCACATGTTCAGCTCGATGACGTTCCTCAGGCTCCGATCCAGCAAAGCGTCGAGGAAGAGTTCCGTCAGCACGACGGCGTGATGACGATCTTGATGTACTACCGACGCAGGGCTTCGCCTAAGCACTGTAACGGTATGATCGAGGTGGAATTTGGTGGCAAGGGGCACCGCACACGGCTAAGGAACGATCTCAAGGATCAACTTATCTGTTTTGGGTTGTCCCCTGCCCCCGTATATAAAGGTTGGAGGAGGGGGGCCGGCCGGCCAGGGAGAGGGAGGCGCAGGGGGAGTCCTACTCCTACCGGGAGTAGGACTCCCCCCTCCAATCCTATTCCAATTAGGACTCTCCGGGAAAAAAGGAGAGAGAAGGGGGGTCGGCCCCTTATCCTAGTCCTACTAGGACTTGGGGAAAGGGGGGCGCCGGCCAGCTATGGGCTGCCCCTTTTCTCTTTTTTCCACTAAGGCCCAATAGGCCCATTAGTCTCCCGGGGGGTTCCGGTAACCCTCCCGGTATTCCGGTAAAATCCCAATTTCACCCGGAACACTTCCTATGTCCAAACATAGGCTTCCAATATATCAATCTTTACGTCTCGACCATTTCGAGACTCCTCGTCATGTCCGTGATCTCATCCGGGACTCCGAACAACCTTCGGTACATCAAAATGCATAAACTCATAATAACTGTCATCGTAACGTTAAGCGTGCGGACCCTACGGTTCGAGAACAATGTAGACATGACCGAGACACGTCTCCGGTCAATAACCAATAGCGGGACCTGGATGCCCATATTGGCTCCTACATATTCTACGAAGATCTTTATCGGTCAGACCGCATAACAACATACGTTGTTCCCTTTGTCATCGGTATGTTACTTGCCCGAGATTCGATCGTCGGTATCCAATACCTAGTTCAATCTCGTTACTGGCAAGTCTCTTTACTCGTTCCGTAATACATCATATCACAACTAACATATTAGTTGCAGTGCTTGCAAGGCTTATGTGATGTGCATTACCGAGAGGGCCCAGAGATACCTCTCCGACAATCGGAGTGACAAACCCTAATCTCGAAATACGCCAACCCAACATCTACCATTGGAGACACCTGTAGTACTCCTTTATAATCACCCAGTTACGTTGTGACGTTTGGTAGTACCCAAAGTGTTCCTCCGGTAAACAGGAGTTGCATAATCTCATAGTTATAGGAACATGTATAAGTCATGAAGAAAGCAATAGCAACATACTAAACGATCGGGTGCTAAGCTAATGGAATGGGTCATGTCAATCAGATCATTCAACTAATGATGTGACCTCGTTAATCAAATAACAACTCTTTGTTCATGGTTAGGAAACATAACCATCTTTGATTAACGAGCTAGTCAAGTAGAGGCATACTAGTGACACTCTGTTTGTCTATGTATTCACACATGTATTATGTTTCCGGTTAATACAATTCTAGCATGAATAATAAACATTTATCATGATATAAGGAAATAAATAATAACTTTATTATTGCCTCTAGGGCATATTTCCTTCAGTGTCATCGTTGTCGATATATACCCCCTCCCGATAGCTTACTATGATTAGGTAGCTAGTTCTACGTTTGGCACTAATATATCCATCTGTCATGTTTGAATAATAATTGCATGTTGTAAATATTTGTAGAAACTACGGACACCGCCCTAGACGAAGCAACAAAAGAAGCGTTGTTGAGGGAGATAATCGCACAAGGAAGTGATGCCGTCTCGTACTATCTCAACAAAACCGATGGTCTGGAAGGAGAGGGTGAACAAGCTGGCTACGGTGACCTAATGCCGGTGCAAGAAGAAGAACATGAGGATGGCTTCGGTGACCCAATGCCGGTGCAAGAAGGAGACCGTGATGACGGCTCCGGTGACCGAACCGAGTCCGGCCAGGTATATATATTAGTTAAGCCTATGCTGACTAGCTGATTGATGCATTCATTGTTTTGGTATGTACACATATTAATTAAGTCTTTGTTCTTTTTTCTAGCCCTCCGGATCGAGCACAACTTCGGTAAAGAGACAAGGCCCGAAGAAAAAGTTGAGCTCGGATGAAAAGCTTGAGATCACAGCAATCGCGCCGGACGGCCAACCTATTGAACCCCTCCGGACAAAGAACGCATTTGTTGCTCAGTGCGGGGTTCTGGTTAGGGACAAGATCCCAATAAGCATCCAGCAATGGTTTAAGCCGGCTACAGAAGACCCTGAGGTGTCTTATGTCAATGATATGCAGAAAAATGATCTTTGGACTGAGCTGAAGTCAAATTTCACCCTATCGCCAGAGGATAATCCAGAGAACCCAATTAAAGAGAAATTAATCAAGTCTTTTGCTCTGAAGAGGATGGCGGATCTATTCAGGAGGTGGAAGAAAGAGCTGAATAGGTTTGTCGATAAAAAAAGAGACACCAGAATTCAAGGGCAGATATGAGAAGATCAGAGATCACTGGGCCGCATTTGTGGCCTACAAGACATTGGAAAAGAGTCAGAAGATGTCGGCGACAAACAAGCAAAATGCTGCGAAGAAGAAGCTTCACCATCGCACGGGGTCAGGTGGCTACAACGTAGCCCGGCCTAAGTGGTCCAAGGTTGAGAATGATTTGCTTGCAAAAGGGATCGAACCGGAGACAATGAGCTGGCCAGACCGTTGCCGGACTTGGTTCTTCGGGGCTGGAGGAACCTTGGACCCTGAAACAGGGAAGTGCATTTGGACGAACGAACAAATGGACATACCAGTCAGTAAGCTTAAGCAGTATATCGAGGCAGCGCAGGAAGGGACGTTCTTTCCAGACAGAGAGCACGACGAGCTCACAATGGCCCTCGGGAATCCTGAGCACCCTGGACGGACACGGGGCACGCCAGGCTCCGTTCCGTGGAAGGTTGGGTTTCCGGACGCAGGTGGTTACAAATCCCATGAGAGGAGGAAAAAAGTGCAGCAGACCGAACTGCAGGCGCTGCATGCAAGGGTACAAGCGATAGAGGAACGAGAAGCAAATCGCAGCAAACGTACTGCCGAAGCCTCCCCCGAAGCTACCCCGCCATCTCAGCGCAGAAGCAGCGTGGCTTCCACCGAGCTGCTTCAGCCGGAGCATGCCTTGACGGCTCCTGCCAGCTATCCTGTGGATGCTATAACGGAGTCTCAAAATTGCCACCTTATGACGCAATGGATGAATTTGAAGGTCAAGGCGGCTGTTGGCTCTATTTATCCTACTGAACCCGGCGCAACTTTTCACTGCCGGCCGATTCCAGAAGGATATGCTAGGGTGATGGTGGATGAGATAATGGAGGGATTTGAGGACCTCCAGCTTGACCACCCTACCGGTGAAGGGGAGACTCGGCTGGGGTCTGCTCTGAAGACTCCATGCCTATGGCGGAAGGACCTCATCAACCTTTCAAACTGGACGCCTCCGCCTCCTCCTCCTCCTCCGACGAGTCAGGGCACTCCGCCTCCGCCACCGCCTCCTCCTCCGGCGAGTGACGATCAGGGCCCTCGGCCGGCTCCTTCTCCGGCGCGTGGCGGCACTCCGCCTCCGTCTCCGCCTGCGCCGACGCGCCCGAGCAGCCAGCCTCCTCCTTCTCCACCTCGTCAGCAAGGGCGGAAGAGACCTGCCGCCGCTCCAGCTGCTCCGGCGGGTCGTAGTCCTTCTCCTCCGCCTCTTAAGCAAGTAAAGAAGACAACCGCTTCGTCTGCTCGGTCGGCGTCTAGCAGTACAACCAGAGGCGGGAGGACATACAGATTCGGCCCTTCTCTGAAGACTCCAGAGAAGTTACCATACGAGAGGACCCAGGAGGAGAACGTCGAGATCGCGCGAGAAGACGTGAGGAAATTCTTTGAAGGGGTGAAAGCAAAGAAACATCCACCTCCGGAGGAGAAGGTAGATCGGGTGAAAGTGAAGCGCACTCTGGCTGCCCTGACAAAACCACCGAAGTCTGATCCGTCGAAAGGAAACTATGACCGCATTATTGGAAAGGAATTTGCCGAAGCGGAGCGGTCGGGAAGTACTGTCAGTGATCAAAGGCTGAAAGAACGGCGAGCTGGGAAAAAAATTGCCCAGCTCGGCAAACAAGCGAAGCAATCATGCCCCCCGCTCAAGGTGCCTAGCCACAACGTCGCTAATGATCCGAGGATGGTGCCCGGTTATAGCAATCTTGCAGATTACCTGCCCGACGAAGTACATTATGAACCGATGGAGATGCAGATACAAAGATACGAGTACGGGAAGCCTCTCGTCAAAGATGAAAGATCTCTATCAACGATGATGCGAAGATTGCATGATTGGTACTTGAAAATCTGCAGAGACTCTGGGGGGAGGAGTACTTTGTATTTGAAAGTTAAAAAG
Organism: Triticum monococcum; assembly: GCA_034509565.1. Lineage (NCBI taxonomy): Eukaryota > Viridiplantae > Streptophyta > Magnoliopsida > Poales > Poaceae > Triticum > Triticum monococcum. The sequence continues at coordinate 779,908,809 of CM067847.1, forward strand.
GAGCATGACCTCGTTGGAATTGATCTGTTGCCTGTTCCATTTGAGGAGTTCTATCAGTTTTTCAATCAATTGGCCCTCGATAAAACAACGGTCACCTGCTACTGTCTGTAAGTAGTACTACTTCTGTCATTAAGTTTCTCTATATAGCTTAGCTCTTTCATTGCATGTATTTATAATCATCCTCACTATATTATGCAGATTGAAGATCGTCGAATTGAAGAAAAGGCAAGTCGGTGATATTGGGTTCATTAACACATATCTCATAGATGCAACTCAGGTTAAATTTCATGCCGCGGAAACCGAGGCCAGCATGCTACAATCATTGATAATAAATCAAAACAAAGATATAATACTCTTTCCTTACAACTTCAAGTGAGTGTTATTGTCTTGTGTGTATTCGGTTTCCCTTATATATTAGTCAAGGTTATAGTAATGTAATTGATGAGTTATGCATGCGTGTGCAGTTTCCACTATATTCTCCTACATATTAAGCTTGAGCAGGGACTAGTAACTGTCTTAGACTCAAGACGAAAAGATCCCAAGGACTATGCAGACATGACTCAAATACTCGAGAAGTAAGTTAAATCGATCATTATCCACCATATCAGCAACTTTGTTCATTTCCTGATATATCAAGTAATTGTATTCTTTGTCCGGCAGGGTTTGGAGAAAATTCACCAGAAAAGCTCTGGGACTGCCGAAGGAGCTGCAATTTAGACACCTGAAAGTAAGTACTAGCTATAGTAGCATTTTAAGTGCATCTACTAGTCATTCAAGCGCTAGTTTCATCAATACCATTTGGCATTCTTGCTTATCAGTTTGATTAACCTCTATTTCTTGTAAAGTGGTTGTGGCAGGAACAAGGGAATGATTTCTGTGGATACTATGTTTGCGAGTTCATCCGCCACACGACCTGTGAGCGGGGCTACACTGAGGAACAATATGAAGTACGTAAATAACAACATTCACAATTTTATTTTATTACCATCATTTGTGTTGAGTTTCATTCATATATATATGTATTAACCCCCTTCTTTAAATTAGATGTTTCGGAAGCGGGATGAACTCCTAGCACCAGCTCGCATGCGAGGAATTCAAGAGGAATTGGCGGCATTCTATCTTGACCACGTGATCCCTGAAGACGGAGAATTCTATGTTAAACCTGAGTCCGTATGATTATATTTGTAAGAGATAATTATTGTATATATGTAGCCGGTAGTGTCAGATAGATATACTAGAACTTGTTGTTCGACCAATCTCTCGGAGTAGGAGAGGTGGTCGATATCACTTCTCTCTGTATGCATATATGTTCATGACGATCTTCTGTTTCCTTCGTTTGCTTACTAGCTAGCCAGCGTGTCTAGTCCTCTCTATACGTATGTATAGTACGCAGCGTCGACCAAGCACGGACATAAGAGAGGACACTTCTCTCTATTAATTATAGCTAGCTAACACAATATATGAAACACCTAAATTAACCCCCCAAAACCCCCAACCCCCCCCCCCTTCAAAAAAAACTAAAACCCCAGCCACAGAAATGCTGACGCGTGGATGCCTATTGGTCCCGGTTGGTGCCACCAACCGGGACCAAAGGGTCTCCTGCCTGGGCTCTGCGCACTGCCCACGTGGAGGGGCTTTAGTCCCGGTTCTGGATTGAACCGGGACTAAAGGGGGGAGGTATTAGTACCGACACTTTAGTCCCGGTTCAAGAACCGGGGACTAAAGGCCCTTATGAACCGGGACTGTAGGCCCTTTTTCTACTAGTGTCTCTTGTACCCAATCTTTGTCTCGAACCTCATATTGGTACATGTGGGTTTCTAATAGTGTTGATTAGATCTTGTAGTTGATGCTAGTTGGTTTACTTGGTGGAAGATTATATGTTCAAATTGTTAATTACAAATTTATATCCTCTGATCATGACATTAATATGATTTGTGAGTAGTTCCTTTTGTTCTTGACGACATGGGAGAAGTCTTGTTATAAGTAATCATGTGAAGTTGATTTTGTTCAATGTATTGATGATGTGTTGTGTTGTTCTTCCTCTAGTGGTGTCGTGTGAATGTTGACTACATGACACATTATCATGTTTGGTCCTAGGGGAAGGCATTGTGGAATTAGTTTGTAGATGATGGGTTGCGGGAGTAATAGAAATCTAAACCCCAGTTTATGAGCTGTCCCGTAAGGGGATGTTTTGGATCCACATGTTTAATGTTATGATTAGATTTATATTAATTCTTCTCTTATAGTTGCAGATGCTTGCGATAGGGGGTAATCATAAGTAGGTTGTTTGTTCCAGTAAGAACAACACCTTAGCTCCGGTCTACCCACATATTAACTTATCAAAGCAGTGAACGCGAGTCTATGAATCATGGCGAAAGTAACTAGACAAAATTCCCTTGTGTCCTCGAGAACGTTTTAATCACTATGAAATGTACTTCCATCTTATCCTTTGCAATAAAAAGGATCGAGCCACTTTGCTTCCTCGTCTTATCCTTTGGTTACTTGTTATGAATTATACCACTATCAAACTATCTATCACACAACCGTCTTGCAACACTTGCAGAGAATATCTTACTGAAAACCGCTATTGCTTCCTTCTGCTCCTTGTTGGGTTCGACACTCTTACTTAACGAAAGGACTACTATTGATCCCTTATAATTGTGGGCCATCACAGGCGAGGAATCAGTGGAAAGTACAAATACAACCTTTTGAGGATCCTTCTTTCCAGGCTTCAATTAGGGTTCCTTGCAATTTGGACACTTTGTTTTGTGCTCATACTCATTTCGATATATGATGCCATCATTTATGCATGTGTGATATCTTACATGCAACAAATCAAGAGGGCACACGATCTTCTTCGCCTCATCGACACTACGAGGCAATAAATTCCCCTTGGAAAAAACTTTGTGTAAATATTCCAATGCAGCATCCAGGCTTGCGTCCGTTCTCTTGAATTTTGCCTTGATGTCTAGAGGTTTGAGCATGACGTGCAGGCAGGCGGGCTTGGGGTCGCAACCTTCATACAGTGGTGTTTTGGCATATATTTCTAGTTGCCCCAACTTGAGATCCCCTTTAATAGCAACTCTCTCATTTGTCGTCTTCTTCCGGAGTAGATCTTTGACATGAGGGTCCTCCAGCATTGCAACCAATGACATCTCCTGTGTGAAAGCATGATCATTTCCAGCCTGATGATCCTCTTCATGTTCAGGTGTCATTTTCATCATTTTCTACTCCCTGCATTTGTTTATTGCTTCCTCCTTCCGATGCCTCTCCTCCATCAAATGGGTCTTCCGCTTGTACATGACTCGCCGCTTCTTCATCATTGCTAGCACCATCCTCCTCCTCCTCACCATTCTTTGTCCACCGTGTATAACCTAGAATAAAATCATGACGGGGCAAGTGCACCATCACGCTGCCCATATTGGCTCCTACATATTCTACGAAGATCTTTATCGGTCAGACCGCATAACAACATACGTTGTTCCCTTTGTCATCGGTATGTTACTTGCCCGAGATTCGATCGTCGGTATCCAATACCTAGTTCAATCTCGTTACTGGCAAGTCTCTTTACTCGTTCCGTAATACATCATATCACAACTAACATATTAGTTGCAGTGCTTGCAAGGCTTATGTGATGTGCATTACCGAGAGGGCCCAGAGATACCTCTCCGACAATCGGAGTGACAAACCCTAATCTCGAAATACGCCAACCCAACATCTACCATTGGAGACACCTGTAGTACTCCTTTATAATCACCCAGTTACGTTGTGACGTTTGGTAGTACCCAAAGTGTTCCTCCGGTAAACAGGAGTTGCATAATCTCATAGTTATAGGAACATGTATAAGTCATGAAGAAAGCAATAGCAACATACTAAACGATCGGGTGCTAAGCTAATGGAATGGGTCATGTCAATCAGATCATTCAACTAATGATGTGACCTCGTTAATCAAATAACAACTCTTTGTTCATGGTTAGGAAACATAACCATCTTTGATTAACGAGCTAGTCAAGTAGAGGCATACTAGTGACACTCTGTTTGTCTATGTATTCACACATGTATTATGTTTCCGGTTAATACAATTCTAGCATGAATAATAAACATTTATCATGATATAAGGAAATAAATAATAACTTTATTATTGCCTCTAGGGCATATTTCCTTCAGTGTCATCGTTGTCGATATATACCCCCTCCCGATAGCTTACTATGATTAGGTAGCTAGTTCTACGTTTGGCACTAATATATCCATCTGTCATGTTTGAATAATAATTGCATGTTGTAAATATTTGTAGAAACTACGGACACCGCCCTAGACGAAGCAACAAAAGAAGCGTTGTTGAGGGAGATAATCGCACAAGGAAGTGATGCCGTCTCGTACTATCTCAACAAAACCGATGGTCTGGAAGGAGAGGGTGAACAAGCTGGCTACGGTGACCTAATGCCGGTGCAAGAAGAAGAACATGAGGATGGCTTCGGTGACCCAATGCCGGTGCAAGAAGGAGACCGTGATGACGGCTCCGGTGACCGAACCGAGTCCGGCCAGGTATATATATTAGTTAAGCCTATGCTGACTAGCTGATTGATGCATTCATTGTTTTGGTATGTACACATATTAATTAAGTCTTTGTTCTTTTTTCTAGCCCTCCAGATCGAGCACAACTTCGGTAAAGAGACAAGGCCCGAAGAAAAAGTTGAGCTCGGATGAAAAGCTTGAGATCACAGCAATCGCGCCGGACGGCCAACCTATTGAACCCCTCCGGACAAAGAACGCATTTGTTGCTCAGTGCGGGGTTCTGGTTAGGGACAAGATCCCAATAAGCATCCAGCAATGGTTTAAGCCGGCTACAGAAGACCCTGAGGTGTCTTATGTCAATGATATGCAGAAAAATGATCTTTGGACTGAGCTGAAGTCAAATTTCACCCTATCGCCAGAGGATAATCCAGAGAACCCAATTAAAGAGAAATTAATCAAGTCTTTTGCTCTGAAGAGGATGGCGGATCTATTCAGGAGGTGGAAGAAAGAGCTGAATAGGTTTGTCGATAAAAAAAGAGACACCAGAATTCAAGGGCAGATATGAGAAGATCAGAGATCACTGGGCCGCATTTGTGGCCTACAAGACATTGGAAAAGAGTCAGAAGATGTCGGCGACAAACAAGCAAAATGCTGCGAAGAAGAAGCTTCACCATCGCACGGGGTCAGGTGGCTACAACGTAGCCCGGCCTAAGTGGTCCAAGGTTGAGAATGATTTGCTTGCAAAAGGGATCGAACCGGAGACAATGAGCTGGCCAGACCGTTGCCGGACTTGGTTCTTCGGGGCTGGAGGAACCTTGGACCCTGAAACAGGGAAGTGCATTTGGACGAACGAACAAATGGACATACCAGTCAGTAAGCTTAAGCAGTATATCGAGGCAGCGCAGGAAGGGACGTTCTTTCCAGACAGAGAGCACGACGAGCTCACAATGGCCCTCGGGAATCCTGAGCACCCTGGACGGACACGGGGCACGCCAGGCTCCGTTCCGTGGAAGGTTGGGTTTCCGGACGCAGGTGGTTACAAATCCCATGAGAGGAGGAAAAAAGTGCAGCAGACCGAACTGCAGGCGCTGCATGCAAGGGTACAAGCGATAGAGGAACGAGAAGCAAATCGCAGCAAACGTACTGCCGAAGCCTCCCCCGAAGCTACCCCGCCATCTCAGCGCAGAAGCAGCGTGGCTTCCACCGAGCTGCTTCAGCCGGAGCATGCCTTGACGGCTCCTGCCAGCTATCCTGTGGATGCTATAACGGAGTCTCAAAATTGCCACCTTATGACGCAATGGATGAATTTGAAGGTCAAGGCGGCTGTTGGCTCTATTTATCCTACTGAACCCGGCGCAACTTTTCACTGCCGGCCGATTCCAGAAGGATATGCTAGGGTGATGGTGGATGAGATAATGGAGGGATTTGAGGACCTCCAGCTTGACCACCCTACCGGTGAAGGGGAGACTCGGCTGGGGTCTGCTCTGAAGACTCCATGCCTATGGCGGAAGGACCTCATCAACCTTTCAAACTGGACGCCTCCGCCTCCTCCTCCTCCTCCGACGAGTCAGGGCACTCCGCCTCCGCCACCGCCTCCTCCTCCGGCGAGTGACGATCAGGGCCCTCGGCCGGCTCCTTCTCCAGCGCGTGGCGGCACTCCGCCTCCGTCTCCGCCTGCGCCGACGCGCCCGAGCAGCCAGCCTCCTCCTTCTCCACCTCGTCAGCAAGGGCGGAAGAGACCTGCCGCCGCTCCAGCTGCTCCGGCGGGTCGTAGTCCTTCTCCTCCGCCTCTTAAGCAAGTAAAGAAGACAACCGCTTCGTCTGCTCGGTCGGCGTCTAGCAGTACAACCAGAGGCGGGAGGACATACAGATTCGGCCCTTCTCTGAAGACTCCAGAGAAGTTACCATACGAGAGGACCCAGGAGGAGAACGTCGAGATCGCGCGAGAAGACGTGAGGAAATTCTTTGAAGGGGTGAAAGCAAAGAAACATCCACCTCCGGAGGAGAAGGTAGATCGGGTGAAAGTGAAGCGCACTCTGGCTGCCCTGACAAAACCACCGAAGTCTGATCCGTCGAAAGGAAACTATGACCGCATTATTGGAAAGGAATTTGCCGAAGCGGAGCGGTCGGGAAGTACTGTCAGTGATCAAAGGCTGAAAGAACGGCGAGCTGGGAAAAAAATTGCCCAGCTCGGCAAACAAGCGAAGCAATCATGCCCCCCGCTCAAGGTGCCTAGCCACAACGTCGCTAATGATCCGAGGATGGTGCCCGGTTATAGCAATCTTGCAGATTACCTGCCCGACGAAGTACATTATGAACCGATGGAGATGCAGATACAAAGATACGAGTACGGGAAGCCTCTCGTCAAAGATGAAAGATCTCTATCAACGATGATGCGAAGATTGCATGATTGGTACTTGAAAATCTGCAGAGACTCTGGGGGGAGGAGTACTTTGTATTTGAAAGTTAAAAAGGAGCATGACCTCATTGGAATTGATCTGTTGCCTGTTCCATTTGAGGAGTTCTATCAGTTTTTCAATCAATTGGCCCTCGATAAAACAACGGTCACCTGCTACTGTCTGTAAGTAGTACTACTTCTGTCATTAAGTTTCTCTATATAGCTTAGCTCTTTCATTGCATGTATTTATAATCATCCTCACTATATTATGCAGATTGAAGATCGTCGAATTGAAGAAAAGGCAAGTCGGTGATATTGGGTTCATTAACACATATCTCATAGATGCAACTCAGGTTAAATTTCATGCCGCGGAAACCGAGGCCAGCATGCTACAATCATTGATAATAAATCAAAACAAAGATATAATACTCTTTCCTTACAACTTCAAGTGAGTGTTATTGTCTTGTGTGTATTCGGTTTCCCTTATATATTAGTCAAGGTTATAGTAATGTAATTGATGAGTTATGCATGCGTGTGCAGTTTCCACTATATTCTCCTACATATTAAGCTTGAGCAGGGACTAGTAACTGTCTTAGACTCAAGACGAAAAGATCCCAAGGACTATGCAGACATGACTCAAATACTCGAGAAGTAAGTTAAATCGATCATTATCCACCATATCAGCAACTTTGTTCATTTCCTGATATATCAAGTAATTGTATTCTTTGTCCGGCAGGGTTTGGAGAAAATTCACCAGAAAAGCTCTGGGACTGCCGAAGGAGCTGCAATTTAGACACCTGAAAGTAAGTACTAGCTATAGTAGCATTTTAAGTGCATCTACTAGTCATTCAAGCGCTAGTTTCATCAATACCATTTGGCATTCTTGCTTATCAGTTTGATTAACCTCTATTTCTTGTAAAGTGGTTGTGGCAGGAACAAGGGAATGATTTCTGTGGATACTATGTTTGCGAGTTCATCCGCCACACGACCTGTGAGCGGGGCTACACTGAGGAACAATATGAAGTACGTAAATAACAACATTCACAATTTTATTTTATTACCATCATTTGTGTTGAGTTTCATTCATATATATATGTATTAACCCCCTTCTTTAAATTAGATGTTTCGGAAGCGGGATGAACTCCTAGCACCAGCTCGCATGCGAGGAATTCAAGAGGAATTGGCGGCATTCTATCTTGACCACGTGATCCCTGAAGACGGAGAATTCTATGTTAAACCTGAGTCCGTATGATTATATTTGTAAGAGATAATTATTGTATATATGTAGCCGGTAGTGTCAGATAGATATACGAGAACTTGTTGTTCGACCAATCTCTCGGAGTAGGAGAGGTGGTCGATATCACTTCTCTCTGTATGCATATATGTTCATGACGATCTTCTGTTTCCTTCGTTTGCTTACTAGCTAGCCAGCGTGTCTAGTCCTCTCTATACGTATGTATAGTACGCAGCGTCGACCAAGCACGGACATAAGAGAGGACACTTCTCTCTATTAATTATAGCTAGCTAACACAATATATGAAACACCTAAATTAACCCCCCAAAACCCCCAACCCCCCCCCCCTTCAAAAAAAACTAAAACCCCAGCCACAGAAATGCTGACGCGTGGATGCCTATTGGTCCCGGTTGGTGCCACCAACCGGGACCAAAGGGTCTCCTGCCTGGGCTCTGCGCACTGCCCATGTGGAGGGGCTTTAGTCCCGGTTCTGGATTGAACCGGGACTAAAGGGGGGAGGTATTAGTACCGACACTTTAGTCCCGGTTCAAGAACCGGGGACTAAAGGCCCTTATGAACCGGGACTGTAGGCCCTTTTTCTACTAGTGCCTCTTGTACCCAATCTTTGTCTCGAACCTCATATTGGTACATGTGGGTTTCTAATAGTGTTGATTAGATCTTGTAGTTGATGCTAGTTGGTTTACTTGGTGGAAGATTATATGTTCAAATTGTTAATTACAAATTTATATCCTCTGATCATGACATTAATATGATTTGTGAGTAGTTCCTTTTGTTCTTGACGACATGGGAGAAGTCTTGTTATAAGTAATCATGTGAAGTTGATTTTGTTCAATGTATTGATGATGTGTTGTGTTGTTCTTCCTCTAGTGGTGTCGTGTGAATGTTGACTACATGACACATTATCATGTTTGGTCCTAGGGGAAGGCATTGTGGAATTAGTTTGTAGATGATGGGTTGCGGGAGTAATAGAAATCTAAACCCCAGTTTATGAGCTGTCCCGTAAGGGGATGTTTTGGATCCACATGTTTAATGTTATGATTAGATTTATATTAATTCTTCTCTTATAGTTGCAGATGCTTGCGATAGGGGGTAATCATAAGTAGGTTGTTTGTTCCAGTAAGAACAACACCTTAGCTCCGGTCTACCCACATATTAACTTATCAAAGCAGTGAACGCGAGTCTATGAATCATGGCGAAAGTAACTAGACAAAATTCCCTTGTGTCCTCGAGAACGTTTTAATCACTATGAAATGTACTTCCATCTTATCCTTTGCAATAAAAAGGATCGAGCCACTTTGCTTCCTCGTCTTATCCTTTGGTTACTTGTTATGAATTATACCACTATCAAACTATCTATCACACAACCGTCTTGCAACACTTGCAGAGAATATCTTACTGAAAACCGCTATTGCTTCCTTCTGCTCCTTGTTGGGTTCGACACTCTTACTTAACGAAAGGACTACTATTGATCCCTTATAATTGTGGGCCATCACAGGCGAGGAATCAGTGGAAAGTACAAATACAACCTTTTGAGGATCCTTCTTTCCAGGCTTCAATTAGGGTTCCTTGCAATTTGGACACTTTGTTTTGTGCTCATACTCATTTCGATATATGATGCCATCATTTATGCATGTGTGATATCTTACATGCAACAAATCAAGAGGGCACACGATCTTCTTCGCCTCATCGACACTACGAGGCAATAAATTCCCCTTGGAAAAAACTTTGTGTAAATATTCCAATGCAGCATCCAGGCTTGCGTCCGTTCTCTTGAATTTTGCCTTGATGTCTAGAGGTTTGAGCATGACGTGCAGGCAGGCGGGCTTGGGGTCGCAACCTTCATACAGTGGTGTTTTGGCATATATTTCTAGTTGCCCCAACTTGAGATCCCCTTTAATAGCAACTCTCTCATTTGTCGTCTTCTTTCGGAGTAGATCTTTGACATGAGGGTCCTGCAGCATTGCAACCAATGACATCTCCTGTGTGAAAGCATGATCATTTCCAGCCTGATGATCCTCTTCATGTTCAGGTGTCATTTTCATCATTTTCTACTCCCTGCATTTGTTTATTGCTTCCTCCTTCCGATGCCTCTCCTCCATCAAATGGGTCTTCCGCTTGTACATGACTCGCCGCTTCTTCATCATTGCTAGCACCATCCTCCTCCTCCTCACCATTCTTTGTCCACCGTGTATAACCTAGAATAAAATCATGACGGGGCAAGTGCACCATCACGCTGCCTTCGAATGGGTTGTGGAAAACTCCATTTTTGCACTTCTTACATGGACATAATATCTGCACGTCGCCCTTTTGTATCATATTTCCCACCGTGAAATTGAGGAAGCCATTCACACTTTGATCCATATTGAATCTTTCCATAGATCAAGCAGCCTACAAAGGGTATAAGTAGAGAAGAATTATATATATTACAATGAGGTCATAAAAAATTTGATGTGACCTTTGGTAAAAGTGAGACATATTGAGTGCCAAAAATTTGACGAAACGGAAATGAATCAACGTTTCGCTAAAAACACCCGCAACTCTCTAGACATTCCCTGCAATAAGAAACATAGCGTGAGCAACACAATGCAATTGATATAGCAATCACACACATATCCATCACACATGCATCCACATCGTCATGCATATATTTAACGAGAAGTTTGTTATATTTACCTAAAGAGATAAGAGAAGATTATCTCGAGCTAGTCGTTGATCAATCGCGCGGCCGGCCGACGCGTATGTAGGTTGGCGGGTACCATTAATGGAGAGTGGTGGAAAGTGTAATGCAAGTGTGTGAGTGGGTGGAGGAGAGAGTTAGCTTAGGGGAGTGTGTCTGTGTGTGTGTGTGTGAAGGCTAAGAAGCTTAATTAATGCATCACCTAGGTAAATCTAACTATCTAATTGGAATCATGAGAAAGAATTTGTTGTTTTCTCAAAAACAAGAGAAGAGAGAAGGAGGAAAGGAAGAGAGATAGCTAGATAGAGATGAATAAGCTAGGTTCACATGTGAATAGTGTTGTGACGTAATTAGTGGCATCCCGGACGTAACCAACGCCACCACTACTACATATATTTGTGGTGTGCGACGTTAGCCATGCTGGTGTTATGTGGGTCGGATAAAGGGCCCTGCTACTTGTGAGCTGCGTTGGGATTTTCTCGAAGAGGAGATGATGATGTAGTACAATAGAGATAAATATTCCACTCAGTTAAGAACCAAGGTTATCAATCCAGTAGGAGAACCACGCAACACCTCATTAGTAATACCTGCACACAAAATAATAAATACTTGCGCCCAACGCGAACAAGGGAATGCCAATATCTCGGCGGTTATCTGCAAAGATTAAATTTCGTAGTGATAGATAGATAAATAAAACACAAAATAAATAAAGTAAAAAAATTACAGCAATGTATTTTGGGATTTTAATATATGATAAAAGTAGGCATGGGGGTCATAGTTTTCATCATAGGCTTCTCTCTTGTAAATAGCATACGGTGGGTAAACAAATTACTGTTGGGCAATTGATAGAAAAACGAATAATCATGATGATATCCAAGGCAATGATCATGTATATGGGCATCACGCCCGAGACACGTAGACCGACTCCTGCCTACATCTACTGCTATTACTCCACACATCAACCGCTATCTAGCATGCATCTAGAGTATTAAGTTCATAAAGAATGGAGTAACACCTTAAGTAAGATGACATGATGTAGAAAAAGTAAATTCACGAATGAATAAACCACATCTTTTTATCCTTAATGACAACGATACAAATATGTGTCATGTCCCTTTCTGTCATTGGGATTGAGCACCGCAAGATCGAACCCATCACAAAGCACCTCTCCCATTGCAAGAAAATTCAATCTAGTTGGCCAAAGCAAACCAATAGATCTGAGAGAAATACAAAGCTATAATAATCATGCATAAAAGAGTTTAGAGAAGACTCAAATGGTATTTATGGATAATCTAATCATAAACTCATAATTCATCAGATCCCAACAAACACACCGTAAAAAGTGATTACATCGAATAGAACTCCAAAAACATCGAGGAGAACATTGTATTGAAGATCAAAGAGAGAGAAGAAGCCATCTATCTACTACCTATGGACCCATAGGTGTGTGGTAAAATACTCACACATCATCGAAAGGGCAGCAAGGTCGATGTAGAGCCCCTTCGTAGTTGATTCCTCCTCCGGCAGAGTGCCAGAAAAGGCCTCTAGATGGGATCTCTAAAGAACAAAAGCTTGCGGTGGCAGAAAAAGTATTTCGGGTGGCTTCCTGTTAGTTTCCCGATTTTAGAGAATTTATAGAGGCGGAATTAGGTCAAATGGGTGAACACGGGCCCCACCAGCCACCAGGACGCGCCCTGGTGCCTCATGGACCCCTCCTTCATTTTCTGGCTCTCTCCCGAAGCTTCCAGGGTCTCTTTTTCAGAAAAAGATCTCCAAAAGTTTTGCGGCATTCAGACTTTGTTTGATACTGATATTCTGGAAAACCAAAAACAAGCAAAAAAACAACAACTAGCACTAGGCACTAAGTTAATAAGTTAGTCCAAAAAATGATATATAAATGCTTGTAATTGCATATAAAACATCCAAGATTGATACTATAATAGCATGAAACAATCAAAAATTATAGGTACACTGGAGAGTATCACGCCTCGAAAGTGGACCCGCAAAATATATATTAGTGGCGTCATGAAAATTACCACGCCATAGCTATTAGCTTTAGTGCTGGCATTGGATGGTTTCGTGACACCGCCACTAAGTTATGCCTGGTTAGAATGTTAGGTCCCACTATTGGGGAACGTAGCAGAATTTTAAAATTTTCTACGCATCACCAAGATCAATCTATGGAGTCATCTAGCAACAAGGGAGAGGGGAGTGCATCTACATACCCTTGTAGATCGCGAGCGGAAGCGTTCAAGAGAACGGGGTTGATGGAGTCGTACTCATCGTGATCCAAATCACCGATGACCAAGCACCGAACGGACGACACCTCCGCGTTCAACACACATACAGTTGGGAAGACGTCTCCTCCAACTTGATCTAGCAAGGGGGGAGGAGGGGTTGATGGAGATCCAGCAGCACGACGGCGTGGTGGTGGAAGCAACGGTGATCTCGGCAGGGCTTCGCCAAGCTCAGGGAGAGGAAGAGGTGTCACGGGAGGGAGAGGGAGGCGCCAGGAGCTAGGGTGCGGCTGCCCTCCCCCCCCCCACTATATATAGGACCCCTAGGGGGGCGCCGGCCTAGGAGATGGGATCTCCAAGGGGGGGCGGCCAAGGGGGTGGCTTGCCCCCCAAGCCAAGTGGGGCGCCCCCCACCCCTAGGGTTTCCAACCCTAGGCGCAGGGGGGAAGCCCATGGGGGCGCACCAGCCCACCAGGGGCTGGTTCCCCTCCCACTTCAGCCCATGGGGCCCTCCGGGATAGGTGGCCCCACCCGGTGGACCCCCGGGACCCTTCCGGTGGTCCCGGTACAATACCGATTACCCCCGAAACTTTCCCGATGGCTGAAACTTGACTTCCTATATATAAATCTTCACCTCTGGACCATTCCGGAACTCCTCGTGATGTCCAGGATCTCATCAGGGACTCCGAACAACTTTCGGGTTACCGTATACTAATATCTCAACAACCCTAGCGTCACCAAACCTTAAGTGTGTAGATCCTACAGGTTCGGGAGACACGCAGACATGACCGAGACGACTCTCCGGTCAATAACCAACAGCGGGAAATGGATACCCATGTTGGCTCCCACATGCTCCTCGATGATCTCATCGGATGAACCACGATGTCGAGGATTCAATCAATCCCGTATACAATTCCCTTTGCCAATCGGTACGTTACTTGCCCGAGACTCGATCATCGGTATCCCAATACCTCGTTCAATCTCGTTACCAGCAAGTCACTTTACTCGTACCGTAATGCATGATCTCGTGATCAACCACTTGGTCACATTGAGCTCATTATGATGATGCATTACCGAGTGGGCCCAGAGATACCTCTCCTGTTGGAAATATGCCCTAGAGGCAATAACAAATTATTTATTATTATATTTCCTTGTTCATGATAATCGTTTATTATCCATGCTATAATTGTATTGATAGGAAACTCAGATACATGTGTGGATACATAGACAACACCATGTCCCTAGTAAGCCTCTAGTTGACTAGCTCGTTGATCAATAGATGGTTACGGCTTCCTGACCATGGACATTGGATATCGTTGATAACGGGATCACATCATTAGGAGCATGATGTGATGGACAAGACCCAATCCTAAGCCTAGCACAAAGATCGTGTAGTTCGTATGCTAAAGCTTTTCTAATGTCAAGTATCATTTCCTGAGACCATGAGATTGTGCAACTCCCGGATACCGTAGGAATGCTTTGGGTGTACCAAACATCACAACGTAACTGGGTGGCTATAAAGGTGCACTACGGGTATCTCCGAAAGTGTCTGTTGGGTTGGCACGAATCGAGACTGGGATTTGTCACTCCGTGTGACGGATAGGTATCTCTGGGCCCACTCGGTAGGACATCATCATAATGTGCACAATGTGACCAACGAGTTGATCACGGGATGATGTGTTACGGAACGAGTAAAGAGACTTGCCGGTAACGAGATTGAACAAGGTATCGGATACCGACGATCGAATCTCGGGCAAGTACAATACTGCTGGACAAAGGGAATTGAATACGGGATTGATTGAATCCTCGACATCGTGGTTCATCCGATGAAATCATCGTGGAACATGTGGGAGCCAACATGGGTATCCAGATCCCGCTGTTGGTTATTGGCCGGAGAGTTGTCTCGGTCATGTCTGCATGGTTCCCGAACCCGTAGGGTCTACACACTTAAGGTTCGGTGACGCTAGAGTTGTTATGGGAAATAGTATGTGGTTACCGAAGGTTGTTCGGAGTCCCGGATGAGATCCCAGACATGACGAGGAGCTCCGGAATGGTCCGGAGGTGAAGATCAGTATATTGGATGAAGGGTATTGGAGTCCGGAATTGTTCCGGGGGTACCAGGTGATGACCAGCGGGTCCGAAAGGGGTTTCGGAGGCCCCTGCAAGTGTTGGGGGCCTTATGGGCCAAGGGGAGAGGGCACATCAGCCCACTAAGGGGCTGAGCGCCCCTCCCACCCCATCTCACGTAACCAGGAGAGGTGGGGGCGCCACCCCTAGGGCAGCCGCCCCTCCCGGCTTGGGGGGCAAGTTTCCTAGGGGGTGGGGGCGCCCAAACCCATCTAGGGTTTCCCCTGTGGCCGCCGCTGTTGGAAATATGCCCTAGAGGCAATAATAAATTGATTATTATTATATTTCCTTGTTCATGATAATCGTTTATTATCCATGCTAGAATTGTATTGATAGGAAACTCAAATACATGTGTGGATGCATAGACAACACCATGTCCCTAGTAAGCCTCTAGTTGACTAGCTCGTTGATCAATAGATGGTTACGGTTTCCTGACCATGGACATTGGATGTCGTTGATAACGGGATCACATCATTAGGAGAATGATGTGATGGACAAGACCCAATCCTAAGCATAGCACTAGATCGTGTAGTTCGTATGCTAAAGATTTGCTAATGTCAAGTATCATTTCCTTAGACCATGAGATTGTGCAACTCCCGGATACCGTAGGAGTGCTTTGGGTGTGCCAAATGTCACAACGTAACTGGGTGGCTATAAAGGTACATTACAGGTATCTCCGAAAGTGTCTGTTGGGTTGGCACGAATCGAGACTGGGATTTGTCACTCCGTGTAAACGGAGAGGTATCTCTGGGCCCACTCGGTAGGACATCATCATAATGTGCATAGTGTGATCAAGGAGTTGATCACGGGATGATGTGTTACGGAACGAGTAAAGAGACTTGCCGGTAACGAGATTGAACAAGGTATCGGGATACCGACGATCGAATCTCGGGCAAGTATCGTACCGATAGACAAAGGAAATTGTATACGGGATTGATTAAGTCCTTGACATCGTGGTTCATCCGATGAGATCATCGTGGAACATGTGGGAGCCAACATGGGTATCCAGATCCCGCTGTTGGTTATTGACCGGAGAACGTCTCGGTCATGTCTGCATGTCTCCCGAACCCGTAGGGTCTACACACTTAAGGTTCGATGACGCTAGGGTTATAAAGGAAGTTAGTATGTGGTTACCGAATGTTGTTCGGAGTCCCGGATGAGATCCTGGACGTCACGAGGAGTTCCGGAATGGTCCGGAGGTAAAGATTTATATATGGGAAGTCATGTTTTGGACACCGAAAAAGTTTCGGGGTTTATCGGTAATGTACCGGGACCACCGGGAGGGTCCCGGGGGTCCACCAAGTGGGGCCACCAACCCCGGAGGCTTGCATGGGCCAAGAGTGGTGAGGGACCAGCCCCTTAGTGGGCTGGTGCGCCTCCCATAAGGTCCCATGGCGCCTAAGAGGTGGAAAGGGGGCAAACCCTAGGGGATATGGGCCTTAGGGCCCATATTGGTGCGCCTCCCTCTCCTCTCCCCCTCTTGGCCGCCCCCCTTGCTCCCCATCTAGGGCTGCCGCCCCCCTAGGGGTGGGAACCCTAGAGGGGGCGCAGCCCCTCCCCTTCCCCTATATATATGAGGCCTAGGGCTGCCCATAAAACACACGCGATTCAATCTCTCTTGGTGCAGCCCTGCGTCTCTTCTTCCTCCTCTTCTGCGGTGCTTGGCGAAGCCCTGCAGGATAGCCACGCTCCTCCATCACCACCACGCCGTTGTGCTGCTGTTGGATGAAGTCTTCCTCAACCTCTCCCTCTCTCCTTGCTGGATCAAGGCGTGGGAGACGTCACCGGGCTGTACGTGTGTTGAACGCGGAGGTGCCGTGCGTTCGGCACTTCGTCATCGGTGATTTGAATCACGACGAGTACGACTCCATCAACCCCGTTCACTTGAACGCTTCCGCTTAGCGATCTACAAGGGTATGTAGATGCACTCTCCTCCCCCTCGTTGCTAGTCTCTCCATAGATAGATCTTGGTGACACGTAGGAAAATTTTGAATTTCTGCTACGTTCCCCAACAGTGGCATCATGAGCTAGGTCTATTGCGTAGATTCTATGCACGAGTAGAACACAAAGTAGTTGTGGGCGTTGATTTTGTTCAATATGCTTGTCGTTACTAGTCTTATCTTGATTCGGCGGCATCGTGGGATGAAGCGGCCCGGACCAACCTTACACGTACTCTTACGTGAGACCGGTTCCACCGACAAACATGCACTAGTTGCATAAGGTGGCTGGCGGGTGTCTGTCTTTCCCACTTTAGTCGGATCGGATTCGATGAAAAGGGTCCTTATGAAGGGTAAATAGCAATTGGCATATCACGTTGTGGTCTTTGCGTAGGTAAGAACCGTTCTTGCTAGAAACCCATAGCAGCCACGTAAAACATGCAAACAACAATTAGAGGACGTCTAACTTGTTTTTGCAGGGTATGCTATGTGATGTGATATGGCCAAAGGATGTGATGAATGATATATGTGATGTATGAGATGATCATGTTCTCGTAATAGGAATCACGACTTGCATGTCGATGAGTATGACAACCGGCAGGAGCCATAGGAGTTGTCTTTATTTATTTATGACCTGCGTGTCAACTTAAACGTCATGTAATTACTATACTTTATTGCTAACTGTTAGCTGTAGTAGTAGAAGTAATAGTTGGCGAGACAACTTTATGAAGACACGATGATGGAGATCATGATGATGGAGATCATGGTGTCATGCCGGTGACGATGATGATCATGGAGCCCCGAAGATGGAGATCAAAAGGAGCAAAGTGATATTGGCCATATCATGTCACTATTTGATTGCATGTGATGTTTATCATGTTTATGCATCTTGTTTACTTAGAACGACGGTAGTAAATAAGATGATCCCTCATAAACAATTTCAAGAAGTGTTCTCCCCTAACTGTGCACCGTTGCTAAAGTTCGTCGTTTCGAAGCACCACGTGATGATCGGGTGTGATAGATTCTAACGTTCACATACAACGGGTGTTGACGAGCCTAGCAAGTACAGACATGGCCTCGGAACACATGCAAACACTTAGGTTGACTTGACGAGCCTAGCATGTACAGACATGGCCTCGGAACACAGAAGACCAAAAGGTTGAGCATGAGTCGTATAGAAGATACGATCAACATGAAGATGTTCACCGATGTTGACTAGTCCGTCTCACGTGATGATCGGACACGGCCTAGTTGACTCGGCTCATGTAATCACTTAGATGACTAGAGGGATGTCTATCTGAGTGGGAGTTCATAAGATGAACTTAATTATCCTGAACATAGTCAAAAGGATTTTGCAAATTATGTCGTAGCTCACGCTATAGTTCTACTATTTAGATATGTTCCTAGAGAAAAATTAGTTGAAAGTTGATAGTAGCAATTATGCGGACTAGGTCCGTAAACTGAGGATTGTCCTCATTGCTTCTTAGAAGGCTTATGTCCTTAATGCACCGCTCAGTGTGCTGAACCTCGAACGTCGTCTGTAGATGTTGCGAACATCTGACATACACGTTTTGATAACTACATGATAGTTCAGTTAAACGGTTTAGAGTTGAGGCACCAAAGACAGTTTTGAAACGTCGCGAAACATATGAGATGTTTTGAGGGCTGAAATTGGGATTTCAGGCTCGTGCCCACGTCAAGAGGTATAAGACCTCCGACGATTTTCTTAGCCTACAAACTAAGGGAGAAAAGCTCAATTGTTGAGCTTGTGCTCAGATTGTCTGAGTACAACGATCATTTGAATCGAGTGGGAGTTGATCTTCCAGATGAGATAGTGATGTTTCTCCGAAGTCATTACCACCAAGCTACTAGAGCTTCGTGATGAACTATGATATATCAGGGACATATATGATGATCCTTGAGATATTCGCGATGTTTGACACCACAAAGTAGAAATCAAGAAGGAGCATCAATTGTTGATGGTTGGTGAAACCACTAGTTTCAAGAAGGGCAAGGGCAAGAAGGGATACTTCATGAAACGGCAATGCAGCTGCTGCTCTGGTGAAGAAACCCAAGGTTGAACCCAAACCCGAGACTAAGTGCTTCTGTAATAAGAGGAACAGCCACTGGAGCAGAATTACCCTAGATACTTGGTAGATAAGAAGGCTGGCAAGGTCGATAGAAGTATATTGGATATACATTATGTTAATGTGTACTTTACTAGTACTCCTAGTAGCACCAGGGTATTAGATACCGGTTCGGTTGCTAAGTGTTAGTAACTCGAAACAAAAACTACGGAATAAACGGAGACTAGCTAAAGGTGAGCTGATGATATGTGTTGGAAGTGTTTCCAATGTTGATATGATCAAGCATCGCACGCTCCCTCTACCATCGAGACTGGTGTTTGCATTGAGCATAGACATGATTGGATTATGACTATCGCGATACGGTTATTCATTTAAGGAGAATAATGGTTACTCTGTTTATTTGAATAATACCTTCAATGGTCTTCCACCTAAAATGAATTGTTTGTTGAATCTCGATCATAGTGATACACATGTTCATGCCAAAAGATATATGAGATAGTACCACCTACTTGTGGCACTGCCACGTAAGTCATATCGGTATAAAACGCATGAAGAAGCTCCATGTTGATGGATCTTTGGGCTCACTCGTTTTGAAAAGTTTGAGGCATGCGGACCATGTCTATTGGTGTATATGCATGAAGAAACTCCATGCAAATGGACCGTTTGGACTCACTTGATTTTGAATCACTTGAGACATGCAAATCATACCACATGGGCAAGATGACTGAAAGCCTCGGTTTCAGTAAAATGGAACTGGAAAGCAACTTGTTGGAAGTAATACATTTTGATGTGTGCAGTCCAATGAGTGCTGAGGCGTGTAGTGGATATCGTTATGTTCTTACTTCACAGATGATTTGAGTAGATGTTGAGTATATTTACTTGATGAATCACGAGTCTGAATTGTTGAAAGGTTCAAGTAATTTCAGGGTGAAGTTGAAAGATCATCGTGACAAGAGGATAAAATATCTATGATATGATCATAGAGATGAATATCTGAATTACGAGTTTGGCACAGAATTAAGACATTGTGGAAATTGTTTCACCACTGATACAGCCTGGAACACCATAGAGTGATGGTGTGTCCGAACATCATAACTGCAACCTATTGGATATGATGCATACCATGATGTCTCTTATCGAATTACCACAATAGTTTATGGGTTAGGCATTAGAGACAACCACATTCACTTTAAAAAGGGGCACCACGTAATTCCGAAGAGATGACACTGTTTGAACTATGGTTTAGAGAAACCTAAGCTGTCATTTCTTAAAAGTTTGGGGCTGCGACGCTTATGTGAAAAAGTTTCAGGCTGATAAGCTCGAACCCAAAGCGGATAAATGCATCTTCATAGGACACCCAAAACAATTGGGTATACCTCCTATATCAGATCCGAAAGCAATAAAGGATTGTTTCTAGAATCGGGTCCTTTCTCGAGGAAAAGTTTCTCTCGAAAGAATTGAGTGGGAGGATGGGGAGACTTGATGAGGTTATTGAACCATCACTTCAACTAGTGTATAGCAGGGCACATCAGAGTTGTTCCTGTGGCACCTACACCAATTGAAGTGGAAGCTTATGATATTGATCATGAGATTTCGGATCAAGTCACTACCAAACCTCGTAGGATGACAAGGATGCGTACTACTTCTGATTGGTACGTAATCCTGTCATGGAAGTCATGTTGCTAGACAACAATGAACCTACGAGCTATGGAGAAGCGATGGTGGGCCCGGATTCCGATAAAT
The DNA here is from genome assembly GCA_034509565.1 of Triticum monococcum. Classification (NCBI taxonomy): domain Eukaryota; kingdom Viridiplantae; phylum Streptophyta; class Magnoliopsida; order Poales; family Poaceae; genus Triticum; species Triticum monococcum. Next base: position 779,929,785 of record CM067847.1, read on the forward strand.
GGCTCGAGGCCATAAAATCCGAGAGAGGATCCATGTATGAAAACAAAGTGTAGACTTTGGAAGGGCTACTTGATGGTCATAAGGCTGTTAGGTACAGATGGATTTTAAAAGGAAGACAGACAATGATGGTAAGTATCACCATTGAGAAAGCTCGAGTTGTCGTTAAGATGTTTCCCGACAAGTTCAAGGAGTTGACTACGATGAGACTTTCTCACACGTAGCGATGCTAAAAGTCTGTTGGAATTATGTTAGCAGTCACTGCATTATTTATGAAATCTTGCAGATAGGATGTCAAAACATTGTTTCCTCGACGATTTATGACGAAAGGTTGTATTTGATACAACCGGAAGGTTTTGTCAATCCTGAAATATGCTAATAAGTATGCAAAGCTCCAGCAATCCTTCTAAGGACTGGAGTAAGCATCTCGGAGTTGGAATGTATGCTTTGATGAGATGATCAAAGATTTTGGTGTATACAAAGTTTATGAGAAACTTGTATTTCCAAAGGAGTGAGTGGGAGCACTATAGAATTTCTGATAAGTATATGTTGTTGACATATTGTTGATCAGAAGTGACATAGAATTTCTGGAAAGCATATAGGGTTGTTTGAAAGTGTTTTTCAATTGAAAACCTGGATTAAGCTACTTGAACATTGAGCATCAAGTTCTATAAGGATAGATCAAAACGCTTAATGATACTTTCAAATGAGCACATACCTTGACGTGATCTTGAAGGTGTTCAACATGGATCAGTCAAAGAAGGAGTTCTTGCCTGAGTTGTAAGGTATGAAGTTAAGACTTAAAGCTCGACCACGGCAGAATAGAGAGAAAGGACGAAGGTCGTCCCCTATGCTTAAGACGTAGGCTCTTCAGTATGCTATGCTGTGTACCGCACCTGAAGTGTGCCTTGCCATGAGTCAGTCAAGGGGTACAAGAGTGATCCAAGAATGGATCGCACGACAACGGTCAAAGTTATCCTTAGTAACTAGTGGACTAAGGAATTTTTCTCGATTATGGAGGTGGTAAAAGAGTTCGTCATAAAGGGTTACGTCGATGCAAGCTTAACACCTATCCGGATAGCTCTGAGTAGAGATACCGGATACGTATAATGGAGCAACAATTTAGAATAGCTCCAAGTAGAACAGTTATTTGGAATAGCTCCAAATAGAACGTGGTAGCTGCATCTAGGAGATGACATAGAGATTTGTAAAGCACACACGGATCTGAAAGGTTCAGACCCGTTGACTAAAACCTCTCTCACAAGCAACATGATCAAACCTAGAACTCATTGAGTGTTAATCACATAGTGATGTGAACTAGACTACTGACTCTAGTAAACTCTTGGGTGTTAGTCACATGGCGATGTGACCTGTGAGTGTTGATCACATGGCGATGTGAACTAGATTATTGACTCTAGTGCAAGTGGGAGACTATTGGAAATATGCCCTAGAGGCAATAATAAATTGATTATTATTATATTTCCTTGTTCATGATAATCGTTTATTATCCATGCTAGAATTGTATTGATAGGAAACTCAAATACATGTGTGGATGCATAGACAACACCATGTCCCTAGTAAGCCTCTAGTTGACTAGCTCGTTGATCAATAGATGGTTACGTTTCCTGACCATGGACATTGGATGTCGTTGATAACGGGATCACATCATTAGGAGAATGATGTGATGGACAAGACCCAATCCTAAGCATAGCACTAGATCGTGTAGTTCGTATTCTAAAGATTTGCTAATGTCAAGTATCATTTCCTTAGACCATGAGATTGTGCAACTCCCGGATACCGTAGGAGTGCTTTGGGTGTGCCAAACGTTACAACGTAACTGGGTGGCTATAAAGGTACATTACAGGTATCTCCGAAAGTGTCTGTTGGGTTGGCACGAATCGAGACTGGGATTTGTCACTCCGTGTAAACGGAGAGGTATCTCTGGGCCCACTCGGTAGGACATCATCATAATGTGCACAATGTGATCAAGGAGTTGATCACGGGATGATGTGTTACGGAACGAGTAAAGAGACTTGCCGGTAACGAGATTGAACAAGGTATCATGGCTGGTGCGCCTCCCATAAGGTCCCATGGCGCCTAAGAGGTGGAAAGGAGGCAAACCCTCGGGGATATGGGCCTTAGGGCCGATATTGGTGCGCCTCCCTCTCCTCTCCCCCTCTTGGCCGCCCCCCTTGCTCCCCATCTAGGGCTGCCGCCCCCCTAGGGGTGGGAACCCTAGAGGGGGCGCAGCCCCTCCCCTTCCCTTATATATATGAGGCCTAGGGCTGCCCATAAAACACACGCGATTCAATCTCTCTTGGTGCAGCCCTGCGTCTCTTCTTCCTCCTCTTCTGCGGTGCTTGGCGAAGCCCTGCAGGATAGCCACGCTCCTCCATCACCACCACGCCGTTGTGCTGATGTTGGATGAAGTCTTCCTCAACCTCTCCCTCTCTCCTTGCTGGATCAAGGCGTGGGAGACGTCACCGGGCTGTACGTGTGTTGAACGCGGAGGTGCCGTGCGTTTGGCACTTGGTCATCGGTGATTTGAATCACGACGAGTACGACTCCATCAACCCCGTTCACTTGAACGCTTCCGCTTAGCGATCTACAAGGGTATGTAGATGCACTCTCCTCCCCCTCATTGCTAGTCTCTCCATAGATAGATCTTGGTGACACGTAGGAAAATTTTGAATTTCTGTTACGTTCCCCAACAGCCGCCCCTCCCCTAGGGAACCCTAGGGCACCTCCCCCTCCTCCCTTCCCCCTATATATAGTGAGGGAGAGAGAGGGCAGCCGCACCCTTCCCCTGGCGCAGCCCTCTCCCTCCTCCAACACCTCGTCCTCCTCCGTAGTGCTTGGTGAAGCCCTGCCGGAGAACCACGAGCTCCATCACCACCATGCCATCGTGCTGTCAGAGTTTTCCCTCAACTTCTCCTCTCCCCTTGCTGGATCAAGAAGGAGGAGACGTCCTCGGGCTGTACGTGTGTTGATCGCGGAGGTGTCGTCCGTTCGGCACTAGGATCATCAGTGATTTGGATCAAGACAAGTACGACTCCATCAACCCCGTTCACTTGAACGCTTCCGCTTAGCGATTGACAAGGGTATGTAGATGCACTCCCCTCTCCCTCGTTGCTAGATGAATCCATAGATTGATCTTGGTGATGCGTAGAAAATTTTAAATTTCCGCTACGATCCCCAACAGTGGCATCATGAGCTAGGTCTATGCGTAGTTTCTATGCACGAGTAGAACACAAAGCAGTTGTGGGCGTCGATATTGTCAATTTACTTGCCGTTACTAGTCTTATCTTGATTCGGCAGCATCGTGGGATGAAGCAGCCCGGACCGACCTTACACGTACTCTTACGTGAGACTGGTTCCACCAACTGACATGCACTAGTTGCATAAGGTGGCTAGCGGGTGTCTGTCTCTCCCACTTTAGTCGGATTGGATTCGATGAAAAGGGTCCTTATGAAGGGTAAATAGAAATTGGCATATCACGTTGTGGTTTTGGCATAGGAAAGAAACGTTCTTGCTAAGAAACCTATAGCATCCATGTAAAAATTTGCAACAACAATTAGAGGACGTCTAACTTGTTTTTGCAGCATATGCCGTGTGATGTATATGGCCAAAAGGATGTGATGAATGATATATGTGATGTATGAGATTGATCATGTTCTTGTAATAGGAATTACGACTTGCATGTCGATGAGTATGACAACCCGCAGGAGCCATAGGAGTTGTCTTAATTTATTTATGACCTGCGTGTCAACATAAACGTCATGTAATTACTTTACTTTATTGCTAAACCGTTAGCCATAGTAGTAGATGTTGGGGAACGTAGTAATTTCAAAATTTTCCTACGCACACGCAAGATCATGGTGATGCATAGCAACAAGGGGGAGAGCATGATCTACATACCCTTGTAGATCGCAACGGAAGCGTTGACACAACGTAGAGGAAGTAGTCATACGTCTTCTTCCCGATCCGACCGATCCAAGCACCGTTACTCTGGCACCTCCGAGTTCTTAGCACACGTACAGCTCGATGACGATCCCCGGGCTCCGATCCAGCAAAGCTTCGGGGAGGAGTTCCGTCAGCACGACGTCGTGGTGACGATCTTGATGTTCTACCGACGCAGGGCTTCGCCTAAGCACTACAACGATATGATCGAGGTGGAATATGGTGGCAGGGGGCACCGCACACGGCTAAGGGACGATCTCAAAGATCAACTTGTGTGTCCTAGGGTGCCCCCTGCCCCCGTATAAAAAGGAGCAAGGGGGAGGCCGGCCGGCCCTATGGGGCGCGCCAAGGGGAGGGGGAGTCATCCTCCTAGTGGGAGTAGGACTCCCCTTTCCTAATCCAATTAGGAAACCCTAAGGGGGAAGGAAAGAGGGGGGGAGGGAGAGGGAAAGAGGGGCCGCGCCCCCCTCCCTAGTCCAATTCGGACTCCCCATGTGGGGGGCGCACCACCTCCTAGGCTGCAGCCCTCTCTCTCCCCTAAGGCCCAATAAGGCCCATTACTTCCCCGGAGGGTTCCGGTAACCCTTCCGGTACTCCAGTTTTCTCCGAAATCACCCGGAACACTTCCGGTGTCCGAATATATCCATCCAATATATCAATCTTTATGTCTCGACCATTTCGAGACTCCTCGTCATGTCCGTGATCACATCAGGGACTCCGAACTAACTTCGGTACATCAAAATGCATAAACTCATAATAACTATCATCGTAACGTTAAGCATGCGGACCCTACGGTTCGAGAACAATGTAGACATGACCGAGACACGTCTCCGGTCAATAACCAATAGCAGGACCTGGATGCCCATATTGGCTCCTACATATTCTACAAAGATCTTTATCGGTCAGACCGCATAACAACATACGTTGTTCCCTTTGTCATCGGTATGTTACTTTCCCGAGATTCGGTCGTCGGTATCCAATACCTAGTTCAATCTCGTTACCAGCAAGTCTCTTTACTCGTTCTGTAATACATTATCCCGCAACTAACTCATTAGTTGCAATGCTTGCAAGGCTTATGTGATGTGCATTACCGAGAGGGCCCAGAGATACTTCTCCGACAATCGGAGTGACAAATCCTAATCCCGAAATACGCCAACCCAACATCTACGTTTGGAGACACCTGTAGAGCACCTTTATAATCACCGAGTTACGTTGTGACATTTGGTAGCACACAAAGTGTTCCTCTGGTAAACGCGAGTTGCATAATCTCATAGTCATAGGAACATGTATAAGTCATGAAGAAAGCAATAGCAACATACTAAACGATCGGGTGCTAAGATAATGGAATGGGTCATGTCAATCAGATCATTCAACTAATGATGTGACCTCGTTAATCAAATAACAACACTTTGTTTATGGTTAGGAAACATAACCATCTTTGATTAACGAGCTAGTCAAGTAGAGGCATACTAGTGACACTAAGTTTGTCTATGTATTCACACATGTATTATGTTTCTGGTTAATACAATTCTAGCATGAATAATAAACATTTATCATGATATAAGGAAATAAATAATAACTTTATTATTGCCTCTAGGGCATATTTCCTTCAGTCTCCCACTTGCACTAGAGTCAATAATCTAGATTACACAGTAATGATTCTAACACCCATGGAGCCTTGGTGCTGATCATGTTTTGCTCGTGGAAGAGGCTTAGTCAACGGGTCTGCAACATTCAGATCTCTATGTCTCCCACCTGGACTAGATCCCGGATGGAATTGAAGCGTCTCTTGGTGTGCTTGGTCCTCTTGTGAAATCTGGATTCCTTTCCCAAGGCAATTGCACCAGTATTGTCACAAAAGATTTTCATTGGTCCCGATGCACTAGGTATAACACCTAGATCGGATATGAACTCCTTCATCAAGACTCCTTCGTTCGCTACTTCCGAAGCAGCTATGTACTCCGCTTCACATGTAGATCCCGCTACGACGCTTTGTTTAGAACTGCACCAACTGACAGCCCCACCGTTTAATATAAACACGTATCCGGTTTGCGATTTAGAATCGTCCGGATCAGTGTCAAAGCTTGCATCAACGTAACCTCTTACGGTGAGCTCTTTGTCACCTCCATATACGAGAAACATATCCTTAGTCCTTTTCAGGTATTTCAGGATGTTCTTGACCGCTGTCCAGTGATCCACTCCTGGATTACTTTGGTACCTCCCTGCTAAACTTTTAGCAAGGCACACATCAGGTCTGGTACACAGCATTGCATACATGATAGAGCCTATGGCTGAAGCATAGGGAACATCTTTCATTTTCTCTCTATCTTCTGCAGTGGTCGGGCATTGAGTCTGACTCAACTTCACACCTTGTAACACAGGCAAGAACCCTTTCTTTGCTTGATCCATTTTGAACTTCTTCAAAATCTTGTCAAGGCATGTGCTATGTGAAAGTCCAATTAAGCGTTTTGATCTATCTCTATAGATCTTTATGCCTAATATGTAAGCAGCTTCACCAAGGTCTTTCATTGAAAAACTCTTATTCAAGTATCCCTTTATGCTATCCAGAAATTCTATGTCATTTCCAATCAGTAATATGTCATCCACATATAATATCAGAAATGCTACAGAACTCCCACTCACTTTCTTGTAAATACAGGCTTCTCCGAAAGTCTGTATAAAACCAAATGCTTTAATCACACTATCAAAGCGTTTATTCCAACTCCGAGAGGCTTGCACCAGTCCATAAATGGATCGCTGGAGCTTGCACACTTTGTTAGCTCCCTTTGGATCGACAAAACCTTCTGGTTGTATCATATACAACTCTTCTTCCAGAAATCCATTCAGGAATGCAGTTTTGACATCCATTTGCCAAATTTCATAATCATAAAATGCGGCAATTGCTAACATGATTCGGACAGACTTAAGCATCGCTACGGGTGAGAAGGTCTCATCGTAGTCAACCCCTTGAACTTGTCGAAAACCTTTTGCGACAAGTCGAGCTTTGTAGACAGTAACATTACCATCAGCGTCTGTCTTGTTCTTGAAGATCCATTTATTCTCAATTGCTTGCCGATCATCGGGCAAGTCAACCAAAGTCCATAATTTGTTCTCATACATGGATCCCATCTCAGATTTCATGGCTTCAAGCCATTTTGCGGAATCTGGGCTCACCATCGCTTCTTCATAGTTCGTAGGTTCATCATGATCTAGTAGCATGACTTCCAGAACAGGATTACCGTACCACTCTGGTGCGGATCTCACTCTGGTTGATCTACGAGGTTCAGTAGTATCTTGACCTAAAGTTTCATGATCATTATCATTAGATTCCTCACTAATTGGTATAGGTGTCGCAGAAACAGTTTTCTGTGATGTACTACTTTCCAATAAGGGAGCAGGTACAGTTACCTCGTCAAGTTCTACTTTCCTCCCACTCACTTCTTTCGAGAGAAACTCCTTCTCTAGAAAGGATCCATTCTTAGCAACGAATGTCTTGCCTTCGGATCTGTGATAGAAGGTGTACCCAACAGTCTCCTTTGGGTATCCTATGAAGACACATTTCTCCGATTTGGGTTCGAGCTTATCAGGTTGAAGCTTTTTCACATAAGCATCGCAGCCCCAAACTTTAAGAAACGACGACTTTGGTTTCTTGCCAAACCATAGTTCATAAGGCGTTGTCTCAACGGATTTTGATGGTGCCCTATTTAACGTGAATGCAGCCGTCTCTAAAGCATAACCCCAAAACGATAGCGGTAAATCAGTAAGAGACATCATAGATCGCACCATATCTAGTAAGTACGATTACGACGTTCAGACACACCATTACGCTGTGGTGTTCCGGGTTGCGTGAGTTGCGAAACTATTCCACAATTTTTCAAATGTACACCAAACTCGTAACTCAAATATTCTCCTCCATAATCAGATCGTAGAAATTTTATTTTCTTGTTACGATGATTTTCAACTTCACTCTGAAATTCTTTGAACTTTTCAAATGTTTCAGACTTATGTTTTATTAAGTAGATATACCCATATCTGCTTAAGTCATCTGTGAAGGTGAGAAAATAACGATATCCGCCACGAGCCTCAATATTCATCGGACCACATACATCGGCATGTATGATTTCCAACAAATCTGTTGCTCTCTCCATAGTACCGGAGAACGGTGTATTAGTCATCTTGCCCATGAGGCACGGTTCGCAAGTACCAAGTGATTCATAATCAAGTGGTTCCAAAAGTCCATCAGTATGGAGTTTCTTCATGCGCTTTATACCGATATGACCTAAACGGCAGTGCCACAAATAAGTTGCATTGTCATTATCAACTCTGCATCTTTTGGCTTCAACATTATGAATATGTGTGTTACTACTGTCGAGATTCATCAAAAATAGACCACTTCTCAAAGGTGCATGACCATAAAAGATATTACTCATATAAATAGAACAACCATTATTCTCTGATTTAAATGAATAACCGTCTCGCATCAAACAAGATCCAGATATAATGTTCATGCTCAACGCTGGCACCAAATAACAATTATTTAGGTCTAATATTAATCCCGAAGGTAGATGTAGAGGTAGCATGCCGACCGCGATCATATCGACTTTGGAACCGTTTCCCACGCGCATCGTCACCTCGTCCTTTGCCAGTGTTCGCTTAATCTGTAGTCCCTGTTTCGAGTTGCAAATATTAGCAACAGAACCAGTATCAAATACCCAGGTGCTACTGCGAGCTCTAGTAAGGTACACATCAATAACATGTATATCACATATACCTTTGTTCACCTTGCCATCCTTCTTATCCGCCAAATACTTGGGGCAGTTCCGCTTCCAGTGACTAGTCTGCTTGTAGTAGAAGCACTCAGTTTCAGGCTTAGGTCCAGACTTGGGTTTCTTCTCCTGAGCAGCAACTTGCTTGCTGTTCTTCTTGAAGTTCCCCTTCTTCTTCCCTTTGCCCTTTTTCTTGAAACTAGTGGTCTTGCTGACCATCAACACTTGATGCTCCTTTTTGATTTCTACCTCCGCAGCTTTTAGCATTGCGAAGAGCTCGGGAATAGTCTTGTTCATCCCTTGCATATTATAGTTCATCACGAAGCTCTTGTAGCTTGGTGGCAGTGATTGGAGAATTCTGTCAATGACGCAATCATCTGGAAGATTAACTCCCATCTGAATCAAGTGATTATTATACCCAGACATTTTGAGTATATGCTCACTGACAGAACTGTTCTCCTCCATCTTGCAGCTATAGAATTTATTGGAGACTTCATATCTCTCAATCCGGGCATTTGCTTGAAATATTAACTTCAACTCCTGGAACATCTCATATGCTCCATGACGTTCAAAACGTCGTTGAAGTCCCGATTCTAAGCCGTAAAGCATGGCACACTGAACTATCGAGTAGTCATCAGCTTTGCTCTGCCAGACATTCATAACATCTGGTGTTGCTCCAACAGCAGGCCTGGCACCCAACGGTGCTTCCAGGACGTAATTCTTCTGAGCAGCAATGAGGATAATCCTCAAGTTACGGACCCAGTCTGTGTAATTGCTACCATCATCTTTCAACTTTGCTTTCTCAAGGAACGCATTAAAATTCAACGGAACAACAGCACGAGCCATCTATCTACAATCAACATAAACAAGCAAGATACTATCAGGTACTAAGTTCATGATAAGTTTAAGTTCAATTAATCAAATTACTTAAGAACTCCCACTTAGATAGACATCCCTCTAATCCTCTAAGTGATCACGTGATCCAAATCAACTAAACCATAGCCGATCATCACGTGAGATGGAGTAGTTTTCAATGGTGAACATCGCTATGTTGATCATATCTACTATATGATTCACGCTCGATCTTTCGGTCTCCGTGTTCCGAGGCCATATCTGCATATGCTAGGCTCGTCAAGTTTAACCCGAGTATTCTGCGTGTGCAAAAACTAGCTTGCACCCGTTGTAGATGGACGTAGAGCTTATCACACCCGATCATCACGTGGTGTCTGGGCACGACGAACTTTGGCAACGGTGCATACTCAGGGAGAACACTTCTTGATAATTTAGTGAGAGATCATCTTATAATGCTACCGTCAATCAAAGCAAGATAAGATGCATAAAAAGATAAACATCACATGCAATTAATATAAGTGATATGATATGGCCATCATCATCTTGTGCTTGTGATCTCCATCTCCGAAGCACCGTCATGATCACCATCGTCACCGGCGCGACACCTTGATCTCCATCGTAGTATCGTTGTCGTCTCGCCAATCTTATGCTTCCACGACTATCGCTACCGCTTAGTGATAAAGTAAAGCATTACATCGCGATTGCATTGCATACAATAAAGCGACAACCATATGGCTCCTGCTAGTTGCCGATAACTCGGTTACAAAACATGATCATCTCATACAATAAAATTTAGCATCATGTCTTGGCCATATCACATCACAGCATGCCCTGCAAAAACAAGTTAGACGTCCTCTACTTTGTTGTTGCAAGTTTTACGTGGCTGCTACGGGCTTAAGTAAGAACCAATCTCACCTACGCATCAAAATCACAACGATAGTTTGTCAAATAGACTCCGTTTTAACCTTCGCAAGGACCGGGCGTAGCCACACTCGGTTCAACTAAAGTTGGAGAAACTGACACCCGCCTGCCACCTGTGTGCAAAGCACGGCGGTAGAACCAGTCTCGCGTAAGCGTACACGTAATGTCGGTCCGGGCCGCTTCATCCAACAATACCGCCGAACCAAAGTATGACATGCTGGTAGGTAGTATGACTTATATCGCCCACAACTCACTTGTGTTCTACTCATGCATATAACATCAAACCATAAAACCTAGGCTCTGATACCACTGTTGGGGAACGTAGTAATTTCAAAATTTTCCTACGCACCCGCAAGATCATGGTGATGCATAGCAACGAGGGGGAGAGCATGATCTACGTACCCTTGTAGATCGCAACGGAAGCGTTGACACAACGTAGAGGAAGTAGTCGTACGTCTTCTTCCCGATCCGACCGATCCAAGCACCGTTACTCCGGCACCTCCGAGTTCTTAGCACACGTACAGCTCGATGACGATCCCCGGGCTCCGATCCAGCAAAGCTTCGAGGAGGAGTTCCGTTAGCACGACGGCGTGGTGACGATCTTGATGTTCTACCGATGCAGGGCTTCGCCTAAGCACTACAACGATATGATCGAGGTGGAATATGGTGGCAGGGGGCACCACACACGGCTAAGGAACGATCTCAAAGATCAACTTGTGTGTCCTAGGGTGCCCCCCTGCCCCCGTATATAAAGGAGCAAGGGGGAGGTCGGCCGGCCCTATGGGGCGCGCCAAGGGGAGGGGGAGTCCTCCTCCTAGTGGGAGTAGGACTCCCCTTTCCTAATCCAATTAGGAAACCCTAAGGGGGAAGGAAAGAGGAGGAGAGGGAGAGGGAAAGAGGGGCCGCGCCCCCCTCCCTAGTCCAATTCGGACTCCCCATGTGGGGGCGCGCCACCTCCTAGGCCGCAGCCCTCTCTCTCCCCTAAGGCCCAATAAGGCCCATTACTTCCCCGGAGGGTTCCGGTAACCCTTCCGGTACTCCGGTTTTCTCCGAAATCACCCGGAACACTTCCGGTGTCCGAATATATCCGTCCAATATATCAATCTTTATGTCTCGACCATTTCGAGACTCCTCGTCATGTCCGTGATCACATCCGGGACTCCGAACTAACTTCGGTACATCAAAATGCATAAACTCATAATAACTGTCATCGTAACGTTAAGCGTGCGGACCCTACGGTTCGAGAACAATGTAGACATGACCGAGACACGTCTCCGGTCAATAACCAATAGCGGGACCTGGATGCCCATATTGGCTCCTACATATTCTACGAAGACCTTTATCGGTCAGACCGCATAACAACATACGTTGTTCCCTTTGTCATCGGTATGTTACTTGCCCGAGATTCGATCATCGGTATCCAATACCTAGTTCAATCTCGTTACCGGCAAGTCTCTTTACTCGTTCTGTAATACATTATCCCGCAACTAACTCATTAGTTGCAATGCTTGCAAGGCTTATGTGATGTGCATTACCGAGAGGGCCCAGAGATACCTCTCCGACAATCGGAGTGACAAATCCTAATCTCGAAATACGCCAACCCAACATCTACCTTTGGAGACACCTGTAGAGCTCCTTTATAATCACCCAGTTACGTTGTGACGTTTGGTAGCACACAAAGTGTTCCTCTGGTAAACGGGAGTTGCATAATCTCATAGTCATAGGAACATGTATAAGTCATGAAGAAAGCAATAGCAACATACTAAACGATCGGGTGCTAAGCTAATGGAATGGGTCATGTCAATTAGATCATTCAACTAATGATGTGACCTCGTTAATCAAATAACAACACTTTGTTTATGGTTAGGAAACATAACCATCTTTGATTAACGAGCTAGTCAAGTAGAGGCATACTAGTGACACTAAGTTTGTCTATGTATTCACACATGTATTATGTTTCCTGTTAATACAATTCTAGCATGAATAATAAACATTTATCATGATATAAGGAAATAAATAATAACTTTATTATTGCCTCTAGGGCATATTTCCTTCAGTAGAAGTAATAGATGATGAGACAACTTCATGAAGACACGATGATGGAGATCATCGTGTCATGCCGGTGACGATGATGATCATGGTGCCCTGAAGATGGAGATCAAAAGGAGCAAAATGATATTGGCCATATCGTGTCACTATTTGATTGCATGTGATGTTTATCATGTTTTACATCTTATTTGCTTAGAACGACGGTAGCTTAAATAAGATGATCCCTCGCAATAATTTCAAGAAAGTGTCCCCCCTAACTGTGCACCGTTGTGAAGGTTCGTTGTTTCGAAGCACCACGTGATGATCGGGTGTGATAGATTCTAACGTTCAAATACAACGGGTGTAAGCCAGATTTACACACGCAATACACTTAGGTTGACTTGACGAGCCTAGCATGTACAGACATGGCCTCGGAACACGGAAGACCGAAAGGTCGAACATGAGTCATATAGAAGATACGATCAACATGAAGATGTTCACCGATGATGACTAGTCCGTCTCATGTGATGATCGGACACGGCCTAGTCGATTCGGATCATGTATCACTTAGATGACTAGAGGGATGTCTATCTAAGTGGGAGTTCATTAAATAATCAGATGAACTCAATTATCATGAACATAGTCAAAAGGACTTTGCAAATTATGTCGTAGCTTATGCTTTAGTTCTACTGTTTTACATATGTTCCTAGAGAAAATTTAGTTGAAAGTTGATAGTAGCAATTATGCGGACTGGGTCCGTAAACTGAGGATTGTCCTCATTGCTGCGCAGAAGGATTATGTCCTTAATGCACCGCTCAGTGAGCTGAACCTCGAGCGTCGGTTGTGGATGTTGCGAACATCTGACATACACATTTTGATGACTACATGATAGTTCAGTGCGTAATGCTAAATGGTTTAGAATTGAGGCGCCAAAGACGTTTTTGAAACATCGCAGAACATATGAGATGTTCCAAGGACTGAAATTGGGATTTCAGGATAGTGCCCGCGTCAAGAGGTATGAGACCTCTGACAAGTTTCCTAAGCCTGCAAACTAAGGAGAAAAGCTCAATCGTTGAGCATGTGCTCAGATTGTATGAGTACTACAATCACTTGAATCGAGTGGGAGTTGATCTTCCAGATGAGATAGTGATGGTTCTCCAAAGTCACTGCCACCAAGCTACTAGAGCTTCGTGATGAACTATAACATATCAGGGATAGATATGATCCTTGAGCTGTTCGCGACACTGCGAAAGTAGAAATCAAATAGGAGCATCAATTGTTGATGGTTAGTAAAACCACTAGTTTCAAGAAGGGCAAGGGCAAGAAAGGGATACTTCATGAAACGACAAATCAGTTGCTGCTCTAGTGAAGAAACCCAAAGTTGAACCCAAGCCCGAGACTAAGTGCTTCTGTAATAAGGGGAACGGTCACTGAAGCAGAACCACCCTAGATACTTGGTAGATGAGAAGGCTGGCAAGGTTGACAGAAGTATGTATTGGACATACATTATATTAAATGTGTACTTTACTAGTACTCCTAGTAGCAGCAGGGTATTAGATACTGGTTTGGTTGCTAAGTGTTAGTAACTCGAAATAAAAAGGTACAGAATAAACGGAGACTAGCCAAAGGTGAGACGATGATATGTGTTGGAAGAGTTTCCAAGGTTGATGTGATCAAACGTCGCACGCTCCGTCTACCATCGGGATTGGTGTTAAACCTAAATAATTGTTATTTGGTGTTTGCATTGAGCATAGACATGATTGGATTATGTTTATCGCAATACGGTTATTCATCTAAGGAGAATAATGGTTACTCTGTTTATTTGAATAACACCTTCAATGGTCTCGCACCTAAAATGAATGATTTATTGAATCCCGATCGTAGTGATACACATGTTCATGCCAAAAGATATAAGATAGTAATGATAGTACCACATACATGTGGCACTGCAATTTTAGTCATAATGGTATAAAACGCATGAAGAAGCTCCATGTTGATCGACCTTTGGACTCACTTGATTTTGAATCACTTGAGACATGTGAACCATGCCTATTGGTATATATGCATGAAGAAACTCCATACAGATGGATCATTTGGGCTCACTTGATTTTGAATCACTTGAGACATGCACATCATACCACATGGGCAAGATGACTGAAAGGCCTCATTTCAGTAAGATGGAACAAGAAAGCAACTTGTTGGAAGTAATACATTTTGATGTGTGCAGTCCAATGAGTGCTGAGGCATGTAGTGGATATCGTTATGTTCTTACTTCACAAATGATTTGAGTAGATGCTAGGTATATTTACTTGATGAAACAAAAGTCTGAATTATTGAAAGGTTCAAGTAATTTCAGAGTGAAGTTGAAGATCATCGTGACAAGAGGATAAAATGTCTATGATATGATCATAGAGATGAATATCTGAGTTACGAGTTTGGCACACAATTAAGACATTGTGGAAATTGTTTCACGACTAATGCCGCCTGGAACACCATAGTGTGATGGTGTGTCCGAACATCATAGATGCACCCTATTGGATGTGGTGTATACCATGATGTCTCTTATTGAATTACCACTATAGTTTATGGGTTAGGCATTAGAGACAACCACATTCACTTTAAAGAGGGCACCACACAATTCCGTTTGAGTCGACACCGTGTGAACTATGGTTCAGAGAAACCTAAGCTGTCGTTTTCTTAAAGGTTTGGGGCTGCGACGCTTATGTGAAAAAGTTTCAGGCTGATAAGCTCGAACCCAAAGCGGATAAATGCATCTTCATAGGACACCCAAAACAGTTGGGTATACCTCCTGTCTCAGATCCAAAAGTAATAGGGATTGTTTCTCGAATCGGGTCCTTTCTCGAGGAAAAGTTTCTCTCGAAAGAATTGAGTGGGAGGTGGAGACTTGATGAGGTTATTGAACCGTCACTTCAGCTAGTGTATAGCAGGGCACAAGGAGTTGTTCTTGTGGCACCTACACCAATTGAAGTGGAAGCTTATGATAGTGATCATGAAACTTCGGATCAAGTCACTACCAAAACCGCGTAGGACGACAAGCATGCATACTACTTCAGAGTGGTAGGTAATCCTGTCTTGGAAGTCATGTTGCTAGACAACAATGAACCTACAAGCTATGGAGAAGCGATGGTGGGCCCGGATTCCAAGAATGGCTCGAGGCCATAAAATCCGAGAGAGGATCCATATATGAAAATAAAGTGTAGACTTTGGAAGAATTACTTGATGGTCGTAAGGCTGTTAGGTACATGTGGATTTTAAAAGGAAGACGGACAATGATGGTATGTATCACCATTAAGAAAGCTCGACTTGTCGTTAAGATGTTTTCTGACAAGTTCAAGGAGTTGACTACGATGAGACTTTCTCACTCGTAGCGATGCTAAGAGTCTGTTGGAATTATGTTAGCAGTTACTGCATTATTTATGAAATCTTACAGATACAATGTCAAAACATTGTTTCCTCGACGATTTTCTTGAGGAAAGGTTGTATGTGATACAACCAGAAGGTTTTGTCAATCCTGAAAGATGCTAACAAGTATGCAAGGCACCAGCAACCCTTCTAAGGACTGGAGTAAGCATCTCAGAGTTGGAATGTATGCTTTGATGAGATGATCAAAGATTTGGGTTTATACAAAGTTTATGAGAAACTTGTATTCCCAAAGAAGTGAGTGGGAGCACTATAGAATTTCTGATGAGTATATGTTGTTGACAATGACATATTGTTGATCAGAAATGATGTAGAATTCCTGGAAAGCATATAGGGTTATTTGAAAAGTGTTTTTCAATGGAAAACCTGGATTAAGCTACTTGAACATTGAGCATCAAGATCTATAAGGATAGATCAAAACGCTTAATGGTACTTTGAAATGAGCACATACCTTGACATGATCTTGAAGGTGCTCGAGATGGATCAGTCAAAGAAGGAGTTCTTGCCTGAGTTGTAAGGTATGAAGTTAAGACTTAAAGCTCGACCACGACAGAAGAAAGAGGAAGGACGAAGGTTGTCCCCTATGCTTTTGTCATAGGCTCTATACGGTATGCCATGCTGAGTACCGCACCTGATGTGTGCCTTGCCGCATGTCTGGCAAGAGGGTACAAAGGTGCTCTAGGAGTAGATCACCAGATAGCGGTCAAAATTATCCTTAGAGGAATAAGGATATGTTTCTCGGTTATGGAGGTGATAAAGAGTTCGACGTAAAGAGTTACGCCGATGCAAGCTTAACACCTATCCGGATAGCTCTGAGTAGAGATACCGGATACGTATAATGGAGCAACAATTTAGAATAGCTCCAAGTAGAACAGTTATTTGGAATAGCTCCAAATAGAACGTGGTAGCTGCATCTAGGAGATGACATAGAGATTTGTAAAGCACACACGGATCTGAAAGGTTCAGACCCGTTGACTAAAACCTCTCTCACAAGCAACATGATCAAACCTAGAACTCATTGAGTGTTAATCACATAGTGATGTGAACTAGACTACTGACTCTAGTAAACTCTTGGGTGTTAGTCACATGGCGATGTGACCTGTGAGTGTTGATCACATGGCGATGTGAACTAGATTATTGACTCTAGTGCAAGTGGGAGACTGTTGGAAATATGCCCTAGAGGCAATAACAAATTAGTTATTATTATATTTCCTTGTTCATGATAATCGTTTATTATCCATGCTATAATTGTATTGATAGGAAACTCAGATACATGTGTGGATACATAGACAACACCATGTCCCTAGTAAGCCTCTAGTTGACTAGCTCGTTGATCAATAGATGGTTACAGTTTCCTGACCATGGACATTGGATATCGTTGATAACAGGATCACATCATTAGGAGAATGATGTGATGGACAAGACCCAATCCTAAGCCTAGCACAAAGATCGTGTAGTTCGTATGCTAAAGCTTTTCTAATGTCAAGTATCATTTCCTTAGACCATGAGATTGTGCAACTCCCGGATACCATAGGAATGCTTTGGGTGTACCAAACATCACAACGTAACTGGGTGGCTATAAAGGTGCACTATGGGTATCTCCGAAAGTGTCTGTTGGGTTGGCATGAATCGAGACTGGGATTTGTCACTCTGTGTGACGGATAGGTATCTCTGGGCCCACTCGATAGGACATCATCATAATGTGCACAATGTGACCAACGAGTTGATCACGGGATGATGTGTTACGGAACGAGTAAAGAGACTTGCCGGTAACGAGATTGAACAAGGTATCGGATACCAACGATCGAATCTCGGGCAAGTACAATATTGCTGGACAAAGGGAATTGAATACGGGATTGATTGAATCTTCGACATCGTGGTTCATCCGATGAAATCATTGTGGAACATGTGGGAGCCAACATGGGTATCCAGATCCCACTATTGGTTATTGGTCGGAGAGTTGTCTCTGTCATGTCTGCATGGTTCCCCAACCCGTAGGGTCTACACACTTAAGGTTCGGTGACGCTAGAGTTGTTATGGGAAATAGTATGTGGTTACCGAAGGTTGTTCCGAATCCCAGATGAGATCCCAGACATGACGAGGAGCTCCGGAATGGTCCGGAGGTGAAGATCGGTATATTGGACGAAGGGTATTGGAGTCCGGAATTGTTCCGGGGGTACCAGGTGATGACCAGCGTGTCCGAAAGGGGTTTCACAGGCCCCTGCAAGCGTTGGGGGGCCTTATGGGCCAAGGGGAGAGGGCACATCAGCCCACTAAGGGGCTGAGCACCCCTCCTACCCCATCTCACGTAACCAGGAGAGGTGGGGGTGATGTAGTCATGTACCTACGGTAGGGACACGGACCCGTCCTAAGAGCCCTACCGTAGGACATCCTTAGAGGAAGTCACCTTTCAAACAACTTGAAGATATCCCACTCGACGGATTGAAGACACTCGACCAAGAGCTGTCACTCGACCAAGGAGCCAACCACTCGACTGCCAGAAGACCTCAAGTCACTCCGTAGGCAAACGGTCGGTTATTAAGTAGTCTTTATGATCATTATGACGCTTTATTTGGGATGTTATCAGTAACGCCCACCTTAAATGTACCTTAAACCCTGCATTACTGAGGGCAGGAGAGGGCTGGCAAACTCTATATAAGCCACCCCCCTCCTCAGTATCAGGGGTTCGCACCCTTGTCATCCTACTCACGCATAATTCAATCGACCGCCTCCGGGCACCGAGACGTAGGGCTGTTACTTCCTCAGAGAAGGGCCTGAACTCGTAAACCTTGCGTGCTTACAACTTCCCAATAGCTAAGGTCTAGCCTCTTCATACACACCCCCCTACCTCACTGTCAGACTTAGAACCACGACAGTTGGCGCCCACCTTGGGGCATTAGTCTTAGCGCCTAATTGGAGAAGTTGCGATTTTTTCCGATCCACTTGATCATGTTTTCCTGCGGAGCTTTGGCAGAGGGCTGCGAGATCCGTCTCAGCGGACTCACTTTCATCGCCGACGACTCTGCCTGGCTCTAGGAAGCGCCGCTCGACGTCGACGCGCTCCCCGTCCGCGGTGCGATGCACTTCCGCGCGTGCGTCTGTGGCGTCCTCCTGAGGCAGCCATCAGCCCCCTATCGGTCGACTCCCGTGCCATCTCCCCGTCCTGTCTCCCGCCAGCGCAAGCGCTTGGGGTCGGTCGAGGCTCCAGCGGTGGATGAAGCACGCCGCGGCTCGCCAGTCGGCGACCCCGCAAGTCGCTGCAATCGAGCCTGACGAATCCCTCTGCGGCCTGTTCGATCTGTCGACTGGCTCCACGGAGACCGCTTCCGAGTGTGACAGCAGCGACCCCCTGGCGGAGGTTCTGGCGCTCGAGGGGACATGCAGTCCCCCCGGATTCCATCGCGCTGATGATGGTGCCGACAGGGGCGATCCATCGCACCCTCACGACGAATACCTCCCCGAGCCTCTTACGTTGCAACGGGAGGAGCTTCGTCTCCGGAACATGGACGCGCTCTACACGCCTATTGTTGGAGAAACCCCCGAGGCCCGGGCCTTGGAGGACGCGCGCTTGGCTAATCTAGCCGAGCGCACTCGACTAGAGAATCTACAGCGGGCTCTCGACGAGCGGGCGCGTCAGCGGGCTCCCGAGTCCAGTCGACGCCAGCAGGCTCCCGAGTCCAGTCGACGCCAGCAGGCACCCGAACCCAGTCGACGGTAGCTCTTCCCGCCACCACAGGTGTACCGAACTCCGGTTCAGAACCTGGCTGCCGCGGCCCGCATAGCGGAGTCGATCCAGCCCTCCCAGTCAGAGGCCGGAAGAGGATTGCTGCAGATCAGAGCATTGCTCCGAGCAGCGGGGAATCAGAATTCCGTCGTCTCTCAGTCGCGGGACAGGATCCACGGTCGATCCATCGCAACAGAGACCGTCCAGTCGGCCCACAGCCCGAGATCGCCCCCGAGGCGTGAGGGGCGTGGAGACCGGCACGATCGGTATAGGAGGAACGAGCAATATGATCACCGACCCGACCGTGATGATGGGCGTCGGGTGCCGTCCCCTCCTCCGCGGAGTGGATCATATGCACCTCAGCATCGAGACGACAGGCGCCCCCATCACACTGGGCAGAGGATCCCAGTCGACCCCAGAGACCCAGGCTTTGACGCGAGATCCATCCTCGTTCAAGGTCTGGTGGACAGGAACAGGGCTCATCGAGAGGGCCACAACAGAGATACGCCCACCGGCAGCAGGGCACACGCCTCGGGGCCTGAGTGTTTCAGTCGAGCCATCAGAGCTGCGGTGATCCCTCCCAACTTCCGGCTGGCGACTGGAATCAGCAAGTTCACCGGCGAGTCCAAGCCTGACACGTGACTCGAGGATTACCGAGTGGCTGTGCAGATCGGCGGCGGCAATGATGAGGTGGCCATGAAGCATTTACCCCTCGTGTTAGAAGGCTCAGCTAGGGCGTGGCTGAATCAGCTGGCGCCCAGCAACATTTACACTTGGGAGGATCTCTCCCGAGTGTTTGTTACAACCTTCGAAGGGACATGCAAGTGCCCTGCAGGCCTTACGGAGCTGCGGTCTTGCGTACAGAAGCCGAATGAAACACTGAGGGAATACATCCAGAGGTGGATCACACTGCACCACTCGGTCGAGAACGTGCCAGACCATCAAGCAGTTTGCGCTTTCAAGGAAGGCGTCAAGTACAGGGAGTTGAATCTGAAATTTGGCCGGACCGGAGAGATGTCCCTTAATCGGATGATGGAGATTGCCACCAAGTACGCTAATGGAGAAGACGAGGACCGACTCCGAAGCGGCAAACTTAAGTCAGTCGCCCAAGAAACCGGAGGAAACTCCAGTCGGAAGCAGAAGCGGAAGGCCGAGCCAGCCGCTCCCGGGGAGGCCCTGGCCGTGGCCCAGGGAAACTTCAAGGGGAAACCCAAGGGTACCTGGAAGCCCAAGAAAGTCAAGGATCAGGATGGGAATGATGTTTTGGATCTGCCATGTCACATCCACACCAAGAAAGATGAAGAGGGTAATTTTATTTACCCCAAGCATACCACTCGACAATGCCGGCTACTGATCCAGCAGTTTCAGGGCAAGCAGCCCAAGGATAAAGAAAAGGAGCCAGACAGGGTTGAGGACAGGGATGATTGCGACGATGGATACCCCCAGGTCAATTCCACCCTGATGATTTTTGCCGATGTCGAAAGCAAAAGTCGACTGAAAGTCATTAACCGTGAGGTGAACATGGTTGCCCCTGCGACTCCCAGTTACCTAAAGTGGTCTCAGACGGCCATCACGTTCGACCAATCCGATCACCCAACACACATTGCCACCCCTGGGAGGCAAGCTTTGGTAGTCGACCCAGTTGTCGAAGGCACTCGACTGACCAAAGTCCTGATGGACGGTGGCAGTGGCCTGAACATACTATACGTGGAAACCTTGAAAGGAATGGGCATTCTGATGTCCAGACTCAGCACCAGTAACATGAGCTTCCACGGAGTCATTCCTGGGAAGAAAGCCGAGTCACTCGGCCAGATTGCTCTTGATGTGGTCTTCGGTGATTCAAAGAATTACCGCAAGGAAAAGTTAACGTTTGAAGTTGTGGACTTCCAGAGTGCTTATCACGCCATCTTGGGCAGGCCGGCTTACGCACGCTTCATGGCTCGACCATGCTACGTGTATCTTAAATTAAAGATGCCTGGCCCCAAAGGTGTGATCACTGTTACGGGCAACCGGAAGAAAGCAGAAGAATGTTTCCAAAAGGGATCAAAGATCGCCGACGCTCAGATGGCAGTAATCGAGCTGAAAGAGTACCAAAAGACTGCCGACCCGAGTGAATTGCTGCGGGCTAAGAAGCCTGCCTCTGAGTCAGCTTTTCAGTCGGCCGGCGAAACGAAGACGGTCCACATTCACCCGACCGACCCCGACGCAGCTCCGACTCACATCTCAATGACGCTCGACTCCAAATAGGAAGAAGCGCTCATCCAGCTCCTCCGTGAGAACTGGGACATCTTCGCATGGAAACCCTCTGACATGCCCGGAGTTCCCAGGGGGCTGGCTGAGCACCGCCTGCGAGTCGACTCAAAGTTCAAACCCGTGAAGGAACATCTGCGGCGGTCCGCCGTCCAGAAAAAACAAGCCATCGGCGAAGAAGTGGCTCGGCTCTTAGCAGCTGAGTTCATTCAAGAGATCTACCACTCCGAGTGGCTCGCCAATGTTGTCATGGTCCCCAAGAAGGACAAGTCGCTCCGCATGTGCATTGATTTCAAGCATATCAATCGGGCCTGCCCGAAAGATCATTTTCCTCTCCCTCGCATCGACCAAATTGTCGACTCAACTGCGGGATGCGAGAGATTGTCTTTTCTAGATGCCTACTCCGGGTACCATCAGATCCGTCTGTATGGGCCCGACGAAATCAAAACAGCTTTCATCACTCCATTCGGATGCTTCTGTTACGTCACCATGCCATTTGGCCTCAAGAACGCCGGAGCCACATTCATGAGAATGATCCAGAAGTGTTTACTCACTCAAATCAGTCGGAATGTGGAGGCATACATGGACAATATCGTAGTCAAGTCCCGAAAAGGTTCCGACCTACGGGCTGACCTTGCTGAAACCTTCGCCAACCTCAGGAGGTACGATATCAAGCTCAATCCGTCAAAATGCACTTTCAGAGTTCCAGGTGGCAAGCTACTCGGTTTTCTCGTTTCCGAACGGGGAATCGATGCCAATCCTGAAAAAATTGGCACCATACTCCGGATGAAGCGTCCTGTACGTGTGCATGATGTCCAAAAACTTACAGGCTGCTTGGCCGCCTTAAGTCGATTCATCTCTCGACTCGGTGAAAAAGCGTTGCCTCTTTACTGACTGATGAAAAAGTCTGACAAGTTCGAATGGACTCCAGAAGCTGATGCGACGTTTGCAGAGCTCAAAGCTCTGCTCTCCACCCAGCCGGTGCTAGCTGCTCCAATCAGCAAAGAGCCTCTGCTGCTTTACATTGCAGCCACGGGACAAGTTGTCAGTACAGTACTTACGGTCGAGCGGGAAGAGGAAGGGAAGGCCTTCAAAGTTCAACGCCCTGTTTATTATGTGTCTGAAGTTTTGACCCCTTCAAAACAAAGATACCCCCACTACCAGAAGCTTGTATATGCGATTTACATGACCACAAAGAAAGTTGCACATTATTTCTCTGACCACTCCATTACAGTCATCAGCGACGCCCCATTATCGGAGATCCTGCATAACAGAGATGCAACTGGTCGAGTGGCCAAGTGGGCGATTGAACTCCTTCCTTTAGACATCAAGTTTGAAGCAAAGAAAGCCATCAAGTCTCAAGCAATCGCGGATTTTATCGCCGAGTGGATTGAATAGCAACTTCCGACTCAAGTTCACTCGAAACACTGGACTATGTTCTTCGATGGATCCAAGATGCTGAATGGTTCGGGTGCGGGGGTAGTTCTGGTCTCCCCCCGAGGAGATAAGCTCAGATACGTTCTCCAGATTCACTTCGATTCCTCCAATAACGAAGCAGAGTATGAAGCACTTTTGTATGGGTTGCGCATGGCCATTTCGCTCGGCGTCCGTCGCCTCATGGTCTATGGCGATTCAGATCTGGTGGTTAATCAAGTGATGAAGGAATGGGACGTCAGGAGTCCGACAATGACTGGGTACTGCAACGCAGTACGGAAGCTAGAGAAGAAGTTCGAGGGGTTGGAACTCCACCACATCCCCCGACTGAAAAACCAGGCAGCTGACGACTTGGCAAAGATAGGCTCCAAGAGAGAAGCCATTCCAAGCAACGTGTTCTTGGAACACATTCACTCGCCGTCAGTCCAAGAATATCCTTTCACAGAAGAAGCCCCGCAGCCGAAAAGTGCCACGGACCCGACTGAAGTTGAAGTGCCTGCAGTAGTCGACCTAATCATGGAAGTCTTGGCAGTCACCCCTGACTGGACGATACCGTACATTGCATATATCCTAATGAAAGAACTCCCAAAGGACGAGGAGGAGGCTCGACAGATCGTCCGCCGATCTAAGGCCTTCACAGTCATAAGGGGACAGCTGTACAGAGAAAGTGCGACCGGAGTCGGCCAGAAATGCATAACGCCAGAAGAGGGTCAAATAATCCTCAACGATATCCACTCGGGAACCTGCGGTCACCATGCGTCCTCTCGGACCATTGTGGCTAAGGCATACCGAGCTGGATTTTATTGGCCAAGGGCAAATGAGATGGCGAAAGAGATAGTCGACAGGTGCGAGGGCTGCCAGTTCTACTCCAACATGTCACACAAGCCCGCGTCAGCCCTGAAAACCATTCCGCTCGTCTGGCCCTTTGCCGTCTGGGGATTGGACATGGTTGGCCCCTTGAGAACGGGCAGGAGTGGGTTCACTCATGTGCTTGTGGCAGTCGACAAGTTTACCAAATGGATCGAAGCTAAGCCCATAAAGAGCCTTGACACTGGCACCGCTATCAGTTTCATCAGAGGATTGACATTCAGATATGGAGTCCCACACAACATCATCACTGATAACAGGTCAAACTTTGATTCGGACGAATTCAGGGCATTTTGCGCTTCTCAAGGCACACGAGTCGACTACGCCTCAGTCGCTCACCCCCAGTCGAACGGACAGGCTAAGAGGGCAAATGGTCTGATCCTCAAAGGGCTAAAACCTCGGCTGATGCGCGATCTCAAGCACGCGGCAGGTGCTTGGGTCGACGAGCTTCCGTCAGTGTTGTGGGGATTAAGGACCACCCCTAACCGGTCGACTAGAAGGACCCCGTTCTTTCTAGTTTATGGAGCCGAAGCTGTCCTGCCAAGCGATCTCCTTCATAATGCGCCCCGAGTTGAACTTTACACCGAAGATGAAGCGGAGCAGGCCCGGCAAGATGCAGTCGACCTCTTGGAGGAAGAGAGGGAGATGGCAATGATCAGATCGACCATTTACCAGCAGGACTTGCGTCGATTCCACGCCCGGAATGTGAAGAGTCGAGCCTTTCAAGAAGGAGATTTGGTCCTCCAAGTGGATCAACAGAAACCTCACAAGCTCGCTCCCACTTGGGAAGGCCCCTTCATCATCACCAGAGTCCTCCACAACGGAGCATATCACCTTTACAATGTTGATCGATAGATCGACGAACCTCGAGCTTGGAACGCGGAGCTTCTCCGCCCCTTTTACACTTAAGTCCGCTCTCAAACCAGATGTAATAAGAAAGACTCCTGAGGTTCATTTTTATCAGAAATAAGAGTGTCCCAATAATTCTTGTCACTGTTGTATGTATCCGAAATCCCCCAGTGGGTGACTTAGCTGCGAATCCGATTCGCCTAAGTTTGAAAAATCCTATCGAGTGGAGAGCGAACCTCCCACTCGGGGGCTTAGCTGTAGTTCAGCACTCGCCTAAGTTCTCCACGAAGAGACTTAGCTGCAGTCAGACACTCGCCTAAGTTTGAAAAATCCCACCGAGTGGAGAGCGAACCTCCCACTCGGGGGCTTAGTTGCAGTTCAGCACTCGCCTAAGTTCTCCACGAAGAGACTTAGCTGCAGTCAGACACTCGCCTAAGTTTGAAATATCCCACCGAGTGGAGAGCGAACCTCCCACTCGGGGGCTTAGCTGCAGTTCAGCACTCGCCTAAGTTCTCCACGAAGAGACTTAGCTGCGGTCAGACACTCGCCTAAGTTTGAAAAATCCCACCGAGTGGAGAGCGAACCTCCCACTCGGGGGCTTAGCTGCAGTTCAGCACTCGCCTAAGTTCTCCACGAAGAGACTTAGCTGCGGTCAGACACTCGCCTAAGTTTGAAAAATCCCACCGAGTGGAGAGTGAACCTCCCACTCGGGGGCTTAGCTGCAGTTCAGCACTCGCCTAAGTTCTCTATGAAGAGACTTAGCTGCGGTCAGACACTCGCCTAAGTTTGAAAAATCCCACCGAGTGGAGAGCGAACCTCCCACTCGGGGGCTTAGCTGCAGTTCAGCGCTCGCCTAAGTTCTCCACGAAGAGACTTAGCTGCGGTCAGACACTCGCCTAAGTTTGAAAAATCCCACCGAGTGGAGAGCGAACCTCCCACTCGGGGGCTTAGCTGTAGTTCAGCACTCGCCTAAGTTCTCCACGAAGAGACTTAGCTGCGATCAGACACTCGCCTAAGTTTGAAAAATCCCACCGAGTGGAGAGCGAACCTCCCACTCGGGGGCTTAGCTGCAGTTCAGCACTCGCCTAAGTTCTCCACGAAGAGACTTAGCTGCAGTCAGACACTCGCCTAAGTTTGAAATATCCCACCGAGTGGAGAGCGAACCTCCCACTCGGGGGCTTAGCTGCAGTTCAGCACTCGCCTAAGTTCTCCACGAAGAGACTTAGCTGCGGTCAGACACTCGCCTAAGTTTGAAAAATCCCACCGAGTGGAGAGCGAACCTCCCACTCGGGGGCTTAGCTGTAGTTCAGCGCTCGCCTAAGTTCTCCACGAAGAGACTTAGCTGCGGTCAGACACTCGCCTAAGTTTGAAAAATCCCACCGAGTGGAGAGCGAACCTCCCACTCGGGGGCTTAGCTGCAGTTCAACACTCGCCTAAGTTCTCCACGAAGAGACTTAGCTGCGGTCAGACACTCGCCTAAGTTTGAAAAATCCCACCGAGTGGAGAGCGAACCTCCCACTCGGGGGCTTAGCTGCAGTTCAATACTCGCCTAAGTTCTCCACGAAGAGACTTAGCTGCGGTCAAACACTCGCCTAAGTTTGAAAAATCCCACCGAGTGGAGAGCGAACCTCCCACTCGAGGGCTTAGCTGCAGTTCAGCACTCGCCTAAGTTCTCCACGAAGAGACTTAGCTGCGGTCAGATACTCGCCTAAGTTTGAAACCCGCCTTCTCCCGAAGAGCTCCGCCACAAATACAATGTGAGCTCCGCCACAAATACAATGTACAACAACAGGGTGTGGGTCGACTGCCACCTTTTCTCGAGGGCTCTGCCACAAATACAATGTACAACAACAGGGTGTGGGTCGACTGCCACCTTTTCCCGAGAGCTCCGCCACAAATACAATGTACAACAACAGGGTGGGGTCGGCCATCAAGCCCCCCATGACAGTTCCAGACCACGAAGACATTCAGCAAAAATTAAGTTCGGATAAAGCTTAAAAGGCCCTGGGCCCTGAATCAAAGTACTCGAGCCCTCAGCTCGGCAGAATTTAAACGATTACAAGTCCACTCGGCATTCCGAGGCTAATTTAAGGGAAGGCATAAAAAGTTTTCTCACTCCTCAAGAGGAGGGCTGGCAGGAGCGACGAACTCATCCAGGTCGATTCCATCCGCAATGCGAGTGGCTGCAGCGATGAAGGTCTCCATGAAGTCCTGGAAGCTGTGCCTCTTGGTATTGGCGACTTGGATGGCGGCTAGCTTTTCTTCTCGCGCCTCCTTGCAGTGGACGCGGACTAAGGATAGAGCCACATCAGCGCCGCACTGGGCAGAGGACTTCTTCCACTCCTGCACTCGATCGGGGATTTTGTCAAGTCGAGCCATAAGAGACTCGAGATCGTTCTGGAGCGCGGATTCTGGCCAAAGTGTCGAGTCGATCCGCGACACGGCAACCTTTAGTCGAGCCAGGTAATCCACGGCGCCGTCGATTCGAGATTCCAGTCGGAGCAGGTTCATGGCAGTATCGTCTTTCACCGGAGAATTGATTGGGTCCAGAGCCGTTTCGATTCGCCTGGTCTCCTCTTCGAAGTTCTGACAGAATTCTGCACACAAGACCTAAAGATAAGCCAACGATCACAAGATTGAGTCAACACAAAAGTACAAAACAGTCAAAATTAGACGTGCACCTTCAAGTTTGATGTACAGCCTCTTGGCGAGGCTCCTCAGGTAGCTCTCCAGGTCGTCCCTCCTACGGGCGATGCCTTCCATCTCCTCGCCCAAGAGGAGGTTCTTCTTCTTCCAACCGGTAGTCAGCTTGTTGGCATCAGTCAGAGCGGTCTGCAACCTAGTGTTCTCTTGTTCCAACTGGTCGACCGAAGCCAGCTTCTGTTCGGCCAGAGCCATCTTGTCGTCAGCCGCCTTGCGGGCAACAGCCAGGTCCTGGTCCTTCCTCGCCAAACCTCTTTCCAATTCTCCTACAAAGAAACGGCGATTGAATCGGAAATCGCAAAGGAATGCCCAAGCCTGAAAACAAAATCAGTCGACAAAGTCGCTTTACCTGCGGCGCCCTCCCTGACCTTCTGCAACTCTGTCCTGGCCAGCTCTAGATCAAGGTCCAGTTGAATCTTCTGTTTCTCCAATTCAGCATAACGAGCGGCAAGTTCGCAGGATCTCTGCAAAAGGAAAAACCAGCCGACAGACGTTCGAGATAAGTTGCTTCCGAGTAACTAAGGAACAATGGTGACGTTTTTAAGACCACAGCCGAATCAAAAACATTCAACCGTAGTCTCGGGGACTACACCCAGTGGGTGCACTCAACGTGCCCCCACTGGTTCGACCAAAAAAACGACTGCCCACAGTCGACAGGACACGGACCACTCGACCTGGCAGACCAAACCGAGTGAAGAAGTACAGATTCACAAACACAATATACAGACTACAGTCGACTGCCAGCAGTCCACCGTAGTCTCGGGGACTACACCCAGTGGGTGCACTCAGCGTGCCCCCACTGGTTCGACCAAAGAGAAAACACACCCAGTGGGTGTACAAGTACGGATACAAAGATCTTCAAAAAGAAAAAGAAAGAGAGAGAAAGACTCTTCAAACAAACAAGTATCAAGTCAACTGACCTGGACGTTACTCTGAAGCGCCGAACTCGCATCGTAAGCCGCCTGGCTGGCCTCCCGAGCCTTCTTCACCTGTTCCATCATGACCCCTGCTTGGTGTATGGCCTCCTTCGCAGCGGCCACTTCGTCTTCAGGGACAGAGTACGCGACAAAGAGTGAAGTCGGATTGGCAGTCGACGCCGAGGGCTGCGCACTCGACAGGGGATTGGCGAAGGGCACAGAAGCCTGAGGGGCATCGCCGCCGTCCCGAGCCGCGGCCTCAGGCGCCGGAGCAGGCTGGGGAGCCCTGTCAGTCGACGGCCTCTTGGTCCTCCCTATCCTCAGCGGCTCGTTGTCATCGTCATCCGGGAGGTCGATGACATGAGGAGGAGCTGCAGGAAGAACTTTCAATCGACCAGAATTGCAAGAAACGACCAAGCCAACTCAAAAACAGAACGTCAATGATCTTACCAGGGTTGGAGGTTGCAGCGTCCCCCATCTCTTGGTCGTCGTCCTTGGCTGAGACCTCGGAGGTAGCAGCACTGCAAATTTCGAAGAATCAGCCAGTTCAGCATAACGAGTCGACTGAGGATCTGTCCTCCAATCAACGAAAGAAGACAGGGCTTGTTACCCGGAGATAACAGGGACAGTTATCTTCATCTTCGGCAGAGTCTTGGGCGGCTTGGACTGCGTCGTGCGTGGTTGCTTGGGGACCTTCCCAGTCGGTGTTGGAGAAGAGGTCCGAGGGCGTTTCGACGATGGCCCGGCGGAGGCAGTCGCCTGACCACGTCCCTGCGCCGGGTCGTGTGCGAGCTTGGATCGCCTTTCTGGGCGGGGAGGTTCGGCCTCCTCCTCCTCCTCCTCGCTGGAGAAGATGTCATCGCCTCCCTCTCCTTCGCCGTCTGACTCCCACTCACCCTGGTCGTCCCCGCTCTCACCTCCGCTCCCTTCTCCTTCCTCAGTCGACCCCTGTGCCCCGTTGGGCGTCGAATACATCTCAGTAGTCGCCTGAAAGACAGCAGACAAAATGGAAAGTCAGTCGACTCGCTCAAAAGAAGACCAACGCAGAAAGCAAGACTTCAGTCGGAAACATAAAGACACACCTGGTCGACCTCATATGAGCTGTCGAGTGGAATGACCCTCCTAGCTCCTCGGGGGTTGTCTTTGTTCCTTGTAATGCTTGACAGCCACCCCTCCAACATCTCGTCGGTGACCTCCTCCGGGTGGATCCGAGTGGAGTCCTCGAGGCCGGAGTACAGCCACATCGGGTGGTCCCGAGCCTGGAGTGGTTGGATTCTCCTCTTGAGGAAGACTTCGAGCAGGTCCATCCCCATCACGCCCTCACGGACAAGTTCGACCACTCGACCCGCCAGTATCTTGACCTGGGCCTTTTCTTCGGGCGTCACCTTCAGAGAGGCCGGCTTTTCGGCTCGGTCGAGGGTGAAGGGTGGAAGTCCAGTCGACTGCCCTGGGGTCACTTGATCCTGGCAGTAGAACCAAGTCGCCTGCCACCCTCGAACTGACTCCGGGAAGGTGATGGAGGGAAAACAACTTTTCCCCCTTGTCTGGATCGCCAAACCCCCGCACAGCTGGATCACCTGTGTCCTCTCGTCACTCGACTTAGCCTTCTTCACCGACTGAGAGCGAACGGTGAAGATGTGCTTGAAAAGTCCCCAGTGTGGGCGGCACCCCAGGAACGCCTCACACATAGAAATAAAAGCGGCAAGATAGACTATGGAGTTCGGAGTGAAGTGATGGAGCTGCGCCCCGAAGAAGTTCAGAAAATTGCGGAAAAAAGAGTGGGGCGGCAGAGAGAAACCACGGTCAATGTGAGTCGCCAGGAGGACGCGCTCACCGTCGCGTGGCTGGGGCTCGATTTCTCCCCCCGGAAGACGCGCCGCCTTGTGGGGGATGACTCCTCCCTCGACCAGGTCGTCGAGGTCCCCCTGACGAAGCACCGAGGGCATCCAGTCGCCCTGGATCCACCCCTTGGGCAGGGCCGTCCGAGAGGAAGAACCCCCGCGCGCAGACTTCTTTCCCTTCCCCCCCCCCGGCACCGCCTTCTTCGCGCGCTCCAGAGCGGTCGTCTTGCCCTTCACCATCGTCGCCGGCGAGGTCTCGGGCTGGTTTTGTGGTGGCAGGGCGAGAGCGAAGGAAGCGGAGGAGACGACGGAGAAACAGAGAAGGAAGAGGAAGAGATGAGCACGCGTACTGAAGAGAGGCTCCGGGCCAACTATTTATAAGGGGCCGCTCCCGAGTGGCTGGCAGGTAGGCCCGAGCTATCCAGTCAAATCCCGTGGCAGGCGCGCGCACTGTACGTGGCGAAAAAGGCAGCGCGGGGATCGAGGAGCCTTCGCACTGTCGCTCCCGATTACTGCGGCCGCCCCCGTTCCGCGCGCTTCCCAAAAAATCCGAATCCCGCGATCTCTGCCAGCTGCAGAACAACTTGACGAAACGGAAATCCCGCGCACGCCGGTGCTCGATACCTCGCAGGTGAAGAAATCCATTCGACGAAAGGCCTGGAACGGATCAAGACGACTGAAAAAGGTTAATGACGTCATCCGTAACAGTCGACCCAGAACGAAGCACCCATAATAACCCGAGGGGTCGGATGAAAAGGTCCCTAACCCCTTTTTCCACTCCAGCCTCGATCCATTCGGGGGCTAATGATGTAGTCATGTACCTACGGTAGGGACACGGACCCGTCCTAAGAGCCCTACCGTAGGACATCCTTAGAGGAAGTCACCTTTCAGACAACTTGAAGATATCCCACTCGACGGATTGAAGACACTCGACCAAGAGCTGTCACTCGACCAAGGAGCCAACCACTCGACTGCCAGAAGACCTCAAGTCACTCCGTAGGCAAACGATCGGTTATTAAGTAGTCTTTATGATCATTATGACGCTTTATTTGGGACGTTATCAGTAACGCCCACCTTAAATGTACCTTAAACCCTGCATTACTGAGGGCAGGAGAGGGCTGGCGAACTCTATATAAGCCACCCCCCTCCTCAGTATCAGGGGTTCGCACCCTTGTCATCCTACTCACGCATAATTCAATCGACCGCCTCCAGGCACCGAGACGTAGGGCTGTTACTTCCTCAGAGAAGGGCCTAAACTCGTAAACCTTGCGTGCTTACAACTTCCCAATAGCTAAGGTCTAGCCTCTTCATACACACCCCCCTACCTCACTGTCAGACTTAGAACCACGACAGGGGGCGCCACCCCTAGGGCAGCCGCCCCTCTCGGCTTGGGGGGCCAGTTTCCTAGGGGGTGGGGGCGCCCAAACCCATCTAGGGTTTCCCCTGTGGCCGTTGCCCCTCCCCTAGGGAACCCTAGGGCGCCTCCCCCTCCTCCCTTCCCCCTATATATAGTGAGGGAGAGAGAGGGCAGCCGCACCCTTCCCCTGGCGCAGCCCTCTCCCTCCTCCAACACCTCATCCTCCTCTGTAGTGCTTAGTGAAGCCCTGCCGGAGAACCACGAGCTCCATCACCACCATGCCATCGTGCTGTCGGAGTTTTCCCTCAACTTCTCCTCTCCCCTTGCTGGATCAAGAAGGAGGAGACGTCCCCGGGCTGTACGTGTGTTGATCGCGGAGGTGCCGTCCGTTCGGCACTAGGATCATCAGTGATTTGGATCACAACGACTACAACTCCATCAACCCCGTTCACTTGAACGCTTCTGAAGGAAATATGCCCTAGAGGCAATAATAAAGTTATTATTTATTTCCTTATATCATGATAAATGTTTATTATTCATGCTAGAATTTTATTAACCGGAAACATAATACATGTGTGAATACATAGACAAACTTAGTGTCACTAGTATGCCTCTACTAGACTAGCTCGTTAATCAAAGATGGTTATGTTTCCTAACCATGAACAATGTGTTGTTATTTGATTAATGAGGTCACATCATTAGTTGAATGATCTGATTGACATGACCCATTTCATTAGCTTAGCACCCGATCGTTTAGTATGTTGCTGTTGCTATTCTTCATGACTTATACATGTTCCTATGACTATGAGATTATGCAACTCCCATTTACTGGAGGAACACTTTGGGTACTACCAAACGTCACAACGTAACTGGGTGATTATAAAGGAGTACTACAGGTGTCTCCAAAGGTAGATGTTGGGTTGGCGTATTTCGAGATTAGGATTTGTCACTCTGATTGTCGGAGAGGTATCTCTGGGCCCTCTCGGTAATACACATCACATAAGCCTTGCAAGCATTGTGACTAATGAGTTAGTTGTGAGATGATGTATTACGGAACGAGTAAAGAGACTTGCCAGTAACGAGATTGAACTAGGTATTGGATACCGACGATCGAATCTCGGGCAAGTAACATACCGA
Organism: Triticum monococcum; assembly: GCA_034509565.1. NCBI lineage: Eukaryota > Viridiplantae > Streptophyta > Magnoliopsida > Poales > Poaceae > Triticum > Triticum monococcum. The sequence continues at coordinate 779,962,829 of CM067847.1, forward strand.
TGACAAAGGGAACAACGTATGTTGTTATGCGGTCTGACCGATAAAGATCTTCGTAGAATATGTAGGAGCCAATATGGGCATCCAGGTCCCGCTATTGGTTATTGACCGGAGATGTGTCTCAGTCATGTCTACATTGTTCTCGAACCGTAGGGTCCGCACGCTTAACGTTATGATGACAGTTATTATGAGTTTATGCATTTTGATGTACCGAAGTTAGTTTGGAGTCTCGGATGTGATCACGGACATGACGAGGAGTCTCGAAATGGTCGAGACATAAAGATTGATATATTGGATGACTATATTCGGACACCGGAAGTGTTCCGGGTGATTTCGGAGAAAACCAGAGAGCCGAAGGGTTACCGGAACCCTACCGGGAGAAGTAATGGGCCTTATGGGCTTTAGTGGAGAGAGAGAAGGGCCGCCAGAGGTGGGCCACGCGCCACCTCCTCCCTGGTCCGAATTGGACTAGGGGAGGGGGGCGGCGCCCCCCCTTTCCTTCTCCCACTCCACCTCTTTCCCCCTCCTAGTAGGAGTCCTACTCCTACTAGGAGGAGGACTCCTCCTTGGCGCGCCACACCTGGCCGGCCGGCCTCCTCCCCTTGCTCCTTTATATACGGGGCAGGGGGCACCCCAAGACACACAAGTTGATCCACGTGATCGTTCCTTAGCCGTGTGCGGTGCCCCCAGCCACCATATTCCACCTCGATCATATCGTTGTAGTGCTTAGGCGAAGCCCTGCGTCGGTAGAACATCAAGATCGTCATCACGCCGTCGTGCTGACGGAACTCCTCCCCAAAGCTTTGCTGGATCGGAGCCCGGGGATCGTCATCGAGCTGTACATGTGCTAAGAACTCGGAGGTGCCGGAGTAACGGTGCTTGGATCGGTCGGATCGGAAAGAAGACGTACGACTACTTCCTCTACGTTGGGTCAATGCTTCCGCTGTGATCTCCAAGGGTATGTAGATCAGACTCTCCCCCTCGTTGCTATGCATCACCATGATCTTGCGTGTGCGTAGGAAAATTTTGAAATTACTACGTTCCCCAACAGTGGCATCCGAGCCTAGGTTTTTATGGTTTGATGTTATATGCACGAGTAGAACACAAGTGAGTTGTGGGCGATACAAGTCATACTGCCTACCAGCATGTCATACTTTGGTTCAGCGGTATTGTTGGACGAGACGACCCGGACCAACCTTACGCGTACGCTTACGCGAGACCGGTTCCCTCGACGTGCTTTGCCCATAGATGGCTTGCGGGCGACTGTCTCTCCAACTTTAGTTGAACCGAGTATGGCTACGCCCGGTCCTTGAGAAGGTTAAAACGGAGTCTATTTGACAAACTATCGTTGTGGTTTTGATGCGTAGGTGAGATTGGTTCTTGCTTAAACCCGCAGCAGCCACGTAAAACTTGCAACAACAAAGTAGAGGACGTCTAACTTGTTTTTGCAGGGCATGTTGTGATGTGATATGGTCAAGACATGATGCTAAATTTTATTGTATGAGATGATCATGTTTTGTAACCGAGTTATCGGCAACTGGAAGGAGCCATATGGTTGTCGCTTTATTGTATGCAATGCAATCGCGATGTAATGCTTTACTTTATCACTAAACGGTAGCGATAGTCGTGGAAGCATAAGATTGGTGAGACGACAACGATGCTACGATGGAGATCAAGGTGTCGCGTCGGTGACGATGGTGATCATGACGGTGCTTCAGAGATGGAGATCACAAGCACAAGATGATGATGGCCATATCATATCACTTATATTGATTGCATGTGATGTTTATCTTTTTATGCATCTTATCTTGCTTTGATTGACGGTAGCATTATAAGATGATCTCTCACTAAATTATCAAGAAGTGTTCTCCCTGAGTATGCACCATTGCGAAAGTTCTTCGTGCTGAGACACCACGTGATGATCGGGTGTGATAGGCTCTACGTTCAAATACAACGGGTGCAAAACAGTTGCACACGCGGAATACTCAGGTTATACTTGACGAGCCAAGCATATACAGATATGGCCTCGGAACACGGAGACCGAAAGGTCGAGCGTGAATCATATAGTAGATATGATCAACATAATGATGTTCACCGATGAAACTACTCCATCTCACGTGATGATCGGACATGGTTTAGTTGATTTGGATCACGTGATCACTTAGAAGATTAGAGGGATGTCTATCTAAGTGGGAGTTCTTAAGTAATATGATTAATTGAACTTAAATTTATCATGAACTTAGTACCTGATAGTATCTTGCTTGTTTATGTTGATTGTAGATAGATGGCTCGTGCCGTTGTTCCGTTGAATTTTAATGCGTTCCTTGAGAAAGCAAAGTTGAAAGATGATGGTAGCAATTACACGGACTGGGTCCGTAACTTGAGGATTATCCTCATTGCTGCACAGAAGAATTACGTCCTGGAAGCACCGCTGGGTGCCAGGCCTGCTGCTAGAGCAACACCAGATGTTATGAACGTCTGGCAGAGCAAAGCTGATGACTACTCGATAGTTCAGTGTGCCATGCTTTACGGCTTAGAATCGGGACTTCAACGACGTTTTGAACGTCATGGAGCATATGAGATGTTTCAGGAGTTGAAGTTAATATTTCAAGCAAATGCCCGGATTGAGAGATATGAAGTCTCCAATAAGTTCTATAGCTGCCAGATGGAAGAGAACAGTTCTGTCAGTGAGCATATACTCAAAATGTCTGGGTATAATAATCACTTGATTCAATTGGGAGTTAATCTTCCAGATGATTGCGTCATTGACAGAATTCTCCAATCACTGCCACCAAGCTACAAGAGCTTCGTGATGAACTATAATATGCAAGGGATGAACAAGACTATTCCCAAGCTCTTCGCAATGCTGAAAGCTGCGAAGGTAGAAATCAAAAAGGAGCATCAAGTGTTGATGGTTAACAAAACCACTAGTTTCAAGAAAAAGGGCAAAGGGAAGAAGAAAGGGAACTTCAAGAAGAACGGCAAGCAAGTTGCTGCTCAGGAGAAGAAACCAAAGTCTGGACCTAAGCCTGAAACTGAGTGCTTCTACTGCAAGCAGACTGGTCACTGGAAGCGGAACTGCCCCAAGTATTTGGCGGATAAGAAGGATGGCAAGGTGAACAAAGGTATATGTGATATACATGTTATTGATGTGTACCTTACTAATGCTCGCAGTAGCACCTGGGTATTTGATACTGGTTCTGTTGCTAATATTTGCAACTCGAAACAGGGACTACGGATTAAGCGAAGATTGGCTAAGGACGAGGTGACGATGCGCGTGGGAAACGGTTCCAAAGTCGATGTGATCGCGGTCGGCACGCTACCTCTACATCTACCTTCGGGATTAATATTAGACCTAAATAATTGTTATTTGGTGCCAGCGTTGAGCATGAACATTATATCTGGATCTTGTTTAATGCGAGACGGTTATTCATTTAAATCAGAGAATAATGGTTGTTCTATTTATATGAGTAATATCTTTTATGGTCATGCACCCTTGAAGAGTGGTCTATTCTTGTTGAATCTCGATAGTAGTGATACACATATTCATAATGTAGAAGCCAAAAGATGCAGAGTTGATAATGATAGTGCAACTTATTTGTGGCACTGCCGTTTAGGTCATATCGGTGTAAAGCGCATGAAGAAACTCCATACTGATGGACTTTTGGAACCACTTGATTATGAATCACTTGGTACTTGTGAACCGTGCCTCATGGGCAAGATGACTAAAACACCGTTCTCCGGTACTATGGAGAGAGCAACAGATTTGTTGGAAATCATACATACAGATGTATGCGGTCCGATGAATATTGAGGCTCGTGGCGGATATCGTTATTTTCTCACCTTCACAGATGATTTAAGCAGATATGGGTATATCTACTTAATGAAACATAAGTCTGAAGCATTTGAAAAGTTCAAAGAATTTCAGAGTGAAGTGGAAAATCATTGGAACAAGAAAATAAAGTTTCTACGATCTGATCGTGGAGGAGAATATTTGAGTTACGAGTTTGGTGTACATTTGAAAAATTGTGGAATAGTTTCGCAACTCACGCCACCCGGAACACAACAGCATAATGGTGTGTCCGAACGTCGTAATCGTACTTTACTAGATATGGTGCGATCTATGATGTCTCTTACTGATTTACCGCTATCGTTTTGGGGATACGCTCTAGAGACGGCCGCATTCACGTTAAATAGGGCACCATCAAAATCCGTTGAGACGACGCCTTATGAACTATGGTTTGGCAAGAAACCAAAGTTGTCGTTTCTAAAAGTTTGGGGCTGCGATGCTTATGTGAAAAAGCTTCAACCTGATAAGCTCGAACCCAAATCGGAGAAATGTGTCTTCATAGGATATCCAAAGGAAACTATTGGATACACCTTCTATCACAGATCCGAAGGCAAGACTTTTGTTGCTAAATTCGGAAACTTTCTTGAGAAGGAGTTTCTCTCGAAAGAAGTGAGTGGGAGGAAAGTAGAGCTTGACGAGGTAACTGTACCCGCTCCCTTGTTGGAAAGTAGTACATCACAGAAAACTGTTTCTGCAACACCTACACCAATAAGTGAGGAAGCTAATGATAATGATCATCAAACTTCAGAACAAGACACTACTGAACCTCGTAGATCAACCAGAGCAAGATCCGCGCCAGAGTGGTACGGTAATCCAATTCTGGAAGTCATGCTGCTAGATCATGATGAACCTACGAACTATGAAGAAGCGATGGTGAGCCCAGATTCCGCAAAGTGGCTTGAATCCATGAAATCTGAGATGGGATCCATGTATGAGAACAAAGTATGGACTTTGGTTGACTTGCCCGATGATCGGCAAGCAATTGAGAATAAATGGATCTTCAAGAAAAAGACTGACGCTGATGGTAATGTTACTGTCTATAAAGCTCTTCTTGTCGCAAAAGGTTTTCGACAAGTTTAAGGGGTTGACTACGATGAGACCTTCTCACCCGTAGCGATGCTTAAGTCTGTCCGAATCATGTTAGCAATTGCCGCATTTTATGATTATGAAATATGGCAGATGGATGTCAAAACTGCATTCCTGAATGGATTTCTGGAAGAAGAGTTGTATATGATGCAACCGGAAGGTTTTGTCATCCAAAGGGAGCTAACAAAGTGTGCAAACTCCAGCGATCCATTTATGAACTAGTGCAAGCATCTCGGAGTTGGAATAAACGCTTTGATAGTGTGATCAAAGCATTTGGTTTTATACAGACTTTTGGAGAAGCCTGTATTTACAAGAAAGTGAGTGGGAGCTCTGTAGCATTTCTGATATTATATGTGGATGACATATTGCTGATTGGAAATGACATAGAATTTTTGGATAGCATAAAGGGATACTTGAATAAGAGTTTTTCAATGAAAGACCTCGGTGAAGCTGCTTACATATTGGGCATTAAGATCTATAGAGATAGATCGAGACGCTTAATTGGACTTTCACAAAGCACATACCTTGACAAAATTTTGAAAAAGTTCAAAATGGATCAAGCAAAGAAAGGGTTCTTGCCTGTGTTACAAGGTGTGAAGTTGAGTCAGACTCAATGCCCGACCACTGCAGAAGATAGAGAGAAAATGAAAGATGTTCCCTATGCTTCAGCCATAGGCTCTATCATGTATGCAATGCTGTGTACCAGACCTGATGTGTGCCTTGCTATAAGTTTAGCGGGGAGGTACCAAAGTAATCCAGGAATGGATCACTGGACAGCGGTCAAGAACATCCTGAAATACCTGAAAAGGACTAAGGATATGTTTCTCGTATATGGAGGTGACAAAGAGCTCACTGTAAGAGGTTACGTTGATGCAAGCTTTGACACTGATCCGGACGATTCTAAATCGCAAACCGGATACGTGTTTACATTAAATGGTGGAGCTGTCAGTTGGTGCAGTTCTAAACAAAGTGTTGTAGCAGGATCTACATGTGAAGCGGAGTACATAGCTGCTTCGGAAGCAGCGAACGAAGGAGTCTGGATGAAGGAGTTCACATCCGATCTAGGTGTCATACCTAGTGCATCGGGTCCAATGAAAATCTTTTGTGACAATACTGGTGCAATTGCCTTGGCAAAGGAATCCAGATTTCACAAGAGGACCAAGCACATCAAGAGACGCTTCAATTCCATCCGGGATCTAGTCTAGGTGGGAGACATAGAGATTTGCAAGATACATACGGATCTGAATGTTGCAGACCCGTTGACTAAGCCTCTTCCACGAGCAAAACATGATCAGCACCAAGGCTCCATGGGTGTTAGAATCATTACTGTGTAATCTAGATTATTGACTCTAGTGCAAGTGGGAGACTGAAGGAAATATGCCCTAGAGGCAATAATAAAGTTATTATTTATTTCCTTATATCATGATAAATGTTTATTATTCATGCTAGAATTGTATTAACCGGAAACATAATACATGTGTGAATACATAGACAAACTTAGTGTCACTAGTATGCCTCTACTAGACTAGCTCGTTAATCAAAGATGGTTATGTTTCCTAACCATGAACAATGTGTTGTTATTTGATTAATGAGGTCACATCATTAGTTGAATGATCTGATTGACATGACCCATTTCATTAGCTTAGCACCCGATCGTTTAGTATGTTGTTGTTGCTATTCTTCATGACTTATACATCACTGGTAGAAAACGAGGCTTCCATACGCCCCCATTAGTCCCCAAAACAACCGAACCGCGACCAAAGGGGTCTTTAGTCGCGGTTCGGGAGAAGACCCGCGACCAACTACGGACGGGAGGGGCTTTAGTCCCGGTTGGCGTGGCCAACCGGGACTAAAGGCCCTATATATACTCAGCTCACTTCACTTCACTCGGCTCACTTCACAATTTTCAGAAGGTGGTGGTGGGGTGGTGGTGGGTTTGCTTTTGGTTTCTCCTATGCACACAAGGTGTTTGATGAAATGCCCGAGAGCCTGAAACAAGCCACATTTGAGCTTTCTCATTTATTTTTCCTCCGCGATCGCGGTTAGCAACTCGAACCTTTCATGTGTCATTGATAAAATACGCATGTGTGTAGTTCATTGTTTAATTTGTATTATTTCTAGCTAGTTAGTTTAACAAATGCATGATGGTTAATTATATACTTTATATAATAATAATGCAGATGAATCGGCAATGGATGTACGGTTCCCGACTCTCCGGCGAGTTCACTACGGGTTTGAAAGATTTCCTCGTAGTGGCAAATGCGAACAAGCAGCAAGGTTTTATTATCTGTCCATGTGCTGTCTGTAAGAATGAGAAGGGTTACTCCTCCTCAAGAAGAGTTCACATGGACCTGCTTAAGCATGGTTTCATGCCAAGCTATTATTGTTGGACCAAGCATGGAGAAAGAGGGGTTAGAATGGAAGAAGATGAAGAAGGGGATGATATCGATGACAACTATCGTGATCTTTTCGGTGATACTTTCATGGAGGATGATGCTGAAGGTGTGGAAGGGTTAGGTGAAGGTGAAGAAGAGGCACATGATGAGCCCGCTGATGATCTTGGTCGGACCATTGCTGATGCACGGAGTCGCTGCGAAACTGACAAGGAGAGGGAGAATTTGGATCGCATGTTAGAGGATCACAAAAAGTCGTTGTATCCAGGATGCGATAATAGTCTGAAAAAGCTGGGCTGCACACTGGATTTGCTAAAATGGAAGGCACAGGAAGGTGTAGGTGACTCATCATTTGAAAATTTGCTGAAAATATTGAAGAATATGTTGCCGAAGAATAATGAGTTGCCCGCCAGTACGTATGAAGCAAAGAAGGTTGTCTGCCCTCTAGGTTTAGAGGTTCAGAAGATACATGCATGCATTAATGACTGCATCCTCTACCGCGGTGAATACGAGAATTTGAATGAATGCCCTGTATGCACTGCATTGCGTTATAAGATCAGAGGCGATGACCCTGGTGACGATGTTGAGGGCGAGAAACCCAGGAAGAGGGTTCCCGCCAAGGTGATGTGGTATGCTCCTATAATACCACGGGTGAAACGTCTGTTCATGAACGAAAAGCATGCCAAGTTGTTGCGATGGCACAAAGAGGACCGTTTGTCCGACGGGCAGTCGAGACACACCGCTGATGGAACGCAATGGAGAAAGATCGACAGAGTTTTCAAAGATTTTGCAGCTGACGCAAGGAACTTAAGATTTGGTCTAAATACTGATGGCATTAATCCTTTTGGCGAGCAGAGCTCCAACCATAGCACCTGGCCCGTGACTCTATGCATCTACAACCTTCCTCCTTGGTTGTGCATGAAGCGGAAGTTCATTATGATGCCAATTCTCATCCAAGGCCCTAAGCAACCCGGTAACGACATTGATGTGTACCTAAGGCCATTAGTTGAAGAACTTTTACAGTTTTGGGCGAAACCTGGTGTACGTGTCTGGGATGAGCACAAAGGAGAGGAATTTGACCTACGAGCGTTGCTTTTTGTAACCATCAACGATTGGCCTGCTCTCAGTAACCTTTCGGGACAGAAAAATAAGGGATACAATGCATGCACGCACTGCTTACATGAGACTGAAAGTGTACGTTTGGTTAATTGTAAGAAGAACGTGTACCTGGGTCATCGTCGATTTCTTCCCCGAAATCATAACGTAAGAAAGAAAGGCAAGCATTTCAACGGGAAGGCAGATCACCGGCCGAAGCCTGCGGAACGTACTGGTGCTGAGATATTTGATATGGTCAAGGATTTGAAAGTCATCTTTGGAAAGGGTCCTGCCGGACAATCAGTTCCGCGGGGAGTTGACGGGCACGCACCCATGTGGAAGAAGAAATCTATATTTTGGGAGCTAGAATATTGGAAAGTCCTAGATGTCCGCTCTGCAATCGACGTGATGCATGTTACGAAGAATATTTGCGTGAACCTGCTAAGCTTCTTGGGCGTGTATGGGAAGACAAATGATACAAAGGAAGCACGGCAGGACCAGCAACTTTTGAAAGACCCAGATGACCGGCATCCGGAATGGTTTCAAGGTCGTGCCAGCTACGCTCTTACCAAAGAAGAGAAGGTCATTTTTTTGAATGCCTGAGCAGTATGAAGGTCCCGTCTGGCTTCTCGTCGAATATAAAGGGAATAATAAACATGCCGGAGAAAAAGTTCCAAAACCTGAAGTCTCATGACTGCCACATGATTATGACGCAATTGCTTCCGATTGCTTTGGGGGGGCTCCTACCGGAAAATGTTCGAGTAGCCATTGTGAAGCTATGTGCATTCCTCAATGCAATCTCTCAGAAGGTAATCAATCCAGAAGATCTACCACGGTTACAGAACGATGTGGTCCAATGCCTTGTCAGTTTCGAGTTGGTGTTCCCACCATCCTTCTTCAATATTATGACGCACCTCCTGGTCCACCTAGTCGAAGAGATTTCCATTCTCGGTCCTGTATTTCTACACAATATGTTCCCCTTTGAGAGGTTCATGGGAGTATTAAAGAAATATGTTCGTAACCATGCTAGGCCAGAAGGAAGCATCTCCAAGGGCCATCAAAATGAGGAGGTAATTGAGTTCTGTATTGACTATGTTCCTGACCTTAAGCCGATTGGTATTCCTCAATCGCGGCACGAGGGGAGACTAAGTGGAAAAGGCAAGATCGGAAGGGATACCACGATATGTATGGACGGTCATTCTATGACTGAAGCACACCACACAGTTCTGCAAAATTCCAGCTTGGTGGCTCCGTACTTCGAGCAATACAAGAATATTTTACGCTCGGACAACCCGGGGAAGCCTGAATCCTGGATTAGAAAGGCCCACATGGAGACTTTCGGCAGTTGGTTGCGAAAACATTTAATGAATGACAATGATGTTGGAGATCAGCTGTACATGTTGGCCAAGAAACCATCTTCGACTATAACGACTTTCCAAGGGTACGAGATAAATGGGAATACATTTTACACCATCGCCCAAGATAAAAAGAGCACCAACCAAAACAGTGGTGTCCGCTTTGATGCAGCAACCGAGAATGGGCAAAAGGTCACATATTATGGTTACATAGAGGAGATATGGGAACTTGACTATGGACCCTCCTTTAAGGTCCCTTTGTTCCGGTGCAAATGGTTCAAGCTAACAGGAGGTGGGGTAAAGGTGGACGAGCAATACGGAATGACAATGGTGGATTTCAACAATCTTGGTTACCTTGACGAACCATTCGTCCTTGCCAAAGATGTCGCTCAGGTTTTTTATTTGAAGGACATGAGTAGCAAACCGAGGAAACGGAAAGATAAGAAAACGATCAGTACATCATGCGATGATCCAAAGCGCCACATTGTTCTTTCAGGGAAAAGAAACATCGTGGGAGTGGAGGACAAGACAGACATGTCAGAAGATTATAATATGTTTGGTGAAATTCCGCCCTTCAAAGTGAACACTGACCCAAGCATTAAGTTAAATGATGAGGATGCTCCATGGATACGGCACAATCGTAAGCAAGCAGGGACGTACAAGGGAAGAATTGATGTGTAATAATTTATTGTACCAAACTTTGTATTTGGTGGAACCTTCAAGGGATTTTAAAATGAATTAGTTTTATTTTTCTGATTTTTTTGATATATAATTGTATTTTTAAGATTTTAAAATGTCAGAAGATTTTAAAAAGGAAAAAGGAAGAACGGAAGAAAAAAAGAAGAAAAACAAGAAAAAGGAAGAAGAAAAAAACAAAAGAAAACAAAAAAACAGAAGAAAAACAAAGGAAGAAGAAAAAAACAAAAGAAAACAAAAAAACAAACAGAAGAAAAAAACAATAAAAAGGAGGAAAGAAAGAATAGAAAGGAAGAAGAAGAAAGAAAGAATAGAAAGGAAGAAGAAGAAAGGAAGAAGAAGAAAGAAAGAAGAAGAAAGAAAGAAGAAAAAGAAAGAAAGAAGAAGAAAGAAAGAAGAAGAAAGAAAGAAAAAAGAAAAAGGAAGAAGAAGAAAGAAAGAAGAAAGGAAGAAGAAGAAAGAAAGAAGAAAAAAAGGAAGAAGAAGAAAGAAAGAAGAAAGGAAGAAGAAGAAAGAAAGAAAGAATAGAAAGGAAGAAGAAGAAAGGAAGAAGAAGAAGAAAGAAAGAAGAAGAAAGAAAGAAAAAAGAAAAAGGAAGAAGAAGAAAGAAAGAAGAAGAAAGGAAGAAGAAAAAGAAGAAAAACAAGAAAAAGGAAAAACAAACAGAAGAAAAAAACAGAAGAAAAAAACAGAAGAAAAACAAGAATTTAAAATGAATTAGTTTTATTTTCTGATTTTTTTGATATATAATTGTATTTTTAAGATTTTAAAATGAATTAGAAACAAAATAATATAAACTTTAATAAAATAAAATAATTATCATAAAGTAAAATAAATAAGTAATTATCATAAAGTAAAAATAAATAAGTAATTAGAAACAAAATAAAATAAAATAAATAAGTTTTTTGTTGTAAGTAGAAACAAAACAAAATAAATAAAGCAAAAATGAAAACAAAAAACAGGCAAAAAAAAAGAATATGCCACCTACTGGGCCACCACGGCCTGAATACGACTAGAAACCCATTAATGGGCCAGGATTCAGGCCCGCAGAAGGCCCAGCAGGCCCACAGGCACATAGTAACAGAATAGGCCCGTAAGCCTGCATTCGAGAGGAGCTCGAAGTGGTGAGCGCAGCCGCGCTTATAAACCACTGTCGAAGCCTCTCGGCTAGCGAGGTGGGACTAAACATCCCACCGCACCGCGCCAGTTCAGCACAGACCCTTTAGTCGCGGCTGGGGAGGCGGACCGCGACTAAAGGGTACCCTTTAGTCGCGGTTGTTGTCCCCAACCGCGACTAAAGGGTCTTTCTGCGCGGGAAAGGAAGCGGCGCCAAAACCCTTTAGTCGCGGTTGGGGAGGGGGACCGCGACTAAAGGGTACCTTTAGTCGCGGTCCTCCTCCCCAACCGCGACTAAAGGTGCGTCTATATATACGCCGATCGATCTCCTCTGTCTCCCCAAACGCCGATCGACGCCGACGCCGAAGCCCTGCCCCGACGCCGACGCCGAAGCCCTGCGCGCCGCCGCCCCCGTCCCCAGTGAGCGCCGCCCTTGCTCGCCGCCCTTGCCCGCCGCCCTGCCGCCCTTGCCCGACGCCCTGCCGCCCGCCGCCCGCCGCCCTGCCGCCCTCCGCCCGCCGCCCGCCGCCCGCCGCCCTGCCTGCCGTCCTCCGCAGGAAGGAAGAAAGGAAGAAGAGAAGAAAGGAAGAAGAAGAAAGAAAGAAAAAAGAAAAAGGAAGAAGAAGAAAACAAAAGAAAACAAAAAACAGAAGAAAACAAAAAACAGAAGAAAAACAAAGGAAGAAGAAAAAAACAAAAGAAAACAAAAAAACAAACAGAAGAAAAAAACAATAAAAAGGAGGAAGAAGAAAAGAAAGAAGAAAAAAAGGAAGAAGAAAAAACAAGAAAGAAAAAGGAAGAAGACAAAAATGAAAACCAAATAAAAACCAAATGAAAACCAAAAGAAAGAAGAAAGAAAAAGGAAGAAGAAAAAAAGAAGAAGAAAGGAAGAAGAAAGGAAGAAGAAGAAAGAAAGTAAAAAGGAAAAGGAAAGAAGAAGAAAGAAAGAAGAAGAAAGGAAGAAGAAGAAAGGAAGAAGAAGAAAGAAAGAAGAAGAAAGAAAGAAAGAAGAAAGAAAGAAAAAAGAAAAAGGAAGAAGAAGAAAGAAAGAAGAAAGGAAGAAGAAGAAAGGAAGAAGAAGAAAGAAAGAAGAAAGGAAGAAGAAGAAAGGAAGAAGAAGAAAGAAAGAAGAAGAAAGGAAAAAGGAAGAAGAAGAAAGGAAGAAGAAGAAAGAAAGAAGAAGAAAGAAAGAAAAAAGAAAAAGGAAGAAGAAGAAAGAAAGAAGAAAGGAAGAAGAAGAAAGGAAGAAGAAGAAAGAAAGAAGAAAGGAAGAAGAAGAAAGGAAGAAGAAGAAAGAAAGAAGAAGAAAGGAAAAAGGAAGAAGAAGAAAGGAAGAAGAAGAAAGAGGAAGAAGAAAGGAAGAAGAAGAAAAAAAGAATTTTTACTTAAAGAATCTTATTTTTTAATTCCTCCTCCTCTATGTCCCCTTAATCTTATTTTTTAATTCCTTTATACTTAAAGAATTTTTACTACATGCAGGAGTGACATATGGCGGACGAAAGAACCGAGCCGCTTAGGGATCCGGAGGCTGAACGTTATTTAATGGACATCATCAACAACGAGATTCCTTATGTGCCGTCTCTTCTTATATGAACCTTGACGGTGACGATGATCGAGAAGGTGAAGGAACGGACATTGTCGACGGAGGTCAACCGTCAACAACCGACGATCTCCAATTGCAAGAAGCAACCACCTCCGGCGAGGTATATATATACATTGAGAGCCTCTCGTGATACAAACTTACTGAAATGTGAATACATATGTATTAACGCGCGCGACTCTCTTTTTTTTTAGCCCTCCGGATCGAGTACGACAAAGCAGCGTGGCAAATCCAAGGCGATGAAAACAGGAGAAACATATGCCATTGAGTCTGTCAGTGAAACCGGCAAGCCCCTACAGCACACCTCAAAGTTTGTCAACCAATGCGGAGTCGTTGTTAGAGACAACGTCCCGATCACCGTCCAGGAATGGAAAGAGCCAAAGAAGGCACGTCTTGGTTTCAGTTTTGTCGACAAGAGAACGAAAAAGGATTGCTGGAGAAAGCTTATGGAACATTTCATTCTACCTCCGGAATACAACAAAGTCGATGAATTCGGTAACGAGGTTCCAGGTGGACGTCAGAGGAGGAGGCTAGTTAAAGAGTTCGCTCTTCAGAAGATGGCCGATGCATTCCGGAACTTCAAGAAAAATTTAACCCGTGACTATGTCAACAAGGGCAAGACTCCGGATTTCAATGGACAATATGAGAAACTGAAAGATGATTGGCCAGAATTTGTGAGGCAAAAGCAATCGGACCATTTCAAGGAAATATCGAAAAAAAATAAGGATAATGCGGCTAAGAAAAAGTACCATCATATTATGGGGCCAGGAGGATACCGCCTTGCGGACCCTAGGTGGCAGAAGATGGAGGAGGACCTGAGGGTGCGAGGAATCCCTCTAGGTACAGAGGGATGGGACCCAAGGGCCAAAAGCTGGTGGTACGGGCATGGGGGATCGCTAGACCCGGAGACAGGGGTGTGTGTTCACCGGCATCGACGCTTTGCTCCAACCCAAGCCCTTATTGACGCAATGACCCAAGCTCAAGCGGGCTTGATCAAGTTCAACAAAGAGAAAGACGCACTGACTTTAGCCCTCGGGAATGATGAACACGGAGGACGTGTACGAGGCAAAGGCAAAGTTTCGTGGAAAGTAGGGTTTTCCCAAGACAATGACCCGTACGGTTACAGAAGCCGTACGAGAAAGACGGACCGGGATGCAGATCTTATGACGAAGTTTGCATCGGAACTCCATGAGTTGAAGCAGAGCGTGCATGAACTACTGAAAGAAAAATCGGCTGCAGGGCCGCATGAAGATCATGAAGCGGATTGCGGAAGCCAGCAGCGGAGAAGCAGCGTGGCTTCCACGGATGCCCCGCCTGGTGCTAGTGCACCGATGATCGAGATTCGTGCACCGGAGCCTCACTACCCCGTGGATGATGTAAAGAAGATGAAAGACTGTGATCTGCATTATCCCGTGGGGAACGTTTCCACGAAGGTAGCTAGCGGCAGTGCTTTACCCTGTAAACCTGGAGCACTCCACCACAACAACCCCATTCCATATGGCTATGCTTGTGTCACGGTGGAAGACATAGTCCAAGGGTTTGAGGACCTGGAGATTGACAAACCTACACCCGAAGGGGATAGCAGACTTGGAGATGTCAAGCGCCAGTTCATTCTATGGAAAAAGAAGTACATAGTGTTTCCAGACGAGGCGCCAAGGTTAGCAAGTCCACCCCCCTCCGATGGTGGTGGTGGTGGTGGCGGTGGTGGCGGTGGTGGTGGTCGTGGTGGTTCACCTACACCTCCTTCACGCCATTCGACGCCGTCCCCCGATCCACAACCTCCGGCGGGTACGACGCCCCCCAATCCTCCTTCGGCGGGTACGACGCCCCCCAATCCACCTCCGGCAAAGAAGCAGAAGCAGGCGGACAGCAAGGAAACCTGCTCCTGGACTATTAACCCGGACCCTTATGTACCTAAGACCACAAGGGTACCGGAGCCATCGCTGAAGCCTCTCCTCCCAAGGCTTGGGGAACTTAGTGAAGCTGACCTCACATTGGCCGCGTCTACTGATTATGAGAAATGGAAGGCGGATATGAAGGCGAAAAAAGTGCCTGAGCCCAAGCAAGTATTCACTGAGAAGCAAAAGAAGTGGGCTAAGGATTTTTTGACGACACCGTCCCAAGCCGAGCTGAATATGCCTGACGACTATGGACATGAACTTCGTAGGCAAGCAAAAATATTGAAGGAGGAAGAAAGTAAAAAAAGCGGGAAACAAGTTGACCAGCTCGGGATGCAGAAGAAACAATCGATCCCCCCGCTCATAGTGAAAGCCGGTCCGGAAGAGGACCCCGAGATCATAGCAGCTGCGGCAGCACTTGGATTGACTGTAGCGGCTGCCATGAAACAAGCGTCCGAGATGGGTTTGACTGTTCGTGCCTTCTTAGACCTTGAGGATGCGCCTGCAGGTGAGATAACATTACAATATGTGCGGAAGGGGCCTCTCGTCGAGCCTGAGAAGGAAAATAGTCTACCAACACAAATGCGAAATCTGCTACATTGGTACAAGCAATTCATAACATGGGCCGACAAAGAATATGTTTATGCGGATGTTACACATGAGCATCACATCAAACGGTACTCTGTAGAAGTTCATATGAGTGAATTATTCCAGCTGTTCAATCTGCGCGCCCTCGACAAATCTATGCTGAGTTGCTACGTTCTGTAAGTGATTTATTTCTACCTCATCTCGTTCTTCATTGCCTGCACTATATATATATATATTGTCCTAACTATATTGTTGCGTACGCTATTATGCAGATTGAAGATTTGGGAATGCAAAATAAGAAACATCCATGATGTTGGGTTCATTGACCCACATATCGTTAATGGACATGTGTTAGAACATCACCCCAAAGACATGGAGAAAGACCTGTACAAGTTTCTTAAAAAGCATCAACTCAAAAGTCATATTCTATTTCCTTACCATTTTGGGTGAGTGTTTCTCTCTTGTGCCCATTCTATTTTGTTTACTCCATGCATGGTATGTCTAATCGATGAGTTATGCATGACTGTGCATGTAACGTGTCCGCAGGTTCCACTGGATTCTGCTAAATATTGAACTTCACACCTCCACAGTTCTAATCATGGACTCTAAGGATTCGGATCCAAAGCGTTGGGCCGACATGAGAAAAATGCTGCAAAAGTAATTATTTTCAATCATTTGAGCTCTATATCGATCGGTCTCTTCATTTCCTAATATCAACTAACTAATAAATCCCTTATTCATTTAATTTTCTTTGCCCTGTAGGGTTTGGAGACGGTTCTCAGAAGAAACTGTCGGTGAATTCAAACATGAGCTAGATTTCAGAAA
Organism: Triticum monococcum; assembly: GCA_034509565.1. Taxonomy (NCBI): domain Eukaryota; kingdom Viridiplantae; phylum Streptophyta; class Magnoliopsida; order Poales; family Poaceae; genus Triticum; species Triticum monococcum. The sequence goes on from CM067847.1 coordinate 779,979,328, forward strand.
GTTAGTTAATGTGGATCAGCAGCCATCGGGGACCGATCTATGTGGATACTATGTTTGTGAGAACATCCGGAGACAAACCACTGAGCGGAAGGCATCAGCTAGCGTGCGGAACGCGACGGATAACTTGCGGAGGAGGCTTAGTCCAGAAGCTCGCTTCCGACCAATTCAAGAAGAATTAGCAGGATTTTTCATGAGGGAAGTCATCAATCCTAAAGGACAACACTATACCGAGGACGAAGAAATTTATATGCATACCCGAGGTTGAAACTTGTTCGAAGTTGTATATGGTCATCCATCCTAATTGTGTATGGAAACTTGTTCGAAGTTGTATATGGTTACCCGAGATTGAATATATATTATATATTCCTCTTGAATTCTTCTTGTTTGAAATTTCATATGCATGTATATAGAAGCGTAGAATATGTGTACTGAAACTTCATCCAAAATAAAATAAAACACAAAATAAAATATAAAACAAATAAAACACTACAAATTAAAAAGAAACCAGGTTTAGGGGGGCTAAAACCCTAAACCTGCGGAGGAGGCCTTTAGTCCCGGTTGGCCACGAGAGCCGGGACTAAAGGTCCTCGGCCCCGACGGACCACGGGCGCCCACGTGGCGGGCCTTTGGTCCCGGTCAGCCACAAGAACCGGGACTAAAGGCTTTTGTCGCGGTCCGTAAGAGCCGCGGCTAAAGGGGGGGTCTTTAGTCGCGCTTATTTAGTCCCGGTTGCACAGCCGGGACTAAAGGCTGTTGCGAACCGGGACTAAAGGGCTTTTTTCTACCAGTGCATGTTCCTATGACTATGAGATTATGCAACTCCCGTTTACCGGAGGAACACTTTGGGTACTACCAAACGTCACAACGTAACTGGGTGATTATAAAGGAGTACTACAGGTGTCTCCAAAGGTAGATGTTGGGTTGGCGTATTTCGAGATTAGGATTTGTCACTCCGATTGTCCGAGAGGTATCTCTGGGCCCTCTCGGTAATACACATCACATAAGCCATGCAAGCATTGTGACTAATGAGTTAGTTGCGAGATGATGTATTACGGAATGAGTAAAGAGACTTGCCAGTAACGAGATTGAACTAGGTATTGGATACCGACGATCGAATCTCGGGCAAGTAACATACCGATGACAAAGGGAACAACGTATGTTGTTATGCGGTCTGACCGATAAAGATCTTCGTAGAATATGTAGGAGCCAATATGGGCATCCAGGTCCCGCTATTGGTTATTGACCGGAGATGTGTCTCAGTCATGTCTACATTGTTCTCGAACCATAGGGTCCGCACGCTTAACGTTACGATGACAATTATTATGAGTTTATGCATTTTGATGTACCAAAGTTAGTTCGGAGTCCCGGATGTGATCACGGACATGACGAGGAGTCTCGAAATGGTCGAGACATAAAGATTGATATATTGGATGACTATATTCGGACACCGGAAGTGTTCCGGGTGATTTCGGAGAAAACCGGAGAGCCGGAGGGTTACCGGAACCCTACCGGGAGAAGTAATGGGCCTTATGGGCTTTAGTGGAGAGAGAGAAGGGCTGCCAGAGGTGGGCCGCGCGCCACCTCCTCCCTGGTCCGAATTGGACTAGGGGAGGGGGGCGGCGCCCCCCCTTTCCTTCTCCTACTCCACCTCTTTCCCCCTCCTAGTAGGAGTCCTACTCCTACTAGGAGGAGGACTCCTCCTTGGCGCGCCACACCTGGCCGGCCGGCCTCCTCCCCTTGCTCCTTTATATACGGGGCAGGGGGCACCCCAAGACACACAAGTTGATCCACGTGATCGTTCCTTAGCCGTGTGCGGTGCCCCCAGCCATCATATTCCACCTCGATCATATCGTTGTAGTGCTTAGGCGAAGCCCTGCGTCGGTAGAACATCAAGATCGTCATCACGCCGTCGTGCTAACGGAACTCCTCCCCAAAGCTTTGCTGGATCGGAACCCGGGGATCGTCATCGAGCTGTACGTGTGCTAAGAACTCGGAGGTGTCGGAGTAACGGTGCTTGGATTGGTCGGATCGGAAAGAAGACGTACGACTACTTCCTCTACGTTGGGTCAACGCTTCCGCTGTGATCTACAAGGGTACGTAGATCAGACTCTCCCCCTCGTTGCTATGCATCACCATGATCTTGCGTGTGCGTAGGAAATTTTTGAAATTACTACGTTCCCCAACAGCTTCCGCTTAGCGATCTACAAGGGTATGTAGATGCACTCCCCTCTCCCTCGTTGCTAGATGACTCCATAGATTGATCTTGGTGATGCGTAGAAAATTTTAAATTTCCGCTACGATCCCCAACATCTCCGTCATACGTAGTGACAAATCCCAGCCTCGATTCATGCCAACCCAACAGACACTTTCGGAGATACCCATAGTGCACCTTGTTGGGGAACGTAGTAATTTCAAAAAAAATCCTACGCACACGCAAGATCATGGTGATGCATAGCAACAAGAGGGGAGAGTGTAATCTACGTACCCTTGTAGATCGACAGCGGAAGCGTTATGACAACGCGGTTGATGTAGTCGTACGTCTTCACGGCCCGACCGATCAAGCACCGAAAATACGGCACCTCTGAGTTTTAGCACACGTTCAGCTCCATGACGATCCTCAGACTCCGATCCAGCAAAGTGTCGGGGAAGAGTTCTGTCAGCACGACAGCATGGTGACGATCTTGATGTACTACTGTCGCAGGGCTTCGCCTAAGCACCGCTACAATATTATCGAGGACTATGGTGGCAGGGGGCGCCGCACACGGCTAAGAATATGATCACGTGGATCAACTTGTGTGTTTCTGGGGTGCCCCTGCCTCCGTATATAAAGGTTCAAGAGAGGAGGAGGCCGGCCGGCCCCTATGGCGCGCCAAGGAGGAGTCCTCCTCCTAGTAGGAGTAGGACTCCTACTAGGAGGGGGAAAGAAGTGGGGAGGGAGAAGGAAAGGGGGGCGGCGCCCCCCCCTCTCCTAGTCCAATTCGGACCAGGTGGGAGGAGGCGCGCGGCCCACCTTTGGCTGCCCCTCTCTCTCTCCACTAAGGCCCATATGGCCCATTACTTCTCCCGGGGGGGTTCCGGTAACCCTCCGGCTTTCCGGTTTTCTCCGAAATCACCCGGAACACTTCTGGTGTCCAAATATAGCCGTCCAATATATCAATCTTTATGTCTCGACCATTTCGAGACTCCTCGTTATGTCCGTGATCACATCCGGGACTCCGAACAACCTTCGGTACATCAAAACATATAAACTCATAATATATCTATCATCGAAACCTTAAGCGTGCGGACCCTACGGGTTCGAGAACAATGTAGACATGACCGAGACATGTCTCCGGTCAATAACCAATAGCGGGACCTGGATGCCCATATTGGCTCCTACATATTCTACGAAGATCTTTATCGGTCAGACCGCATAACAACATACGTTGTTCCCTTTGTCATCAGTATGTTACTTGCCCGAGATTCGATCGTCGGTTTCCAATACCTAGTTCAATCTCGTTACCGGCAAGTCTCTTTACTCGTTCTGTAATACATCATCTCGCAACTAACTCATTAGTTGCATTGCTTGCAAGGCTTAAGTGATGTGTATTACCGAGAGGGCCCAGAGATACCTCTCCGACGATCGGAGTGACAAATCCTAATCTCGAAATACGTCAACCCAACATGTACCTTTGGAGACACCTGTAGAGTACCTTTATAATCACCCAGTTACGTTGTGACGTTTGGTAGCACACAAAGTGTTCCTCCGGCACACGGGAGTTACATAATCTCATAGTCATAGGAACATGTATAAGTCATGAAGAAAGCAATAGCAACATACTAAACGATCGGATGCTAAGCTAATGGAATGGGTCATGTCAATCAGATCATTCAACTAATGATGTGATCCCGTTAATCAAATGACAACTCTTTGTCAATGGTTAGGAAACATAACCATCTTTGATTAACGAGCTAGTCAAGTAGAGGCATACTAGTGACACTCTGTTTGTCTATGTATTCACACATGTATTATGTTTCCGGTTAATACAATTCTAGCATGAATAATAAACTTTTATCATGATATAAGGAAATAAATAATAACTTTATTATTGCCTCTAGGGCATATTTCCTTCAGTCTCCCACTTGCACTAGAGTCAATAATCTAGATCACATCGCCATGTGATTTAACATCAATAGTTCACATCTTTATGTGGTTGGTTCACATCTCCATGTGACTAACACCCAAAGGGTTTACTAGATTCAATAATCTAGTTCACATCGCTATGTGATTAAGACCCAAAAAGTGATCATGTTTTGCTTTTGAGAGAAGTTTAGTCAACGGGTCTGCCACATTCAGATCCGCATGTATTTTGCAAATTTCTATGTCAACAATGCTCTGCATGGAGCTACTCTAGCTAATTGCTCCCACTTTCAATATGTATCCAGATTGAGACTTAGAGTCATCTGGATCAGTGTCAAAACTTGCATCAACGTAACCCTTTACGACGAACCTTTTGTCACCTCCGTAATAGAGAAACATATCCTTATTCCAGTAAGGATAATTTTGACCGTTGTCCATTGATCTACTCCTAGATCACTATTGTACTCCCTCTCTTAACACAGTGTATGGTATACAATAGATCTGGTACACAGCATGGCATACTTTATAGAACCTATGACTGAGGCATAGGGAATGACTTTCATTCTCTTTCTATCTTCTGCCCTGGTCGGGCTTTGAGTCTTACTCAACTTCACACCTTGTAACACAGGCAAGAAACTTTTTCTTTGACTGTTCCATTTTGAACTACTTCAAAATCTTGTCAAGGTATGTACTCATTAAAAAAACTTATCAAGCGTCTTGATCTATCTCTATAGATCTTGATACTCAATATATAAGCAGCTTCACCGAGGTCTTTCTTTGAAAAACTCCTTTCAAACACTCCTTTATGCTTTGCAGAATAATTCTACATTATTTCTGATCAATAATATGTCATTCACATATACTTATCAGAAATGTTGTAGTGCTCCCACTCACTCTTGTAAATACAGGCTTCACCGCAAGTCTGTATAAAACTATATGCTTTGATCAACTTATCAAAGCGTATATTCCAACTCCGAGATGCTTGCACCAGTCCATAAATGGATCACTGGAGCTTGCATATTTTGTTAGCACCTTTAGGATTGACAAAACCATCTTGTTGCATCACATACAACTCTTCTTTAATAAATCCATTAAGGAATGCAGTTTTGTTTATCCATTTACCAGATTTCATAAAATGCGACAATTGCTAACATGATTCGGACAGACTTAAGCATAGATACGAGTGAGAAACTCTCATCGTAGTCAACACCTTGAACTTGTCGAAAACCTTTTGCGACAATTCTAGCTTTGTAGATAGTAACACTACTATCCGTGTCCGTCTTCCTCTTGAAGATCCATTTATTATCAATGGCTTGCCGATCCTCGGGCAAGTCCACCAAAGTCCACACTTTGTTCTCATACATGGATCCTATCTCAGATTTCATGGCCTCAAGCCATTTATCAGAATCTAGGCTCATCATCGCTTCCTCATAGTTCGTAGGTTCGTCATGGTCAAGTAACATGACCTCCAGAACAGGATTACCGTACCACTCTGGTGCGGATCTTATTATGGTTGACCTACGAGGTTCGATAGTAACTTGATCCAAAGTTTCATGATCATCATCATTAACTTCCTCACTAATCAGTGTAGGCATCACTGGAACTGATTTCTGTGATGAACTACTTTCCAATTCGGGAGAAGGTACAATTACCTTATCAAGTTCTACTTTCCTCCCATTCACTTCTTTCGAGAGAAACTTCTTCTCTAGAAAGTATCCATTCTCAGCAACGAATGTGTTGCCTTCGGATCTGTGATAGAAGGTGTACCCAACTGTCTCCTTTGGGTACCTATGAAGACACATTTCTCCGATTTGGGTTTGAGCTTATCATGATGAAACTTTTTCTTATAAGCATCGCAACCCCAAACTTTAGGAAACGACAACTTTGGTTTCTTGCCAAACCATAGTTCATATTGTGTCGTCTCAACAGACTTAGATGGTGCCCCTTTTTAATGTGAATGCAGCTGTCTCTAATGCATGATCCCAAAACGATATTGGTAAATCGGTAAGAAACATCATAGATTGTACTATATCCAATAAAGTACGGTTATGACGTTCAGACACACCATTATGCTGTGGTGTTCCAGGTGGCATGAGTTTGTGAAACTATTCCACATTGTTTTAATTGAAGGCCGAACTCATAACTCAAATATTCTCTTCCAAGATCAGATCGTAGAAACTTTATTTTCTTGTTACGATGATTTTCCACTTCACTCTGAAATTCTTTGAACTTTTCAAATGTTTCAGACTTATGTTTCATCAAGTAGATATATCCATATCTGCTCAAATCATCTGTGAAGTTCTGAAAATAATGATACTTGACGCGAGCCTTAATACTCATCGGACCGCATACATCAGTATGCATTATTTCCAATAAGTTTGTTGCTCACTCCATTGTTTCAGAGAACGGAGTCTTAGTCATCTTGCCCATGAGGCATGGTTCGCAAGCATCAAGTGATTCATAATCAAGTGATTCCATAAGCCCATCAGCATGGAGTTTTTTCATGCGCTTTACACCAATATGACCTAAACGGCAGTGCCACAAATAAGTTGCACTATCATTATTAACTGTGCATCTTTTGGTTTCAATATTATGAATATGTGTATCACTATGATCGAGATCCAACGAACCATTTTCATTGGGTGTGTAACCATATAAGGTTTTATTCATGTAAACAGAACAACAATTTATTCTCTTACTTAAATGAATAACCGTATTGCAATAAACATGATCAAATCATATTCATGCTCAACGCAAACACCAAATAACACTTATTTAGGTTCAACACTAATCCCGAAAGTATAGGGGATGTGCGATGATGACCATATCAATCTTGGAACTACTTCCAACACACATCGTCACTTCACCCTTAACTAGTTTCTGTTCATTCTGCAACTCCCGTTTTCGAGTTACTACTCTTAGCAACTGAACCAGTATCAAATACCGAGGGGTTGCTACGAACACTAGTAAAATACACATTAATAATCTGTATATCAAATATACCTTTGTTCACTTTGCCATCCTTCTTATCCGCTAAATACTTGGGGCAGTTCCGCTTCCAATGACCAGTCCCTTTGCAGTAGAAGCACTTAGTCTCAGGCTTAGGACCAGACTTGGGCTTCTTCACTTGAGCAGCAACTTGCTTGCCGTTCTTCTTGAAGTTCCCCTTCTTCCCTTTGCCCTTTTATTGAAACTAGTGGTCTTGTCTACCGTCAACACTTGATGCTCTTTCTTGATTTCTACCTTCATCGATTTCATCATCATGAAAAGCTCGGGAGTCGTTTTCGTCATCCCTTGCATACTATAGTTCATCACGAAGTTCTACTAACTTGGTGATGGTGACTAGAGAATTCTGTCAATCACTATCTTATCTGGAAGATTAACTCCCACTTGATTCAAGCGATTGTAGTACCCAGACAATCTGAGTACATGCTCACTAGTTGAGCGATTCTCCTCCATCTTTTGGCTATAGAACTTGTTGGAGACTTCATATCTCTCAACTCAGGTATTTGCTTGAAATATTAACTTCAACTCCTGGAACATCTCATATGGTCCATGATGTTCAAAACGCCTTTGAAGTCCCGATTCTAAGCTGTTAAGCATGGTGCACTAAACTATCAAGTAGTCATCATATTGAGCTAGCCAAACATTCATAACGTCTGCGTCTGCTCCTGCAATAGGTCTGTCACCTGGCGGTGCATCAAGGACATAATTCTTCTGTGCAGCAATGAGGATAAACCTCAGATCACGGATCCAATCCGCATCATTGCTACTAACATCTTTCAACACAATTTTCTCTAGGAACATATCAAAATAAACACAGGGAAGCAACAACGCGAGCTATTGATCTACAACATGATTTGCAAAATACTACCAGGACTAAGTTCATGATAAATTTAAGTTCAATTAATCATATTACTTAAGAACTCCCACTTAGATAGACATCCCTCTAATCCTCTAAGTGATTACGTGATCCAAATCAACTAAACCATGTCCGATCATCACGTGAGATGGAGTAGGTTCCATTGGTGAACATCACTATGTTGATCATATCTACTATATGATTCACGCTCGACCTTTCGGTCTCCGTGTTCCGAGGCCATATCTATATATGCTTGGCTCGTCAAGTATAACCTGAGTATTCCGCGTGTGCAACTGTTTTGCACCCGTTGTATTTGAACGTAGAGCCTATCACACCCGATCATCACGTGGTGTCTCAGCACGAAGAACTTTCGCAACGGTGCATACTCAGGGAGAACACTTCTTGATAATTTAGTGAGAGATCATCTTATAATGCTACCGTCAATCAAAGCAAGATAAGATGCATAAAAGATAAACATCACATGCAATCAATATAAGTGATATGATATGGCCATCATCATCTTGTGCTTGTGATCTCCATCTCCGAAACACCGTCGTGATCACCATCGTCACCGGCGCGACACCTTGATCTCCATCGTAGCATCGTTGTCGTCTCGCCAATCTTATGCTTCCACGACTATCGCTACCACTTAGTGATAAAGTAAAGCATTACAGCGCGATTGCATTGCATACAATAAAGTGACAACCATATGGCTCCTGCCAGTTGCCGATAACTCGGTTACAAAACATGATCATCTCATACAATAAAATTTAGCATCATGTCTTGACCATATCACATCACAACATACCCTGCAAAAACAAGTTAGACGTCCTCTACTTTGTTGTTACAAGTTTTACGTGGCTGCTACGGGCTTAAGCAAGAACCAATCTTACCTACGCATCAAAACCACAACGATAGTTTGTCAAGTTGGTGCTGTTTTAACCTTCGCAAGGACCGGGCGTAGCCACACTCGGTTCAACTAAAGTTGGAGAAAGTGTCACCCGCAAGTCACCTATGTGCAAAGCACGTCGGGAGAACCGGTCTCGCGTAAGCGTACGCGTAATGTCGGTCCGGGCCGCTTCGTCCAACAATACCGCCGAACCAAAGTATGACATGCTGGTAAGTAGTATGACTTATATCGCCCACAACTCACTTGTGTTCTACTCGTGCATATAACATCAACACATAAAACCTAGGCTCTGATACCACTGTTGGGGAACGTAGTAATTTCAAAAAAATTCCTATGCACACGCAAGATCATGGTGATGCATAGCAACGAGAGGGGAGAGTGTAATCTACATACCCTTGTAGATCGACAGCGGAAGCATTATGACAACGCGGTTGGTGTAGTCGTACATCTTCACGGCCCGACCGATCAAGCACCGAAAATACGGCACCTCCGAGTTTTAGCACACGTTCAGCTCGATGACGATCCCCGGACTCCGATCCAACAAAGTGTCGGGGAAGAGTTTTGTCAGCACGACGGCGTGGTGACGATCTTGATGTACTACTGTCGCAGGGCTTCGCCTAAGCACCGCTACAATATTATCGAGGACTATGGTGGCAGGGGCGCCGCACACGGCTAAGAATATGATCACGTGGATCAACTTGTGTGTTTCTGGGGTGCCCCTGCCTCCGTATATAAAGGTTCAAGAGAGGAGGAGGCCGGCCGGCCCCTATGGCGCGCCAAGGAGGAGTCCTACTCCTACTACTCCTACTAGGAGGGTGAAAGAAGTGGGGAGGGAGAAGGAAAGGGGGGCGCCCCCCCCCCCCCCTCTCCTAGTCCAATTCGGACCAGGGGGGAGGAGGCACGCGGCCCACCTTTGGCTGCCCCTCTCTCTCTCCACTAAGGCCCATATGGCCCATTACTTCTCCCGGGGGGGTTCCGGTAACCCTCCGGCTTTCCGGTTTTCTCCGAAATCACCCGGAACACTTCCGGTGTGCGAATATAGTCGTCCAATATATCAATCTTTATGTCTCGACCATTTCGAGACTCTTCGTTATGTCCGTGATCACATCCGGGACTCCGAACAACCTTCGGTACATCAAAACGTATAAACTCATAATATATCTGTCACCGAAACCTTAAGCGTGCGGACCCTACGGGTTCGAAAACAATGTAGACATGACCGAGACATGTCTCCGGTTAATAACCAATAGCGGGACCTGGATGCCCATATTGGCTCCTACATATTCTACGAAGATCTTTATCGGTTAGACCGCATAACAACATACGTTGTTCCCTTTGTCATCGGTATGTTACTTGCCCGAGATTCGATCGTCGGTATCCAATACCTAGTTCAATCTCGTTACCGGCAAGTCTCTTTACTCGTTCTGTAATACATCATCTCGCAACTAACTCATTAGTTGCATTGCTTGCAAGGCTTAAGTGATGTGTATTACCGAGAGGGCCCAGAGATACCTCTCCGACGATCGGAGTGACAAATCCTAATCTCGAAATACGTCAACCCAACATGTACCTTTGGAGACACCTGTAGAGTACCTTTATAATCACCCAGTTATGTTGTGACGTTTGGTAGCACACAAAGTGTTCCTCCGGCACACGGGAGTTACATAATCTCATAGTCATAGGAACATGTATAAGTCATGAAGAAAGCAATAGCAACATACTAAACGATCGGATGCTAAGCTAATGGAATGGGTCATGTCAATCAGATCATTCAACTAATGATGTGATCCCGTTAATCAAATGACAACTCTTTGTCAATGGTTAGGAAACATAACCATCTTTGATTAACGAGCTCGTCAAGTAGAGGCATACTAGTGACACTCTGTTTGTCTATGTATTCACACATGTATTATGTTTCCGGTTAATACAATTCTAGCATGAATAATAAACTTTTATCATGATATAAGGAAATAAATAATAACTTTATTATTGCCTCTAGGGCATATTTCCTTCACACCTTTATAGTCACCCAGTTACGTTGTGATGTTTGGCACACCAAAGCACTCCTACGGTATCCGGGAGTTGCACAATCTCATGGTCTAAGGAAATGATACTTGACATTCGGAAAAGCTATAGCAAACGAACTACACGATCTTTGAGCTATGCTTAGGATTGGGTCTTGTCCATCACATCATTCTCCTAATGATGTGATCCCGTTATCAATGACATCCAATGTCCGTAGTCAGGAAACCATGACTATCTTTTGATCAACGAGCTAGTCAACTAGAGGCTCACTAGGGACGTGTTGTGGTCTATGTATTCACACATGTATTATGATTTCCGGATAACACAATTATAGCATGAACAATAGTCAATTATCACGAACAAGGAAATATAATAATAACCATTTTATTATTGCCTCTAGGGCATATTTCCAACAGTCTCCCATTTGCACTAGAGTCAATAATCTAGTTACATTGTGATGAATCGAACACCCATAGAGTCCTGGTGTTGATCATGTTTTGCTCTAGGGAGAGGTTTAGTCAACGGATCTGCCACATTCAGGTCCGTATGTACTTTACAAATATCTATGTCTCCATTTTGAACACTTTCACGAATGGAATTGAAGCGACGCTTGATATGCCTGGTCTTCCTATGAAACCTGGGCTCCTTGGCAAGGGCAATAGCTCCAGTGTTGTCATAGAAGAGAGTCATTGGGCCCGACACATTGGGAATGACTCTTAGGTCGGTAATGAACTCCTTCACCCAGATTACTTCTTGTGCTGCCTTCGAGGCTGCCATGTACTCCGCTTCACATGTAGATCCCGCCACAATGCTTTGCTTGCAACTGCACCAGCTTACTGCCTCACCATTCAAAATATACATGTATCCGGTTTGTGACTTAGAGTCATCCAGATCTGTGTCGAAGCTAGCATCGACGTAATCCTTTACGACAAGCTCTTCGTCACGTCCATAAACGAGAAACATATCCTTAGTCCTCTTCAGGTACTTCAGGATATTCTTGACTGCTGTCCAGTGTTCCATGCCGGGATTACTTTGGTACCTTCCTACCAAACTTACGGCAAGGTTTACATCAGGTATGGTACACAGCATAGCATACATGATAGACCCTATGGCCGAGGCATAGGGGACGACACTCATCTTTTCTCTATCTTCTGTCATGGTCGGGCATTGAGCCGTGCTCAATCTCGTACCTTGCAACACAGGCAAGAACCCCTTCTTTGACTGATCCATATTGAACTTCTTTAATATCTTGTCAAGGTACGTACTCTGTGAAAGACCAATGAGGCATCTCGATCTATCTCTATAGATCTTGATGCCTAATATGTAAGCAGCTTCTCCAAGATCCTTCATTGAAAAACACTTGTTCAAGTAGGCCTTTATGCTTTCTAAGAATTCTATATCATTTCCCATCAATAGTATGTCATCCACATACAATATGAGAAATGCTACAGAGCTCCCACTCACTTTCTTGTAAATGCAGGCTTCTCCATAAGTCTGCGTAAACCCAAACGCTTTGATCATCTCATCAAAACGAATGTTCCAACTCCGAGATGCTTGCACCAGCCCATAGATCAAGCGTTGGAGCTTGCACACCTTGTCAGCATTCTTAGGATCGACAAAACCTTCCGGCTGCATCATATACAATTCTTCCTTAAGGAAACCATTAAGAATGCCGTTTTGATGTCCATTTGCCATATCTCATAATCATAGAATGCGGCAATTGCTAACATGATTCGGACGGACTTCAGCTTCGCTACGGGTGAGAAAGTCTCATCGTAGTCAACCCCTTGAACTTGTCGATAACCCTTAGCGACAAGCCGAGCTTTATAGATGGTTACATTACCATCCGCGTCTGTCTTCTTCTTAAAGATCCATTTATTTTCTATGGCTCGCCGATCATCGGGCAAGTCAGTCAAAGTCCATACTTCGTTTTCATACATGGATCCTATCTCGGATTTCATGGCTTCCAGCCATTTGTCGGAATCTGGGCCCGCCATCGCTTCCTCATAGTTCGAAGGTTCACCGTTGTCTAACAACATGATTTCCAAGACAGGGTTGACATACCACTCTGGTGCGGAACGTGTCCTTGTGGACCTACGAAGTTCGGTAGCAACTTGATCTGAGGTTTCATGATCATCATCATTAACTTCCTCTCTAGTCGGTGCAGGCACCTCAGGAACATTTTCTTGAGTTGTGCCACTTTCCGGTTCAAGAGGTAATACTTCATCAAGTTCTACTTTCTTCCCACTTACTTCTTTCGAGAGAAACTCTTTCTCTAGAAAGGATCCATTCTTGGCAACAAAGATCTTGCCTTCGGATCTGAGGTAGAAGGTATACCCAATAGTTTCTTTAGGGTATCCTATGAAGACGCATTTTTCCGACTTGGGTTCGAGCTTTTCAGGTTGAAGTTTCTTGACATAAGCATCGCATCCCCAAACTTTTAGAAACGACAGCTTAGGTTTCTTCCCAAACCATAATTCATACGGTGTCGTCTCAATGGATTTCGACGGAGCCCTATTTAAAGTGAATGCGGCAGTCTCTAAAGCATGATAGCGGTAGATCGGTAAGAGACATCATAGATCGCACCATATCCAATAGAGTGCGATTACGACGTTCGGACACACCATTACGCTGAGGTGTTCCAGGCGGCGTGAGTTGTGAAACTATTCCACATTTCCTTAAGTGCGTGCCAAATTCGTGACTCAAGTATTCCCCCCACGATCTGATTGCAAGAACTTGATTTTCCTGTCACGTTGATTTTCAACCTCACTCTGAAATTCCTTGAACTTTTCAAAGGTCTCAGACTTGTGTTTCATTAAGTAGACATACCCATATCTACTCAAGTCATCAGTGAGGGTGAGAACATAACGATAGCCACCGCGAGCCTCAACACTCATTGGACCGCACACATCAGTATGTATGATTTCCAATAAGTTGGTTGCTCGCTCCATTGTTCCTGAGAACGGAGTCTTGGTCATTTTACCCATGAGGCATGGTTCGCACATGTCAAATGATTCGTAATCAAGAGATTCTAAAAGTCCATCTGCATGGAGCTTCTTCATGCGTTTGACACCTATGTGACCAAGGCGGCAGTGCCACAAGTATGTGGGACTATCATTATCAACCTTACATCTTTTGGTATTCACACTATGAATATGTGTAACATTACGCTCGAGATTCATTAAGAATAAACCATTCACAAGTGGGGCATGACCATAAAACATATCTCTCATATAAATGGAACAACCATTATTCTCGGATTTAAATGAGTAGCCATCTCGAATTAAACGAGATCCTGATACAATGTTCATACTCAAAGCTGGCACTAAATAACAATTATTGAGGTTCAAAACTAATCCCGTAGGTAAATGTAGAGGCAGCATGCCGACGGCGATCACGTCGACCTTGGAACCATTCCCGACGCGCATCGTCACCTCGTCCTTCGCCAGTCTCCGCTTATTCCACAGCTCCTGCTTTGAGTTACAAATGTGAGCAACCGCACCGGTATCAAATACCCAGGAGCTACTACGAGTACTGGTAAGGTACACATCAATTACATGTATATCACATATACCTTTAGTGTTGCCGGCCTTCTTGTCCGCTAAGTATTTGGGGCAGTTCCGCTTCTAGTGACCACTTCCCTTGCAATAAAAACACTCAGTCTCGGGCTTGGGTCCATTCTTTGGCTTCTTCCCGGCAGCTTGCTTACCGGGCGCGGCAACCCCCTTGCCGTCCTTCTTGAAGTTCTTCTTACCCTTGCCTTTCTTAAACTTAGTGGTTTTATTCACCATCAACACATGATGTTCCTTTTTGATCTCCACCTCCGCTGATTTTAGCATTGAATATACCTCAGGAATGGTAGTTTCCATCCCCTGCATATTGAAGTTCATCACAAAGCTCTTGTAGCTCGGTGGAAGTGACTGAAGGATTCTGTCAATGACCGCGTCATCCGGGAGATTAACTCCCAGCTGAGTCAAGCGGTTATGCAACCCAGACATTTTGAGTATGTGCTCACTGACAGAACTATTTTCCTCCATCTTACAACTGAAGAACTTGTCGGAGACTTCATATCTCTCGACCCGGGCATGAGCTTAGAAAACCATTTTCAGCTCTTCGAACATCTCATATGCTCCGTATTGCTCAAAACGCTTTTGGAGCCCCGGTTCTAAGCTGTAAAGCATACCGCACTGAAATAGGGAGTAATCATCAGCACGTGACTGCCAAGCGTTCATAACGTCTTGGTTCTCTGGGATGGGTGCGTCACCTAGCGGTGCTTCTAGGACATAATCTTTCTTGGCAGCTATGAGGATGATCCTCAGGTTCCGGACCCAGTTCGTATAGTTGCTGCCATCATCTTTCAGCTTGGTTTTCTCTAGGAATGCGTTGAAGTTGAGGGCAACATTAGCGTGGGCCATTTGATCTATAAGACATAATGTAAAGATTTTAGACTAAGTTCATGATAATTAAGTTCATCTAATCAAATTATTCAATGAACTCCCACTCAGATAGACATCCCTCTAGTCATCTAAGTGAAACATGATCAGAGTCAACTAGGCCGTGTCCGATCATCACGTGAGACGGACTAGTCAACATCGGTGAACATCTTCATGTTGATCGTATCTTCTATACGACTCATGCTCGACCTTTTGGTCTTCCGTGTTCCGAGACCATGTCTGTACATGCTAGGCTCGTCAAGTCAACCTAAGTGTATTGCGTGTGTAAATCCGGCTTACACCGTTGTATTCGAACGTTAGAATCTATCACACCCGATCATCATGTGGTGCTTCGAAACAACGAACCTTCGCAACGGTGCACAGTTAGGGGGAACACTTTCTTGAAATTATTACGAGGGATCATCTTATTTAAGCTATCGTCATTCTAAGCAAATAAGATGTAAAACATGATAAACATCACATGCAATCAAATAGTGACATGATATGGCCAATATCATTTGCTCCTTTTGATCTCCATCTTCGGGGCTCCATGATCATCGTTGTCACCGGCATGACACCATGATCTCCATCATCGTGTCTTCTTGAAGTTGTCTCGTCATCTATTACTTCTACTACTATGGCTAACGCTTTAGCAATAAAGTAAAGTAATTACATGACGTTTATGTTGACACGCAGGTCATAAATAAATTAAGACAACTCCTATGGCTCCTGCCGGTTGTCATACTCATCGACATGCAAGTCGTGATCCCTATTACAAGAACATGGTCAATCTCATACATCACATATATCATTCATCACATCCTTTTGGCCATATCACATCACACGACACATGCTGCAAAAACAAGTTAGACGTCCTCTAATTGTTGTTACAAGTTTTTTTACGTGGCTGCTATAGATTTCTAGCAAGAACGTTTCTTACCTACGACAAAACCACAACGTGATATGCCAATTTCTATTTACCCTTCATAAGGACCCTTTTCATCGAATCCGATCCGACTAAAGTGGGAGAGACAGACACCCGCTAGCCACCTTATGCAACTAGTGCATGTCAGTCGGTGGAACCAGTCTCACGTAAGCGTACGTGTAAGGTCGGTCCGGGCCGCTTCATCCCACGATGCCGCCGAATCAAGATAAGACTAGTAACGGCAAGTAAATTGACAATATCGACGCCCACAACTGCTTTGTGTTCTACTCGTGCATAGAAACTACGCATAGACCTAGCTCATGATGCCACTATTGGGGAACGTAGCAGAATTTTAAAATTTTCTATGCATCACCAAGATCAATCTATGGAGTCATCTAGCAACGAGGGAGAGTGGAGTGCATCTACATACCGTTGTAGATCGCGAGCGGAAGCGTTCAAGAGAACGGGGTTGATGGAGTCGTACTCGTCGTGATCCAAATCACCGATGACCTAGCGCCGAACGGACGGCACCTCCACGTTCAACACACGTACGATTGGGAAGACATCTCCTCCAACTTGATCCAGCAAGGGGGAAGGAGAGGTTGATGGAGATCCAGCAGCACGATGACGTGGTGGTGGAAGCAACGGTGATCTCGGCAGGGCTTCGCCAAGCTTAGGGAGAGGGAGAGGTGTCACGAGAGGGAGAGGGAGGCGCCAGGGGCTAGGGTGCGGCTGCCCTCCCTCCTCCCATTATATATAGGACCCCTAGGGGGGCGCCGGCCCTAGGAGATGGGATCTCCAAGGGGGGCGGCGGCCAAGGGGGTGGCTTGCCCCCCAAGCCAAGTGGGGCGCCCCCCACCCCTTGGGTTTCCAACCCTAGGCGCAGGGGGAGGCCCATGTGAAGGAAATATGCCCTAGAGGCAATAATAAAGTTATTATTTATTTCCTTATATCATGATAAATGTTTATTATTCATGCTAGAATTGTATTAACCGGAAACATAATACATGTGTGAATACATAGACAAACAGAGTGTCACTAGTATGCCTCTACTTGACTAGCTCGTTAATCAAAGATGGTTATGTTTCCTAACCATGGACAAAAGAGTTGTTATTTGATTAACGAGGTCACATCATTAGTTGAATGATCTGATTGACATGACCCATTCCATTAGCTTAGCACCCGATCGTTTAGTATGTTGCTATTGCTTTCTTCATGACTTATACATGTTCCTATGACTATGAGATTATGCAACTCCCGTTTGCCGAAGGAACACTTTGGGTACTACCAAACGTCACAACGTAACTGGGTGATTATAAAGGAGTACTACAGGTGTCTCCAAAGGTAGATGTTGGGTTGGCGTATTTCGAGAATAGGATTTGTCACTCCGATTGTCGGAGAGGTATCTCTGGGCCCTCTCGGTAATGCTCATCACATAAGCCTTGCAAGCACTGCAACTAATATGTTAGTTGTGAGATGATGTATTACGGAACGAGTAAAGAGACTTGCCGGTAACGAGATTGAACTAGGTATTGGATACCGACGATCGAATCTCGGGCAAGTAACATACCGATGACAAAGGGAACAACGTATGTTGTTATGCGGTCTGACCGATAAAGATCTTCGTAGAATATGTAGGAGCCAATATGGGCATCCAGGTCCCGCTATTGGTTATTGACCGGAGACGTGTCTCGGTCATGTCTACATTGTTCTCGAACCGTAGGGTCCACACGCTTAAGGTTTCGATGACAGTTATATTATGAGTTTATGAGTTTTGATGTACCGAAGGAGTTCGTAGTCCCGGATGAGATTGGGGACATGACGAGGAGTCTCGAAATGGTCGAGACGTAAAGATCGATATATTGGACGACTATATTCGGACATCGGAAAGGTTCCGAGTGATTCGGGTATTTTCGGAGGTACCGGGGAGTTACGGGAATATGGGGAAGAGTAATGGGCCTTGATGGGCTTTAGTGGGAAGAGGAAAAGGCTGCTGCGCCCCCCCCCCTCCCCTTTGGTCCGAATTGGACTAGGGAAAAGGGGGCCGGCCACCTCTCCTTCTCCTCCTATTCCTTCTCCCTTCCTCCCCTTTTGGTGGACTCTACTAGGACTTGGAGTCCTAGTAGGACTCCCTATCCTGGCCGCACCTTTGCCTTGGCCGGCCTCCTCCTTCTCCATCCTTTATATACAGGGGCAGGGGGCACCCCATAGACACACAAGTTGATCCTTGGTGATCGTTCCTTAGCCGTGTGCGGTGCCCCCTGCCACCATATTCCACCTCCGTCATATTGTAGCGGCGCTTAGGCGAAGCCCTGCGACAGTAGAACATCAAGATCGTCACCACGCCGTCGTGCTGACGGAACTCCTCCCCGAAGCTTTGCGGGATCGGAGCCCGGGGAGTGTCATCGAGCTGTACGTGTGCCAAGAACTCGGAGGTGCCGGAGTAACGGTGCTTGGATCGGTCGGATCGGGAAGACGTACGACTACTTCCTCTACGTTGTGTGATCGCTTCTGCAGTCGGTCTGCGTTGGTACGTAGACAACACTCTCCCCTCTCGTTGCTATGCATCACCATGATCTTGCGTGTGCGTAGGAAATTTTTTGAAATTACTACGTTCCCCAACAGTGGCATCCGAGCCTAGGTTTTATGGTTTGATGTTATTTGCACGAGTAGAACACAAGTGAGTTGTGGGCGATACAAGTCATACTGCCTACCAGCATGTCATACTTTGGTTCGGCGGTATTGTTGGACGAGACGACCCGGACCAACATTACGCGTACGCTTACGCGAGGCCGGTTCCCTCGACGTGCTTTGCACATAGATGGCTTGCGGGCAACTGTCTCTCCAACTTTAGTTGAACCAAGTGTGGCTACGCCCGGTCCTTGAGAAGGTTAAAATGGAGTCTATTTGACGAACTATCGTTATGGTTTTGATGCGTAGGTGAGATGAGTTCTTGCTTAAGCCCGTAGCAGCCACGTAAAACATGCAACAACAAAGTAGAGGACGTCTAACTTGTTTTTGCAGGGCATGTTGTGATGTGATATGGTCAAGGCATGATGCTAAATTTTATTGTATGAGATGATCATGTTTTGTAACCGAGTTATCGGCAACTGGCAGGAGCCATATGGTTGTCGTTTTATTGTATGCAATGCAATCGCGATGTAATGCTTTACTTTATTGCTAAGCGGTAGTGATAGTCATGGAGCATAAGATTGGCGAGACGACAACGATGCTACGATGGAGATCAAGGTGTCGCGCCGGTGACGATGGTGGTCATGACGGTGCTTCGGAGATGGAGATCACAAGCACAAGATGATGATGGCCATATCATATCACTTATATTGATTGCATGTGATGTTTATCCTTTTATGCATCTTATCTTGCTTTGATTGACGGTAGCATTATAAGATGATCTCTCACTAAAATTATCAAGTAGTGTTCTCCCTGAGTATGCACCGTTGCAAAAGTTCTTCGTGCTGAGACACCACATGATGATCGGGTGTGATAGGCTCTACGTTCAAATACAACGGGTGCAAAACAGTTGCACACGCGGAATACTCAGGTTATACTTGACGAGCCAAGCATATATAGATATGGCCTCGGAACACAGAGACCGAAAGGTCGAGCGTGAATCATATAGTAGATATGATCAACATAACGATGTTCACCATTGAAAACTACTCCATCTCACGTGATGATCGGTTATGGTTTAGTTGATTTGGATCATGTGATCACTTAGAGGATTAGAGGGATATCTATCTAAGTGGGAGTTCTTAAGTAATATGATTAATTGAACTTAAATTTATCATGAACTTAGTCCTGGTAGTATTTTGCAAATTATGTTGTAGATCAATAGCTCGCGTTGTTGCTTCCCTGTGTTTATTTTGATATGTTCCTAGAGAAAATTATGTTGAAAGATGTTAGTAGCAATGATGCGGATTGGATCCGTGATCTGAGGTTTATCCTCATTGCTGCATAGAAGAATTATGTCCTTGATGCACCGCTAGGTGACAGACCTATTGTAGGAGCAGATGCAGACGTTATGAACGTTTGGCTAGCTCAATATGATGACTACTTGATAGTTTAGTGCACCATGCTTAATAGCTTAGAATCGGGACTTCAAAGACGTTTTGAACGTCATGGAACATATGAGATGTTCCAGGAGTTGAAGTTAATATTTCAAGCAAATACCCGAGTTGAGAGATATGAAGTCTCCAACAAGTTCTATAGCTAAAAGATGGAGGAGAATCGCTCAACTAGTGAGCATGTGCCCAGATTGTCTGAGTACTACAATCGCTTGAATCAAGTGGGAGTTAATCTTCCAGATAAGATAGTGATTGACAGAATTCTCTAGTCACCATCACCAAGTTAGTAGAACTTTGTGATGAACTATAATATGCAAGGGATGACAAAAGTAATTCCTAAGCTCTTTGTGATGCTGAAATCAACGAAGGTAGAAATCAAGAAAAACATCAAGTGTTGATGGTTGACAAGACCACTAGTTTCAAGAAAAGGGCAAAGGGAAAAGGGGAACTTCAAGAAGAACGGCAAGCAAGTTGCTGCTCAAGTGAAGAAGCCCAAGTCTGATCCTAAGCCTGAGACTAAGTGCTTATACTGCAAAGGGACTGATCACTGGAAGCGGAACTACCCCAAATGATTGGCGGATAAGAAGGATGGCAAAGTAAACATAAGTATATTTGATATACATGTTATTGATGTGTACTTTACTAGTGTTTATAGAAACCCCTTAGTATTTGATGCTAGTTCAGTTGCTAAGAGTAGTAACTCGAAACGGGAGTTGCAGAATAAACAGAGACTAGTTAAGGGTGAAGTGACGATGTGTGTTGGAAGTAGTTCCAAGATTGATATGATCATCATCGCACACTCCCCTATACTTTCGGGATTAGTGTTGAACCTAAATAAGTGTTATTTGGTGTTTGTGTTGAGCATGAATATGATTTGATCATGTTTATTGTAATACGGTTATTCATTTAAGTAAAAGAATAAATTGTTGTTCTGTTTACATGAATAAAACCTTATATGGTTACACACCCAATGAAAATAGTTCATTGGATCTCGATCTTAATAATACACATATTCATAATATTGAAACCAAAAGATGCAAAGTTAATAATGATAGTGCAACTTATTTATGGCACTGCTGTTTAGGTCATATTGGTATAAAGCGCATGAAGAAACTCCATGCTGATGGGCTTTCGGAATCACTTGATTATGAATCACTTGATGCTTGCGAACCATGCCTTTTGGGCAAGATGACTAAAACACCGTTCTCCGGAACAATGGAGCGAGAAAAGATTTGTTGGAAATCATGCATACTGATGTATGAGGTCCGATGAATATTGAGGCTCGCGACAGGTATCATTATTTTCTGATCTTCACAAATGATTTGAGCAGATATGAGTATATCTACATGATGAAACATAAGTCTGAAACATTTGAAAAGTTCAAAGAATTTCAGAGTGAAGTGAAAAACATCGTGACAAGAAAATAAAGTTTCTACGATCTGATCGCGGAGACAAATATTTGAGTTACGAGTTTGGTCTTCAGTTAAAA
This sequence comes from Triticum monococcum, assembly GCA_034509565.1. NCBI lineage: Eukaryota > Viridiplantae > Streptophyta > Magnoliopsida > Poales > Poaceae > Triticum > Triticum monococcum. The sequence continues at coordinate 780,001,177 of CM067847.1, forward strand.
CAATGTGAAATAGTTTCACTACTCACGCCACCTGGAACACCACATCATAATGGTGTGTCCGAACGTCATAACCGTACTTTATTGGATATAGTGCAATCTATGATGTCTCTTACCGATTTACCACTATTGTTTTTGGGGTCATGCATTAGAGACATCTGCATTCACGTTAAAAAGGGGCACCATCTATATCCGTCGAGACGACGCCTTATGAACTATGGTTTGGCAAGAAACCAAAGTTGTCGTTTCTTAAAGTTTGGGGTTGTGATGCTTATATGAAAAGGTTTCATCCTGATAAGCTCAAAACTCAAATCGGAGAAGTGCATCTTCATAGGATATCCAAAGGAAACTATTGGATACACCTTCTATCACGGATCCTAAGGCAAGACATTCGTTGCTTATAATGGAAACTTTCTAGAGAAGGAGTTTCTCTCGAAAGAAGTGAGTGGGAAGAAAGTAGAACTTGATAAGGTAATTGTACCTTCTCCCTTATTGGAAAGTAGTTCATCACAGAAATCTGTTCCTGTGACTACTACACCAATTAGTGAGGAAGCTAATGATGATGATCATGTAACTTCAGATCAAGTTACTACCGAATCTCGTAGGTAAACCAGAGTGAGAACCGCACCAGAGTGGTACGGTAATCCTGTTCTGGAGGTCATGTTACTTGACCATGACGAGCCTACGAACTATGAAGAAGCGATGGTGAGCCCAGATTCCGCAAAGTGGCTTGAAGCCATGAAATCTGAGATGGGATCCATGTATGAGAACAAAGTTTGGACTTTGGTGACTTGCCCGTTGATCGGCAAGCCATAGAAAATAAATGGATCTTCAAAAGGAAGACGGACGCTGATAGTAGTGTTACTATCTACAAAGCTAGAATTGTCGCAAAAGGTTTTCGACAAGTTCAAGGTGTTGACTACGATGAGATTTTCTCACTCGTATCTATGCTTAAGTATGTCCGAATCATGTTAGCAATTGCCGCATTTTATGAAATCTGGCAAATGGATAAACAAAACTGCATTCCTTAATGGATTTGCTAAAGAAGAGTTGTATACGATGCAACTAGAAGGTTTTTCGATCCTAAAGGTGTTAACTAAATATGCAAGCTCCAGCGATCTATCTGTGGACTGGTGCAAACATCTCGGAGTTGGAATATACGCTTTGATGAGTTGATCAAAGCATATAGTTTTATACAGACTTGCGGTGAAGCCTGTATTTACGAGAAAGTGAGTGGGAGCACTACCGCATTTCTGGTAAGTATATGTGAATGACATATTGTTGATCAGAAATAATGTAGAATTATTCTGTAAAACATAAAAAGAGTGTTTGAAAGGAGTTTTTCAAAGAAAGACTTCGGTAAAGCTGCTTACATATTGAGCTTCAAGATCTATAAAGATAGATCAAGACGCTTGATAAGTTTTTCAATAAGTACATACTTTGACAAGATTTTGAAGTAGTTCAAAATGGAACAGTCAAAGAAAAAAGTTTCTTGCCTGTGTTACAAGGTGTGAAGTTGAGTAAAGACTCAAAGCCCGACCACGGCAGAAGATAGAAAGAGAATGAAAGTCATTCCCTATGCCTCATTCATAGGTTCTATAAAGTATGCCATGCTGTGTACCAGATCTATTGTATACCCTGCACTGATTTGGCAAGGGAGTACAATAGTAATCTAGGAGTAGATCACTGGACAGCGGTCAGAATTATCCTTAGTGAAATAAGGATATGTTTCTCGATTATGGACGTGACAAAAAGGTTCGTCGTAAAGGGTTACGTCGATGCAAGTTTTTGACACTGATCCAGATGAATCTAAAGTCTCAATCTGGATACATATTGAAAGTGGGAGCAATTAGCTAGAGTAGCTCCATGCAGAGCATTATAGACATAGAATTTTGCAAAATACTTACGGATCTGAATGTGACACACCCGTTGACTAAAATTATCTCACAAGCAAAACATGATCACACCTTAGTACTCTTTGGGTGTTAATCACATAGAGATGTGAACTAGATTACTGACTCTAGTAAACCCTTTGAGTGTTGGTCACATGACGATGTGAACTATGGATGTTAATCACATGGTGATGTGAACTATTGCTGCTAAATCACATGGCGATGTGAACTAGATTATTGACTCTAGTGCAAGTGGGAGACTGAAGGAAATATGCCCTAGAGGCAATAATAAAGTTATTATTTATTTCCTTATATCATGATAAATGTTTATTATTCATGCTAGAATTGTATTAACCGGAAACATAATACATGTGTGAATACATAGACAAACAGAGTGTCACTAGTATGCCTCTACTTGACTAGCTCGTTAATCAAAGATGGTTATGTTTCCTAACCATGGACAAAAAAGTTGTTATTTGATTAACGAGGTCACATCATTAGTTGAATGATCTGATTGACATGACCCATTCCATTAGCTTAGCACCCGATCGTTTAGTATGTTGCTATTGCTTTCTTCATGACTTATACATGTTCCTATGACTATGAGATTATGCAACTCCCGTTTGCCGGAGGAACACTTTGGGTACTACCAAACGTCACAACGTAACTGGGTGATTATAAAGGAGTACTACAGGTGTCTCCAAAGGTAGATGTTGGGTTGGCGTATTTCGAGAATAGGATTTGTCACTCCGATTGTCGGAGAGGTATCTCTGGGCCCTCTCGGTAATGCTCATCACATAAGCCTTGCAAGCACTGCAACTAATATGTTAGTTGTGAGATGATGTATTACGGAACGAGTAAAGAGACTTGCCGGTAACGAGATTGAACTAGGTATTGGATACCGACGATCGAATCTCGGGCAAGTAACATACCGATGACAAAGGGAACAACGTATGTTGTCATGCGTTCTGACCGATAAAGGTCTTCGTAGAATATGTAGGAGCCAATATGGGCATCCAGGTCCCGCTATTGGTTATTGACCGGAGACGTGTCTCGGTCATGTCTACATTGTTCTCGAACCGTAGGGTCCACACGCTTAAGGTTTCGATGACAGTTATATTATGAGTTTATGAGTTTTGATGTACCGAAGGAGTTCGGAGTCCCGGATGAGATCGGGGACATGACGAGGAGTCTCGAAATGGTCGAGACGTAAAGATCGATATATTGGACGGCTATATTCGGACATCGGAAAGGTTCCGAGTGATTCGGGTATTTTCGGAGGTACCGGGGAGTTACGGGAATACGGGGAAGAGTAATGGGCCTTGATGGGCTTTAGTGGGAAGAGGAAAAGGCTGCTGCGCCCCCCCCCCTCCCCTTTGGTCCGAATTGGACTAGGGAAAAGGGGGCCGGCCACCTCTCCTTCTCCTCCTATTCCTTCTCCCTTCCTCCCCTTTTGGTGGACTCTACTAGGACTTGGAGTCCTAGTAGGACTCCCTATCCTGGCCGCACCTTTGCCTTGGCCGGCCTCCTCCTTCTCCATCCTTTATATACAGGGGCAGGGGGCACCCCATAGACACACAAGTTGATCCTTGGTGATCATTCCTTAGCCGTGTGCGGTGCCCCCTGCCACCATATTCCACCTCGGTCATATTGTAGCGGCGCTTCGGCGAAGCCCTGCGACAGTAGAACATCAAGATCGTCACCACGCCGTCGTGCTGACGGAACTCCTCCCCGAAGCTTTGCTGGATCGGAGCCCGGGGAGTGTCATCGAGCTGTACATGTGCCAAGAACTCGGAGGTGCCGGAGTAACGGTGCTTGGATCGGTCGGATTGGGAAGACGTACGACTACTTCCTCTACGTTGTGTGATCGCTTCCGCAGTCGGTCTGCGTTGGTACGTAGACAACACTCTCCCCTCTCGTTGCTATGCATCACCATGATCTTGCGTGTGCGTAGGAAATTTTTTAAAATTACTACGTTCCCCAACACCATGGGGGGCGCACCAGCCCACCAGGGGCAGGTTCCCCTCCCACTTCAGCCCATGGGGCCCTTCAGGATAGGTGGCCCCACCCGGTGGATCCCCGGGACCCTTCCGGTGGTCCCGGTACAATACCGATTACCCGCGAAACTTTCCCGATGGCCAAAACTTGACTTCCTATATATAAATCTTCAACTCCGGACCATTCCGTAACTCCTCGTGACGTCCGGGATCTCATCCAGGACTCCGAACAACTTTCGGGTTACCGTATACTAATATCTCAACAATCCTAGCATCACCAAACCTTAAGTGTGTACACCCTACGGGTTCGGGAGACACACATACATGACCAAGACGACTCTCCGGTCAACAACCAACAGCGGGACCGTATACTAATATCTCAACAATCCTAGCGTCACCGAACCTTAAGTGTGTACACCCTACGGGTTCGGGAGACACACATACATGACCAAGACGACTCTCCGGTCAATAACCAACAGCGGGATCTGGATACCCATGTTGGCTCCCACATGCTCCTCGATGATCTCATCGGATGAACCACGATGTCGAGGATTCAATCAATCCCGTATACAATTCCCTTTGTCAATCGGTACGTTACTTGCCAGAGACTCGATCGTCGGTATCCCAATACCTCGTTCAATCTCGTTACCGATAAGTCACTTTACTCGTACCGTAATGCATGATCCCGTGATCAACCACTTGGTCACATTGAGCTCATTATGATGATGCATTACCGAGTGGGCCCAGAGATACCTCTCCGTCATACGGAGTGACAAATCCCAGTCTCGATTCGTGCCAACCCAACAGACACTTTCGGAGATACCCGTAGTGCACCTTTATAGTCACCCAGTTACGTTGTGACGTTTGGCACACCCAAAGCACTCCTACGGTATCCGGGAGTTGCACAATCTCATGGTCTAAGGAAATGATACTTGACATTCGGAAAAGCTATAGCAAACGAACTACACGATCTTTGAGCTATGCTTAGGATTGGGTCTTGTCCATCACATCATTCTCCTAATGATGTGATCTCGTTATCAATGACATCCAATGTCCATAGTCAGGAAATCATGGCTATCTTTTGATCAACGAGCTAGTCAACTAGAGGCTCACTAGGGACGTGTTGTGGTCTATGTATTCACACATGTATTATGATTTCCGGATAACACAATTATAGCATGAACAATAGACAATTATCACGAACAAGGAAATATAATAATAACCATTTTATTATTGCCTCTAGGGCATATTTCCAACACCCACATACAAGTAGCATTCAATAAAAATTCAACGCCACCCCTAAAGGCATAGTGATGATGTACGAAATATGCGATGCCACCACTATATAAAAAAATAGTGTTGGCGCTGATTAAACATGACGCCACCAACTAAAGTTGTGGCTAGCCATTTCTCTATTAGTGAATTCACGATCTTGTGCATTCAACATACTCATATCATTAAAAAACACTTACTTATCTCACTGTAAATCTTGCAAATGACCTACTATGATCGCTCGAAACTCTTTAGTGACTGCAACATGACCTTCCATTATATTTTTGTTTTCTTTTTCAATCGTGGACCATACAACGGCTGCAAGACCATCATCTTTTGATAATCTCCTAAGCCGATGAGAACTCATCGACTTTTATGGCTTCGTAGCAACGCGCGCGCATTGTGCTAGTTATTAACTTAACATTTGGAATAACGTGGAATTACACCGCTTAATTCCATGTCATATTTGACTGCACCTCTCTGTATGCCGCTCAATCACATCAGTTTACTTACCATGCATGACCCATGCCACCAAATTTATGATCAAAATTATAATCTTGGTGCTTCCCGTTTGCCCCATGTCATATGAGGTGAAATTGTGTCCCGTTCTAACTTAAAACATACATAGCATCTATACATTATAAATTTTCAGCTCCGTGGGAGCACACGAGCACATACCTAGTACTTAAAAAAGTAGCGTTTCTTTTTGTGCCAGGCAAAACTCTCCGTCAACCGGTTCTCCCCCTTCCACCACGTCCAACCATTGGTTTTTTTATCCAATCATTTTTTCCCACCACGTCATATTTGATCGCACCTTCCCAACACGCCACTCAATCACATTAATCCTTTATTCTTAAATAATTGTAATCCACTATCTATTTTTCCTTTTCATGCAACTATGCCACATCATCAAGTCAATGATGTAGTCACAAGTTACAATTTGTGCACTAATCTATACATGCAACCATGCATGTGTTTTCCTCTTCATGCAACTATGCCACCTCATCAAGTCATGCATTGTGGTCACAAGTAACAATTGTGCACTAATCTATTCATGCAATCATGCCACCTCAACAACCATGCATGTTAATTTGTTTCACTTACTTTTGTGCAGGCACTAAAATATTAACGTGCGGGAGAAGAGCGACCAACCAGCATGGCCATGTGGCGCATGCTGGTTGGCCGTGGTGAGGAACTTTGATGTTTTTGAGATTATTTTTGGAAGATGAAAGTGCGATTTTTTTATTTTGAGAAAAGCTTTTTTTGGAGATTAATTTTGAAAGTTGGAAGTGAGATTTTTTCCTTTTTCTTCTTGAGATTTTTTTTAGTTTTTTCTTTTTCTTTTTGAGATGGACGTGATGTCCACGTGTTGTGAGAAAGCTCTTTTTAATTTTGAGATGAAGATGAGTTTTTTAAGAGGGAGAAATACATGCACAGCTTCCTCTCAAGAGTCCTACAATGGCGAGCCCCAACCACTAGTAGATAGTCATGTTACACATTATTGTAGCATGACCTACATATATTTGTATGTTGTATATTTGGAGCAAATATATGTAGGTCATGTTACACATTTTTCTTAAAAATAGCATCCCATTTGACTTCAATCCAATAGATTTATCTTTTTTATAAAACATTTTTTCACGTGCTTCATATATTTTATTTTTTCAAAATATATCATGAGGACATTCTTAAATTTATTTTTTGAAATAGTGTTAATTTTGTAACATTTATGTATGCATATGTTTTACCAAGGTTCACACAGCAACGCGCGGGGCATCATCTAGTTACATACCTTTTTGCAGCACTACATCAACTCAATCTTAATTAACTTATCTTTTTGCAATAACTTAAAATTACGCCGCTTAATTTCATGCCATATTTGATCGCATCTTCCCGTACGCCGTTTAGTCAAAATAAAAATCTAATCCTTGGTGCTTTCCGCCTGGCCTATGCCATATAAGGTGTAATTACGTCTCCTTCTACCTTAACACAGACCTAGCATTTATACACATTCAAAAAATTGGCTTTCGTGGCAACTCACGGACTCCCTCCGTTCCGATGAATAAGGCGTATTTTTGTCCGTTAAGATAAGACTTTGGCCAACAATTACACTTTTAGCATTTCATTTATGTGATACACAATCACAGCCATGAAAAGTATTTTTAAATATAACCTTGTATTTACATAGTAATTATTGGTCAAATGCATGTCTTAACGAAACAAAATACGCCTTACTTTTGGGAAAGGAGATAGTATATAAAAGAGAAATAAGAAGAAGAAGAATCTAGCATCTTGGGCCTCACCGAGTCGTGGGCCGGACCGACGCACCCACCACCACCACACCGGTCGCTGTCGCCGGGCGCGGCGGCGACCTCCCTCACTCGCTCCTCTCCTCCACCCTTTATCCTCTGACACACGAATCCACTCACGCGCACGCGAAATCCCCAAAACGCCGCCCCGCGGGGTGCCCTCGCAGCGCACCCCCCAGGGGCGTTCCCGTCATTCCACCCCACCCCGAGTTTTAGCTCCCCAGGCCCCCGACGCCAACCCCAGTCCCCAACCCGCCCGTGCCCTAGCCCATCTCGATCTCGCCGCCTCCGCCCCCCACCCCACCCCACCCCCTCCCCGCGGCGACCCTCCACCGCCGCCGCCGCCGCCGCCGGGCAAGGGCCGGAGGACCGCCCGCGCGTCTTCCCCTCCCCCCTCCCGCGGGGCCCGCGGCTGCCGACGGCGACGCTCGCCCTGTGGCGGAGCCCGCCGACGCGGCCGCCCCCGCCCCCGAACCCTACCGGAGCTGCCGCGACCCGCGCGTAGGTACGACCCGCTCACCTCTGCCCGGTCCCCTGCTCGGGCCAGTGATTGGTAGGTAGCGCGACCAGCTGTTCCGTGTACGGCTCCCCGTTGGAATCCGCTTTTCCCTTCCCGCAGCCGCGCGCATTTCGCGAAGTTCGCCTGGCGGACCGGGCGCCCTCCCGTTCCCGCGGAATGCGGCTCCCCGGATCTCGAGATTTGGCGCGCTGAATCGGTGGATTTTTTTTTCCTGGAGCAGCGCAGCGAAGTAATGCGGCGTGTGCCTTGCCGTTTCGGGCAAAGATGCCGTGGTTAGCTTTGAGATCAGCGGGCGAGCGCTTTTTTTTTCTGCCTGGTAGTGTGCTTGCTTTATTAGTTTCAAAATAAAATAGTATAGCCTGCTTATTTTGGGTAACCCCGGGATTCTCTTTCCGGCACATATTGTGTCCTTCACAGGCTGTTTAAGCTGGATGCAACAGCCAATTAGTTGTGGGCTGTTTAAGCAGGATGCCGCAGGCTGTGAACATGGTTACTCAGTATCTTCAGCCTTGTCATTGAGCTGTGAATATATACTGAATGCAGAAATGTGATCTCACGGTTCAAATGTTAGGCAATGGGCAATGAGAATGTGGCTCTAGGACGTGCATTAGTTTATCCAGTTGCTGTAACTTTAGTTTGACAGAAGTAGGCCCTATGCGCTTTTATCCAATCTAACAGTTGTGTTGAAGTACCATCAGCTTTTCCGTTCGCGATTTGCTGTGGCAGCATGTTGTTGAGACACTGGTGTGCCCCAACCAACTTCTCTGCTTTCTGCCTTCCACTTCTACAATGGGGTGTGGTCTGGCTTGTCACTGATGGATCCTACTTGCTAGAAATTGAGCATACCATGGGCAGGGTTAAAATGGTCGAAATTCAGTTGTAGGGAGTCTGAAAAAGAGCTCATTTACATGCTTGGATGGCTTGGAGACCTGCTTTCACCATTTGCTCTTGCTTTGCCTTGCATGCATTATTTAAAATAGATAAGATCTTCTGTCTCGCTACTAATTCTGTGTTAGCATATGTAGTGCACAGTCCGTATGCCATTTTTCTACATATCGCCCAAGACATGAGATACTCCTCTGCAAGGGATTGAAAAGATGGCATCAAAAGGTCCCAGATCGAAGCCAGACCATGAGACAAGACCTAGACGCAAGAAGGTCAGCTTGCAGCTTTGACATGTCATTTACCAGCTGTATTTTATCATTGCTCTCCAAATTCCTCATCTCTTTACTTTGCATTTCGTATTTACATGATGGCAAATTTCGATTGTCATACCGTGTAGTCAGTGTGGGTAAGAATTAAAGTAGTGCTTCTCTTCTCTTTAAGTTTTCTGTTACTAGTATTATTTAATCTATATGTTAGGTATGCCATCCATTGCCAGTTTCACTTTGGTTTTAGTACATTGACTGAAACCTTTTCCCTATCTGTTCAGGCTCTTGAAGCTCCAAGGGAGCCTCGGAAGCCAAAAGTTCACTGGGACCATGTTCTGGGGGAAATGGTTTGGCTATCAAAGGTTAGTTGCTACTAATACTATCAAACACTTGCTATCCTCCTTTTAAATGGCGTAATATTGCAGGATTCTGTCGTGGAGCTGTAGTGTTTCTATTATCTTTTCTTCCTTAATTTAAATATCCCGCAGGAGTTTGAATCTGAGAGAAAGTGGAAGTTGTCCATGGCTAAAAAGATTGCTCAAAGGGCCAATATGGGTGTAGTTGACCAAGCAACAAAGGATGAGAAAAAACAGAAGGTTTGCATTATCTATGATATAACCAATCTATATTTTTTTATACTTTATTTGATCGGTACCAAATCAAGGGATGCCTTTATTTCTACTATCCAGATATCGAATCCATGGAGTTGTATCTTAGTTTGATGATCCTTCTCTTGCAGGAGGGAGAACATCGCCTGAGAAAAGTTGCCCTAAATATTTCTAAGGATGTGAAGAAGTTCTGGACCAAAATAGAGAAGTTGGCAAGTTTTTTTTTTGTGTGCCTCACTGTACCACTTACTTTACTATGTCATGTTCTCAAGAAACTGAACCAATATCACTTAATGATGTGAATGTAGGTTCTCTATAAGAATCAACTAGAGGTTGAGGAAAGGAAGAAAAAGGCCCTCGATAAGCAGCTTGATTTCCTTTTAGGTCAGACTGAAAGGTACCACCATCTATTGTTGGTTGATTTTCCGTGTCTATTTCAAACCTTGGATTTTTTTTTAATTTTAGGTCGATTGGCCCTGGCTGCATTCTAACCTTCTGTCATTTGCTTTGAATTTTTCAGATATTCTACAATGTTGGCTGAAAATCTTGTGGATGTTCCCCATTTGCAAACACAAGAAAATGGACTGTTACAGGCAAATGTACTATCCCAGGAGGAAGTAGTAGGACCTTCCCAGACTAATCAACCATCCCAGGAGGAAGTAGCAGGACCTTCGCAGACTAATCAACCATCCCAGGAGGATGTAGCAGAACCTTCGCAGACTAGTCAACCATTGCAGGAGGATGTAGCAGAACCTTCGCACACTAATCAACCATTGCAGGAGGACGTAGCAGAACCTTCGCACACTAATCAACCAGCGCAGGAGGAAGTAGCTGTGGAGAACATAAATGCACCAACTCCTGATGATCTAGGTGTTTAGCTTGACGAATTGCTGCATGCTTCAGAAAACTTATTCAGTTAATTGTCCTTTTCTTTAGGCCTTAACACCTTTTAGTTGCAGATACAATGGAAACCGATGATGACTACGATAGCAGCTCCTTGAACGAAGAACAGGTAAGTTAATATTTTTTGTTTGCCCATATTTTTATTTTGTCCATATGAATATAATTGCCGTGAATCCTAAGGATCTTAGTACCAAGCATTATTGTTGTGAATAAGTTGAACAATTTGTTTTTATTGGCCGTTTGCCATTTTCTTGTTCTGTTTTTCATGCCAGTATGTTATGATACCACATTTCTGCTCGGCACTCCTAGATTTTTGTTGATTAGCTGCTGTTCAAAATAACAGAATATAATACAACATGCCATATACCTAAGTATTGTATGATACTGCATTTCTGCCCCTGCTGGAAATCTTCATTGTTTTCACAACATATGAATCACTCTGATATGTGTTGGTACTGCAGGAAGATGACGAGTGCACAATTGATGAGGATGAAGCCCAAATCACGGAGGCTGAGCGCAATGAAGAATTAGCTGCATTGCAGGCAGAAGCTGACATACCAATTGATGATCTTCTTAAGTCGTATCTCAAAAGCCAAGGTGATCCCCGAAAGCAGTTCTCTTCTACCTGCCTTAACATATATAGAGACAACACTGTGCTCTATTTGGTGCTAAATTGATAAATTGATCAGCTCAAGCATTCTTAGTTAGCAGGGAAAGCAGTCCAGTTAACAAAGACACTTGCAGCAACTCAGATTTGAAGAATTCAACTAAAGGTTAGATTTTCAAATACCTGCATGGCATTAGGAAACTGAAATACTGCATACTCATTGATGTCTTTCCAAATTGATCTGGCCTTTTTGCTGTTTATTATCAGATTCTTCAAACCAAGTTAATGGCTGTAATCATGATTCTGGTTATACTTCAAGTGATGAAGGCAATTTTTCTGAGGAAGTTGATGATAGCCACCATTATGCTGAGTTTGTGAAGAGGAATCATGTACAGTTGTTTTCCTTGTGCCTTCTTTTGCATATGGCCATGTTTGTGAGCGAGCCAAGGTTAACAAGTTATAGAATTTTCTCTAAACTTCTACTATTTTTTTAATCTTTGCAGGGGAAAAGTAATGGCGGTATCTCTGGTGAGCAGGTATACATTTCAATAACCTGTTTTACTGTTGTAGAATTTCTCTCCTCGTTACAAAATCATCTAACTTTGAAAGAAAACTTCATTTCCTCCCTCGCCTGTTGCCTGACTAGTGTTCACCCTGAACTGTACTACAGTTTAGGATATATCATTTTGTTTTGTGAAAAGTCTACTGTAATACTGTGAACCGGAGTAGTAATTGGCAAGCGTTCGCAGGTTGAAAAGCTTGCTGAAAATTGTTAACGTGGATTGAAACACTAAGCAATCCTAGTAATTATCCTGTTTGTGTTTTGGCATGATCTGCTTTGGTGTAATACATGCGAAGTATACCTAAGTCAATGATCTGTTTTTCTTCTTAAGTACTGTGTGGGGAATCTATGGTTTTGCATACTAACTCGTATCGTTTATTATTTTCAGGAGGATAACGATTATGTTTGTACTGATGAAGGAAAGGTAGTACATCCATCTTCATCTGATTTCTTCACCACTTTCTTGTTTCCTACATACTTAACGTTATACTAATTGCATGGAAGTTGCTCTGGAAGATTAGAAACACATCCATTCATGATTCATGGAGTTGCCATGTGCATTGAATTCTCCCGCCCTTCGTATATGTGTTTATCTTTGTCTATTTGTGAGCCTTATTAGCTGCATCTATTTGGTAGGATGATGAAGCAACTTTATCTGAAGAGGAAGAGTTGGCAAAGAAAGATGGTCCTGATCCTTCGGATGAGGTGATTTCATACATTAGTCAGTAATGTCGTTGAACTGTTCACATTGTCATTTTGAGCTGCTGTAGTTATGAATTTACGGATTTGGTTACAACATGAATGAACTAGTCAGTAAAAGCTACTCCTGCAATTGATTCACTATCAATGTGATACAATGTAACTACCAAAGATTAGCACTTTTTCAGTATTTTAATTGGTTAAGCTTCCGATGACTTTTCTCTTAGTAGCACATCTGTAGAGCAAATTGTGAAATTCTGATTCTGTCAATCTGCTATCTGACTTTCATGCAAAACTTAATTTAGCATGGATATTGGGCCAAAGAGCTTCCAAAGTTTTAGAGGTTTTTGTTACTTCCTCCGTTCCTAAATACTCCCTCCATCCCAAAAAGCTTGTCCCAAGCTTGTTACTCAAATGGATGTATCTAGCACTAACTTGGTGCTAGATACATCCATTTGAGGGACAAGTTTTTTCGGACGGAGGGAGTACAAGTCTTTTTAGAGATTTCAATGAGGACTACATACGGATGTATATAGACATATTTTAGAGTGTAGATTCACCTATTTTGCTCCGTATGTAGTCCCCATTGGAATCTCTAAAAAGACTTGTATTTAGTAACGGGGGGAGTATGTCTGCTAAACAAAGTGTTTTGGGCACATGCGCACAAAATGCCCCTATGTTCTCGATATCAGAAAACAACTGAGCTTTATTGTTTGCTTGTGAAGCCAGAGTGTCAAACAATGAGAAAACTGAGTGAGGTCAGAACCACTGCAGTGAAAGATGGTCCAGAATGATAAATGTTCATTGACTGAACTTTATTTTAATTACAGACCTATCATACATTTGTAAAAAACCCAGATGGGGGCTTTGGGCTGTTTTATGTTGCTTGTGTGTTTTAGACCCTGTTATTTGAGGTTTCAATTTTGTGATCATTGCACGCACATACTAGCTTCGCCCTTGCATATTTATCATTGATCTTGTTTCGTAAATACAGATTAAGCTTCTGCAAAAAGAGAGTGAGATCCCACTAGAAGAACTTCTTGCGAGGTACCCAAAGGTATGCAGATTTTCCATTTGCTTTCTTCAATTGCATTTTACTGTGGTCCATCTGTAATGCCCTTTTTATATTTATAGGATGGCTATGCAGATGACTTAACAGCAGAACTGGAGGATTCACCCACACATTCTAATGAAGAGGTTAATAGTGACATGTCTCTGGATGATCTACCTGCCGACTTGGAACTGAACAATGATACGTCTGAAAATAACGAAACAGCAGAAGTGCTGGGAGCTGAGCATGTGAGCGGCAATGCCCTACAACTAGAAATAGTTTCAGAGCCTAGCGTGCAAGAATGCTCTGTTAAAGAAGACGAGCTGACTGATGCTAAGGTGATGGCCGATAAGGAAGCTAGTGCACAAGAATGTTCTGTTAAAGAAGTTGAGATGACCGATGCTAAGGTGATGGCCGATCAGGAAACTATTGTACAAGAATGTCCTGTTAAAGAAGGTGAGCTGACTGATGCTAAGGTGATGGCCGATGAGGAAACCAGTGTACAAGAGCGTTCTGTTAAAGAAGATGAGCAGACTGATGCTAAGGCGATGGCCGATGAGGATACTGGTGACAGTGTAATGGCTGATGCTGCTGCTGCTGCAAGAGCAGCACAACCAACTGGGAACACCTTCTCAACAACAAGTGTCCGCACAAAATTCCCATTCCTTCTCAAGCATTCTCTTCGGGAATATCAGCATATTGGGTTGGACTGGTTGGTTGCTATGTATGAAAAGAGGCTGAATGGAATTTTAGCAGATGAAATGGGTTTAGGGAAGACAATCATGACTATCTCCTTGCTAGCACACCTTGCATGTGAGAAGGGGATATGGGGTCCACATCTTATTGTTGTGCCAACCAGTGTTATGTTAAATTGGGAAACAGAATTTCTGAAATGGTGTCCTGCCTTTAAAATACTTACTTATTTTGGAAGTGCAAAGGAGAGAAAGCAGAAACGTCAAGGTTGGATGAAGCCAAATTTTTTCCATGTATGCATCACGACATACAGGCTAGTTATTCAGGACTCCAAAGCGTTCAAGCGAAAGAAGTGGAAGTATCTTATTCTTGATGAGGCTCATCTGATAAAGAACTGGAAATCACAAAGATGGCAGACTCTGCTGAATTTTAATTCAAAACGACGTATTCTTTTGACTGGAACTCCTTTGCAAAATGACCTTATGGAACTTTGGTCTCTCATGCACTTTTTGATGCCACATGTATTCCAATCTCACCAAGAGTTCAAGGATTGGTTCTGCAATCCGATATCAGGAATGGTGGAGGGCCAAGACAAGGTAAACAAGGAAGTTATAGATCGGTTGCACAATGTCCTCCGCCCATTTATATTACGGCGATTGAAACGAGATGTTGAGAAGCAGTTACCACAGAAGCATGAGCATGTCATATATTGCCGACTTTCCAGAAGGCAAAGAAACTTGTATGAAGATTTTATTGCCAGCTCAGATACACAAGCTACACTGTCAAGTGGCAACTATTTTGGTATGATTAGTATCATTATGCAACTCAGAAAGGTCTGTAACCATCCAGATCTTTTTGAAGGCCGCCCAATTATCAGCTCATTTGACATGGCAGGGATTGACATGCAGATCAGCTCTTCTGTTTGCATGGTCCTGGATAAGGGGCCATTTTCTCAGGCTGGCCTATCTGATATGAACCTTGTGTTTACTCAAAATGAATTTAATATGACTTCTTGGGAGGCAGATGAGGTTGCTGCTGTCTTTCTTCCAGGCATCACCTCTAGGGGCTCTGGTGCAGAGATTTCTTGCTCTAGTAAGGCTGGTCAGAGAAGTAATGGAACAAATATTTTTGAAGAAATTCAGAAAGCCTTGCAGGAGGAGAGAATTAAAGAGGCCAAAGAAAGAGCAGCTTCAATTGCTTGGTGGAATAGGTTGAGATGTGAGAAGAGGCCTGTTTATGGTAGAAACATCAGAGAGCTTCTGACCATAAGACATCCTATGTGTGATGTTCTTGAGAAGAAGAACAACCCTTCATGCTACATGGATTTTTCATCGAGTCTAGCAGATCTTGTTCTTTCATCTGTGGAACGCTTCAATAAAATGCTTGGCTTTATTGAATCATTTACTTTTGCAATTCCTGCTGCACGGGCTGCTACTCCTATTTGCTGGTGCAAAAAAAGGAATTCACCTGTTCTTCTTGGACCAGCTTACAGAGAACAATGTATGAATGAGTTCTCGCCCATTCTCTCCCCTATAAGGCCTGCAATTGTTCGCCGTCAAGTGTACTTCCCTGATAGGCGCCTGATCCAGTTTGACTGTGGGAAGTTGCAGGAGCTTGCTATCTTGCTGAGACGTTTGAAGTCAGAAGGACACAGAGCCTTGATATTTACTCAGATGACCAAGATGCTTGATACTTTGGAGGAATTCATTAATTTGTATGGCTATACATATTTGAGGTTAGATGGTTCTACCCAGCCAGAAGAGAGGCAGACACTAATGCAGAGGTTCAATACAAACCCAAAGTTTTTTCTTTTCATTTTATCCACTCGCAGTGGCGGTGTGGGAGTCAACCTAGTAGGTGCAGACACTGTTATATTCTATGACAGTGACTGGAACCCTGCAATGGATCAACAAGCCCAAGACAGATGCCACAGGATAGGACAGACACGTGAAGTTAACATCTATAGGCTGATTAGTGAGAGCACTATAGAGGAGAATATTCTCAAGAAAGCAAATCAGAAGCGAACACTTGATGATTTAGTGATACAACGCGGTTGTTACAATACAGAGTTCTTCAAGAAGCTGGACCCTATGGAATTTTTTTCTGGGCACACACCCCTTAATGTCGAAGAACAGCCGAGGGATCGCTCTATGACTGCTGTATCCTCAAATGAAACTGGTCTGGCACTGTCAAATGCAGATGTTGAAGCAGCTATTAGACAGGCAGAAGATGAAGCTGACTATATGGCTCTCAAAAGGTTGGAGCAGGAAGAGGCTGCAGACAATCAAGAATTCAGTGAGGAGGTTGCTGGAAGGCTAGAGGATGACGAGCTTGTAAATGAGGAGGATACAAAACCTGATGATCACACCAGTGAAGAGCATAAACATCAAAGTTCTGATGCGGATAAGGATAAAAATGTTGGTTTACCTGTGAACCAAATAAATGAAGAAAAGGCTCTTACATTGGCTGCAGGTGACGGAGATATGGATATGCTTGCTGATGTTAAGCAAATGGCTGCTGCAGCAGCTGCAGCAGGACAAGCGAGTTCATCTTTTGAAAATCACCTTCGGCCAATAGATAGATATGCAATGAGGTTTTTGGAGCTCTGGGATCCAATAATTGACAAAGCTGCTGTAAATTATCAGGTGAATGTTGCAGAGGAAGAATGGGAACTTGAACGCATTGAAAAACTCAAAGAAGATTTAGAAGCAGAAATTGATGAAGACCAGGAACCACTATCTTATGAGTGTAAGTGATTTCATGTTGGTACTGACTGCACTCATGTTTGTCTTCTAAAAATTCGTTTAGTCACTTTATTTTTTGCAATTGGTTCAAGCTAGTGCTCTCCTCGATGCATGCCTCGCTCCTTTTTCTTATATTCCAGTGTATTGACATTGTTTCAATTGCAGCATGGGATGTTGATTTTGCTACTACAGCGTATCGCCAACAGGTTGAGGCTCTAGCTAAAAAACAGGTTAGTTTATATCTTAAGTTCTTGTCTGTGTGCCTCTTGTGCATAGTACTATGAGTATTAATGGCATCCATGCTGTAATATACACAGTTGTTGGAGGAACAGGAAAGGCAAGCTCTTGAAGCAGCCAAAGAGCTAGAGGAAATGAATGACATGGCAAGGTAATGAGCAATTATGCTCTCAGCATGTTCACAATTTTATCATTGATGTATTGAATTACCTGTTTTATAGTTCTGTTAGACACTCCTCTGCTACACTACTGTCTCCACTCTTCTTGCAGTAATATCATGCTATACATGCAATTCTTATATGCTTTTCTGCTGTTGACCACATAAATTACTGTTTCCTTCTGTCATCCTTTTATAGCAGTCACCGCAAAAAGTCAAAGAAGAAGAAAAGGAAGGCAGGCAAGTTTAAGTCTTTAAAAAAAGGACGTGTGTCATCTGACTCAGAGGCCATGCACGATGAAACGTCTGTAGATACTATGAGTATTGATGACAATGCACCCTCGCCAGAGCTTATGAGTGATGAATCACCACATCATGGTTCACATAAGCGTAAAAAGATGACACCTAGAAATGAGGAAGTGAGCAGCAGTAGCAGAGCCTTGAAGAAGTTCAAGAAAGCCCCTAAATCGAACTGTACTCCTGAGTCCTCATCACATAAGCACTCGCTCGAAGGCAAGCAACTCAAGTTGATGGATGAAGTGAATGATTCTGATCCGAAGTCGGTGAGAATTAAGAGTGATGGCCGGATTTCCATGGCCTCCATGCCAGCAAAACGTGTTATGGTAATTAAGCCTGAGAGGTTGAAGAAGAAGGGTCTTATGTGGCCTCGAGATTGTGCTTTAGATTCATGGACTCCTGAGGAAGATGCAGTTCTTTGTGGAACTGTACATGAGTACGGTCCTGTTTGGGAACTGGCTAGTGACCTTCTCCATTCCATACCTGGTGGTGCATGTTATAGGGGAAGATATCGTCATCCTGTACATTGCTGTGAGAGATTCCGAGAATTATTCTGCAAATATGTATTGTCAGCTACTGACAATGCAAACAGTGAGAAGGCTCCTTCTGGTGCCGGGAAGGCTGTCTTGAAAGTATCTGAGGTGAGTTGATTTACTGTTATCTTGGTAGAGGAGAAATTTCCAACATGAGGATATTTTTGCATGTTCATGCTTTCCAGTACTATTGTTCTCTGATTTGTTTTACAGTAAGGTCCAGTTCTTTTGGCGGCTTATGACATAAGCCAACCCTCCCCTGCTTGTTTTAGAAATCGCCCCCTATATTCATTGAGGCATATTTCTAGAAGCCTAGGGGGCAGCTTATATTTTAGAAGCACAAAAAGAACTGGGCTTAAGTCTGAAATGGTGCATGTGTGAAACATGCCACTGACACAATATGGAGTATCTTGGAGTGAAACATCCTACTGTTTATTTCAGAATTTCCTTTCCTCAGAAACTCAACATAGCACTGGATTCCTCTTTTTTGAGTTATGGTAATTGCTGATCACTGACCAACTTTCATTTGCTGCTGGGAAGAGAATTTCATCTCTGACCAGTAAGCAAGTCAGCATAGCTCTGCTGACCAGTAATCCTCTCTGAAATTTATAAGCGAGTAAATAGTCAAGCGGTATGTGTAAATATGTGTGCTAGGCTTGATACAATATTGAAATTACGTGGCTTCATCCATATGTCTCTTTTTTCCTTGGGTCATATAGTTTGACATCATCTTTCTCTCTAGGTGTTTGTCAGCTATATTATGTGCCTTTCAGCTGCTTGTTAGCCACACATTGACCATTTCTCTATGACATCTTTCAGGATCAAACTCGGATGTTGCTGAATGTGATCAGTGAAATTCCTAACAACGAGTTGCTTCTCCAGAAACATTTCATGGCCATACTTTCTTCTGTTTGGAGATCAAAATGTGCTCATGAGTCCCGACGTGTTACAAGTGTTTGTTCTAGTGCAACCCATAACCCTGTTAGATTGAGTGAGAACTGGTCCATGACAAACGACAAGCCATCCTTTAATCTGGTAAGGACAGCCCTCGCAGATGCTCAGGCCCAATGTCCAAGAGTGGCAATACCAACAAGCAATCAGGAACCTCGCCGGAGGCATTTAGATTTAGTATTGGATTTCCGGACAGATCGACATGCTTACCAGGCAGACTTTCCATCTGTGGTGAATGTGTCCATTCTAGAACCAGATCCTATTAGACGCACTGTTGTGCCGGTGGAACAATCACTGCTGTCTGGGCTTCCTCATAGACATGCTGAGAACAGATTCAGGTCAGTGGTGTCTAATGCTTTATTGTTGCAGTGCTGGTGACCCTTATTGTCCTTGTTTTGTAATCGAGACGAGCATTGCTTCAAATTATTTGAATCTTCATGTTGTTTAGCAGCCTTCTGGAACGTAAACTAATGCCTATGTCTAATGTACATATATGCAGGATAGCATCAGAAGCTTGTTTTGAAGGGGAAGGTTCTCACTGGGCATCATCTGTCCACATGAATGATACTGCTCGACATAAATCTGGCTCAAAGTCCACAGGAAAGCAGAAAGCAGCTTCAGAATCGGGAAGACCACCGAAATCGAAAATTCAGAGGATGGCTGAACCGCAGGACATGCCGGCTTTGAAGTTTGATTTTCTCCGATCCCCCCGGCAACTGTTGACAAGTGCAGCTGAGTTCCCCATCACACAGTCACTATCTGACTTTGGCATTGATGATTCTGAGTTGACCTACATGGAGGATCTAACTCTAGAAGAGACTGACACTGAGTTTGCCCCATACCAGTATGACCCAGTTTCCCTTGCTGGTATCGAGGAGTTGGATCCTCTCGTGGATTTGACAGACATCGGATGAGAATAAATGGACATTTTGGTCTAGATAGCATGCATGCCCTTCTATCAAGAGCAGAGAAGATTTTGTCTCTGGCAGGGAGCCCAAGGATATCTGGTCGAGTTGCTCAGCCGTGCATGGTTTTGGTTGCAAGCTTGGTCATGATTGGCGGGAGCGGTGCTGTCGGCGAGGCCACGTGGATCCTGATGAGTTTGGAGCATGGGGGTTTGCTGCTGCACCAATGGAGGCATTGGGGGTACTCTCTATACATGTATGTATATTGTTAGTCTAGGATCCTAGGATGTAGAAGTGAGTCTCCCTCCCTCCCCCATCTGTGTGGAGAGATCGATCTTGTAACTTCACCATACATGTAAATTTTGCTTAGCAGATGCCAGCAGGGACGGAAAAGAGGAGGCCCAGCCCTGCCGTGATTTCTTGATTGTTGCTCCCTTGGCCGTTTAATCTATTCATGTCATTTTTCCTACCTGGCACTAGAAAATTAACAGCCGTGTACCCCCTGGTTGTGAAACAGATACTTGCGGACGAATGATTCTCTTCGTTTGTATCGATCCTGAAGTTCATAGGAGCAATAATTTGCCTTGGGAGGATTCTATGTGTGCTTCATTTAGATAATCTTCTTTTGTAGCTGGAGTAATGTTTGTACTATTTTCTAGTTCTGCTAGTTTTGGTTTTGTGACAAATTTTGCAGTTGCACGAATCAGATATCTATGGTAAACACTTTTGGTATGTTATTTGTGGGTGAAGGACTAGAACTGGAGCCTCAGTACTGTGCAAGAGATTTGAAACATTATATCATCTTTGAATCTTTGACGTGTATTCAGATTACTGCGGGAGTTCCTTGCCTGCTCTCCCCATATGCATTTCTTGGTTTCGACCTGTAAGTCAGATGAGGTTAGTGCAAATATTTGAAGCCTTGAGTTGTTCTTTCATTGTTTGTGTGCTAGCAAAAGGGCCCGTGCCTTGCAACGGGACAAAAAAAAATTATAATCTTCAATCCCTTGATCAGATTTTGCTGCATCAACGAGATACACTACCACTGTCAATTTCATGAAATCATGAATAATTTTTTGAAGTCATGAAAGTTTTTGTAAACTCCTGCACACATTTGAAATCATAAACATTTTTAAAATTTGTGAACACTTATATAAAATTTTGAACATTTTTTAAATTCAAGAACATATTTTCAATTCATGAACATTTTATATTATTTGCAATTTTTTTCAAAATATGAACATTTTAAACAATTTTCTTGAATCGGTGAACATTTCTAGAATCAAAGAACATTTTTTTTGGAAAATTAGTCAAACAATTTTTGAAATTCACAAACATTTTGTTAATTTAACGATTTTTTTTGAAATGCATGATCATTTTTAAGAATGAATACACTATTTTGTAGGTCACAGGCGGTTTCTGAATTTTTAGGATATACTTCCATTCATGAACACCTATTGTATTGGCAGTATTTTGTTCAATTACATTAACCTTTTTTGAATACACGAACTTTTTTCAAAATCATGAACATCTGTTGATTTTCCAACAATTGTTTTTCAAATTTCAAACATTTTTTGATTACGCAAACATTTTTTTACTAAAATCAAGAACATTTTTTGAATCCACAAACATTTTATTGTAATTAAACATTTTATTTTCAATTTGTAACTTTTTATTTTACGAATTTTTTTAAAGTCCCAAATTTATTGAAGTAAAAAAACAAATAATGGAAAAGTTTTTTCTAAAATAAACAATAAATTAAAAAACTGGCCCGGCCGGCCCAAATAGGCGCACTGCGTCTTCTTCCAGCGCGCAGAGCGCAGTATATATGGTCACTACTGCAAGGGCCGGCCCAGGTGGGGATTACCTTGGCTGAAATATTTCTTTATCACTTATAGGTCGCATTTGGCTTGTAATATTTTGCAATTTTGGTTCAATTTCTGTGACATACCGCCCGAATCAGTAGCCCCTTTATTACTAGATAGTAGCAAAAGGGCCGTGCTTTGCAACGGGAGAAAAATAATACTATCATAATCTGCAATGGCAATGACCACATTTTGCTGCATCACCGAGATACACTACCACCCTCAATTTCGTGAAATAGTAATCAAAATTTGAAATTATGAACATTTTCTTAAACTCGTGCACATATCTAAAATCGTGAACACTTATGCAATATTTCGATCATTTTATAAAATCAAGAACTTTTTTTGCATTCATGCACCTTTTATAATATTTGCAGTTTTTAGTAAACATTGTGAACATATTTTTAAATAATTTTCTCGAATCAATGAACATTTTTGTTTTGTAAATTGGTGGATTGTTTTTAGAGCCACAAAATTTTTCTTGATTTAAGGAACATTTCTTAAAATGCAGGATCATTTTTTGAATCAGCGAATATTTTATGAATGAATAGATTATTTTATAGGTCACGGATAGTTTTTGAATTTTTAGGGTATTTTTTCGTTCATGACAATTTTTTGAATTGTTGAAATTTTGTTCAATTCATTAACACTTCTTAGTACACAAACATTTTGAAAAATCATAAACATTTTTTGATTTTCCGAACATTTGTTTTCAAAAATTTGAACATTGTTTGGATAAGCAAACATTTTTTTATGAAGTCACAAACATTTTTTGAATCCACAAAAAATTTTAGATTTATTTAAAAGTTTATTTTAAAATTCTCAATTTATTATTTTCTGGAACTTTTTTGAAGTTCGTAATTGTTTATATTAGAGAAAAGAAAAACAAAAAAGTAAAAAGCGAAATTTGAAAGCAGGCCGCCTGTACATGGGCCCACACAAATGGGCGTGCTGCGTTTTCTCCCAGCGCACAGAGCGCAGTTTAAGAGGTCGGTACATGATCCTAAAAAAACGAGGTCGGTACATAGGCCGGCCAAGGCGGGGTATCCCCCCTGTGTGAAACTTATTTTTATTACTTATAGATGGCATTGGTGAGTAATATTTTGTAACTTTGGGGGTAATTTTCGTGAGTATCGCCTGAAACAATAGCCCTTTAATTATTAGGTATATATAGTGTATGTGTACGAACTAGCAAGGACGATGCATTACAATGGGAGAAAATAATTCATAATGTTCAATGGCAATTATCACATTTTGCTGCATCACCGAAATACGTTATCACTCTCAATTTCGTGAAATCATGAATTTTTTTTCGAATTCATGAACATATTTAGTAATTTTCAATATTTTCTAAAATCAGAAACATTTATTGAGTTCATGAACATTTTATACTTTATGCGAACCTATTTTTAGAATTGTGAACAGTTTGTTAACAATTTTCTTGAATAGCCGAACATTTCTTGAATGGATGAACATTATTTTGGGAATTGGTTAAACAATTTTTGAAATTCATGAACATTTTCCCGATTTAATGATTTTTTTGATTTAACAAACATTTTCATATGCATGTTCATTTTTTGAATCAGTGAATATTTTATGAATGAATAAACTATTTTGTAAGTCATGAAGAGTTTATGAATTTTTAGAATATTTTCCATGCATGAACCTTTTATCATAAGTATTTTTTAATTTTAGAAACTTTTTTGAAGTCCCAACTTATTTTAAGTCAGAAAAAGGACAAATAGAAAAGAAAAATAAAAAAAAGCGAAAATTAAAAAATAGGCCGCACGGACATGTTCACTGCATGTTATCCCAGCGCACAGAGCGTAATATAGGAGGTCCCTACTGCATGGCCGGCGCAAGCGAAAGTTTTCCATGTGTGAAATGTTTTTATCACTTACATAGGTGACATTGGTTGTAATTTTCATGACATACTGGAAGAAGCAATAACCCCTTTATTATTAGGTATATTCGAAACACTCGCTTATATGATATGGTCAACAAAACTGCTCCTATTAGTGTGGTTTTCTTTTCGTTTTTGAAATCGTGTTGTTAGTGGGGTGGTTTGCAAAATAACTGGCCCTAAGACCATGTACAATGGTTGATACGTTTGTCTTACCTTATGTCCGCCATGTACTCTAGATAAGACATAAAATATGATGTACAATGGGTTATTCTTAGTCTTCTCTTCAATAACTAGATATCCCTAAATATGTGGTGAGACAATTGCTGCTAAGAGATCACCTCTTAATTAAGAGAAGGCAAACAGTTTCTTGTGGATTCTCTCTCTCTCACCTCAGCAATTATCCTATGTGGCACTCCTAAGATAGCACTATTGTACATGTCCTAATAGAGCCACCAACGATTCCTTAGAGCGATCCAAGACACTGAGTTATCCGATCTGAAGTACGAACGCACCTGATTCTTCGAAATCACTAATTTAGGAGTCCTCCTTTCAAAGATCACTTCCAAACCAGCATGGGCGCCACTTGTCGCAACCTGAGAGTTTTTTCCTTTCTCATAGATCCGTTTATTTGAAACATTTTATCTATTAATCTGTGCATCTAAACAACAAATCATTTTCATTGTTGGATTCCTTGCATCGAGATCTTCAAAACTGGATTCCATGTTGATTGGTTTTGACGAATTTTATTTTTCACGAAAAAATCGGACGAAAAACCCACAACGAGAGTATGTTTTCCCCTTTTCGAAAGCCGTTTCTGAGATGCACGACCATGCCTCTCACGAAGGCAAATCCATGCCTCTCGCGGAAGCAAAACCGTGCTTCTTACGAAAGGAAAAAAAAGAAAACACATTTTTTTCGTTTTCAAGAGGCATGGCCGTGCCTCTCGCGGAAGCAAAACCATGCCCCTCATGAAAGGAAAGAAAATCATGTTTTCTCTTTTCATTTCCGAGAGGCACATCCGTGCCTCTTGCGGAAGCAAAATCATGCCTCTCACGAAAAGGAAAAAAAGAGGGAACACGTTTTTTTTTTCTGTTTACGAGAGGCACGACCGTGCCTCTCGCGGAAGCAAAACCATGCCTCTCGCGAAAACAAAACCATGGCTCTGGCAGAAGTAAAAAAACCATTTTTGTTTCGTCTCCGAGAGGCGCGCCCGTGCCACTCATGGAAGAAAAACCGTGCCTCTCGCGAAAGAAAAACCACACCTCTCATGAAAGAAAAGAAAGAAAACACATTTTTTCTTGCAAATTTTTAGTCGAAAAGCTAAGAAAGACCGGTCAAAAACCGAAAAGCCAAAAAAATATATCCGAAAAAACTATCTAAAATCCAAAAATGCGTGGGAACAAGCGCTCCTCAATTAGCCTATCCCAAGTGACCCTTGGGGAGGATCCCACACAAGCGCTCCTCAATTAGCCTACCCGAGTCCTCGGCGATTATTTATCGCATCAAGCGAGATGCAAAGTTTCTCTCGTTGAAGTATCTGCAATTATTTGGCCGGCCCACTCGTGTGCAATTAATAAGGGAAAAAGGAGAGGAGAAATGGGGGCGCGTAGGATTCGAACCCTGCCATCTTGGTTGAGGGGAAGTGCGAGATGTACAAGTAGGGCGGTAGTTCTTTAGTCGAAACAAGCCTGGTTTTTCCATTGTTCTTCTCCATTTCTTTCCAGTTTTTTTCTCCGCTTTTCCTTTGGTTTTCTTTCTTTTTTTCTTTTTTATTTTGTTTCCTCTCTTTTTTCAACCTTTATTGCATACGTTTCTTTGCTTTTTTCCTTTTTTCTTTGGTTTATTTTTTATTTTTGGGTTTTAGTTTCTTGTTCCCTTTGTTTCTTTTGATTTCATTCTACATATTTTGTACATGTCAACAATATTTTTCTAATACATATTTAATATTCTTACAATATTAATTTAATATTTTTTAATACATGGTTAACATTTTTACTATACACATGTAGCACTTTCGAACTTTCTTGATTAACATTTAAAAAATGATTGTTCAACACTTTTAAAATGCTTGATTATCATTGTTATATACACGATAAGAAATCTTCATTTTTAAATAGATGGTCAACATTTTTCTATACACATTTAATATTTCCAAATGCTTGATTAACATTTTTCAAATACTTGTTCAACATTTTTTGAATTGCTTCATTACCATTTTTATGTACATGAAAAACAAGATCATCATTTTCTTTAATACATGGTGAGCATTCTTTCTATACACATTTAACATTTTTGAAATGTTTGATTAACATTTTTTCAAATGTTTGATTGACATTTTTATATAGATGACCAACAAAATTCATCATTTTTTAATAAATGGTCAATATTTTCTATATACAAATTTAAAATTTTTCAAATGCTTAATTAACTTTTTTGAAATACTTGTTCAACATTTTTTTCAATTGCTTGATTAAAAGTTTTATATACATGATCAACATTTTTTGAAATACCTGTTCAACATTTTTTAAATAATTTTTCAACATTTTTATATTGAATGCTTGGTTAACATTTTTATATACATGATCAACATTTTTCAAAATACTTCTTCAACATTTTTCAAAATACTTCTTCAACATTTTTCAAATACTTGTTCAACAATTTTTAAATACTCGTTGAACATTTTTCAAATACTTGTTTGACATGTCTCAAATGTTTTTTATAGTACAAAAATATAGCAAAAAAAATGAAATCAGGAAATGTAAAAAGAAGAAGAGGAAAACGAGGTTGTGGCCTCTTTCGCGCCCGCGTACCCGCATACTCATGTACTAATTCATTCTAACGGGCAGGTTCCATGTGTCATTCACTTAAGGGAAAAAACCTAGTCACTTTACCCTAGGCTAATACAGTCGCTAGCCTTGACCCAAAATCCTGTCCCCTTACCCATGTGCATATCTTGTTTAAATGTGTTGATCTTCTTTTGTGAATTCATGATTTTGTCTCTGGTTTTTATCTTATTATATGGTCTCCTTCATTTGATCATTTAAAAATATGGGCTACAGAAGTATCTTCAACAAAAGAAATTTAAAGAAAATCATGTCCCTCGTGTTTGCTTTGTAATTGAAAAGAAGAAGAAAGAACAGATGTGAATGTTTCTCTAAAAAGTTCACTTACAGACTATTCATCCATGAATGTAATTGGACATTTTTTAGTCACATCTAGTTCATGCTTATTGCTATGTAGTGTATATGTGAGGAAAGGCTGAACAATACATGGTGAAGTCTAAATTGGGTAAGATGGCCGAGTTGTTATTTTTACCCGCGAGTACCGATACAGATTTGGGCATAAAATATCGGGACGGGTATGTTTTTGGGCAACCATTACCCACAGCCGAACCCTGCAGGTACCATGTTGATGCGAATCCCCACAAAAAAGTGAGTTGGGAATTGTTTTATGGTTGGAGCGATCAAACCGCTGATCTGAAGCCCTCCACCTACGTCACCAAAATTACCCGAAGCCCCAAAATACCTAAACGAGTCGCACTGACGGCGGTAGGCGGTGCCGATAAGGGAGTAGGGAGGCGACGATGCACGCAAAATGAGCTCCAAGGGCGTGTTTGGTAGCATGCATAGTGGATGTATAGGCTAAAAAGTTCTCTATCCGACCCACTTTTGCTTGTTTGGTTCGGTGCATGGGCTCACCTGGGCTTTGCCCATCTCAAGACCCTTAGCCATGCCCATCTTATGCACCCGATAGAGGCGAGCCGGGTCGAGCCCGAGGCCGACCCAGAGAAAAATCTGCCCTGACCCCCCTCGTGAGCCTCTCATCGTGCTATCACCATTCTCTCTTGACCTAGCTGCCATCCTCACTCCTGCGATCATGGAGACCTCCCGCCGATCTACCCCACTGCCGGTCCCCTTTCTTCTTCTACCCCACGACCGCCCCTGTTGATCCAGTCTACCTCGCTGCTGCCCCACAGCTACTCCTCGGTCAACTCATGGCCGCCCCCTTCAACCTTGCTGCTATTCCCAGCACGACGCATGTCGCCACCGTGAGACTTAGAACCTCTGCCCTTCCTTCCCTCTCCACCCTCCTCCTCCTCTTCCCTTCCTTACCCTACCCCCCTCCCGCCTGGGGGCCCCTGCTGCATGACCAGGATGAACCCTTGTTGTTTGTACAAAGAGCCTAGTTTGGAGAGAGGTGTTTACATACCTCTTCAACTCTAGTCGCCGCAATGAGCACACATTCATCCAAGATCAATATTCATTGCTGCTCCATCCACCACCATAGAAGGAGGGACAACATCGAGGGAAGAAGGAAGAGGCTCCACCACCATGAGCACCGGCCTTTCGGCTGGTGCCATCGCATCGGCGCAATCACCGCCGCCGCCCCCATCTCCATCACCACCAGCGTGGCCACCATCATCACCATCACCACAATGCCGCCATCATTACCAACACCACCATGCCTTCTCCGTTAGGGGTGGGCACACTCACACCGAAAACCGAAAAATCGGACCGAACCGAACCGATTTAACCGATTTATGTGTTTATTCGGTGTATGGTTTTTTGGTTCGGTGGCAATTTTATTTTCTATTCGGTGTTCGGTGCAACTTCGGTTTCATGCGGTCACAAACCGAAATCACCGAAGAAACCGTTGTTTTTTACGATGGCCACCCCACCCGTACCGCCGTACGTGATTGTGGCTGTGACCTGTGAGCGGCTGAGCGCAGCCCATTTGTCCTTCGGCCCAACAGCCTCTGATTTGCCTAATGTATAGATATAAATCATCCGACGTTCACATGTATGTGAAACCCTAGTCACCGCCCATCACTCGATCCTTTCGTCAGACGGCGCCCTCTCCTCTCCAACCCTGGACGCCAGATCAGCTACTCATCGAGTCGGCTCCGGCGAGTCTGCGTTCGGCGGTCAGCAACAAATCCTGTGGTTGAGACGGACGTAAGCCATCCGCTTGCTTCTCCAACTTCTAATCTCTCAAATCTCAGTACAAGTACCTAGTACACTACGAGCGTAACTCCATGCAAGTGATCAGTTTGATCTACTACTAGTAGGAATATTTTAGTATTGTTTTGCATGAAACGATTGCCATGAGAGCTAGTGTATCAGCAAGTACTTGTACGATTTCTATCCATAGATCTTCTCGTACATGTGCAGTGTGCGTGCGTAATGGAACAAATTATTTATTAGTCTATGGTTTAGTGCATGTGCTTATTCTGATCCATATGTTCTTAGACATAAGCCAAAATGCTTCTAGATACGTGAGTACGAACCAGCTAGATGCGGCGCTATGCGGCTGGAAAATCAATTAAGGTGCCTGTGTGCTAGCTTCCTTGGGCTAGCTTGCAATTGTAGGTATATAGCTCCTGGGGTGAATCCATCTAGCAGTCTAAAACAAACATATATAATACGTATCAAATTCCCTAAAATGGTACAAAATGAAAGCTGCACACTTAGAGGCATCACATGTATTCTCCCTTATATAATACTTTTCATGTTACACATGATCTTATGTTTTATACACAGTACAGTTGTTTGCTTAACCGAATTGAACAGTGACTAATCATATTCTTGTCCAATTTGTAGATGTCAGAACCAAATGAAGACATCGACAATCAAGAATTTGAGAGCTTAGCGGTGGTCACAGAGGGAGAGCAGAATGCTGAGAATAATCGGCAGCAGACGGATGCATCGGAGAATGCTAAGAAGGTAGTGGTGATGCCCAAGAAAAGGAAAGAGATGGAACCAAGATCAGAGGTCTGGGATAGTTTCACCAAGATCATAGAGGGAGATGTTTTGAAGAGGGGCAAGTGCAACTACTGTAAACATGAGCTTAAATGTGAAACAAAAATCAATGGTACATCTGCCCTAAATTCTCATTTAAAGATATGCAAGAAGAATCCTAATAGGAACAAAGATGATAAGCAGCCTACTTTGCAAGCTACACGAAATGAAGGGGATGGTAGCAAGTGCACACTTACTGCTTGGAGGTTTGATCCTGAAATGCTTAGGAAAGCTTTTGCTGAAATGATTATTACAGATGAGCTCCCTTTTGCATTTTCTGAGAAAGAAGGGTTTAGAAAGTTTATGTCCAAGGCATGCCCACGTTTCAATGTGCCGTCTAGGAGAACAACTACTAGGGAAGTTGTTAGCATGTTCAATGTGCAGAAACAGAAGCTGAAAAAAATCTTTAAGGAATCATGCGAAAGAGTATGCCTCACCACTGACACATGGACTTCTGCCCAGAAGCAGAACTATATGTGTGTTACAGCACATTTCATTGATGGTGACTGGAAGCTACAAAAGAAGATAATTGGGGTTTTCTTAGTAAAGGGACATAGGGGGGAGGACATTGGGAAGGACTTGGAGAGATGCTTGGTAGATTGGGGGCTTGATAAAGTTTTCACAATAACTGTTGACAATGCTTCTGCTAATGACGGTGCTATAAATTATATCAGGAGGGTTATGAATAAAGCCAAAAGTAGTATTGCTGAAGGGAAGTATTTTCACATGAGATGTGCTGCGCATATTATAAACTTGGTGGTTACTGATGGACTAAAGGAAATCGACCTTTCAGTGGCACGTGTGCGAGCTGCTTTAAGTTTGTGAAGAACTCCCCTGCTAGAATTACAAGGTTTAAGAAATGTGTTGAACTAGAGAAAGTTAAAAGTAAAGCCTTTTTGTCATTGGATGTGCCTACTAGATGGAACTCAATATACCTTATGTTGAGAGCTGCAGCAACGTATGAGCAAGTTTTTTGTAGGTATGCTGATGAGGACTCGTACTATGCACTTGATTTAAATGGTGAGAAAGGTCCGGGAATTCCAGAAGCCGCAGATTGGGATAATGCAAGAAAGATGACAGAATTTTTGGAACACTTCTACAAGCTTACTGTCCGTGTTTCCGCGTCGCTACACTGTACAGCTCACATATTTTTTCATGAGATAGCCGATGTTATCATCTTGTTGCGGCAATGGTGTGAAAGCGAAGATTCTTTGCGTAAGGACATGGCTAAGAGGATGATAGCTAAGTACAATAAATATTGGGGGGATCATAAAAGCTTCAAAATCCTTATTTTTATTGCGGTTTCTCTTGATCCAAGGTACAAGTTGTCAAATTACATAAAGATAGCTATTCTGGAGATGTTTGGTGAGACCCAAGGGCAGGTAGTTTGGACTGAAATAAGTAAGACGCTTCACGAGTTATTTGAAGAATATGGAAAGATATATGCTCCAAGTGATAAAGTGCAGCCGTCCAATATAGCACAAGAACCTGAAGCCCGTGGCACAAGTTTAATGAAGTCCTTGATTGCTCAAAAGATGAGGACGAGCACTTTTGGAATTACTGCTAGTAAATCTGAACTTGAGAAGTACCTTTCCGAGGAGAATGAAGAAGATGGCAGCAAGTTTGACATTCGTGAGTGGTGGAAGGTTAATTCTTCTAGATTCCCAGTATTGTCACATTTGGCCCGTGATGTTTTAGCAATTCCTATATCTACGGTTGCATCGGAGTCGGCCTTCAGCACTGGTGGTCGTATTTTAGATCCATTCAGGAGCTCCTTAACTCCATTCATGGTCCAAGCACTTGTCTGCACACAAGATTGGTTGAGGGGATCTATTGCTGTAAATGACGAAGAGGACACTGCAGAATTAACTAAGCTAGAGGAAGGTAAGTCAATAATTTACTTGAGTTATTTTTGTTAGATTTCTCCTATGTCACTCATGAATTAAATATCATTTACTTATATTTTCAGCATTGCTTGAAGAAATAAATGGGCTCAATATTTCGAAGAACAACTCCAATAAGGATAATTCGGTCATCGTGGATGATCGTACTTCCTAAACATGGTGCGGTTTCTTGATAACTTTACTACCTATTAGTTACAGCCTATCAGGTTCAAAAATATACATCTTTTTCATGCAGTTGCTATTGAGGTATGCTAATCAATTTATTGTACAAAATCCTCAGATGTTTGCGTCCGGCAAGGTTGCCGTATGGAGCCATGGAAGTAGTACTGCAGATCTGAGATCTTGAAGCCTTGCTCCTGTGATGAAGAGTCCCATTTATTCACGTTTCTGTCACCAGTCAGCTATTTGATAGCCTTTTGTTTGATTTCCCTCCACCTGTGTGTGAGAAAATAAGAATTATGCTATTTGCTTCTGCTGCTACATAAGTGAGACTATTTGATATATTTATGTATGTGAGACTTTATTCACTATCCATTTATATATATATATATATATATATATATATATATATATATATATATATATATATATATATAGCAAAGTTGTGTCTTTCATTACAGCCAACGATGTGACATTTTAGCTATCATATATTCATATTTTCTGTTAAGGTTGCTAGATCTTGTGATTATTATTTGTATATTTTGTGCAATGCAAATAGCTGCTCATATAAGTGGTGGCTCTGATTGGTGCACGTACTTCGGTTTTCCGGTTAACCGAATAAACCGAACCGATATATTTAGGTTAATATGGTTCGGTTGCTAATTTTTGTTTGATTATTTCAGTTGTCATTTCTCTAAAACCGAAATTATAAAAAACCGAATAAACCGAACCGTAATAACCATATTAACCGAACGCCCAGCCCTATTCTCCGTTCACCGGCTTGATGCCGACTTGTAATTTGCCCCTAATCTTCATGTCTTTGTTTGAGTAGCTGTACTAGTTTCGGGATATGGTTGAACCCTATATGATACTTGACGTGATCCAATATTACCTGTTCATGGTTCGAGTTAGTAGCCTTCGCGAATGTTGAGAGGAGTGCTCACTCACATTGTTGTCTTATTGCCGTGAAGTATATTGTCGTCGTTGTGAGTGTTGGGGATATTGGGGTAATTCAAGGTGACAGTAAAAGCCTTGATTCCTCGTCGTTGCAATTGATAGGGAATTAACAAAGAACCCTTAGAGAGGCTATATCCACGGGGAAACCCTTAATTATCGTAGTGGTAACCTGCAGGCTGCAGTGTCGTACGTGGCACGGAGTCTACGTTAGAGTAGAACGTGTTCTGTACCCGACTCTGCCCACTTATGCATTTGACCAGTGACTAGAGGATACAATAGTTCATACTAGTGGCAGTGATTC
Organism: Triticum monococcum; assembly: GCA_034509565.1. NCBI lineage: Eukaryota > Viridiplantae > Streptophyta > Magnoliopsida > Poales > Poaceae > Triticum > Triticum monococcum. The sequence continues at coordinate 780,034,149 of CM067847.1, forward strand.
CGGAACCCTAGAGAACGCCTTACTACTCAAGCACCATCCTTACTAACTTAGTCTCTTTTTATTCCTGTTTTTACCTTCTTGTTAGTAGTTTAGTTAAATATCTTTTTGTCTAGTTTCCCAAGCAACCGATAGAGTAGACTACTTTTAGGCTTAGAAATTATTATCTAATATTCTAGGAAGTATAGACCAGTGAAATCTACTTTGTCCATGGCACAGATAATAGACAAGGGGTCTTGCCAGTCTCGGGAATTGTATCTAATTGAAACACTGCACCAATTTTATGTTTCTGTTTCTTCCACTCTCCCATTGACAGGTGGGGACCACACATAAAGAGAGTTGGGGCCCTGCCATGCCGACGAATGATTTAATGAAGAGTTAAGGCCAACTCCAGCGCGCGACCCCATCCTGTCCGGGTGTGTCCGTTTGGGGCAAAACAGACAAATTAGACGGCCCAACGCACGGGCGTAAACATACTTTTTTGTCTGTTTTCTGTCCGCTTTCGACCCATCCCCGGCCCAAATTTGGGCCACTTTTGGGGTGAAACAGACAACGCGTGGACAGGCAGGACGCGCGCGCTTGTCCTTCCCTGGCCCGCCCGTCGATGGCAGAAATCAAAACCCCCACGCCCCATTTCGCGCCATTTCACCCTCCCCCAAACCCTACCACGTCCCGCCCACCACCCTCCCCCGTCCATGGCCGACGCCCTGCCGAATTCCGACGGCCTGGCTGTCGACCCGCCCCGGAAAGGTGAAGAAGAAGGCGGCCAAGGGTCCAAGGAAGCCGCGGTCGGAATGCACTCCGGAGGAGCTCACAAAGATGGACGCGGAATTGGCAAAGAGGAGGAACCGGAGGGCAGCCATCAAGGGAAAGAATGCCGCGACCAAGTTCTCCGCCGAGCGTGATGCGGTGGAGGCTGCGCGACGCAAGGCCGAGGTCAACGAGAAGGAGGCCATCGTCAACAAAGCGCACACCCTCCTCATGCTTGGGCTTTGCCGTCCGGCGGGTTTCTCTGGTGCGGTCGTCGGCCTGGCGAGCACAGGCTCGTCGGTCGCCAGGCCTCACCACTGCCCCTCGCCGACGAGAAAAAGCGACAAAGGAAGGACTAGCAAATGAAACAATACCTAGAACTTCAAAGGAAGAAGCTTGAGATGGAGGATACGACCAAGAAGAGGAAGATCGACATGGAGGAGGCGTCCCGGCAAAGGCAGCTCGACATCGAGGCCGCCAATGTCACGGCCAGGCAGAGGCAGCTCGACATCGAGGCCACCAATGCCGCAACCAAAGCAAAGGAGGTGGCCCTTGCGATCATGAGCGTGGACTTGACCAAGATGAGCGAGAAGACGAGGAGCTGGTTCAAGGCCAGGTAGAAGGAGATGTTCGACGCCGACAGCCTGAACTAGGTCGTCTGATCGGCCATGGCCGTTATTTTTGAAGGCCGGCATGGGTGCCGGCCACTTGCTATGTGCCGGCGAGAAACCTATTCATTTTTGGGGGCTGGCTGTGTTACCGCCCTCTGGCTCTGTTGCCGGCGACAAAACTATTCATTTTGTAGGCTGGCTCTGTTGCCAGTCGCTGGCTGTGTTGCCGGCAAGGACATGCGGGTCGCTGGCTGTGTTGCTGGCGAGGACGTGTAGGCCGCTGGCTCTGTTGCCGGCGTGAACTAGGGCTGCTGGTCTGAATTAGGGCGTGGTTTTGAAAGTTGGCGTTTGAAAATGGAGGCGGACATTAGGGGTGGGCACACTCACACCGAAAACCGAAAAATCGGACCGAACCGAACCGATTTAACCGATTTATGTGTTTATTCGGTGTATGGTTTTTTGGTTCGGTGGCAATTTTATTTTCTATTCGGTGTTCGGTGCAACTTCGGTTTCATGCGGTCACAAACCGAAATCACCGAAGAAACCGTTGTTTTTTACGATGGCCACCCCACCCGTACCGCCGTACGTGATTGTGGCTGTGACCTGTGAGCGGCTGAGCGCAGCCCATTTGTCCTTCGGCCCAACAGCCTCTGATTTGCCTAATGTATAGATATAAATCATCCGACGTTCACATGTATGTGAAACCCTAGTCACCGCCCATCGCTCGATCCTTTCGTCAGACGGCGCCCTCTCCTCTCCAACCCTGGACGCCAGATCAGCTACTCATCGAGTCGGCTCCGGCGAGTCTGCGTTCGGCGGTCAGCAACAAATCCTGTGGTTGAGACGGACGTAAGCCATCCGCTTGCTTCTCCAACTTCTAATCTCTCAAATCTCAGTACAAGTACCTAGTACACTACGAGCGTAACTCCATGCAAGTGATCAGTTTGATCTACTACTAGTAGGAATATTTTAGTATTGTTTTGCATGAAACGATTGCCATGAGAGCTAGTGTATCAGCAAGTACTTGTACGATTTCTATCCATAGATCTTCTCGTACATGTGCAGTGTGCGTGCGTAATGGAACAAATTATTTATTAGTCTATGGTTTAGTGCATGTGCTTATTCTGATCCATATGTTCTTAGACATAAGCCAAAATGCTTCTAGATACGTGAGTACGAACCAGCTAGATGCGGCGCTATGCGGCTGGAAAATCAATTAAGGTGCCTGTGTGCTAGCTTCCTTGGGCTAGCTTGCAATTGTAGGTATATAGCTCCTGGGGTGAATCCATCTAGCAGTCTAAAACAAACATATATAATACGTATCAAATTCCCTAAAATGGTACAAAATGAAAGCTGCACACTTAGAGGCATCACATGTATTCTCCCTTATATAATACTTTTCATGTTACACATGATCTTATGTTTTATACACAGTACAGTTGTTTGCTTAACCGAATTGAACAGTGACTAATCATATTCTTGTCCAATTTGTAGATGTCAGAACCAAATGAAGACATCGACAATCAAGAATCTGAGAGCTTAGCGGTGGTCACAGAGGGAGAGCAGAATGCTGAGAATAATCGGCAGCAGACGGATGCATCGGAGAATGCTAAGAAGGTAGTGGTGATGCCCAAGAAAAGGAAAGAGATGGAACCAAGATCAGAGGTCTGGGATAGTTTCACCAAGATCATAGAGGGAGATGTTTTGAAGAGGGGCAAGTGCAACTACTGTAAACATGAGCTTAAATGTGAAACAAAAATCAATGGTACATCTGCCCTAAATTCTCATTTAAAGATATGCAAGAAGAATCCTAATAGGAACAAAGATGATAAGCAGCCTACTTTGCAAGCTACACGAAATGAAGGGGATGGTAGCAAGTGCACACTTACTGCTTGGAGGTTTGATCCTGAAATGCTTAGGAAAGCTTTTGCTGAAATGATTATTACAGATGAGCTCCCTTTTGCATTTTCTGAGAAAGAAGGGTTTAGAAAGTTTATGTCCAAGGCATGCCCACGTTTCAATGTGCCGTCTAGGAGAACAACTACTAGGGAAGTTGTTAGCATGTTCAATGTGCAGAAACAGAAGCTGAAAAAAATCTTTAAGGAATCATGCGAAAGAGTATGCCTCACCACTGACACATGGACTTCTGCCCAGAAGCAGAACTATATGTGTGTTACAGCACATTTCATTGATGGTGACTGGAAGCTACAAAAGAAGATAATTGGGTTTTTCTTAGTAAAGGGACATAGGGGGGAGGACATTGGGAAGGACTTGGAGAGATGCTTGGTAGATTGGGGGCTTGATAAAGTTTTCACAATAACTGTTGACAATGCTTCTGCTAATGACGGTGCTATAAATTATATCAGGAGGGTTATGAATAAAGCCAAAAGTAGTATTGCTGAAGGGAAGTATTTTCACATGAGATGTGCTGCGCATATTATAAACTTGGTGGTTACTGATGGACTAAAGGAAATCGACCTTTCAGTGGCACGTGTGCGAGCTGCTTTAAGTTTGTGAAGAACTCCCCTGCTAGAATTACAAGGTTTAAGAAATGTGTTGAACTAGAGAAAGTTAAAAGTAAAGCCTTTTTGTCATTGGATGTGCCTACTAGATGGAACTCAATATACCTTATGTTGAGAGCTGCAGCAACGTATGAGCAAGTTTTTTGTAGGTATGCTGATGAGGACTCGTACTATGCACTTGATTTAAATGGTGAGAAAGGTCCGGGAATTCCAGAAGCCGCAGATTGGGATAATGCAAGAAAGATGACAGAATTTTTGGAACACTTCTACAAGCTTACTGTCCGTGTTTCCGCGTCGCTACACTGTACAGCTCACATATTTTTTCATGAGATAGCCGATGTTATCATCTTGTTGCGGCAATGGTGTGAAAGCGAAGATTCTTTGCGTAAGGACATGGCTAAGAGGATGATAGCTAAGTACAATAAATATTGGGGGATCATAAAAGCTTCAACATCCTTATTTTTATTGCGGTTTCTCTTGATCCAAGGTACAAGTTGTCAAATTACATAAAGATAGCTATTCTGGAGATGTTTGGTGAGACCCAAGGGCAGGTAGTTTGGACTGAAATAAGTAAGACGCTTCACGAGTTATTTGAAGAATATGGAAAGATATATGCTCCAAGTGATAAAGTGCAGCCGTCCAATATAGCACAAGAACCTGAAGCCCGTGGCACAAGTTTAATGAAGTCCTTGATTGCTCAAAAGATGAGGACGAGCACTTTTGGAATTACTGCTAGTAAATCTGAACTTGAGAAGTACCTTTCCGAGGAGAATGAAGAAGATGGCAGCAAGTTTGACATTCGTGAGTGGTGGAAGGTTAATTCTTCTAGATTCCCAGTATTGTCACATTTGGCCCGTGATGTTTTAGCAATTCCTATATCTACGGTTGCATCGGAGTCGGCCTTCAGCACTGGTGGTCGTATTTTAGATCCATTCAGGAGCTCCTTAACTCCATTCATGGTCCAAGCACTTGTCTGCACACAAGATTGGTTGAGGGGATCTATTGCTGTAAATGACGAAGAGGACACTGCAGAATTAACTAAGCTAGAGGAAGGTAAGTCAATAATTTACTTGAGTTATTTTTGTTAGATTTCTCCTATGTCACTCATGAATTAAATATCATTTACTTATATTTTCAGCATTGCTTGAAGAAATAAATGGGCTCAATATTTCGAAGAACAACTCCAATAAGGATAATTCGGTCATCGTGGATGATCGTACTTCCTAAACATGGTGCGGTTTCTTGATAACTTTACTACCTATTAGTTACAGCCTATCAGGTTCAAAAATATACATCTTTTTCATGCAGTTGCTATTGAGGTATGCTAATCAATTTATTGTACAAAATCCTCAGATGTTTGCGTCCGGCAAGGTTGCCGTATGGAGCCATGGAAGTAGTACTGCAGATCTGAGATCTTGAAGCCTTGCTCCTGTGATGAAGAGTCCCATTTATTCACGTTTCTGTCACCAGTCAGCTATTTGATAGCCTTTTGTTTGATTTCCCTCCACCTGTGTGTGAGAAAATAAGAATTATGCTATTTGCTTCTGCTGCTGCATAAGTGAGACTATTTGATATATTTATGTATGTGAGACTTTATTCACTATCCATTTATATATATATATATATATATATATATATATATATATATATATATATATATATATATATATATATATATATATATATATATATATATATATAGCAAAGTTGTGTCTTTCATTACAGCCAACGATGTGACATTTTAGCTATCATATATTCATATTTTCTGTTAAGGTTGCTAGATCTTGTGATTATTATTTGTATATTTTGTGCAATGCAAATAGCTGCTCATATAAGTGGTGGCTCTGATTGGTGCACGTACTTCGGTTTTCCGGTTAACCGAATAAACCGAACCGATATATTTAGGTTAATATGGTTCGGTTGCTAATTTTTGTTTGATTATTTCGGTTGTCATTTCTCTAAAACCGAAATTATAAAAAACCGAATAAACCGAACCGTAATAACCATATTAACCGAACGCCCAGCCCTAGCGGACATGATGGGGCCAAAGGATGCGTCCGCGCGCTGGGCGCAGGGCCACCGCATCCTAGGACATGCCCGAACATGACCCCACTACCCTATCCAAACGGACAGAATCCACCAAAACGGACGTCCGTTTGGGGTCATGCGTTGGAGTTGGCCTAATGGTCAGTGATGAAAATGTATTTAATTGCACTTAAAACACAAGTTTTATAAGGCTAATGCTAGTTTGTACTACTTGATCTATCCTTTAATATAAGATGTTTTTGTTGTTCTAAGGGAAAGAGGCAGAGGGAGTATCATTTTTCTAGTTCATATATGAATTTGCACCCACCATGCAAGGTCATACACTATACGCGTAATTAACTCCATCATGAACATATTATCGTAAGGTGCTCCATTCTCAGATCTAACTTTCCACTGAAGATAGCTTAAAGAATGAATTAATGTAAGTTTGTCTCATTAGTGAATCTGAAGATTAAATATTAATATAAACAGTTAACGCAAAGAATACATGCGAAGCAAAACGAGACTACCCAGAGTCCTAACAAACTATATAGCTACTAATCACATGCCCAGCGATTTAATAAATGCCCATCACATTACTAGATCGGGCAACTAGATTCCGAACATCACATGTGTTATGCAGATATACACTACCAATATTTGATATTTCATTGATAATATTTCCGTGGTACATGTTTCCAGTGATTTTCTATGAGTATAAAAAAGTAGTAGCCAAACAGTATGTTAAAGACCTTTTCATATCTAAACTATGAATTATTTAATAATTAGTAAATGAGCTAATTCGAAAATATAACTATAATGATTTCTTAAGTATGAATTAAAATTCTAATGAATCCTGTAAAGTAAATGAGCTATTTCGAAAATATAACTTTAATGGGTGCTTCTAGAGACTTTGTGAGGGAATGAGGTAAGTCATGTATCAACAAAGGGGTACATATTTATATTCAATTATTGTACCTGCCGGCTATAAGTTTGACTAGCCGGTAGTTGGCTGTACTGTTAACTATGCTCTAGTAGTTAGCTATAAATATGTACAACTATGACCCATCTTTCACTCTCACAAAGAATCTAGTAGCATGCGCTGCAGCTGGCTGTTAATCTACAACCTGTCTCTTTTCTCTCTCCTACAACTCATCAAGAATATATTATTTAAATTCTTATAGCCTGGTTACATCATCTTATTATACTTACTCTTAAGTGTTCTCGCATGCACGGGCTTTGAAGGCCGTAGATCTCAAGCCGAGTAGGAGTATTTTTTTTTTCGAAAATGGAAATAACATTATTTTCTACATTGCTGCTTCATGAGATGCTTTACTGACAATAGAAGTAACCCTGTATTCTCTTTCAGTTGCGTAGTTTGCGTATCGTGGGATCGGTTTTGTTAGAGGGCCACCCCATCATCTTGTATTGTTTGGCTATGTACCTTGTTCGATTGTGGCTTTATATATAAAATGAGACGAAAGCCTATGTCAAGATGCTTTATTGATAGTGATTAGTTTAACATAGTTATCTCGCTTAGTATTGAGACCCCGCGTCGCCTAGCCCAGGGCGGCTCGGGCGTCCCTAGCCTAACCCTAGCACCGTCACTCCTCTTACTCCCCCCTGCCGTCGCGCCGCCGTCGGAGGACGCCGCCGGGTGAAACCCGTGCGGTCGACGGCGGCGGCGGGGCTTCCTCTCGTGGCGGCGCCTGGATCTGGTGGGCACAGATGCGGGTTGCACGTCGGCGTGCGCTAGGACGCGGGTCCTGGCGGTCGAGGCGGAGATCCACTGCTGGATGGACGCGGCGGCTGTCCCTGGTGATGGATCTGAAGGAAATATGCCCTAGAGGCAATAATAAAGTTATTATTTATTTCCTTATATCATGATAAATGTTTATTATTCATGCTAGAATTGTATTAACCGGAAACATAATACATGTGTGAATACATAGACCAACAGAGTGTCACTAGTATGCCTCTACTTGACTAGCTCGTTAATCAAAGATGGTTATGTTTCCTAACCATGAACAAGGAGTTGTTATTTGATTAACGAGGTCACATCATTAGTAGAATGATCTGATTGACATGACCCATTCCATTAGCTTAGCACCCGATCGTTTAGTATGTTGCTATTGCTTTCTTCATGACTTATACATGTTCCTATAACTATGAGATTATGCAACTCCCGTTTACCGGAGGAACACTTTGGGTACTACCAAACGTCACAACGTAACTGGGTGATTATAAAGGAGTGCTACAGGTGTCTCCAATGGTAGATGTTGGGTTGGCGTATTTCGAGATTAGGGTTTGTCACTCCGATTGTCGGAGAGGTATCTCTGGGCCCTCTCGGTAATGCACATCACATAAGCCTTGCAAGCACTGCAACTAATATGTTAGTTGTGAGATGATGTATTACGGAACGAGTAAAGAGACTTGCCGGTAACGAGATTGAACTAGGTATTGGATACCGACGATCGAATCTCGGGCAAGTAACATACCGATGACAAAGGGAACAACGTATGTTGTTATGCGGTCTGACCGATAAAGATCTTCGTAGAATATGTAGGAGCCAATATGGGCATCCAGGTCCCGCTATTGGTTATTGACCGGAGACGTGTCTCGGTCATGTCTACATTGTTCTCGAACCGTAGGGTCCGCACGCTTAACGTTACGATGACAGTTATTATGAGTTTATGCATTTTGATGTACCGAAGGTTGTTCGGAGTCCCGGATGAGATCACGGACATGACGAGGAGTCTCGAAATGGTCGAGACGTAAAGATTGATATATTGGAAGCCTATGTTTGGACATCGGAGGTGTTCCGGGTGAAATCGGGATTTTATCGGAATACCGGGAGGGTTACTAGAACCCCCTGGGAGACTAATGGGCCTATTGGGCCTTAGTGGAAAAGGAGAAAAAGGGAAAGCCCACAAGCTGGCCGGCGCCCCCCTTCCCAAAGTCCTAGTAGGACTAGGATAGGGGCCGGCCCCCCTTCTCTCTCCTTTTCCCCCCGGGAGTCCTAATAGGATTAGGATTGGGGGGAGGAGTCCTACTCCCGGTGGGAGTAGGACTCCCCTGCGCCTCCTCTCCCTGGCCGGCCGGCTCCCCCTCCTCCAACCTTTATATACGGGGGCAGGGGGCACCCCAAGACACACAAGTTGATCCTTGAGATCGTTCCTTAGCCGTGTGCGGTGCCCCCTGCCACCAAATTCCACCTCGGTCATATCGTTGTAGAGCTTAGGCGAAGCCCTGCGTCGGTAGTACATCAAGATCGTCACCACGCCGTCGTGCTGACGGAACTTTTCCTCGACGCTTTGCTGGATCGGAGCCCGAGGATCGTCATCGAGCTGAACGTGTGCTAAGAACTCGGAGGTGCCGGAGTAACGGTGCTTGGATCGGTCGGATCGGGAAGAAGACGTACGACTACTTCCTCTATGTTGTGTGATCGCTTCCGCAGTCGGTCTGCGTTGGTACGTAGACAACACTCTCCCCTCTCGTTGCTGTGCATCACCATGATCTTGCGTGTGCGTAGGAAAATTTTCGAAATTACTACGTTCCCCAACAGTGGCATCCGAGCCTAGGTTTTATGGTTTGATGTTATTTGCACGAGTAGAACACAAGTGAGTTGTGGGCGATACAAGTCATACTGCCTACCAGCATGTCATACTTTGGTTCGGCGGTATTGTTGGTTGAGACGATCCGGACCAACCTTACGCGTACTCTTACGCGAGACCGGTTCCCTCGACGTGCTTTGCACATAGATGGCTTGCGGAAGACTGTCTCTCCAACTTTAGTTGAACCAAGTGTGACTACGCCCGGTCCTTGAGAAGGTTAAAACGGAGTCTATTTGACGAACTATCGTTGTGGTTTTGATGCGTAGGTGAGATGAGTTCTTACTTAAGCCCGTAGCAGCCACGTAAAACTTGCAACAACAAAGTAGAGGACGTCTAACTTGTTTTTGCAGGGTATGTTGTGATGTGATATGGTCAAGGCATGATGCTGATTTTATTGTATGAGATGATCATGTTTTGTAACCGAGTTATCGGCAACTGGCAGGAGCCATATGGTTGTCGCTTTATTGTATGCAATGCAATCGCGATGTAATGCTTTACTTTATTACTAAGCGGTAGTGATAGTCGTGGAAGCATAAGATTGGCGAGACGACAACGATGCTACGATGGAGATCAAGGTGTCGCGCCGGTGACGATGGTGATCATGACGGTGCTTCGGAGATGGAGATCACAAGCACAAGATGATGATGGCCATATCATATCACTTATATTGATTGCATGTGATGTTTATCCTTTTATGCATCTTATCTTGCTTTGATTGACGGTAGCATTATAAGATGATCTCTCACTAAATTATCAAGAAGTGTTCTCCCTGAGTATGCACCGTTGCCAAAGTTCGTCGTGCCCAGACACCACGTGATGATCGGGTGTGATAAGCTCTACGTCCATCTACAACGGGTGCAAGCCAGTTTTGCACACGCAAAATACTCAGGTTAAACTTGACGAGCCTAGCATATGCAGATATGGCCTCGGAACACAGAGACCGAAAGGTCGAGCGTGAATCATATAGTAGATATGATCAACATGACGATGTTCACCATTGAAAACTACTCCATCTCACGTGATGATCGGTTATGGTTTAGTTGATTTGGATCACGTGATCACTTAGAGGATTAGAGGGATGTCTATCTAAGTGGGAGTTCCTAAGTAATTTGATTAACTGAACTTAAACTTATCATGAACTTAGTACCTGATAGTATCTTGCTTGTTTATGTTGATTGTAGATAGATGGCTCGTGCTGTTGTTCCGTTGAATTTTAATGCGTTCCTTGAGAAAGCGAAGTTGAAAGATGATGGTAGCAATTACACGGACTGGGTCCGTAACCTGAGGATTATCCTCATTGCTGCACAGAAGAATTACGTCCTGGAAGCACCGCTGGGTGCCAGGCCTGCTGCTGGAGCAACGCCAGATGTTATGAACGTCTGGTAGAGCAAAGCTGATGACTACTCGATAGTTCAGTGTGCCATGCTTTACGGCTTAGAATCGGGACTTCAACGACGTTTTGAACGTCATGGAGCATATGAGATGTTCCAGGAGTTGAAGTTAATATTTCAAGCAAATGCCCGAATTGAGAGATATGAAGTCTCCAATAAGTTCTATAGCTGTAAGATGGAGGAGAACAGTTCTGTCAGTGAGCATATACTCAAGATGTCTGGGTATAACAATCACTTGATTCAGATGGGAGTTAATCTTCCAGATGACTGCGTCATTGACAGATTCTCCAATCACTGCCACCAAGCTACAAGAGCTTCATGATGAACTATAATATGCAAGGGATGAACAAGACTATTCCCGAGCTCTTCGCAATGCTGAAAGCTGCGGAGGTAGAAATCAAGAAGGAGCATCAAGTGTTGATGGTTAGCAAAACCACTAGTTTCAAGAAAAAGGGCAAAGGGAAGAAGAAGGGAAACTTCAAGAAGAACAGCAAGCAAGTTGCTGCTCAGGAGAAGAAACCCAAGTCTGGACCTAAGCCTGAAACTGAGTGCTTCTACTGCAAGCAGACTGGTCACTGGAAGCGGAACTGCCCCAAGTATTTGGCGGATAAGAAGGATGGCAAAGTGAGCAAAGGTATATGTGATATACATGTTATTGATGTGTACCTTACTAGAGCTCGCAGTAGCACCTGGGTATTTGATACTGGTTCTGTTGCTAATATTTGCAACTCGAAACAGGGACTACGGAATAAGCGGACGCTAGCAAAGGACGAGGTGACGATGCGCGTGGGGAACGGTTCCAAAGTCGATGTGATCGCGGTCGGCACGCTACCTCTACATCTACCTCCGGGATTAATATTAGACCTAAATAATTGTTATTTGGTGCCAGCGTTGAGCATGAACATTATATCTGGATCTTGTTTAATGCGAGACGGTTATTCATTTAAATCAGAGAATAATGGTTGTTCTATTTATATGAATAATATCTTTTATGGTCATGCACCTTTGAAGAGTGGTCTATTCTTGTTGAATCTCGAAGATAGTAATACACATATTCATAATGTAGAAGCCAAAAGATGCAAAGTTAATAATGATAGTGCAACTTATTTGTGGCACTGCCGTTTAGGTCATATCGGTGTAAAGCGCATGAAGAAACTCCATACTAATGGGCTTTTGGAACCACTTGATTATGAATCACTTGGTACTTGCGAACCGTGCCTCATAGGCAAGATGACTAAAACACCGTTCTCCGGTACTATGGAGAGAGCAACAGATTTGTTGGAAATCATACATACCGATGTATGTGGTCCGATGAATATTGAGGCTCGTGGCGGATATCGTTATTTTCTCACCTTCACAGATGATTTAAGCAGATATGGGTATATCTACTTAATGAAACATAAGTCTGAAACATTTGAAAAGTTCAAGGAATTTCAGAGTGAAGTTGAAAATCATCGTAACAAGAAAATAAAATTTCTACGGTCTGATCGTGGAGGAGAATATTTGAGTTACGAGTTTGGTATACATTTGAAAAATTGTGGAATAGTTTCGCAACTCACGCCACCCGGAACACCACAACGTAATGGTGTGTCCGAACGTCGTAATCGTACTTTACTAGATATGGTGCGATCTATGATGTCTCTTACTGATTTACCACTATCGTTTTGGGGTTATGCTTTAGAGACGGCCGCATTCACGTTAAATAGGGTACCATCAAAATCCGTTGAGACGACGCCTTATGAACTATGGTTTGGCAAGAAACCAAAGTTGTCGTTTCTTAAAGTTTGGGGCTGCGATGCTTATGTGAAAAAGCTTCAACCTGATAAGCTCGAACCCAAAGCGGAGAAATGTGTCTTCATAGGATACCCAAAAGAAACTGTTGGGTATACCTTCTATCACAGATCCGAAGGCAAGACATTCGTTGCTAAGAATGGATCATTTCTAGAGAAGGAGTTTCTCTCGAAAGAAGTGAGTGGGAGGAAAGTAGAACTTGACGAGGTAACTGTACCTGCTCCCTTATTGGAAAATAGTACATCACAGAAAACTGTTTCTGCGACACCTATACCAATCAGTGAGGAAGCTAATGATGATGATCATGAAACTTCAGGGCAAGATGCTACTGAACCACGTAGATCAACCAGAGTGAGATCCGCACCAGAGTGGTACGGTAATCCAGTTCTGGAAGTCATGCTACTAGATCATGATGAACCTACGAACTATGAAGAAGCGATGGTGAGCCCAGATTCCACAAAGTGGCTTGAGGCCATGAAATCTGAGATGAGATCCATGTATGAGAACAAAGTATGGACTTTGATTGACTTGCCCGATGATCGGCAAGCAATTGAGAATAAATGGATCTTCAAGAAAAAGACTGACGCTGACGGTAATGTTACTGTCTATAAAGCTCGACTTGTCGCAAAAGGTTTTCGACAAGTTCAAGGGGTTGACTACGATGAGACCTTCTCACCCGTAGCGATGCTTAAGTCCGTCAGAATTATGTTAGCAATTGCCGCATTTTATGATTATGAAATATGGCAGATGGATGTCAAAACTGCATTCCTGAATGGATTTCTGGAAGAAGAGTTGTATATGATACAACCAGAAGGTTTTGTCGATCCAAAGGGAGCTAACAAAGTATGCAAACTCCAGCGATCCATTTATGGACTGGTGCAAGCATCTCGGAGTTGGAATAAACGCTTTGATAGTGTGATCAAAGCATTTGGCTTTATACAGACTTTTGGAGAAGCCTGTATTTACAAGAAAGTGAGTGGGAGCTCTGTAGCATTTCTGATATTATATGTGGATGACATATTGCTGATTGGAAATGATATAGAATTTCTGGATAGCATAAAGGGATACTTGAATAAAAGTTTTTCGATGAAAGACCTCGGGGAAGCTGCTTTCATATTAGGCATAAAGATCTATAGAGATAGATCAAAACGCTTAATTGGACTTTCACAGAGCACATACCTTGACAAGATTTTGAAGAAGTTCAAAATGGATCAAGCAAAGAAAGGGTTCTTGCCTGTGTTACAAGGTGTGAAGTTGAGTCAGACTCAATGCCCGAACGCTGCAGAAGATAGAGAGAAAATGAAAGATGTTCCCTATGCTTCAGCCATAGGCTCTATCATGTATGCAATGCTGTGTACCAGACCTGATGTGTGCCTTGCTATAAGTTTAGCAGGGAGGTACCAAAGTAATCCAGGAGTGGATCACTGGACAGCGGTCAAGAACATCCTGAAATACCTGAAAAGGACTAAGGATATGTTTCTCGTATATGGAGGTGACAAAGAGCTCAGCGTAAGAGGTTACGTTGATGCAAGCTTTGACACTGATCCGGACGATTCTAAATCGCAAACCGGATACGTGTTTACTTTAAACGGTGGAGCTGTCAGTTGGTGCAGTTCTAAACAAAGCGTCGTAGCGGGATCTACATGTGAAGCGGAGTACATAGCTGCTTCGGAAGCAGCAAACGAAGGAGTCTGGATGAAGGAGTTCATATCCGATCTAGGTGTCATACCTAGTGCATCGGGTCCAATGAAAATCTTCTGTGACAATACTGGTGCAATTGCCTTGGCAAAGGAATCCAGATTTCACAAAAGAACCAAACACATCAAGAGACGCTTCAACTCCATCCGGGATTTAGTCCAGGTGGGAGACATAGAGATTTGCAAGATACATACGGATCTGAATGTTGCAGACCCGTTGACTAAGCCTCTTCCACGAGCAAAACATGATCAGCACCAAGGCTCCATGGGTGTTAGAATCATTACTGTGTAATCTAGATTATTGACTCTAGTGCAAGTGGGAGACTGAAGGAAATATGCCCTAGAGGCAATAATAAAGTTATTATTTATTTCCTTATATCATGATAAATGTTTATTATTCATGCTAGAATTGTATTAACCGGAAACATAATACATGTGTGAATACATAGACCAACAGAGTGTCACTAGTATGCCTCTACTTGACTAGCTCGTTAATCAAAGATGGTTATGTTTCCTAACCATGAACAAGGAGTTGTTATTTGATTAACGAGGTCACATCATTAGTAGAATGATCTGATTGACATGACCCATTCCATTAGCTTAGCACCCGATCGTTTAGTATGTTGCTATTGCTTTCTTCATGACTTATACATGTTCCTATAACTATGAGATTATGCAACTCCCGTTTACCGGAGGAACACTTTGGGTACTACCAAACGTCACAACGTAACTGGGTGATTATAAAGGAGTGCTACAGGTGTCTCCAATGGTAGATGTTGGGTTGGCGTATTTCGAGATTAGGGTTTGTCACTCCGATTGTCGGAGAGGTATCTCTGGGCCCTCTCGGTAATGCACATCACATAAGCCTTGCAAGCACTGCAACTAATATGTTAGTTGTGAGATGATGTATTACGGAACGAGTAAAGAGACTTGCCGGTAACGAGATTGAACTAGGTATTGGATACCGACGATCGAATCTCGGGCAAGTAACATACCGATGACAAAGGGAACAACGTATGTTGTTATGCGGTCTGACCGATAAAGATCTTCGTAGAATATGTAGGAGCCAATATGGGCATCCAGGTCCCGCTATTGGTTATTGACCGGAGACGTGTCTCGGTCATGTCTACATTGTTCTCGAACCGTAGGGTCCGCACGCTTAACGTTACGATGACAGTTATTATGAGTTTATGCATTTTGATGTACCGAAGGTTGTTCGGAGTCCCGGATGAGATCACGGACATGACGAGGAGTCTCGAAATGGTCGAGACGTAAAGATTGATATATTGGAAGCCTATGTTTGGACATCGGAAGTGTTCCGGGTGAAATCGGGATTTTACCGGAATACCGGGAGGGTTACTGGAACCCCCGGGAGACTAATGGGCCTATTGGGCCTTAGTGTAAAAGGAGAAAAAGGGAAAGCCCACAAGCTGGCCGGCGCCCCCCTTCCCAAAGTCCTAGTAGGACTAGGATAGGGGCCGGCCCCCCTTCTCTCTCCTTTTCCCCCCGGGAGTCCTAATAGGATTAGGATTGGGGGGAGGAGTCCTACTCCCGGTGTTTGTAGGACTCCCCTGCGCCTCCTCTCCCTGGCCGGCCGGCTCCCCCTCCTCCAACCTTTATATACGGGGGCAGGGGGCACCCCAAGACACACAAGTTGATCCTTGAGATCGTTCCTTAGCCGTGTGCGGTGCCCCCTGCCACCAAATTCCACCTCGGTCATATCGTTGTAGAGCTTAGGCGAAGCCCTGCGTCGGTAGTACATCAAGATCGTCACCACGCCGTCGTGCTGACGGAACTCTTCCTCGACGCTTTGCTGGATCGGAGCCCGAGGATCGTCATCGAGCTGAACGTGTGCTAAGAACTCGGAGGTGCCGGAGTAACGGTGCTTGGATCGGTCGGATCGGGAAGAAGACGTACGACTACTTCCTCTACGTTGTGTGATCGCTTCCGCAGTCGGTCTGCGTTGGTACGTAGACAACACTCTCCCCTCTCGTTGCTGTGCATCACCATGATCTTGCGTGTGCGTAGGAAAATTTTCGAAATTACTACGTTCCCCAACAGGATCTTCCTCGTGATGGTGGATGCGTGCAGACGCGGATGGGTGTGCGCTCTCCCGCTCCCGCGGGGCGCTCCGCGCCCTCGGGAGATCCCGGTGTGCGGCGGCGCTGCTGCTGGCCAGGGTCGGCACGTCGCGGTGGCGCACGCGGGCTGGCGCTGGCCGGAGGTGGGGAGCGGCGGTTGGAGGCAGGAGGCCCTGCGGTGCGGCGTGCACCGCCGCCGCCGCGCGGGTTCTCGGCTCCATGTAGAAGATCTGCCCCTGCTTCGATCTGTCCCGATCCGTGCTGGCACCGGTCCTTGGCGGCGGCTTCGGCGTCCCCTATGACCGGCCTGGCGGATCTGGCGTGCGGGTGAGGTTCCGGGGGAAACCCCTGGCTGGCGCGGCAGCCTCCCCAAAGTCGACGCCTTTGGCGCCGATCCCCTTCCTGAAGGCTTTGGGGTGGATCCTCTCCCTTCCGCCTCCTCCTCGAGCTATGGCGAAAGCTTTTGTTCCCCTGGTCTGGGCGTCGACGGCACCCTGGTGTCGTGCTCCTTCTTGAAGGCGGCGGCTGGGAACAACTCTTGGTGGCGGGGCTGCTGGTGGCGTGGTGGCTTCGGCCTTCTACTTGGTGCTGCGCCTTGCTTCGCGGGACCAGCGGACGGTTTCTTTGGTGGAGCGGTGCTTCATCCATCCATTGATGGCGACGGATCTTGACGGCGTGGCGCAGTGCAGATTCAGAGTTCGATGTGGGAGGATGGACTTGCGCAGGAGGACGACGCTGTCTGGCATCGTGGTGACGTCGATGGCAGAGAGATCTGGCATGGTAGATGCAAGAGTACAACTCTAAAGATGGACTCGTGGCAGGTGGCTACGGCGGCCTCATACCCGGCAGGCGTCCTGGTTGAGAAGTGCGCCGGACTGGTAGGTGCCCCATACCAGGAAGGCGTCCTGGTTGGGACCTCAGGTCTTAGATGTTTAGGTTTGACTGCGATGTCTGTTTGGTATTAGGCCCAGACTATCAGCGCCCCTTCATCATTTGGATAGGCGTAGCGACAGTTGTTGCTTAGACGGTGGCTTTAGTCTTGCTGTTGTATTACTTTGTAAGGTCTTGTGAGAATAATTAATAAAGTGGCCGTATGCATCGCCCAGATACAGAGGCCGGGGGTCATCCTCCTTTTCTAAATAAAAAAAAAGTTTAGTTTAGTAGGGTAAATAGTCCCGCGCCTTTTGAATTGGCGGCCAGCGCAAGATTTGAGGCTTTGTTTCTCTCGACGGATGCTTCGACGGGGCAAAGACTTTGGCCCACAAATTGAAAATTCACAATTGCTAAGGCGGACTGGAGAATTGGCCAGCCAGAGATGGCGGGGTATAAGGCTCTAGATGAAAGCCTTGTTCTAGGACACGTCTTTGCCGATGATGTTGGCTCATGTGGGCGTCCTCCTTCTTTTGGAGGCATTGTCAAAGAGTACTTCTACTAGGCTGTGGCCGGTTAGAGGGGAGTGGCGTTGGAGGTTGTTGTCTAGACCAGATATTTCCCAATGTTCGGTTGGGCGGTTGTGTGTGGGTCTAGGCTAAAGCTTATTGATCGACGAGGGCGAATGCCGGTTGTAAAATAGGGTTTAGTATATTGTACATGCACATGTATTTGTATATGTATGTAACTGTATTATAATCATCTATATAAAGAGACGTGAGACTGGATGTCATCACCCACGAAAATCCTAAACCCTACGCTTTTAACTTGGTATCAGAGCCTTCGGGCCGCCGCTGCGAGTTCCCTTCCGCGCCGCCGCCCGATCCCTCCACCGCTGCCGCGCACTGCCCTCATCCGCACCGCCGCCGCGATCGCTCCGCCGTCGCCGCGCGCTGCCCTCATCCGCACCGCCGCCGCGAGTTCCTTCGTCCGCCGCTGCGCCCTGCCCTCATCCGCGCCGTCGCCGCGAATTCCTTCGTCCGCCGATGCGCGTCGCTCGTCACCGTGCTGCCGCGATGTCGTCCTCGGCCCTATCCCTCTCCCAACCCACGGGTGCAATCGTCTCGTCCCCGGCCGCCACAGTTCCCGCCGCGCGCGCCATTCCGACGATCACCGTCCGCTTCGGCCGCCACAACTTCATGCTATGGGGTCATCACCAGCACTGTCCTTGCCGGTGCCAACCTCCATGGGTATCTTGATGACACCTCGGCGGCACCGAACAAAACCCTCACTGTCGGCATCGGCGATGTTGCAACTACCGCCGCCAACCCGGAGTACCACCAGTGGTGGGTTCAGGATCAGAAGGTCAAGGGCCTCCTTCTCACCTCTATGGATGAGGACATTGCATGCCATCTTATTGGCTGTGAGTCGGCGCAGGCGGTGTGGACGGCCGTCGGTGCTATGTTCGGCACGCAGAGCCACACCAACGCCCGTCACATCCGGCATCAACTCCAGACGCTGAGGAAGGAGGAGCTGTCCGCGGCTGAATACATGCACAAGATGAAGTCCCTGGCCAACACCATGGCCGCCGCCGGCTTCCCGATCCATGATGATGAACTCATTGATCACATCCTCACCGGACTTGTCTCCGCCTACAACTCCATCGCCGCCTCCCTGAGTGTGAGTAATGCACCCATGCCCTACTCCATCTTCTACTCACTTGTTCTATCGCTCGAGGCGCTACAGGCCCAACATAGTGCGGTGGAGGGGTGGTATCCCTCTGCCAACGCCGTGACCCGCTCGGGTTCGTATGGCGTGGGCGGACGTGTGCCCTACTCGGATCCCTACCCCTCCCATGGGGGGGGGCTGATGGGAACGGCTAGCCGGGGCAAGGTCGCCAAGGTGGCACCGGCGGCAACAACGGCGACCGTGACCGCAACCCTGGTTACGTCGGTAATGGCCGGAAGGTGGTGGGGGCAACGCCGACAACAACGGCGGCGGTGGCCATCGCGACACTCGATGGAACCCCAGGTGTCAAATTTGCTAGAACTGGGGCCATGAAGCCGATAACTGCCGCAAGCGCTATGATCAGGATCACAACTCGCGCTCCGCCAACTCGGCCTCTACCAACACCGTTGACTATCCTTGGGTGCTGGATACCGGGGCTATGGATCACTTGACTAATGACCTTGAGCGTCTCCAGGTTCACGAGCGCTGTGACAGCAAGGATCAGGTTTAGGTGGCAAATGGTGCAGGTTTGTCTATTTCACACATTGGTCATTCACATTTACCCGGTTCATCTCTTAAACTGCGCAACATACTTCATGTTCCACACATCAGCCAGCATCTTCTCTCTGTTTATCACCTTCTTTCTGATAATGACGTGTTCATTGAGTTTCAGCGTCGTTTTTTCTTTGTTAAGGACAAGGCAACCATGCACGTCATCCTTCACGATAGAAGTTATGGGCGCGCGGGGGGGGGGGGGGGTCTACCCGATCCCTTTCGCTCGTGCATCATCATCATCGTCTCGCCATGCTTCCTCCAGTGTGAGTTTCGTCATCGCAATGGCTCAGCGTCTTGGTCACCCTACAAATAATGTGGCCACTTCCATTGTTCGAAGTCATGAACTTCCATGTTCTAGCTCAAATAATTCATTGCTAGTTTGTGATGCCTGTCAGCGTGCTAAGAGTCATCAACTACCCTATTCTACGTCTTTTCATGTCACTCCTGTACCTCTTGAATTAATACATTCATATATTTGGGGTCCCTCTATTGCTTCTTCGGGGGGGGGGGGGTACAAGTATTATGTTAGCTTTGTTGATGACTACACGCGTTTCACCTGGATCTATTTGCTTAAACACAAGTCTGATGTTGAGCAAGTTTTCTATAATTTCCAGGCTCACGTCGAACGCCTTTTGGATTATAGAATCAAGGCCATTCAGTCCGACTAGGGTGGTGAATACCACAAACTCCATCGCTATTTTCAACGCACGGGCATCTCTCACCGTGTGTCGTGTCCACATACATCTCAGCAGAACGGTATTGCCGAGCGCAAACACCGACATTTGCAAGAGACCGGCCTTGCTTTGCTTGCACACTCTTCTCTCCCGCTTCGGTTTTGGGATGAGGCCTTTCTTACGGCATGTTACCTCATCAACCGTATGCCCACTCCGGTTCTCAACAAGGATACTCCTTTGTTCCGTCTGTTTCATGTTCGACCCAACTACTCCTCTCTTCGGATTTTTGGGTGTGCTTGCTGGTCTAGTCTTCGCAAGTACAATGCTCACAAGCTTGAGTTCCGTTCCGAGATGCGCGTCTTCCTTGGCTATAGTCCTCTGCATAAGGGCTATAAGTGTCTTGATCGCACCTCTGGTAGTATATATATATATAGAGTAACACTATTCTGATCACGGGATCAGAATAGTTATTTGGATCACAGCCAACCCTATATAGGGGCGATCACATGTTCCTGAGATCGCAAAACCCACCGGACCGATTAAAAAAACACCACACCACACCCCACCCGCTGCCCCGATCCCCACCTCCTCCCTCGATCCACTCCCCCCGAATGCCAGATCTCGTCGCCGCCTCCTCCCCAAACCGCCGCCGGGGCCGCCTCCTTCCCCAACCGCAACCTCTGCTCCCCCGAGCCCCTCATCCCGCCGCCGTCCTCTGATCCCGCCGCCGCGCGCCTTCCCCTGAACCCCACGCCGTGCGCCCCCTCCCAGGAACGCCCCGCCGCCACGAGCCCTCCTAGGAACCCCCGCCGTCGTGCACCCTCCCCGGAACCACCGCCCTCCTCAAATCCCGCCGCCCTCCCCGGATCACCCAGCCACCGCCGTCTCCCTCCCTGGTCATGCCGCCACCACTCTTTCCCTCCCCAAATAGCGCCGCAACCACCATCTCTGGCCTCTCCTGCATCGCGCCCATGCTCCTCTACCTCCGGGCGTGGCCCTGCGCCGCAACCATCGCCGTCGACGAACCCCGACAACCATCAGCCTGGGCGTCCTCCCTCCCGCCCGCTCGCTTCGACGCGGATCCGGCCGCAACCCCCCCTCCGGTGAGCCTCCTCTTCTTCTTTTCTACCTTTGGCATCCCACCCCTTCCCCTACCTCCCCGACCTTCTTTGGTTGCCTAGACAGAACTGCCCTTGCCATTGGGCGCGACCAGTGCCTGTACTTCGCCCACGACCAAGCCACTGTGCTCATCTTCAGTTCTGCGTCGCCCAGTTGCATAACAGTTGCGGTATGTTGATGTTCAGAGCACATGTTCTATTGAAAAGATTCCCATTTTGCCTAATTATATTGCAATCCTGCAAGTCTATGAGCCATGCTTTGTACTGTGAACATATACTAATAATACAAGTTATTTGGTGCAATGTCAAGGTTCAGGAAAGGATGCAGGCTTCCACATGATTCCTGAAAAATGCCACTTCCCAAATCTCGTCTCCGTCTGAGCACGAAGCCGCTACTGCCCGCCAGTGCTTGGTGCACCAGCAGAAGTTCGTCACCTTACTCGTGAGCAGTCCATCTATCGCCTCCCGTGCAAGCACTCCATCACCTCACACAGTGTCCGTTCGACAGAGTTTGTCCTTTTGAAGAAGCAGAAAATGGAGCTTGAAGCGGCCGCGGGCGGGTGGTGGTGTGGTTGCAGAAGAAGAAACGCTGGTGCAAACTCGTCCATCTGGCGCTAGTATACCAGTATGATTTGGAGGCAAAGAATTTGTTATGTCTCTTACCATGAATCTCTGTAGCTATGGAAACTTGGCTTCCTGTATTTTTTTAAGATATATCGCTAGCACTTTGTTCCCCAAGTGTGTTTGCATTAATGCGTGAGAGGAAACTATTCTGGGTAAGTATTCGCCTGTGATTTTCCTATGCTTTGCACTGCTACGTACATAGTTTTTTGGTAAGAGGTGCTTTTCCGGTCACATGGAACATATCCCATTACTTGAAGATGTTTTTTGAGAGTAATTCTTTGTTTGCTCATTAAGAAAGGCACATATATTCGTTAAATCGATAGGAGGTGCTTTGTACAGATGGTGTTCATGTAGAAAAATCAAACTGGCGTTTGAAAAATGTGCAGTAGAAGTTGATGTCAAACTAACGGGGCGATTCGGTGTTTATTCTTGAAAAAGTGGAGAAAATTGTACATGCTCTCTAGGTCAAAAGTTTGGCATTAATTTATGTTTTGCGAAGGTCAAAATGTTGTGTTTGAGAAGGTCAAGTGTGTTATCTTAGCAAGTTCAAAATAAAATTTAAACATGCAAGGTAAAACATGCAAGAAAGCAAAAAGAAAGAGAGAAGTTCAATTTCTAAAGATGGCGTGGTACACAACGTGTAAACCAATGTTGAAAGAAAAAAAAGAAATGAGAAGTTCAATTTCTAAAGATGACGTGGTTCGACGTGCTAAACAATGTTGAAAGAAAACAAAAATAAAAGGAGAAGTTCAATTTCTAAAGATGACGCGGTTTGATGTGCAAACCAATGCAAAAACACACACAAAAAATGTTTTTTTGGTGTCTTAAAATATTTTTATTCATAAAAAAGATTAAATAAATAAAACCAGGAAGTCCATATTAAAAAGATGGAGAAGTTCGATGATTATAGAAAACTCAGATTTTCCTTGTTATTAAAGAATGGAAACAAGAAGTTCAAAAATTAAATAACAAGAAGTTCAACTTTTAATAAATAGAGCGCTTCAAAATTTCATAAAAAAGATTAAGAAATAAAACCAGGAAGTCCATATTAAAAATATGGAGAAGTTCGATGATATAGAAAACTCGAATTTTCCTCGTTGTTAAAGTATGGAAATGAGAAGTTCAAAAATTAAATAACAAGAAGTTCAACTTTTAATAAATAGAGCGCTTCAAAATTTCATAAAAAAGGATTAAGAAAATCAAATTAAAAATTCATAAAAAACTCAGATATTTTCACGTAACCGAGAGAAGTTCGATTGATAACTGCCAGAAGTTCACATACTACACGGTGTGCATTTTTTATTAAAAAAGAATAAAAAAGCAAACGCTAAAAGTTTGTTATTATAAGTTCAAGTCCTTCGTAGGAGAAAGTTTTAAAAAAAATTCTGAGAGAGATTTGTACAAAAGGAATATCATTTGTGTAAAACCGATGAATGGATGAGAAAATTGCAAACGAAAATACGTCACAGAAGTTCAACTGAAAACTGCAGGAAGTTCAACTACTACAGTGGATGACTTTTAGATGAAAAACTTGTAAAATCATCGTCAGTATGAAAAAATGATCAACATGGGAAAGTTGCGTGTTCACAACAGCTTTCCATCGGTGTATCCCTTGCTCAATTCCGGTGAATGGATGGAGAGCTACGAGCAGTGAATGGAGAGCTACGAGCAAAAAAATCACGTGAAAAACAGAGTGAAGTTCAGGTACACGCGCCGAGAAGTTCAGGTTCTTCACGCGGTGCATTTTCGAAGAATCTGTTTCGCGATATAGGCAGAACGCATTATCTCGTCGTTTTCGAAATTACTTGAAAACAGCTAGGAATTAGAGAAACCATCAACATGAAAAAGTTTCGTATTTTCCATAGCTTTTCAGTGGTATATTATTTGCCCCATTCCGATAAAGTTTGTGGAAATTACAGCGAAAATACGTTTTTATCCATTTTCAAAACTGACTTAAAACAGTAAGGAATTTGGAGAAAAAGTATATACCAAAAAGTTTTGCATTTCCTCAAGCTTTCCAACGCCATATCATTTGCTATATTCGAACGTACAGTTAAAAAATTAGCTCGAAAATACTCACTCGGTGTAACTTGGACCGTTTTATAAATCACTTTTAAACCGTTTACAATTAGGAAAAACTTTCAACATGAAAAAGTAGCGCAATTTCATAAGCTTTCCAACGCCATATCATTTGCCTCAATTGGATTAGCCGTTTAGAAATGACATCGAAAATATGGATACGGCTGTTTGGTTTGTGAAATTTTACGTTTTTTTAAATTACTCTTTAACCGTAGGGAATTAGAGAAACTTTTAACATGTGGAAGAAGCGGTTTTGCAGCAGTTTTCCAACGCCATATTACTTGCCTCATTCCGATAAACGGTTTAAAAATGCGATAGAAATTACGATTCACATTTTTTGTGTGAAGAAAAAACGGTTTTCAAAACTGCTCTTAAACAGCTTACATTTTGCGAAAAATTTAACTTGGGTCATGATACTCGTGTCCATAGCTTTCCAACGGTATATAGCAAGCCCTATTTGGGCAATGTTGCGGGAAGTTCAACCTAGCACAGGGGGAAGTTCAGGTCGAACAACTCAGGCAGTAAAATCGCAAAAAACGCGAGTTCTTCACGACCCGAGTGCAAAATCCGCCTATGAGTGAGATTCCTATCTAAAATGAGTATTTATTTGCTAAAAATCGTTTGAAGATTACACTTACATCACATGGGACACGACTAACCAGAAAAACTCACGGTAGAAGGCACGGTTGCGAAGATAGCCCGAAGGTCGGGTTCGTACAGAGAGAAGTTCAGGCGCGCGTACAAACAAAAATACGTCACAGAAGTTCAACGTGAAAACAGCAGGAAGTTCAACTACTACGCTGAATGAATTTTAGATGAAAAACTTTTAAAATCGTCGCGAGTATGAAAAAATGATCAACACGGGAAAGTTGCGTGTTTACAGCAGCTTTCCATCGGTGTATCACTTGCTCAATTCCGGTGAATGGATGGAGAGCTACGAGCAGTGGATGGAGACCTACGAGCAAAAAAATCACGTGAAAAAACAGAGTGAAGTTCAGGTACACGCGCCGAGAAGTTCAGGTACTTCACGTGGTGCATTTTCGAAGGATCTGTTTCGCAATAAAGGCAGAACAAATGATCCCGCCATTTTCGAAATTACTTGAAAACGGCTGGGAATCAGAGAAAACCATCAACATGAAACAGTTTTGCATTTTCCTTAGCTTTTCAACGGTATATTATTTGCCCCATTCCAATCAAATTTATAGAAATTATGGCAAAAATACGTTTTTAGCCATTTTCAAAACTGACATAAACCTTAATGAATTAGGAGAAACAATATATACAAAAAAGTTTCGCATTTCTTCAAGCTTTCCAACGCCATATCATTTGCTTCATTTGGACCTACGGTTAAAAAATTAGCTCGAAAATATGAACTAGGAGGAACTTGTATCGTTTTCCAAATTAATTTTAAACCATTGAAAATTAGAAAAAACTTTTAACATGAAAAAGTAGCACAATTCCATAAGCTTTCCAACGCCATATCATTTGCCTCAATTGGATTAGCCATTCAGAAATCACATCGAAAATATGAAGTCGGCTATTCGGTTTGTGAAATTTTACGATTTTCCAAATTACGCTTTAACCATAGGGAATTAGAGAAAACTTTCAACATATGGAAGGAGCGATTTTGCAGCAGCTTTCCAACGCCATATTATTTGCCTCATTCCGATAAACGGTTTAAAATGCGATCGAAAATACGATTCACGTTTTTTGTGTGAAGAAAAAACAATTTTCAAAACTGCTCTTAAACCGCTTACATTTTGCCAAAAATTTAACTTAGGTGATGATACTGGTGTTCATAGCTTTCCAACGGTATATCGCAAGCCCCATTTGGACACCTTTTAGCTGAAGTTCAACCTAGTACTCGGGGAAGGTCAGGCGCGTTACTCGGGAAGTTCGGGTTGTGATCAGAATATTATTCTGATCCCGTGATCAGAATAGTGTTTATATATATATATATATATATATATATATATATATATATATATATATATATATCGTGACGTTGTCTTCGACAAGACTGTGTTTCCTTATTCCAACCCTGGTGTTTCGGTTGATCTTGCTTCTCTAGAACATGGCATCAATATGACCTCTCCTATTTATCACCTAACTTGTTACCTACAGGCGATATTGCTTTGTTTTCTCCCGAGGTGACTATTTCTGCTCTGGCGCCTAGCGGTGTGATAGACATGCATGCTTCGGATGTGCATGTCACGCCTCCCGATGCTGGCGCGGCTGCCTCGCCAAGTGGCGAGTCTGTGATCTCGGCTGGGTCGCCTGGTGCATCTCCCGGGCCGCCACCCTCGCCCAGCCCTCCTGCTTCCCATGGGCTGGCTCAGCCCACGGTCTCGCCTCGGCCCGTGTCGCCTGTCGCCGAGGGATCCTCAGTCGCGACACCTGGAGCCGAGTCCTCGTCGCCGCCGTCACCTTCTACCGGCGATGCAGCTCCGGGGCACGCTATGGTTACACGTCATCGTGATCATACGCGCAAGGAGAAAACCTACACCAATGGCACGGTTCGATATGATTCCCGTCGGCATGCATTTTTTGCCACGCCAGTTTCCCATCGTGATGCTTTGGGTGAACTGTTGGGAAACGCAGTAATTTCAAATTTTTTCCTACACACATGCAAGATCTATCATGGTGATGCATAGCAACGAGAGGGGAGAGTGTGTCTACGTACCCTCGTAGACCGAAAGCGGAAGCGTTTTATCAACGCGGTTGATGTAGTCGTACACCTTCATGATCCGTCCCGATCAAGTACCAAACGTACGACACTTCCGCGTTCAGCACACGTTCAGCTCGAGGATGTCCTCACCTTCTTGATCCAACAAGAGGGGCGAAGTAGTAGATGAGTTTCGACAGCACGACGGCGTGATGACGGTGTTGGTGAAGAGCAATCTCCGTAGGGCTTCGCCTAAGCATTACGAAAACTATGACGGAGGATAAACTAGAGGGGACGGGGTTGCCGGCACACGGCTTGGTGTTTCTTAATGTGTCTTGGGTGCTAGCCCTACCCCTCTATTTATATGTTGAGCCTTGCGGTCGAAACTTGGAGTAAAAGCCTACACAAAGGCAGTTTCACCCAAAAGGCAAGAGTCCTTCTCGGACTCCAGGACCAGACGCCAGGGATCCCGGCGTCTGGACCCTGACGCCATGGACCCTGGCGTCTGGCCCCTGGACTCCGCAAAACTTCCTTTTGCTCTTTCCAAAAACCTTGTGGGCTTTCCCCTTTGGCCCAAATAAAGTGTTCTCGTACCCAAACATTTCGGGAAACATCTGGAACCCCTTTCAGTGAATTCCGGAACACTTCCGGAGACCAAGCACTATTATCCCATATATCAATCTTTATTTCTGGACCATTCCGGAGTTCCTCATCATGTCCGTGATCTCATCCGGGACTCCGAACAACATTCGGTCAACAACATACATAACTCATATAGTACTATATTGTCAAAGAACGTTAAGCGTGCGGACCCTACGGGTTCGAGAACTATGTAGACATGACCGAGACACCTCTCTGGTCAATAACCAACAGCGGAACCTGGATGCCCATATTGCCTCCTACATATTCTACAAAGATCTTTATCGGTCGAATGGCATAACAACATACGTTATTCCCTTTGTCATCGGTATGTTACTTGCTCGAGATTCGATCGCCGGTATCTCAATACCTAGTTCAATCTCGTTACCGGCAAGTCTCTTTACTCATTCCGTAATGCTACATCCCGTAAGTAACTCATTAGCTACATTGCTTGCAAGGCTTATAGTGATGTACATTACCGAGAGGGCCCAGAGATACCTCTCCGACAATCGGAGTGACAAATCCTAATCTAGATCCTTACCAACTCAACAAACACCATCGGAGACACATGTAGAGAACCTTTATAATCACCCAGCTATGTTGTGACGTTTGGTAGCACACAAAGTGTTCCTCCGATATTCGAGACTTGCATGATCTCATAGTCATAGGAACATGTATAGTTATGGAGAAAGCAATAGCAACAAACTAAACGTTCATCGTGCTAAGCTAATGGATGGGTCAAGTCAATCACATCATTCTCTAATGATGTGATCCCGTTAATCAAATGACAACTCATGCCTATGGTTAGGAAACATAACCATCATTGATTCAACGAGCTAGTCAAGTAGAGGCAAACTAGTGACACTCTGTTTGTCTATGTATTCACACATGTACTAAGTTTCCGGTTAATTCAATTCTAGCATGAATAATAAACATTTATCATGATATAAGGAAATATAAATAACAACTTTTTATTGCCTCTAGGGCATATTTCCTTCAGTCTCCCACTTGCACTAGAGTCAATAATCTAGATTACATTGTAATGATTCTAACACCCATGGAGTCTTGGTGCTGATCATGTTTTGCTCATGAGAGAGGCTTAGTCAACGGGTCTTACAAATCTCTATGTCTCCCTCCTTGACTTGATCGCGGATGGAATTTAAGCATCTCTTGATGTGCTTGGTTCTCTTGTGAAATCTGGATTCCTTTGCCAAGGCAATTGCACCAGTATTGTCACCAAAGATTTCATTTGACCCGGTGCACTAGGTATGAAACCTAGATCGGATATGAACTCATTCATCAAGACTCCTTCATTTGCTACTTCCGAAGCAGCTATGTATTCCGCTTCGCACGTAGATCCCGCCACGACGCTCTCCTTGGAACTGCAACAACCGACAGCTCCACTATTTAATAAAAACACATATCCGGTTTGTGACTTAGAGTCATCCGGATCAGTGTCAAAGCTTGCATTGACGTAACCATTTACGACGAGCTCTTTATCACCTTCATATACGAGAAACATATCCTTAGTCCTTTTCAGGTATTTTAGGATGTTCTTGACTGCTGTCCAGTGACCCACTCCTGGATTACTTTGGTACCTCCCTGCTAAAGTTATAGCAAGGCACACATCAGGTCTGGTACACAGCATTGCATACATGATAGATCCTATGGCTGAAGCATATGGAACACCTTTCATTTTCTCTCTATCTTCTGCAGTGGTCGGGCATTGAGTCTGACTCAACTTCACACCTTGTAATATAGGCAAGAACCCTTTCTTTGCATGATCCATTTTGAGCTTCTTCAAAACTTTATCAAGGTATGTGCGTTGTGAAAGTCCAATTAAGCGTCTTGATCTATCTCTATAGATCTTGATGCCCGATATATAAGTAGCTTCACCGAGGTTCTTTCATTGAAAAATTCTTATTCAAGTATCCTTTTATGCTTTTCAGAAATTCAGTATCATTTCTGATCAACAATATGTCATCTACATATAATATCAGAAATGCTATGGAACTCCCACTCACTTTCTTGTAAATACAGGCTTCTCCAAAAGTCTGTATAAAACCATATGCTTTGATCACACTATCAAAGTGTATATTCCAACTCCGAGAGGCTTGCACCAGTCCATAAATGGATCGCTGGAGCTTGCACACTTTGTTAGCACCTTTCGGATCGACAAAACCTTCTGGTTGCATCATATACAACTCTTCTTTAAGATATCCATTAAGGAATGCTGTTTTAACATCCATTTGCCAAATTTCATAATCATAAAATGCGGCAATTGCTAACATGATTCGGACGGACTTAAGCATCGCTATGGGTGAGAAGGTCTCACCGTAGTCAACTCCTTGAACTTGTCAAAAACCTTTTGCAACAAGTCGAGCTTTGTAGACAGTAATATTACTATCAGCGTCCGTCTTCTTCTTGAAGATCCATTTATTCTCTATGGCCTGCCGATCATCGGGCAAGTCAACCAAAGTCCACACTTTGTTCTCATACATGGATCCCATGTCAGATTTCATGGCTTCAAGCCATTTTGCGGAATCTGGGCCCATCATCGCTTCCTCATAGTTCGTAGGTTCGTCATGGTCAAGTAACATGACTTCCAGAACAGGATTGCCGTACCACTTTGGTGCGGATCTTACTCTGGTTGACCTACGCGGTTCGGTAGTAACTTGATCAGAAGTTTCATGATCATCATCATTAGCTTCCTCACTTACTGGTGTAGGAATCACTGGAATTGATTTCTGTGATGAACTACTTTCCAATAAGGGAGATGTACAATTACCTCGTCAAGTTCTAGTTTCCTCCCACTCACTTCTTTCGAGAGAAACTCCTCTAGAAAGGATCCATTCTTAGCAACAAATATCTTGCCTTCGGATCTGTGATAGAAGGTGTACCCAACTGTCTCCTTTGGGTATCCTATTGCTACCTCTTGAGCACTACGTTGGTTTTCCTTTGAAGAGGAAAGGGTGATGCAACAAAGTAGCGTAAATATTTCCCTCAGTTTTTGAGAACCAAGGTATCAATCTAGTAGGAGGTCACGCACGAGTCCCTCGCACCTACACAAACAAATAAAATCCTCGCAACCAATGCAATAAAGGGTTTGTCAATCCTTTCACGGTCACTTACGAAAGTGAGATCTGATAGATATGATAAGATAATATTTTTGGTATTTTTATGATAAAGATGCAAAGTAAATAAAGCAAAATAAACGGAAAAGGAAATAGGTTGTTGACGGAAGATCAATATGATGGAAAATAGACCCGGGGCCATAGGTTTCACTAGTGGCTTCTCTCGAGAGCATAAGAATTATGGTAGGTAAACAAATTACTGTTGAGCAATTGACAGAATTGAGCGTAGTTATGAGAATATCTAGGTATGATCATGTATATAGGCATCATGTCCGAGACACAAGTAGACCGACTCCTGCCTGCATCTACTACTATTACTCCACACATCGACCGCTATCCAGCATGCATCTAGAGTATTAAGTTCAAAAGAACAGAGTAATGCTGTAAGCAAGATGACATGATGTAGAGGGATAAACTCATGCAATATGATATAAACCCCATCTTGTTATCCTCGATGGCAACAATACAATACGTGCCTTGCTGCCCCTACTGTCACTAGGAAAGGACACCGCAAGATTGAACCCAAAGCTAAGCACTTCTCCCATTGCAAGAAAGATCAATCTAGTAGGCCAAACCAAACTGATAATTCGAAGAGACTTGCAAAGATAACCAATCATACATAAAAGAATTCAGAGAAGAATCAAATATTGTTCATAGATAAACTTGATCATACACCCACAATTCACCGGTCTCAACAAACACACCGCAAAAGAAGATTACATCGAATAGATCTCCACAAGAGAGGGGGAGAACTTTATATTGAGATCCAAAAAGAGAGAAGAAGCCATCTAGCTAATAACTATGGACCCGAAGGTCTGAAGTAAACTACTCACACTTCATCCGAGAGGCTATGGTGTTGATGTAGAAGCCCTCCTTGATCGATGCCCCCTCCGACAGAGCTCCGGAAAAGGCCCCAAGATGGGATCTCACGGATACAGAAAGTTACGACAGTGGAATTAAGGTTTTGCCTCCGTCTCTGGTAGTTTTGGGGTACGTAGGTATATATAGGAGGAAGAAGTACGTCGGTGGAGCAACATGGGCCCCACGAGGGTGGAGGGCGCGCCGAGGGGGGGGGGGGGGTAGGCGCGCCCCCTACCTCGTGCCTTCCTGGTTGCTTTGTTGACGTAGGGTCCAAGTCCTCTGGATCATGTTCGTTCCGAAAATCACGTTCCCGAAGGTTTCATTCCGTTTGGACTCCGTTTGATATTCTCTTTCTGCGAAATTCCGAAATAGGCAAAAAACAACAATTTTGGCCTGGGTCTCCGATTAATAGGTTAGTCCCAAAAATAATATAAAAGTGTATAATAAAGCCCAATAATGTCCAAAACAGGATATAATATAGCATGGAACAATAAAAAATTATAGATACGTTGGAGACGTATCAAGCATCCCCAAGCTTAATTCCTACTCGTCCTCGAGTAGGTAATGATAAAAACAAATTTTTTGATGTGGAATGCTACTTGGCATAATTTCAATGTAATTCTCTTAATTGTGGTATGAATATTCAGATCCAAAAGATTCAAGACAAAATTTTAATATTACATAGAAATAATAATACTTCAAACATACTAACTAAGCAATTATGTCTCTTCAAAATAACATGGCCAAAGAAAGTTATCCCTACAAAATCATATATTCTGGCTATGCTCCATCTTCACCACACAAAGTATTTAAATCATGCACAACCCCGATGACAAGCCAAGCAATTGTTTCATACTTTTGGTGTTCTCAAACTTTTTCAATCTTCACGCAAATACATGAGCGTGAGCCATGGACATAGCACTATATGTGGAATAGAATGGTGGTTGTGGAGAGGACAAAAAGGGAGAAGATAGTCTCACATTAACTAGGCGTATCAACGGGCTATGGAGATGCCCATTAATAGATATCACTGTGAGTGAGTAGGGATTGCCATGCAATGGATGCACTAGAGCTATAAGTATATGAAAGCTCAACAAAAAGAACTAAGTGGGTGTGCATCCAACTCGCTTGCTCACGAAGACCTTGGGTATTTTGAGGAAGCCCATCATTGGAATATACAAGCCAAGTTCTATAATGAAAAATTCCCACTAGTATATGAAAGTGATAACATAGGAGACTCTCTATTATGAAGATCATGGTGCTACTTTGAAGCACAAGTGTGGAAAAAGGATAGTAATATTGTCCCTTTATATATATATATTTATATATATATATATATATTTATAGGAAAATGGTTGTGTACTCCTGGGAGTACGTACTCCCGCTTCTCATATACCACATAGATGAATCTTTTATACCACTTTATTATTTATAATATACTTCATTAGTAATTATTAGATACCCCAAAATGAGTTCCATGAAAAAATTCATGTGAGTCTACATATTTTTAAATGTTTACGTATATATTGATGTGTTTGTACGTGAAAAAGGTATATTAGAAAAAGTACATCGCAGATGATATTTTTTCAACAAAACTCGTATTGGGGTATCTTAGAATATTTAATGAAGTATATTGAGAATAATAAAGAGGTATAATTCATGCGTATATGAGGTATATTGAAAATGGGAGTACATACTCCCAGGAGTACAGAAGAGGCGTCCTATATATATATATATTGTGTCTTTTTTTATTTGACATTTCTCATTTTTTGGGACAATACTCTATGAATGATGATCATCACACTTCTATTTATTTACAAATTAATAATTACAACTCGATACTAGAACAAAGTATGACTCTATATGAATGCCTTCGGCGGTATACCGGGATAGCAATGATGCATGAGTGACTTGTATGAAAGAATTATGAACGGTGGCTTTGCCACAACTAAAAATATCAACTACATGATCATGCAAATCAATATGACGATAATGGAGCGTGTCATATTAAATGGAACGGTGGAAAGTTGCATGGCAATATATCTCAGAATGGCTATGGAAATGCCATGATAGGTAGGTATGGTGGCTGTTTTGAGGAAGGTATATGGTGGGTGTATGATACCGGCGAAAGGTGCGCTGTATTAGAGAGGCTAGCAATGGTGGAAGGGTGAGAGTGCGTATAATCCATGGACTCAACATTAGTCATAAATAACTCACATACTTATTGCAAAAATCTATTATTTATCAAAGCAAAGTACTACGCACATGCTCCTAGGGGGATAGATTGGTAGGAAAAGACCATTGCTCGCCCCCGACCGCCACTCATAAGGAAGACAATCAATAAATAAATCATGCTCCAACTTCTTCAATTAACAGTTCACCATACGTGCATGCTACGGGAATCACAAACTTCAACACAAGCATTTCTCAAATTCTCAACTACTCAACTAGCACGACTCTAATATCACCATCTCCATATCTCAAAACAATTATCAAGTATCAAACTTCTCATAGTATTCAACACACTCATAAGAATTTTTTTATTAATCTTGAATGCCTAACATAATTAAAGCAAATTACCACGCTGTTTTGTAGGACTCTCAAAATAATCTAAGTGAAGCATGAGAGAACAATAGTTTCTATAAAACAAATCCACCAACGTGCTCTAAAAGATATAAGTGAAGCACTAGAGCAAAAACTATATAACTCAAAAGATATAAGTGAAGCATATAGAGTATTCTAACAATTTCTGAATCATGTGTGTCTCTGTCAAAAGGTGTGTATAGCAAGGATGATTATGGAAAACTAAAAAATGAAGACTCAAATAATACAAGACGCTCCAAGCAAAACACATATCATGTGGTAAATAAAAATATAGCTCCAAGTAAAGTTACCGATGGAAGTAGACGAAAGAGGGGATGCCTTCCGGAGCATCCCCAAGCTTGGGCTTTTAGGTGTCCTTAGATTATCTTGGGGTGCCATGGGCATACCCAAGATTAGGCTCTTGCCACTCCTTGTTCCATAATCCATCAAATCTTTTACCCAAAACTTGAAAACTTCATAACACAAAACTTAAAGTAGAAAATCTCGTGAGCTCCGTTAGCGAAAGAAAACAAAACACCACTTCAAGGTACTGTAATGAACTCATTATTTATTTATATTGGTTTTTATAAACTATTTTACTAGCCATAGATTCATCAAAATAAGCAAACAACACACGGAAAACAGAATCTATCAAAAACAGAACAGTCTGTAGTAATATGTAGCTAACACAAGTTCTGGAATCCCAAAAATTCTAAAATAAATTTCTAGACGTGAGGAATTTATCTATTAATCATGTTCAAAAATAATTAACTAAATATCACTTTCCAAATAAAAATGGCATCAATTCTCGTGAGCGCCAAAGTTTCTGTTTTTTACAGCAAGATTAAAAAGACTTTCCCCAAGTCTTCCCAACGGCTCTACTTGGCACAAACACTAATTAAACACAAAAAACACAACCAGAACATTGGATAGATAAATTATATATTACTAAAAAGGAGCAAAAAGCAAGGAATAAAAATAAAATTGGGTTGCCTCCCAACAAGCGCTATCGTTTAACGCCCCTAGCTAGGCATAAAAGCAAGGATAGATCTAGGTATTGCCATAATAATAGGATAGATCATTAAAACTCATTTCATATTCTCTATGTTTAGCAGCAAGTTTTCTTTGAGGCAAGCAAAAGTAATCAAAAGGGCTAAATTTAATGGGACAAAAGTCCCCAAGATCAACTTTAGGAGGTATAGGTTCCTCCTTTGGCCCTTCGTATTGCACAACCAATTCATCATTATAAGCATTCTTTTGACAGAGATTTGTGAGCCTATACTCGAGAGAATATACTAGCTCATTATTTCAAATAGCCAAATCATTATTAAGTTCAGAAATTCTATCAACTAGAACATTGGTAGGAACCCTTTTTCTAAGATTTTCATTGAAAGCAACATAGTTTAGAGATTGAAAATGCATTATTTCTTCTTGATCAAAGAGAATAGCCTCTATGGGAGGACGGCCAGCATCCACCCTATAATGTGCAAATATTTCTTTGGCCTCTTTTATTATAAATATAAACTCATGAGCCAAAAAGATAGTAGCGACACGCTTAACAGAAGAATGCTCAATATTAGAAAATTCTAGAAAAGTCCTTTGTATTCAAGGATGCATGTGCATAAATTGTCTTTCAAGTTCAACTACAAGCATGACGATAGCGTCCGCAAGACTACTAGTTCTATGAAGAATAGAACCACCCATAGAAGGCAAAGTACTAGCACAAGTAAAGAAATCTTGGATAACTCCTTTTCCAATAATATTACCACTACCAACTCAGAATTGTTTTGTATGTAAGATAGGGGGTTCTTCAGCAGGAGCATCAGAATTTTTCATGATATTATTATTGTCCATATCGACAATAATTTCCCCAATTTCAGACATAACGGCAGAAAATGCAAGGGAAAAAAGAAGGAGGACAGAGATAGAGGGCGAATAAAACGGCAAGGGTGAAGTGGGGGAGAGGAAAACGAGAGGCAAGTGGAAAATAATGTAATGCGGGAGATAAGGGTTTGTGATGGGTACTTGGTATGTTGACTTTTGCGTAGACTCCCCGGCAACGGCGCCAGAAATCCTTCTTGCTACCTCTTGAGCACTGCGTTGGTTTTCCCTTGAAGAGGAAAGGGTGATGCAGCAAAGTAGCGTAAGTATTTCCCTTAGTTTTTGAGAACCAAGGTATCAATCCAGTAGGAGGCCACGCATGAGTCCCTCGCATCTACACAAACAAATAAAATCCTCGCAACTGCTACCTCTTTTAGCACTGCGTTGGTTTTCCCCGAAGAGGAAGGGATGATGTAGCAAAGTAGCGTAAGTATTTCCCTCAGTTTTTGAGAACCAAGGTATCAATCCAGTAGGAGGCTACGCGCGAGTCCCTCGCACCTGCACAAAACAAATAAATCCTCACAACCAACGCAAATAGGGGTTGTCAATCCCTATAGGGCCACTTACGAGAGAGAGATCTGATAGATATGATAAGATAATATTTTTGGTATTTTTATGATAAAGATGCAAAGTAAAATAAAGGCAAAGTAAATAGCAAAGTAAATAACAAAGTAGTAGGAGATTAATATGATAAAGATAGACCCGGGGGCCATATGTTTCACTAGTGGCTTCTCTCGAGAGCATAAGTATTCTACGGTGGGTGAACAAATTACTGTTGAGCAATTGACAGAATTGAGCATAGTTATGAGAATATCTAGGTATGATCATGTATATAGGCATCACGTCCGGGACAAGTAGACCGACTCCTGCCTACATCTACTACTATTACTCCACTCATCGATCGCTATCCAGCATGCATCTAGAGTATTAAGTTAAAAACAGAGTAACACCTTAAGCAAGATGACATGACGTAGAGGGATAGACTCATGCAATATGAAGAAAACCCCATCTTGTTATCCTCGATGGCAACAATACAATACGTGCCTTGCTGCCCCTACTGTCACTGGGAAAGGACACCGCAAGATTGAACCCAAAGCTAAGCACTTCTCCCATTGCAAGAAAGATCAATTTAGTAGGCCAAACCAAACTGATAATTCGAAGAGACTTGCAAAGATAACCAATCATACATAAAAGAATTTAGAGAAGATTCAAATATTATTCATAGATAGACTTGATCATAAACCCACAATTCATTGGTCTCAACAAACAAACCGCAAAAATAAGATTACATCGAATGGTTCTCCATAAGAGAGGGGGAGAACATTGTATTGAGATCCAAAAAGAGAGAAGAAGCCATCTAGCTACTAACTATGGACCCGTAGCTCTGAAGTAAACTACTCACACTTCATCGGAGAGGCTATGGTGTTGATGTAGAAGCCCTCCGTGATCGATGCCCCCTCTAGCGGAGCTCCGGAACAGGCCCCATGATGGGATCTCGTGGATACAGAAAGTCGCGGCGGTGGAATTAGGTTTTTGGCTCCGTATCTGATCGTTTGGGGGTACGTGGGTATATATAGGAGGAAGAATTACGTCGGTGGAGCAACAAGGGGCCCACGAGGGTGGAGGGCGTGCCTGGGGGGGGGGGCAGGTGCGCCCCTCTACCTCGTGGCCTCCTATTACGTGGCTTGACGTAGGGTCCAAGTCTTCTAAGTTGTATTCGATGAGAAAATCATGTCCCCGAAGGTTTCATTCCGTTTGGACTCCGTTTGGTATTCCTTTTCTTCGAAACCCTAAAACAGGCAAAAAACAAGGGCTGGGCCTCCGGTTAATAGGTTAGTCCCAAAAATAATATAAAAGTGGATAATAAAGCCCAATAATGTCCAAAACAGTAGATAATATAGCATGGAGCAATCAAAAATTATAGATACGTTGGAGACGTATCAAGCATCCCCAAGCATAATTCCTGCTCGTCCTCGAGTAGGTAAATGATAAAAACAAAATTTATGATGCGGAGTGCTACTTGGCATAATTTTAATGTAATTCTTCTTAATTGTGGTATGAATATTCAGATCCGAAAGATTCAAGACAAAAGTTCATATTGACATAGAAATAATAATACTTCAAGCATACTAACAAAGCAATTATGTCTTCTCAAAATAACATGGCTAAAGAAAGTTATCCCTACAAAATCATATAGTCTGGCTATGCTCTATCTTCACCACACAAAATATTTAAATCATGCACAACCCCGATGACAAGCCAAGCAATTGTTTCATACTTTTGACATTCTCAAAACTTTTTCAATCTTCACGCAATACATGAGCGTGAGCCATGTATATAGCACTATAGGTGGAATAGAGTGGTGGTTGTGGAGAAGACAAAAATGAGAAGATAGTCTCACATCAACTAGGCATATCAACGGGCTATGGAGATGCCCATCAATAGATATCGATGTGAGTGAGTAGGGATTGCCATGCAACGGATGCACTAGAGCTATAAGTGTATGAAAGATCAAAAATAAACTAAGTGGGTGTGCATCCAACTTGCTTGCTCATGAAGACATAGGGAAATTTGAGGAAGCCCA
Source organism: Triticum monococcum (assembly GCA_034509565.1). NCBI lineage: Eukaryota > Viridiplantae > Streptophyta > Magnoliopsida > Poales > Poaceae > Triticum > Triticum monococcum. Next base: position 780,072,623 of record CM067847.1, read on the forward strand.
TCATTGGAATATACAAGCCAAGTTCTATAATGAAAAATTCCCACTAGTATATGAAAGTGATAACATGAGAGACTCTCTACTATGAAGATCATGGTGCTACTTTGAAGCACAAGTGTGGTAAAAGGATAGTAACATTGTCCCTTCTCTCTTTTTCTCTCATTTTTTCTCTTTTTTTTCCATTTGGTCCTTTTCTCTTTTTTATGGCCTCTTTTTTTTTCGTCCGGAGTCTCATCCCGACTTGTGGGGGAATCATAGTCTCCATCATCCTTTCCTCACTGGGACAATGCTCTAATAATGATGATCATCACACTTTTATTTTTCTTACAACTCAACAATTACAACTCGATACTTAGAATAAAATATGACTCTATATGAATGCCTCCGGCGGTGTACCGGGATCTGCAATGATTCATGAGTGACAAGTATGAAAGAATTATGAACGGTGGATTTACCACAAATACTATGCCAACTACATCTTCATGCTAATCAATATGACAATGATGGAGTGTGTCATAAACGGAACGGTGGAAAGTTGCATGGCAATATATCTCAGAATGGCGATGGAAATGCCATAATAGGTAGGTATGGTGGCTGTTTTGAGGAAGGTATATGGTGGCTGTATGATACTGGCGAAAGGTGCGCGGTATTAGAGAGGCTAGCAAAGGTGGAAGGGTGAGAGTGCGTATAATCCATGGACTAAACATTAGTCATAAAGAACTCATATACTTATTGCAAAAATCTACAAGTTATCAAAGCAAAGTATTACGCACATGCTCCTAGGGGGATAGATTGGCAGGAAAAGACCATCGCTCGTCCCCGACCGCCACTCATAAGGAAGACAATCAATAAATAAATCATGCTCTGACTTCATCACATAACGGTTCACCATACGTGCATGCTACGGGAATCACAAGCTTCAACACAAGTATTTCTCAAATTCACAACTACTCAACTAGCATGACTTTAATATCACCATCTCCATATCTCAAAACAATTATCAAGTATCAAACTTATCATAGTATTCAACACACTCGTAAGAAAGTTTTATTATTAATCTTGCATACCAAGCATATTAGGATTTTAAGCAAATTACCATTCTATTAATACTCTCAAAATAATCTAAGTGAAGCATGAGAGATCAATATTTTCTATAAAACAAATCCACCACCATGCTCGAAAAGATATAAGTGAAGCACTAGAGCAAAATTATATAACTCAAAAGATATAAGCGAAGCACATAGAGTATTCTAACAAATTCCAAATCATGTATGGATCTCTCAAAAGGTGTGTACATCAAGGATGATTGTGGTGAACTAACAAGCAAATACTTGCAATTGTATTCTCTGATCCCTTTTGGCTTATGGTTAGTAAGGGACTTTTGTTATATGCTTTGAGTAGCTTCATGCCATGCCTTGCTTTGCCATGATATGTTCCTGTAGCATGTAGTTATCATGCTCTAAACATTGCTTCCTGATGTTAAATTCCTGATATGCTGTTAATTTCACTAGTCTGTAACCTATTATCTTTTGCACTTTTGCCATGCTTGTTTGAACCTGTTAATGAGTGATTTAGTCGTAGCTCAGTGTTCATCTTTTGTCAAGCATCTTGAGTGGATCCCTGCCATTTATTTTGTTGCCATGTTAGAGTGCTGTAGCATATTTATCTTGATGCATTTAGAAGGCTACTTGCTGTTTATCGCAGACCGGTGCCATATTTGTTTTACTTACCATTTCCAAACCGTGCATCCAATTCCGGTGATCTTTATATCGATTTCGACCAAAATCAACTCCTCTTTCCAGTGGCACTCTTGGATTTCCAAGTTGAGGCCAGGTTCAATCTTTTCCTTTCCGAATCATGCATATGCATCGCATACCGCATCCCGCATATCATGCCTTGTTTATGTGTTGGTTGTTTACTATGTTGTGTGCTTCTTTCCGGTGTTGCTTCTTCGGGTTGGTCCCTATAACGTCGCGTTTGTGAGGATCCGTTCAACTACGTCCGTTTGTCTTCTTCATGGACTCGTTCTTCTTCCTTGCGGGATCTCAGGCAAGATGAACATACCCTCGAAATCACTTCTATATTTGCTTGCTAGATTGCTCGCTCTTTTGCTATGCCTATGCGACGATACCTACCACTTGCTTATCATGCCTCCCATGTTGCCATGTCCAGCCTCTAACCCACCTTGTCCTAGCAAACCATTGTTTGGCTATGTTACCGCTTTGCTCAGCCCCTCTTATAGCGTTGTTAGTTGCAGGTGAAGATGAAGTTTGTTCCTTGTCGGAACATGGAGATGTTGTTCCTTGTTGGAACATGTTTATTTGTTGGGATATCACAATATCTCTTATTTAATTAATGCACCTATATACTTGGTAAAGGGTGGAAGGCTCGGCCTTATGCCTGGTGTTTTGTTCCACTCTTGCCGCCCTAGTTTTCGTCATACCGGTGTTATGTTCCTTGATTTGGCGTTCCTTACGCGGTTGGGTAATAATGGGAACCCCTTGGCAGTTCGTCTTGAATAAAATTCGTCCAGCAAGGCCCAACGTTGGTTTTACCTTTTGCCACCTAGCCTTTTCTTTCCCTTGGGTAGGCAGGAATCTTTATGATAACCCTCCCGGGCCAGTGCTCCTCTAAGTGTTGGTCTGAACTGAGCTGCCCGCGGGGCCACCTCGGGGAAACTTGAGGGTTGGTTTTACTCGTAGCTAGTCTCATCTGAGTGTGCCCTAAGAATGAGATATGTGTAGCTCCTATCGGGATTTGTCGGCACATTCGGGCGGCTTTGCTGGTCTTGTTTTACCTTGTCGAAATGTCTTGTAACCGGGATTCCGAATATGATCGGGTCTTCCCGCTAGAAGGAATATCCTCCGTTGACCGTGAGAGCTTGTGATGGGCTAAGTTGGGACACCCCTGCAGGGATTTGAACTTTCGAAAGCCGTGCCCGCGGTTATGGGCAGATGGGAATTTGTTAATGTCCGGTTGTAGAGAACTTGACACTTGACCTTAATTCAAATACATCAACCGCGTGTGTAACCGTGATGGTCTCTTTTCGGCCGTGTCCGGGAAGTGAACATGGTGTTGGAGTTATGCTTGACGTAAGTAGATTTGGATCACTTCTTGATCATACTTTCTCGATCGTGCTTTGCCTTCTCTTCTCGCTCTCATTTGCGTATGTTAGCCACCATATATGCTAGTCGCTTGCTGCAGCTCCACCTCATACCTTTTCCCTACCTTTAAGCTTAAATAGTCTTGATCACGAGGGTGTGAGATTGCTGAGTCCCTGTGGCTCAAAGATACTTCCAAAACCAGTTTCAGGTCCCGATGATTACCGTGCATGTCGGTGTACTAGAGTAGGGGTACCCTAGTATCCCGAACTTGTGCACGGGCAGTCGCAGCGTCCCGCGGCAAGGCTTGCCGGGTGATCGCCAAGGTCCTCCGTGGTTCCTTTGGAGCCATTCAAGAACAAAGTATCCAAGCCAAGGAGACAAGACCCCGGCAAGAGGAGCTTGCCGGGAAGGCCAACCAAGGCATCTCAAGGAACTTGCCGCGACGCACCACGCGTCCCGGCAAGGCCCAGTGAGCGACAAGCTCCCGGACGCGACAAGACGACGACCGCGGCAAGGCGCTTGCCGCGGCAAGCCTCCACTCTGTACCTGCGCTCCAGCACATCCACCAACGTGTCGCTCTGGGACCCTTCCAGGCGTACGTGGCGGGAGGCTGTGCAGCCAGCGGTACACGGTGGCAAGCGTCGCTGACAAGATCGCCATCGTGGCGAGCGGTGGCGTCCCTGGCGGTCCCTTTTGCACTATTTGGGCGACGCAGACGGGCATTTAATGCCCTTGTCCCCTGCCGTTAGGGTTAGCTATGATACACTGTAGCAGGCGGCGGTGCCAACCGCAACGCCTTTCCATTTTTACCCTTGTCTACGTTGCCACCTGTCGGTGACCCCTTGAGCATATAAAAGGAGGCCCATGCGCAACGTAGGGGGGGTCGGCCAAAGAAAACACTCACGCTCGGTCTCGTTAGCTGCTGGTGTGTACTGTAGCACTCGGCGCTCCCGAGCAAGAACTCAAATAGAAACCACAAAGCAGGAGTAGGGTTTTACGCATCCGTGCGGCCCGAACCTGGGTAAACTGCTCGTGTGCTTCGCCTCGATCTGCTCTTCGTGTGGTCTCCGCCCCCCTGCCGAACAAAAAAGGGGCTCGGTGCGCCGGTCCCATAGGTGTTCGTGGATTGGCTCCCCCGACATCTTTGGCGCGCCAGGTAGGGGGTGCGTCGAGGTTGTGTGAACCTGATCCGGCGTTCGCACGAGCTAAATCTTCATCGTCTTCATTGACATGCCGCCGAAGAAGAAGGCTTCGGAGGTGGCTGCTCCGTCCGCGCCGAACCCACCGTCGTTGGAGCAAACGGCCGGTGGGGTAGACACCGGCGGAAGAACGGGCGTTGACGAGGGAGCTCACGGTGCTGCCAGGTCCAAGGACAAGGCTGCGCTGCTCATCGGCGGCGCAGTCGGCTCCCAAAACGACCGGGCGCACTCCAAGACCTCGGCGTCCGTACATGCACCGCGCCCATCCCAGAAGGCGCGGGACCGGCAGCATTATGATACTCACGGTACCATATGTTTGCTGGACCAAGATCGAGCTGGTGGATCTCGGAGTGCTCAAGACCAGCATGCACGCCAACATGCTGGCGCGAGCGGGGCACGGTCCCCTGGACGAGATACTGCTCCTTCTAACATAGTTAGAAGTCCGAGCATATCCCGCTCCTCACACCGTTCGCCGCCGCCGCCCGCCACTTCAGCAGAAGCTTTGGTGCGAGCTCAACTGCTCCTAGACTACCCTCCAGCGCCAGACAAGATCGACGACTGGAGGGCCACCATTCAGAGTCTCATCGGCTTCGCCAACGGCGACAATCCACGGCAGCCGAGTACTTCGCTGCCGCGGCAAGTCAGCCAGGCACGAACCGGTGGCGACAAGACCGGTGGGGGTGCAACCACCGTGCACTCTCCGCCCCGAAGGCCAAGATCGTCGACTCGCCGGATCCACCCCGACAGCGACTCCACCGCGTCATCGGATCCACGAGCTCGTCGCGATCAGTGCCAAGTTCTTCACGAACGACAGCAAGAAGACGCTCGTACTCGCATCGAGCGCCGAAGAGAAGCGCGGCGTCAATCAGACCAGCGCGCTGGGCCCTCTGTCGACATGCATGCGCCAGGGGAACCAGGCGACTTGTCGTACGCGGTAGGTTGCCCTACGTTTACCCGCGAGCTGCGGCATGTCCAATGGCCTAGCAGGAAGAATTTCAAGCCAGACGTACCGGAGAAGTACGACGGCAAGTCGCATCCGTCGGAGTTCCTCAGCATCTACACCATCGCGGTGCAAGCTGCCGGGGGGCGGGACGACAAGATCCTTGCCAACTACTTCCCGCTGGTGCTCAAACCCAACGTCAGGTCCTGGCTCATGCATTTGCCGGACAACTCCATATCCTCCTGGGCGGACCTATGCCATCAGTTTGTCGGCGCCTTTACAGGCGGCCACAAACCTCATGGCCAAGAGAGTGACCTTCACCTGCTCGCCCAGAAGGAAGGAGAGCCTCTGCGCAAGTACATTCAGAGATTCAGCCGTGTACAACACAACATCCCAGATGTCCACCCTGCCGCGGTCATCAGCGCGTTCCATCAGAACGTGCGAAACCACAGGATGCGGGAAGAGATGGCGATGTGCAAGATCAGAGACGTCAGTGAGCTATATGCCCTGGCCGACAAGTGTGCACGTGCTGAGGAGGGGAGGAAACTCCCCGGAGAGAATACAGGAGCAGGAGGATCTGACAGCGAAGATGCTGCCCCGGCAAAGAAAAACCGGCGGCGGAACAATAGGAAGAAGAAAGGCAAAGATGTGCTAGTCATTGAGCAGTCCGGCAACGAAGGTGGCGCCAAGGAAGCCAAAGTTGGTAGCTCCGGCAAGGAGATTGCCGCATGCACCAACTGCCAGGCTATGGCGGTCGCCGACAAGCAGGACGGCACCGACAAGCAGTACTGCAAGATCCACCGCACCAAGGGCCATGACCTCCAGAGCTGCAAGAAAGTTGAGCAGCTTGTCCAGCAGCAAAAAGCTGAATATGAGCGACGCGACAAGGAGAGGGCCCAAGGGGGCGCTGGAGAATCCGGCAAGAAGCGCGCCGGCCGGGGAGGACGCCGCGGCAAGGAGACAGACCTCCCCGCGGCTGCGACAAGGATGAAGATGACGACGATGACGAAGACATGGATGATGTCGAGACCAGTGAGCAGGAGTTCCAGAAAGCCACAGAGGTCTTGTGCATTGACGGCGGTGCTTCTCTGCATACTTCGCACCGCCAACTCAAGCAGTGGGTGCGGGAAGTCAATGCGGCAGAACCACCTGTCGAGTCACGCAAGCTTCTGAAATGGTCCAGCACGCCTATCATCTTTGATATTGAGGACCACCCTGATCGCACAACTGCGGTCGGGTGCTTGCCGATGTTGGTATCACCAACCATCCACAACCTCAAGGTCACTAAGATGCTAGTTGACGGCGGGGCCGGCTTGAACCTGATCTCCTCCGCTGTACTCCAGAAACTCCAGATCCCTGACAGCGAGCTCGAAGAGACCGGCACATTCCAAGGAATCAACCCGGGAAGGAGCAAGCCGAAGGGGAAGGTCACGTTGCCAGTAACATTTGGCAGCGAGTTGAACTTCAGGACTAAGAGGGTCACTTTTGACGTTGCCGATTTTCCATTGCCTTACAATGGGATACTCGGCTGTCCAGCACTCGCCAAGTTCATGGCAGCCTCTCACTATGCATACAACATGCTGAAGATGCCAGGCCCGATAAGCGTCATCTCTGTCCCTGGCGACAAGAATGATGCTCTTATCTGCGCCGACAAGATCTACCGGGAAGCGGCAGCCGCAACAGATCGCAAGTCACTTGCCGTTGAAGCTCCCCGGGGGAAGAGGAAGACCAAGTCCGACAAGATTTCTGATGCCCACTCCGGCAAGCGCACCTCTTCGGAGTGCTGCACTACCGTCGAGGACGCACCATCGAGCTCCACCGGCAAGTGTAAGAAGGCAATGGCAGCTCCGCTAGAGACCAAGAAAGTGTCCGCCAAGGAGGACGGCACTGGTGGTACCTTCACCATCAGTGCCACTCTTGACCCTAAATAGGAAAGCACGCTCATTACTTTCCTGCGGGCGAACGTCGACGTGTTTGCGTGGCAACCGTCTGACATCCCCGGTGTTCCCAGGAAAGTAATTGAGCACCATCTTGCCGTTTGTCCTCATGCGCGGCCCATCAAGCAGAAGGTCAGGAAGCAAGCAGTGGAGCGCCAAGAATTCATCGCAGAAGAGATCAAGAAATTGGAAGCAGCAGGCCTTGTCAGAGGAGTGCTCCATCCTACGTGGTTGGCCAATCCTGTAGTCGTGCGCAAGGCAAACGGGAAAATGGAGGCTTTGTATCGACTTTACCGATGTTAATAAAGCTTGTCCCAAAGACCCATTTCCCTTGCCACGCATTGACCAGATTGTTGACTCCATGGCCGGATGTGACTTGCTTTCATTTCTTGACGCATACTCAGGATACCATCAAATCTTCATGGCAGAAGAAGATGAGGAGAAGACCGCATTCATCACTCCATCTGGCACGTACTGTTTCATACGGATGCCTTTTGGTTTAAAGAATGCTGGTTCAACATTTGCAAGGGTAGTCCATGTCGCTCTTGAGCCACAAATACACAGAAATGTGGAAGCCTACATGGATGACATAGTGGTCAAGAGCAAGGACAGGGCAACTCTGATTCAAGATTTAGACGAGACCTTTGCAAATCTATGCAAGATCAACCTCAAGCTCAACCCCGAGAAGTGTGTGTTCGGAGTCTCCTCTGGCAAGCTTCTTGGGTTCTTCGTGTCTCAGCGGGGAATTGAAGCCAATCCCGACAAGATCAAGGCCATTGAGCAGATCGAAGCACCAAAGCGCGTCAAGGATGTACGAAGACTTGCCGGTTGCGTGGCTGCTCTCAGCAGGTTTATCTCTCGGTCTGCTGAGCGCGCCCTGCCGTTTTTCAAAATTTTGAAAAAGGCAGGTCCAATGAAATGGACTCCGGAAGCGGAGGCTGCGCTGCAGGACTTGAAGAGATACCTGTCCTCCACTCCAACACTTGTCACACCTAAGCCACAAGAGAAGTTGCTGCTGTATATAGCGGCAACCAATCAAGTGGTTAGTGCTGCGTTAGTGGCAGAGAGGGAGGCAGATGACGAGCCAGCAACCCCGGCAGGCGCATCAAGCGACAAGCAGGGGGCTTCCTCGACAAGCTCTGGTGCCGACAAAGATGGGTCTACACAGGTGCGCGAGGAGATGCAGAAGAGAATGGTGCAGCGCCCAGTTTACTTTGTCAGTTCCCTTCTGCAGGGGGCTAGGTCAAGGTACTCTGGTGTGCAGAAATTGCTTTTCGGCCTTCTCATGGCCTCGAGAAAGCTGCGCCATTACTTCCAAGCACATGAGATCACAGTTGTCACTCGCTTTCCGCTGAAGAGGATTCTACAGAATCCAGAAGCAATAGGCAGGATTGTTGAGTGGGCACTGGAACTGTCAAGCTTTGGCCTCAAGTTTGAGAGTACTTCAACTATCCAAAGCAGAGCATTGGCAGAATTCATAGCAGAGTGGATGCCAACACCAGATGAAGAAATTCCAGAAACGAGCATCCCCGTCAAGGAAGCAAGCAAAGAGTGGCTCATGTACTTTGACGGTGCCTTCTCACTGCAAGGCGCCGGCGCTGGCGTGCTGCTTATCGCACCCACCGGAGAACACCTCAAGTACGTAGTCTAGATGCACTTTCCCAAGGAGCAAGCAACAAATAATACTGCAGAGTATGAAGGCTTGCTTGCCGGTCTCAGGATCGCGGCAGACCTTGGGATCAAGAAGCTCATTGTCAGGGGTGACTCGCAGCTTGTCGTCCGCCAAGTGAACAAGAATTATCAGAGTCCGTTGATGGAAGCTTACGTTGACGAAGTGAGAAAGCTAGAAGAACACTTTGACGGCCTACAGATGGAGCATGTCCCAAGAGCTCAGAACGACATTGCCGATGGCCTGTCAAAGTGCGCCGCACTTAAGTTACCTGTGGAACCAGGGATCTCTGTGCTCAAGCTGACTCGACCGTCCGTAACACCATCAACTGGACAGAGCAAGAAGAGGAAGTTGATTTCTGGTGACTATTTTCCGGCAGAGCTTCCCGAAGCCGCCGCCAAGAAGGTCCCCAAGATCGACACCAAGAGTGCTGAGGAGCAGTCTGCTCCGGCAAGCCCTAGGGTTTGTTCTGTTGAAGCAGACGCTCCCGACAAGTTTTGCTCCGACAAGCTTGCCGGGGAACGTCAAGCTTCGGCAGAGCCTCAGGTTCTCGCCGTAGAAGCGGACGTTCCCGCAGTAGCAAATCTGCCTTTAGTCCTTGTTGTCGAGCCGCAAGCTCCAGCATGGGCACAGCAGATTGTCCGTTTCCTTCAGACAGGAGAACTTCGCGAAGAGCAAGAAGAAGCGGAAAGAGTAGCCCGGCAGTCAAGTATGTACCAGTTTGTCGACAACACACTATACAGAAGAAGACTCAACGGTGTGAAATTGAAGTGTATTCACCGGGAAGATGGACAAAAGCTGTTGGCAGAGATACATGGAGGCATATGTGGTCACCACATTGGCGCAAGAGCACTTGCCGGCAAGGCATTCCGGCAAGGTTTCTTTTGGCCGACAGCCCTCTAGGATGCAACTGCACAAGTAACCAAGTGTGAAGCATGCCAGTTCCATTCCAAGCAGATACACCAGGCAGCTCAAGCTCTCCAGACGATCCCTTTATCCTGGCCATTTTCGGTCTGGGGGCTCGATATCCTCGGCCCCTTTCCCGAGAAGATAATGGTATGGACCAGGCGTCGTTCAAGAAAGTTTCGCCTTTCTGGGAAGCAAACAACAGAAAAGATAAGTTGCCAAAGTTTGACCAATCAGATTTTTTTAAAATTTTTAAGTTATTTTCCTTGAACGACCTTGCTTTGTATGGAAAACATGTGCGCGGAGTAACCAACTCGTAGCTAGTTGCGCCCTTACTTTGTTTCGAGTCCGCTCAACAACTTAAGTGAGCTGCGACTAGTTGCGACAAGGTTTCTTGTCGGTAGCGGCACCACTAGCAGGCTGCTGACGTCCCGCACTCAGCGCTCGCGGCCAAGGTGCCTGCGCCGGCAAGTTTCCTAAAAGCGTAGGGCAAAAACATACAAAGGAAGGAATCAAGTAAAGGATATAACATTGCAATCATTACCCGAAATAGAGTTATATTACAAGATAGCTTGTCGCGGCTCTAACAGATTGTTCTCATAACATGACCAGCAGCGACAAGAAAAGAAGAAAATGGGCGGCCTAGTCTACGCGATCGCCCTCAACCCTCTTGATCCCGGTCACCTTGTCCACAATGGGTGCGACAAGGGCCTTGAGCGCCTCCAGATCAGCATCCGGCGGCAAGGTCCTGAGGACGTTGGTGAGGTTGAGGCCCGGGTTGCGGAAGGCCACCTTCACCAACACCTTCTGAAGAGCTCCCGCGCAGATCTTGCGCGACTCGTCAGCCAGCTGCTTTGGGATCCTCTCCTGGAGTCGCCGGAGGGCCGTCGCCACGCCTTTGAAGAACGAGGTGAGCTTGGCGCTGGGTTGGAGGTTCTCGTTGGAGGGATACCCGAGATCCTCCATCCCCAGCTGCGCCAGCTCCCTGTCAATATCTGCGGAAACATCCACGAGACCCTCCGTCCAGTGCTCCACATTCTCCCGGAAAGCATTCTGGGCGGCAGCAGCACTCGCCAGCAGCGCCTTGCCGGCCTTGACCTCCTCCTTCAAGGCCGTCTCCTGCTCCTTGGCGTCGTCCAGCGTCTTGGTCAAAGTGGTCAGCTTCAACTCAAGATCCGCGTTGGAGTCCTTGGCGGCGCTAAGCTCCTGGCCCTTCTCGGCGAGACGGGCTTGCAGCTCCGAGTAGCTGTGGGCGTCCTTCTCCCGCTCACACTTGAGCGCGACAAGCTCTTTACCGCTCGCCTTGAGATCGGCCTCCAGCTGCGCCACCTTCGTCTCCAGCTCCTTCTTGGCGGCCTCGGCAGCTGCGGCAGCATCCTCTGCTTGCTTGAGGGCTCTGCCAAATGTTCACTCGCGCGCGGCAAGCTCCTCCTCGTGGCTGTCAAGATTGACCTTCCGCTGCACCAGCTCGCCCTCCTGCGCAGACAGCTTTTTAGCAGCAAGCCGCTGTTGCTCTTCGGCTTCAGCCTTCTCGAGGAGGAAGGCCTTCTGCTCCTCGGAAAGTTGCGCCCGCTCCACTGCCAGGGACCGGAGAGCTTCCTGGTTGTGACCCCGGAGCTCCTCTGCGCGCTTCTCGATGTCCGCTCCCGCCTTCGCAACAAGCGCCTCGCGGGATTCCAGCTTGGCTTGCCAGGCGCGGTAGAGCGACACCAGCTTCCGCAGCAGCCGCTCCTCCTCAGGCTCGCTGCCGCTGCTGCTCGGCGCGTCAACCAGCGCCAGCCCAGCGGAGGCGAGAACCTCTCCGTCAAAGCTCTCTCCTTCAACCGGTGCCCTGGAGCTTGACGCCCAGGGGAGGTTGATGAAGATGACGTCGCCGGCCTTCCAGTAGACGCCTGGCTGGGGCTCTTCAGAGCCTGACGCAGCGGCAGCGGCGGAGGGATCGGTGGTCGGCGTAGCGCCTGGCGCTCCTGCGGCCTCAGGGCCGTCAGTGCGATCACCAGATCCCCCGCCTGCTTCTGCGGCGGCAGCATTGGCGGCCTCTACGCCGGCGGGATCGTCAGCGCCGGCTGCTTCCTCGGTGGCAGCGGCGTCGTCGGCGGCAACCTCGGTCTCCATCGGCTCGGCAGCAGATGGATCTGACGGCCGGAAAGGGAAGAAGAGTCAAGCAAATATCCAAAAAAGAAGATCAAAAGAAGAAGAACCCAAGGAAGTTCTGAAGCGAGAAGATTACCTGTGCCAGGTTCTGCAGTCGTGGTCTCCGCCGCCGGGGGGCCGCTGGTGCTGTCCCTTGCCGGAGAACCCACCCTTGCCGGAGACTTCTCCCTTGACGGAGAGCTCTCCCTTGCCGGGGACCTCTCCCTTGCCGGAGGACTCTCCCTTGGCGTTTCAGGGGCGGCCTCCGGGCGCTCCTGGTGGGGCTGCTCTGCTCCTGCACAAACCAACAATCAGATATCAGCAAAGCAAGAATCTCCATGCGCGCCCAACAGCGGAAAGCAAGCCATATACTTACGCTGGGGGCTGCTCTTGAGATCAGTTGCCGGGTCCGGCAAGGTTGTCTCGGACGCATCCCCTGCTGTCGCGGTGGGTTCGTCCTCGATGATAATCACCGGGGCCTGTTGGTGTACTAAAGTAGGGGTACCTTAGTATCCCGAACTTGTGCACGGGCAGTCGTAGCGTTCCGCGGCAAGGCTTGCCGGGCGACCGCCAAGATCCTCCGTGGTTCCTTTGGAGCCATTCAAGAACAAAGTATCCAAGACCCCGACAAGAGGAGCTTGCCGAGAAGAAGACAAGACCCCGGCAAGAGGAGCTTGTCGGGAAGGCCAACGAAGGCCCGGTGAGCGACAAGCTCCCGGATGCGACAAGACAACGACCGCGGCAAGGCACTTGCCGCGGCAAACCTCCACTCTGTACCTGCGCTCCAGCACATCCACCAACGTGTCGCTCTGGACCCTTCCAGGCGTACGTGGCGGAAGGCTGTGCAGCCAGAGGTACATGGTGGCAAGCGTCGCTGACAAGGTCGCCATCGTGGCAAGCAGTGGCGTCCCTGGCGGTCCCTTTCTGCACCGTCTAGGCGACGCAGACAGGCATTTAATGCCTTTGTCCCCTGCCGTCAGGGTTAGGTATGATACAACTATAGTAGGCGGTGGTGCCAACCGCCATGCCTTTTCCATTTTTACCCTGATCTATGTTGCCACCTGTCGGTGACCCCTTTAACATATAAAAGGAGGCCATGCGCAACGTAGAAGGGGGGACGATCATTCTCACGCTCGGTCTGGCTAGCTGCTGGTGTGTACTGTAGCAATCAGCGCTCCCGAGCAAGAAATCAATACAACCACAAAGCAGGAGTAGGGTTTTACGCATCCGTGCGGCCCGAACCTGGGTAAACCGATCGTGTTGCTCGTGCGCTTCGCCTCAATCTGCTCTTCGTGCTCTCTCCGCCCCTGCCGAACCGAAAGGGGCCCGGTCCGCCATGGTCCCATAGGTGTCCGTGGGATCAGCACCCCCGACATCTTGGCGCGCCAGGTAGGGGTGCGTCAAGATTGTGTGAACCTGATCCGGCGTCCGCACGAGCCAGATCTTCATCATCTTCATTGACATGCCGCCAAAGAAGAAGGCTTCGGAGGTGGCTGCTCCGTCCGCGCCGAGCCCACCATCGCCGGAGCAAACGGCTGGTGGGGTAGACGCTGGCGGAGGAACGGTGCAGCCAGGTCCAAGGACAAGACCGCGCTGCACATTGGCGGCGCAGTCGGCTCCCACAACGACCGGGCGCACTCCAAGACCTCGACGTCCGTACACGCACCGCGCCCGTCCCAGGAGGCGCGGGACCAGCAGCGTCATGGCACCCACAGTGCCATACGTTTGCTGGATCAAGATCGAGCTGGTGGATCTCGGAGCGCTCAAGACCAGCATGCGCGCCAACGTGCTGGCGCGAGCGGGGCACGGTCGCCTGGACGAGATACTGCTCCTTCTAACATGGTTAGAAGTCCGAGCATATCTCGCTCCTCGCACCGTTCACCGCCGCCGCCCGCCACTCCAGCAGAAGCTTTGGCACGAGCCCAATTGCTCCTTGACTACCCTCCAGCGGCAGACAAGATCGACGACTGGAGGGCCACCATTCAGAGCCTCATCGGCTTCGCCAACGGCGACAATCCACGGCAGCCGAGTACTTCGCTGCCGCGGCAAGTCAGCCAGGCGCGAGCCGGTGGCGACAAGACCGGCGAGGGTGCAACCACTGTGCACTATCCGCCCCGAAGGCCAAGATCGCCGACTCGCCGGATCCACCACGACAGCGACTCCACCGCCTCGTCGGATCCATGAGCTCGTCGCGATCAGCACCAAGTTCTTCACGAACGACAGCAAGAAGACAGTCGTACTCGCATCGAGCGCCGAAGAGAAGCGCGACGTCAATCAGACCTGCGCGCTGGGCCTTCTGTCGATATGCATGCGCCAGGGGAACCAGGCGACTTGCCGTACGCGGTAGGTTGCCCTGCGTTTACCCGTGAGCTGCGGCAAGTCCAGTGGCCCAGCCAGAAGAATTTCAAGCCAGATGTACCGGAGAAGTACGACGGCAAGACGCACCCGTCGGAGTTCCTCAGCATCTACACCTTTGCGGTGCAAGCTGCCGGGGGGCGAGACGACAAGGTCCTTGCCAACTACTTCCCGCTGGTGCTTAAGCCTGACGTCAGGTCCTGGCTCATGCACTTGCCGGACAACTCCATATCCTCTTGGGCAGACCTATGCCATCAGTTTGTCGGCGCCTTTACAGGCGTCCACAAACCTCATGGCCAAGAGAGTGACCTTCACCTACTCGCCCAGAAGGAAGGAGAACCCCTGCGCAAGTATATTCAGAGATTCAGCCGTGTACAGCGCACCATCCCAGATATCCGCCCTGCCGCGGTCATCAGCGTGTTCCATCAGAACGTGCGTAACCGCAGGATGCGGGAGGAGATGGCGGTGAGCAGGATCAGAGACGTCAGTGAGCTATATGCCCTGGCCGACAAGTGTGCACGTGCTGAAGAAGGGAGGAAACTCCCCGGAGAGAATACTAGAGCAGGAGGATCTGACAGCGAGGATGCTGCCCCGGCAAAGAAAAACTAGCGGTGCAACAACAGGAAGAAGAAAAACAAAGAGGTGCTAGTCGTCGAGCAGTCCGGCAACGAAGGTGGCGCCAACAAAGCCAAAGTTGGTAGCTCCGGCAAGGAGGTTGCCGCGTGCACCAACTGCCAGGCTGTGGCGGTCGCCGACAAGCAGGACGGCACCGACAAGCAGTACTGTAAGATCCATCGCACCAAGGGCCATGACCTCCAGAGCTGCAAGAAGGTCGAGCAGCTTGTCCAGCAGCAAAAAGCTGAGTACGAGCGGCGCGACAAGGAGAGAGCCCAAGGAGGCGCTAGAGAAGCCAGTAAGAAACGCGCCGGCCGGGGAGGACGCCGCGGCAAGGCCAAGCAGCGGCAAGGAGACAGACCTCCCCGCGGCCGCGACAAGGATGAAGACGACGATGACGACGAAGACATGGATGATGTCGAGACTTGTGAGCAGGAGTTTCAGAAAGCCACAGAGGTCTTGTGCGTTGACGGCGGTGCTTCCCTGCATACTTCACACCGCCAGCTCAAGCAGTGGGCGCGGGAAGTCAATGCAGCAGAACCACCTATTGAATCGCGCAAGCTTCTGAAATGGTCCAGCACGCCTATCATCTTTGATATTGAGGACCACCCTGATCGTACAACTGCGGTCGGGTGCTTGCCGCTGTTGGTTTCACCAACTATACGCAACCTCAAGGTCACTAAGATGCTAGTTGACGGCGGGGCCGGCTTGAACCTGATCTCCTCCGCTGTACTCCAGAAACTCCAGATCCCTGACAGCGAGCTCGAAGAGACCGGCACATTCCAAGGAATCAATCCGGGAAGGAGCAAGCCGAAAGGGAAGGTCACGTTGCCGGTAACATTTGGCAGCGAGATGAACTTCAGGACTGAGAGGGTCATTTTTGACGTTGCCGATTTTCCATTGCCTTACAATGGGATACTTGGCCGTCCAGCACTCGCCAAGTTCATGGCAGCCTCTCACTACGCATACAACATGCTCAAGATGCTAGGCCCGATAAGCGTCATCTCTGTCCCTGGCGACAAGAAAGATGCCCTTATCTGCGCCGACAAGATCTACCGGGAAGCAGCAGCCGCAACAGATCGCAAGACACTTGCCGCTGAAGCTCCCGAGGGGAAGAGGAAGACCAAGACCGGCAAGAGCTCTGATGCCCACTCCGGCAAGCGCACCTCTTCGGAGTGCTGCACTACCGTCGAGGACGCACCATGGCCTCTTGAGCCGCAGATGCACAGAAATGTGGAAGCCTACATGGATGACATAGTGGTCAAGAGCAAGGACAGGGCAACTCTAATTCAAGATTTAGACGAGACCTTTGCAAATCTGCACAAGATCAACCTCAAGCTCAACCCCGAGAAGTGTGTGTTTGGAGTTCCCTCCGGCAAGCTTCTCGGGTTTTTTGTGTCTCAGTGAGGAATTGAAGCCAATCCCGACAAGATCAAGGCCATTGAGCAGATCGAAGCACCAAAGCGCGTCAAGGATGTACGAAAACTTGCCGGTTGCGTGGCTGCTCTCAGCAGGTTTATTTCTCGGGCTGCTGAGCGCGCCCTGCCGTTTTTCAAAATTTTGAAAAAGGCAGGTCCAATGAGATGGACTTCAGAAGCAGAGGCTGCGCTGCAGGACTTGAAGGGATACCTATCCTCCACTCCAACACTTGTCGCACCTAAGCCGCAAGAGAAGTTGCTGCTGTACATAGCGGCAACCAATCAAGTGGTTAGTGCTGCGTTAGTGGCGGAGAGGGAGGCAGATGACGAGCCAGCAACCGCGGCAAGCGCATCCAGCGACAAGCAGGGGGCTTCCCCGACAAGCTCTGGTCCCGACAAGGATGGATCTGCGCAGGTGCGCGAAGAGATGCAGAAAAGAATGGTGCAGCGCCCAGTTTACTTTGTCAGTTCCCTTCTGCAGGGGGCTAGGTCAAGGTACTCTGGTGTGCAAAAGTTGCTTTTCGGCCTTCTCATGGCCTCGAGAAAGCTGCGCCATTACTTCCAAGCACATGAGATCACAGTTGTCACTCGCTTTCCGCTGAAGAGGATACTGCAAAATCCAGAAGCGACAGGCAGGATTGTCGAGTGGGCACTGGAACTATCAAGCTTTGGCCTCAAGTTTGAGAGTACTTCAACTATCCAAAGCAGAGCATTGGCAGAATTCATAGCGGAGTGGACGCCAACACCAGATGAAGAAATTCCAGAGACGAGCATCCCCGTCAAGGAGGCAAGCAAAGAGTGGCTCATGTACTTTGACGGTGCCTTCTCGCTGCAAGGCGCCGGTGCTGGCGTGCTGCTTGTCGCACCCACCGGAGAGCACCTCAAGTACGTAGTCCAGATGCACTTTCCCAAGGAGCAAGCGACAAACAATACTGCAGAGTATGAAGGCTTGCTTGCCTGTCTCAGGATCGCGGCAGACCTTGGGATCAAGAAGCTCATTATCAGGGGTGACTCGTAGCTTGTCGTCCGCCAAGTGAACAAGAATTATCAGAGTCCATTGATAGAGGCCTACGTTGACGAAGTGAGAAAGCTAGAAGAGCACTTTGACGGCCTGCAGATGGAACATGTTTCAAGAGCTCAGAACGACATTGCCGATGGCCTATCAAAGTGCGCTGCACTTAAGTTACCTGTGGAACCAGGGATCTTTGCGCTCAAGCTGACTCAACCGTCCATAACATCGTCAACTGGACAGAGCAAGAAGAGGAAGTTGATTTCCGGCGAATATTTTCCGGCAGAGCTTCCCGAAGCCGCCGCCAAGAAGGTCCCCAAGATCAACACCAAGAGTGCTGAGGAGCAGTCTGCTCCGGCAAGCCCTAGGGTTTGTTCCGTTGAAGCAGACGCTCCCGAAAAGTTTTGCTCCGGCAAGCTTGCCGGGGAACGTCAAGCTCTGGCAGAGCCGCAGGTTCTCGCCGTAGAAGCGGACGTTCCCGCAGCAACGGATATGCCTTTAGTCCTTGTTGTCGAGCCACAAGCTCCAACATGGGCACAACAGATTGTACGTTTCCTTCAGACAGGAGAACTTCCCGAAGAGCAAGAAGAAGCGGAAAGAGTAGCCCGGCAGTCTAGTATGTACCAGTTTGTCGATAACACACTGTGCAGAAGAAGACTCAACGGTGTGAAATTGAAGTGTATTCCCCGGGAAGATGGACAAAAGCTGTTGGCAGAGATACATGGAGGCATATGTGGTCACCACATTGGCGCAAGAGCACTTGCCGGCAAAGCATTCCGGCAAGGCTTCTTCTGGCCGACAGCCCTCCAGGATGCAACTGCACAAGTAACCAAGTGTGAAGCGTGCCAGTTCCATTCCAAGCAGATACACCAGCCAGCTCAAGCTCTCCAAACGATCCCTTTATCCTGGCCATTTTCGGTCTGGGGGCTCGACATCCTCGGCCCCTTTCCCCGAGCAGTCGGGGGCTTTGAGTACTTGTACGTTGCAATCGACAAGTTCACAAAGTGGCCGGAAGTGGAACCAGTGAGGAAGGTGATAGCACAGTCAGCAGTCAAGTTCTTCAGGTCGATTGTTTGCCATTTTGGGATCCCTAACAGGATGATTACCGACAACGGTACGCAATTTACGAGCCGCACCTTCATGCAGTACGTCGAAGATCTTGGCGCCAAGGTCTGCTTCGCTTCTGTTGCTCACCCGAGAAGCAACGGTTAAGCGGAGAGGGAAAATGCTGAAGTGCTGCGCGGGCTCAAGACCAGAACTTTCGACAGGCTGCACAAGTGCGGAAGAAACTGGATCGAGGAGCTGCCGGTGGTTCTTTGGTCTATCAGAACAACGCCAAATCGAGCCACTGGCCAGACACCTTTCGCTCTAGTCTATGGAGCAGAGCCAGTTCTCCCCACGGAACTCGTATACGGGTCGCCTCGAGTGCTCGCTTATGATGAGCTCGAGCAAGAGCAGCTGCGACAAGACGACGCGCTGCTCCTTGAGGAAGACCGTCTTCAGGCTGCTGTGCGAGCTGCTCGCTACCAGCAAGCTTTGCGCCGCTACCATAGCCGCAAAGTTAATGCCAGAAGTCTGGAGGAAGGCGACCTTGTTCTTCGGTGCGTTCAGTCCGCCAAGAATTCCAACAAGTTGACGCCGAAGTGGGAAGGCCCTTACCGGGTGAAACGAGTCACTAGGCCTGGCGCTGTCCGCCTGGAGACCGAAGATGGCATCCCAGTGAGCAACTCCTGGAATATTGAGCATCTTCACAAGTTTTACCCGTAGGGCGCGGTTGCCGAAACCCGTTCCGGCAACCACCTTTTGTACAAGTCTTGCCGCTGTTGCATGTAATCCTTTGTACAAAGCCGGGCGCAGTCCCCGTGCATAAATATCTTGTGCTCCGCACACCTTGTCGATTTCATGCTTTTTATTATTTGCATATGTTATCTGACATTTTGTGCAGCACTTACCCCCGGTAAGCAACAACGAGCCACAGGGCTCCATAACTTTATTTTCTCCTCTCTCTTTTCTCTCAAGGAAAGGAAGGGTCCCTTGCCCACAAGTTTGCCGGGGGGGGGGGGGGAGGAGAAGATATGGTGTGGACCAGGCATCGTTCAAGAAAGTTTCACCTTGCCGGGAAGCAAGTAACAGAAAAGATAAGTTGCCAAAGTTTGTGCAATCAGATTTCCTTTAAATTTTTAAGTTATTTTCCTTGAACGACCGTGCTTTGTATGGAAAACCTGTGCGCGGAGGAACCAACTCGTAGCTAGTTGCGCCCTTACTGTTGTTTCGAGTCCGCTCAACAACTTAAGCGAGCTGCGACTGGCTGCGACAAGGTTTCTTGTCGGCAGCGGCACCACCAGCAGGCTGTTGACGTTCCGCACTCAGCGCTCGCGGCAAAGGTACCTGCGCCGGCAAGTTCACTACGGGAAATAGCTAATTTGCCGTCTGGGACGTCTTTGTCGTCTGCTTTTTGTCAGGCAAGACGGCAAAGAAAGGGTTTGCCGTCATCAGAAGACGACAAAGAAAAACTAACGGCAAAATAAACTCTGCCGTCTGCAAAAGAAAACACAAACGGCAAAGAGCTCATTTTGCCGTCTCGCAAAAATACACAGACAACAAAGATTCTTTGCCGTCTATGTTTGTTTTGGCAGACGGCAAAGTGAGCTCTTTGCCGTATGTATTTGATCTGCAGACAGCAAAGAGAAAGCACATCACGCGGATAGATCACCTGGATCGATGACATGGCAACATCCTAGACGCACATCCCACCAGCCATCGGACGCCGACGCACGCCCCCACCCACCCACTGACCCACGATGCACGCGCCCCCATGAACCTACCGCCCCACCCATGACTCCCTTCTCACCATAACTCCCTTATCCCCACGAACCCCCCCTACGCATCTCTCTCTCTCACGAACTGCTGCTCGTGCTTTCGATCTAGACCACCACAGCGCCGGTGCCTGGACCTCGCTCCAGCCATCTGGCCGCCAGTTCGCCCCGGCCTCCTCCCGCTTTGGCCCTAGCGCCGCCGCAGGCCTCCTCGCCACGGGCCCCCGCGCGCAGTCGTCTGCGCCCCGGCGCCGCCCGCTCTCTTCGCCCCCTTTGCCTCGCGCGACGGCCTCCTCGCCACGGATTCCTCGCGCGCCGGTGTCTGCGCCCCGTCGCCCCGACGTCTACGCCCAGCGGCCAGCCTCTGCGCCCGTGGCCCCTTTGCCCATGGCGCCGTCGAGCCCGGCCCCGTCCCCTTCGCCCCGGCAGGCCTCCGTCGTCCCCGCCCCGCCCCCGTTGCATTCGCTCCCGTAGGCCTCTGCTGGCCCCTGCCCCGTCCATCGTCGACCCTGGCACATCGCCCTCAACAGCCCCGGCCTTGTTCCCCGTCGGCCCCGCTTGCGGTGCATCGTGCCGCAACGGCCTGCACGCTCCGTTCCACGCCGGTCACCGTCATACCGCGCCAGCCAACGTCTGTAGTCTGTTTTTTTTGTTTGGCACCCTTTGTAATCCCTCTGTAATCTGATTTTTTTGTTTGACACCCTTTGTAATCCCTCTGTAATGAAACTTGTATGATGCATACATAAGATGATTGTCAGACTAAGATGGTTGTCAGACTACCATAGCGCGGCACAAACGAATGGATATCAGAAGAAAGAAAAATGCGATGATTTTGTCTACACCTCTGACCATTTGGGGTCTCTAATTGGTCTGTTGGTTTAGTTTTTTTATAAATAAAATAAGGTTCTTTGCCGTCTGTGATGTTTCTGGATGACGGCAAAGATGCATTTTTGGCTGACAGCAAAGGCACATTTCTGTGCCGTCTGTTCTTATCCAGCTTGACGGCAAAGATGGTTTGGCTGACGGCAAAGACTTTGCCGTCTGTCCTACTAAAAGCTAACGGCAAAGCAGCCTTTGCCGCCATCCTCTTTGCCGTCAGCCGGTTGATGGCAAACTCTTTGCCGTCTGTATTTCTCCCTTTGCCGTCTGTACTCGCCAGACGGCAAACTAGCTGATTCCTGTAGTGGTTCCCTAAAAGCCTAGGGTAAAAACATACAAAGGAAGGAATCAAGTAAAGGAAATAACATTGCAATCATTGCACAGGATAAAGTTATATTACAGAATAGCTTGTCGCGGCTCTAATAAATTGTTCTCATGACATGACCAGAAGCGGCAAGAAAAGAAGAAAATGGGTGGCCTAGTCTACGCGATCGCCCTCGACCCTCTTGATCCCACTCACCCTGTCCACAATGGGTGCGACAAGGGTCTTGAGCGCCTCCAGATCAGCATCCGGCGGCAAGGACCTGAGGACGTTGGTGAGGTTGAGGCCCGAATTGCGGAATGCCACCTTCATCAACACCTTCTGAAGAGCTCCCACGCAGATCTTGCGCGACTCGTCGGCAAGCTGCTTCGGGATCCCTTCCCGGAGTCGCCGGAGTGCCGTCGCCACGCCCTTGAAGAATGAAGTGAGCTTGGCGCTGAGTTGGAGGTTCTTGTCGGAGGAATACCCGAGATCCTCCATTCCCAGCTGCGCCAGCTCCTTGTCGGTGTTGGCGGCAACATCCACGAGCCCCTCCGTCCAGTGCTCCACATTCTCCCGGAATGTGCTCTCGGCGGCAGCGGCGCTCGCCAGCAACGTCTTGCCGGCCTTGACTTCCTCCTTCAGGGCCGTCTCCTGCTCCTTGGCGCTGTCCAGCGTCTTGGTCAAAGCGATCAGCTTCAACTCAAGATCTGCATTAGAGTCCTTGGCGGCGTCAAGCTCCTTGCCCTTCTCGGCGAGGCAGGTCTGCAGCTCCGAGTAGCTGTTGGCGTCCTTCTCCCGCTCAAGCTTGAGCGCGGCAAGCTCGTCACCGCCCGCCTTGAGATCGCCCTCCAGCTGCGCCACCTTCGTCTCCAGCTCTTTCTTGGCGGCCTCGGCAGCTGCGGCAGCGTCTTCGGCTTGTTTGAGAGCTCCGCCAACCGTTCGCTCGCGCGCGGCAAGCTCCTCCTCGTGGCTGTCGAGATCAACTTTCCGCTGCACCAGCTCGCCCTCCTACACGGACAGCTTCTCAGCGGCAAGCCTTTGTTGCTCTTCGACTTCTGCCTTCTCGAGGAGGAAGGCCCTCTACTCCTCGGCAAGCTGCTCCCGCTCCACTGCCAAAGACCGGAGAGCTTCTTGATTTTGACCCCGGAGCTCTTCCGCGCGCTTCTCGATGTCGACTCCTGCCTTGGCGACAAGCGCTTCGCGAGATTCAAGCTTGGCTTGCCGGGCGCGGTAGAGTGACACCAGCTTCCACAACAGCCGCTCCTCCTCAGGCTCGCCATTGCTACTGCTTGGCGCGTCCACCAGCGCCAGCCCGGCGGAAGCAAGCACTTCTACGTCGAAACTCTCTCCCTCGACCGGTGCCCTAGAGCTTGACGCCCAGGGGAGGTTGATGAAGATGTCGTCGCCGGCCTTCAAGTAGACGCCAGGCTGGGGCTCCTCGGAGCCTGGCGCGGCGGCAGCGGCGGAGGGGTCGGCGGTCGGTGCAGCGCCTGGCGCTCCTGCGGCCTCCGGGTCGTCAGTATGATCGCCAGACTCCCCACCTGCTTCTGTGGCGGCAGCCCTGGCGGCCTCTTCGCCGGCAGGCTCGTCAGCGCCGGCTGCGTCCTCGGCGGCAGCAGCGTCTTCGGCGGCAACCTTGGTCTCCATCGGCTCCGGAGCAGATGGATCTGACAGCCGGAAAAGGGGAGAAGATTCAAGCAAATATCCAAGAAAGAAGAACCCAAAGGAAGTTTTGAAGCAAGGACAGTACCTATGCCAGGTTCTGCAGTTGTGGTCTCCGTCACCGGGGGGCCACTGGTGCTGTCCCTTGCCGGAGACCCCTCCCTTGCCGGAGACGTCTCCCTTGCCGGAGAACTCTCCCTTGCCGGGGACCTCTCCCTTGCCGGAGGACTCTCCCTTGGCACCTCGGGGGCGGCCTCCGGGCTCTCCTGGTGGGGCTGCTCTGCTCCTGCACAAGTCAACAAACACATATCAGCAAAGCAAGAATCTTCGTGCATGCCCAATAGCGGAAAGCAAGCCAGATACTTACGCTGGGGGCTGCTCTGGAGAACAGTTGCCGGGTCCGGCAAGGTTGTCTTGGGCGCATCCCCTGCTGACGCGGCGGGTTCGTCCTCGATGACGATCACCGGGGCCTTGGCTCTCTTCGCCGCTCTTTGGGCCAGAGTCCTAAGAAGGAATGGGTTCAGATTGAAGCAAATGAGATGCAAGACAAAAACAGCAAGAATTGAAGAACTGCAAGTATAACAAGTGAATCTTACTCTTCTTCTTCTTCCTCGTCGGAGCTGAACGCGGAGAAGTCGAAATCCGGCTCACGCCCGGCGCGGGAAGGCGGAGGAGTAGGATCCCTTGGCCGCTTGGCGGGTGTAGAAGCGGTGGTCCGAGAAGACCCCGCTCCAGTTGCCGCAGCAGCGTGAGGCGCTCCCGCGGCAACAGTGCTTGCCGCGGTGGAGCGTGTCGCGCGGCGCGGCGACTGTCGACTCGCCTGCCGCCTCGCCACGTCCCCGACCTTGCGAAGACGCCTTCTTGATGGAGATGGAGGCTCAGCTTGCGGCGAGCTGTCTGAAGATTAGGAAGAGGAGGAGTTGATCTCCAACGAGCCGCTTGTATCCTCGGCGGGCTCGCTCGGCTCGGCGTCACGCCCGGCAAGCTCTTTCTTGCCGGCAGTCTCCCCTTGCCCAGCAAGATCTTTCTTGCCGGCAGGCTCCTCTTGCCGGGCAAGCTCTTTCTTGCCGGCAATTTCCTCTCGCTCGGCACGGTTTGCCGCCTCTGCTGCCTCTGCCTCCTCCAAGGTGAATCCGAACTCGCCTGCTGCTGCGGCTGCCGCCGCCTCTTCCAACCTGGTGGCGATGCGCTTCAACTCCGCTTCGGTGGTGTCGCGAGTGAGGCCATCCTTCTCGTCGGGGCGGATCGGCACTTCTACCAAGTTGTCGAAGAACTGCTGCACGACGTCATCTGCAGGCTCTTGCCAAGTTCGCACAAGTCCATGCGAGTCGCACAGCGGCATCATTGCCCTGATGCGGTCGAGCGCAGAGTTGTTGCACAACGGGACGACGCCCTGCGGCAACCTAAAAACTTCGGGATGATCTGGATCATACTTGAACAGCTCCTGAAGGATCGCATTCAGCTCCAAAACGGTGAAGTTGTAGTTGAGGCCCGGGCGCAGCCTGATGATATCCGCCGCATTCATGAACTCCCAGGCAGGCCTCCTCCGTTCCTGCAGGGGGGCGATGCGGCGGCGAAGGAAGTCTGCGCCAACGGCGCCTACAGTGAGTCCGACAAGCCTGAGGCGTTGGATCCTGGTGACGGCAATCCTCAACCTGCTGTCTTCCGGGGCCACGTCGCTCCAGTCGCTGCCGCGTACTGCTGCTGTTTGGCGCCGGGCGGTAAATGGCTACGGGTTATCCTCGACAATCCAGCACCAGTCTGCTCTCCACTCCTCCCACTTGCCGCGGAACTCGCCCTCCAGATAAGAGTCCTTCTTGCCGGTCCTTGAGACCCAGGCGATTCCGCCGGATAAGGGCTCTCCTCTCTCTACCCGGGGTATAAAGAAGTGGCAGAAAAGAGCTACGTTTGGGTGGACTCCGACAAAGTTTTTGCAAAGGTGTGCGAAAACTGCCATGGTCAGGACGGCATTGGGGGTGAAATCAAGGAGGCAGAGGCCGTAGGTGTTCATAATGTCACAAAAGAATTCGGAGAAAGGCGGGCAGAGCCCACAGTAGAAGAATACGGCGAAAAAGGGATATCCGTTCGGAGCCATCTTATGAGCTGTGGCTGGGAGTACCTTGGTGCTCGGATGCGCTCGCGTCTCCGTCGACGAGAAGAGGTAGTAGTACTCCCTCAGCTCCTTTGCAGCAAGCTTGGGGGGGAAGATGGCTCGCTCGTTCCGCAGCGCCGCAAGCCGCTGCTCCTCGGTCGACTTCACGGCTTTTCCCTTGTCGGCTTTCGGAGCCATGGCGGAAGTGGTGGAGGAGGTCGACGGCGTTGGTGGTGCCGGTGGCGGTGGGGGACAAGGCGCTGCTCTCTTTGCTTTGGGAAGACGGAGGCGGGGCGGAGGCTTCTGAGATTGGAGTGGAAAGGGGATGAGTGGGTGCACTACCCCTGCTTCCCCTTGCTCATAAAGGGGGAGTGGGCGGACGTTCCGCCTTTCCTAATAAAGAAACCGCCCACAATCTCTCCCACGATGCCGCGTTCAACGCGTGCCGTGCGGGGAGGGCGCGGTGGATGCGGAGTGAGATACGGTGTAACCTAGGCCGCGCGTGCCCGTGCCCTGTTTTGGGCCTGGCCCAACAGCGCTCGGCACCGTGTATGGCCCAGGCCCGGGGGCTCCTGTCGGTGTACTAAAGTAGGGGTACCTTAGTATCCCGAACTTGTGCACGGGCAGTCGCAGTGTTCCGCGGCAAGGATTGCCGGGCGACCGCCAAGATCCTCCGTGGTTCCTTTGGAGCCATTCAAGAACAAAGCATCCAAGACCCCGACAAGAGGAGCTTGCCAGGAAGGAGACAAGACCCGGCAAGAGGAGCTTGCCGGGAAGGCCAACCAAGGCCCGGTGAGCGACAAGCTCCCGGATGCGACAAGACAACGACCGCGGCAAGGCACTTGCCGCGGCAAACCTCCACTCTGTACCTGCACTCCAGCACATCCAGCAACGTGTCGCTCTGCACCCTTCCAGGCGTACGTGGCGGAAGGCCGTGCAGCCAGAGGTACACGTTGGCAAGCGGCGCTGACAAGGTCGCCATCGTGGCAAGCAGTGGCGTCCTTGGCGGTCCCTTTCTGCACCGTCTAGGCGACGCAGGCAGGCATTTAATGCCTTTGTCCCCTGCCGTCAGGGTTAGGTATGATACAACTGTAGTAGGCGGTGGTGCCAACTGCCACGCCTTTTCCATTTTTACCCTCATCTATGTTGCCACCTGTCGGTGACCCCTTTAACATATAAAAGGAGGCCCATGCGCAACGTAGAAGGGGGGACGATCATTCTCACGCTCGGTCTGGCTAGCTGCTGGTGTGTACTGTAGCAATCAGCGCTCCCGAGCAAGAAATCAATACAACCACAAAGCAGGAGTAGGGTTTTACGCATCCGTGCGGCCCGAACCTGGGTAAACCGATCGTGTTGCTCGTGCGCTTCGCCTCGATCTGCTCTTCGTGCTCTCTCCGCCCCCTGCCGAACCGAAAGGGGCCCGGTCCGCCGTGGTCCCATAGGTGTCCGTGGGATCAGCACCCCCGACAGGGCCTTGGCTCTCTTCGCTGCTCTCTGGGCCAGAGTCCTAAGAAGGAATAAGTTCAGAGTAAAGCAAATGAGATACAAGACAAAATAGCAAGGATTGAAGAACTACAAGTACAACAAGAGAATCTTACTCTTCTTCTTCTTCCTCGTCGGAGCTGAACACGGAGAAGTCGAAGTCCGGCTCACGACCGGCGCGAGAAGGCGGAGGAGTAGGTTCCCTTGGCCGCTTAGCGGGAACTGTGGTGGTGGTCTGACACGACCCCGCTCCGGCTGCCGCCGCGGCATGAGAAGCGGCAGGAGTAGAAGCGGTGGTCCAGGTGGACCCCGCTCCAGTTGCCGCCGCAGTGTGAGGTGCTCCCGCGGCAACAGTGCTTGCCGCGGTGGAGCGTATCGCGCGGCGCGGCGACTGTCGACTCGCCCGCTGCCCCGCTACTTCCCCGGCCTTGCGGAGATGCCTTCTTGGTGGAGCTGGGGGCTCTGCTTGAGGCGAGCTGTCTGATGATGAGGAGGAGGAGGAGTTGATCTCCAACGAGCCGCTCCTATCCTTGGCGGGCTCGCTCGGCTCGGCGTCACGCCCGGCAAACTCTTTCTTGCCGGCGAGCTCCTTCTTGCCGGCAAGCTCCTCTCGCTCGGCACAGCTTGCCGCCTCTGCTGCCTCTACCTCCTCCACGGTGAATCCAAACTCGCCCGCAGCTGCGGCTGCCGCCGCCTCTTCCAGCCTAGTGGCGATGCGTTTCAACTCCGCATCGGTGGTGTCACGAGTGAGGCCATTCTTCTCGTCGGGGCGGACCGGCACTTCTACCAGGCCGTCAAAGAACTCCTGCACGATGTCGTCTGTAGGCTCTTGCCAAGTTGGGACAATTCCATGCGAGTCGCACAGCGGCATCATTGCCTGGATGCGGTCGAGCGCGGAGTTGTTGCACAACGGAACGACGCCCTGCGGCAACCTGAACACTTCGGGATGCTCAGGGTCATACTTGAACAGCTCCTGAAGCATTGCGTTAAGCTCCAGAACAGTGAAGTTGTAGTTGAGGCCCGGGCACAGCCTCATGATATCCGCCACATTCTTGAACTCCCAAGCGGGTCTCCTCCGTTCCTCCAGGGGGGCGATGCGGCGGCGAAGAAAATCTGTGCCAACAGCGCCTACAGTAAGCCCGACAAGCGTGAGGCGTTGGATCCGGGTGATGGCAATCTTCAGCCTATCGTCTTCCGGGGCCACGTCGCTCCAATCGCTGCCGCGTGCTGCTGGGACTTGGCGTCGAGCAGTAAACGGCTGCGGGTTCTCCTCGACAATCCAGCACCAGTCTGCTCTCCATTCCTCCCACTTGCCGCGGAACTCTCCCTCCAGATAAGAGTCCTTCTTGCCGGCCCTCGAGATCCAGGCGATTCCACCGGATAAAGGCTCTCCTCTCTCTACTCGGGGCATAAAGAAGTGGCGGAAAAGGGCTACATTGGGATGGACTCCGACAAACCTTTCGCAGAGATGTGCGAAAACTGCCATGGTCAGAACAACATTGTGGGTGAAATCAAGGAGGCAGAACCCGTAGGTGTTCATGATATCGCAGAAAAACTCAGAGAAGGGCGGGCAGAGCCCATTTGGAGCCATTTTCCAAGCAGAGGCTGGAAGTACCTTCGTGCTCGGATGCGCTCGCGTCTCCGTCGACCAGAAGAGGTAGTAGTACTCCCTCAACTCCTTCGCGGCGAGCTTGGGGGGGAAGATTGCCCGCTCCTTTCGCAGCGCCGCAAGCCGCTGCGCCTCGGTCGACTTCACAGCCTTCCCCTTGTCGGCTTTCGGAGCCATGGCGGAAGTGGTGGAGGAGGTCGACGGCGTTGGTGGTGCTGGTGGCGATGGGGGGCAAGGCGCTGCTCTCTCTCAGCTTTGGGAAGACGGAGGAGCGGCGGAGGTTTCCGAGATTGGAATGGAAAGGGGCGAATGGGCGCACTACCCCTGTTTCCCCTCGCTTATAAAGAGGGAGGGGGCGGACGTTCCGCCTTTCCTAATAAAGAAACCACCCACGATCTCTCCCACGATGCCGCATTCGACGCGTGCCGTTCAGGGAGGGTGCGGTGGATACGGAGAGAGATGCGGCGTGACCCAGGCCGCGCGTGCCCGTGCCCTTTTTTGGGCCTGGCCCAATAACGCTTGGCACCGTGTATGGCCTAGGCCCAGGGGCTCCTGTCGGTGTACCAGAGTAGGGGTACCCTAGTATCCCGAACTTGTGCACGGGAAGTCGCAGCGTCCCGCGGCAAGGCTTGCCGGGTGATCGCCAAGGTCCTCCGTGGTTCCTTTGGAGCCATTCAAGAACAAAGTATCCAAGCCAAGGAGACAAGACCCCGGCAAGAGGAGCTTGCCAGGAAGGCCAACCAAGGCATCTCAAGGAACTTGCCGCGACGCACCACGCGTCCCGGCAAGGCCCGGTGAGCGACAAGCTCCCGGATGCGACAAGACGACGACCGTGGCAAGGCGCTTGCCGTGGCAAGCCTCCACTCTGTACCTGCGCTCCAGCACATCCACCAACGTGTCGCTCTGGGACCCTTCCAGGCGTACGTGGAGGGAGGCTGTGCAGCCAGCGGTACACGGTGGCAAGCGGCGCTGACAAGATCGCCATCGTGGCGAGCGGTGGCGTCCCTGGCGGTCCCTTTTGCACTATTTGGGCGACGCAGATGGGCATTTAATGCCCTTGTCCCCTGCCGTCAGGGTTAGGTATGATACACTGTAGCAGGCGGCGGTGCCAACCGCAACGCCTTTCCATTTTTACCCTTGTCTACGTTGCCACCTGTCGGTGACCCCTTGAGCATATAAAAGGAGGCCCATGCATAACGTAGGGGGGGTCGGCCAAAGAAAACACTCACGCTCGGTCTCGTTAGCTGCTGGTGTGTACTGTAGCACTCGGCGCTCCCGAGCAAGAACTCAAATAGAAACCACAAAGTAGGAGTAGGGTTTTACGCATCCGTGCGGCCCGAACCTGGGTAAACTGCTCGGGTGCTTCGCCTCGATCTGCTCTTCATGCGATCTCCGCCCCCCTGCCGAACCAAAAAGGGGCTTGGTCCGCCGGTCCCATAGGTGTTCGTGGATTAGCTCCCTCGACAGTGCAGGTGACTCAACCCAGCTCAAGGAGGAGCTTGATGAAGGTCGTGTTCGTAGTCTTGTTTCATTTCCAGTTGATCAGTAGTGGAGCCCAGTTGGGGTCGATCGGGGATCTGTGTAGCATTTGGGGTAGTCTTCTTTTATTTTGGTTCCGTAGTCGGGCCTTGATTGTATTTGGATGTTGTAATGCTATTCATGTATTGTGTGAAGTGGCGATTGTAAGCCAATTATGTATCCCTTTCCCTTATGTATTACATGGGTTGTGTGAAGATTACCTCACTTGCGACATTGCTTTCAATGCGGTTATGCCTCTAAGTCGTGCTTCGACACATGGGAGATATAGCCGCATCGAGGGCGTTTCAAGTTGGCAATCAGAGCCTTCCCCGACCTTAGGAGCCCCCTGCTTGATCGAATCGTTGGCGTTGTTGAGTCTAGAAAAATGTTTTGAGTCCTTTAGGATTATATATATCGGAGAGTAGGATTGTTTTTACTCCTCAGTCCCTTTGTCGCTCTGGTGAGGCATCCTGACGTAGAATTTTGACTCTTCTCTCCTCAAATTTCACTAATTTTTTTAAGATCATGCGGTTATTTCTGGCTTATTCCGCGAGCCAATCCTTTGTTTGTTTTGAGTTGTGGTATTTGAGTTGTGGTAGTCGTACACCTTCACGATCCGTCCCGATCAAGTACCGAACGTACGACACTTCTGCATTCAGCACACGTTCAGCTCGAGGATGTCCTCACCTTCTTGATCCAACAAGAGGCGCGAAGTAGTAGATGAGTTTCGACAGCACGACGGCGTGATGACGGTGTTGGTGAAGAGCAATCTCCGTAGGGCTTCGCCTAAGCATTATGAAAACTATGACGGAGGATAAACTAGAGGGGACGGGGTTGCCGGCACAAGGCTTGGTGTTTCTTAATGTGTCTTGGGTGCTAGCGCTACCCCTCTGTTTATGTGTTGAGCCTTGCGGTCGAAACTTGGAGTAAAAGCCTACACAAAGTCAGTTTCACCCGAAAGGCAAGAGTCCTTCTCGGACTCCAGGACCAGACGCCAGGGATCCCGGCGTCTGGACCCAAACGCCATGGACCCTGGCATCTGGCCCCTGGACTCCGCAAAACTTCCTTTTGCTCTTTCCAAAAACCTTGTGGGCTTTCCCCTTTGGCCCAAATAAAGTGTTCTTGTACCCAAACATTTCGGGAAACATCCGGAAGGTGAATTCCGGAACACTTCCGGAGACCAAACACTATTATCCCATATATCAATCTTTATTTCCGGACCATTCCGGAGTTTCTCGTCATGTCCGTGATCTCATCCGGGACTCCGAACAACATTCGGTCACCAACATACATAACTCATATAGTACTATATTGTCAAAGAACGTTAAGCGTGCGGACCCTACGGGTTCGAGAACTATGTAGACATGACCGAGACACCTCTCTGGTCAATAACCAACAGCGGAACCTGGATGCCCATATTGCCTCCTACATATTCTACGAAGATCTTTATCGGTCGAACGGCATAACAACATACGTTATTCCCTTTGTCATCGGTATGTTACTTGCCCGAGATTCGATCGTCGGTATCTCAATACCTAGTTCAATCTCATTACCGGCAAGTCTCTTTACTCATTCCGTAATGCTACATCCCGTAAGTAACTCATTAGCTACATTGTTTGCAAGGCTTATAGTGATGTACATTACCGAGAGGGCCCAGAGATACCTCTCCGACAATCGGAGTGACAAATCCTAATCTTGATCCTTACCAACTCAACAAACACCATCGGAAACACATGTAGAGAACCTTTATAATCACCCAGCTACGTTGTGACGTTTGGTAGCACACAAAGTGTTCCTCCGGTATTCGAGACTTGCATGATCTCATAGTCATAGGAACATGTATAGTTATGGAGAAAGCAATAGCAACAAACTAAACGTTCATCGTGCTAAGCTAATGGATGGGTCAAGTCAATCACATCATTCTCTAATGATGTGATCCCGTTAATCAAATGACAACTCATGCCTATGGTTAGGAAACATAACCATCATTGATTCAACGAGCTAGTCAAGTAGAGGCAAACTAGTGACACTCTGTTTGTCTATGTATTCACACATGTACTAAGTTTCCGGTTAATTCAATTCTAGCATGAATAATAAACATTTATCATGATATAAGGAAATATAAATAACAACTTTTTATTGCCTCTAGGGCATATTTCCTTCAGTCTCCCACTTGCACTAGAGTCAATAATCTAGATTACATTCTAATGATTCTAACACCCATGGAGTCTTGGTGCTGATCATGTTTTGCTCATGAGAGAGGCTTAGTCAACGGGTCTTGCAAATCTCTATGTCTCCCTCCTTGACTTGACCGCGGATGGAATTTAAGCATCTCTTGATGTGCTTGGTTCTCTTGTGAAATCTGGATTCCTTTGCCAAGGCAATTGCACCAGTATTGTCACCAAAGATTTCATTTGACCCGGTGCACTAGGTATGACACCTAGATCGGATATGAACTCATTCATCAAGACTCCTTCATTTGCTACTTCCGAAGCAGCTACGTATTCCGCTTCGCACGTAGATCCCGCCACGACGCTCTGCTTGGAACTGCACCAACTGATAGCTCCACCATTTAATAAAAACACGTATCCGGTTTGTGACTTAGAGTCATTCGGATCAGTGTCAAAGCTTGCATTGACGTAACCATTTACGACGAGCTCTTTATCACCTTCATATACAAGAAACATATCCTTAGTCCTTTTCAGGTATTTTAGGATGTTCTTGACCGCTGTCCAGTGACCCACTCCTGGATTACTTTGGTACCTCCCTGCTAAAGTTATAGCAAGGCACACATCAGGTCTGGTACACAGCATTGCATACATGATGGATCCTATGGCTGAAGCATATGGAACACCTTTCATTTTCTCTCTATCTTCTGCAGTGGTCGGGCATTGAGTCTGACTCAACTTCACACCTTGTAATATAGGCAAGAACCCTTTCTTTGCGTGATCCATTTTCAGCTTCTTCAAAACTTTATCAAGGTATGTGCGTTGTGAAAGTCCAATTAAGCGTCTTGATCTATCTCTATAGATCTTGATGCCCGATATATAAGCAGCTTCACCGAGGTTCTTTCATTGAAAAATTCTTATTCAAGTATCCTTTTATGCTTTTCAGAAATTCAGTATCATTTCTGATCAACAATATGTCATCTACATATAATATCAGAAATGCTATGGAACTCCCACTCACTTTCTTGTAAATACAGGCTTCTCCAAAAGTCTGTATAAAACCATATGCTTTGATCACACTATCAAAGTGTATATTCCAACTCCGAGAGGCTTGCACCAGTCCATAAATGGATCGCTGGAGCTTGCACACTTTGTTAGCACCTTTTGGATCGACAAAACCTTCTGGTTGCATCATATACAACTCTTCTTTAAGATATCCATTAAGGAATGCTGTTTTAACATCCATTTGCCAAATTTCATAATCATAAAATGCGGCAATTGCTAACATGATTCGGACGGACTTAAGCATCGCTACGGGTGAGAAGGTCTCACCGTAGTCAACTCCTTGAACTTGTCAAAAACCTTTTGCAACAAGTCGAGCTTTGTAGACAGTAATATTACTGTCAGCGTCAGTCTTCTTCTTGAAGATCCATTTATTCTCTATGGCCTGCCGATCATCGGGAAAGTCAACCAAAGTCCACACTTTGTTCTCATACATGGATCCCATCTCAGATTTCATGGCTTCAAGCCATTTTGCGGAATCTGGGCCCATCATCGCTTCCTCATAGTTCGTAGGTTCACCATGGTCAAGTAACATGACTTCCAGAACAGGATTGCCGTACCACTTTGGTGCGGATCTTACTCTGGTTGACCTACGCGGTTCGGTAGTAACTTGATCAGAAGTTTCATGATCATCATCATTAGCTTCCTCACTTACTGGTGTAGGAATCACTGGAACTGATTTCTGTGATGAACTACTTTCCAATAAGGGAGAAGGTACAATTACCTCGTCAAGTTCTAGTTTCCTCCCACTCACTTCTTTCGAGAGAAACTCCTCTAGAAAGGATCCATTCTTAGCAACAAATATCTTGCCTTCGGATCTGTGATAGAAGGTGTACCCAACTGTCTCCTTTGGGTATCCTATTGCTACCTCTAGAGCACTACGTTGGTTTTCCTTTGAAGAGGAAAGGGTGATGCAGCAAAGTAGCGTAAATATTTCCCTCAGTTTTTGAGAACCAAGGTATCAATCTAGTAGGAGGTCACGCACGAGTCCCTCGCACCTACACAAACAAATAAAATCCTCGCAACCAATGCAACAAAGGGGTTGTCAATCCTTTCACGGTCACTTACGAAAGTGAGATCTGATAGATATGATAAGATAATATTTTTGGTATTTTTATGATAAAGATGCAAAGTAAATAAAGCAAAATAAACGGAAAAGGAAATAGCTTGTTGACGGAAGATCAATATGATGGAAAATAGACCCGGGGCCATAGGTTTCACTAGTGGCTTCTCTCGAGAGCATAAGAATTATGGTAGGTAAACAAATTACTGTTGAGCAATTGACAGAATTGAGCGTAGTTATGAGAATATCTAGGTATGATCATGTATATAGGCATCACGTTCGAGACAGAAGTAGACCGACTCCTGCCTGCATCTACTACTATTACTCCACACATCGACCGCTATCCAGCATGCATCTAGAGTATTAAGTTCAAAAGAACAGAGTAACGCTGTAAGCAAGATGACATGATGTAGAGGGATAAACTCATGCAATATGATATAAACCCCATCTTGTTATCCTCGATGGCAACAATACAATACGTGCCTTGCTGCCCCTACTGTCACTAGGAAAGGACACCGCAAGATTGAACCCAAAGCTAAGCACTTCTCCCATTGCAAGAAAGATCAATCTAGTAGGCCAAACCAAACTGATAATTCGAAGAGACTTGCAAAGATAACCAATCATACATAAAAGAATTCAGAGAAGAATCAAATATTTTTCATAGATAAACTTGACCCGAAGAGAGGGGGAGAACTTTATATTGAGATCCAAAAAGAGAGAAGAAGCCATCTAGCTAATAACTATGGACCCGAAGGTCTGAAGTAAACTACTCACACTTCATCGGAGAGGATATGGTGTTGATGTAGAAGCCCTCCGTGATCGATGCCCCCTCCGACAGAGCTCCGGAAAAGGCCCCAAGATGGGATCTCACGGATACAGAAAGTTACGACAGTGAAATTAAGGTTTTGCCTCCGTCTCTGGTAGTTTTGGGGTACGTAGGTATATATAGGAGGAAGAAGTACGTCGGTGGAGCAACGTGGGCCCCACGAGGGTGGAGGGCGCGCCCGGGGGGGGGGGGGGGGGGTAGGCGCACCCCCTACCTCGTGCCTTCCTGGTTGCTTTGTTGACGTAGGGTCCAAGTCCTCTGGATCATGTTCGTTCCGAAAATCACGTTCCCGAAGGTTTCATTCCGTTCGGACTCCGTTTGATATTCTCTTTCTGCGAAATTCCGAAATAGGCAAAAAACAACAATTCTGGCCTGGGTCTCCGATTAATAGGTTAGTCTCAAAAATAATATAAAAGTGTATAATAAAGCCCAATAATGTCTAAAACAGGATATAATATAGCATGGATCAATAAAAAATTATAGATACGTTGGAGACGTATCAAGCATCCCCAAGCTTAATTCCTACTCGTCCTCGAGTAGGTAATGATAAAAACAAATTTTTTGATGTGGAATGCTACTTGGCATAATTTCAATGTAATTCTCTTAATTGTGGTATGAATATTCAGATCCAAAAGATTGAAGACAAAATTTTAAAATTACATAGAAATAATAATACTTCAAACATACTAACTAAGCAATTATGTCTCTTCAAAATAACATGGCCAAAGAAAGTTATCCCTACAAAATCATATAGTCTGGCTATGCTCCATCTTCAC
The DNA here is from genome assembly GCA_034509565.1 of Triticum monococcum. Taxonomy (NCBI): domain Eukaryota; kingdom Viridiplantae; phylum Streptophyta; class Magnoliopsida; order Poales; family Poaceae; genus Triticum; species Triticum monococcum. Next base: position 780,108,162 of record CM067847.1, read on the forward strand.
CACACAAAGTATTTAAATCATGCACAACCCCGATGACAAGCCAAGCAATTGTTTCATACTTTTGGTGTTCTCAAACTTTTTCAATCTTCACGCAAATACATGAGCGTGAGCCATGGACATAGCACTATATGTGGAATAGAATGGTGGTTGTGGAGAGGAAAAAAAGGGAGAAGATAGTCTCACATTAACTAGGCGTATCAACGGGCTATGGAGATGCCCATTAATAGATATCAATGTGAGTGAGTAGGGATTGCCATGCAATGGATGCACTAGAGCTATAAGTATATGAAAGCTCAACAAAAAGAACTAAGTGGGTGTGCATCCAACTCGCTTGCTCACGAAGACCTTGGGTATTTTGAGGAAGCCCATCATTGGAATATAATAGCCAAGTTCTATAATGAAAAAATCCCACTAGTATATGAAAGTGATAACATAGGAGACTCTCTATTATGAAGATCATGGTGCTACTTTGAAGCACAAGTGTGGAAAAAGGATAGTAATATTGTCCCTTTTCATATATAGGAAAATGGTTGTGTACTCCTGGGAGTACGTACTCCCGCTTCTCATATACCACATAGATGAATCTTTTATACCACTTTATTATTTATAATACACTTCATTAGTAATTATTAGATACCCAAAATGAGTTCCATGAAAAAATTCATGTGAGTCTACATATTTTTAAATGTTTACGTATATACTGATGTGTTTGTATGTGAAAAAAGTATATTACAAAAAGTACATCGCAGATGATATTTTTTCAACAAAACTCGTATTGGGGTATCTTAGAATATTTAATGAAGTATATTGAGAATAATAAAGAGGTATAATTAATGCGTATATGAGGTATATTGAAAATGGGAGTACATACTCCCAGGAGTACAGAAGAGGAGTCCTATATATATATATATATATATATATATATTGGACCTTTTTTTATTTGACATTTCTCCTTTTTTGGGACAATACTCTATGAATGATGATCATCACACTTCTATTTATTTACAACTCGATACTAGAACAAAGTATGACTCTATATGAATGCCTCCGGCGGTATACCGGGATAGCAATGATGCATGAGTGACTTGTATGAAAGAATTATGAACGGTGGCTTTGCCACAACTAAAAATGTCAACTACATGATCATGCAAATCAATATGACGATGATGGAGCGTGTCATATTAAACGGAACGTTGGAAAGTTGCATGGCAATATATCTCAAAATGGCTATGGAAATGCCATGATAGGTAGGTATGGTGGCTGTTTTGAGGAAGGTATATGGTGGGTGTATGATATCGGCGAAAGGTGCGCTGTATTAGAGAGGCTAGCAATGGTGGAAGGGTGAGAGTGCGTATAATCCATGGATTCAACATTAGTCATAAATAACTCACATACTTATTGCAAAAATCTATTATTTATCGAAGCAAAGTACTACGCACATGCTCCTAGGGGGATAGATTGTTAGGAAAAGACCATCACTCGCCCCCGACCGCCACTCATAAGGAAGACAATCAATAAATAAATCATGCTCCAACTTCTTCACTTAACGGTTCACCATACGTGCATGCTATGGGAATCACAAACTTCAACACAAGCATTTCTCAAATTCTCAACTACTCAACTAGCACGACTCTAATATCACCATTTCCATATCTCAAAACAATTATCAAGTATCAAACTTCTCATAGTATTCAACACACTCATAAGAATTTTTTTATTAATCTTGAATGCCTAACATAATTAAAGCAAATTACCACGCTGTTTTGTAGGACTCTCAAAATAATCTAAGTGAAGCATGAGATAACAATAGTTTCTATAAAACAAATCCACCAACGTGCTCTAAAAGACATAAGTGAAGCACTAGAGCAAAAACTATATAACTCAAAAGATATAAGTGAAGCACATAGAGTATTCTAACAACTTCTGAATCATGTGTGTCTCTGTCAAAAGGTGTGTATAGCAAGGATGATTGTGGAAAACTAACAAATAAAGACTCAAATAATACAAGACGCTCCAAGCAAAACACATATCATGTGGTAAATAAAAATATAGCTCCAAGTAAAGTTACCGATGGAAGTAGACGAAAGAGGGGATGCCTTCCGGAGCATCCCCAAGCTTGGGCTTTTAGGTGTCCTTAGATTATCTTGGGGTGCCATGGGCATCCCCAAGATTAGGCTCTTGCCACTCCTTGTTCCATAATCCATCAAATCTTTTACCCAAAACTTGAAAACTTCATAACACAAAACTTAAAGTAGAAAATCTCGTGAGCTCCGTTAGCGAAAGAAAACAAAACACCACTTCAAGGTACTGTAATGAACTCATTATTTATTTATATTGGTGTTTATAAACTATTTTACTAGCCATAGATTCATCAAAATAAGCAAACAACACACCGAAAACAGAATCTGTCAAAAACAGAACAGTCTGTAGTAATATGTAGCTAACGCAAGTTCTGGAATCCCAAAAATTCTAAAATAAATTTCTGGACGTGAGGAATTTATCTATTAATCATCTTCAAAAATAATTAACTAAATAGCACTTTCCAAATAAAAATTGCATCAATTCTCGTGAGCGCCAAAGTTTCTGTTTTTTACAGCAAGATTAAAAGGACTTTCCCCAAGTCTTCCCAACGGCTCTACTTGGCACAAACACTAATTAAAAACAAAAAACACAACCAAAACAGTGGCTACATAAATTATTTATTACTAAAAAGGAGCAAAAAGCTAGGAATAAAAATAAAATTGGGTTGCCTCCCAACAAGCGCTATCGTTTAACGCCCCTAGCTAGGCATAAAAGCAAGGATAGATCTAGGTATTGCCATAATAATAGGATAGATCATTAAAACTCATTTCATATTCTCTACGTTCAGCGGCAAGTTTTCTTTGAGGCAAGCAAAAGTAATCAAAAGGGCTAAATTTAATGGGACAAAAGTCCCCAAGATCAACTTTAGGAGGTATAGGTTCCTCCTTCGGCCCTTCGTATTGCACAACCAATTCATCATTATAAGCATTCTTTTGATAGAGATTTGTGATCCTATACTCAAGAGAATATACTAGATCGTTATTTCAAATAGCCAAATCATTATTAAGTTCAGAAATTCTATCAACTAGAACATTGGTAGGAACCCTTTTTCTAAGATTTTCATTGAAAGCAACATAGTTTAGAGATTGAAAACGCATTATTTCTTCTTGATCAAAGAGAATAGCCTCTATGGGAGGACGGCTAGCGTCCACCCTATAATGTGCAAAGATTTCTTTGGCCTCTTTTATTATAAATATAAACTCATGAGCCAAAAAGATAGTAGCGGCACGCTTAACAGAAGAATGCTCAATATTAGAAAATTCTAGAAAAATCCTTTGTATTCAAGGATGCATGTGCATAAATTGTCTTTCAAGTTCAACTACAAGCATGACGATAGCGTCCGCAAGACTACTAGTTCTATGAAGAATAGAACCACCCATAGAAGGCAAAGCACTAGCACAAGTAAAGAAATCTTGGATAACTCCTTTTCCAATAATATTACCACTACCAACTCGGAATTTTTTTGTATGTAAGATAGGGGGTTCTTCAGCAGGAGCATCAGAATTTTTCATGATATTATTATTGTCCATATCGACAATAATTTCCCCAATTTCAGACATAACGGCAGAAAATGCAAGGGAAAAAAAGAAGGAGGACAGAGATAGAGGGCGAATAAAACGGCAAGGGTGAAGTGGGGGAGAGGAAAACGAGAGGCAAGTGGAAAATAATGTAATGCGGGAGATAAGGGTTTGTGATGGGTACTTGGTATGTTGACTTTTGCGTAGACTCCCCGGCAACGGCGCCAGAAATCCTTCTTGCTACCTCTTGAGCACTGCGTTGGTTTTCCCTTGAAGAGGAAAGGGTGATGCAGCAAAGTAGCATAAGTATTTCCCTTAGTTTTTGAGAACCAAGGTATCAATCCAGTAGGAGGCCACGCACGAGTCCCTCGCATCTACACAAACAAATAAAATCCTCGCAATTGCTACCTCTTTTAGCACTGCGTTGGTTTTCCCCGAAGAGGAAGGGATGATGTAGCAAAGTAGCGTAAGTATTTCCCTCAGTTTTTGAGAACCAAGGTATCAATCCAGTAGGAGGCTACGTGCGAGTCCCTCGCACCTGCACAAAATAAATAAATCCTCACAACCAACGCAAATAGGGGTTGTCAATCCCTATAGGGCCACTTACGAGAGTGAGATCTGATAGATATGATAAGATAATATTTTTGGTATTTTTATGACAAAGATGCAAAGTAAATAGCAAAGTAAATAACAAAGTAGTAGGAGATTAATATGATAAAGATAGACACGGGGGCCATAGGTTTCACTAGTGGCTTCTCTCGAGAGCATAAGTATTCTACGGTGGGTGAACAAATTACTGTTGAGCAATTGACAGAATTGAGCATAGTTATGAGAATATCTAGGTATGATCATGTATATAGGCATCACGTCGGAGACAAGTAGACCGACTCCTGCCTACATCTACTACTATTACTCCACTCATCGATCGCTATCCAGCATGCATCTGGAGTATTAAGTTAAAAACAGAGTAACACCTTAAGCAAGATGACATGACGTAGAGGGATAGACTCATGCAATATGAAGAAAACCCCATCTTGTTATCCTCGATGGCAACAATACAATACGTGCCTTGCTGCCCCTACTGTCACTTGGAAAGGACACCGCAAGATTGAACCCAAAGCTAAGCACTTCTCCCATTGCAAGAAAGATCAATCTAGTAGGCCAAACCAAACTGATAATTCGAAGAGACTTGCAAAGATAACCAATCATACATAAAAGAATTTAGAGAAGATTCAAATATTATTAATAGATAGACTTGATCATAAACCCACAATTCATTGGTCTCAACAAACACACCGCAAAAATAAGATTACATCGAATGGTTCTCCATAAGAGAGGGGGAGAACATTGTATTGAGATCCAAAAAGAGAGAAGAAGCCATCTAGCTACTAACTATGGACCCGTAGCTCTGAAGTAAACTACTCACACTTCATCGAAGAGGCTATGGTGTTGATTTAGAAGCCCTCCGTGATCGATGCCCCCTCTAGCGGAGCTCCGGGACAGGCCCCAAGATGGGATCTCGTGGATACAGAAAGTTGCGGCGGTGGAATTAGGTTTTTGGCTCCGTATCTGACCGTTTGGGGGTACGTGGGTATATATAGGAGGAAGAAGTACGTCGGTGGAGCAACAGGTGGCCCACGAGGGTGGAGGGCGTGCCTGGGGGGGGGGGCAGGTGCGCCCCTCTACCTCGTGGCCTCCTATTACGTGGCTTGACGTAGGGTCCAAGTCTTCTAAGTTGTATTCGATGAGAAAATCATGTCCCCGAAGGTTTCATTCCGTTTGGACTCTGTTTGGTATTCCTTTTCTTCGAAACCCTAAAACAGGCAAAAAACAAGGGCTGGGCCTCCGGTTAATAGGTTAGTCCCAAAAATAATATAAAAGTGGATAATAAAGCCCAATAATGTCCAAAACAGTAGATAATATAGCATGGAGCAATCAAAAATTATAGATACGTTGGAGACGTATCAAGGATCCCCAAACATAATTCCTGCTCGTCCTCGAGTAGGTAAATGATAAAAACAGAATTTATGATGCGGAGTGCTACTTGGCATAATTTTAATGTAATTCTTCTTAATTGTGGTATGAATATTCAGATCTGAAAGATTCAAGACAAAAGTTCATATTGACATAGAAATAATAATACTTCAAGCATACTAACAAAGCAATTATGTCTTCTCAAAATAACATGGCTAAAGAAAGTTATCCCTACAAAATCATATAGTCTGGCTATGCTCTATCTTCACCACACAAAATATTTAAATCATGCACAACCCTGATGACAAGCCAAGCAATTGTTTCATACTTTTGACATTCTCAAAACTTTTTCAATCTTCACGCAATACATGAGCGTGAGCCATGGATATAGCACTATAGGTGGAATAGAGTGGTGGTTGTGGAGAAGACAAAAAGGAGAAGATAGTCTCACATCAACTAGGCATATCAACGGGCTATGGAGATGCCCATCAATAGATATCAATGTGAGTGAGTAGGGATTGCCATGCAACGGATGCACTAGAGCTATAAGTGTATGAAAGCTCAAAAATAAACTAAGTGGGTGTGCATCCAACTTGCTTGCTCATGAAGACCTAGGGCAATTTGAGGAAGCCCATCATTGGAATATACAAGCCAAGTTCTATAATGAAAAATTCCCACTAGTATATGAAAGTGATAACATGAGAGACTCTCTACTATGAAGATCATGGTGCTACTTTGAAGCACAAGTGTGGTAAAAGGATAGTAACATTGTCCCTTCTCTCTTTTTCTCTTTTTTTTTCATTTGGTCCTTTTCTCTTTTTTATGGCCTCTTTTTTTTTCGTCCGGAGTCTCATCCCGACTAGTGGGGGAATCATAGTCTCCATCATCCTTTCCTCACTGGGACAATGCTCTAATGATGATGATCATCACACTTTTATTTTTCTTACAACTCAACAATTACAACTCGATACTTAGACTAAAATAAGACTCTATATGAATGCCTCCGGCGGTGTACCGGGATATGCAATGATTCATCAGTGACAAGTATGAAAGAATTATGAACGGTGGCTTTACCACAAATACTATGCCAACTACATCTTCATGCTAATCAATATGACAATGATGGAGTGTGTCATAAACGGAACGGTGGAAAGTTGCATGGCAATATATCTCAGAATGGCGATGGAAATGCCATAATAGGTAGGTATGGTGGCTGTTTTGAGGAAGGTATATGGTGGGTGTATGATACTGGCGAAAGGTGCGCGGTATTAGAGAGGCTAGCAAAGGTGGAAGGGTGAGAGTGCGTATAATCCATGGACTAAACATTAGTCATAAAGAACTCATATACTTATTGCAAAAATCTACAAGTTATCAAAGCAAAGTATTACGCGCATGCTCCTAGGGGGATAGATTGGTAGGAAAAGACCATCGCTCGTCCCCGACCGCCACTCATAAGGAAGACAATCAATAAATAAATCATGCTCCGACTTCATCACATAACGGTTCACCATACGTGCATGCTACGGGAATCACAAGCTTCAACACAAGTATTTCTCAAATTCACAACTACTCAACTAGCATGACTTTAATATCACCATCTCCATATCTCAAAACAATTATCAAGTATCAAACTTATCATAGTATTCAACACACTCGTAAGAAAGTTTTATTATTAATCTTGCATACCAAGCACATTAGGATTTTAAGCAAATTACCATTCTATTAATACTCTCAAAATAATCTAAGTGAAGCATGAGAGATCAATAGTTTCTATAAAACAAATCCACCACCGTGCTCTAAAAGATATAAGTGAAGCACTAGAGCAAAATTATATAACTCAAAAGATACAAGCGAAGCACATAGAGTATTCTAACAAATTCCAAATCATGTATGGATCTCTCAAAAGGTGTGTACATCAAGGATGATTGTGGTGAACTAACAAGCAAATACTCAAATCATACAAGACGCTCCAAGCAAAACACATATCATGTGGCGAATAAAAATATAGCTCCAAGTAAAGTTACCGATAGAAGTAGACGAAAGAGGGGATGCCTTCCGGGGCATCCCCAAGCTTTGGATTTTAGGTGTCCTTAGATTATCTTGGGGGTGTCATGGGCATCCCCAAGCTTAGGCTCTTGCCACTCCTTGTTCCATAATCCATCAAATCTTTACCCAAAACTTGAAAACTTCACAACACAAAACTTAAAGTAGAAAAACTCGTGAGCACCGTTAGCGAAAGAAAACAAAAGAGCACTTCAAGTACTGTAATGAACTCATTATTTATTTATATGGGTGCTATACCTACTGTATTCCAACTTCTCTATGGTTTATAAACTAATTTAATAGCCAAAGATTCATCAAAATAAGCAAACAACACATCAAAAACAGAATCTGTCAAAAACAGAACAGTCTGTAGTAATCTGTAGCTAGCACAAGATCTGGAATCCCAAAAATTCTAAAATAAATTTCTGGACGTGAGGAATATATTTATTAATCATCTGCAGAAAGAATTAACTAAATAGTACTTTCCAAATAAAAATGACAGCAGTTCTCGTGAGCTCTAAAGTTTCTGTTTTTTACGGCACGTTCAACAAGACTTTCCCCAAGTCTTCCCAACGGTTCTACTTGGAACAAACACTAATTAAACAAAAAAAACACAACCAAAACAGATGCTAGATAATTTATTTATCACTAAACAGGAGCAAAAAGCAAAGAATAAAAATAAAATTGGGTTGCCTCCCAACAAGCGCTATCGTTTAACGCCCCTAGCTAGGCATAACAAGCAAGAATAGATCTAGGTATTGCCATCTTTGGTAGGTAATTCTTCAATAAGGCATCTACCATCCTAAGGAATTTCTTTCTTTTTAGTAATTATCAAGCTTTTAGGCACACAATCGAAAAATTCATTGGTAACAAATGGTTCCTTAATGATAGCAAAAAGATTGGGATGAACACTTATAGATTTAAGATCTGCATTTTCCTTACTAGAGGATTCACCCTTATTTTTAGGAACATACATAAGCTTGGCAACCTTAGAGGAAGGATTTGGAGTATTCTTTACGGAAGAAAAAGCGGTTCCCAAGTTAGTAATAACATTCTCAAGTTTATCGATCCTAACGGAATCGTGATTTAATTTCTCATTAACTATGGGTTCCTTTTCTTTAATATCTTTCAAAGTAACTCCTACTTTAGATCCATATTGAGAGATTCGGTTGTGGATTTTTTATCTAAATTTTCAATTTACTCTACGGTAGCAACCTTATTTTCAACAATCTCAAGCCTTTGCATTACATGCTCCAAAGTTAATATAGTTCCATTAACCAACAGAGGGGGTGAGCCAAATAAATCTAACATAGCATTATAAGAATCAAAAGTATGGCTACCCAAAAAGTTCCCTCCGGTAATAGTATCAAGAACATAACGGTGCCAAGGAGTAATGCCTACATAAAAATTGCGAAGAATAACGGAAGTAGATTGCTTTCTAGTGGATCTATTTTGAGTGTTGCAAATTCTATACCAAGCATCTTTTAAATTTTCTCCCTCCCTTTGCTTAAAATTTAGAATTTCGTTCTCAGGAGACAACGGAGAAGATAAGGGACTAGCCATAACGACAAGCAAACAAACTAACACACAAGCAAACAAAAAGCAAGTGGGCAAAAAGAGGCAAATAGAGAGGGAGGATAGAGAGGGAGAGGGCGAATAAAACGGCAAGGGTGAATTGGGGGGAGAGGAAAATGAGAGGCAAATGACAAATAATGTAATGTGGGATATAAGGGTATGTGATGCGTACTTGGTATGTTGACTTTTGCGAAGACCTCCCCGGCAACGGTGCCAGAAATCTTTCTTGCTACCTCTTTTAGCACTGCGTTGGTTTTCCCCGAAGAGGAAGGGATGATGCAGCAAAGTAGCATAAGTATTTCCCTCAGTTTTTGAGAACGAAGGTATCAATCCAGTAGGAGGCTATGCGCGAGTCCCTTGCACCTGCACAAAACAAATAAATCCTCGCAACCAACACAAATAGGGGTTTTCTGTAACGCCCCGAGACCGATGTGCCGCATGTCTTCCAGTTATTCTCTTTTGTTTCCTTGTCATTGCTTGCATGTCATGCATCTCATATCATGTCATCATGTGCATCCACTAGTAGAAAAAGGGGCTATGGTCCAGGCCACCTCAGCCCATTAGTCCCGGTTCAGTCTTGAACCGGGACCAATGTGGGCATTGGTCCCGGTTCGTGAGCCCAGGGGGCCGGCCGGGCCACGTGGGCCATTGGTCCTGGTTCGTCTGGACCTTTTGGTCCCGGTTGGTGGGACGAACCGGGACCAAAGGGCCTCCCTCCTGGCCCACCACCATTGGTCCCGGTTGGTGGCTTGAACCGGGACCAAAGGCTCCCCTTTAGTCCCGGTTCATGCCACGAACCGGGACCAATGAATTGCCTATATATACCCCCTCGCGCAAGAGCAGAGCACAGTGCTCTGTTTTTTCTGGCCGAGGGGGAGAGGCCTTTGTGGTACTCTAGCTCACCTCCTATGCACATGAGGTGTTCGATGGAATGCCCGAGCCACACTACTTAAGCTTTCTCCTCTCGAAGCTCGACCTCCAAGCTCCATTTTCCTCGAGATTTGTCTAGATTTAGCGGTCCGTCACGCCCCGTCCCCGTCTTCACCGCCGTCGATCACCCGCGCGGATCTCATCACCGACACCACCGTGGTGAGCCTCTTATTCTTATCTTCTTTCTGAAAGGAAAAATATTCTTACTTGTATGTTTAGATAGATACTTGTATCATTTTCTTACATTTATTATTGCATCTTATATAGTGCGATGGTTTTGGTATCCGCCCCCGCCGGCCCTCGTCCTGTCTATGATTCGGATTTGGTATGTATATTATCTTTATAACTATTGGTTCATTTATTGTTTATGAAAATTATGCCGACCAACGTGACATAGATTTTATTTATCTAGGATGTATGTGAATCGGAAATGCCAACCGACCTTGTCGAGAGGTTAAATTTAGTTGAAGAAGAAAACAATTTGTTGAAGGAAACAATAAAAAAAATTGAGGAGGAGAAGATGATATTGGAGTTGCATGTTGCGGATGTCGTCGATGATCACAAGATCAAGATGGATGCAATGCGCTTGAAGATTAGAAAGATTAGAAAATATGCCATTCATACCGAGGCTTGGTATCATTATGCCGTTGGATCAATTGTTACCTTGGTTGCGATTATGATCGCATTTGTTTTCGCATTGAAATGTTTTACATAGTTTCAATGTATGGTTTAATTAATTAGATGCTCTAGAGAGCTATATGTTGTTAGATGAGAACTATGTATGTACTTTGGTTTTAATGTGATGATGAACTTCTATTAATTTGGACACTTAATTATATATAATGCACGCAGATGAACCGGCAATGGATGTACGGTGACAGACACACCCGCGAGTACATTAAGGGCGTGCATGAGTTTCTCGATGCGGCTGAGGCAAACAAGCAGAATGGTTTTATGTGTTGTCCATGCACTGAATGTGGGAATACGAGGTCTTACTCTAACCGGAAAATCCTTCACTCCCACCTGCTTTACAAGGGTTTCATGCCACACTATAATGTTTGGACGAGGCACGGAGAAATAGGGGTTATGATGGAAGACGGTGAAGAAGAAGAGTACGATGACAACTATGTGCCCCCTGAATACGGTGATGCTGCAACGGGGGGAGCTGGTGAAGATCAAGAGGAACCAGACGATGTGCCCAATGATGCTGCCACGGGTGAAGCTGCTGAAGATCAAGAGGAACCAGACGATGTGCCCGATGATGATGATCTCCGCCGGGTCATTGTCGATGCAAGGACGCAATGCATTAGTCAAAAGGAGAAGCTGAAGTTCGATCGCATGTTAGAGGATCACAAAAAATGGTTATACCCCAATTGCGAAGATGGCAACACAAAGCTCGGTACCGTACTGGAATTGCTGCAGTGGAAGGCAGAGAATGCTGTGGCTGACAAAGGATTTGAGAAGCTACTGAAAATATTGAAGAAGAAGCTTCCAAAGGATAACGAATTGCCCGACAGTACATACGCAGCAAAGAAGGTCGTATGCCCTCTAGGATTGGAGGTGGAGAAGATACATGCATGCCCTAATGACTGCATCCTCTACCGCGGTGCATACAAGGATCTGAACGCATGCCCGGTATGCGGTGCGCTGCGGTATAAGATCAGACGAGATGACCCCGGTGATGTTGACGGCGAGTCCCTCAGGAAGAGGGTCCCTGCAAAGGTGATGTGGTATGCTCCTATAATACCACGGTTGAAACGTCTGTTCAGAAACGAAGAGCATGCCAAGTTGATGCGATGGCACAGTGAGAACCGAAAGAAAGATGGGAAGTTGAGAGCACCCGCTGACGGGTCGCAGTGGAGAAAAATCGAGAGAAAGTACTGGGATGAGTTTGCAAAGGACCCAAGGAATGTATGGTTTGCTTGAAGCGCGGATGGCATTAATCCTTTCGGGGAGCAGAGCAGTAATCACAGCACCTGGCCCGTGACTCTATGTATGTATAACCTTCCTCCTTGGATGTGCATGAAGCGGAAGTTCATTATGATGCCAGTTCTCATCCAAGGCCCTAAGCAACCCGGCAACGAAATTGATGTGTACCTAAGGCCATTAGTTGAAGAACTTTTACAGCTGTGGAATGGAGACGGTGTACGTACGTGGGATGAGCACAGACAGGAGGAATTTAACCTTAAGGCGTTGCTGTTCGTGACCATCAACGATTGGCCCGCTCTCAGTAACCTTTCAGGACAGACAAACAAAGGATACCACGCATGCACGCACTGTTTAGATGACACTGAAAGTATATACCTGGACAAATGCAGGAAGAATGTGTACTTGGGCCATCGTCGATTTCTTCCGACCAACCATCAATGTCGAAAGAAAGGCAAGCATTTCAAAGGCGAGGCAGATCACCGGAAGAAGCCTGCCATGCGCACCGGTGATCATGTGCTTGCTATGGTCAATGATTTACCCTACGTCATCTTTGGAAAGGGTCCCGGTGGACTAGCTGTTCCGAATGACGCTGAGGGACACGCACCCATGTGGAAGAAGAAATCTATATTTTGGGACCTACCCTACTGGAAAGACCTAGAGGTCCGCTCCTCAATCGACGTGATGCACGTGACGAAGAACCTTTGCGTGAACCTGCTAGGCTTCTTGGGCGTGTATGGGAAGACAAAAGATACGCCGGAGGCACGGGAGGACCTGCAACGTTTGCACGAAAAAGACGACATGCCTCCGAAGCAGTATAAAGGTCCTGCCAGCTACGCTCTTACGAAAGAAGAGAAAGAAATCTTCTTTGAATGCCTGCTTAGTATGAAGGTCACGACTGGCTTCTCATCGAATATAAAGGGAATAATAAATATGCCAGAGAAAAATTTTCAGAACCTAAAGTCTCATGACTGCCACGTGATTATGACGCAACTGCTTCCGGTTGCATTGAGGGGGCTTTTGCCGGAAAACGTCCGATTAGCCATTGTGAAGCTATGTGCATTCCTCAATGCAATCTCTCAGAAGGTGATCGATCCAGAAATGATACCAAGGCTAAGGAGTGATGTGGCGCAATGTCTTGTCAGTTTCGAGCTGGTGTTCCCACCATCCTTCTTCAATATCATGACGCACGTCCTAGTTCATCTAGTCGACGAGATTGTCATCCTGGGGCCCGTATTTCTACACAATATGTTCCCCTTTGAGAGGTTCATGGGAGTCCTAAAGAAATATGTCCGTAACCGCGCTAGGCCAGAAGGAAGCATCTCCATGGGCCATCAAACAGAGGATGTTATCGGGTTTTGTGTTGACTTCATTCCTGGCCTTAACAAGATAGGTCTCCCTAAATCGCGGTATGAGGGGAGACTGACTGGAAAAGGCACTCTTGGAAGAGACTCAATAATATGCAGGGACGGATATTCTTGGTCTCAAGCACACTACACAGTTCTACAGAACTCTACCTTGGTGACCCCGTATGTCGATGAACACAAGAACAGTCTGCGCTCCAAACACCCGGAGCAATGCGACGACTGGATTACATGTGAACACATCAGGACTTTCAGCAGTTGGTTGGAAACACGTCTCAGAGGTGACAACACTGTTTGTGATGAGTTGTACTTGTTGTCTAGGGGACCATCTTTGACTGTATTGACTTACAAAGGATACGAGATAAATGGGAATACATTTTACACGATCGCCCAAGATCAAAAGAGCACCAACCAAAACAGCGGTGTCCGCTTTGATGCAGCAACCGAGAGCGGAAAGGACACATATTATGGTTACATAGTGGACATATGGGAACTTGACTACGGACCTGATTTTAAGGTCCCTTTGTTTAAGTGCAAATGGGTCATTCTGTTTGGCGGCGGCGTACAGGTAGACCCACAGTACGGAATGACAACAGTGGATCTGAAAAATCTTGGGTACACTGACGAACCATTCGTCCTAGCCAATGATGTGGCACAGGTTATCTATGTGAAGGACATGTCTACCAAACCGAGAAAAAGAAAAGATAAGGAAGCGAATACATCATATGATGAGCCAAAGCGCCACATAGTTCTTTCAGGAAAAAGGGACATCCTGGGAGTGGACGGCAAGACAGACATGTCTGAAGATTATGAAAAGTTTCATGAAATTCCTCCCTTCAATGTCAAGGCTGACCCAAGCATCCTGATAAACAATGAAGATTATCCATGGTTACGGCGCAATAAGCAAATGACACAAGCGAAGAAAAAGTGAAGACTTTCTCCCGCAACTATTATGATGATACCATGCCAACTTTGTAAAAGATGATCTTTCGTCCGAAACTCTGATACTTCGAAAGAGATTGTTCGTTTTGTACACGAAGTGCATCCAGTTTTTTCCGTAACCATCTCAACTTTGTTGCACATGCTATGTGGGTGAAATGATGATACCATGCCAACTTTCAACCTTTTCGGAGTTCATTTGAAATGCTTTTCAATTTCAGGGTCTTATAGCTCAAAAAAATCAATAAATCCATGAAAAATAACAAATGAAGTCAGAAAGGGTTGAAAATTGATGATGTGTCTTTGAATGGTGCATTTTGAACACAGAAAAAATATGGAGTTCAAATAAGTTCAAGAAAATGAAATCCCTTTGTAACAGATGATCTAACTTCATAGTAAAAAAAATATGGTGCATTTTAAAACTATAAGTATTTAGTACAAATAAAAAAATTAAATTATAAGTAAAATAAAACTATAGGTATCACTAAAAAACTGTAAGTAATTAAACTAAAATAAAACTATAATATTCTTCAAATTTTTAAAAATTCAAATTTAAACTATTTAAAATTTAAAACTAATGGCACTAACAGAAAGTTTATAATTTTTGTGACCTAAAAGCAAAAAGAAATCACTAAAAAACTGTAAGTATTTAGTTTTAAGTAGAAATAAAAAATAAATAGAAAAAATTCTAATTTTATAGTAAAGTTATTCATAAACTAGTGATTCACACAAATTTTTTAAAATTCGAATTTAAACTATTTAAAATTTAAAACTAATGGCACTAATAGAAAGTTTATAATTTTTGTGACCTAAAAGCAAAAAATAAAAAACCAAAAAAAATGTAGAAAAAAAAATGCCACCTACTGGGCCTCCACGGCCTGAATACGACTAGAAACCCTACATGGGCCAGGATTCAGGCCCGCAGCAGGCACAGTAGGCCCACAGGCATTGCAATGACAAGTTAGGCCCGAAAGCCTGCAGTTGAGAGGTGCTCAGGAGGGTGGGCGCAGCAGCGCTTATAAACCACTCCAGAGCCCTCTCAACTAGCGATGTGGGACTAAAATTTTGGACCCGGGGCGCACAAGGGCATTGGTCCCGGTTGGTGGCACCAACCGGGACTAAAGGCGGCATTGGTGACGGTTCGTGGCACCAACCGTGACCATTGCCCCCCTTTAGTCCCGGTTGGTGCCACCAACCGGGACCAAAGGCCGCCGCTTCCCGCCCTTTGGGCTGCCGAAAAGAGGCCTTTGGTCCCGGTTGGTGGCACCAACCGGGAATAAAGGGGGCAATGGTCACGGTTGGTGCCACCAACCGGGACCAATGCTCCGTCTATATAAGCCACCCTTGTGAAAATTTTGGTACAGTTTCTTCGATCGCCGCCAGGCTGCCCCTCTGCTCGCCTCGCCGTCGCCGCCGTTGCCCCTGCCCCGCCCCCGAGCGCGCCCTGCCTCGCCGTCGTCGCCGACCCCGAGCCGCCCCGCCGTCGCCCTCGCCCTCGCCCTCGAGCTCCGCCGTCCCCGAGCCCCCGAGCTCCTGCCCCGCGCGCCCCCGGCCCGAGCTCCGCCGTCCGCCGCCACCGAGCGCGCCCCGCCGTCGCCCTCGCCCTCGCCGACCCCGAGCCTGTCCTCGTCGCCGTCGCCCCCGACGCCGGCCGCCCGCGTCTCCTCCCCGATCCCTCCGGGAGAGGTAGCTACCGCCCCATCCTCTCCTTCCTTCCCTGCTCCAAATTTGCAAAATATTGATATGATGTAGATGTATGTATGTATGTATGTATGAGTTGGGGAGAAAGTTTATAATTTTTGTTCATATATACTGTAGATGCATGTATGTATGATGAATTTTGATTTTTTTGTTCATATATATATACTATAGATGTATGTATGTATGATGAATTTTGATATTTTTTTTGTTCATATATACTGTTCATATATACTGTAGATGTATGTATGATGAATTTTGATATTTTTTTGTTCATATATAATGTAGATGTATATGTATGTATGGAATGATATTGATGGATGTTTGTATATAGAACATTCGTAGAAAATATAATGAGAGGAAGAAGAGGATAAAAAAGAAGAGGAATAAGAAAAGAAAAAAGAGGAGAAGAAAGAATAGAGGATATCTTCTCCTCTATTCTTTCTTCTCCTCTTTTTTTCTTCTTCTTCCTCTTTTTTTTATCGGGAACGAGGGTCGTCGAGGGTCGCCGAGCGGTAGAGGAAGAAGAGGATAAAATAGAAGAGGAAGAAAAAAAAGAGAGGGGTCGACGGTCGCCTAGGGGTCGAGGGTCGAGAGGGGGTCTAGGGTCGCCGAGAGGGGAGAGGAAGACGAGGAGAAATAAATAAGAAGAAGAAAAAAGAAGAAAAAGAAGAGGAGAAGAAGAAAGGAATAGAGGAGAAGAAGAGAAAAATAGAATCTATTTTTCTCTTTTCTCCTCTATTCCTTTCTTCTTCTCCTCTTTTTTTTTCTTCTTTTTTTTCTTCGACACGTGGGGGGGGGGGGGTCGAGAACGCCGGACATTCATGAGAGAGGCGAGGAAGAAGGGGAAGAAGAGGAGAGGAAGAAGAGGAAGTCTTCTCCTCTATTCTTTCTTCTCTTCTTTTCTCTTCTTCTTCTTCCTCTTTATTTTATCGGGAACGAGGGTCGTCGAGAGGGCCGCCGAGTGGTAGAGGAGAAACCCTAAATAGAAAATATCGTCGGTGTGAGATACATGTACCGTCGGTGTCGGACACTAAATCCACATCCCACAAGTGGCGCGGGTTTCGACGCCCACGTCACTTGTGGGACGTGGATGTAGTGTCCGACACCGAAGGCCACATGTATCTCACACCCACGATACTTGCTAGCTATTTAGGGTTTCCTTTGACACTAGGCAACCTCCCGACCCCTCGGCGATCCTCTCGAACATGAGAGGAAGAAGAGGGTCGTCTAGGGTTCGAGGGTTCTTCTCCTCTATTCTTTCTTCTCTTTTTTTTCTTCTTCTTCTTCCTCTTTATTTTATCGGGAACGAGGGTCGTCGAGAGGGCCGCCGAGTGGTAGAGGAGAAACCCTAAATAGAAAGTATCGTCGGTGTGAGATACATGTACCGTCGGTGTCGGACACTAAATCCACATCCCACAAGTGGCGCGGGTTTCGACGCCCACGTCACTTGTGGGACGTGGATGTAGTTTCCGACACCGAAGGCCACATGTATCTCACACCCACGATACTTGCTAGCTATTTAGGGTTTCCTCTACCGAAAATAAGAGGAGAAATAAATAAGAAGAAGAAAATAGAAGAAAAAGAAGAGGAGAAGAAGAAAGGAATAGTTTTCTCTTCTTCTCCACTATTCCTTTCTTCTTCTCCTCTATTGGTCGAGGGTCGGGAACTAGGGTAGAGGGTCGAGGGTCGTTAAGGGGTCAAGGGTCGAGGGTTTCAGGGTCGTTGAGGGTTCGAGGGGTCAAGAATCGCCGAGGGGTCGAGAGAGGTTTCCTAGTGTCAAAGTATTGAAGAAATCCATGCCTTCATCATTAGCCGGAAGTAACCAGGGCATGTTGGTACGAAGTTCTGCAAAGTTGTTCTGGAATGGAGTCCCGGATAGAATAATCCACCTTTTGGTACGAATTCAGCAAAGGCCTTCCAAATAGCGATATTCGGAAGGCTCTTGCTGAACTTTGTACCAAAAGGCGAATTATCCTATCTGGGACTCCGTTCCAGAACAACTTTGAAGAGCTTCCTACCATCATGCACATGTTACTTTCGCCTAATGATGAAGACATGGTTTTGTTGAATCCTTTGACACTAGGCAACCTCCCGACCCCAAGGCGATCCTCTCGAACATGAGAGGAAGAAGAGGATAAAAAAAGAAGAGGAAGAAGAAGAAAGTTTCGGGACTGCCGAAGGAGCTGGAATTTAGACACCCGAAAGTAAGTACTATAGTAGCATGTTCCGCGCATCTCCTAGTGATTCAAGCGCTAGTTTCATAAATACCATTTAGCATCCTTGCTTATCAGTTTGATTGACCTCTATTCCTTGTAAAGTGGTTGTGGCAGGAACAAGGGAATGATTTCTGTGGATACTACATCTGCGAGTCCATCCGCCACACGACGTGTGAGCGGGGCGGGTACTCTAACGAACAATATGAAGTACGTAAATAACAATATTCACAATTTCATTTTATTACCATCATTTGTGTTGAGTTTCGTTCATTCATATATATATATGCATTGACCCCCTTCTTCAAATTAGATGTTTCGGAAGCGGGATGAACTCCTAGCACCAGCTCGCATGCGAGCAATTCAAGAGGAATTGGCGGCATTCTTTCTTTACCACGTGATCCCTGAAGACGGAGAATTCTATGTTAAACCTGAGTCCGTATGATTATATTTGTAAGAGATAATTACTGTATATATATGTAGCCGGTACTGTCCGATAGATATACGAGAACTTGTTGTTGGACCAATCTCTCGGAGAAGGAGAGGTGGTCGATATCACTTCTCTCTGTATGCATATATGTTCATGACGATCTTCTGTTTCCTTCGTTTGCTTTACTAGCTAGCCAGCGTGTCTAGTCCTCTCTATACGTATGTATAGTACGTAGCGTCGACCAAGCACGGACATAAGAGAGGACACTTCTCTATGTTAATTATAGCTAGCTAACACAATATATAAAACACCTAAATTAACCCCCCAAAACCCCCAACCCCCCCCCCTTTCAAAAAAAAAACAAAAACCCTAGCCACAGAAATGCTGACGCGTGGATGCCTATTGGTCCCGGTTGGTGCCACCAACCGGGACCAAAGGGTCTCCTGACTGGGCTCTGCAAACTGCCCACGTGGATGGGCTTTAGTCCCGGTTCTGGATTGAACCGGGACTAAAGGTGGGAGGTATTAGTACCGACACTTTAGTCCCGGTTCAGGAACCGGGACTAAAGGCCCTTACGAACCGGGACTATAGGCCCTTTTTCTACCAGTGATCGCATTTGCATACGTGTTCATCTCTTGCATCCGAGCCTTTTCCCCGTTGTCCGTTTTGCATTCTGGCGCTTCTATGTCCTCCGGTGGTCCTTTCTACCTCTTTTCATGTGCGGGTGCTAAACATTTTCGGATTGTACTGAGACTTGCCATGCGGATTTGGTTTACTACCGGTAGACCGCCTGTCAAGTTTCGTGCTATTCGGACTCCGCTTGATACTCCAACGGTCAACCGAGGGACCAAAAAGGCCTCGTGTGTGTTGCAGCCCAACACCCCTTCTAGGTGGCCCAAAACCCACCTAAACCTCCTCCATCATCTCGGTCGTTCGATCACGATCGCGTGGACGAAAACTGCACCTCATTTGGAGTCTCCTAGCTCCCTCTACCTATATATATGTGTGCCTCCCGCATTTTTCGCGCAGATCAAACCCTAGATCCTTCCCCTCGCACCGCCGGACACGTCCACGCCGCGCTGGACGTGTCCACCGCCCGCCGCCACGTCGCCCGGCCAATGAGAGCATGCCACATCAACTCAACCGCCTCTCCCCTCCAATCCCACCTCGCCACGTGGCGCCGCCGCGCTCGTCCCCGCCGCCGGCCCGCGAGCCCACGTCGGGCCCGCGGGGCCCGAACCGCCGCCCCGTCGCCGTGTTTCGCCCTGCCGCCACCGAACCTCCCTGCCGGCCGCCGCCCTTCACCGGAGCTCGCCCGCTGCCATGCTCTTCACCGCCGCCGCTCTGCGCCACCCGCGTCCCCGCCGGACCACGCCGCGCGCCGCCCCGCGAGCCGCCTGCGCTGCCGCCTCGCACCTCCTCTGGCCGGCCACCGCACGAACTCGCCGGCGTTGCTCCGCACGGCCGCCTTCGCCCTCCGCCTCGCCGCGGCACTACTAGGAAAAGGCCTACTAATGGCGCACCTAATTTGGCCATTAATGGCGCATTAGTGGTGCGCCATTAGTAGCACGCTATTAGTATATTTTACTAATGGCGCACCACGCGGTGCGCCATTAGTATAGTCCACGGTGCGCCATTAGTATGCCTCCCAGGGGGCCATGTATACCCAGGTGCTTTGGCATACTAATGGCGCACAACAACAGTATGCGCCATTAGTAACTTCGGCATACTAATGGCGCACTGTTTAATGATGCGCCATTAGTATCCTTTGCCACACTAATGGCGCGCTATGATGTGATGCGCCATTAGTATGAATATTAGGTTTTTTTGTTTTTTAATTTTCTATTTTTTGCACAAGCTACAAAATGTATAATTGGACAAAATATAGACAGCACACATCAACAACAGATTCATCGAATAAAATAGAAGATTAGTCTCTGAATACAATTCATCATTTTAGTCTCCGAATACAATTCATCATATTAGTCTCCGAATTGAAAAGACCGAACAAAGATAGAACATTATATTACAAGTCTCGAGACCGCGAGTTTGTCTTCACATTACAGGTCGATATCGATCATCTAAACTACCATCACATAGAAGAGAGCTGCGGTCATCACGATGAAACTCGTCTTCATCCGGTTCCTCCAACGCTCCCTCCCCTCTCCCGCTAGATAGCAGGCGTATCTAGATTCGGCCTCAGCCCTAGTGGTGTACCCTTTGTAACTGTTACCGCTGAATCGGTGAACCTGTCTCCGACACTCCTCCCAGTCGTTGTAGACTCCGGGAACCTTACCCTTGTACACGACATACCACGTCATCGCTATGCAGTAGCCAAACGAAACTTTAGTACCAATTCACAGAGAATACATAAGCAACATATAGTATGCAACAGAACGATCGGAAGAGAAAAGCAAAACATTAATAGCATCGATTACATCTAAGTTGAATGACTCTCGAAACCAAAGAGACATACTACAATTTCATTAAAGTTTAATTACAACATATGAGCCAATCGATGTTTCAGAACTACACACAGCATCACTGTTTTCGACTCGACTCAAGGGACCGGAGCGTGGATGAAGCCGCCGTCTATCGTGGGAGTCATGAAACAACGGGCGTTGTCAGCTTGCATTTGTAGGATTGTGTCGATGTCACCGTTGGACGGTTGATTTCTGAGGTAGAACTGCCCCGAGGTACGAAGGACATCTTGATGGATGATTTCCGCAAACTCCGACTGGATGCGAAAGAATTCTTGTCTGATGTCCGCGTCCTGGATTGCCGACACGCTCGCGGCCCAATCTTTGAGTCTACTCGGTAGCAGAAGTTGATGATGGTCCCGTACGATCGCCCGCATGTGATGGATGGCGTAGTAGGCACCCTTCTGACCGCCAGTTGGCTGCTTGACGTAGCAGAACGTCGTATTGTGGGAGAGCACGTGCTTGCCGTACTTACGAATAGGCCTGGTGAAGGTGCCTCCAGATTTGACATAGCCGGGGAGAACATCATCAAGAACCTTCTTGACATTTGTGTAGTCTACGTTCGACTGACGGTCCGGGTCGAAATATGTGGCCATGGAATATTTGGGGATTAGGAGGATGAGCGTGCAACGTGTGTCACTGCAGAAAACACGGAATGTTAAAAGAAAAACGATCGAAATCTAAGAATTCATATGTTACGGGGCGGTTGAGGGGAGGACTTACTCGGGAAAGTAAGGCACGAGGAAGTTATCCTTATCTTGGTTTGCCAGAATGACGCATTCGAGGTAAGAACTCGCGACTTGCCGGTCCCCAGCGCTGCCCAAGATCTTGGCACGCATGTAGAAGGGGTCGACTATCACGATGTCCGGGGTCTTGTCGCGAATGATCCGCATCTCCATACTCAGCAAAAATAGCCGAACGAAGGTGTAGTGCAGCGGATGAAGGTTCAACATAGCGTGGATGTCATCAAACCGCAGGACGATCGTACCCCCGATGGAGTTATCCACAAAGCCCTTGCCCTCTGGCACCTTGGCCGCGAAAACCGGGTATGCCACATCCTTCTCTCCGAGACGCCGCTTCTCCAAAGAAAGAACACTGTCATGCAGACTCCGCATAGCACCGGTTGAAGCATCGAGCATATTTCTCGGTAGCATCGGCCTACCCGCCACATGCACCCTCCTCGAGATATCCTCAGGTGCAGGTGGCCCGTCCTGAGCACGGATCGTACTCGGTGCCGGCTGGCCCGCACGCTTGTTAGTCTTTCTTTTGTGTGCCTTCTTCTTCTCCTGTAACGGGACCGAGTTCTGCTCACGGACCGCCTTCTTGAGTGTGTTGGGGCTGATAATATTTCGCTCCTCGCCTATCTGAGGCTCGGTGAAGTCGGCAGCTGAAGGCGTCTCCTGAGAGCTGAACGCTAGACGACGCCTGTTGCAACTTGGCTTCTCCGCGGTACCAGCTAGATCGCGCACGTCTTTTGTTGGGTTGGGTTCTTGAGAAGGAGGCCCCATGAAGTCGCCACCGTACCCATGATCGGCAAAGCTCCCAGATCTCCTCGATCCTTCCGTAGTATCTGTCCTTGTCGTTACCGGTGTAGGATTCCATCGTTACCCCGGAGTTCTGATAACCATCGCTCTTCATGTCCTTGGCCTCGGTGTAGAATGTGTAGCCGTTGATATCGTACGCCTCATAGTTCATCAGGTTGTGCTCGGCGCCCTGTGACAAGGCGAATATGAGTTGTTCTTCCGCGGAAGAATCCTCATGTAAAGGGTACGACAGAAGCTTCTGCTTGAACCAACGCGTGAAACATGAGTTGTGCTCTTTGAGTATATCTCCGTCTGTCCTTTGTTGGCCTCGGTCATTGTACGTCTTCTTAATAAAGGTTTTGTGCTGTACCACCCAAGGATCGACCACGCCTATGTGTTGTAGCGCGACTAGGTTTGCTCTTTCAAAGTCGGTGAGTCGACCCTCGAAGTCGACATGCATTTCGCGACGACCCTCACGGTGACCCCATCCAGCGAGCGTGCCGAGGTGCCTATTGACGGGCAGACCAACGGGGTTCTCGATGCCTAGATAATTCGTGCAGTAGGAGATGCACTCTTCGGTCAGAAAGCCCCTGGCTATGCTTCCCTCTGGACGTGACATGTTGCGAACGT
Organism: Triticum monococcum; assembly: GCA_034509565.1. Classification (NCBI taxonomy): domain Eukaryota; kingdom Viridiplantae; phylum Streptophyta; class Magnoliopsida; order Poales; family Poaceae; genus Triticum; species Triticum monococcum. Next base: position 780,131,489 of record CM067847.1, read on the forward strand.
ATCCTTTGATGACACCATTCATCCTTTCGAACGGCATCATGCTGTGCAGGAACGTCGGCCCGAGTTGGATGATATCGTCCACGATATGGACCAGCAGATGCACCATAACGTCGAAGAATGTGGGCGGGAAGTACATCTCATGCTCGCATAGTATCACCACGATCTCTTCCTGTAGCCTTCTGAGTTGCCTCACGCCAACAGACTTCCGAGAGATGACGTCGAAAAAATTGCATAGGCCAAATAGGGTTTCACGGACGTGCGCGTCCATGATCCCACGGATTGCAACTGGAAGTATCTGCGTCATCAGCACGTGACAGTCGTGAGACTTCATCCCGCTGAACTTCTGCTTCGCTGGGTCTAGGTATCTGCTTATCTTCCCCGCGTAACCGTAAGGAAGTTTTACTCCTACGAGGCAGGTGAAAAACTGCTCGATCTCCTCCTGACTTAGAGTGAAGCACGCGGGAGGGTAGTCATTTCCGGTCTTCTTGGCCTTCTTGCCTTTGCGACGACTTTCCGTGTCCTACTTCGCCTCATCATCATCATCATCATGATCATCATATATAGTGTGAAGCTCCTGCCTGATGCCCATTGATTTCAAGTCTGCCCTTGCTTTCGGCCCATCTTTGGTCCTCTCTGGCATGTTGAGCAGGGTACCAAGCAGACTCTCGCACACGTTCTTTGTGATATGCATGACATCAAGGCTGTGAGGCACACGGTGGATCTTCCAGTACGGCAAGTCCCAGAAAACAGACCTTGTTTTCCATACCTTCAGCAGCGGCTCTGGCGCCTTTCGCTTTTTTCCCGGCTCTGACGCCTTTTGCTTCTTTCCCGGTAGTGGGTAGTCTTTCCAATTTTTCAACAGCTTGTCTATTTCCTCGCCGCTCCTCGTACGTGGGCGTCCTCGGGGTTCGGTTTCACCATCGAACAGATCCTTGCGTTTTCTCCACGGGTCATCTCGCGAAGCCACCTTCGATGTCCCATGAACACGGTTTTCGAAGACCCGGGATCTCTATCTAGCTGGCGATACGTTGTGTCATCCATGCACCTGGCGCATCCAGAAAATCCGTGGACCACCTGCCCCGCGACATATCCGTAACCGAGATAGTCGTGCACCGTCGTGAGCAGCGCAGCTCTCATAGGGAAATATTCTTTCTCTGCGGCGTCCCACGTATTGGCTGGAATTTTCCATAGCGTGTCAAGCTCCTCTTTTAGCAGCCCCAGATACAGATTGATGTCGTTCCCTGGTTGTTTTGGTCCTTCAATTAGCATACTCATGTGAATGTACTTCCTCTTCATGCACAACCAGGGGGAAGGTTGTACATCCACACAAACACAAGGCAGGTGCTATGTGTGCTTCTCTGGCTGCCAAACGGATTGACTCCATCGGGTGCTCGCGCCCAACACGATGTTCCTTGGATCGTTCCCAAATTCTGGGTCTTCGAAGTTCAACGCTTGCCACTGGCTCGCATCCTTAGGGTGACTCAGCATCTTGTCTTTTTTATCTATCTCCGGATCATTTGCGTCATCTTCTCGCTTCTTCTTCTCCCTATCCGCGTGCCAACGCAGGATCTTTGCTACCTTAGGGTCGGCAAAATACCGCTGCAAACGAGGAGTGATCGGAAAGTACCACACCACTTTTCGAGGAGCTTTCTTCCTCTTCTTGTATCGAGTGACGCCGCACACCGGACATATGGTAGACTCCGCGTGCTCGTCCCGATAAATGATGCAATTGTTCATGCACACATGGTATTTCACGTGTGGTAAATCCAGAGGACACACGATTTTCTTCGCCTCCTCCAAACTGGTCGGGCACTTGTTCCCCTTGGGAAGACGTTCGTGCCAGAATGACATGTTCTCGTCGAAGCATGCGTCGGTAATTTTGTGTTTTACCTTCATCTCCAAAGCCATGAGCGTTACTTTCAGGCGGGTATCCTCGGGCCTGCATCCTTCATACAATGGAGTGATCGCGTCTAACTCAAGTTGATCCATCTTGGCCTTCTCTCGGGCGGCAGCTCTTGCGTTATCCGTCTGCTTGAGAAGCAGCTCTTGAATATGAGGGTCCTGCACCCAGCCCATCGATGGTCCAGTGTCGTCTGCTCCGGCATCTTCCTCATCATCATGTCCTGCATCTTCTACATGATGACTGTGTACAGCATCACCGTCGTGATCATCTCCTGGGGATTCTTCGTCTTCTCGCCCGCTCGAGCCGCGGTGGTTGTCTTGCTGCCCTTCCTCATTTCTTGCCCGGCCCCCATGAACGACTTCGTAGTCATCTTCATCACCTTGCCACTGATAGCCATCCATGAAACCACACAAGAGCAGGTGGTCCCGCACCTGCCCGGATTCCGGGTCCGCAATACGGCTCTTCAGCTTGCATCGTCGACACGGACATCTTATCTCCGTCTCGTTCTTTTGAAGCATCTCGGCCTTCGCGGACCTCAAAAACCTATTCACGATGCCTTCGGTCATCATGCGGACCATGGTCGCCTGCGGGGTAGAGCAAAACGATATATTAGAACCAAGAAAAAATTTGGCATGACTTCCCCTAAAAATAGGACCAAAAAGAATGCTTAATGCCAAAATTCTCGCCGAAATGGAAATGAATCAACATTCCGGCAAAATATTGGCAACTATCGCATTTCAAATACCGGTACACCTCCAAACACAAACACATATGCAACACCACAAACATATGCAACACCAAGAACATACATAGATCTAGCTAGGCCATAAAAAGTGCATATGTGCACATTGTTGTAGGGAGAAATACATAAATATAGCTTCCCCCATTACTTACCTATCAAAACAAGGTAATTTAACCACTTAAATTGAATGAATCTATGGTGGAAATGAGGTGAAAAAGAGGAGGCACCCGAGACAAGGAGGAGGTGGAGAGAATGAAGTGGGGAGAAAGTGAGTGTGGGTAGGAGAGGCTCCCCAAAATATCTTGTTGCTGCCCACTTACTAATGGCGCACCAACTCAAAATGCGCCATTAGTAATCTAGGTTACTAATGGCGCACCATCTGGTGGTGCGCCATTAGTAGTTTTGTAAAAAAAATTACTAATGGCGCACTGTACCCCAGTGCGCCATTACTAGTTTGAACTAGTAATGGCGCACGGTGCAACAGTGCGCCATTAGTAGTTTTGCAAAAAAGGGAATAAAAAATATAATAAAAAAAACAACATTAGTGGCGCACTTTCCGACAGGTGCGCCATTACTAGTTACAACTAGTAATGGCACACTTTGTCTGGATGCGCCATTAGTATGTTTGGACAGGCGCACTAGTTCCAAAATTTTTTTTGATACTAATGGCGCACCCTGTGCCAGGTGCGCCATTAGTAGTTTCAACTCTAATGGCGTACCAGATGGTGGTGCGCCATTAGTATATACTAATGGCGAACCCCTTGTCAGGTGCGCCATTAGTGTCAATCCCATCTATAGCCCTTTTTCTAGTAGTGCGGGAACGCAGCGCCCGAGGTCAAGGCCCCTCCTCCGCCCCTGTCGTCGTCGGTGACCTCCGAATCCGGCTCCCCCAACCACTCCGGCCTCCTCCTTATTCGTCTCTGGCTAGAACTCCGGCGAACCACAAACTCTGGCGAGACCCAGATCCAGATCCGTTTTTGGGGTTGACTTTTTCCCTCCTAACCCTAATTATTTTGCATACTTTGTTGCATCATAACTTCCTCACCGTGGCTCCGATTTGCGCGTGTAGCATATCAAAATGTTCGTCTCGACGAGTACATCATTTCATCTCATTGCATCATTTTCGTTTGAGCTCATCTTGATGCCCGAAGTGCTGTTGGAAGAGGGCTATGTGAGGAAAGTTTCAGTTCTGTTTCAGCAAATGGCCTTCTGTCATTTTTGCCATGATTAATGTGTGCATGCTATGATCCTGAGATCTACATGTGGTTTGATGTATGCCATGCCATCTTTACAAGGGTGTATGCCATGTATTTTTGTGATCTCTGTGGTGACTAGCACAAGCATGCAAACTAGCTTACTCAATGTTGCTGATTTCAGGGACTTAGAATTTCACGAAGTCCTTGTCCTGTTATTATTTTTATGCCATATGTTGGTGTTGTTTCCTAGTGATCCGTGCCTCTTTCGAGGATGATCAGTAAGGATGTTTTGTAGATATTGTGGTGCACTATCCATCCATGTCTTTGTTTGCATTTATAGAGCACCCTAGCTTGACTCAATCGAGCTCTAATTTTGCTATAAAATGTTCCTGGCAGATTGGTAACATGTTTTGCAATTTTGCCGAGCTTGTTGTTGTTGATCCGTGCATGCTATGTTGTTGTTCTTGACATGTATAGCTTCTATGCCATGTCTACTTGCTGGGTGTATGCTTAGATTATCATGCAATGCCTCGTAGTGAGTGCATCGAGCTCGTAAACATGCCTACTTGATGTCTATTTTGCCATGCTCCAGTTTTTCACCAAGTCTGAATCTGTTTATGTTTTTGATATGTTCACATGCTTGCAATTGTATTATCTGATCCCTTTTGGCTTATGGTCGGTAAGGGACTTTTGTTATATGCTTTGAGTAGCTTCATGCCATGCCTAGCTTTGCCATGATATGTTCCTGTAGCATGTAGTTATCATGCTCTAAACATTGCTTCCTGATGTTAAATTCCTGATATGCTGTTAATTTCACTAGTCTGTAACCTATTATCTTTTGCACTTTTGCCATGCTTGTTTGAACCTGTTAATGAGTGATTTAGTCGTAGCTCAGTGTTCATCTTTTGTCAAGCATCTTGAGTGGATCCCTGCCATTTATTTTGTTGCCATGTTAGAGTGTTGTAACATATTTATCTTGATGCATTTAGAAGGCTACTTGCTGTTTATCGCAGACCGGTGCCATATTTGTTTTACTTGCCATTTCCAAACCGTGCATCCGATTCCGGTGACCTTTATATCCATTTCGACCAAAATCAACTCCTCTTTCCAGTGGCACTCTTGGATTTCCAAGTTGAGGCCAGGTTCAATCTTTTCCTTTCCGAATCATGCATATGCATCGCATACCGCATACCGCATATCATGCCTTGTTTATGTGTTGGTTGTTTACTATGTTGTGTGCTTCTTTCCAGTGTTGCTTCTTCGGGTTGGTACCGATAAAGTCGCGTTTGTGAGGATCCGTTCAACTACGTCCGTTTGTCTTCTTCATGGACTCATTTTTCTTCCTTGCGGGATCTCAGGCAAGATGACCGTACCCGCGAAATCACTTCTATATTTGCTTGCTAGATTGCTCCCTCTTTTGCTATGCCTATGCGACGATACCTACCACTTGCTTATCATGCCTCCCATGTTGCCATGTCCAGCCTCTAACCCACCTTGTCCTAGCAAACCATTGTTTGGCTATGTTACCGCTTTGCTCAGCCCCTCTTATAGCATTGTTAGTTCCAGGTGAAGATGATGTTTGTTCCTTGTCGGAACATGGAGATGTTGTTCCTTGTTGGAACATGTTTATTTGTTGGGATATCACAATATCTCTTATTTAATTAATGCACCTATATACTTGGTAAAGGGTGGAAGGCTCGGCCTTATGCCTGGTGTTTTGTTCCACTCTTGCCGCCCTAGTTTTCGTCATGCCGGTGTTATGTTCCTTGATTTGGCGTTCCTTACGCGGTTGGGTAATAATGGGTACCCCTTGGCAGTTCGTCTTGAATAAAATTCGTCCAGCAAGGCCCAACGTTGGTTTTACCTTTTGCCACCTAGCCTTTTCTTTCCCTTGGGTAGGCCTGCCCAAGGGTCATCTTTATTATAACCCTCCCGGGCCAGTGCTCCTCTAAGTGTTGGTCCGAACTGAGCTGCCTGTGGGGCCACCTCGGGGAAACTTGAGGGTTGGTTTTACTCATAGCTAGTCTCATCTAAGTGTGCCCTGAGAACGAGATATGTGTAGCTCCTATCGGGATTTGTCGGCACATTCGGGCGGCTTTGCTCGTCTTGTTTTACCTTGTCGAAATGTCTTGTAACCAGGATTCCGAATCTGATCGGGTCTTCCCGCTAGAAGGAATATCCTCCGTTGACCATGAGAGCTTGTGATGGGCTAAGTTGGGACACCCCTGCAGGGATTTGAACTTTCGAAAGCCGTGCCCGCGGTTATGGGCAGATGGGAATTTGTTAATGTCCGGTTGTAGAGAACTTGACACTTGACCTTAATTAAAATACATCAACCGCCTGTGTAACCATGATGCTCTCTTTTCGGCGGTGTCCGGGAAGTGAACACGGTGTTGGAGTTATGCTTGACGTAAGTAGATTTGGATCACTTCTTGATCATACTTTCTCGATCGTGCTTTGCCTTCTCTTCTCGCTCTCATTTGCGTATGTTAGCCACCATATATGCTAGTCGCTTGCTGCAGCTCCACCTCATACCTTTTCCCTACCTTTAAGCTTAAATAGTCTTGATCGCGAGGGTGTGAGATTGCTGAGTCCCTCTGGCTCAAAGATACTTCCAAAACCAGTTTCAGGTCCCGATGATTACCGTGCAGGTGACTCAACCCAGCTCAAGGAGGAGCTTGATGAAGGTCGTGTTCGTAGTCTTGTTTCATTTCCAGTTGATCAGTAGTGGAGCCCAGTTGGGGTCGATCGGGGATCTGTGTAGCATTTTGGGTAGTCTTTTTTAATTTGGTTCCGTAGTCGGGCCTTGATTGTATTTGGATGTTGTAATGCTATTCATGTATTGTGTGAAGTGGCGATTGTAAGCCAACTATGTATCCCTTTCCCTTATGTATTACATGGGTTGTGTGAAGATTACCTCACTTGCGACATTGCTTTCAATGCGGTTATGCCTCTAAGTCGTGCTTCGACACGTGGGAGATATAGCCGCATCGAGGGCGTTTCAAGTTGGTAATCAGAGCCTTCCCCGACCTTAGGAGCCCCCTGCTTGATCAAATCGTTGGCGTTGTTGAGTCTAGAAAAATGTTTTGAGTCCTTTAGGATTATATATATCGGAGAGTAGGATTCTTTTTACTCCTCAGTCCCTTTGTCGCTCTGGTGAGGCATCCTGACGTAGAATTTTGACTCTTCTCTCCTCAAATTTCACTAATTTTTTCTAAGATCACGCGGTTTTTTCTAGCTTATTCCGCGAGCCAATCCTTTGTTTGTTTTGAGTTGTGGTATTCGAGTTGTTTCGAAGTCAAGTGTTGATTCCATACCCTTTCTAAGCGGTGTTCTCACATTTCTATGGGAATACTAATCCTTCTCGTTATCGAGATTGTCTTGTCAATCCGTTTCAATCGGCTTGTTTCTCTTCTAGTGGATCCGATCTTTTCATTATCCGCAAGATCAATTATCAGTTCTTCTCAACGGTGCTCTTTTCTTCCATCCCAAGTCGCTTTTGTTTTTCCCGCCCTCCCACCGTTTTTCCTTCAAGGATTCGGATTTCTTAATCTCCTATCATGTTATTGACGTGAAGTCTCTCCATTCTTTTCAATCAACGTTCTTACCCGGTGGTTCTCTTAAAGAGGCTCTACTCGTTCGTCATTCTTTGTTTCTTCTCTTCTCCGGTGGATTTAATTCAAGCTTTGTCGATCATAAACTCTCCTTGTTTCAAATGTTTTCTCGTGCCGGTGCACCACTTAATTATCCATCTCTCGCTATTCAATCATTCCGGAGTGCTCAACATATCTCGAAGAATCACGTTTCCACTCTGCATTCGTTCAAGCTCTTTCGAGATTGTTATGTCATTCAAGCCATTTTAAATCAACCGGTGTAATCTCCCTTTCAAGTAATCGTTCTACGGTGTTTCTTTTGAGTGGGCCCTAACCCACAGGTCTTTTCCCAGGATCTTACGTGACTCTTCTAATTCTCCCGGAGTTATTCTCAATCCTTTTTCGAAGTGTGACGTAAGAATGAATTGTCATCAGCCTTATGTCTTTCTCCAAGATCTTTCAAATTCTTTTCAGCGTTGGTTCAACCTTTCTAATTGTCATTTCGGAGTGCCTCAACATTTCTTGGTGGTGTTTCTCGTCGTCATTCTCAACATTTGAAGATCGAAGAAGAGTTTTACCTCCATATCTTATCCGTTCTCTCAGAGATTCGTGGTTCTAGTTCAAGGCCATCCTTTCATAATTGTTTTGATTGTGAGAATTCCTTTCACCTATCTGGAGTCCATCAATTCAGGTTTATTCATTCTCAGCTTTAAGTTATCATTCTCCAATCTTACCGGTGCATCATTCAATATTCTCTAATCGGCTCGTGATCTCTTCGTTCTCATGTATCTAGATTGTCTCTAGTATGTTCGTTCATTTGCTAATTCTTACCGGTGATTCATCCCTTTACTTCGTTCGTTTTTCAAGTCTTACGTAGGTTTGTTCAAGATTCTTCTTCCTTTGTTATCATACAGATTCATTCGTTGTTTCAATCCTACCGGTGGTTCGTCGAAGACCTTCCCAAGTTTACGATATATCTATCTTAATCCTTTCGATGAGAATTAGTAGTATGAAAAATCTGTTTCCTCGTCATCAATTAAATTGGTGAAGCATACGCATAACGTAATTCTTATTATTGTTTTCATTCAAGTGATCTTATTCCTTATTCCGGAGACTCATCAACTTCTTGATTCCAATTTTTTTTCTTTTCTTTTCCCGGAGTTTCAAGATCTCTCATTTATCTCGTCGCAAAGCTCCATCTAATCATTGCAAGGCTTCAATCTTATTCTTTTCTTCCTTCTTTTCGTTTGATCATCCTTTTGTTACCAGAGTTCTTCATGAAGGTTGTACATGTTGGTTCATCAAGGATTTAATTCCTTCTCGAAGTGCTCATCAAGATTCTTTTTGGAGGAGATCAAGTTTTTCTTCATCTTGCATCCGGAGTGCAATTCTTTCTTATCTCATCTGTTGAGGTGGTATTATGTCATTCTTGATTATTTGAGTTCATGTTTCATGAATCACATGTTGTTAAGAATGAGGTATTTTAAATCCATCAATCTCTTCATTGGAGTTATCGTGGGTTGTATTTCACCTAAAGCCTTCCATTGGGAATGTGCTCTTTGTGGCGACTAGCTATGATCCAAGTTCTTCACTTATCCAACGGTGAATAGTTTTTTGTCTCTTTGTTCTGATTCAATCTTGTTCCCGTTAGTGGCAAGTTGTCAACTCATAATTTTGAGATGTCTTCTATAAGTCCATATCAAGCTTATCCTTTTTGTTGTTGATTTCCCAACAATCCCCGTGCAATCTTTTCTTGCAAGGATGCTTTCCAAGTTCAATTGTGGTAGAAGTTGTCATTTTCTTCTCCGTTCTTTTGTTCCGACGATCTACCTTTGATTCTTTCATCCGGAGGCTTTTTGATGCTGCTCTTTTCGAACCATCATCTTGTTTGTCAAGATCTTGTCCAATTCCTTTCATTTATAGTCGAAGTGCTGCCCAATTATATCAGTCTTATTCCTTCTCTATCTTGTTTTAACTGGAGTGTTGTGTCCTCTGCTCAAGTTCTTTCCATCTTGTCAAGTTATTGTTCTATCCATTCCATGTTCAACTGGAGTGCTGTCCGAATTTGTTCTTCATTGTTCCTCTTTTCTAACAGAGTGTTTTCAACTTCATTCATCTCCGTTGTATTCTCTCTTTCGAGTTGTTCAACATTTCAAGGTTCTTTGGTTTCACTCGTTTGTCAAAGAAGCAACTTAGTTTTACCTCTCCTCTTTCTCTCCCGTTTTCCCTCCGGTGCCATTCTAGATCTCGGGACGAGATCCTCTCGTAGTAGTGGAGTGTTGTAACGCCTCGAGACCGATGTGCCGTGTGTCTTCTAGTTATTCGCTGTCGTTGCCTTGTCATTGCTTGCGTGTCATGCATCTCATATCATGTCATCATGTGCATCGCATTTGCATACGTGTTCGTCTCATGCATCCGAGCCTTTTCCCCGTTGTCCGTTTTGCATTCCGGCGCTTCTATGTCCTCCGGTGGTCCTTTCTACCTCTTTTTGTGTGCGGGTGCTAAACGTTTTTGGATTGGACTGAGACTTGCCATGCGGCCTTGGTTTACTACCGGTAGACTGCCTGCCAAGTTTCGTGCCATTTGGACTCCGTTTGATACTCCAACGGTTAACCGAGGGACCAAAAAGGCCTCGTGTGTGTTGCAGCCCAACACCCCTTCTATGTGGCCCAAAACCCACCAAAACCTCCTCCATCATCTCGGTCGTTCGATCACGATCGTGTGGCTGAAAACCGCACCTCATTTGGAGTCTCCTAGCTCCCTCTACCTATATATATGTGTGCCTCCCGGATTTTTCGCGCAGATCAAACCCTAGATCCTTCCCCTCGCGCCGCCGGACGCGTCCACGCCGCGCCGGACGTGTCCACCGCCCGCCGCCATGTCGCCCGGCCAATGAGAGCGTGCCACATCAGATCAACCTCCTCTCCCCTCCAATCCCACCTCGCCACGTGGCGGCACCGCGCTTGTCCCCGCCGCCGGCCCGTGAACCCGCGTCGGGCTCGAACCGCCACCCCGACGCCACCGAACCTCCCTGCCGGCCGCCGCCCTTCGCTGGAGCTTGCCCACCGCCATGCTCTTCGCCGCCGCCGCTCTGCGCCGCCCGCGTCCCTGCCGGACCACGCCGCGAGCCGCCTGCGCCGCCGCCTCGCACCTCCTCCGGCCGGCCACCGCGCGAGCTCGCCGGCGCTGCTCCGCACGGCCGCCGTCGCCCTCTGCCGAGCCGTGGGAACGCACCGCCCGAGGTCGCGGCCCCTCCTCTGCCTCTGTCGTCGCCGGTGACCTCCGGATCCGGCGCCCCCAACCACTCCGGCCTCCTCCTTCTTCGTCTCCGGCTAGAACTCCGTTGAACCACGAACTCCGGCGAGACCCAGATCCAGATCCGTTTTCGGGGTTGACTTTTTCCCTCCTAACCCTAATTATTTTTGCATACTTTGTCGCATCATAACTTCCTCACCGTGGCTCCGATTTGCGTGTGTAGCATATCAAAATGTTCGTCTCGACGAGTACATCATTTCATCTCATTGCATCATTTTGATTTGAGCTCATCTTGACGCCCGAAATGCTGTTGGAAGAGGGCTATGTGAGGAAAGTTTCAGTTTTGTCTCAGCAAATGGCCTTTTGTCATTTTTGCCATGATTAATGTGTGCATGCTATGATCCTGAGCTCTACATGTGTTTTGATGTATGCCATGCCATCTTTACAGGGGTGTATGCCATGTATTTTTGTGATCTCTGTGGTGACTAGCAGAAGCATGCAAAGTAGCTTACTCAATGTTGTTGATTTCAGGGACTTAGAATTTCACTAAGTCCTTGTCCTGTTATTATTTTTATGCCATATGTTCATGTAGTTTCCTAGTAGTCCGTTCCTCTTTTGAGGATGATCAGTAAGGATGTTTTGTAGATATTGTGGTGCTCTATCCATCCATGTCTTTGTTTGCATTTATGGAGCACCCTAGCTTGACTCAATCAAGCTCTAATTTTGCTATAAAATGTTCCTGGTAGATTGTTAACATGTTTTGCAATTTTGCCGAGCTTGTTGTAGTTGATCCGTGCATGCTATGTTGTTGTTCTTGACTTGTCTAGCTTCTATGCCATGTCTACTTGCTGGGTGTATGCTTAGATTATCAAGCAATGCCTCGTAGTGAGTGCATCAAGCTCGTAAACATGCCTACTTGATGTCTGTTTTGCCATGCTCCAGTTTTTCACCAAGTCTGAATCTGTTTATGTTTTTGCTATGTTCACATGCTTGCAATTGTATTCTATGATCCCTTTTGGCATATCGTCAGTAAGGGACTTTTGTTATATGCTTTGAGTAGCTTCATGCCATGCCTTGCTTTGCCATGATATGTTCCTGTAGCATGTAGTTATCATGCTCTAAACATTGCTTCCTGATGTTAAATTGCTGATATGCTGTTAATTTCAATAAGTCTGTAACCTGTTATCTTTTGCACTTTTGCCATGCTTGTTTGAACCTATTAATAAGTGATTTAGTCATAGCTCAGTGTTCATATTTTGTCAAGCATCTTGAGTGGATCCCTGCCATTTATTTTGTTGCCATGTTAGAGTGCTGTAGCATATTTATCTTGATGCATTTAGAAGGATACTTGTTGTTTATCACAGACTGGTGCCATATTTGTTTTACTTGCCATTCCAAACCGTGCATCCGATTCCGGTGATCTTTATATCGATTTCGACCGAAATCAACTCCTCTTTTCAGTGGCACTCTTGGATTTCCAAGTTGAGGCCAGGTTGAATCTTTTCCTTTCTGAATCATGCACTTCTTGATCATACTTTCTCGATCGTGCTTTGCCTTCTCTGCTCGCTCTCATTTGCGTATGTTAGCCACCATATATGCTAGTCGCTTGCTGCAGCTCCACCTCATACCTTTTCCCAACCTTTAAGCTTAAATAGTCTTGATTGCGAGGGTGTGAGATTGCTGAGTCCCTGTGGCTCAAAGATACTTCCAAAACCAGTTTCAGGTCCCGATGATTACCGTGCAGGTGACTCAACCCAGCTCAAGGAGGAGCTTGATGAAGGTCGTGTTCGTAGTCTTGTTTCGTTTCCAGTTGATCAGTAGTGGAGCCTAGTTGGGGTCGATCGGGGATCTGTGTAGCATTTGGGGTAGTCTTCTTTTATTTTGGTTTCGTAGTCGGGCCCTGATTGTATTTGGATGTTGTAATGGTATTCATGTATTGTGTGAAGTGGCGATTGTAAGCCAACTATGTATCCCTTTCCCTTATGTATTACATGGGTTGTGTGAAGATTACCTCACTTGCGACATTGCTTTCAATGCGGTTATGCCTCTAAGTCGTGCTTCGACACATGGGAGATATAGCCGCATCGAGGGCGTTTCAAGTTGGTAATCAGAGCCTTCCCCGACCTTAGGAGCCCCCTGCTTGATCGAATCGTTGGTGTTGTTGAGTCTAGAAAAATGTTTTGAGTCCTTTAGGATTATATATATCGGAGAGTAGAATTCTTTTTACTCCTCAGTCCCTTTGTCGCTCTGGTGAGGCATCCTGGCGTAGAATTTTGACTCTTCTTTCCTCAAATTTCACTATTTTTTTAAGATCATGCGGTTATTTCTGGCTTATTCTACGAGCCAATCCTTTGTTTGTTTTGAGTTGTGGTATTCGAGTTGCTTCGAAGTCAAGTGTTGATTCCATACCCTTTCTAAGCGGTGTTCTCATATTTCTATGGGAATACTAATCCTTCTCGTTATCGAGATTGTCTTGTCAATCCTTTTCAATCGGCGTGTTTCTCTTCTAGTGGATCCGATCTTTTCAATATCCGCAAGATCAATTATCAGTTCTTCTCAACGGTGCTCTTTTCTTCCATCCCAAGTTGCTTTTGTTTTTCCCGCCCTCCCACCCTTTTTCCTTCAAGGATTTGGATTTCTTAATCTCCTATCATGTAATTGACGTGAAGTCTCTCCATTCTTTTCAATCAACGTTCTTACCCGGTTGTTCCCTTGAAGATGCTCTACTCGTTCGTCATTCTTTGTTTCTTCTCTTCTCCGGTGGATTTAGTTCAAGCTTTGTCGATCATAAACTCTCCTTGTTTCAAATGTTTTCTCGTGCCGGTGCACCTCTTAATTATCCATCTCTCGCTATTCAATCATTCCGGAGTGCTCAACATATCTCGAAGAATCGCGTTTCCACTCTGCATTCGTTCAAGCTCTTTCGAGATTGTTATCTCATTCAAGCCATTTTAAATCAATCGGTGTAATCTCCCTTTCAAGTAATCGTTCTACGATGTTTCTTTTGAGTGGGTCCTAACCCATAGGTCTTTTCCCAGGATCTTACCCGACTCTTTTAATTCTCCCGGAGTTATTATCAATACTTTTTCGAAGTGTGACGTAAGAATGAATTGTCATCAGCCTTATGTCTTTCGCCAAGATCTTTCAAATTCTTTTCAGCGTTGGTTCAACCTTTCTAATTGTCATTTCGGAGTGCCTCAACATTTCTTGGTGGTGTTTCTCGTCGTCATTCTCAACATTTGAAGATCGAAGAAGAGTTTTTCCTCCATATCTTATCCGTTCTCTTAGAGATTCATGGTTCTAGTTCGAGGCCATCCTTTCATAATTGTTTTGATTGTGAGAATTCCTTTCACCTATCTGGAGTCCATCAATTCAGGTTTATTCATTCTCAGCTTTAAGTTATCATTCTCCAATCTTACCGGTGCATCATTCAATATTCTCTAATCAGCTCATGATCTCTTTGTTCTCATGTATCTAGATTGTCTCTAGTATGTTCGTTCATTTGCTAATTCTTACCGGTGATTCATCCCTTTACTTTGTTCGTTTTTCAAGTCTTATGGAGGTTCATTCAAGATTCTTTTTCCTTCGTTATCATACAGATTCATTCATTGTTTCAATCCTACCGGTGGTTCGTTGAAGACCTTCCCAAGTTTGCGATATATCTATCTTAATCCTTTCTATGAGAATAAGTAGTATGCAAAATCCATTTGCTCGTCATCAATTAAATTGGTGAAGGATACGCATAATGTAATTCTTATTATTGTTTTCATTCAAGTGATCTAATTCCTTATTCCGGAGGCTCATCAACTTCTTGATTCCAATTTTCTTCTTCTTTTCTTTTCCCGGAGTTTCAAGATCTCTCATTTATCTCGTCACAAAGCTCCATCTAATCAATGCAAGGCTTCAATCTTATTCTTTTCTTCCTTCTGTTCATTTGATCATCCTTTCATTACCAGAGTTCTTCATGAAGGTTCTACATGTTGGTTCATCAAGGATTTAATTCCTTCTCGAAGTGCTCATCAAGATTCTTTTTGGAGGAGATCAAGTTTTTCTTCATCTTGCATCCGGAGTTCAATTCTTTCTTATCTCATCTGTTGAGGTGGTATTATGTCATTCTTGATTATTTGAGTTCATGTTTCATGATTCACATGTTGTTAAGAATGAGGTATTTTAAATCCATCAATCTCTTCATTGGAGTCATCGTGGGTTATATTTCACCTAAAGCCTTCCATTGGGAATGTGCTCTTTGTGGCGACTATCTATGATCCAAGTTCTTCATTTATCCTACCGGTGAATATTTTTTGTCTCTTTGTTCTTATCCAATCTTGTTCCCGTTAGTGGCAAGTTGTCACCTCATAATTTTGAGATGTCTTCTATAAGTCCATATCAAGCTTATCCTTTTTGTTGTTGATTTCCCAACAATCCCCGTGCAATCTTTTCTTGCAAGGATGCTTTCCAAGTTTAAATTGTGGTAGAAGTCGTCATTTTCTTCTCCGTTCTTTTGTTCCAACGATCTACCTTTGACTCTTTCATCCGGAGGCTTTGTGATGCTGCTCTTTTCGAACCATCATCTTGTTTGTCAAGATCTTGTCCAATTCCTTTCATTTACAGTCGAAGTGCTGTCCAATTATATCAGTCTTATTCCTTCTCTATATTGTTTTAACTGGAGTGTTGTGTCCTCTGCTCAAGTTCTTTCCATCTTGTCAAGTTATTGTTCTATCCATTCCATGTTCAACCGGAGTGCTGCCCGAATTTGTTCTTCATTGTTCCCCTATTCTAACAGAGTGTTTTCAACTTCATTCATCTCCGTTGTATTGTCTCTTTCGAGTTGTTCAACATTTAAAGGTTCTTTGGTTTCACTCGTTTGTCAAAGAAGCAACTTAGTTTTACCTCTCCTCTTTCTCCCCCGTTTTCCCTCCGGTGCCATTCTAGATCTCGGGACGAGATCCTCTCGTAGTGGTGGAGTGTTGTAACGCCCCGAGACCGATGTGCCGCGTGTCTTCTACTTATTCGCTGTTGTTGCCTTGTCATTGCTTGCGTGCCATGCATCTCATATCATGTCATCATGTGCATCGCATTTGCATACATGTTCGTCTCATGCATCCGAGCCTTTTCCCCGTTGTCCGTTTTGCATTCCGGCACTTCTATGTCCTCCGGTGGTCCTTTCTACCTCTTTTCGTGTGCGGGTGCTAAATGTTTTTGCATTGGACCGAGACTTGCCATGCGGCCTTGGTTTACTACCGGTAGACGCCTGCCAAGTTTCGTGGCATTTGGACTCCGTTTGATACTCCAACGGTTAACCGAGGGACCAAAAAGGCCTCATGTGTGTTACAGCCCAACACCCCTTCTATGTGACCTAAAACCCACCAAAACCTTCTCCATCATCTCGGTCGTTCGATCACGATTGCGTGGCCGAAAACCGCACCTCATTTGGAGTCTCCTAGCTCCCTCTACCTATATATATATATATGTGTGTGTGTGTGTGTGTGTGTGTGTGTGTGTGTGTGTGTGTGTGTGCCTCCCGGATTTTTCACGCAGATCAAACCCTAGATCCTTCCCCTCGCGCCGCCAGACGCGTCCACGCCGCGCCGGACGTGTCCACCGCCCGCCGCCACGTCGCCCGGCCAATGAGAGCATGCCACATCAGCTCAACCGCCTCTCCACTCCAATCCCACCTCGCCACGTGGCGCCGCCGCGCTCGTCCCCGCCACCGGCCTGTGAGCTCGCGTCGGGCCCGAACCGCCACCCCGCCGCCACCGAACCTCCCTGCCGGTCGCCGCCCTTCGCTAGAGCTCGCCCGCCGCCATGCTCTTCGCCGCCGTCGCTCTACGCCACCCGCGTCCCCGCCGGACCACGCCGTGCGCCGCCCCGCGAGCTGCCTGCACCGCCGCCTCGCACCTCCTCCGGCCGGCCACCGCGCGAGCTCGCCGGCGCTGCTCCGCACGGCCGCCGTCACCCTCTGCCTCGCCGCGGGAACGCACCGCGCGAGGTCGCGGCCCCTCCTTCGCCTCTGTCGTCGCCGGTGACCTCCGGATCCGGTGCCCCAACCACTCTGGCCTCCTCCTTCTTCGTCTCCGGCTAGAACTCCGGCGAACCACGAACTCCGGCGAGACCCAGATCCAGATCCGTTTTCGGGGTTGACTTTTTCCCTCCTAACCCTAATTATTTTTACATACTTTGTCGCATCATAACTTCCTCACCATGGCTCCGATTTGCGCGTGTAGCATATCAAAATGTTCGTCTCGACGAGTACATCATTTCATCTCATTGCATCATTTTCATTTGAGCTCATCTTGATGCCCGAAATGCTGTTGGAAGAGGGCTATGTGAGGAAAGTTTCGGTTCTGTCTCAACAAATGGCCTTTTGTCATTTTTGCTATGATTAATGTGTGGATGCTATGATCCTGAGCTCTACATGTGTTTTGATGTATGCCATGCCGTCTTTACAGAGGTGTATGCCATGTATTTTTGTGATCTCTGTGGTGAATAGCACAAGCATGCAAAGTAGCTTACTCAATGTTGCTGATTTCAGGGACTTAGAATTTCACTAAGTCCTAGTCCTGTTATTATTTTTATGCCATATGTTCATGTTGTTTCCTAGTGATCCGTGCCTCTTTTGAGGATGATCAATAAGGATGTTTTGTAGATATTGTGATGCTCTATCCATCCATGTCTTTGTTTGCATTTATGGAGCACCCTAGCTTGACTCAATCGAGCTCTAACTTTGCTATAAAATGTTCCTGGCAGATTGTTAACATGTTTTGCAATTTTGCCGAGCTTGTTGTAGTTGATCCGTGCATGCTATGTTGTTGTTCTTGACATGTCTAGCTTCTATGCCATGTCTACTTGCTGGGTGTATGCTTAGATTATCATGCAATGCCTCGTAGTGAGTGCATCGAGCTCGTAAACTTGCCTACTTGATGTCTGTTTTGGCATGCTCCAGTTTTTCACCAAGTCTGAATCTGTTTATGTTTTTGCTATGTTCACATGCTTGCAATTGTATTCTCTGATCCCTTTTGGCTTATGGTCAGTAAGGGACTTTTGTTATATGCTTTGAGTAGCTTCATGCCATGCCTTGCTTTGCCATGATATGTTCCTATAGCATGTAGTTATCATGCTCTAAACATTGCTTCCTGATGTTAAATTCCTGATATGCTGTTAATTTCACTAGTCTGTAACCTATTACTTTTGCACTTTTGCCATGCTTGTTTGAACCTGTTAATGAGTGATTTAGTCATAGCTCAGTGTTCATCTTTTGTCAAGCATCTTGAGTGGATCCCTGCCATTTATTTTGTTGCCATGTTAGAGTGCTGTAGCATATTTATCTTGATGCATTTAGAAGGCTACTTGTTGTTTATCGTAGAACGGTGCCATATTTGTTTTACTTGTCATTTCCGAACCGTGCATCCGATTCCGGTGATCTTTATATCGATTTCAACCAAAATCAACTCCTCTTTCCAGTTGCACTCTTGGATTTCCAAGTTGAGGCCAGGTTCAATCTTTTCCTTTCCGAATCATGCATATGCATCGCATACCGCATCCCGCATATCATGCCTTGTTTATGTGTTGGTTATTTACTATGTTGTGTGCTTCTTTCCGGTGTTGCTTCTTCGGGCTGGCCCCGATAACGTCGCGTTTGTGAGGATCCGTTCGACTACGTCCGTTTGTCTTCCTCATGGACTCGTTCTTCTTCCTTGCGGGATCTCAGGCAAGATGACCATACCCTCGAAATCACTTCTATCTTTGCTTGCTAGATTGCTCGCTCTTTTGCTATGCCTATGCTACGATACCTACCACTTGCTTATCATGCCTCCCATGTTGCCATGTCTAGCCTCCAACCCACCTTGTCCTAGCAAACCATTGTTTGGCTATGTTACCGCTTTGCTCAGCCCCTCTTATAGCGTTGTTAGTTGCAGGTGAAGATGAAGTTTGTTCCTTGTTGGAACATGGAGATGTTGTTCCTTGTGGGAACATGTTTATTTGTTGGGATATCACAATATCTCTTATTTAATTAATGCACCTATATACTTGGTAAAGGGTGGAAGGCTCGACCTTATGCCTGGTGTTTTGTTCCACTCTTGCCGCCCTAGTTTCCGTCATACCGGTGTTATGTTCCTTGATTTGGCGTTCCTTACGCGGTTGGGTAATAATGGGAACCCCTTGGCAGTTCGTCTTGAATAAAATTCGTCCAGCAAGGCCCAACGTTGGTTTTACCTTTTGCCACCTAGCCTTTTCTTTCCCTTGGGTAGACCTGCCCAAGGGTCATCTTTATTATAACCCTCCCGGGCCAGTGCTCCTCTAAGTGTTGGTCCGAACTGAGCTGCCTGCGGGGCCACCTCGGGGAAACTTGAGGGTTGGTTTTACTCGTAGCTAGTCTCATCTAAGTGTGCCCTGAGAACGAGATATGTGTAGCTCCTATCGGGATTTGTCGGCACATTCGGGCGGCTTTGCTCGTCTTGTTTTACCTTGTCAAAATGTCTTGTAACCAGGATTCCGAATCTGATCGGGTCTTCCCGCTAGAAGGAATATCCTCCGTTGACCATGAGAGCTTGTGATGGGCTAAGTTGGGACACCCCTGCAGGGATTTGAACTTTCGAAAGCCGTGCCCGCGGTTATGGGCAGATGGGAATTTGTTAATGTTCGGTTGTAGAGAACTTGACACTTGACCTTAATTAAAATACATCAACCGCGTGTGTAACCATGATGGTCTCTTTTCGGCGGCGTCCGGGAAGTGAACACGGGGTTGGAGTTATGCTTGATGTAAGTAGATTTGGATCACTTCTTGATCATACTTTCTCGATCGTGCTTTGCCTTCTCTTCTCGCTCTCATTTGCGTATGTTAGCCACCATATATGCTAGTCGCTTGCTGCAGCTCCACCTCATACCTTTTCCCTACCTTTAAGCTTAAATAGTCTTGATCGCGAGGGTGTGAGATTGCTGAGTCCCTCTGGCTCAAAGATACTTCCAAAACCAGTTTCAGGTCCCGATGATTACCGTGCAGGTGACTCAACCCAGCTCAAGGAGGAGCTTGATGAAGGTCGTGTTCGTAGTCTTGTTTCATTTCCAGTTGATCAGTAGTGGAGCCCAGTTGGGGTCGATCGGGGATCTGTGTAGCATTTTGGGTAGTCTTTTTTATTTTGGTTCCGTAGTCGGGCCTTGATTGTATTTGGATGTTGTAATGCTATTCATGTATTGTGTGAAGTGGCGATTGTAAGCCAACTATGTATCCCTTTCCCTTATGTATTACATGGGTTGTGTGAAGATTACCTCACTTGCGACATTGCTTTCAATGCGGTTATGCCTCTAAGTCGTGCTTCGACACGTGGGAGATATAGCCGCATCGAGGGCGTTTCAAGTTGGTAATCAGAGCCTTCCCCGACCTTAGGAGCCCCCTGCTTGATCAAATCGTTGGCGTTGTTGAGTCTAGAAAAATGTTTTGAGTCCTTTAGGATTATATATATCGGAGAGTAGGATTCTTTTTACTCCTCAGTCCCTTTGTCGCTCTGGTGAGGCATCCTGACGTAGAATTTTGACTCTTCTCTCCTCAAATTTCACTAATTTTTTTTAAGATCACGCGGTTATTTCTGGCTTATTCCGCGAGCCAATCCTTTGTTTGTTTTGAGTTGTGGTATTCGAGTTGCTTCGAAGTCAAGTGTTGATTCCATACCCTTTCCAAGCGGTGTTCTCATATTTCTATGGGAATACTAATCCTTCTCGTTATCGAGATTGTCTTGTCAATCCGTTTCAATCGGCTTGTTTCTCTTCTAGTGGATCCGATCTTTTCATTATCCGCAAGATCAATTATCAGTTCTTCTCAACGGTGCTCTTTTCTTCCATCCCAAGTCGCTTTTGTTTTTCCCGCCCTCCCACCGTTTTTCCTTCAAGGATTCGGATTTCTTAATCTCCTATCATGTTATTGACATGAAGTCTCTCCATTCTTTTCAATCAACGTTCTTACCCGGTGGTTCTCTTAAAGAGGCTCTACTCGTTCGTCATTCTTTGTTTCTTCTCTTCTCCGGTGGATTTAATTCAAGCTTTGTCGATTATAAACTCTCCTTGTTTCAAATGTTTTCTCGTGCCGGTGCACCACTTAATTATCCATCTCTCGCTATTCAATCATTCCGGAGTGCTCAACATATCTCGAAGAATCACGTTTCCACTCTGCATTCATTCAAGCTCTTTCGAGATTGTTATGTCATTCAAGCCATTTTAAATCAACCGGTGTAATCTCCCTTTCAAGTAATCGTTCTACGGTGTTTCTTTTGAGTGGGCCCTAACCCACAGGTCTTTTCCCAGGATCTTATGTGACTCTTGTAATTCTCCCGGAGTTATTCTCAATCCTTTTTCGAAGTGTGACGTAAGAATGAATTGTCATCAGCCTTATGTCTTTCTCCAAGATCTTTCAAATTCTTTCCAGCGTTGGTTCAACCTTTCTAATTGTCATTTCAGAGTGCCTCAACATTTCTTGGTGGTGTTTCTCGTCGTCATTCTCAACATTTGAAGATCGAAGAAGAGTTTTACCTCCATATCTTATCCGTTCTCTCAGAGATTCGTGGTTCTAGTTCGAGGCCATCCTTTCATAATTGTTTTGATTGTGAGAATTCCTTTCACCTATCTGGAGTCCATCAATTCAGGTTTATTCATTCTCAGCTTTAAGTTATCATTCTCCAATCTTACCAGTGCATCATTCAATATTCTCTAATCGGCTCGTGATCTCTTCGTTCTCATGTATCTAGATTGTCTCTAGTATGTTCGTTCATTTGCTAATTCTTACCGGTGATTCATCCCTTTACTTCGTTCATTTTTCAAGTCTTATGTAGGTTTGTTCAAGATTCTTCTTCCTTTGTTATCATACAGATTCATTCGTTGTTTCAATCCTACCGGTGGTTCGTCGAAGACCTTCCCAAGTTTACGATATATCTATCTTAATCCTTTCTATGAGAATTAGTAGTATGAAAAATCTGTTTCCTCGTCATCAATGAAATTGGTGAAGCATACGCATAACGTAATTCTTATTATTGTTTTCATTCAAGTGATCTTATTCCTTATTCCGGACACTCATCAACTTCTTGATTCCAATTTTTTTTCTTTTCTTTTCCCGGAGTTTCAAGATCTCTCATTTATCTCGGCGCAAAGCTCCATCTAATCATTGCAAGGCTTCAATCTTATTCTTTTCTTCCTTCTTTTCGTTTGATCATCCTTTTGTTACCAGAGTTCTTCATGAAGGTTGTACATGTTGGTTCATCAAGGATTTAATTCCTTCTCGAAGTGCTCATCAAGATTCTTTTTGGAGGAGATCAAGTTTTTCTTCATCTTGCATCCGGAGTGCAATTCTTTCTTATCTCATCTGTTGAGGTGGTATTATGTCATTCTTGATTATTTGAGTTCATGTTTCATGAATCACATGTTGTTAAGAATGAGGTATTTTAAATCCATCAATCTCTTCATTGGAGTTATTGTGGGTTGTATTTGTGGCGACTAGCTATGATCCAAGTTCTTCACTTATCCTACCGGTGAATAGTTTTTTGTCTCTTTGTTCTGATTCAATCTTGTTCCCGTTAGTGGCAAGTTGTCACCTCATAATTTTGAGATGTCTTCTATAAGTCCATATCAAGCTTATCCTTTTTGTTGTTGATTTCCCAACAATCCCCGTGCAATCTTTTCTTGCAAGGATGCTTTCCAAGTTCAATTGTGGTAGTAGTTGTCATTTTCTTCTCCGTTCTTTTGTTCCGACGATCTACCTTTGATTCTTTCATCCGGAGGCTTTGTGATGCTGCTCTTTTCGAACCATCATCTTGTTTGTCAAGATCTTGTCCAATTCCTTTCATTTATAGTCGAAGTGCTGTCCAATTGTATCAGTCTTATTCCTTCTCTATCTTGTTTTAACTGGAGTGTTGTGTCCTCTGCTCAAGTTCTTTCCATCTTGTCAAGTTATTGTTCTATCCATTCCATGTTCAACCGGAGTGCTGTCCGAATTTGTTCTTCATTGTTCCTCTTTTCTAACAGAGTGTTTTCAACTTCATTCATCTCCGTTGTATTCTCTCTTTCGAGTTGTTCAAGATTTCAAGGTTCTTTGGTTTCACTCGTTTGTCAAAGAAGCAACTTAGTTTTACCTCTCCTCTTTCTCTCCCGTTTTCCCTCCGGTGCCATTCTAGATCTCGGGACGAGATCCTCTCGTAGTAGTGGAGTGTTGTAACGCCTCGAGACCGATGTGCCGTGTGTCTTCTAGTTATTTGCTGTCGTTGCCTTGTCATTGCTTGCGTGTCATGCATCTCATATCATGTCATCATGTGCATCGCATTTGCATACGTGTTCGTCTCATGCATCCGAGCCTTTTCCCCGTTGTCCGTTTTGCATTCCGGCGCTTCTATGTCCTCCGGTGGTCCTTTCTACCTCTTTTTGTGTGCGGGTGCTAAACGTTTTTGGATTGGACTGAGACTTGCCATGCGGCCTTGGTTTACTACCGGTAGACCGCATGCCAAGTTTCGTGCCATTTGGACTCCGTTTGATACTCCAACGGTTAACCGAGGGACCAAAAAGGCCTCGTGTGTGTTGCAGCCCAACACCCCTTCTATGTGGCCCAAAACCCACCAAAACCTCCTCCATCATCTCGGTCGTTCGATCACGATCGTGTGGCTGAAAACCGCACCTCATTTGGAGTCTCCTAGCTCCCTCTACCTATATATATGTGTGCCTCCCGGATTTTTCGCGCAGATCAAACCCTAGATCCTTCCCCTCGCGCCGCCGGACGCGTCCACGCCGCACCGGACGTGTCCACCGCCCGCCGCCATGTCGCCCGGCCAATGAGAGCGTGCCACATCAGATCAACCGCCTCTCCCCTCCAATCCCACCTCGCCATGTGGCGCCACCGCGCTTGTCCCCGCCGCCGGCCCATGAACCCACGTCGGGCTCGAACCGCCACCCCGACGCCACCGAACCTCCCTGCCGGCCGCCGCCCTTCGCTGGAGCTCGCCCGCCGCCATGCTCTTCGCCGCTGCCGCTCTGCGCCGCCCGCGTCCCTGCCGGACCACGCCGCGAGCCGCTTGCGCCGCCGCCTCGCACCTCCTCCAGCCGGCCACCGCGCGAGCTCGCCGGTGCTGCTCCGCACGGCCGCCGTCGCCCTCTGTCGAGCCGTGGGAACGCACCGCCCGAGGTCGCGGCCCCTCCTCTGCCTCTGTCGTCGCCGGTGACCTCCGGATCCGGCGCCCCCAACCACTCCAGCCTCCTCCTTCTTCGTCTCCGGCTAGAACTCCGTTGAACCACGAACTCCGGCGAGACCCAGATCCAGATCCGTTTTCGGGGTTGACTTTTTCCCTCCTAACCCTAATTATTTTTGCATACTTTGTCGCATCATAACTTCCTCACCGTGCCTCCGATTTGCGTGTGTAGCATATCAAAATGTTCGTCTCGACGAGTACATCATTTCATCTCATTGCATCATTTTCATTTGAGCTCATCTTGATGCCCGAAATGCTGTTGGAAGAGGGCTATGTGAGGAAAATTTCAGTTTTGTCTCAGCAAATGGCCTTTTGTCATTTTTGCCATGATTAATGTGTGCATGCTATGATCCTGAGCTCTACATGTGTTTTGATGTATGCCATGCCATCTTTACAGGGGTGTATGCCATGTATTTTTGTGATCTCTGTGGTGACTAGCAGAAGCATGCAAAGTAGCTTACTCAATGTTGCTGATTTCAGGGACTTCGAATTTCACTAAGTCCTTGTCCTGTTATTATTTTTATGCCATATGTTCATGTTGTTTCCTAGTAGTCCGTTCCTCTTTTGAGGATGATCAGTAAGGATGTTTTGTAGATATTGTGGTGCTCTATCCATCCATGTCTTTGTTTGCATTTATGGAGCACCCTAACTTGACTCAATCAAGCTCTAATTTTGCTATAAAATGTTCCTGGCAGATTGTTAACATGTTTTGCAATTTTGCCGAGCTTGTTGTAGTTGATCCGTGCATGCTATGTTGTTGTTCTTGACTTGTCTAGCTTCTATGCCATGTCTACTTGCTGGGTGTATGCTTAGATTATCAAGCAATGCCTCGTAGTGAGTGCATCAAGCTCGTAAACATGCCTACTTGATGTCTGTTTTGCCATGCTCCAGTTTTTCACCAAGTCTGAATCTGTTTATGTTTTTGCTATGTTCACATGCTTGCAATTGTATTCTATGATCCCTTTTGGCATATCGTCAGTAAGGGACTTTTGTTATATGCTTTGAGTAGCTTCATGCCATGCCTTGCTTTGCCATGATATGTTCCTGTAGCATGTAGTTATCATGCTCTAAACATTGCTTCCTGATGTTAAATTGCTGATATGCTGTTAATTTCAATAAGTCTGTAACCTGTTATCTTTTGCACTTTTGCCATGCTTGTTTGAACCTATTAATAAGTGATTTAGTCATAGCTCAGTGTTCATCTTTTGTCAAGCATCTTGAGTGGATCCCTGCCATTTATTTTGTTGCCATGTTAGAGTGCTGTAGCATATTTATCTTGATGCATTTAGAAGGATACTTGTTGTTTATCACAGACTGGTGCCATATTTGTTTTACTTGCCATTCCAAACCGTGCATCCGATTCCGGTGATCTTTATATCGATTTCGACCGAAATCAACTCCTCTTTTCAGTGGCACTCTTGGATTTCCAAGTTGAGGCCAGGTTGAATCTTTTCCTTTCCGAATCATGCACTTCTTGATCATACTTTCTCGATCGTGCTTTGCCTTCTCTTCTCGCTCTCATTTGCGTATGTTAGCCACCATATATGCTAGTCTCTTGCTGCAGCTCCACCTCATACCTTTTCCCAACCTTTAAGCTTAAATAGTCTTGATCGCGAGGGTGTGAGATTGCTGAGTCCCTGTGGCTCAAAGATACTTCCAAAACCAGTTTCAGGTCCCGATGATTACCGTGCAGGTGACTCAACCCAGCTCAAGGAGGAGCTTGATGAAGGTCATGTTCGTAGTCTTGTTTCGTTTCCAGTTGATCAGTAGTGGAGCCTAGTTGGGGTCGATCGGGGATCTGTGTAGCATTTGGGGTAGTGTTCTTTTATTTTGGTTCCGTAGTCGGGCCTTGATTGTATTTGGATGTTGTAATGGTATTCATGTATTGTGTGAAGTGGCGATTGTAAGCCAACTATGTATCCCTTTCCCTTATGTATTACATGGGTTGTGTGAAGATTACCTCACTTGCGACATTGCTTTCAATGCGGTTATGCCTCTAAGTCGTGCTTCGACACGTGGGAGATATAGCCGCATCGAGGGCGTTTCAAGTTGGTAATCAGAGCCTTCCCCGACCTTAGGAGCCCCCTACTTGATCGAATCGTTGGCGTTGTTGAGTCTAGAAAAATGTTTTGAGTCCTTTAGGATTATATATATCAGAGAGTAGAATTCTTTTTACTCCTCAGTCCCTTTGTCGCTCTGGTGAGGCATCCTGACGTAGAATTTTGACTCTTCTCTCCTCAAATTTCACTATTTTTTTAAGATCATGCGGTTATTTCTGGATTATTCTATGAGCTAATCCTTTGTTTGTTTTGAGTTGTGGTATTCGAGTTGCTTCGAAGTCAAGTGTTGATTCCATACCCTTTCTAAGCGGTGTTCTCATATTTCTATGGGAATACTAATCCTTCTCGTTATCGAGATTGTCTTGTCAATCCTTTTCAATCGGCGTGTTTCTCTTCTAGTGGATCCGATCGTTTCAATATCCGCAAGATCAATTATCAGTTCTTCTCAACGGTGCTCTTTTCTTCCATCCCAAGTTGCTTTTGTTTTTCCCGCCCTCCCACCCATTTTCCTTCAAGGATTCAGATTTCTTAATCTCCTATCATGTTATTGACGTGAAGTATCTCCATTCTTTTCAATCAACGTTCTTACCCGGTGGTTCTCTTGAAGATGCTCTACTCGTTCGTCATTCTTTGCTTCTTCTCTTCTCCGATGGATTTAATTCAAGCTTTGTTGATCATAAACTCTCCTGGTTTCAAATGTTTTCTCGTGCCGGTGCACCTCTTAGTTATCCATCTCTCGCTATTCAATCATTCCGGAGTGCTCAACATATCTCGAAGAATCGCGTTTCCACTCTGCATTCGTTCAGGCTCTTTCGAGATTGTTATCTCATTCAAGCCATTTTAAATCAACCGGTGTAATCTCCCTTACAAGTAACCGTTCTACGGTGTTTCTTTTGAGTGGGCCCTAACCCACATGTCTTTTCCCAGGATCTTACCCGACTCTTCTAATTCTCCCGGAGTTATTCTCAATCCTTTTTTGAAGTGTGACGTAAGAATGAATTGTCATCAGCCTTATGTCTTTCTCCAAGATCTTTCAAATTCTTTTCAGCGTTGGTTCAACCTTTCTAATTGTCATTTCGGAGTGCCTCAACATTTCTTGGTGGTGTTTCTCGTCGTCATTCTCAACATTTGAAGATCGAAGAAGTGTTTTACCTCCATATCTTATCCGTTCTCTCAGAGATTCGTGGTTCTAGTTCGAGGCCATCCTTTCATAATTGTTTTGATTGTGAGAATTCCTTTCACCTATCTAGAGTCCATCAATTGAGGTTTATTCATTCTCAGCTTTAAGTTATCATTCTCCAATCTTACCGGTGCATCATTCAATATTCTCTAATCAGCTCGTGATCTCTTCGTTCTCATGTATCTAGATTGTCTCTAGTTTTACCTTGTCGAAATGTCTTGTAACGGGGATTCCGAGTCTGATCGGGTCTTCCCGCTAGAAGGAATATCCCTCGTTGACCGTGAGAGCTTGTGATGGGGTATGTTGGGACACCCCTGCAGGGATTTGAACTTTCGAAAGCCGTGTCGCGGTTATGGGAAGATGGGAATTTGTTAATGTCCGGTTGTAGAGAACTTGACACTTGACCTTAATTAAAATATATCAACCGCGTGTGTAACCGTGATGGTCTCTTTTCGGAGGTGTCCGGGAAGTGAACATGGTGTTGGGGTTATGCTTGACGTAATAGATTTGGATCACTTCTTGATCATACTTTCTCGATCGTGCTTTTCCTTCTCTTCTCGCTCTCATTTGCGTATGTTAGCCACCATATATGCTAGTCGCTTGCTGCAGCTCCACCTCATACCTTTTCCCTACCTTTAAGCTTAAATAGTCTTGATCGCGAGGGTGTGAGATTGCTGAGTCCCTGTGGCTCACAGATACTTCCAAAACCAGTTTCAAGTCCCGACGATTACCGTGCATGTGACTCAACCCAGCTCAAGGAGGAGCTTGATGAAGATCGTGTTCGTAGTCTTATTTCGTTTCCAGTTGATCAGTAGTGGAGCCCAGTTGGGGTCGATCGGGGGTCTGTGTAGCATTTAGGGTGGCCTTCTTTTATTTTGGTTCCGTAGTCGGGCCTTGATTGTATTTGGATGTTGTAATGCTATTCTTGTATTGTGTGAAGTGGCGATTGTAAGCCAACTATGTATCCCTTTCCCTTATGTATTACATGGATTGTGTGAAGATTACCTCACTTGCGACATTGCTTTCAATGCGGTTATGTCTCTAAGTCGTGCTTCGACACGTGGGAGATATAGCCGCATCGAGGGCGTTACATTGTCAATCCCTATAGGGCCACTTACGAGAGTGAGATCTGATAGATATGATAAGATAATATTTTTGGTATTTTTATGATAAAGATGCAAAGTAAAATAAAGGCAAAGTAAAAAGCAAAGTAAATAACAAAGTAGTAGGAGATTAATATGATAAAGATAGACCCAGGGCCATAGGTTTCACTAGTGGCTTCTCTCGAGAGCATAAGTATTCTATGGTGGGTGAACAAATTACTGTTGAGCAATTGACAGTATTGAGCATAGTTATGAGAATATCTAGGTATGATCATGTATATAGGCATCACGTCTGAGACAAGTAGACTGACTCCTGCCTGCATCTACTACTATTACTCCACTCATCGACCGCTATCCAGCATGCATCTAGAGTATTAAGTTAAAAACAGAGTAACGCCTTAAGCAAGATGACATGATGTAGAGGGATAGACTCATGCAATATGAAGAAAACCCCATCTTGTTATCCTCGATGGCAACAATACATGATGTAGAGGGATAGACTCATGCAATATGAAGAAAACCCCTACTGTCATTGGGAAAGGACACCGCAAGATTGAACCCAAAGCTAAGCACTTCTCCCATTGCAAGAAAGATCAATCTAGTAGGCCAAACCAAACTGATAATTTGAAGAGACTTGCAAAGATAACCAATCATACATAAAAGAATTCAGTGAAGATTCAAATATTGTTCATAGATAGACTTGATCATAAACCCACAATTCATCGGTCTCAACAAACACACCGCAAAAAGAAGATTACATCGAATGGTTCTCCACAAGAGAGGGGGAGAACATTGTATTGAGATCCAAAAAGAGAGAAGAAGCCATCTAGCTACTAACTATGGACTCGTAGGTCTGAAGTAAACTACTCACACTTCATCGGAGAGGCTATGGTGTTGGTGTAGAAGCCCTCCGTGATCGATGCCCCCTCCGGCGGAGCTCCGGAACAGGCCCCAAGATGGGATCTCGTGGATACAGAAAGTTACGGCGGTGGAATTAGGGTTTTGGCTCCGTCTCTGGTAGTTTTGGGGTACGTAGGTATATATAGGAGGAAGAAGTACATCGATGGAGCAACGTGGGCCCCACGAGGGTGGAGGGCGCGCATGGGGGGTAGGCGCGCCCCCCTACCTCGTGCCTTCCCGGTTGCTTTCTTGATGTAGGGTCCAAGTCCTCTAGATCATGTTCGTTCCGAAAATCACGTTCCCGAAGGTTTCATTCCGTTTGGACTCCGTTTGATATTCTTTTTCTACGGAACTCTGAAATAGGCAAAAAAACAGCAACTCTGGGCTGGGCCTTCGGTTAATAGGTTAGTCCCCAAAATAATATAAAAGTGTATAATAAAGCCCAATAATGTCCAAAACAGAATATAATATAGCATGGAACAATTAAAAATTATAGATACGTTGGAGACGTATCACCTATGAAGACACATTTCTCCGATTTGGGTTCGAGCTTATCAGGTTGAAGCTTTCTCACATAAGCATCGCAGCCCCAAACTTTAAGAAACGACAACTTGGGTTTCTTGCCAAACCACAATTCATAAGGTGTCGTCTCGACGGATTTAAATGGTGCCCTATTTAACGTGAATGTAGTTGTCTCCAAAGCATAACCCCAAAATGATAGCGGTAAATCAGTGAGAGACACCATAGATCGCGCCATATCTAGTAAAGTACGATTATGACGTTCAGACACACCATTATGCTGTGGTGTTCCTGGTGGCGTGAGTTGCGAAACTATTCCGCATTTTGTCAAATGAAGTCCAAACTCATAACTCAAATATTCACCTCCACAATCTGATCGTAGAAACTTGATTTTCTTGTTACGATGATTTTCCACTTCACTCTGAAATTCTTTGAACTTTTCAAATGTTTTAGACTTATGTTTCATCAATTAGATATACCCATATCTGCTCAAATCATCTGTGAAGGTGAGAAAATAACGATATCCGCTGCGAGCTTCAATGTTCATTGGACCACATGCATCAGTATGTATGATTTCCAATAACTCAGTTGCTCGTTCCATTGTTCCAGAGAACGGAGTGTCAGTCATCTTGCCCATGAGGCATGGTTCGGAAGTACCAAGTGATTCATAATCAAGTGATTCCAGAAGTCCATCAGAATGGAGTTTCTTCATGCGCCTTACACAAATATGACCTAAACGGCAGTGCCACAAATAAGTTGCACTATCATTGTCAACTCTGCATCTTTTGGCTTCAATACTATGAACATGTGTATCACTACTATCAAAATTTAGTAAAAATAGACCACTCATCAAGGGTGCATGACCATAAAAGATATTACTCATATAAATAGAACAACCATTATTCTCTGATTTAAATGAATAACCGTCTCGCATCAAACAAGATCCAGATATAATGTTCATGCTCAACACTAGCACCAAATAACAATTATTTAGGTCTAAAACTAATCCCGAAGGTAGATGTAGAGGTAGCGTGCCGAACGCGATCACATCGAGTTTGGAACCATTTCCCACACGCGTCATCACCTCGTCCTTAGCCAATCTTCGCTTAATCCGTAGCCCCTGTTTCGAGTTGCAAATGTTAGCAACTGAACTAGTATCAAATACCCAGGCACTACTGTGAGCATTAGTAAGGTACACATCAATAACATGTATATCAAATATACCTTTCACTTTGCCATCCTTTTTCTCCGCCAAATACTTGGGCAGTTCTGCTTCCAGTGACCAGTTCCTTTGCAGTAGAAGCACTCAGTCTCAGGCTTAGGTCCAGATTTGGGTTTCTTCACTTGAGCAGCAACTGGCTTGCTGTTCTTCTTGAAGTTCCCCTTCTTCCCTTTACCTTTTTTTGAAACTGGTGGTCTTGTTGACCATCAACACTTGATGCTCCTTCTTGATTTCGACCTTCGTAGCCTTTAGCATTGCAAAGAGCTCAGGAATCATCTTATCCATCCCTTGCATATTATAGTTCATCACGAAGCTTTTGTAGCTTGGTGGCAGTGATTGAAGAACTCTGTCAATGACACTATCATCAGGAAGATTCACTCCCAGTTGAGTCAAGTGGTTGTGGTACCCATACATTCTGAGTATATGTTCACTGACAGAACTATTCTCCTCCATCTTGCAGCCGTAGAACTTATTGGAGATGTCATATCTCTCAATCCGGGCATTTGCTTGAAATATTAACTTCAACTCCCGGAACATATCATATGCTCCATGACGTTCAAAACGTCATTGAAGTCTCGGTTCTAAGCCGTAAAGCATGGCACACTAAACTATCGAGTAGTCATCAGCTTTGCTCTGCCAGGTGTTTACAACATCTGGTGTTGCTCCTGTAGCGGGTTTGTCACCTAGCGGTGCTTCCAGGACGTAATTCTTCTGTGCAGCAATGAGGATAATCCTCAAGTTACGGACCCAGTCCGTGCAGTTGCTACCATCATCTTTCAACTTAGCTTTCTCTAGGAACGCATTAAAATTCAACGGAACAACAGCACGTGCCATCTATCTACAACGACATAGACATGCAAAATACTATCAGGTACTAAGTTCATGATAAATTAAAGTTCAATTAATCAAATTACTTAAGAACTCCCACTTAGATAGACATCTCTCTAATCATCTAAGTGATTATGTGATCCATATCAACTAAACCATGTCCGATCATCACGTGAGATGGAGTAGTTTTCAATGGTGAACATCACTATGTTGATCATATCTACTATATGATTCACGCTCGACCTTTAGGTCTCAGTGTTCCGAGGCCATATCTGCATATGCTAGGATCGTCAAGTTTAACCCGAGTATTCTACGTGTGCAAAACTGGCTTGCACCCATTGTATGTGAACGTAGAGCTTATCACACCCGATCATCACGTGGTGCCTCGGCACAACGAACTGTAGCAACAATGCATACTCAGGGAGAACACTTATACCTTGAAATTGAGTGAGAGATCATCTTATAATGCTACCGCCGAACTAAGCAAAATAAGATGCATAAAGGATAAACATCACATGCAATCAATATAAGTGATATGATATGGCCATCATCATCTTGTGCCTTTGATCTCCATCTCCAAAGCACCGTCATGATCACCATCGTCACCGGCTTGACACCTTGATCTCCATCAAAGCATCATTGTCGTCTCGCCAACTATTGCTTCTACGACTATCGCTACCACTTAGTTATAAAGTAAATCAATTACATGGTGATTGCATTTCATACAATAAAGCGACAACCATATGGCTCCTGCCAGTTGCCAATAACTCTGTTACAAAACATGATCATCTCATACAATAAAATTTAGCATCATGTCTTTACCATATCACATCACAACATGCCCTGCAAAAACAAGTTAGACGTCCTCTACTTTGTTGTTGTAAGTTTTACGTGGCTGCTACGGGCTGAGCAAGAACCGTTCTTACCTACGCATCAAAAACCACAATACGGTATAGGGATTGCTTTTTGATCTTCAGAAAGAACCCTATTCGTTGAATCCGATGCAACTAAAGTTGGAGAAAATGACACCCACCAGCTACCTGTGTGTGAAGCACATCGGTAGAACTAGTCTCGCGTAAGAGTACGCGTAATGTCGGTCTGAGCCGCTTCATCCAACAATACCGCTGAATCAAGAATCAACTAGTGACGTCAAGCAATATGTATATACCCACGCCCACAACTCCTTTGTGTTCTACTCGTGCATATAACATCTACGCATAGACCTGGCTCGGATGCCATTGTTGGGGAACACAGTAATTTCAAAAAAATTCCTACGCACACGCAAGATCCATCTAGGTGATGCATAGCAACGAGGGGGAAAGAGTGTTGTCCACGTACCCTCGTAGACCATAAGAGGAAGCGTTATGACAACGCGGTTGATGTAGACGAACGTCTTCACGATCCGACCGATCCTAGCACCGAAGGTACGGCACCTCCATGATCTACACACGTTCAGCTCGATGACGTCCTCGCCTTCTTGATCCAGCAAGAGGGGCAAAGTAGTAGATGAGTTCCGACAGGACGACGGAGTGATGAAGGTGTTGGTGAAGAGCAATCTCCGCATGGCTTCGCCTAAGCACTACGAAAACTATGATGGAGGATAAACTAGAGGGGACGGGGTTGCCGGCACACGGCTTGGTGTTTCTTGATGTGTCTTGGGTGCTAGCCCTATCCCTCTATTTATATGTTGAGCCTTGGGGTCGAAACTTGGAGTAAAAGCCTACACAAAGTCGGTTTCACTAGAAAGGCAAGAGTCCTTCTCGGACTCCAGGACCAGACGCCAGGGATCCCGGCGTCTGGACCCAGATGCCAGGGACCCTGGCGTCTGGCCCCTAGACTCCACAAAACTTTCTTTTGCTCTTTCCAAAAACCTTGTGGGATTTCCCCTTTGGCCCAAATAAAGTGTTCTCATACCCAAACTTTTTGGGAAACATCCGGAACCCCTTCCTGTGAATTCCGGAACCCTTCTGGAGACCAAACACTATTATCCCATATATCAATGTTTATCTCCGGACCATTCCGGAGTTCCTCATCATGTTCGCGATCTCATCCGGGACTCCGAACAACATTTGGTCACCAACATACATAACTCATATAGTACTATATCATCAACGAACGTTAAGCGTGCGGACCCTACGGGTTCGAGAAATATGTAGACATGACCGAGACACCTCTCTAGTCAATAACCAATAGCGGAACCTGGATGCTCATATTGGCTCCTACATATTCTACAGAGATCTTTATCGGTCAAACCGCATAACAACATACGCTGTTCCCTTTGTCATCGGTATGTTACTTGCCCGAGATTCGATCATCGGTATCTCAATACCTAGTTCAATATCGTTACCGGCAAGTCTCTTTACTCATTCCGTAATGCTAAATCCCATAACTAACTCATTAGCTACATTGATTGCAAGGCTTATAGTGATGTACATTATCGAGAGGGCCGAGAGATACCTCTTTGACAATTGGAATGACAAATCCTAATCTTGATCCATGCCAACTCAACAAGCACCATCGGAGACACCTGTAGAGCACCTTTATAATCACCTAGTTACGTTGTGACGTTTGGTAGCACACAAAGTGTTCCTCCGATATTCAGGAGTTGCATGATCTCATAGTCATAGGTACATGTATAGTTATGGAGAAAACAATAGCAACAAACTAAACGATCATCGTGCTAAGCTAACGGATGGGTCAAGTCAATCACATCATTCTCTAATGATGTGATCCCGTTAATCAAATGACAACTCATGTCTATGGTTAGGAAACATAACCATCATTGATTCAACGAGCTAGTCAAGTAGAGGCAAACTAGTGACACTCTGTTTGTCTATACATTCACACATGTACTAAGTTTCCGGTTAATACAATTCTAGCATGAATAATAAACATTTATCATGATATAAGGAAATATAAATAACAACTTTATTATTGCTTCTAGGGCATATTTCCTTCATGAACCTTCCTGGTGTGCCGCCATGTCTGAGGAATTTGCTGCTCTTCGTCACACTAACATCTGGGTGTTGGTGCCTCGGCCTCCTGGTATTAATGTTGTGGGCTGCAAGTGGATTTTAAAAACCAAGGATCGTTCGGAAGGATATGTCAATAAGCACAAAGCTCGTCTTGTTGCTCGCGATTTCACTCAACAGCACGGGATTGACTATGGCGATACTTTCAGCCCAGTGGTGAAGCCTGCCACGGTTCGCCTGGTTCTTTCTCTTGCCGTGTGTCGTGGTTGGAGCCTTCGACAAATCGGTGTGAGCAATGCCTTTTTAAATGGGTTCTTGGCCGAAGATGTGTATATGCAGCAGCCCCCGGGTTTGAGGATGCCACCTATCCCTCTCATGTTTGCAAACTTCAGAGGTCCATCTATCGGCTCAAACAGTCGCCCCGTGCCTGGTATGCCCGTGTGAGTCAGCGACTTTCACAGCTCGGTTTTGTTGCGTCCAGAGCAGACGCGTCCTTGTTCGTCTTCTCACATGGTGCTATTCAGATATACATGTTGGTGTATGTTGATGATATTGTGATTGCTGGCTCTACCCCCTGTCGTGGATCGCCTTGTGCAGTCATGGTCTGCTAGCTTTCCCATCAAAGACTTGGGTCAGCTTGAGTACTTCCTTGGATTGGAAGCGTCCTTTCATCAGGGGGCATGACCTTGATGCAGAAAAGGTATGCGTTGGATCTTCTTCATCGCGTCAACATGGAGAACTGGAAGTCCACTTCCACTCCGCTTGCTACGTCCGAGAGTCTCTCACGTCACAGTGGTGCACTACTGGGTACTGATGACTCTTGCAGGTATCGCAGTGTGGTTGGAGCACTTCAGTATTTGACCCTCACCCGTCCCGATATCTCCTTTGCCGTGAACAAAGTGTGCCAGTTCCTGTCTCAGCATATGGAGATTCATTGGGAAGCAGTTAAGCGTATTCTGAGGTATGTCAAAGGTACGCTAGACACGGGACTACGGATTCATAAGTCCAAATTTACTGGAGTCAGTATATTCACCAATGCAGACTGGATAGGTTGTGTTGATGATAGGCGTTCTACTGGTGATTTTGCTGTATTTGTTGGACCCAATCTCATATCTTGGAGTTCAAAGAAGCAGCCTACAGTCTCGAGGTCTAGCACCGAGGCAGATTATAAGGCATTGGCCAATGGCACGACTGAAGCCATTTGGACAGACTCAGTTCTCACAGAACTTCGAGTCACACGGCAGCGCATGCCTATATTGCGGTGTGATAATCCAGGGGCAACTTACCTGACGGCGAATCCAGTGTTTCATGCTTGGACCAAACACACTGAGATTGATTTCCATTTTGTGAGAGAACGAGTAGCTGCCGGTGAACTGGATGTCAGGTTTATTTCAAATGATGATCAGTTAGCGGATGTATTTACTAAACCCGCTACTCGACAGATGCTAGACCGCTTTAGAGCCAATATGAATCTTGTATGTAGTTCAGATTGAGGGGGCATGTAAAATAGGGTCTAGTATATTGTACATGTACATGTATTCATATACATATGTAACTACATTATGATCATTTATATAAAGAGACATGAGGCTAGATATCAACCACTCACGCAAACCCTAAACCCTACACTTTTAATTCCGGTGACGCCGGCATTCTTGGACACTGATTTTCCTTCTTGAAGGTGTCTTCGAAGATCTTTCTTACAATTGCAGTGGGTCGATGCCATGTTAGGAGGTGGTGGTCTGTTTTTGACAACATTTTTTTCATGTTAGTTTTCAGCCTAGTTTTTTTATAAATTGGCCGATTTTGTATTTGCTTTTTTTGAAAAGGAGGATAACCCTCGACCTCTGCATCAGCACGATGCATGCAGCCATATATTATTGATAGTGCAAAATCCAGCAGCCGAACACCATCGATCTGGAAATAAAACGGAAAACAAACCCTGAGGCCGTATACTTCACGACAGTACCTCCCCAGATAGCCACTAATCCCTATGATACAAGACACAACATAAACTAAAATACACAACTCCTAGGCTATGCCTTCAAGAAGTAATCGCCGCATGTGCACCGATGATGGCGAGCCCACCACATGGTTGAACTCTGGATTCTCATCCCCAAAGCCAAGCTTCAATCCACCACCTTCAGCAAGGACACGACATAGCGCGCGGTGACATAGTCTAATCGGAGATCTTGTGTTTCCACCAGAGTGCATAAACTTGTCGTTGAAGCCGTCTGTACCATCCACCCTTATCTGTCTATCGACACCTCAATAGCCGGATACCTCTGGAGGAGACAACAGAAGACAAAGACGTCCCATACTGCCTGCCTCCCGCTACCGTCGCACCACATGACACCTCCACCAGAGCCACCGTGCATCACCTGCCGGTAGCAGGCATGACTTGACGTCTCCATACAAGACGCCATGCGTAGCATCCGCCGGTAGCGCATCCACCTGTGGCTTCATCTGCCGACTAGAGGCACCGCCCGAAAACTCCGAAAGAGGCACATGTGTCACCTGTCGAGCCGCATCGAACCCGGTCTATTGATGGGAGGGGTATCCCATACCGCCACCAGCCTCAGAAGGCCATCACCACCTCGAGATCCAGACTCCTAGTCACCCACACGATCTCGGAGTTAGCCGCCGTTGATGAAGAGGGGCCGCCGCCCCGATTTCCGGCACTATAGGGAGAACCCACCGTCGCGCCAGCCGTTGTCGTCGTCCATACAACAGCAACCGTTGTCGCGATCCCGCATCACGCACCGCCGACGCCGGAGAAAGCTCCGGTCGCCGCACACGTCCTGCGACGTCCCCAGGTGCGGGATCCCAAGATCCGCCGCCATCGGCGCCGCCACGAGGACCCACCATCTGGCCCATCATCCCCGGCGGAGGGGACGCCGCCACCGCCATGTTTGGATCCGGGCCAGAGTTGCTGTCTCGTCTGCCAAGATCGGATCCGGGCCGGACGCCGTCGCTGCCACCGGCCACGCCCAGCCCCACTTCCATCCTCTCGCCATCTCACCCGCATCACCACAAACGCCTCCAGCAGGAGCCACCGCGCCGCCATGGATCGAGGAAGAGTCTGCACCTCCGCGGATCTGGCGCCCTCGCCGCCGTACAGTCCGGGAAAGAGGAGCAGTCCCCCGCCGCCGAACGCATGGCTCTGCTCGCGCTGTCCCCCGGCGGCGGCGGAGGGGAAGGAGGGATGGGATCGAGGCGGCTGGAGGCTAGGGTTGCCCCCCCCCCCCCCCCCCAATCGCCCTGGAGGGTGAGCGACGAGGGGGTCGATGTACGAGGGGTAAAACCTTAAAAATTGGGGGAGAATTTCACTTCCCCGACCTCTGCACCAACTAGGGATGCATACAACCTTTTAAGTATGCGTACTAGGATTTTTAATCTCGGTTACGCACCGAGTCTAGTCCTCAATAAATGTGTGAGTACCAGAAAAGGCCGGTCCTTAAGAATAAATAGGAACCTAAATTCTCAGTGAGGATTTGAACCCAGGTGTTGAGTTTGTACATCCACTCCCCCAACCAGTTGAGCTAGACTCACTCCCCCTCGCCAAAAAAGGTTTTCTAGCGCTTTGAGCGCTTTGTTGACATATAATTCCTCCACGGAATGGGCTAGAATGAAATTTTATTCAAATAAAGTTCACAATCAAAATCAATCACATATTGCTTCTCCTGTGGGAAAAACAGGACATCAACAGCTAGCTGAAGATAACATGCCACTAGCTAGCTGTTGGCCGAAGCTATGAACTGCAGCGAGGAGCCGAGGACAATGTATACATAGAGATCTCAAGAGAGTGTTTTTGCCCTGTATAAATGTCCACCAGTTTTTGATTTGTTCCTTCATTTATTGAAAGAGAAAACGATCATGCTGATCGTGTTCATGTCCGATCTCTCCGGGACATCCCAAGGACTAAGAACATGTGAGCAGCTCGCTCGAGGTACAGGGCGTGGCTCGCACAAATCGTGGCTCACGGTAGCAAACTAGCTAGTAACAGAAAATGAAAGATAATTTAAAGAAAATCACTGAATCCTAATTAAGACAGCTGAGGTGCCAAGATTAATCAAACACTACTAGCTAGGAGCGGCAAACCTGGATTTATATGCTCATAAAATAGTCATTTATTCCAGTCGGCTTACCAAGCACGCGAGCCTTCGTGTCAGGGAAGAATTCAAACCCCTTGAGCGTCGAGACCGTGCCGGCCTTGCTTACGGCGACGGGGTAGGTGAGCAGGTGGCCTGGGAGGTCGTCCGTGAGCTGCTGGTCGCCAACGTAGAGGTTCCAGTACTCATCGGCCATCTTGTTGACCCTCCGCACGCACTCTAGGCTCCCCGGGCGGAGGAAGTCGTCGTGCGTCTTGCCGAGGTGCTCGTGCCACAACGACATCCGGAAGCCATGGACGTGCCCCTTGGCGAGCTCGGCATCGGTATTGATGCGGTGCGGCTGGTACGCGCCAATGGCTATCTCGCTGTCCCTGTCCCCCGCCATGGACCGCTCGTTGAGGTTGGCAGATCCCACGACGATGTACTCGTCGTCAACTGAGCGCAAGTACTTAGTTAGCTGATCTGATGATGAAGTAATGCAATTGCAAGATGATGAATTAATGGAGCGGGGCTAGATATTGCCGTACCTATCATCATCTTGGAGTGAACGTAGATCATGAACCGGCGTGCCTTCTGCGCCCTGGCATAGTCCGTCCCGTCCTTTGGGTGTTTCGCCGGCTGGTGCTCGCCCTCGCTCTTGGCCTCCCGGTTCCCAAGGCAGAAGAAGGTAAGGTAGTCCCTGGGGTCGGCGTCGATCTTCTTGGCCTGCAGCGCAACGGCGATGTCGTCGTACATCAGGGCCATTGTCCTCCTCTGGTTGTCCAGCATCGCCTGCCTGTATCTCCCCGTAGGGGTGCCTTCCGACCACATGGGCACCACGACGTAGACCGTGAAGCGTTCGCCGGCCTCGATCTTGCTCACGATCTTGAGCGACAGCTCTCTAGGGATCTGCTGGCACGCCCCGACGTCCGCCGGGTCTATGCCGTCGTGGGTTTTCCACTGGAAGGAACTGCCGGCGAAGTACTGGTTCTCAATGTAGATGAAGCTCTTTGCGGCACGTATGGCGTGGATGTAGGCGTCCTGGATGCTCCTCTCGAACACTCGATGCTTGTCTTGGATGAGGCCGGCCTCATAGGCATCCTCCATGGAGTCGGGGAAGCCGACGGTGGAGATGCTGTCGATGGACCGGAACAGCTGCACGTTCCACGCCTCCTGGTCGCCGGGAAGCGTCACCGGCCACGAGGACGGCGCAACCTTGCCCTCGAGGGCCACAAGGTCGACCAGGTGCTCCTTGCCGCCGCCTTGTTTGCTCCACCGCTGCTCGAAGTTGTGGAGCACGTCCCACGCCGCGGCGCCCTCGACCTTGGCGTGGATGTCGTGCCATGGCGTCCTGGGCCCGCCCTTGTCGAGCGTCGCGGCCTCGTCGCTGAAGTTGATTTGGCTGAAGTCGTTGCTGTGCGCCTGCCCCGTGCCCAGCGTCCTGAACAGGGAGTGGGACTGCGTGTCGTAGCGGCCGTTGCACACGTCGAGGCCGCCGAGGAAGCTGACGATCTGGCGGCGCCCGTCCGACCCCGACGAAGCAGGTAGCTCCTGGTCGACGGTGATGGCCTTCTGGTGGTGGCTGTAAACGACCGTGTCGACAGGCGTCTTGGCGTCCAAGATGTAGCCTCTGACGGACCAGTTCCTCGGGCAGAGGACGCACTGCACGCGGCTGCCGCGGAAGTACTTGGCCGTGAGCTGGTCCCTTGTGTCCATGACGCCGACCTCGTGCAGGCCATCAATGGAGGAGATGTCGTTCCACACGAGCAGGAGCACGTGCACGCCCTCGCCGGCCTTGCGCTTGAGGAGCTCGCCGAGGGTTTCCTGCCGGCCGTCCCGCTCCCGAACCAGCGTGATGTGGGGGAACATCGACCAGGCGGTGATGTAGACCAGGTGCCGTGCGTTGCTGATGGCGTCGTATATGTCTTCCCAGCAATGCCCGGGCTTGTAGAGCCCGCCGCCGTCGAGCTGGATCTTGGGGTCGAACTCCTCGGACGCGTGCGCGTCCTGGTACAGGGTGACCCTGCACCCCGGCCTCTGGGAGAAGAAGGTGTGGGGCACCACGCCGTCGCCGACGCCGCCGCCCCATGCCAGGCCTTGGTCAGCAACATCGCGGAAGCTGATCTGGACGTGTATCTTGGGCCCGTCGGGGAGCTTGTTCCTGTCCGTGCCAAGGACATCGAACCAGCGGTCGATTGTTGTGCCATTGGCATTGAGGAGCTCCCGGGCGGGCAGGTAGGCGCGGCCGAGGACCGTGTCGTCGTCGAGGCCGAGCTGCTCGATCATGACGGAGATGACGACGTCGGCGGCGTGGTGGGCGCAGTAGGCGCGGAGCGGCTCGTTCCATCCGGCGCTTCCGGCTGCAGGGACGGCGATGGTACGCGTCCGCGCGATGCACGCGCTACCGAGGTAGATGGCCGCGTACATCCGCGACAGGCCCTTGCCCAGACCCGTCGTTTCCTGGACACCTTGCACAATCTACTTACAGGAATTGCATGCTTTTAGTTAAGTTCATCATTTACTCATAACCAAAATTTTAAATAGCAGATTATGGCAACAGTCTTGCTAAATCTCAGACGACTGAAACTTAATTATATATATCTGCCAATGCTATATTCATGAGATCTTATATTGTGATCCGTATGAACATTTTCCATTTTTTTTTCTTTTTCTTTTTACATGTTATTTCACTTGACTTGACTGAGAGTTGGTTAAGTGATACCTAGCCATACCCAAATAGCAGTAGTAGCAAAAGTGGCGCTAAATGGTGCTAAGGCTGTCCGTAATGAGATATCATAGGTAGTATCATGCATGCCAACTAGATAATTTTGATGAGATAACATAGAATTAAATGCTAAATTGCGACAAAAGCAACGTGCTAAATTGTGCTATAGCGTGAACAGACGGTAAATGGTGCTAAAAGCTTAGTATGATGCTACTCGAAACGGTATAGCGCGCCATTTAAAACTACAATGTAAACTAAAAAGATAAGAATGGACGTACATTGCCGAGGAAGCTGGGGACGATGCCAGTGTGGCGGGAGCGATCGTGGATATTGTCGCCCCCCACGATGGTAGCATTGATGGTGCCATGGAGCCGCAGATGCGCCATTGCTTGCTAGCTCCTTGGATCTCAAGACGTACGCTAAGGAGAATGGAGGATGTGGTGGTGACTGGTGGGCAAGCTGCTTCACTATCACTAGGATGATGGCACAATGGATGTTGATAGGCAGTACATTTATAGCCGGCACAGGTCCAAGGAGAAAGATGCTTCAAGAGATACGTGTAGATTGAGAACCGGAGGCTAAGTTAGTCCATTCTTGCTTCAGATCAGCAGCGTTCACAAGGAGATGCAGCTGTGGATCCTATTCATCATGTGCCACTTGCATGGCTAGTTGCCAAAATTACCTAGCGCCCAATTGGTTTATAGGTTAATAATGTGTCACTTGCATGCATGGCTAGTTGCGTCAGTCACACGTGCTAAACCTTGGAAAGCATGCCGGCCACTTGGCTAATTGCCATTCAAATTACCTAGCACCTAATTGGTTTGTAGACTAATCATGTACCGCTTGCATGGCTAGTTGCCTCACTCACACGTGCTAAACCGATCTAAGCGGAAAGCATGCATGCCCCATCTTAAGGGGTCTCCAACGTGCACCCTAAAACCGTTCGCATATTGTTTAAAAAGTTGTGCCATTCAATGTGGTCTTGTACCGATTCATTCGGCGGTCTGAATGTACTTTTTGGTAAACCGGAGACTGTGTGTGTGTGTGGGGGGGGGGGGGGGGGGGGGGGTTGCACTGGACCACCCAAACCCCCTCCCTCGCCCACGCATGCTTCCTACCCAAAACGGTCAGCGTTGCTCCAGAGCGTCAATGCCGCATTCATGCCTAGTCAGAGCGGACATGACCTCTCACTAGCGTCGGCATTGAAGCGGCGTGCCGGTCGAGAGTGTATCGCCCGCGTCGCTTCCTGGTGCACGCGACTACTCCGCGTCCAAACGGCAATATGGTCGTCCGCTGCCCTTCATTAATGACACATGGTTGCTGAGGAGTCTACTCTGACGCCACCCGTCCGCCCGTATCCCGCCCGCTATTGCCATTCTTCCGCTATATAAATTACAGCCCCGACCATAGCCGCAGTCATCCTCCTCTGGTCCCTTTCTCCTCGCCGCACCATGCCCACCATGGTATCCTCACCCTCCAAAGGCCTCTAGGACGGACACTCGACGAAGACCGAGAAAAAGAATGAGATGGCCGCCATTGCTGCCGGCAGGCAGACAGGGACGACAACACCCCAATGGAGGACGCGTCCAAGGACGAATTGGCGCCACCCTCGCTGATGCATTGCAGCATGACCATCGGCGAGACCCGTGCCCACTACATGGACATAATGCAGAGAAGCGGGAGTAGCAGTTCCGAGAGGCGCAGGCCAATACTGCCTACAACCTCCAGCTCCTCGAGGAGCACCGGCAGGCGAAGGAGTAGTTTGAATGAGATTGAGGCAACATGCCAAGTCGCACATGATTAGCATATAAACCAATTGGCCAACTGGGCGCTAGGTAGTTTGAATGGGATCCATGGCTGCATCTCCTTATGGACACTGTAGATCTGAAGTAAGAGTTGTTTAACTTAGCATCCAGCTCTCAGTTTACACTTGAAGCAAGGTGCAGAATATGTGCATGTGAAGCAAATCGAGATTAGCAAAGGCCTAGC
This sequence comes from Triticum monococcum, assembly GCA_034509565.1. Classification (NCBI taxonomy): domain Eukaryota; kingdom Viridiplantae; phylum Streptophyta; class Magnoliopsida; order Poales; family Poaceae; genus Triticum; species Triticum monococcum. The sequence goes on from CM067847.1 coordinate 780,174,984, forward strand.
AAACTAGTTTTGCAGCTCGTAATCACATGCGTAACAGGATAAGGATGTAGCTTAGCGTCAAGATGGGGCTCTCCGCACGGTTCGGTTTAGCACGTGCGACCGAGGCAACTAGCCATGCAAGTGGCACATGATATATTAACCTATAAACCAATTGGCTAATGTTGAAGCATCTAATTTATCCTCCAGCCCTCGATATCCACACACACACACACACACATGTTGAAGCATCCTTCTCCTTGGACCTATACCTGCTATAAGTGCACTTCTTAGCAACACCTCGAATTGGCAAATAGGTAATTTGAATAGGAACCATTGGATGCACTGCCTAGAATCGGTTGATATCATCACAAAAAAAAAAGCAAATAACTATGGGCTTGTCGTCTATGCCATATGTACAAATTGGGTTCATTTTAATGGCATATGCAAAGTTGTTACAATGAGATTGCAAATATGACATATTGATGATCTCATGCATAGCATATGACAAGTCAAGAGGACTGTCAAACATGATGTGACCGAGAAAATTATCACAAAAAATCCTATACAACATGACATCACAACTAATAGACTTTACATGGCAATCATCAAACTCATCATAAATGGGTAAATCATCGCATGGGGAAATCAGACTAGCATGAAGCATGGCAATAGCTGGATCGACATCATACAAGCAATCAATATTCACTAGTGGGACAAGAGCATCACTTTCACCTATTTTACCTTTGTCATTTTACTCATGTGGTGTAGGTGAGGTGGTAAAGACCAAATTGTGGCCATCTTCATCGTGATGGAACCATGTGGGGTGGATCATATTTCACCATGGCCATCGTCTTGTCGAAAGGAAGGGCGAAGTCGTCGAGGATCGGTGCGCGTCATCATATATGAGATCTAGCACCAAATGAGAAGACACAATATAGGTAGAGGTTAAGTCGTTAGAGTTCACAATGTCCTCAGGAGACCTATCAACTTCCTCTCTCAACTCTTGTGGTGGCTCACTCACTCCCTCAAATTAGATGCACCCAAAGTCACATATGATGGACTCACTCATCTCACTCAATTGGTGTGGGTTGCGGCTCTCCTCGCATGAAAATTGGGGCAACTCATTATATATGGGGCTAGTGGTGAAGTCGCTCTAACTCTCAATATGGTGGCACAAGTCTCTTAACTCATCTCCAAACACCGCCGTGGTCGAGGGGAAAATCTCATGCTCAGCCATCTCGTCATTGTCGCCGTTGATGAAGGCCGAAGATGGCACATCATAACTCTCGCCTCCAAAGATGCAAGCATCATCCTTGCTCACCACCTTGTCGCTCGCCTCCAAATCTTGGTCCTTAATTGGCTCCGTAGTCGTAGTCGTCGCTGCACCATCTTCAAAAAGAGTCATGGTAGACTCGGCATCGTCAATGCCACAAAGAGGAATGGCAGTGAAGTCGAACTTCGGAGCGTTGTCGGGCTTGGACATCTTGGTGGTACTATCCTCATGCTCATTGTCGTGGAGCTTGATCGTCGCAAAGTGTGCTTGGGGTGGAGAAGCCTTGAAAGAGGGCATCAAGGCGACAACATTCATAAAGAGGTCTAGACTCCGGTGGGTTAACCAACTCATGGAAGCGGGGAGTAAGGAATGGAATGTGAAGTTCATACGCCAAATTTTCCACTAGTTTGATGTAGAAGAGATTTGCAAGATCACCATCCCAAGATCAGAGGCAAAGGACTGCATCGCATGGCATTATGAGAAGAACAGGATGTTTTTGGTGAGAAGCACGTATGAGCTAGCGGCCAATCTGCAAACTAGCTCGCTGCTCCTTCTAGCTCGATTAGAGAGGCGGATGATCGATCTATCTGGGATCTGATATGGAAAGCTAAGGTACCACAAAAATTCAGGATTTTTTGATGGAGGGTCGCTACTAATACTCTAGTGACAAAGAAAAACAAGTTTAGAATAACTATTGAGTTGGATGCCATCTGCAATATAAGCTGCAAGTACCATGCGGTTGTTTCCTGCACAAAGAGTAGAGCACTCAGAACAGCTATGAGGAAAGAATGGTCGCTCCCTGATGAGAGAGCCTTTAGGTACACGGGGAAGGACTGGCTTCAGGTGCTCCTTGACACTGAACCCGTGGACACTCGCGCTAATATTCTGCTCCAATTGTGGATATGCTAGCACCTACATGAGGAGTGCATTCGCAATACGGGCAAAGAATCGATTATGGGAACTGTGCAGTTCTTGCTGAGGTATTCTGAAGAATTTAAAACAGCGGAAATGAGTGGCGATCATGAAACAGGAAAAGGTGTGGGTGCCATTGCGGTGCAGCAACCCCGCTGCCCCACAACGAAACACTCACACCGGGCAGGGCCGGCCGTGGGATCAATCAAACTAAATTCAGATACCTCGTACATGGAGGAAACGAGTGAATCTTCTACAGGTGTTGTGGAGGCCGAAGCAAAAGCAGCCCTTATTGGGTTGAAAGCACTCTCGAGGGTCTACATGGGCCCTGTGTTTTTGGAAGTTGGACTACCAAATTCTGCTGAAGGAACTGATGACTGGAACCAGTCCCGCTCCCCTGCTATGGACTTCTAAGAGACATCAAGCAAGCACTCACAAACTTCTCGGATCATAGTATCAGCTGCGTGGGGAGATTATGCAATGCCCTTTCTCATGGGCTTGTAGCATTCACCAGGAATTCGGAAGACCAGGAGAGGATTGCGGACGCACCGGACTGCCTCCGCCCGCTTATGATATCTGAATTTGTAGTTTCAGCAGAGTAATTTTTCTACTCTGAATCTCAAAAAGAAAAAAGAAAATCCTAAGATGTAGCTTCAAGATGGGACATGCTTTACACACAGACCATTGCAGATGATCTGCTAGAGTTGCTAGAGTTGCTCTAAGATGGGACATGCTTTATACACAGACCATTGCAGCAGATGTGATTGAGGCAACTTGCTAAGTGGGACATGATTAGCACAAAAACAAGAACAGGGTGTCACCCTATTGGCTAGGATAGCACAGAGCTATCTCGCCCACCCTGCTTCGAGTCGCGGACTGACCCATTGTGTTTAGAGTTTCTTCTATAAAATTTTTCCTCGAAGGGCTAGTCCTGGATGGTTTCAGCTTTTTATTAGCATAAAATGAATTGGCCAATTGGGCCGTAGGTAGTTTGAATAGGATCCAAGGCTGCACCTCCTTATGGACACTGCAGATCTGAAGTAAGAGTTATTTACCTTAGCCTCCAGCTCTCAGTTTACACTTGAAGCAAGGTGCAGAATATGTGCGTGCGAAGCAAATCTAGGTTACCAAAGTCCTAGCAAACTGGTTTTGCAGCTCGTAATCACATGCGTAGTAAAATTATGAATGCCCATCTCATCGATGGATCTGGTCAACTAGATTGACGGCGACACGTAGTATGACTTATGTCAATAAAAGCTAAATATGTCTATTATTGAGGTGAAAATAATAATATTGGACTTCTCATGCATTAATAATATTTCGGTGGTGCTTGTTTCCAATGATTTACATGTGTATGAAAAAGTAACAGCCAAACAAGCATGTTCAAGACTTTTTTATTTGTAATAAGTCAGATAAGGATGTAGCTAGCGTCAAGATTGGGCTTTCCGCACGGTTCGGTTTAGCACATGCGACTGAGGGAAGTGGCACATGATTAACCTATAGACCAATTCGTGGGTGCTAGGTTATGTGAATGGCATCTAGCCATGCAAGTGGCACATGATGGATTAACCTATAAATCACTTGGCTAATTTGGCGCTAGGTGATTTGAATAGGATCCACAGCTGCACCTCGATCCTTGTGGACGCGGCGGATCTGAAAGCAACAATCGATGAACTTAGCCTCCAGCTCTCAGTCCACACGCACGTTTTGAAGCATCTTTCTCGTTGGACCTGTGCGCAACGCTTAGCAACACTTCCAATTGGCCAATTGGTAATTTGGATAGGATCCGTTGAATGCACTGCCTAGAATCGACTGAGGCAACTGGCCGTGGCACATCATTAACCAACGAACCAATTGGCCAAGTGGCACTGACACATGATTAACATACAAATCACTTTGCCAATTGGGCGCTTGGTAATTTGAATAGTGCACCTCCTTGTGGACGCTGCTGGTCTTATCTGAAGCAAGAATGGATGAACTTAGCCTCCATCTCTCAATCTTCTGCTATAAATTCACTGCCTAGCAACACCTTGTGACATCATCCAAGTGAAGCAGCTTGCCCACCGGTCACCACTCACCACCACATCCTCCATTCCCGTTCTCCTTAGCAATCCAAGGAGCTAGCAAGCAATGGCGAATCTGCGGCTCCACGGCACCATCAATGCTACCATCGTGGGGGCCGACAACATCCACGATCGCTCCCGCCACACCGGCATCGTCCCCAGTTTCCTCGGCAATGTACGTCAGCTGGATGTCTTGTTGGTCTTTTCATTTTACACCAAAGTTAGCTTCGCTATAGTGTCACTAATTAAAGAGCCCTCCCGTTAAAGCTTTACATTTTTAGTGATAAATCGAAAATGCTGCTAAAACTTGCTATTTTCTGCTGTAGTACTAAATCTGGAGTCATTTAGCAGCGCTATAAGTTGCTATTGGACCAAAACTTTCTAGGCTTTTCAAAAGTCACGTCGCAGCGGCCCAAATTTCTATCTCATTCTACCTTCTTGTTATATATATTGATGCAAAACTTGGTTATTGAATTAGGATGCCTTATCAGTGCTCGAATGTTTTAGTGTGAACATTTATATGTCAAGTATATGGGATATATCACATGTGATGCATGATTGCATGCATATTTTTTCATTTATTATTATTATTTTAGAAATGCTAAATGGGCTTTAGCTAGCTTTGCTATAGTTTTTGACAGAGTCATCGCTGAATGACATAACTAGCTATTTAAAACTATGGTCTACCTTACACTCTGAATTATCGACTTGACTAAAAGCTATTCCCGTACGTAGATTGTGCAAGGTGCCCAGGAGACGACGGGTTTGGGCAAGGGCCTGCCGCGGGTGTACGCGGCCATCTACCTCGGCAGTGCATGCGTCGCCCGGACGCGTACCATAGCCGTCCCTTCAACCGGAATCGCGCGATGGAACGAGCCGCTCCGTGCCTACTGCGCCCACCATGCCGCCGACGTCGTCATCTCTGTCATGATCGAGCAGCTCGGCCTCGCCGATGACACAGTCCTCGGCAGCGCCTACCTGCCCGCTCTGGAGCTCCTCAACAGCGACGACACGATCGACCGCTGGTTCGACGTCCTTGGCGCCAACAGGAAGAAGCTTTGGGATGGGCCCAAGATACAGGTGCAGATCAACTTCCACGATGTCGCTGACCAAGGCCTGGCGTGGGGCGGCGGTGTCGGCGTTGGCGGCGCCAAGGTGCCCCATACCTTCTTTTCGCAGAGGACGGGGTGCAAGGTCACCCTGTACCAGGACGCGCACGCGTCTGAGGAGTTCGACCCCAAGATCCAGCTCGACGGCGGCGGGCTCTACAAGCCTGGGCACTGCTGGGAAGACCTGTACGACGCCATCAGCAATGCACGGCATCTGGTGTACATCACCGGCTGGTCGGTGTTCCCCCACATCACGCTGGTGCGGGACGGGGAGCAGCAGGAAACCCTCGGCGAGCTCCTCAAGCGCAAGGCCAGCGAGGGCGTGCACGTGCTCCTGCTGGTGTGGAACGACGTCTCCTCCATCGAAGGCGTGTATGAAGCCGGCCTCTTGGACACGAGGGATGAGCTGACGGAAAAGTACTTCCGCGGCAGCCGCGTGCAGTGCGTCCTCTGCCCGAGGAACATGTACCTCAGAGGCTACATCTTCGACGCCAAGAGACCTACCGACTCCATCTTTTACAGCCACCACCAGAAGGCAATCGTCGTCGACCAGGAGCTGCCTTCGTCGTCGTTGTCGGACGGGCGCCGCCAGATCGTCAGCTTCCTCGGCGGCCTCGACGTGAGCTATGGACGCTACGACACGCAGTCCCACTCCCTGTTCAGGACGCTGGGCACGGGGCAGGCGCACAGCAAGGACTTCAACCAAACCAACTTCAGGGACGAGGGTGCGACGCTCGAGAAAGGCGGGCCCAGGGAGCCATGGCACGACATCCACACCAAGGTCGAGGGCCCCGTGGCATGGGACGTGCTCCACAACTTCGAGCAACGATGGAGGATACAAGGCGGTGACAAGGAGCACCTAGTCGACCTTGTAGCCATCGAGGGCAAGGTCGCACCGTCCTCATTGCCAGTGACACTCCCCGGCGACCAGGAGGCGTGGAGTGTGCAGCTGTTCCGGTCCATCGACAACATGGCCACCGTGGGCTTCCCCGACTCCATGGAGGCTGCCTACGAGGCCGGCCTCGTCCAGGACAAGCACCATGTGTTCGAGAGGAGCATCCAGGACGCCTACATCCATGCCATACGTGCCGCAAAGAGTTTCATCTACATCGAAAACCAGTACTTCATCGGCAGTTCCTTCCAGTGGAAGTCCGGCGTCGGCATAGATCCGGCGGCAGTCCAGGCGAATCACACGATCCCCAGAGAGCTGTCTCTCAAGATCGTGAGGAAGATCGAGGCCGGCGAGCGCTTCGCGGTCTACGTCGTGGTCCCCATGTGGTCGGAAGGCTACCCTACGCATATGTACAGGCAGGCGATGCTGGACAACCAGAGGAGGACCATGTCCATGATGTACAACGACATCGCTGCTGCGCTGCAGGCCAAGAACATAGACGCCGATCCCAGGGACTACCTTACCTTCTTCTGCTTAGGGAACCGCGAGGCGAGGAACCCAGAGGGCGGCGAGTACCAGCCTGCGAAAAGCCCAGAGGACGGGACGGACTATGCCAAGGCGCAGAATGCACGCCGGTTCATGATCTACGTTCACTCCAAGATGATGATAGGTACGTAATATCTCCCCTCTGTTATTGTGTGCTTGCATTGCATTGCTTAATAGCTAACTAATATGCATGTCTCGTCTTGTTCAGTTGATGACGAGTACATCATTGTCGGATCTGCCAACCTCAATGAGCGGTCCATGGCGGGGAACAGGGACACCGAGATCGCCATTGGCGCGTACCAGCCGCACCGCATCAACACCGGTACTGAACTCGCCAAAGGGCACGTCCATGGCTTCCGGATGTCGCTCTGGTATGAGCACCTCGGCAAGACGCACGACAACTTCCTCCGGCCGGGGAGCCTAGAATGCGTGCGGAGGGTCAACAAGATGGCCGATGAGTACTGGAACCTCTACGTCGGCGACGAGCTTACGGGCGACCTCCCAGGCCATCTTCTGACCTACCCCGTCGCCGTAAGCAAGGCCGGCACGACCTGGATGATACCGGGATTTGAGTTCTTCCCTGACACACAGGCGCGCGTCCTTGGTAAGCCAACTGGACATGACGATTATTTCATGAGCACATAGATGGAGCCAGGTTTGCTAGCTGCTCCTAGCTAGTAGTGGTGTTTGATTAATTGGCCACGTCAGCTTTCTTAGTTACTAGTAGGATTTAGTTACTATTTTCCTGAAACAATTTCCCGTTTTCTGTTAGCTAGTTTGTGCGAGCCATGCCTTTGTACCGCGAGCGCGCAGTTCACACGCTTTCCCTTTCATGAATAAATGGAGGAAGAAATAATGAGAAAACACTCTCTCAAGCTCTCTGTGAACTGCTCCGGCCAACATTGTCCTCGCCGCAGTTCATAGCTCCGGCCAACAGCTTGATTGTACTCCCTCCGAACCAAAGTAAGTGTCGTGTCGTGGTTTTAGTTCAAATATTAACTAAAACCACGACACTTATTTTGGATCGGAGGGAGTACCATTTATCTTCAGCTGTTGATGTCGTGTTTTGAGTCAGAGTACCATTTAGCTAGGGTTTTGAGTCAGAGTTCGTGCGACGGAGATTGATTATTTTCGCTACAAATACAACATGCCGACATAGTACTAGTAATATATCTTACAGAAGCACATATCAGTATTACTCTGTAAGCATTTTAAATTTCACAAATAAATCTGAAAACATGCATTAAATAAGTCATCACACCTTATTTCTCTGGAGAAGGGATTGAAATAGCGATGACCTTCTTCTCTGCAGAAACGTTACCGGAAAAGAGATGCAATGTTTCCTGCCCTCCCTGTTATGCAACGATTCTACAATTAAAATATGTAAAATTATCAGTTCTACAGAAAAACTTTCAGATGTTATGTGGCATCGAATTAGTGAGTTACAGTATATGCACAACCGAACAACTAAACAATTGAGGAAGCTAGGCATTCTGACAACCCATGGTAGTACGTTATTTGCTTTGCCGAAAGAGTTTGAACCCGCAAGCCTGAAAGCTGAGTGCAGCCCCGTTATTCAGAGGATGTTACTGCAATCTTTTGAAAGATTTAATTCTTTAGTACTACCTTGGCAATTGTGGGTTTTCAATCCATGAGTCAAATTCATCACCCATTAGCCTCAGATCTTGCGCTGGCCGCCAATTTAAAAGGTGCTGCACTGTTTACTAAACTAAACTAATCGCTGTTATATGTTAGTAAAGCATGCCATTGAGCCACACTATAAACAACACTACTCGGCTTCAGATCTGGTGCTGGCGGTGTCGCGGTCTTCAAGGCCCGTGCACGTGACATCACTTAAGCATCCATCAGCGTACCATCGAGTGAAACGAAACATGATATTTCCTGTCTCTTCCTCGTGGTTTGTTAGTAGGCAGAAAGAGTTTATTTGTCTCCAGCCTAGGGGAAGAAAGAAATAACAAGTGGTTGGTGAAGATGGGGAAAGAACACAGGAAGCTGAAGAGTGGACGGAGGGAGTCAGCAAGCAGGGCCTTCAATGTAGATTGTGGCCTTTTTAACCTGCTCTGCCACCGTGCTATAGTAAGCTGCAACCATGAGCATGAGGAGTACCACTACCAGTTCACTGCAATAATATTGAGTAGCTGTCTGTGATCAGGTATTCAGGTTCATTGTGCAAGCTACGTACCTACAGTAGCTTTGTGTGATCCATGTAGCTTAATTATCCATAATGCTGATCGAGGTATGAGGTACTGTCCTTGCGTCTCGGTGGGTGAAAAATCCACATGTCTCTAATCCAAGAATTCCAGTCGTTTTGGTCTATTCAAACAGTCCGATCGAATTTCACCAAGAGATGAAATAATCCATGGATGATGAAAGGTAAAACAAAACAGGAGGCAAATTAATTAATACCTTCCTTGATGCAGTCGATGTCGACGAGAAGTTGTTCCTGCAATTTTTGCAGATAAAAGATTCACCCTCCAGCAAACGAAAACAGAACGGAGGAAACCGGTTTGGGGGAATTGATTTGTTGGTCCGTACGTAGTGTACGTACCTAGGGTTCCTGGATGCAGACATGCAGTAGGCCAGTAGCCGAGCTCCCTGCGCTGCGCGCCTGCGGCCAGGGGGGCAAAGGCGTCATCGGTGAGGTGGGCCCAGGTGAACACCCCGCCGCCGATAGGGCAAGCAGACCCCGCGGGCCGCTAGCGAAGAATACAACCGAGGAGAAGGCTCCTCTGCCGCCATGGCAGTGGGGATTCAGATGGGGACGGAGATGGAGACCAGCCCGAGCTGGAGGGGAGGGTTTGGGGAGGAGGAGAAGGTGGGGGTGCTCTCGCTCTCGCAGGAAAGAGGAGGGGAGAAGGTGGAACCTCCCGTCGTCAGTGTGGCCGGAGCAGGAGGGGACGGCGGAGACACACAAGTCCTGTTTTATTGATCAAATTACCACTTAAAGTGGGATACAATAAGGATCGTGGGGTTGAAATCAAACATGGTGTCCCTCATCCAGAGAATTGAAAAAACTTAGCTAAACTATCTGCTTCTTTATTTGTCGTTCGTCCTTCAAAGATAAATTTGCAAGTTAAAATTGGCTGCACGCTCCTTGATCTCTCTTACAATGCTCTCATAGTTGCTCGTTGTGCCTTCATATATCTAGTTGACAATTAGCTTCGCATCCGACGCAACAACAAAATTATGGACGTGCAAATCCTCAGCTAGCGACGGGGCCTCTCGGCAAGCAATTGCTTCCAGAATAACCAAGGCTGAGCTACCCATAAACGAACCCCCTGCACTTCGGCAAAACGCAACTGCAGATCTGCCAAGTCCAGAACATGCAACACTAGCATCCACGTGGATTTTTGCATGGTCCGGCGGTGGCGCCTTTGATCTGGTAGTTATGTCTGTTGGAATAGTATGAATTGATATCCTTGTAACCGCAACAATCTCAAGGTCAGCAATGAATCTATTTATAAACTGATGGGTCGCCGAGGGTGTTTGATATATCTCTTCATAGATGACTTTTCTCCTGGCCCACCAGATTGCCCATAGTGTCACTGATAGCCTAGCAAAAGACTCATGCGAAAGTGTGTCAACCATCGAGAACAACCATTGTTTCGCACCCGGTTCCGTAGTTCTGCACAAGTGTTCTGCTAGATCACCATCAACAAGTGCTCAGACGCATCTTGCCATAGTGCACTCAAGTAAAGAATGTCTCCAGGAATCTGCACCTCCACATAATGTACACTGACTCGAAGTAGCCATTTTTCTATGTGCTCTCACATCCTTAGTCGGAAGGGAATTTTTTGCTAACGTCCAGAAAAATATTCGTATCTTGCCTGGGACTGGCATTTTCCATAATGTGGCATCTTGATCATTACTCAAAGAGCCAGAAGCCTAGGCGCCCTGAATCGCTGCCGTTCGCGCGGATCGGTAGGTGGGCCGCGGCCCAATAGCATTTACCTGTTGGCTCGTTTGTCTGCTCGTCCGTCACTGATTTTGAAAAAGTTCACAAAATTTAAAAATGCCCTAGTTTTTTTAAAAAATTCACGAAAAATGAGGAGAAGGTTCATTAAGTTTGAGAAGTTTCAATTTTTTTAAAAATATTGAATTTTAAAAATTCCAAATTAAAAAGAGAATCATGGATTTGGAAAAGGATCACCAGTTTGAAAAATGATAGTGATTAGGAAAAAGTTCACTAAATTTAGAAAATTTCATCAATTTCAAAATAACCCTGAATTTGAAAATAGTTCGTGCATTTGACTAGAAATGAAAACGAAAACCAAAAAAGAAAAAAGAAAAAAAAGTAAACTAGGTTCCGCTCACTACATCAACTAAAGCAACTGCATCTGGAGCACTTACCAGGGAAAATAGAATAAATAATGACGTAGTACGAGGGGATTTTTTTCTCACTATTTTGCCATCCTGTGTTCAGTTCCAATTTTGTAGTAGGAGACATACTCAAAGTCAATAAATTCATGTCCTTTTTCTATAGAAATAGGCTTGGTCAAGTGCTTAAAAAAGAGGTGACCCGAACGATTTTTAAGTAGAAAAAGAAGAATAGATAGAAACCGAACAGTAATCCATGACAAAGAAAACCAGAGAAACCACCCCGAAAAAAAATCCAGCGGGAACTGTCCCCCAAACCAGCGCTATCGTGCTAGGGAGAGGCTCATTTTGGGTCTGCATGTTATGTGTCGTTTTAGAAAACAGGTTACTAAACTGAGAAAAGTTCAAGAACTTAAAATAAAATATTGAATTTAAAAGAAATGCAAAATTATAAAGAGAGCCATGTGTAGGTGCCGGGTACTAATAGGCATACTCTGAAAGCGTTCTAAAGAAAGTGTGCTACCAAGTTCTATGCATATCAGCCTAAGGAGCATAGCATGAGGCCATGCAGTGAGTGAGTTGTCTTGCAAGCTAACCTAAGGCATTCCACCATCGCCATGTGACATTTAAAATTGAATTTTCAGCTTGTATCTTTAGCCATGAATTTCGAACCTCAAATGTTGAGGCTCATAATCTCACAAAGTATGCTTTATCCCTAGGGTTCGCCGCCATGTTTGGTTAGGCAACCCCGGTGACCTTGTGTTCATCCTTGTAAACATTGAGATGTCGTAATAAAGCTTAGTGAGATTGTAAAAGAAAGTTATTTACCAATAATATTATTTTGGAATAGGGAGTCTTTGGCCATCACACGGTTGTTAATAAATTAATAATACTCTAAGCCAAGTTTAATTAGACATACACATGATTGCAATGATATTAATTTTTGAAGGGGTTAAGTTTCAACCACTTGCATTCCATGAAATTCCAAAAATGATTGCATGCAAATCATGCTCCTAAAGTCTCCTACGACACGAAAGGGGTGCCACACAAACACACACAAATGAGCTTCTCCATGACGGACATGAAATAGTGTTATCCTAAAAATATGAGTACTCCTAGAAATTATATGTTTCTAAACGAACTTCCATCAAATAGAGAGTTTTCCTAAAAAGGAAGATAAACAAAGAAATGGATGACTAGAGAATAAATATGGTTACCATTCTGTCGTTTGGTCCCTGATCGTGCCATCGCCCTTGTTAGAACTTGTTGTTCCATGCATAGAAAATCCATGGTGTCTATTTTGAACCTGTTTTTCTTTACATATGATGGCTTACTGGTTTGAAGGGTAACTAATTTGTTCTGCACTTCTGTCATATACAACCAGCTGTGTGCATGCATCCTGGTTCGTTGGGCCAATTCGCAAGTCGTTGGATTAGTTGATTCTTCTTGGTACAAATGAATGCATGTCGATCTGACGTTCTATGTGCGTGCAAAGGTGAAATATATACCTCAAAATTAATAATAATATCAAAGGGAGGAGCATTTCTTCCTCCAAAAGTTGCGTATGTTGCTTCTGTTCATCGTTTGCGCGCATCGTCCGTCTAGGGAAGCATTCACATCGTTTGTACGCTCCAAATCTACTATTCCTGGTGCCGTCCTCCGCACCCAAGCCATCTCATCATCATGGTGTTCAATGAATCACTCATACGCCAGATGGCCACGACCTAGGTGGTTACCGACACAATCTAATCGCCAGGGTGTTCCCAAAAGCGCTTAATGTCGACCGAAAAGATAGCCCCTATTATTTCATGTATTATTTCAAAAAAAATCTGGAAGTTTCGTTCGTTGGTTTTTCAAAATCGGTCATGCGGATCGAGCCAGTCATGGTCATCCACCTCGGCCAGGACATGTTCAGGACTACTTCAGGTGCAACTTTCTTCCCGCTTGCTACCAACCATCGTCATAAACCAAGTAGCTCGGTAGTATAACTGTCTCCCCAAACCATGTGCAATTGCAAGGTTAACGTTGGATAGGACAAGAAAACACGTGGTTTCCCTTCTGTTATTGTTACAGTATATTAGATGGGAGAGACCAAATGGAGCAGTGGGTAAAGTTGAACACGGATGGATTCTTCTTATCGGATGGAACAACCGGTAGTGGCATGATCCTTCGTGACCACCAGGGAGAAATTGTGTTCAGCACCTGCCGCCACCTTTTTCATTGTCATGATGCGTTAGAATTTGAACACTGTTGGCCATTAAAGAGGGAGTCTTACTTGCATTACAATAGAGCCAAAAGAAAATTATCGTTGAATCAGACTGTTTGAAGGCATTAAGTCAAAGAGAGAGAGAGAGAGAGAGAGATGGACATATCACAAGTTCACAACATAGCTTTACTGATCATGAGATCAAATTGCTCAAGGAACAAAGAAATTCATGTATTACTTACATTAGACGTAGTCAAAATAATGCTAGCCGCCTCTTGGCTTCTTATTTTTTGATAAAGGGTGGATTTTATTGATTCATAACGTCGCATCAAGAAAATACAATCATCATGAACACACCCGGCCTCTGCACAACTAGGATGCACACAGCCAACACCAACACACACAAAAAGAAAAAAGAAAAAGTGACCTCTAAAAGTCTTGTTGAAGCGAACTCCAGGCATGTAGCTGCAACCATCAACATCAACCACCACCGATGACAGTATCCAAACTTTGGGAAAAGTGCTTCAACAACGACGCCTCGAAGGACACAAGAAATCTTGATAGTGCTGTGGTTGGTCGGCATGGTGTCGAGCACCCAACTCATGAATTTTTTTCCTGATAGTGGTGTGGTTCAAGTAGGGCGCAATGGAAGTTTTTGAATCGGTGAACATTGTTTTAAAACAATGGAAGTTTTTGTGAAATTCATGAATATCTTGCAACCAAGTCCCTGACAATTTAGCACAAGTCAGGTGAAATTTCACCGGAAATTTCGGCAGCATAACGCGTCATTATGTTGGGAATGAAGAATCGCAACATGCATGCACAACGAAGCCACAAATCAAATCGCTCCACGGCCATAGCTTCTGTTTTGTGTGCCTTGGTGAATTGTTTCCATGGATTTATTTATTTCTAGCTAGATTATTTACTTCAAAAGGAACTGTGGTGTGTACCTAGCACAACTTATTAGCTCAAGGCAGTGTTCTTTGTTTAGCTCGGTCATAGCGTAAATGTGTTGCCGTGTTCATGTTGGTGGTACCGTGAAATCATTTTTCAAGATAGTGACTGGGGGTCCTGACCTAAGTATGGTAGACAATTTCGTTTGTAGGGTTCAGACTACCTAGTCTTGTGTTTGGTTGAAACTCCAACCCATATTCAAATTGGGTGTTCGATTTTCATAACTAGATAGTCACGATGCTAGCCAAATGGTTGTTGTAGCCCCCATCATATTTTAACACCTATGCTCATCATTTTAGTTTTTAAATTGCTGCAACAAAGTTGAATGGGTTTAAGTTTTCTGGTTATACTACTGCAACTTGCCTTTGACTGAGACACTAGCTACGAGTACTAAACTAGTGTGTCTGCTAATATTTTGTACTCTAACGACCTAGTATGCATCAACCACATGTGCTTACTAAATCAATTAATCACTCTAGACATGCACACCAGTTGAAGCAAGCAAAGGCGCCAACCGCAACCTGTAGTTACTAAGAAAAGGATGTGTTGAGTTGAATTATATGCGTGTGAAAGTGGCTATTCCAGTCAACCGGCCATTGGAGACATCAGTGGCCATGTTTGCCAAACTGAAGGAAAAGAGGACGAAGGTAGAGTTCCAGATACAGTACGAAAAACTGCCGAACTTTTGTTACTCATGTGGCTACCTCGGGCACCAGGAAAAATCATGTGGAAGACGGGGGATTCGAGGAGCACCATCAGGCAAGTTTAGCGGTAAACTCCGGTGTACACCGCCACGCAGATTCGGAAGACAGTCCGGGACGGTGAAGGCCAAGGTTAACCCGACGGCTTACCGAGGACTAGATTTTTCCTCGGAGAGTACCGGATCATCAGCACATGGGAGAGGCGGACGAGGGGCACGCCAGTCGGACATCGGCTCGGCGCAACGCCCCAAGTTCGCACCGGATCACAGCACAGGCAATCCTGCTGTGGATGAGATGCTCGCCGAGCAGATGCAGGCGATGTCCGGGGCCAGTAAGGGTACCGGTAAGGGGAGCGCTGATGAGGTCACACCCATGGGTCAAACCATGATGCAGGCTCCAATGGGAGTGCAACGTGAACAAGATTCACAGCCACGAACTTCAGACTTGATTCCTGCAATACGTGACTTATCTCAGGAGGTTAGTATGGATGAAACGGACAAATCTGAGGAGGTGTCTGCCTTGGGCAAAAGAGCAGCGGTGGGAGACCTGATTGTTGGTACAGGAGGCGAGGATGTTGGAAAGGCTCTAGTTGTTTTTAATAACATGTCAAACCCTGCCGAGTGTGTGCTTTCAGGTACTCCAAAAAAACACAGGACATCGGGGTCGCTGGACGGGCAGCAGACTCATGGCGAGGGAACACGTGATCAGGAGATGGAGGACGGATCCCACACATTGGAGGCAGTCGGCCCAGGGGCCGCCGACGAACTGACGGGGCCGACGGAGCCCCGTCAGGAGCAATGAATATCCTCAGTTGGAACTGCCGAGGGGGGGGGGGGGGGGGGCAACTCTCGGACAGTTCGTGACCTTGTGAGCTTGGTGCAGGCTCAATCCCCTAGTATTGTCTTCCTTTGTGAAACTAGGCAGTCAAAAAATAAAATGAAGAGACTTCGTGCTCGTTTAGGTTTAAGAGGTTTTGATGCTTTCGATTGTAATGGTCTTAGTGGTGGTTTTGCCTCGTATTGGCATGAGTCAGTGAGTCTTGATGTAAAAGAAATAAATGAACGATACATTGATGCGTATGTGACTGGTGTAGCGGGTGAACCACCTTGGCGGCTTACTTGCGTCTATGGTGAGCCTCGGACAGAGGATCGTCATCATATGTGGAAAATGCTTCATAATCTCCACCAACAGGCCCGTGGGTCGTGGTGGGAGATTTCAACGAAGCGATGTGGAGCTTTGAGCACTTCTCCGACACTCCGCGCTCTGCAGGTCAGATGCTTGACTTTCGAGATGTCCTTGAAGTATGTGGTTTGGGCGATCTTGGTTTTGCAGGCCTCCCATACACCTTCGACAATCACCGAGGAGGCCGAGCTAACGTCAAGGTTCGCCTTGATCGTGCAGTTGCGAATAATGCTTGGAGAGATGTTTTCGCCCATGCAATGGTGGAGCATTTGGTGGCACCAAGCTCCGACCACCTGGCCATCCTCCTCAAGTGCGCGGTGGAGGAGCCGCGCCAACAGGGGGCAGGAGGTGCAGGCAGTATGAGATTATGTGGGAACGGGACCCCTCCCTCCCTGAGGTAATTATGAACACTTGACTGAGTTGGGTTCTATGTTGAATCTTGGTGATATTGCCTCTGGATTAGGAAATATGATGAAAAAGTTACAAGACTGGAGCTGTAAAAAATTTGATAATGTTATTAAGGAAATTAACAAATCACGCTCTCGTCTCGAGGAGCTTATGTCTATGAACGCAGATAGAAAGGAGATACGGGACGTGACAGGCCGGATGAATGAGCTGCTCTACAGAGAGGAGATGTTATGGATGCAGCGCTCCCGTATTGCATGGCTGCGGGAAGGGGACTATAATACAGAGTTCTTTCATCGAAAGGCTGTTTGGCGTGCACACAAAAATCGCATTAAAATTCTCATTGATGATGACGGTGTCACGCATGAGGACCACGGGTCCATGGCGGCCATGGCAATAACTTATTTTGCCAAACTTTTTACTGCTGACCCCTCTCTTTGTGCGGACCCAGTAATTGATCTAATTAAACCTCGTGTGTGTGACCGCATGAATGCTGGATTGTGTGCAGATTTTTTAGACAAGGAAATTGTCGATGCTCTGTTTCAGATTGGTCCGCTTAAGGCGCCGGGTCCGGATGGCTTCCCCGCCCGTTTTTTCCAGCGCAATTGGGATGTGATGAGAGAGCAGGTAATTGCGGGGGTCAAGGAGTTTTTTTGAACAGGGACTATGCCTAAGGGGGTGAACAACACTTCTACCCTGAGAGGCTTACGGAGTTTCGCCCAATCAGCTTATATAATGTCATCTACAAAGTGGTGGCAAAATGTCTGGTAAACCGGTTGAGGCCTATTCTGGATGATATCATCTCTCCTGAGTAGAGTGCCTTTGTTCCTGGACGTATGATCACTGATAATGCTTTGATTGCGTTTGAGTGCTTTCATTCTATTCAGCAGGAGAAAGACCCAAGCAAAAGTTTTTGTGCATATAAGCTGGACCTCTCCAAAGCTTATGATAGGGTGGACTGGATCTTCTTGGAGCGAATGATGATTAAGATGGGTTTCGCTCGCCGGTGGGTGGACTGGATTATGGCTTGCGTCACCTCGGTGAGATATACAGTTAAATTTAATGGAACCCTTCTGGAATCGTTCGCACCGTCGCGTGGACTGCGGCAAGGTGATCCTTTGTCCCCATTCTTATTTCTGTTTGTGGCTGACGGTCTATCTGCTCTCTTGAAAGAAGGAGAGGAAAAAGGCGACTTCACCCCGCTTAGAGTGTGCCGCAGAGCTCCGGGTATTTCTCATCTTCTGTTTGCAGATGATACTTTACTGTTCTTTAAAGCAGTGGAGGAAGAGGCCCAAAAGGTTCAGGAAGTACTAAACACATATGCTAATGACACTGGACAATTTCTTAATACGGCCAAATGTAGTGCCATGTTTGGTGCTGCGTGTGCCTTGGATAAACAGGAAGCGGTGAGAACAACCCTCAACATAGGCACTGTTACATTTGAGGAGAAATATTTGGGACTTCCAATGCCCGAAGGTCGCATGTCACGAGGTAAATTTCAGAATTTACAATCTCGGTTATTGAAGAGGATTATTGCATGGGGTGACACCCTCTCTCTGGCGGGTAAGGAAACCATGATTAAAGCAGTTGCTCAAGCTATTCCCACTTATATTATGGGTATTTTTAAGCTCCCAATGTCAGTGTGTGATGACCTGAATAGAATGGTTCGCAATTTCTGGTGGGGCGCCTCTGAGGGAAAGAGGAAGACGCACTGGTTGGCCTAGCCAAAGATCCAGGCTCAGAAAAGCAAGGGCGGTCTGGGCTTCAAAGATTTCCGTCTTTTTAACCAGGCTCTCCTAGCGAGGCAGGCCTGGCGGTTGCTTACTAAACCCACCAGTTTATGTGTGCAGGTTTTAAAGGCTCGATACTATCATGATGGTCGCCTGGAGGACACGGTGTTCTCGGGAAACGCGCCCCCACTTGGCAGGCTATCCAACATGGCCTTGAGCTCCTGAAAAAGGGCATCATTTGGCGTGTTGGGAACGGGCAGGACATTCGCATATGGCGGGACCGATGGCTGCCACGGGAGCCCTCGCGCCAGCCGATCACTCAGGAGGGCACTTGCCGCCTGAGGAGGGTGGCTGAGCTCCTCGATGGAGGGGGGTCTTGGCGCACCGATCTACTACAGCGATACTTCCTGTCAGCGGATGTCGCCATCATCACCACCATCAGGACTTCCGCACGCGTCACTGACGATATCATCGCCTGGGCACCGGAGAAAAACGGTATCTTCACCGTTCGATCCGCGTATCGCCTGGCAATGGACGAGCGCGAGCGTCCATTGGCCACCGCCACGAGCAGGGCACCGGATGGTCGTCGCGCCATCTGGAAGATCATATGGGGGTGCGCTGCTTCCCCAAAGGTACGCGTGTTTGCATGGAGGGTCGTCACAAATTCCCTTGCTACCTGGGCTAACAAAGCCTCACGACACCTCGAGGTTACTGACGTGTGCCCCCTGTGTGGTGTGGAACGCGAGGATGGATTCCACGTGCTATGCAGGTGCCCACTGGCAAGGGAGCTTTGGAGAATCATGGCGTTGGACTGGAACATCCCCACGGTGGAGACTATCCGCGACACGGGGCTAGAGTGGCTTTTCGCTCTGTTGGAACCCCTGGATGAGACGGCGAGGCTGGTGGTACTCATGATCATGTGGAGAGTGTGGCATGTACGCAATGAGATTACCCATGACAAACCACCACCCCCTGTCGAGGCCTCTCGTCGGTTCTTACAGGGGTACATTAATTCCCTGCTATGTATTCAGCAACACCCGACGACTAACATGGAGAAGGGGAAGATGGTTGTATGTACCACCCCGCAGCGCGTGGAACCCAGCAATATGGATAGGGTGCGGGCACGCTGGATCCCCCCTAGTGCGGGATGGGCCAAGCTTAACACGGATGGCAGTTTTGTTGCAGCCACAGGAGCAGCGAGCGGAGGTATGATCCTTCGGGATGACAGAGGGGATATCATCTTCAGCGCCTGCAGAGAAATACGCACATGTGATAGTGCGCTGGAGGCGGAGCTCTCAGCTTGTAGAGAAGGCATAGACCTTGCTCTACACAGGACCATGATGCCTATCATCGTGGAGTTGGATAGCGCGGAGGCGGTG
This sequence comes from Triticum monococcum, assembly GCA_034509565.1. Classification (NCBI taxonomy): domain Eukaryota; kingdom Viridiplantae; phylum Streptophyta; class Magnoliopsida; order Poales; family Poaceae; genus Triticum; species Triticum monococcum. The sequence goes on from CM067847.1 coordinate 780,194,653, forward strand.
GCGATGCTCAAAGCACCAACGATAGACAGGTCACAACACCGCTCTCTCGTCGAAGAGATTAGCAGCTTAGCATGCCATCATGCTAGAGAGCTTGTATTCGTGCAGTGTAGCCGTTGGCAGAATACCGCGAGTCATGAGTTGGCCGCATATGGTCGTAGCACCCCACGTACGGCAGTCTGATTCACAGGAGGACCAGACTTTCTTGTAAACTTGGTTATGGCCGAGAGGCCTCCTTGAGTAATGAAAGTTTTTTTCCCCTCGCAAAAAAAAAAGAGTTGAATTGAACCCCAGTTACAGCCGCTGAAACAAAATGCTATTACTACTCCTCTGTACAACAACAATGTGCTCTGAGTTTCAGAGGAAGTGAGTTGTTCGAAATAGACGTAGAAGAAAATGAAAATAGGTAGTACTATTTTTCAAAGAAAAAAGTAAGTAGGTAATGTTTTTCTTGTCAAGTTCATGCTTCGTAGTTTTGTGTATGTAAGCACGGAAGTAAATGTAAACGTCTAACATTAGCTAAGCATTCTTTGTAATCCAACAATCCAAAGCAAAGCAAAGAAGAGCAGAATACTACAATCTAATAAGCAAGCTGATGTGTAAGCAGTATTCAACAAGTATTACGTACGTACAGTTCAAAGAAGGACTGGATCGATGGTACCATAGCAGCAGTAGAACAGAAGCAGTAGCAGACTAGCAGTAGTTTAAACACAAATTTAGACATTGCTCAGCGGAAGTACGGCAGCAAACAAATAGCAGTTAAAAGTTAGAATATGTCATCTTATGAAACATTTGCATAACAGTAAGGCAACTACTTCTTATGCTACTTCTTGTAGAGTCTGTCAGGCCTGCATATATTTAGCATCCACCTAAGTTTATGAGTTGACTACTGAAATGGCGTTCATGTCTACATTAGTATCCACCTATGTAAACCCAAGCCACATACTAGGATTGCTTACATATATGGACATGTCTCGGAATTCTGTGTATGCAAGATCTACCCAAATCAGTTTGAAAACGAAGGAAAAGGGGAGGGGGGGAGGGGATAGGGTGTAAGGGATCTCACCGAGAAGGACGGGGGGTGCTAGCCGGAGGGCTCGTTGGCAATTGGAACAGGCCGCTGGGCGACCGCGAGACACGGAGGGGCGGTTGGGGTGTTTGGTCTCTGCCACGGTCGCCTGTCGGCGCTTCACGTCGAGATCAAGCAGACGACGACAAGACACGGGCGATCAGTGTTGATGCATCATCGGAAGGAACGGCGTGGCACAGATTTGGATCTTCATGCATGCATGTGTGTTGTTGTTGAGGCGAGGTGTGGAGCAGATGGAGAGGAAGTGGGAACGTGGGGAGGAGGAGCCGGATCGAGATTTATAGGAAGAGGAGGGCGAGCAACGAGCAGGGAGGCGTTGGATGCCAGAGGCCCAGAGCGATCCGCGTGAGGCACAACGAGCGGCGGATGGATCAATGGCATGCACAAACGAAAGAAGGGGGTAAACAGAGGAGAAAGCAGCAGCACCTGGCAATTACGAATCTCAAAGCAGCAGCACCTTCATCGTCCTCGTTCTCCGTTATCAAATCCCTAGCCGGCTAGCCCAGACTCGATCCCCAACTTCTCCAACGTCCACAACTCTTGCCGTCGGTGTGCTCCGCCCTAACTGCTCCCCACATCGCCGCCGGCGTGCACCACGACGCCTGACGTGATCCCTCTGCTCGGCGTGATCCATCCCCGTCGGCAACGATGCGTTCGTTGGCGGCCAGCTCGCGGCACCGACGCACCGCCGCCACGGCATGCTCCTCGACGCTGGGCTCAACCTCTCCTGCTCATGGCGTCGTATCCCTGCCGGCACCGGCCTCGTTTGTTGGCAGCCAGCTCGCGGCCACGCCCTGGCTGCTTGTACTCGCCGTCCTCGGCGATGCTGCTCGCTGGCGTACTAGGCAGTCTGCACACACCAAGCGTCTCATCGCCGGTGTGTAGCTATGATCACTGCTTCTCGGCACCAGGGAAGATGGAAACAAGTCGCGGGCTATTGGTAAACGTGCGTTGGGCTGGAAGTCAGGACTGCCATGTGTCATGCGCTCGACGTGGTCTCCCGTTTGGCTGGGTACGACCCGGTCGTACAAGATTTTTTTTTCCGTGCTGGAAGCCCTGCACGCACTATGATGCAGGGCCAACCAGTCGCCACCACCTGTCCCTGTTGGCCGCACAGCTTACTAAACCACATTTTCGTTTCTCTTAATTTACTCAATATTCTCTATCTTTCCTTATCCCGGCGGTGGCCTGGTCCTCGGCTCGGCCGTGTCAGAGATGTACCACGAGCATCTCAACTTCGTCATCTCCAAGGCCGATGTCCTGGCTGTGTCTGTGTTAGTCGACTACCGCCTCGCGCCGAAGCACCCGGTCTCTGCAGCCTAAGAGGATTCCTGGACAGTGCTCAGCTGGGCCGCGACCCATGACTGTCAGAGCACGGCGATGCTGGACGAATCTTCCTTGCCGGTGACAGTGGGGGTGCCAACATCGTTCTCAACATGGCAATCGTGGCTGGAACACAGTTTAACAAAAGGAGGAGCTGCTTGTTTGCTTGGCCTAGAGGGACTTCACGCGGGCGGGAGTGGTCGCGTAGTACCAGGCCGTCAAGGGGAGCGAATGGCCTTGCACGGCGGAGTCGTTGGAGTCCGAGGGGGAGGAGCATGGTGTTAAAGTATAACTTTGTATAGCTAACAGCGTGTATTCCTATTTGCATATGGTTGTACATATACACGTATAGGTTCTTTCTTGGTCTCCAAGACTTGTAATCTTGCTATAAATATATGAGCCGATCGCCCTTTGAGAGGCGTCTTCCCTCAAACCAATTCTCATTTACATGGTATCAGCCCTTCGTTCCTAAAACCCTAGCTTCCGCCGCTCCAACCCCATCCGCCGCCGCCCTAAACCCTAGGCGCCGCCGCGGTTTCCCCTCCCCTCCCAGATCGCCGCCATGTCCACCTCCGCCTCCTCGTCGTCCATGCTCGGGGCGCAGACGTCCGGCACCCTCACCACCTCCACCAACGCCGCCGCATCGCCCGCCCTCACGTCGCCGGCATCCCAGGCCGTTCACGTGGCCAGCGTCAAGACGCATGTTCCCGTCGTCCTCGATCTGGAGCAGTCCAACTTCGCCAAGTGGCTGATGCTCATCACCGTCCTCCTCGGCAAGTACGAGCTGATGGATCACATCTCCGCCGTCACGCCACCGGACGCCCGCACCGCCGAGTGGCAGCGTCAGGACTACGTCGTTCGCTCGTGGATCTACGGCTCCATCAGCGACGACATCCTGGACACCATCATGGCCCAAGATCAGACCGCGCATGACGCCTACACCCTGATCCGGAACCTCTTCCTCGACAATCAGCTCACCCGGGCCGTCTAGCTCGAGGCACAGTTCCGAGCCCTTGTCCAGGGCGACCTCACCATCACCGCCTACTGCCACCGCCTGAAGGCCCTCTCCGACGCGCTGGCGGATGTGGGGCAGCCCGTGACCGACCAGGCCTTGGTCCTCACCTGCCTTCGGGGCCTGAACCCACGCTTCTCCGACATCACGACCCTCGTCACGATGCAAGTTCCGGCTCCCACCTTCCTGCAGACACGCTCCATCCTCCTTCTGCGCGAGAACCAGCTCGCCAACGCCGCTCCCGGCAGCTCCCTGTCGTCTCAAGTCGCCCTCTACGGCAACACCGCCGGGTCCTCCACCGGTGACAACCCGGGCGGCCACGGCAACTCAGGCGGCAACTCGGGCGGCAACGGCGGCCGCTGGTCGAAGAAGAAGAAGAACGCCGGCGGGGGTGCAGCCAACTCCACCCAACCCCCCGCGGCACACGGCCCGTGGATCTGGTTCAACCCGTACACCGGCCAGACCCAGCAGATGCAGCCCGCCTGGTGTCCCTACGCCGCGCCGGTTCCTCCTGCCGGGGGCGCTGGTCTACTCGGACTGGCCCCGCAGTCCACCTCTTCCGCGCCACCGCCTCGTCAGTCTACCTGGGTGCCCCCAGGTCAGGTCGCCTATATGACCCAACTGGCGCCGCTGCACGGCCAGGCTTGGGGCACTAACCCGCCCCCACCCGCGGTGCCCTACACCCCCGGCCCGGCATGGGACTGCTCCGCCCTCGTCGCCGCCCTGAACGACACTGCCGGCCCTTCAGCCGCCGGCCCTGCCACACCAGGCACATGGGTCATGGACTCCGGCGCAACCTCGCACATGGTCTCCGATCCAGGTATACTCTCCACTCCCTCCCATCCTCCTCCTTATCTTCGTGTCACCGTTGGCAATGGCGATCCCCTTCCCATCACTGCCACCGGCCACGTCACCCTTCGCACACCTAGCCACACTTTCCACCTTAACAATGTTCTAGTTGTTCCAGATATCATCAAAAATCTTCTTTCTACTCGTCAGTTTACCATTGATAATTCCGTTTCTGTTGAATATGACCCGTGTGGCTTTTCTATAAAGGATCTTCACACTCGGCGCGAGATTATTCGCTGCAGTAGCCCCGGTCCACTCTACGAGTTCTTCGCAAACACCAACACCACCACCTCGCCGTTTGGACTCGTCGCCACCACCACCACATCGGAGCTATGGCATCGTCACTTAGGACATCCGGGTCGTGACTCTATGTCACATTTATCTTCGGAATTTGATATTCCATGTAATAAAAGCACTCAAGTGTGTCATGCATGCCAACTTGGCAAGCATGTGCGTTTACCATTTTCTTGATCATCCACAGTTTGTGTTGTTCCGTTCCAATTGCTTCATTGTGATTTGTGGACATCACCTGTTGCTAGTAACTCTGGCTTCAAATATTACTTGGTCATTGTTGATGATTTTTCTCATTTTATGTGGACCTTCCCACTACGTCGGAAATCCGACACATGTGATATCCTCGTTAACTTTGTAGCATATGCGCGTACACAATTCAATCTCCCGGCCGTGTCCTTCCAAACCGACAATGGCACTGAGTTCGTTAACTCCACATTTGTCGAGTTCCTTTCTCGCCAAGGCATCCATCTACGTATGTCTTGCCCGTACACTTCACCTCAAAACGGCAAGGCTGAGCGTGCTCTTCGCACACTTAACGATATCACTCGCACCCTTCTCTTCTAGGCTTACATGCCTCCCCCTTACTGGGCCGAGGCTCTCGCTGTCGCCACCTTCTTACTAAATCACCGCCCCAGTCAAGCCCTGCACTTCCGCATCCCATATACTCTTCTCTACCAACAAAAACCCTCCTTCTCCGACCTTCGTGTCTTCGGGTGTTTGTGCTACCCGAATCAATCCGCCACGGCAACGCACAAACTCGCTCCGCGGTCCACCGCGTGCGTGTTCCTCGGCTACCCCACCTCGCATCGCGGCTATAGATGTCTTGACCTATCCACCCGTCGTGTCATCATCTCTCGCCATGTCATATTTGACGAACACACCTTTCCCTTCGCCACAAATCACGCGGCCTCCTCTCCGGATGACCTCGATTTTCTACTCGACCTGGCCGCCACGCACCCGGCTCCCGCGATCATGTCGCCCTTGGCAGGCCAGCCCAGCATGGCGCCGACCTTATCGGCCCAGCCCGCCATTCATGGCACTGCCTCCGCGTCACCCACACCCACCCGCGACGCACCCGCCTCGCCTGCGCCGTCTCCACCCGCGTCTCCTGGCCGGTCTCCCTCTCCTTCACCACCACCACCACCACCTCCTCCCCCCCCCCCCCCTCGTCGCTCTCGCAGCAACACCGCTCCTACCACCAACACCCATACCATGCTCACACGCGCCAAGCATGGCATCGTCCAGCCGATTGACAGACTTAATCTCTCGGCCGAACACTCCCACATCTCTCCCATTCCCAAAACCTATCGCTCCGCCCTTCAGGACCCTCTTTGGCGTGCCGCCATGTCTGAGGAGTACAGTGCCATCATTCAGAACCGCACTTGGTCTCTAGTCCCTCGCCCGGTTGGCACTAACATTGTTTCAGGCAAGTGGATCTTCAAGCACAAGTTTGGCGCTGATGGCGGCCTTGCTTGGTACAAGGCCAGGTGGGTCATCCGTGGATTCTCCCATCATCGTAATGCCCCGACACACGCCGCTCCACATCCGGCTTCAATCACCTAAATGCCTGCCTTGACACTAATATCCGTGCACCATGCTAGTACAGGATAGCGGTGTGTATGTCATGCACTACATTCTGGAGTTCACTGGTCTTTACCTTCGTTCAATGCTTACCCAAGTAAGATATGGCAAACTTGTGGTTGTCTGAAAAGTATGAATATATAACCGAGATCCCACATAAATCGCTGCTTACAGATGGCCTTTCCCCCCGTTGTACGAGTCTGTCGAACGTCCTGGGCTGCTGAGATCTCATGTTTTGTGGGCCAGATATTTAGGAGCAGTCGGAGTTTGATAGCCCGCCTAACGGACACCCTATTGATGCGTTTAGTTTTGATGGTGTCTACAGATAATGTGTACAGATGCTATAGACACCATCCGTCTATACCAATGTACATGCCCTCATGCGTACACCGTTTGATATTTTTTGCTGAGGTCGGTTGCTGGCCTATAAATAGAGGGATTAGCTATCAGCTTGTTTCATGTTCTTGGATCGTGCTCTCCCCTCCTACTCTGATGGTGCGCCGTGATGCCCGTGCTCCTCGCCATCGTGGTCGCCCATGTACGACCCATAGTGGGATTTCTGGTGCTAGTTGTATTGGTCGCGCTGACGTTGGTGGTTCTCATGGTTCTGTACGTGCTTCGTCTGCTGGACGTGTCTACTTGGGGGTAGTTTCTGATCGTTCATGTCCGCGTCCACGGTCTACTGTGTTCGGGCGGCAGCGGGGTCACCGGGCAGTTGACCCTTTATTGGATTTCCCTTCTATTGCTTCTTCTCATAATGGTGTGTGGTTTGCATTATTGTTTATATTGTTTTTACAATTTTCTACTACTTAGTTGTTGTATTGTGATGTGATGACTAATTATTTACGTGTTGTTGTTTTAGAAGATGGATTTGCATCTTTGTGTGCTCGGGAGGCACGTCGCCGTCGACAATAAATCCATATGGGAAAGCGACCTGTTGATTGTACTCAGGGTTGGTTTACACTTAGGTTTTTAGTGTTCTTTTTTGTGTTCTCATTGATTTTGTATAATTAGGTGTTTCTGTTTGTTTTATATTGCAGGTGTATATTCATTTACTTTCTCCAGTGGTGTATCATCACTTCCAATTTCTGATTCTCATTTTGGTATGTTATCTTTTTGATCTGTTTATTTGGTGTACGTATTTTTTTCTTCTGTTTTCAGAGTTTCCCTTTTTTCCTTTTTTTTGCAGGCCAATTGAATGACAGGGATGGTGTTGAGATTGGTGTCCAGGTGGTTGAAACAGGTGGTGGTGAGTCTGTTGACACTTCTGTGGACGCGCCATCTGAAAATTCAACTCTTCATGACCATCAGTTTGGCAATGAGTTGATAGTTGTTCCTCCACGTGTTATCCCATTGTTGAGCATGGGTCCTCATGACAGGCCAACCCTTTTAGGTTTGTTTCATTATATACTGGTGTTTGTGTTTTTTTTAATATTTTTGCTATCAGTTCATGTGATTCATTAGTGATACTTTTGTTATATTTAGTCCTAGGCACACCTATTTTGGATCGCTTGGATACTTTGTACAATCGGCGCAAACGCAAGTTGATTCGTGATTTTCGATAAGGAAGAAAAAAGGTATCCATTTACTGCTACAATGTTCTCTACTACTGATCTGTAAACGACGTTTAATTACTTTGTGGTTTTAGCACGCTTATGTTTTTTATTACAGTTCGACCAATGCAGCCGCCTTTTCCTAAGGAGTATATTTGTTTACTTAAAGGTAATATTTTGTGTTTGCTTCTCTTTTTTTATATGGGTCTCCTTGGTTGTTCCGATTTATTAAATGTACTAATTTATAACTTTTGCGAGTTGTTTCACGAGGGAGGTCTTATTATGGTGCGCCAGGTTTTACCTGTCGGAAATGTGGGGCATTTTATTGGTTTCATGAAGGGTCCACACATCATAAGGATGCCAATCCTCGACAGCCTATTTATACCGGTTGCTGCCGAGATGGCAAGATTTCTTTGCCAAAGTTTGCTGATTGGCCCTGTCCGTTGAAGGATTTACTTAGTTTCAATGGTGGCCCTGTTTGTGCCCGTTTCATGCGCTTGATTAGACATTATAATTCTATGTTTTGTTTCACATCTCTTGGTGCTCAAATTGATCACAGTGTTAACTTTGGGGGTGGTCCATATGTATTTAAAATGAACGGGGTCGTTTATCACAGGATCGGTCCTCTTCTTCCTTCTGAAGATGAAAGCCCTAAGTTTGCACAGCTATATATTGTTGATTCAGCTGATGAAGTCAAAAGTAGAATTAATGTGTTCGATCGTGAAGGTGATAGTTCTCTTGAGCCTGATCCAGAGACAGTAGCGAGCCTCATTGATATGTCGAATAGGCATCATCGTTTGGTACACAAATATGGAATTGCTCGCCAAAATTTGTCTTCTCCTGATGGGCCAAAGGTTTCTATTCGTTTCTTAGGAAATGATGGCGGGCCTCACAGCACACGTTTTCTTGGTCCAACGGCCTCTGAGGTGGCTGCTGTGATTGTTGGTGATCTTACTCCTGAGCGCAAGAACACTACGAGGAAAAGGCCTATTAATGGCGCACCGGTTTTGCCTACTAATGGCGCATCACCGGTGCGCCATTAGTAGCACGCCACTAGTAATTTTTACTAATGGCGCATCATTGGTGCGTCATTAGTATCTGGTATATTAATGGCGCACCAACTAGTGCGCCATTAGTATGTAACATCATACGTCATTAGAGTGTCTCCCGGGGGGCCATACGTAAGCATGGCTTTGTCATACTAATGGCGCATTCTCTGTTGATGCGCCATTAGTATCCTTTGGCATACTAATGGCGCACCTGGTGGTGATGCGCCATTAGTATCCTTTGGCATACTAATGGCGCACTTGGTGGTGATGCGCCATTAGTATGAATATTTGGTTTTTTTCCTTTTCTGATTTTTGCGCAGGTTATAAAATATATTATTAGACAGAATATAAAATATATTATTAGACAGAATATAGACAGCAACATCAGATTCATCAAATACAATAGAAGATTAGTCTCCGGATACAATTCATCATATTAGTCTCCGAATTCAAAAGACCGAACAAAGATAAAACATTACAAGTCTCAAGACCGCGAGTATCGAGTTTGTCTTCACATTACAAGTCGATATCGATCATCTAAACTACCATCACATAGAAGAGAGCTGTGGTCATCACGATGAGCATCATCGCGATCAAACTGGTCTTCATCCGATTCCTCCAACGCTCCCTCCTCTCTCCCGCTAGATAGCGGGCGTATCTAGATTCGGCCTCCGCCCTAGTGGTGTTCCCTTTGTAACTATTACCGCTGAAACGGTGAACCTGTCTCCGACACTCCTCCCAGTCGTCGTAGACTCCGGGAACCTTACCCTTGTACACGACATACGACGGCATCTCTATGCACAAGCCAAACAACAGACAATACATAAGCAATATGTAAGTATGCAACAAAAGGATCGGAAGAGAAAAGCAAGACATTAATAGCACGATTCATGGTCCTACTAATAAATAGCATCGATTACATCTAAGTTGAACGACTGTCCAAACCAAAAAGACATACGAATTCATTAAAGTATAATTACAACATGAGCCAATCAATGTTTCAGAACTACACATCACTACTTTCGACTCGACTCATCGGACAAGAACGTGGATGAAGCCGCCGTCTGTCGTGATGATCATGAAATCGCGGTCGTTGTCACCCTGCATTTGTAGCATTTCATCTATCTCACTGTTGGACGGTTGATATCTGAGGAAGAACTACCCCGAGGTATGAAGGACATCTTGATGGATGATGTCCGCAAACTCCGACTAGATGCGAAAGAATTCTTATCTGAGGTCCGCGTCCTGGACTGCCGACAAGCTCGTGGCCCAATCTTTGAGATTATCTGGTAGCAGAATTTGATGATGGCCCCTTACAATCGCCCGCATGTGATGGAGGGCGTAGTAGGCATCCTTCTGACCGCCAGGCGGCTACTTGACTCAGGAGAACTTCGTATTGTGTGAGAACATGTGCTTGCCGTACTTACGAATTGCCCTGGTGAAGGTGCCTCCAGATTTGGTGTAGGCGGGGAGAACATCATCAAGAACTTGCTTGACATTTGTGTAGTCTATCTTGGAGTTACGGTTCGGGTCTAAATACGTGGCCATGGAATATTTCGGGCTTAAGAGGATGAGTGTGCAATGTGTGTCACTGCACAGAACACGGAATGTTAGAAAAAAAACGATCGAAATCTAAGAAATCATATGTTACGGGGCGGTTAAGGGATGACTTACTCGGGAAAATAAGGCACAAGGAAGTTATCCTTATCTGGGTTTGCCAGAATGACGCCTTCGAGGTGTGAACTCGCAACTTGGCGGTCCCCAGCGCTGCTCAAGTGCTTGGCACGCATGTAGAAGGGGTCGATGATGAAGCTATGTACCTAGGGTAGGGGCACGGACCTGTCCAAAAGAGCCCTACCCAAGGACATCCCTAGAAGAAGTCACCTTACAATCGACTTGAAGGTATCTCACTCGACCAAGAAGCTATCACTCGACCATGAAGCCAACCACTCGACTGGCCAGGAGACCTAAAGTCACTCCGCAGGCAAACGGTCGGCTATTAAGTAGTCTTTATGGTCATTATAGCATTTTATTACCAGCGTTACCAGTAACGCCCCGCATTAATGTACATTGAACCCTTGGTAACGTGAGCTGGCCGGGGTCTTGGCGAACTCTATATAAGCCTCCCCCCACCTCGGTATCAAGGGTTCGCACCCCTGTTATTCACACGCATACAATCCAATCGACCGCCTCCGGGCACCGAGACGTAGGGCTGTTACTTCCTCCGTGAAGGGCCTGAACTCGTACATCTTGGCGTGTTTACAACTTCCCAATAGCTGAGATCTAGCCTCTCCATACACACCCCCTACATCACTGTCAGAGTTAGAACCACGACAGCTGGCGCCCACCGTGGGGCTGCAATCTTAGCGCTTAATTGGAGAAGTTGCGATTCTTCCGATCCCTTTGATCATGGTTTCGTGCGGAGTTTTGGTGGAGGGCCGCGAGATCCGTCTCGGCGCGCTCACATTCATCGCAGACGACTCCGCTTGGCTTCAGGAGGCTCCACTCGACATCAACGCGCTCCCCGTCTGCGGCGCGACGCATTTCCGCGCATGCGTTCGTGGCGTCCTCCTGCGGCAGCCATCGACCCAGTATCGGTCGGCCCCCGTGTCGTCTCCCTGCTCTGTCTCCCACCGGCGCAAGCGCTCCGGTAGGTCGAGACTTCAGAGGTGGGTGAGGCATGCCGTGGCTCGCCAGTCGGCCGCCCCGCAAGTCGCGGCAATCGAGCCCGACGAATCCCTCTGCGGCCTGTTCGACCTGTCGACTGGCTCCGCGGAGACCGCATCTGAGTGTGACAGCAGCGACCCAGCGGCTGAGGTCCTGGCGGTTGTTGGAGCGCACAGTCCTCCAGGTTTCCCTCGCGCCGAGGGAGGCATGGGTGGGGGCGACCCGTCGCATCCCCATGACGAGTATCTCTCCGAACCTCTCACGGCATTGCAGCGAGAGGAGCTTCGCCGCCGGAACATAGATGCACTCCACACTCCTATCGTCGGAGAAATCCCCGAGGCCCGGGCCTTGGAGGACGCGCGCTTGGCTAACTTGGCCGAGCGCACTCGACTGGAGAATCTCTAGTGAATACTCGACGAGCAAGCGCGTCAGCGAGCTCCTGAGTCCAGTCGACGTCAGCTCTTCCCTCTGACGCAGGTATATCGAACCCCAGTTCAGAATTTGGCCGCCGCGACCCGTATAGCAGAGTCAATTCAGCCCTCCCAGTCAGAGGCTGGCAGGGGCTTGTTGCAGATCAGAGCGCTGCTTTGGGCAGCGGGGAACCAGAATTCCGCTGTTTCCCAGTCGCAGAATAGAATCCACAGTCGATCCGTTGCAACGGATACAGTCCAGTCGGCTCACAGCCCGAGATCGCCCAGGAGGCGTGAGGGACGTGGAGACCGGCATGATCAGTACAGAAGAAATGAGCAGTATGATCACCGATTCGACCGTGAGGATCGACGTCGAGTGCCAACCCCTCCCCCGAGGAGTGGGTCATATGCGCCTCGACAGCGAGATGACAGACGCCCTCATAGTGTTGGGCAGAGGATTCCAGTCGACCCTAGGGACCCAAGCTTTGATGCGAGATCTATCCTCGTTCAGGGTCTGGTCGACAGGAACAGAGCTCACCGAGAAGGCCATGACAGAGATGCGCCTGCCAACAGCAGAGTGCATGTTTCAGGGCCAGAGTGTTTCAGTCGAGCCATCAGAGCCGCAGTGATTCCTCCCAACTTCAGGCTAGCGACTGGAGTCAGCAAGTTCACCGGTGAGTCTAAGCCTGACACTTGGCTCGAAGATTACCGAGTGGCTGTACAGATTGGTGGGGGCAATGATGAGGTGGCCATGAAGCATTTGCCTCTCAGGTTAGAGGGCTCAGCCAGGGCCTGGCTAAATCAGTTAGCGCCCAGCAGCATCTATACCTGGGAAGACCTCTCCCGAGTGTTTGTCACTCCACCCAGCTAGTGCTTGCTGCCCCAATCAGTAAAGAGCCTTTGCTGCTTTACATTACAGCCACATGACAAGTTGTTAGTACAGTACTTACGGTCGAGCGGGAAGAAGAAGGAAAGGCCTTCAGAGTTCAGTGCCCAGTATATTATGTGTCTGAAGTCTTGACACCTTCAAAGCAAAGATATCCTCATTATTAGAAGCATGTATACGGGATTTATATGTCCACGAAGAAGGTTGCACATTACTTCTCTGACCACTCCATTACAGTCGTCAGCGACGCCCCATTGTCAGAGATTCTGCATAACAGAGATGCAACTGATCGAGTGGCGAAGTGGGCGATTGAACTCCTTCCCCTAGATATCAAGTTTGAAGCAAAGAAGGCTATCAAGTCCCAAGCAATTGCAGATTTCGTCACCGAGTGGATCGAACAGCAGCTTCCGACTCAAGTTCACTCGGAGCACTGGACCATGTTCTTCGATGGATCTAAGATGCTGAATGGTTCCGGTGCTGGAGTAGTATTGGTGTCCCCCCGAGGAGATAAGCTCAGATATGTTCTCCAGATTCACTTTGATTCCTCCAATAATGAAGCAGAATATGAAGCACTTTTGTACGGGTTGCGCATGGCCATTTCACTCGGCGTCCGTCGCCTCATGGTCTATGGCGACTCGGATTTGGTGGTTAATCAGGTGATGAAGGAGTGGGACGTCAGAAGTCCGGCAATGACTGGTTATTGCAATGCGGTGAGAAAGCTAGAAAAGAAATTCGAGGGGTTAGAGCTTCATCACATCCCCCGACTGAAAAATCAAGCAGCTGATGATCTGGCAAAGATAGGCTCCAAGAGGGAAGCCATTCCCAGCAATGTGTTTTTGGAGCACATCCGCTCGCCGTCAGTTCAGGAGGATCCTTTTACAGAAGAAGCCCCGCAACCGAAAAGTGCCACAGATCCGACTGAAGTCGAAGTCCCTGCTTTGGTCGACCTAATCATGGAAGTCCTGGCAATCACCCCCGACTGGACGATACCGTACATCGCGTATATCCTAAGGAAAGAACTCCCGGAGGACGAAGAAGAGGCTAGACAGATCGTCCGCCGATCCAAAGCCTTCACGGTCATAAGGGGGCAGTTGTATAGAGAAAGCGCGACTGGAATCGGTCAGAAGTGCATAACACCAGAAGATGGTCGGATAATCCTTGATGACATCCACTCGGGGACTTGTGGTCACCATGCGTTCTCTCGGACCATTGTGGCCAAAGCATACCGAGCGGGATTTTACTGGCCAAGAGCAAATGAGATGGCAAAAGAGATAGTCGACAAGTGTGGAGGGTGCCAGTTCTATTCCAACATGTCGCACAAGCCTGCATCAGCCCTGAAGACCATTCCACTCGTCTGGCCCTTTGTTGTCTGGGGACTGGACATGGTTGGTCCACTGAGAACAGGCAGGAGCGGTTTCACTCATGTGCTTGTGGCAGTCGACAAGTTTACCAAGTGGATCGAAGCTAAGCCCATCAAGAATCTTGATGCTTGCACTGCTATCAGTTTCGTCAGAGGGCTAACATTCAGATATGGAGTCCCGCATAGCATCATCACTGACAATGGGTCAAACTTTGATTCAGACAAGTTCAGAGCTTTTTGCGCCTCTCAAGGCACACGAGTCGACTATGCATCGGTCGCACATCCCCAGTCGAATGGACAGGCAGAGAGGGCAAATGGTCTGATTCTCAAAGGACTAAAGCCTCGACTGATGTGTGATCTCAAGCACGCGGCAAGTGCTTGGGTCGACGAGCTTCCGTCAGTTCTGTGGGGATTGAGGACCACCCCAAACCGGTCGACTGGAAGAACTCCATTCTTTCTGGTTTATGGAGCCGAGGCAGTTCTGCCGAGTGATCTTCTTCACAACGCACCCCGAGTCGAGCTTTATACCGAAGACGAAGCAGAACAAGCCCGGCAAGACGCAGTCGACCTCCTAGAAGAAGAGAGGGAGATGGCCATGATCAGATCGACCATTTATCAGCAGGACTTACGTCGATTCCATGCTAGGAATGTAAAGAGTCGAGCCTTCCAACAAAGAGATTTGGTCCTCCGAGTGGATCAGCAGAAACCACACAAGCTTGCCCCTACTTGGGAAGGCCCCTTCATCGTCACCAGAGTCCTCCACAATGGAGCGTATCACCTCTACAATGTTGATCGCCAGATCGACGAGCCGCGAGCTTGGAATGCGGAACTACTCCGCCCCTTTTACACTTGAGTCCTCCCTTAGACGAGATGTAATAAGAAAAAAAATTGCAGTTCATTTTTATCAAAGGCAAGAGTGTTCCAATAATTGCTGTCACTTTTGTTTGCATACGAAATCCCCCAGTGGGTGACTTAGCCGCGAATTCGTTGCACCTAAGTTTGAAAAATCCTACCGAGTGGAGAGCCAGACTTCCACTCGGAGGCTTAGCTGCAGCCCAGTGCTTGCCTAAGTGTTCAAAAATCCTACCGAGTGAGAGCAATCCTCCCACTCGGGGGCTTAGCTGCAGTCCAGTACTCGCCTAAGTTCTCCCACTTAGAGACTTAGCTGCAGTCAGGCACTCGCCTAAGTTTGAAAAAATCCTACCGAGTGGAGAGCAATCCTCCCACTCGGGGGCTTAGCTCCAGTCCAGTACTCGCCTAAGTTCTCCCACTTAGAGACTTAGCTGCAGTCAGGCACTCACTTAAGTTTGAAAAAATCCTACTGAGTGGAGAGCAATCCTCCCACTCGGGGGCTTAGCTGCAGTCCAGTGCTCGCCTAAGTTCTCCCACTTAGAGACTTAGCTGCAGTCAGGCACTCGCCTAAGTTTGAAAAAATCCTACCGAGTGGAGAGCAATCCTCCCACTCGGGGGCTTAGCTGCAGCCCAGTGCTCGCCTAAGTGTTTAAGAAATCCTGCCGAGTGGAAAGCAAACCTCCCACTCGGGGGCTTAGCTGCAGCCCAGTGCTCGCCTAAGTGTTTAGAAATCCTACCGAGTGGAGAGCAAACCTCCCACTCGGGGGCTTAGCTGCAGCCTAGCGCTCGCCTAAGTGTTTAGAAATCCTGCCGAGTGGAGAGCAAACCCCCCACTCGGGGGCTTAGTTGCAGCCTAACGCTCGCCTAAGTGTTTAAAAATCCTGCCGAGTGGAGAGCCAGCCTCCTACTCGGGGGCTTAGCTGCAGCCTAGCGCTTGCCTAAGTGTTTAAAAAATCCTATCGAGTGGAGAGCCAGCCTCCCACTCGGGAGCTTAGCTGCAGCCCTACGCTCGCCTAAGTGTTTAAAAATCCTACCGAGTGGAGAGCCAGACTCCCACTCGGGGGGGCTTAGCTGCAGCCCAGTGCTCACCTAAGTACGGGACACAACCCAATCCACAAAAGAGTTACGCCACAAATACGAGGTTATTCCGAGTGAAGATCAAGTTCCACTCGACAGATCAAACCATGAAAATATCCAACGAAGAAATCAAGTTCGGATAAAACCTAAAGGTCCCAGACCTCAGATCAAAAGTACTGGAGCCCTCGGCTCGGCAGAGTTTAACGGTTACAAATCCACTCGGCATCCCGAGGAAAATTTAAAGTGAAGCATGAAAGTTTTTCATTCCTCAGGAGGAGGACTGGAAGGGGCGACGAACTCGTCCAAGTCGATCCCGTCTGCAATACGGGTGACAGCAGCGATGAAAGTCTCCATGAAGTCTTGAAAATTGTGCTTCCTGGTATTGGCAACTTGGATGGCAGCCAACTTCTCTTCTCGCGCCTCCTTGCAATGGACACGGACCAGAGACAGAGCGACATCAGCACCACATCTGGCAGCAGATTTCTTCCATTCCGCCACTCGACCCGGGACTTCGTTCAGTCGAGTCATCAGAGACTTGAGGTCATTCTGAAGCGTCGTCCTGGGCCAGAGTGACGTGTCGATCCGCGACATCGCGACCTTCAGTCGAGCAAGATAGTCAACAGCGCTGGTAACACGAGACTCCAGTCGGAGCACGTTCATGGCAGCCTCATCCTTCACGAGAGAATTGGCGGGGTCAAAGCCTGGCTCCACTCGACTGGTTTCCTCTTCGAAGTTCTGGTAGAATTCTGCAAACGCGATTCAAGAGTCAGACAGTGGCTCTACATAGGCTTGGCAACTGCAAGACAGTCAGGACAGAGTAATTACCTTCGAGCATGACGAACAGCTTATTGGCGAGTTCACCGAGATAAGCTTCCAGATCGTTCTTCTTCCCCACCAGATCGCCTGCCTTGTCGCGCAGAGCCGCGTTGTCGTTCTTCAGTCGGGTGACCTCTTGATTGGCTACCCCGAGAGCAGTTTTTAGCCTGGAGTTCTCCTGCTCAAGAGCTTCGACCGAAGCCATTTTCTCTTCAGCAAGCTTCGTCCTGCTCAAGGCCTCCTTCTGTGCTTCTGCAAGATCTTGGTCCTTCTTCTTTAGAGCTTCCTCCAGTTTATCTGCGGCGCGTGGAGTGAAATCAACATCAAGAATGGACAAGGAAGAAAAATCACTCGTCAAGAATAGAGAACCCCACCATCCATACCTTTTTCTTCTTCTTGCGCCTTCTTCAAATTCTCTTGAGCACGTTAAGGTTGAGCTGGATCTGCTGGTTCTCCAACTCAGTATAGCGAGCTACAAGTTCACAGGATTTCTGCGAAAAGAAAAATCAATGGACAGACGTCCAAGATAAGTTGCTTCCGAGTAACTAAGAGACAATGATGGCGTTTCGAAGACTACAACCGAATCAAAAACATTCGACAGTAGTCTCGGGGACTACACCCAGTGGGTGCACTCAGCGTGCCCCCACTGTAAAAAAAAGTCGACTGCCTGCAGTCGACCGGATACAGTTCCATTCGACATGGCCTGACCAGACCGAGTGAAGAAATACAGCTACAACAACGCAATATAAAGACTACAGTCGACTGCCAGCAGTCCACCGTAGTCTCGGGGACTACACCCAGTGGGTGCACTTAGCGTGCCCCCACTCGTCCAAGAATTGGCAGACACACCCAGTGGGTGTATAGATATAAAGATCTTCGGAAAAAGATTCTTCAAATAGCACATCGTAACAGACCAAGAGATGAGTCGACTGACCTGGACGTTACTCTAAAGAGCCGAGCTTGCGTCATAAGCTGCTTGGCTGGCCTCCCGAGCCACCTTCACTTGCTCCATCATGATCCCTGCTTGGCGTATAGCCTCTCTTGCAGCAGCCGCTTGGTCCTCAGGGGCGAGGTACGCGGCAAAAAGCGAAGGCAGATCCACAGTCGACGTCGAGGGCCGCACACTCGTCAGAGGAACGGCTAAAGTCACAGAAGCCCGAGTGGTGTCGCGACCATCCCGAGCTACGGCCTCAGACACCGGAGCAGATTGGGGGGCCTTGTCAGCCGACGCCCTCCTGTTCCTCCTCACTCTCAGCGGTTCGTTGTCATCGTCATCCGGGAGGTCGATAACATGAGGAGTTGTCATAAATGTTCAGTCGACTCAAAACGGAACGGCAGTGATCGTACCAGGGTTGGAGGTAACAGCATCCTCCATCTCTTGGTCGTCGTCCTTGGCGGAGACCTCAGAAGTAGCAGCGCTGCAAGCCTCGAAAGTCAGTCAGTTGGCTCAATGAATCGACCAAGGACCCGTCCACGGTCGACAAAGGAAAGCAAGTTTTGTTATTACCCGGAAATGGTGGGGACAGCCATCTTCATCTTGGGCAAAGCCTTGGGCGGCTTGGACGGCGTCGCGCGTGGGTGCTTGGGAGCCTTCCCAGTCGGCGTAGGAGAAGAAGTCCGAGGGCGTTTCGACGACTGCCCAACAGGAGCAGTCGCCTTGCCACGTTCCCGCGCTGGATCGTGTGCGAGTTTGGATCGCCTCTCCGGGCGGGGGGGTTCGGCCTTCTCCTCCTCCTCCTCTTCGCTGGAGTCGACGTCGTCGCCTCCCTCTCCCTCACCGTCGGACTCCCACTCGCCTTGATCGTCTCCGCTCTCACCTCCGCTCGCCTCCCCTTCCTCAGTTAGCTCCTGTGCCCCGTTGGGCGTCGAGTACATCTCGGTGGTCGCCTGGAAAACAACAAGACAAAAGGTCAATCGACCAACTCAAAGAAGACCAATGAAGAAAACAAGATCTCGGTCGGAAGCATGAAGACATACCTGGTCCACGTCGTACAAGTTGTCAAGTGGAATTACCCTCCTGGCTCCTCGGGGGTTGTCTTTGTTCCCTGT
This sequence comes from Triticum monococcum, assembly GCA_034509565.1. Classification (NCBI taxonomy): domain Eukaryota; kingdom Viridiplantae; phylum Streptophyta; class Magnoliopsida; order Poales; family Poaceae; genus Triticum; species Triticum monococcum. The sequence continues at coordinate 780,213,518 of CM067847.1, forward strand.
GATGCTCGATAGCCACCCTCCAGCATCTCGTCAGTGACCTCCTCCGGGTGGATCCGAGTGGTGTCGTCGAGACCCGAGTACAGCAACATCGGATGATCACGAGCCTGGAGCGGTTGGATGCGCCTCCAGAGGAAGACCTCCAGCAGGTCCATACCAGTCACGCCCTCGCGGACGAGCTCAACCACTCGACCGGCCAGCACTTTGACTTGGGCCTTTTCTTCTAGCGTCACTTTCAGAGAAGCAGGTTTTTCAGCTCGGTCGAGAGAGAAAGGGGGAAGACTAGTCGACTGTCCTGGGGTCGCCTGGTCTCGACAGTAAAACCAGGTCGACTGCCAACCGCGGACCGACTCCGGGAAAGTGATAGAAGGAAAACAACTCTTTCCCCTCGTCTGGATTGCCAGGGCCCCACACAGGTGGACCACCCGCGTCCTCTCGTCACTCGACTTGGCCTTCTTAACCGATTGAGAACGGCAGGTAAAGATATGCTTGAAGAGTCCCCAATGGGGGCGGCAACCCAAGAAACCCTCACACATGGAAATGAAAGCAGCAAGGTATACGATGGAGTTTGGAGTGAAGTGGTGGAGCTGCGCTCCGAAGAAGTTCAAGAAGCTCCGGAAAAAAGGATGGGGCGCCAGAGAAAACCCACGGTCGATATGGGTGGCTCGAAGCACGCACTCACCGTCGCGGGGCTGCGGCTCGATCTCTCTCCCCGGGAGACGCGCAGCTTCGTGGGGAATGACTCCCCCCTCGACCATGTCGTCGAGATCCTCTTGCCGGATCACCGATGGCATCCAATCCCCTTGGATCCAGCCCCGGGGCAGAGCAGACCTTGAGGAGGATCCGCCCCGAGCAGACCTCTTCCCTTTCCCCTGTGCCGCCGCCTTCTTCGCGCGCTCGAGAGCAGATGTCCTGTCCTTCGCCATCGTCGCTGGCAAGTCTTGCACGAGCCTGCGGCACTAGGGTGAGAGCAGAGGTGGCGGAGGAACTTGCGAAGGCAGAGAGGAAGAAGAAAGCGCACTGGTTAGAAACCCCGAGCCGGCGATTTATAATAGGTCACTCCCGAGTGACTGACTGGTAGGCCCAGGCGATCCAGCCAAATCCCGCAGCAGACGCGCGCACGGTACGTGGCGAAAAAGATGGCGCGGAAATCAAGGAGCTTCTGCTTTATCGCTTCCGATTACTGTGGCCGCTCCCGTCCCGTGCGCTTCCCAAAATCCGAATCCCGCGACATCCGCGGGCTGCGACACAACTTGTCAAAACAAAAGACCCCGCTCGCGCCGGCACTCGGTATGTCACAGGTAAAGAAATTCACTCGACGAAAGGCCTGGAATGGATCAAGGCGACTGAAAGAGGTTGATGACGTCATCCGTGACGGTTGACCCAAAACAAGGCACTCATGTAGCCCAAAGAACCAGTCGGAAAGATCACCAACTCTTTCCCCACTCTAACCTCGATCCATTCGGGGGCTAATGATGAAGCTATGTACCTAGGGTAGGGGCACGGACCTGTCCAAAAGAGCCCTACCCAAGGACATCCCTAGAAGAAGTCACCTTTCAATCGACTTGAAGGTATCTCACTCGACCAAGAAGCTATCACTCGACCATGAAGCCAACCACTCGACTGGCCAGGAGACCTAAAGTCACTCCGCAGGCAAACAGTCGGCTATTAAGTAGTCTTTATGGTCATTATAGCACTTTATTACCAGCGTTACCAGTAACGCCCCGCATTAATGTACATTGAACCGTTGGTAACGTGAGCTGGCCGGGGTCTTGGCGAACTCTATATAAGCCTCCCCCCACCTCGGTATCAAGGGTTCGCACCCCTGTTATTCACACGCATACAATCCAATCGACCGCCTCCGGGCACCGAGACGTAGGGCTGTTACTTCCTCCGCGAAGGGCCTGAACTCGTACATCTTGGCGTGTTTACAACTTCCCAATAGCTGAGATCTAGCCTCTCCATACACATCCCCCTACATCACTGTCAGAGTTAGAACCACGACAGTCGACTATCATGATGTCCGGGGTCTTGTCTCTAATGATCCGCATCTCCATACTCAGTGAAAACATCCGAACGAAGGTGTAATGCAGCAGATGAAGGTTAAACATAGCAAAGATGTCATCAAACCGCAGGACGATCGTACCCCCGATGTCGCCATCCACAAAGCCCTTGCCCTCTAGCACCATGGCCACGAAAACCGGGTATGCCACATCCTTCTCTCTGAGACGCCGCTTCTCCAAAGAAAGAACACTGTCGTGCAGACTCCGCATAGCACCGGTTGCAGCATTCAGCATATTTGGCGGTAGCATCACCCTACCCGCCACATGCACCCTCCTCGAGATATCCTTAGGTGAAGGTGGCCCGTCCTGAGCACGGATCGAACTCGGTGCCGGCTGGCTCGCACCGGCGCCCTTGTTAGTCTTTCGTTTCTGTCCCTTCTTCTTGGTCTCCTGTAATGGGACCGAGTTCTGCTCACAGACCACCTTCTTGAGCGTGTTGGGGCTGATAATATTTCGCACCTCAGCTATCTGAGGCTCAGTGAAGGCGGGAGCTGGAGGCGTGTCCTGAGAACTGAACGCCAGACAACGCCTATTGCAATTGGATTTCTCCGCCGTACTAGCTAGATCGCGGTCGTCTTGGTTGGGTTCTTGAGAAAGAGGCCCGTAGAACTCGTCAGCGTACCCATGTTCGGCAAAGTACTTATCAATTTTGGTAAATGTACCGTCATTGTTGTCGTCGCCGTCCGGATCATGTGCCATAGGGTTGTCCGGATCCTGTGCCATAGGGATGTCCGGCAGGTCCGGTAGCGTTGCGGTGTTCTTGCCATGGCTTGGCGCCGGCACGACTAGCGTTCTTGTCTGTGGGGTGGTGTCCCCCACCCCCAAACGAATCTGGCTCTTTGGCCAAAGCAGGGGCCAGTTTACGCAGGTGCTGAGGGTTATCTCATCTTCTTCGTCGGCCCCAGCGGGTCGAATCGGAGGTAACAGCTCGTCGCAGCCTGGCAGCACCCGAACCACTTCAACTCTATACGTTGTGGGTGGCATCGGATTACCGTGGAACACGGGGTTGCCCGGTTGAACGATTCTGCCCTTGGCGACATCGACCAACTCGGCGCCCACGAAATGCAGAAGATTGCAAGGAACGTCGGCGGTGCCCTGCGAAAACATGTACAGGGCGTCAGGGATGCCCAGTCAAAGGCAAGGAGATGAAGTCATTGGCCGAGAGGCTTGGTTACCGTGATGCCGTCGAGCTCGGCTAATGTCGAGGCACCGCCAACGGCGGGCGTGCAACTGACGGAGGGGGCGCTTGCTGGCGAGGTGCCGGCCGACGTACACCCGGGTGCATTAAGCTTCAATGCCCGTGCTGGCGCCGGAGACACGAATACCGCCTCCGCCGGAGACACCAATGGCGCCGCCTGCGCGCTGTGCGAGTTGCTGGCCGTGAAGCTGGGAATCGGGGGAGGCCCCTGTTGGCCGCCCGCAATCCATGTCGTCAGCCCATGAATCAACGTAGGCACCATGGCATTGAGCGTCGTTCCAAGTTGTTGTTGCACTTGCTCTTGGACAAGCTCCGGAATCCGCGCCACTTGTGCCTTGAGTTCTTCAACCTCGCGCGTCTAGCTTTCCGAGCTGGTCTTTTTCTCCTTCCGCACACCAGCGGTATAGTATGACCCCCATTTTGTGGACAAGCCTTTGCCGGCCACACGACCAGCTGATGTCGACTTAGTGAGCTTATCCTTGTTTTTCATTACGTTCAACGCCCTATTTAAAGGGGTGTCTAAAGGGGAGCACTTAGACGACCCCGCGCTACTGCTTTCAGTTTCCTGCGAAAGGAACATGAACCATTTAGAAATATTGGGGATTAATTAGAGTGCAACCATATGGAGCTAATTACGCGGGGGTGTATTCCTTACCAGAAGAAGCTCAAGCGCCCTGGTCTTCGGATCCGTGGTAAGCTCCTTTGTTATCGGGTCCTCCTTGTACCGGGCCCTGACATAGTTCCTGGTTTGCTTGTCACCGCTGTATTTCTCGAAGCGGGGCGGTAGGCCTTGCTCGGCACGCTCCGCGTCCTCCTTGTACCATATAGGCTCCGCCACTCTGTAACCGCCGGGACCGAGTTTGTGTTACCCTAAGCTCAACTCCCGCATTTCTTTCCCCCACTGACTTGATTCGGAGGTTGCACTGCTCTCGCACTTGATCTTGAACTCCTTGTACTCATCTTCGCTCATCAAAGGATATTTCGCCTTGATCTTCTCATAACTATCACCTTTATCAATCATTCTCTTCACCGCGCTTTTCCAAGTAGACAGGGCCATGCTCATCTTCGTGAGGGCGGCATTGTTCACTTTATTCCCTGAGAGGCGTGTGTTTTCAAATTCGGCGGGGAACTTGTATCGTTCGTGCAGCTTCGTGAAGAGGAGGTTGCGCAAATTCCCTCGGTCCTTATGCCTAAGGTTCTCGGTGTTGATTGAGGAGGTGCTCCGGAGAATGCACCCGAGCTGAAGCGAGTACCCCTTGACTATATGTTTGGGCTCCGTTGGATTCCCGTCGGAGTCCACTTGAGTGAATTCCTCCTTGAGGGTGCGGAGCGCATTCGGGCGCCGGTCCTTCCTTTGCTTCTCCGGTTGGCTGCCATCTGTGTGTGCGCCGCCATCATCAGTGGTGGCATCCTCGGCGGCACCATCAGTGGTGTCATCCCCGACGCCACTAGGGGTTGTGTAATCAGGATCGGTGTCTTCCGCGGCGTCCTCATAGCGGTGAGGTTGTTCCTCCATCTCCTGGGACAGCTCCCAGAATTTCTTGCCGCTCGAACCACCGGCCTCATCATTGTGGGCCATGTTTCGCTCTAAATAGGAAAAAAGTTTGGTCAAAAAGTTGGTTATTGTCAAGGAACAAGATCATGGTCTCATCATTTAGGGTTTGTCGACACCGAGGCACCCTAAAAGCCTAAGCTTTCATCATTTAGGGTTTGTCGATGCCGAGGCACCCTAAAAGCCTAAGCGTACATCATTTAGGTTCTATCGACACCGAGGCATCCGGGGGAGCCAAGTTAAGTTTTCATCATTTAGGGTTTATCGATGCCGAGGCACCCTAGGTTGGGCCTAATCACTTGGCACTAATCACTTGGCTCTATTGCCACCTATGGTTTAATGCAGCAAGAATAAAGGGGCAGTTGATCCTACTTAACTAAGTACTAAGATACCCCGGCCCATGCATTAGTAGCAAGTACCTCATATGTCCGATTTTTAGCAAAGTCATGCTAAAATTCACGGAAAATTTTAGCATGACCTTTGCTGAAAATAGGACATATGGAGTACCCGAATTTGCCGGAACGGAAGTTAATCGACATTCCGGCAAACTCAAGGGCCTCTCGGGGTACCTGCAAAATCATCACGACACAATGGTCGGAGACAAAACCCATCCACAGACCATATGGTCCTCTGCTTTCATATGGACAAAAATCAGCTCAACTTATGTGTGAAGGAAATATGCCCTAGAGGCAATAATAAAGTTATTATTTATTTCCTTATATCATGATAAATGTTTATTATTCATGCTAGAATTGTATTAACCGGAAACATAATACATGTGTGAATACATAGACAAATAGAGTGTCACTAGTATGCCTCTACTTGACTAGCTCATTAATCAAAGATGGTTATGTTTCCTAACCATGAACAAAGAGTTGTTATTTGATTAACGAGGTCACATCATTAGTTGAATGATGTGATTGACATGACCCATTCCATTAGCTTAGCACCCGATCATTTAGTATGTTGCTATTGCTTTCTTCATGACTTATACATGTTCCTATGACTATGAGATTATGCAACTCCCGTTTGCCGGAGGAACACTTTGGGTGCTACCAAACGTCACAACGTAACTGGGTGATTATAAAGGAGTACTACAGGTGTTTCCAATGGTAGATGTTGGGTTGGCGTATTTCGAGAATAGGATTTGTCACTCCGATTGTCGGAGAGGTATCTCTGGGCCCTCTCAGTAATACACATCACATAAGCCTTGCAAGCATTACAACTAATGTGTTAGTTGTAAGATGATGTATTACGGAACGAGTAAAGAGACTTGTCGGTAACGAGATTGAATTAGGTATTGGATACCGATGATCGAATCTTGGGCAAGTAACATACCGATGACAAAGGGAACGACGTATGTTGTTATGCGGTCTGACCGATAAAGATCTTCATAGAATATGTAGGAGCCAATATGGGCATCCAGGTCCCGCTATTGGTTATTGACCGGAGACGTGTCTCGGTCATGTCTGCATTGTTCTCGAACCGTAGGGTCCGCACGCTTAACGCTACGATGACAGTAATTATGAGTTTATGCATTTTGATGTACCGAAGTTAGTTCGGAGTCCCGGATGTGATCATGGACATGACGAGGAGTCTCGAAATGGTCGAGACATAAAGATTGATATATTGGAAGCCTATATTTGGACATCGGAATTGTTCCGGGTGAAATCGGCATTTTACCGGAGTACCGGGGGGGTTACCGGAACCCCCCGGGGGGTTATTGGGCCAACATGGGCCTTAAGGGAGAAGAGGAGAGGAGGCAATAGGTGGCCGCGCGCCCCTCCCCTTCCTAGTCCGAATAGGACAAGGGAAGGGGGCTGGCGCCCCCCCTTTCTTTCCTCTCTTCCTCCTATTCTCCCCCTTCTCTCCTAGTTCAACTGGGAGCCCTACTCCCGGTGGAGTAGGGCTCCCCTTGGCGCGCCACACCTTGGCCGGCTGCCTCCTCCCCTTGCTCCTTTATATACGGGGGCAGGGGGCACCCCAAGACACACAAGTTGATCATTGAGATCGTTCCTTAGCCGTGTGCGGTGCCCCCTGCCACCATATTCCACCTCGATCATATCGTTGCAGTGCTTAGGCGAAGCCCTACGTCGGTAGAACATCAAGATCGTCACCACGCCGTCGTGCTGACGGAACTCCTCCCCGAAGCTTTGCTGGATCGGAGCCCGTGGATCGTCATCGAGCTGTACGTGTGCTAAGAACTCGGAGGTGCCGGAGTAACGGTGCTTGGATCCGACGGATCGGGAAGAAGACGTACGACTACTTCCTCTACGTTGTGTCAACGCTTCCGTTGCGATCTACAAGGGTACGTAGATCAGACTCTCCCCCTCGTTGCTATGCATCACCATGATCTTGCGTGTGCGTAGGAATTTTTTTGAAATTACTACGTTCCCCAATAGTGGCATCAGAGCCTAGGTTTTATGGTTTGATGTTATTTGCACGAGTAGAACACAAGTGAGTTGTGGGCGATACAAGTCATACTGCCTACCAGCATGTCATACTTTGGTTCGGCGGTATTGTTGGACGAGACGACCCGGACCAACCTTACGCGTACGCTTACGCGAGACCGGTTCCTTCGACGTGCTTTGCACATAGATGGCTTGCGGGCGACTGTCTCTCCAACTTTAGTGGAACCGAGTATGGCTACGCCCGGTCCTTGAGAAGGTTAAAACGGAGTCTATTTGACAAACTATCGTTGTGGTTTTGATGCGTAGGTGAGATGAGTTCTTGCTTAAGCCCGTAGCAGCCACGTAAAATTTGCAACAACAAAGTAGAGGACGTCTAACTTGTTTTTGCAGGGCATGTTGTGATGTGATATGGTCAAGGCATGATGCTGATTTTTATTGTATGAGATGATCATGTTTTGTAACCAAGTTATCGGCAACTGGCAGGAGCCATATGGTTGTCGCTTTATTGTATGCAATGCAATCGCGATGTAATGCTTTACTTTATTGCTAAGCGGTAGTGATAGTCATGGAAGCATAAGATTGGCGAGACGACAACGATGCTATGATGGAGATCAAGGTGTCGCGCCGGTGACGATGGTGATCATGACGGTGCTTCGGAGATGGAGATCACAGGCACAAGATGATGATGGCCATATCATATCACTTATATTGATTGCATGTGATGTTTATCTTTTATGCATCTTATCTTGCTTTGATTGACGGTAGCATTATAAGATGATCTCTCACTAAATTATCAAGAAGTGTTCTCCCTGAGTATGCACCGTTGCCAAAGTTCGTCGTGCCCAGACACCACGTGATGATCGGGTGTGATAAGCTCTACGTCCAAATACAACGGGTGCAAAACAGTTGCACACGCGGAATACTCAGGTTATACTTGACGAGCCAAGCATATACAGATATGGCCTCGGAACACGGAGACCAAAAGGTCGAGCGTGAATCATATAGTAAATATGATCAACATAACGATGTTCACCATTGAAAACTACTCTATCTCACGTGATGATCAGTTATGGTTTAGTTGATTTGGATCACGTGATCACTTAGAGGATTAGAGGGATGTCTATCTAAGTGGGAGTTCTTAAGTAAAATGATTAATTGAACTTTAATTTATCATGAACTTAGTCCTGGTAGTATTAGCATATCTATGTTGAAGATTAATAGCTCGCGTTATTGCTTTCATATGTTTATTTTGATATGTTCCTAGAGAAAATTGTGTTGAAAGATGTTAGTAGCAATGATACGGATTGGATCCGTGATCTGAGGTTCATCCTCATTGCTGCACAGAAAAATTATGTCCTTGATGCACCGCTAGGTGACAGACCTATTGCAGGAGCAGATGCAGACGTTGTGAACGTTTGGCTAGCTCAATATGATGACTACTTGATAGTATAGTGCACCATGCTTAATGGCTTAGAATCGGGACTTCAAAGACGTTTTGAACGTCATGGACCATATGAGATGTTCCAGGAGTTGAAGTTAATATTTCAAGCAAATACCCGAGTTGAGAGATATAAAGTCTCCAACAAGTTCTATAGCTAAAAGATGGAGGAGAATCGCTCAACTAGTGAGCATGTGCTCAGATTGTCTGGGTACTACAATCACTTGAATCAAGTGGGAGTTAATCTTCCAGATAAGATAGTGATTGACAGAATTCTCTAGTCACCATGACCAAGTTGGTAGAACTTCGTGATGAACTATAGTATGCAAGGGATGACGAAAACGACTCCCGAGCTTTTCATGATGATGAAATCGATGAAGGTAGAAATCAAGAAAAACATCAAGTGTTGATGGTAGACAAGACCACTAGTTTCAAGAAAAATGGCAAAGGGAAGAAGGGGAACTTCAAGAAGAACGGCAAGCAAGTTGCTTCTCAAGTGAAGAAGCCCAAGTCTAGTCCTAAGCCTGAGACTAAGTGTTTCTACTGCAAAGGGACTGATCACTAGAAGCGGAACTACCCCAAGTGATTGGCGGATAAGAAGGATGGCAAAGTGAACAAAAGTATATTTGATATACATGTTATTGATGTGTGCTTTACTAGTGTTTATAGCAACCCCTCAGTATTTGATACTGGTTCAGTTGCTAAGATTAGTAACTCGAAACGGGAGTTGCAGAATAAACAGAGACTAGTTAAGGGTGAAGTGACGATGTGTGTTGGAAGTGGTTCCAAGATTGATATGATCATCATCGCACACTCCCTATAATTTCGGGATTAGTGTTGAACTTAAATAAGTGTTATTTGGTGTTTGCGTTGAGCATAAATATGATTTGATCATGTTTATTGTAATACGGTTATTCATTTAAGTTAGAGAATAAATTGTTGTTCTGTTTACATGAATAAAACCTTATATGGTTACACACCCAATGAAAATAGTTCGTTGGATCTCGATCATAGTGATACACATAATCATAATATTGAAACCAAAAGATGCAAAGTTAATAATGATAGTGCAACTTATTTGTGGCACTGCCGTTTAGGTCATATTGGTGTAAAGCGCATGAAGAAACTCCATGCTGATGGGCTTTTGGAATCACTTGATTATGAATCAGTTGATGCTTGCGAACCATGCCTTATCGGCAAGATGACTAAAACGCCGTTCTCCGGAACAATGAAGCAAGCAACAGATTTGTTGGAAATCATACATACTGATGTATGTGGTCCGATGAATATTAAGGCTTACAGCAAGTATCATTATTTTCTGACCTTCACAGATGATTTGAGCAGATATGGGGGTATCTACTTGATGAAACATAAGTCTGAAACATTTGAACAGTTCAAAGAATTTCAGAGTGAAGAAGAAAATCATCGTGACAAGAAAATAAAAGTTTCTACGATATGATCGCAGAGGTAAAATATTTGAGTTACGAGTTTGGTCTTCAGTTAAAAACAATGTGAAATAGTTTCACTACTCACGCCGCCAGGAACACCACAAGATAATGGTGTGTCCGAATGTCATAACCGTACTTTATTGGATATAGTACAATCTATGATGTTTCTTACCGATTTACCAATATCATTTTGGGATTATGCATTAAAGACAGCTGCATTCACGTTAAAAAGGGCACCATCTATGTCCGTTGAGACGACATAATCTGAACTGTGGTTTGGCAAGAAACCAAAGTTGTTGTTTCTTAAAGTTTGGGTTGCAATGCTTATATGAAAAGGTTTCAACTTGATAAGCTCAAACCCAAATCGGAGAAGTGCGTCTTCATAGGATACCCAGAAAGAAAAATGTTGGGTACACCTTCTATCACAGATCCGAAGGGAAGCTATTCGTTGCTGGGAATGGATCCTTTCTAGAGAAGGAGTTTCTCTCGAAAGAAGTGAGTGGGAGGAAAGTAGAACTTGATGAGGTAACTGTACCTCCTCCCTTATTGGAAAGTAGTACATCACAGAAACTGGTTTCTGTGACACCTACACCAATTAGTGAGGAAGCTAATGATGATGATCATGAAACTTCAGATCAAGTTATTACCGAATCTCGTAGGTAAACCAGAGTGAGATCCGCACTAGAGTGGTACGGTAATCCTATTCTGGAAGTCATGTTACTAGACCATGATGAACTTGCGAACTATGAGGAAGCGATGATGAGCCCAGATTCCGCACAATGGTTTGAGGCCATGAAATCTGAGATATGATCCATGTATGAGAACAAAGTATGGACTTTGATGGATTTGCCCGATGATCGGCAAGCCATAGAAAATAATGGATCTTCAAGAGGAAGACGGACACCGATGGTAGTGTTACTATCTACAAAGCTAGAATTGTCGCAAAAGGTTTTCGACAAGTTCAAGGTGTTGACTACGGTGAGAGTTTCTCACTCGTATCTATGCTTAAGTCTGTTCGAATCATGTTAGCAATTGCCACATTTTATGAAAACTGGCAAATGGATAAACAAAACTGCATTCCTTAATGGATTTCTTAAAGAAGAGTTGTATATGATGCAACCAGTAGGTTTTGTCAATCCTAAAGGTGCTAACAAAATATGCAAGCTCCAGCGATTCATCTATGGACTGGTGCAAGCATCTCGGAGTTGGAATACACGCTTTGATAAGTTGATCAAAGCATATAGTTTTATACAGACTTGCGGTGAAGACTGTATTTACAAGAAAGTGAGTGGGAGCACTACAACATTTCTGATAAGTATATGTGAATGACATATTGTTGATCGGAAATAATGTAGAACTATTCTGTAAAGCATAAAGGAGTGTTTTAAAGGAGTTTTTTTTTCAAAGAAAGACTTCGGTGAAGCTGCTTACATATTGAGCTTCAAGATCTATAGAGATAGATCAAGACGCTTGATAAGTTTTTTCAATGAGTACATACCTTGACAAGATTTTGAAGTAGTTCAAAATGGAGCAGTCAAAGAAAGAGTTCTTGCCTGTATTATAAGGTGTGAAGTTGAGTAAGACTCAAAGCCCAACCACTGCAGAAGATAGAAAGAGAATGAAAGTCATTCCCTATGCCTTGACCATAGGTTCTATAAAGTATGTCATGCTGTATACCAGATCTATTGTATACCCTGCACTGATTTGGCAAGGGAGTACAATAGTGATCTAGGAGTAGATCACTGGACAGCGGTCAGAATTATCCTTAGTGAAATAAGGATATGTTTCTCGATTATGGACGTGATAAAAAGGTTCGTCGTAAAGGGTTACGCCGATGCAAGTTTTGACACTAATCTAGATGACTCTAAGTCTCGGTCTAGATACATATTGAAAGTAGGAGCAATTAGCTAGAGTAGCTCCATGCAGAGCATTGTTGACATAGAAATTTGCAAAATACATGTGGTTCTGAATGTGGCAGACCCGTTGACTAAGATTCTCTCACAAGCAACACATGATCACACCTTAGTACTCTTTGGGTGTTAATCACATAGCAATGTGAACTAGATTACTGAAACCAGTAAACCCTTTGGGTGTTGGTCACATGGCGATGTGAACTATGGGTGTTAATCACATGATGATGTGAACTATCGATGTTAATCACATGGTGATGTGATCTAGATTATTGACTCTAGTGCAAGTGGGAGACTTGAAGGAAATATGCCCTAGAGGCAATAATAAAGTTATTATTTATTTCCTTATATCATGATAAATGTTTATTATTCATGCTAGAATTGTATTAACCGGAAACATAATACATGTGTGAATACATAGACAAATAGAGTGTCACTAGTATGCCTCTACTTGACTAGCTCGTTAATCAAAGATGGTTATGTTTCCTAACCATGAACAAAGAGTTGTTATTTGATTAACGAGGTCACATCATTAGTTGAATGATCTGATTGACATGACCCATTCCATTAGCTTAGCACTCAATCATTTAGTATGTTGCTATTGCTTTCTTCATGACTTATACATGTTCCTATGACTATGAGATTATGCAACTCCCGTTTGCCGGAGTAACACTTTGGGTGCTACCAAACGTCACAACGTAACTGGGTGATTATAAAGGAGTACTACAGGTGTTTCCAATGGTAGATGTTGGGTTGGCGTATTTCGAGAATAGGGTTTGTCACTCCGATTGTCCGAGAGGTATCTCTGGGCCCTCTCGGTAATGCACATCACATAAGCCTTGCAAGCATTACAACTAATGTGTTAGTTGTGAGATGATGTATTACGGAACGAGTAAAGAGACTTGCCGGTAACGAGATTGAACTAGGTATTGGATACCGACGATCGAATCTCGGGCAAGTAACATACCGATGACAAAGGGAACGACGTATGTTGTTATGTGGTCTGACCGATAAAGATCTTCGTAGAATATGTAGGAGCCAATATGGGCATCCAGGTCCCGCTATTGGTTATTGACCGGAGACGTGTCTCGGTCATGTCTGCATGTTCTCGAACCGTAGGGTCCGCACGCTTAACGTTACGATGACAGTAATTATGAGTTTATGCATTTTGATGTACCGAAGTTAGTTCGGAGTCCCGGATGTGATCACGGACATGACGAGGAGTCTCGAAATGGTCGAGACATAAAGATTGATATATTGGAAGCCTATATTTGGACATCGGAATTGTTCCGGGTGAAATCGGCATTTTACCGGAGTACCGGGGGGTTACTGGAACCCCCCGGGGGGTTATTGGGCCAACATGGGCCTTAAGGGAGAAGAGGAGAGGAGGCAAGAGGTGGCCGCGTGCCCCTCACCTTCCTAGTCCGAATAGGACAAGGGAAGGGGGCCTGCGCCCCCCCTTTCCTTCCTCTCTTCCTCCTATTCTCCCCCTTCTCTCCTAGTCCAACTAGGAGAGTAGGACTCCCCTTGGCGCGCCACACCTTGGCCGGCCGCCTCCTCCCCTTGCTCCTTTATATACGGGGGCAGGGGGCACCCCAAGACACACAAGTTGATCATTGAGATCGTTCCTTAGCCGTGTGCGGTGCCCCCTGCCACCATATTCCACCTCGATCATATCGTTGCAGTGCTTAGGCGAAGCCCTGCGTCGGTAGAACATCAAGATCGTCACCACGCCGTCGTGCTGACGGAACTCCTCCCCGAAGCTTTGCTGGATCGGAGCCCGGGGATCGTCATCGAGCTGTACGTGTGCTAAGAACTCGGAGGTGCCGGAGTAACGGTGCTTGGATCGGTCGGATCGGGAAGAAGACATACGACTACTTCCTCTACGTTGTGTCAACGCTTCCGTTGCGATCTACAAGGGTACGTAGATCAGACTCTCCCCCTCGTTGCTATGCATCACCATGATCTTGCGTGTGCGTAGGAAATTTTTTGAAATTACTACGTTCCCCAACAATGTGAGCTTCCATTCCAGATATAGTATGTCACCCAACAAAAAATTATAGTGTATGGATCATGGCATTTTTTATTCTACATTTTTATTCTATGGATCATGCCAGGAAATTATAGTCTATGCCATTTTCTGAAACATATTTTTGCCATGGCAATTTTGAATCAATAGTCATACTTCTCAAAAGAGGCATGATCAAATTCTGTTGCCCTTGACTTACTAGTATTTATCTCTTATGACTGATGAATGTGCATTGAGTCCAGAAGCAAAGACTCTACAGTGAAATGAAAAAGACCTTGGAAATATATTTATGATAACTCTAAATGGATCAGAAGGTGCAGATGCACTTGTAAAAAAAAGTATGCATTTGCAGCAGCTTTGTTCTGATTATGACACCATTCTGTTAAGAAGGAAAAATAACAATATCATCCCAATTCATGGTTGACCAGTTCAGAACTAATGCACATTGACCACATAATATTATTTTGCAACCACTCAGTTTGTCCTTGACTGGGACACTTGAAGCACAAAACAACTAATGCAGAGCTAGGTCTACTTTGTTTCTGATGCATAGGTCTACTCTGGTGCATATGTGGGGTTTTTTACTTACAAAATACAAAAATTCTATTATTGTTTTTATTTTTAACCAGAGCCTAACCACCTCTACAGTTTACAAACTAATTCAGGTAATCACTAATCAAGAAGATTGGTGATACATATGATGGAATTGTCAGTTTAGTGTTCCACTATGATGCATTGGTTCACCTGTGATTTCCTGATGGCACTGGCCATACCTTTGGTCATTTTCGTTGTAAATATTCCAGAGTTTGACTGCAAGGATGCTTAAACAGCAAGCTATTATCTTACTGATCTTGTACATATCTCCAAGTCTCTTGGGATCTTGTCCAATATTTTCTAAATGAGGCGATAGCTAAGGAAAACTAGTTCAGGCTTCTTGCTCCAGCTGGCAGACAAGTTAATGTAGAACTCTATTTTTTTCTTAGCTGGCACAAGTTTGTCTAGTGTGAACCTCAACTAATAAAATTGTTGTGTGTTAGGACCATACACTAGAAGCCTCACTGTCTGGCTTTCAAAATGTTAACCTGTTGTACTGTAAGTATAAAAGATAACAAACTAACATATGGAGATTGTGAGAGAACCTAGAAAAATGCACTCCTCTTATAGTGATGCACAAACTAGAAACTGTATACCAAACACACAAATAGAAACCCAGCTCCGGGAACTAGAGTAGCATATTTAGTAAATCAACTTGTAGTGGGAAGTACAGCAAGTTAAATCAAGTAGTCAAAGACAATAGGATTAGTGTACTGAACCACCGAGCAGAGGTGGAGCGGAGACCGGAGTTGAGGTGGCCGGAGTTGAGGAAGACGACGGCGACCCGAGGAAGAAGACGAGGTGGATCCGGTGTTGTGCGGCTCCTCGGCGATGGCGGATCCGGTGCAGTCCCCCTCCTGGATCGGCTGCGACGCGAACAAGGACACTGTTACTGCTCTGCTCTGCTCTATGTAGCAAATCGACAGTAGCCAAGAACAGACCTTCCCAGCGGCGAGGTCCCGATGTGCAGCGCCGACGATATGGCGAACCCGGCCTTGCTCCGCAGCCACGGCAGGAAAGCACCGTCCTCCTTCACCTGCGGGGCGGCAAATTTGATTCCATCGACATTCAGCAAAGGGGCGGGGGGGACGGGGGGGATTTCTTCCTCTCTTTCTTTGCTTGCGGTGAACCCTAGCTAGCCCAGATAGCTCACCTTGGGGATGGCTGCGAGGGGAGCCGGAGCGGGTGTGGAGCGGGCGCGGGGGTCGTCGGAGCGGGCGCGGGGGAGCCGGAGCGGGTGTGGAGCGGGCGCGGGGGACCCTAGCTGTCGCGCTTGGGAGGGAGGTTGACGCAGGCGGGGCCGCGGGGGAGGGGGACGACGAGGGCGCGGGCGCGGGCGGAGGGGGACGGTGAGGGAGGTGGTCGGGTGCGGCGGGGGAAGCGAGCACGGCCGGGGACGGCGAGCACGGGGGAAGTGGTGGGCGGTGGTGGCTAGGCGCGGGTGAGACGAGGCACGGGAGGGATTAGAGAGAAATGGAGATTGGGGTTTTCAATGTGGGGGAGGCTTAGCAATGGCGCACCATCCAGGGGTGCGCCATAAGTAACTATTTTTTTTGTATATCAATGGCACACCACCCAGCGGTGCGCCATTAGTAATTATTATTATTATTATTATTATTATTATTATTATTATTATTATTATTATTATTATTATTATTATTTGCATCGAATAAGTTTTTAGAACATGAATATGAATATGAAAAAGTAATAATTTTCTATAAAAATAGTAATAATTTTTTAAAAAATATCATCAAATTTGTTATTTGAAAATATTTATGAATATGAAAAAATATCATCAAATTTGTTATTTGAAAATATCATCAAATTTGTTTTTTTTTTATTTTTAGTTGCATTCATTTGTGAATTGGTAAAACATTTATGAATATGAAAAAATATCATCAAATTTGAAAAAAATATTCATGAATTCAAAACGTGCCCATGAAATTTAAAAATATCCGTGCATGAGTTCAAAAAATATTACTGTTTTGCAAAAAAGTAAAAAATATAAATATATATACTAATGGTGCACCGTCTAATAGTGCGCCATTACTAGTTTAAACTAGTAATGGTGCACTGCGAAACGGTGCGCCATTAGTAGTTTTGCAAAAAAAAAAAGAATAAGAAAAAAATTACAGTAATGGCGCACTCTCTGCCAGGTGCGCCATTACTAGTTAGAACTAGTAATGGCGCATTGTCTACCTGATGCGCCATTAGTATGTATGGAAAAATGGAAAAAAAATTAATACTAGTGGTGTACCCTGTTTCTGGTGCGCCATTAGTGTCTTCCACACTAATGACGTATCACCAACAAGTGCGCCATTAGTATATAGTAGTGTCGCACTGCTTCCCTGGTGTGCCATTAGTATCAATCCTATCTATAGCCCTTTTCCTAGTAATGGAAATTTGATGTGGTTGTAGAGACACATGCTGGTATGTTGGAGCACGTATCTTCTCTCAATTCTAACCTTATGGCTCTACAGTACCCCTTGCTTTTCCCATATGGGGATAAAAGTTATCATTTGGGTATTAAATATGTCAACAATGATGATGATTCTTCCAATGTGAATGCACGTGGCGTTCTGTTTGAAGAGACACCTGATACTGGTGCTATTGTGCCTCTGCGTTCTAAAGTGCCACAGAGCCAAGTTTCTATGTTCGAATATTATGGTTATTATCTTCATTATCATGAGGGGGAACCAAATCCTTATACCAGTTGTGGGTGACTCAGTCAACAGGTGGCTGTCAATGTTTATTCTTGTGTTGAGTCGGACCGTTTGGAGTATCATTTTTGTAATCAGGACAATTTATGATCCGAGACTTACCAGGGAATATCTGATATAATTGGAAAAGGTAGTTCTACTGGAAAGAATGTTGGTGTGCAATTCATACTGCATGGAAGTTTTACTGGTGGGCGCCGGTATATGATTTTAAATTATCATGATGGAATGGCTATTTGTCGTGAATATGGTGCTCCAGATTTATTCATCACTTTCACATGTAATCCAAAGTGGCAAGAAATTGTTGATGCTCTTGCTTCCGAGCCTGGACAGGTTCCTGCTGATCGACCTGATATTGTTACACGCATTTTCAAATAAAGTTTGCTAAATTTCTAACTGATGTGAAAAATGGTTCGCTTTTCGGTCCTATTCAAGCATGTAAGATACATTTCCATGCTAATTTTTAAAATCTTACCTTTTTACTTATTTATTTTGATATTTAATGCCATCCAGTCTAGCTTCATGACTTGGATTCTGTTTTTTCAGCAAAATATTTGATATATTTATTTTGTTTCATGTAGATTTGTATGTTGTACAATTTCAGAAGAGAGGTCTTCCTCATACTCATACATTAGTTTGGTTGAAGGCCAGTACCAAGGATCCTTCTCCATCTTGTATCAATGAGCTGATTTGTGCTGAATTACCAGACCCTTTGGTGGATCCTCTTGGATATGCTCTTGTGGACGAATTTATGGTACATGGTCCATGTGGAGTGCATAATGATAAATGTGCATGCATGAAGAATAATAGTTGTTCCAAAAGGTTTCCAAAACCTTTTAGTGATGAAACAATGGTTGATGACGTCGGATTTCCTGTTTACCGTCGTCGCCACGATGGTCGTTATGTGCTCAGAAAGAAGGGCACTCTACAGCTTGGAAATAGTGGGTTGTTCCCTATAATATGAAGCTGCTTAAACGTTTTGAAGCACATATAAATGTTGAATGGTGCAACAAAACAATTTTTTTAAAATATTTGTTCAAGTATCTTACAAAGGGGCATGATGTTGTACGAATGCGTATTGAAACCATCAATGAACGAAGTGGTGTTTTTACGGTTCCATTTCCTACTGGTAGAAATGAGATTGACGATTACATCAAATGCAGGTTCGTATTGATATTTTACTTTTTTGTGCAATTAACTTTTGTTAATTTTTCTTTTATTTGTGCTTTTTATTTTATGTATATTGAGTTGTCAAAATTGTTTTTGTTACTCTTGTGCCAAGGTACCTATCTGCATGTGAAGCTCTTTGGAGAATGTTTGCCTATGATATTCATGGACGACAACCTTCAGTTGAGAGATTAGTTGTTCATCTTCCTAATATGAACAGAGTTATTTTCAGTGAGGAAGCCAATCTTGATGGAGTATTAAATAATCCATCTGCTTTGAAGACAATGCTGACTGAATGGTTTGTTGCAAATCATAAGCACAGGTTTGCTAGATCGCTTAGGTATTTGGAAATTCCAACTCAATGGGTTTGGAATGCTAGCGACAAGCTGTGGACAAAGAGAAAACAACAGAAAAATACTTGGCAGCAAGATAGGTCATATTTATCATGTACATCTTGGTACCGGCGAATTGTTCTTTCTTCGGATGTTGCTCAAGGTTGTTCCTGGTGCTTGTAAGTGCATCTAGTGCCACCCCTAGTTGGTTTTGGAGTATTGATGACAAACCTAGTTGAGGGACTAATGTGTTTGTGAGAATTGCAGGATAACACAGGTAGAAGTCCCTCATTGATTCGGTTTTCCTACCAGAGATGACCCCTAAAAATGTATGAAGACATTGATGTCAAAGGTGGTATATGAAGATATTCACATTGAAGACTATGACAAGAGAAGACATCGCATGAAGCCTATGGAGGTCGAAGACTTAGATCTTTCGTAGTTCTTTTTCTTCTTTGTTGAGTCATAGGAACCACCGTACTGTTAAGTGGGGTCCAAGAGAACCAGTCAGAATGAATGAAGTGATGCTTAACCAAAACCTATGTCTTCGAGCGAAGACTATGAGAGCGAATCTTGTCCAGAGTCGGACAAGTCAGCTTTGCTTGTAGCCCAAGTAAAGTTGTCGTGTGAGTTTGAAATCTGACCGTTGGAACACGTGTCAGTTCCTTAGTGACCTAGGGTCATTTCGGACAAATCAGGTCGGGTTGCCTAGTGGCTATAAATAGCCCACCCCCTACAACCATAAACGGTTGGCTGCTCAGAGTTAGAGTACGGCTTTTGTCGTTTGAGAGCAACCCACCTCGAAGCCTTTGAGAGAGAATTCCTTGCGAGGATAAAGCCCTAACCACCCAGAGCCAAAGAGAATTAGGCATCACTTAAGTCTTCTTGTCTGTGTGATCTGAAGACTTATTACACTTGAGGACTGTGAATCCTCCAACCAGTTAGGCGTCGCGTTCTGAGCATCCAAGAGACATTGTGGATCGCCGGTGAACGAAGTCTGTGAAGGTTTGGGAGTCTACCTTGAAGACTTACCAGAGTGATTGGGCGAGGTCTGTGTGACCTTAGCTCAAGGGGAATACGGTGAGGACTGGGTGTCCTGAGCTACGTGTTCAGGACTGGGTGTCCGGGACTGTGTGTCCTCAGGTTTAAATACCTAGCTGCCCTAACCAGACGTACAGTTGTCACAGCAACTGGAACTGGTGCAACAAATCATTGTCTTCAACAAGTCACTGGTTTCATCCTTCCCTTCCCTTTACTTACTGTTACTCCTTGTGAAGTCATTGTATGATTGCACTGTCTTTTGTCTTCACTGAGTGACTGCGTGTTCTGTTTGGCTTCATAATATCTTCCTACCTGATCCTTACTACATTGCTGCTATTAGTCATTGTGCTCTCACTCCATTGAATACTTGACTATGGTTTGCCTAGTGTAGTCTACCTTCCGCTGCACGGTAATAGGTTTATTTCTATCGTTTGTCTTCGAAACTTCCACGTTTTGAAGACTTTCATAAAAATCGCCTATTCACCCCCCTCTAGTCGATATAACGCACTTTCAATTGGTATCAGAGCAAGGTACTCCCTTGTTCTATGTGATTCAGTTTAATCACCTGGAGTTTTAGCTATGTCGACTGCAGGGATAATTAAAGTCTCCGCTGTGTGCCCCGTCTTCGATGGAACTGAATATCCCTACTGGAAGAATAAGATGCGCATGCATCTTGAAGCCATTGACGTCGACCTATGGTATGTTGTCAAGAACGGCGTTCCCAAGGCTGGAGAAGGTGTCACTGCTGCTGATGTCAAGAAGTTCGTTCAACTGGACTCTACTGCCAAGAATATCATCTGTGGTCATCTGACCAAAGGACAGTATGGCCGTGTGAGTGCTTTGGAAACATCTAAGCTAGTCTGGGACTGGCTCTCCAAGGTCAACGAAGGCGTCTCAACCCAGAGAGATCAGAGAATCAGTTTCCTTCGCAACCTCTTCAACCGCTTCAAGCGAAATGACAATGAGAATGTCCAGCTCACGTTTGATCGACTCACTGACATCACAAATGAGCTTCAAGCCCTCGGCGCTACTGAGATCACCAACCATGAAGTCGTCAAGACACTACTGAGATCACTTGACAGTTTGTTTGACACCCTAGCCCTGATGATTCAAGAACGACCTGATTTCAAGACACTCGATCCGTCCGACATACTTGAGAGGCTCAACACACATGAGTTTCAGCTTTCTGAGAAAAGAGATATCTACGGTCCAAAATATGGGCGAACTCGTGCCTTGAAGGCAAAAGTTGTCTCCTCATCTGAAGAAGAATCTGACAACAGTTCTGATGATCCTGAAGACATTGGAAAGGAACTTGCTATGCTTGTGAAGAAGTTCCAAAAATTCACCAAGAAGAAAGGCTTCAGAAAGTCTTTACGATCAAGCTCAAGGAATGATGAAGCTTCTGCTCATGACTACAAGAAGAAAACATGCCACAAGTGCAAGAAAACTGGCCACTTCATCTCTGAGTGTCCGCAGTGGGACAATGAGAACAGAAAGAAGAAGAAGAGCAAGGAATATGACTCTGACGACAAGAAGAAGAAATACTCAAAGTCTTCTTCCAAGTCTTCCTCAAAGTCTTCATCACACAAGAAGAGCTCATCTGGCAAGGCACGTGCGTTTGTTGGGAAGGAAATGGATTTAGAGGAGGAGTCCGCTTCTGAGGAGGCGGAGGTGGAGTCTGAGGAGGAGTCTGACTCTGGCATTGCAAGTCTGGCTACAGCATACGTTGCCATGTCCATCTTCAACACTGAAGACAATGACTTCACCACCGACACCGATGCAAATGATAAGGACTACTCCGCTCCTACCTACTGCTTCATGGCACACGGTGCCAAGGTAAACACACGCACTACTCACTATCAAACATCTAGTGACGATGACTCTGATTGTGGTTGAAGACCCAGCTACAAAACACTTGCTAAAATTGCAACTGAACAACAGAAAGCCATGGAACATATTCAAAAACTGTTAGACAAAAGCGATGATCTATTAGGCGCTGAAATGACTCGATCTGAGTCCTTAATTGAAGACATAAAAAATCTTCACGTTAAGTACGAGGAACTTGAAAGTCGTCATGAAACGCTCTCAACAACTCATGAAAAGCTTTCCTATTATTATCTTCAAAGGAAGCAAGATCTTGAGAAATTGAGAGCGGCTCATGAAGATCTTCAAAAGGAAAACGAGTCACTTCGCGCCAAACAGATCAGCTCCGCTCAGGAAGGATTTGAACCACCATGTCTTAAACGCATTGAGCGTGATAATGCTACTTCTGTTGCTGAATGTTCTACTGCTGCTACTGTTGCAATATCTTCAACTATTGATGTGGGAACTAACCCCTCTGCTGAGGATTCCACTGCTATTGCTGATGAGAATGCCAGGCTGAAGACATTGCTTGAAACAGGGATGTACAAAAGTCTCAAAGGGCATCAGACACTATGTGATGTCCTCAAAAGACAGATCCTGAACCGAAACCCTAGGAAAGAGGGTGTTGGGTTCGTAAGGAAAATGAATGCTGATGGCTCTTACTGGAAACCCGAGCAGTACCCCAAAACCACATGGGTTGCTGCAAAGGAACCTTCAGCAGATCCATCCAATCTATCTGGCTTCACTTGTGCTAACCCCATTGTCATTGATGAATCCTTTGATGCAAACTATAAACTGTTTAAGAATCAGAATGGTGAAGTGTTTGCCAGGTACATTGGTACTAACTACAGGAATGGACCGCCTATGAAGAAGATCTGGGTGCCGAAAAAGTGTTTGGAAAATCTTCCTGTGAATGTCATCATGACACCACAGATGAAGAAGACAAACCCTAGACCACAGGCTTCATACGGCCCAAAGGCTTCATACAGACAGAGGACTCACCTGAGTCGCACTAACGCAAATGTTTTGCAGGGAAACCATACTCAGGCCTATGAATATGAGCGTGGTTCATCGAACCGCCATGTTCATAAGACCAAGAACTATTCTGCTTATTCTTATGAGTACTATTGTCCACCTACAAGACTTTTTGCTAGGGCTCCAAAGCCAAAGTTCTCAGATGCTGCACTTAGACTTATTGCTTCTAAGCCACCCTTGAAGATATGGGTGGCTAAGAAAGCTTAACTCTCTTTTGCAGGGAAAGGTCTCCAGCAGAAAACCAAAATCGTCTGACGCTATTGCTGGGGACCTTAAACATCTTGTAGGGTGCAAGATCAAATGCCCGAATGGTCTTACTATGTACTTCGTTCCTGAATCGCTTGCTACTCTCCCTATTAGTCCTAATCTGGATCTAAGCTTTCATAACCCACTGGTTCGTCAAATGTTTTTGCTTCACAATTCTCTTCGTGAAGCCTATCCCCCTAACTGCACTGTAGGGTACGACACCAGCATCTTCAGAATGGATTATTGATAGTGGGTGTACCAATCACATGACTGGCAAAAGAAGCCTTCTTATGGACTCAACCTTACGTCCATCCGACAAGAGTCACATCACATTTGCTGACACTGGTAAAAGTAAGGTATTAGGTCTAGGTAGAGTTGCAATCTCAAAGGATCAACACATGGATAAAGTCATGCTTGTTGAATCCCTTGGCTTCAACTTAATGTCTGTCTCAATGCTTTGCGATTTGAACATGATCGTGATATTTGGAAAATATCACTGCCTTATTCTAATGGAATCTGACAAGTCTCTAGTGTTTGAAGGGTATCGGAAAGATAATTTGTACGTGGTAGATTTCTCAGCAGGACCACAGCTTGCCATATGTCTTCTAGCAAAAGCTTCAGAATGCTGGCTCTGGCATCGGAGGCTAGGGCATGCTGGCATGAGGAACCTCCACACCCTTGCAAAGAAGAAGCATGTCATAGGCATCGAGGGCGTCAAGTTCAAGAAAGATCACTTATGCGGTGCATGTGAAGCAGGAAAGATAACGAGGGCCAAACATCCCTCGAAGACAATCATGACAAC
Source organism: Triticum monococcum (assembly GCA_034509565.1). Lineage (NCBI taxonomy): Eukaryota > Viridiplantae > Streptophyta > Magnoliopsida > Poales > Poaceae > Triticum > Triticum monococcum. The sequence continues at coordinate 780,237,361 of CM067847.1, forward strand.
TACTCGACCCTTCAAACTGCTCCACATGGATCTTTTCGGTCCCACTCATTACTCAACTCTTACTACTACTGCTTGTCTCTATGGCTTTGTCATTGTTGATGATTATTCTAGATATACTTGGGTGCACACAATCCTCTACAAGACTGAAGTGCAGGATGTCTTCAGACGCTTCGCCAATCGAGCAATGAACAACTATGGCGCCAAGATAAAGCACATCAGGAGTGACAATGGCACTGAATTCAAGAACACTGGCCTTGATACATATCTTGATACCTTGGGCATCACACATGAATTCTCAGCCCCGTACACGCCACAGCAGAATGGCGTCATCGAACGCAAGAACAGAACACTCATTGAGATGGCCCGAACGATGCTTGATTAATACAAGACTCCAAGAAAATTCTGACCCGAAGCCATTGATACTGCATGCCATACAATCAATCGTGTTTATCTTCACAAGCTTCTGAACAAGACATCTTATGAGCTCCTTACTGGCAAGAAGCCAAATGTCAGTTACTTCAGAGTATTTGGCGCCAGGTGCTGGATCAAGGATCCACATCACACTTCAAAATTTGCACCAAAAGCACATGAGGGTTTTATGCTTGGATATGGAAAGGATTCGCACTCCTACAGAGTCTTCAATCTCTTTCATTATAAAGTGGTTGAAACAGTGGATGTGCGATTTGATGAGACTAACGGTTCACAAAGAGAACACCTGCCAAATGTGCTAGATGAAGTTCCATCCAGCGAATCAATCAAGCTAATGGGAACTGGAGAAATCTTACCCTCTGAAGCTCAACCTGAAGAGGAACTTATCATCTCCGCACCTGATCAACCTGAAGACAATGCTCAGCCTGAAGACAATCCCTCTAACAACGACAATGATCAGCAAGAGCAAAATCTTCGCCCTGTACATCCTCGTGTTGCCAATGAAGTGCAAATTGAGAGAATAATTGATAGCATCAATGCACCCGGTCCGCTCACTCGTTCAAGGGCAACTCAACTAGAAAATTTCCGTGGGCACTTCACATTCGTCTCAATAACAGAACCTAAGAAAGTTGAAGAAGCCTTCATGGAACCTGAATGGATTCAAGCTATGCAAGAAGAGCTTCAACAGTTTGAGCTGAATAATGTATGGGAACTGGTTAAGCGTCCTGATCCTCGGAAGCACAACATAATAGGCACCAAATGGATATACCGCAACAAGCAAGATGAGCATGGTCAAGTTGTAAGAAACAAAGCTCGTCTCGTAGCTCAAGGATATACTCAAGTGGAAGGCATTGACTTCGATGAAACATTTGCTCTTGTGGCTAGACTTGAAGCCATACGCATACTGCTGGCCTATGCAAATCATCATAACATACTTCTATACCAAATGGATGTGAAGAGCGCATTTCTCAATGGCAAGATTGAAGAAGAAGTGTATGTTGCACAACCGCCTGGCTTTGAAGATCCAAAACATCCTGACATGGTATACAAGCTCAACAAGGCACTATATGGCCTCAAACAAGCCCCTCGGGCCTGGTATGACACACTCAAATACTTCCTGAAGAGAAAAGGCTTCATACCTGGTTCCCTCGACCCCACTCTCTTCACGAAGACATATGATGGTGAACTGTTTGTGTGCCAAATATATGTGGATGACATTATCTTCAGCTGCACCAATCAGAAGTACAGTGAAGAGTTTGGATATATGATGCAAGAGAAATATCAGATGTCCATGATGGGAGAGCTGAAGTTCTTCCTCGGTCTTCAAATACGACAGCAACGCAACGACATCTTCATATCTCAAGAGAAGTATCTCAAAGATTGCCTGAAGAAGTTCGGTATGCAAGACTGCAAAGGCTTCACGACGCCAATGCCAGCCAAACATCATCTGGGTCCTGGCGACAATGGTAAAGAGTTCGATCAAAAGGTATACCGCTCCATGATTGGTTCTTTGCTTTATCTATGTGCATCTAGGCCAGATATTATGCTTAGTGTTTGCATGTGTGCTCGATTTCAAGCGGCACCAAAGGAGTCGCATCACTTAGCTGTGAAGCGAATTCTTCTATATTTGGCTCACACGCCAACTCTAGGATTATGGTATCCAAAGGGCTCAGAGTTTGATCTAGTTGGATTCTCAGATGCTGATTATGCTGGTGACAAAGTGGATCGCAAGTCTACATCAGGCACATGTCATTTTCTGGGACGATCACTTGTATGTTGGTCTTCAAAAAAGCAGAACTGTGTATCTCTCTCCACTGCTGAATTTGAATACATTGCTGCTGGATCTTGCTGTGCTCAGCTTCTGTGGATGAAGCAAACAATCAAGGACTATGGCATTCATCTGAAGCAAGTGCCACTCTACTGCGACAACGAAAGCGCCTTCAAGATTGCCAACAACCCAGTTCAGCACTCGAAGACAAAGCACATTGAAATTCGTCATCACTTTCTCAGGGATCATGTTGTGAAGGAAGATATTGATATCATACAAGTCAACACTGAAGAGCAATTGGCAGATATCTTCACCAAACCCTTGGATGAGAAGAGATTTTGCAAGTTACGGTGTGAGCTAAATATCTTGGAATCCTCAAATGTCCTGTGATCAGGCACACATCCTAACACTTATGCATATTGATGACTTAGATGTCCAACACATGAAGTAAAGTATATCTTCAATCAATGAAGACATACATTCTAAGTATGAATACATTAATGTGGAATTTGACTTCGGAGCGCCACGATAATTGTGCGCCGTGTCTGGGTCAAATACTTCCTATACGGTGGGTAACGCCACCACCAAATGTTTTGTTTGAAGTGTTTCACTCATGGCGTTACATTTTCTATGTCTTCACATTTGGTTTGGCTTCAATCTCAACATGTCTTCATGATTATCTTCACTATGTTGATTATATATATATACTAGTGTTCTGTCCTCTACAACATTCACTTATAGCTATGTCTTCTTGTTGAATCTTTTGAACTAAGTGAATGTGATCGGACCCTAACCTCTCTATGCTTTCTATCTCAAACTCTATCTCTCCAAATCATATGCATTTTATTGAAACTATCGAATGTCTTCTCTGCGTCCTTGTCAGCAGAAGATACAGAGACAAACATTAAGTCCGTTTTCAATGCTCATTCCTTCACCTGAAACCCGGAGAAGTGGGAACGACCATCCGACAATCTAGGCGTGCGTGGGACGTGGAACAACCCCCGATATGCTGCATGATGGCCACGTGTCCCTCAGATGTGAATCACCAGGGGCACCTGTGTAATAATGCAGTGCCGCCCCTGTACCTATAAATACACGCCTCACAGCAGTCATTATCTCTTCTTCCACTCTCGCACGAACCCTAGCGCCGCCGCTAGCCCTCGACGACACCAACGATGAAGCGCTTCACTGCCGCAACCTCTCCGACGCCGTCTTCACGCTGACCGCGAATATTGTCTTCTCCGTCATCGCCGTAGGTGTCCTCCGTCGCCAAGTTAGGGCATGGAAGATCGAACTGCTCGGCCTCCTCTTCCACTCCGTCTAGCAGTTCTTCGTGTGGTAAATAAAACTTTCTTTTTACGGCCCCTTTGATCCTATAGATTTATCACTTTCTACCACAAGCAGTTTCTATTCACACAAGTTGGATCTCTTTCATACTGCATCTCATAACATGCCTAGTATATTCACTTATGCTTCACGAAGTAGTTAGATTCCTCACTTGTACTGATCCATGGATTCGTACAAATCTGGAACCAACTCCTTATCTATGAGTGAATGTCTTCGCACGATGAGGTCAATATCTTCTAAACTGATTTATCTTCAAAATCTCCTGAGAATGCATATGACCTCTTCCCCTTCCCTCGCACCTTAATGCTGTCACAGGTACATGTCCGTGGGAGAATCCCTTGGTTCTCGTAGTCTGCATTCATTTGCAGAATTCTTACAGTATCACATAAATTCTCCCGAAGCCAGTTCCTGTTTGTCCAGCAAGCGAAAGCCTTTGAACGTATTGAAGCCATTCAGTTTAAAGTTCATGGCTTTAGAGAAATCAGCAAGGAAGGGTGGCAGAAAGCGTCGAGGAGAAACATCAAGAGATCTTCCCGATGACCTCTCAGAGCTGTACAAGACAGATCCTGAAGAGGATTACAATCAACGCAAGACACGAATCCAATGGATTCGACGCTATTGGGCAAAACAGTGGTTCAAGTACAGATTTGTGACAAAGGAATATGCTGAAAAGAATGTAATCAAGCGACCATGGGGAGACATCCTCTACAAAAATCTTCAACCCAGGACCAGAGATGAAGCCATTGAACAAGGCTTCTATCCCTGCATGGTCCGTGGGCCACAGCCTGCAGATGCACACTCATCGTCACTACTGTGGTGTCGTGATGACATTCTGTTCAAGCGCAACTTCCAGTTTGCCCAGAACTCAGCAAAGCAGAACAAGAAGTCATTAGGACTAGACTTCAACCCTGGTCCGTCTGCTCCCCGGGCTGATGGCACACGAGATGCAGAACCCAATGTCGTCGGTCCTTTCTACAACCTTGAAGGTCTCATCACCCATATCTTGGTTCAAGGGACAGCCGTGAATGAGCCTGCAGATGACGCTGAATCAGATGATGCGCCTGCAGCGTCGAAGCCAAAGAAACTGAAGCAGCCAAAAGCTTCAAAGCCTGCCTCTGGACCAAAAATCTCACGGGCGAAGCCATTGGCCACTGCACCTCCTGAAGACGGTGTGCAGTCTGAAGATTTATCACGCATCTCCAAGCCCCAGAAAGTCAAGATGCCTCTGCCACACACCGGCCAAGGACTGACAGCTGTTGTTGTTCTGCGCAACGATGCCACTGATCTGTCCAGTGATGAAGATCTTGCAGATGACGCTCTTGAGCAGTTGATCAAGAGCAAAGAAGAAGCAGAAATCTTAAACAATTTGCCTCTCTTTGACGTGGCAATCATCCATGACTTCATTGATGAGTGGTTTAAAATGCCCAACCTCAGCTTCGAAGACCTGCAACTTCCCATTGGTCCCAGTGTCGCGTTCCATGGCGCCATTGCTTCAGAGCTAGCTCTCGCTCAGCGCATCGTCGAACTGAAGCAAAACATTGACTATGAAAAGGCTCAGTTCAAGAAGCATATGGCCAAGCTCAGTGTACAAGAGGTCAAGAACTTCAAGCTCATGCTGCACGAGCTTAAAGAAGCCTTTCTCAAGAAGCGTGAAGAAGCTCAAGGCTCTCGTGAGCGCATGAAGAGCCTGGCTGACAAGTGTGTGCAAGCCTACAATGAGGCTGAGAAGCGCAAGGCCCTTGGGCGTCCTAGCATCGACCCCAGGATGGCTGCAAAGAAGAAGAAGCCCGCTATGGCCGAACCCGACGCACCAAGGCAGGAAGCAGTTCCCATTGTCTTCCCAACTAGCATGACTGGCTCGAAGCCAAAAGCTAGGTCTACCGCTTCAGAACTGAAGAAGACGAGGACTGCTGAGGCTGAAGCCAGAAAGAGAAAATATCCTGAAGCCTCTGATGCTGCTCCCTCCAAGAAGAAGTGGAAGACGAAGAAGGAACGGGCTGCTCCCACAGAGCCCTTGATTGTTGAACCCATCTCCATGGTTCGCCCTGACGTTGAACCTCAAGAACGTCAGCTGACTGCCCATGAGCCTGCTTTCATAGAGGCTCATGAAGCTGAAGACTTTCCAGCAGCTGATCCCATCGCTGCTGAAGACATTGGTCACCATGACCATGTTGAAGATGATGCAGTTCTTCCTCAGCTCGAGCACCAACAGGTATCATCGCCTGTGCTAACGCACAGCAAACTCATTAGCATTGGTCGCCCTCTGACGCCAATCATTCAGGATGCATCATGGGCTGATCGCCCACAAGCACAAGAGGAAGAAGACTTTGAGGCCCAGCCAACTCCAACTCCACAGGTGTCGCTAGCGTTACGCAGGCTTCGCAAAGGACCACGGCCTCCAGTCTCTGAGTCTGAAGCTAAAGCTGCTGAAGACATTTCGGCTGCATCAGCCGATGAAGAAGAAACACCAAGCGCTGCTACTCCCCCGTCCCACCAAGAAGCTGTTCTCGAGGATAACATTACTGTGATCGACCCTCCAGCTCGTCAAGTGGAGGTTGAGAATCTTGAGGCTGCCACCACCAACACCAATGAAGCCACTGATGCTGTCATGGCTGAAGCTAATGTGGAGCCTTCACCAACCCAAGCACCAGAAGTCAGCGAAGCCACTGATCCCACTGCTTCTGTTCCTGCGCCTGCTGCTGGTCCTCAGTTCGACTATCATGTTGAGCACAAGTCTCGGGTACAGAAGCCAATCCCAAGATTTCCCAGGTTTCCAGGTCCCGCATCAGCACCTGGATCCTTCAATATCAATGGCTTCAAAGAAGACAACACTTTCTTCAATAGCTCCAGGAACCCCTACTCAAGGAAAAGAATATCATCTGATCGGTTCTAGAGCTATCCGCAGCGAAGCTATTACTCCTGCATTCTATACAATCAAGGTCGCATCTTCCCACATAAGCGACTTGACATTGAAGCAATAGCTGGTCTGCCTTGTCTGGAAGAAGCTCTGGATTGCTTCAAAGAGGTTGGATTGCTGTCGTTCATCACCGACCAAGAGCATTGGAATGAAGAGTTGCTGCTCCAATTCTATGCCACACTTCACATCCGTGGGTACAATAGAGATCCGAAGACTTGGGTCCTGGAGTGGATGACAGGAGATGTTCATCGCGAAGCCAAAGCCTTTGATATCATTGAGCTCACTTGTCTACCCACTCCTGGCGATATCTACGAATCTGGCTGTCAACTTGACAGTGAAGCTGTAGAGAGCATCTTTCAGAAGCCTGAACCTAATATGAGTCAGATGCTCAGTATGATGAAGCCATTGCCCCAAGATGCTGCATATCCCAAGGAGTTCTTCGTTGAAGACCTTGAGTATCTGCCAAGGATTATTTATCACTTCATAAGGCGAACTCTCTGGCCCATCAAAGGACATTCTCCACATGCCAAGCTGGAAGGTGCAATGAAGACATTGGTCTTCTATATTCTTCATGACAAATGCTTCAATGCACAGGACTTCTTCATCCGCCAACGTGCTACATCAGGCTCTGATATTTTTGGCTTGAAGTTCTATGCTCCATGGATAATGCGGCTGATCAAACTCCACTCCGCTATCTCATATCAGCCATCTGCTCGCAATCATCGGATCTTTCTGCCTGATATGGATATGTTTATTGAAGCCATTTATCCTGAGCCTGCCAAGGAACCTCTAAGTCTTCAGAATGCAGAGCATCAAAGTTTTTCTCAAAACATTGAAGGAGTTGAAGCAGTCACTCGTGTGTATCCTTTGGCTGGAACTACACGTGCACCGCATCCTGCTCTCACTGAAGCCACTAATAGCACAATTGCCCAACGACCCAAGAAGCGCACTCGTGTTCTCAATGACCGAGAGCTTCTTGTGGCTCTTCATCAGAAACAGGATAGGCATCATGACTGGCTGAAGCGTCAAATGCAAAGCCTCTTGGTGGATGTTAATCGCATTCGCAATCTTGCCACCAAGAATGCCTTTGTTGCCCATGAAACCTCTCGTCGCACATGGAAAGGGCTGACGCTGATGTGCTGTGAAGATGATCTTCAAGAGGATGGCTTCTCTGAACGCTTCAAGTTTGACTCCACACCTCCTCAAAGGGCAGTGCTGCGACGAACTCCATCTCTTGAAGACTCTGAGTTTTCTTCCTCTGCTGCAACTGTGAATGCCAGAGTGATCGAGGATGAAGATGATGCTACTTCACCGCCACCTCCTTCAGCATGCTTCGACACTGCCCCAAGTTCTTCTGCACCGCCGAACACCACCGACAACCCTGCTGCTTCACCTACTCTTCATGGGAACGAGTAGATGCTCTATGTCTTCAAACCTTTTTGGTCCTTACTGACAAAAGGGGGAGAAGCATATGAGTTTGATAGTCTTCAAGCGGGTCCATATGGGCGGGTGCTTTATATTTTGCTTCGTGTTTACAACTCTCGTTTTGATACATTTGGTTCTTTGAGTTGTAACAGTTAAACTCGATGGTTGTCTGCTACTTATTTGCCACCTTGTGATGCGATGATAAATTCCGCATGTGCGACGATAAATTCCGCACTTAGATCATTTTGCAGACGTCCATTTTCCATTATGCATGTCATTATCTTCACATATCTTCACATGCATAGTGGATTGTCATCATAAGTTGAAGAGGATCTCCACAAGCACAACCTGCCATGTGCATTTGCATTCCAAAAGCAAATTACTTATATGCACATCTTCAGGGGGAGCCCTTGCAACTTATGAAGACAATTCCTTATCCTTACAATTTCACATATTATATTTTTCTGTTGAAAACTTCAACTAGTTTGTCATCAATCACCAAAAAGGGGGAGATTGTAAGTGCATCTAGTGCCACCCCTAGTTGGTTTTGGAGTATTGACGACAAACCTAGTTGAGGGACTAATGTGTTTGTGAGAATTGCAGGATAACACAGGTAGAAGTCCCTCATTGATTCGGTTTTCCTACCAGAGATGACCCCTAAAAATGTATCAAGACATTGATGTCAAAGGTGGTATATGAAGATATTCACATTGAAGACTATGACAAGAGAAGACATCGCATGAAGCCTATGGAGCTCGAAGACTTAGATCTTTCGTAGTTCTTTTTCTTCTTTGTTGAGTCATAGGAACCACCATACTGTTAAGTGGGGTCCAAGAGAACCAGTCAGAATGAATGAAGTGATGCTTAACCAAAACCTATGTCTTCGAGCGAAGACTATGAGAGCGAATCTTGTCCAGAGTCGGACAAGTCAGCTTTGCTTGTAGCCCAAGTAAAGTTGTCGTGTGAGTTTGAAATCTGACCGTTGGAACACGTGTCAGTTCCTTAGTGACCTAGGGTCATTTCGGACAAATCAGGTCGGGTTGCCTAGTGGCTATAAATAGCCCACCCCCTACAACCATAAATGGTTGGCTGCTCAGAGTTAGAGTACGGCTTTTTTCGTTTGAGAGCAACCCACCTCGAAGCCTTTGATAGAGAATTCCTTGCGAGGATAAAGCCCTAACCACCCAGAGCCAAAGAGAATTAGGCATCACTTAAGTCTTCTTGTCTGTGTGATCTGAAGACTTATTACACTTGAGGACTGTGAATCCTCCAACCGGTTAGGCGTCGCATTCTGAGCATCCAAGAGACATTGTGGATCGCCGATGAACGAAGTCTGTGAAGGTTTGGGAGTCTACCTTGAAGACTTACCAGAGTGATTGGGCGAGGTCTGTGTGACCTTAGCTCAAGGGGAATACGGTGAGGACTGGGTGTCCTGAGCTGCGTGTTCTGGACTGGGTGTCCGGGACTGTGTGTCCTCAGGTTTAAATACCTAGCTGCCCTAACCAGACGTACAGTTGTCACAGCAACTGGAACTGGTGCAACAAATCATTGTCTTCAACAAGTCACTGGTTTCATCCTTCCCTTCCCTTTACTTACTGTTACTCCTTGTGAAGTCATTGTATGATTGCACTGTCTTTTGTCTTCACTGAGTGACTGCGTGTTCTATTTGGCTTCATAATATCTTCCTACCTGATCCTTACTACATTGCTGCTATTAGTCATTGTGCTCTCACTCCATTGAATACTTGACTATGGTTTGCCTAGTGTAGTCTACCTTCCGCTGCACGGTAATAGGTTTATTTCTATCGTTTGTCTTCGAAACTTCCACGTTTTGAAGACTTTCATAAAAATCGCCTATTCACCCCCCCCCCCCCTCTAGTCGATATAACGCACTTTCAGTGCTACTTTCTATGAGGATTTAAGAACACACAATGGTCGACTTTATGATACTTTTAAGGAAGCATGTCAATCCAGAGGATTAGTAGGTGACAACAACAAATGGTTTAAGTTAGTTGATGAAGCTATCGTATGGGCAAGTGCATTTCAGTTGAGGCATCTTTTTATGACCATTCTTCTTCACTGTGAAGTTGGAAATGGTCGTGCTCTTTTCGATCAGTTTTGGCCAAGTATGGCCGAAGATATATCACTTAGGCTGTCCAGAACTTTGGATAATCCTAGGTATAAAGTGCCGGAAGATTTTCTACAAGATCAACTCCTTTGTGAGTTATCTTCTATGTTTATTAAAAATGGATCGTACCTTGCTTCTTTCAACTTAACCTCGCGCAAGATACCTATCAAGAATGAATGCTTAAACAAGTTGATTCTTGAAGAGTTAAGCTATGATGCAGCTAAGTTTGCTATCGAATCAGAATCACCGTATCAAAAATTGAATGATGAACAAAGAAATATATACTTTGAAATATTGGGTGGTGTTCATGCAAACAAGGGAGGAGTATTTTTTGTTTCTGGACATGGTGGCACTGGGAAAACTTTCCTTTGGAATTCAATTATTGCTGCCCTTAGGTCTAAAAAGCAAATAGTGCTCGCCGTTGCCTCATCTGGAGTGGCATCTCTTCTATTACTAGGTGGCCGAACTGGACACTCAAGGTTTAAAATTCCACTTGACGTTCATGAACAGAGTCAATGTGGTATATCAAGAAGTTCTATGTTGGCCGGGTTATGCCAGAGGGCATGTCTTATTCTATGGGTTGAAGCTCCAATGACTCATCGTTGTTGTTTTGAAGCTTTGGATAGAACATTGAGGGATGTTCTTTCAGCTGATAATGAAGAAAATCGGTTGTTACCATTCGGAGGAAAGACATTTTTATTCGGCGGTGATTTTAGACAAATTTTACCAGTCGTTGAAGGTGGAACAAGAGACGACATTATTGGTGCCTCACTGATGAGCTCGCCATTATGGGCTCATATGAAAGTTTTCAAGTTGCATATCAATATGCGGCTATCAAATCCGAATTTGTGCCGAGATGAACGTGCTGAGTTAGCAGATTTTTCTGATTGGGTGCAAAATATTGGTAATGGCTCCATTGCTATGCATTGTAAGAATGATGAGACTACACCGTCTTGGATTTCCATTCCTGAGGATTTGGTGTTAAACCCCATGGGAGATCATATGCATGCTGTTGTTGACAATACATATGATGATTTCCACTTGAATTATGATAATGGTGATTATTTATTACAACATGCTATTGTATGTCCCACTAATAATGTTGTGGATGAACTAAACGATGTAGTTTTCGGCCGTGTTCCAGGAGACTGCACTGATTATTTAAGTTGTGATTCAATATCAAAATCTACAGATCCTATCGCTGAAATGGAGTTATTTTATCCACCTAAATTATTGAATTCTATAGTTATCAACAATTTTCCACGACACAAAATTGGACTTAAAGTTGGTGCTCCTGTCATGCTTCTTCGGAATATTAACCAGTCATTGGGCATGTGTAATGGTACGCGGTTGATTATCACCCGATTAGGTGAAAAAGTATTGGAAGGAGAAATTATTACTGGTACAAACAATGGTCAACGTGTGTGCATTCCGCGGATAGTTCTTAATTCGACGGGGTGCAAATGGCCATTCACATTGAGAAGGTGTCAATTTCCAGTTCGATTGTGTTATGCGATGACAATCAACAAGAGCCAAGGTCAAACACTATCGAAAGTTTGTGTCTATCTTCGAGAGCCCTTTTTTCTCATGGTCAACTGTACATTGCCGTGTCCCGTGTTACCTCTCGGAATGGACTTAAGTTTCTTATAGAGGATGGTAATGGTTGTTCCACTTCTGAAACCAGGAATGTAGTTTACAAAGAAATAATCTGTAGTCTGTAGGACGTCTTACTCTTTTGTTTCAGTATGCATATCACCTTTTGCTTTCTTAGTGGGTAGTTGTATGATGTAACTATTTTGGCATGTATTAAAAAATGTATACCAAAGAATCCACCGTTTCCGAGTTGGTACTTTGAGTGCATCTTAATGAGGTGTTGGCAACACATTTTCATGCTAGCACTATGAGGAATACATACCTCCTTGACACTGTAACCTTTGTGTACTTTATGAGGCAAATGCAAGTTCTGTTTTTTTCTCACGACAAGATGTACCAAAATTAACCATACTTTCTCTCAAATTTCAAAAAGAAAAACTAATGCATCTTTAAACGTGCTTTCACTCTCACAGGCGCGACATGCCGCCGCGCGCAAATAGGCTAGTTACATCTTAATGGAGTGAACAAAAGACTAAGGGAGGATGATTCAGCGGAGCAAGTCTGATTGATTTCAGAGACGGGCCGGTCGGGTAGCCGTTGAAGCGGCTGACACACGGAGATGGCTCAACCTGGCGCACGAGAATCGCTGAGCCGTGCATGGTTTTGCTGTTCCGCCTCTGACCTTACCTTCCATCGGTGCAGTTAATGCGCCCACGCGCTGCCTATTTTTTCATCGATACATCTGCTATACAGATGGGAATACAACGACTGGCACGGATCCATATGCTACTAGACGAGCATGATTTCGAGATCAGCTGAGCTCGGGCTCAGGATTGAATATTCGTTATCCATCTTTTCTTTTTCCTATCTTCAAGGAAGGCAGGTATCTAAAGCAATCAGCGAGTAGATTCCATATAGTATACTACTACTTTGCTGCTGCTTGGTAAATGGACTTTTTTAGGGGAAATTTGTCACTTTATTAAACTAAACTAAACCTGGAATCTCGTTCGAATTACATCCAAAATAAAATCTGGTGGGGAGCCCACCCAAGTCTGACATCGCTCTTCTCCTACGCCTACACGCGCTAACTTATGTGCGGCTCCATTCCCAATACGACAAACCCAACACCTTGAACTCCTGCCTTCAGTTGAGCATCTCCTTGATTTCGCTTACCCATGGCCCTACAGCGGACACGTTCCTTGAACCTTGCTTGATCATTTGCACCACAGAGCTGCTGTCCAGCTCAACATGGAGGTGCTCAACATTGAGCTCAACAGCTAGCTAAATAGACCGACTACAAGCCAGCACTTCGATCACTTCAGGATCGACAATATATGGTATATAATAATGGCATTCTCCGGCCATGAAGGCAGCGTTGTGATCTCGAAGCACTGCACCACCTCCCCCCTTCTCTCCATATTTTGAGATAGCACGGTCACTATTGACCTTGGTCCATCCCTCATTAGGGGGTTCCCATTTTTGGATGATCATGAGCACTGGTTGTCGCGCCCTCGCTGCATGCAGTAGCTTCCATTCGCCGACATGCACTCTCACAGAAGCCATGATTTCATGTGGGGGCGCGATCTTCTTCCCATCCCACGCATCATTCACTAGTAGAAAAAGGGCCTACAGTCCCGGTTCGTAAGGGCCTTTAGTCCCGGTTCTTGAACCGGGACTAAAGTGTCGGTACTAATACCTCCCCCCTTTAGTCCCGGTTCAATCCCACGCATCATTCACTAGTAGAAAAAGGGCCTACAGTCCCGGTTCGTAAGGGGCGCGATCTTCTTCCCATCCCACGCATCATTCACTAGTAGAAAAAGGGCCTACAGTCCCGGTTCGTAAGGGCCTTTAGTCCCGGTTCTTGAACCGGGACTAAAGTGTCAATACTAATACCACCCCCCTTTAGTCCCGGTTCAATCCAGAACCGGGACTAAAGCCCCTCCACATGGGCAGTGCGCAGAGCCCAGGCAGGAGACCCTTTGGTCCCGGTTGGTGGCACCAACCGGGACCAATAGGCATCCACGCGTCAGCATTTCTGTGGCTGGGGGTTTAGTTATTTTTTGAACGGGGGGGGGGGGGGGGGTTTGGGGGTTTTGGGGGGTTAATTTAGGTGTTTCATATATTGTGTTAGCTAGCTATAATTAATAGAGAGAAGTGTCCTCTCTTATGTCCGTGCTTGGTCGACGCTACGTACTATACATACGTATAGAGAGGACTAGACACGCTGGCTAGCTAGTAAGCAAACGAAGGAAACAGAAGATCGTCATGAACATATATGCATACAGAGAGAAGTGATATCGACCACCTCTCCTACTCCGAGAGATTGGTCGAACAACAAGTTCTCGTATATCTATCTGACACTACCGGCTACATATATACAGTAATTATCTCTTATAAATATAATCATACGGACTCAGGTTTAACATAGAATTCTCCTTCTTCAGGGATCACGTGGTCAAGATAGAATGCCGCCAATTCCTCTTGAATTCCTCGCATGCGAGCTGGTGCTAGGAGTTCATCCCGCTTCCGAAACATCTAATTTAAAGAAGGGGGTCAATACATATATATATGAATGAATGAAACTCAACACAAATGATGGTAATAAAATAAAATTGTGAATGTTGTTATTTACGTACTTCATATTGTTCCTCAGTGTAGCCCCGCTCACAGGTCGTGTGGCGGATGGACTCGCAAACATAGTATCCATAGAAATCATTCCCTTATTCCTGCCACAACCACTTTACAAGAAATAGAGGTTAATTAAACTGATAAGCAAGAATGCCAAATGGTATTGATGAAACTAGCGCTTGAATGACTAGTAGATGCACTTAAAATGCTACTGTAGCTAGTACTTACTTTCGGGTGTCTAAATTGCAGCTCCTTCGGCAGTCCCGGAGCTTTTCTGGTGAATTTTCTCCAAACCCTGCCGGACAAAGAAAACAATTACTTGATATATCAGGAAATGAACAAAGTTGCTGATATGGTGGATAGTGATCGATTTAACTTACTTCTCGAGTATTTGAGTCTTGTCTGCATAGTCCTTGGGATCTTTTCGTCTTGAGTCTAAGACAGTTACTAGTCCCTGCTCAAGCTTAATATGTAGGAGAATATAGTGGAAACTGCACACGCATGCATAACTCATCAATTACATTACTATAACCTTGACTAATATATAAGGGAAACCGAATACGCACAAGACAGTAACACTCACTTGAAGTTGTAAGGAAAGAGTATTATATCTTTGTTTTGATTTATTATCAACGATTGTAGCATGCTGGCCTCGGTTTCTGTGGCATGAAATTTAACCTGAGTTGCATCTATGAGATATGTGTTAATGAACCCAATATCACCGACTTGTCTTTTCTTCAATTCGACGATCTTCAATCTGCATAATATAGTGAGGATGATTATAAATACATGCAATGAAAGAGCTAAGCTATATAGAGAAACTTAATGACAGAAGTAGTACTACTTACAGACAGTAGCAGGTGACCGTTGTTTTATCGAGGGCCAATTGATTGAAAAACTGATAGAACTCCTTAAATGGAACAGGCAACAGATCAATTCCAACGAGGCCATGCTCCTTTTTAACTTTCAAATACAAAGTACTCCTCCCCCTAGAGTCTCTGCAGATTTTCAAGTACCAATCATGCAATCTTCGCATCATCGTTGATAGAGATCTTTCATCTTTGACGAGAGGCTTCCCGTACTCGTATCTTTGTATCTGCATCTCCATGGGTTCATAATGTACTTCGTCGGGCAGGTAATCTGCAAGATTGCTATAACTGGGCACCATCCTCGGATCATTAGCGACATTGTGGCTAGGCACCTTGAGCGGGGGGCATGATTGCTTCGCTTGTTTGCCGAGCTGGGCAATTTGTTTCCCAGCTCGCCGTTCTTTCAGCCTTTGATCACTGACAGTACTTCCCGACCGCTCCGCTTCGGCAAATTCCTTTCCAATAATGCGGTCATAGTTTCCTTTCGGCGGATCAGACTTCGGTGGTTTTGTCAGGGCAGCCAGAGTGCGCTTCACTTTCACCCGATCTACCTTCTCCTCTGGAGGTGGATGTTTCTTTGCTTTCACCCCTTCAAAGAATTTCCTCACTTCTTATCGCGCGATCTCGGCGTTCTCCTCCTGGGTCCTCTCGTATGGTAACTTCTCTGGAGTCTTCAGAGAAGGACCGAATCTGTATGTCCTCCCGCCTCTGGTTGTACTGCTAGACGCCGACCGAGCAGACGAAGCGGTTGTCTTCTTTACTTGCTTAAGAGGCGGAGCGGAAGGACTACGACCCGCCGGAGCAGCTGGAGCGGCGGCAGGTCTCTTCCGCCCTTGCTGACGAGGCGGAGAAGGAGGAGGCTGGCTGCTCGGGTGCGTCGGCGCAGGCGGAGACGGAGGCGGAGTGCCACCATGCGCCGGAGAAGGAGCCAGCCGAGGGCCCTGATCGTCACTCGCCGGAGGAGGAGGCGGTGGAGGAGGCGGAGTGCCCTGACTCGCCGGAGGAGGAGGCGTCCAGTTCGGAAGGTTGACGAGGTCCTTCCGCCATAGGCATGGAGTCTTCAGAGCAGACCCCAGCCGAGTCTCCCCTTCACCGGTAGGGTGGTCAAGCTGGAGGTCCTCAAATCCCTCCGTTATCTCATCCACCATCACCCTAGCATATCCTTCTGGAATCGGCCGGCAGTGAAAAGTTGCGCCGGGTTCAGTAGGATAAACAGAGCCAACAGCCGCCTTGACCTTCAAATTCATCCATTGCGTCATAAGGTGGCAATTTTGAGACTCCGTTATAGCATCCACAGGATAGCTGGCAGGAGCCGTCAAGGCATGCTCTGGCTGAAGCAGCTCGGTGGAAGCCACGCTGCTTCTGCGGTGAGATGGCGGGGTAGCTTCGGGGGAGGCTTTGGCAGTACGTTTGCTGCGATTTGCTTCTCGTTCCTCTATCGCTTGTACCCTTGCATGCAGCGCCTGCAGTTCGGTCTGCTGCACTTTTTTCCTCCTCTCATGGGATTTGTAACCGCCTGCGTTCGGAAACCCAACCTTCCACGGAACGGAGCCTGGCGTGCCTCGTGTCCGTCCAGGGTGCTCAGGATTCCCGAGGGCCATTGTGAGCTCGTCGTGCTCTCTGTCTGGAAAGAACGTCCCTTCCTGCGCTGCTTCGATATACTGCTTAAGCTTACTGACTGGTATGTCCATTTGTTCGTTCGTCCAAATGCACTTCCCTGTTTCAGGGTCCAAGGTTCCGCCAGCCCCGAAGAACCAAGTCCGGCAACGGTCTGGCCAGCTCATTGTCTCTGGTTCGATCCTTTTGCAAGCAGATCATTCTCAACCTTGGACCACTTAGGCCGGGCTACGAGGTAGCCACCTGACCCCGTGCGATGGTGAAGCTTCTTCTTCGCAGCATTTTGCTTGTTTGTCGCCGACATCTTCTGACTCTTTTCCGATGTCTTGTAGGCCACAAATGTGGGCCAGTGATCTCTGATCTTCTCATATCTGCCCTTGAATTCTGGTGTCTCTTTTTTATCGACAAACCTATTCAGCTCTTTCTTCCACCTCCTGAATAGATCTGCCATCCTCTTCAGAGCAAAAGACTTGATTAATTTTTCTTTAATTGGGTTCTCTGGATTATCCTCTGGCGGTAGGGTGAAATTTGACTTCAGCTCAGTCCAAAGATCATTTTTCTGCATATCATTGACATAAGACACCTCAGGGTCTTCTGTAGCCGGCTTAAACCATTGCTGGATGCTTATCGGGATCTTGTCCCTAACCAGAACCCCGCACTGAGCAACAACTGTGCTCTTTGTCCGGAGGGGTTCAACAGGTTGGCCGTCCGGCGCGATTGCTGTGATCTCACACTTTTCATCCGAGCTCAACTTTTTCTTCGGGCCTCGTCTCTTTACCGAAGTTGTGCTCGATCCGGAGGGCTAGAAAAAAGAACAAAGACTTAATTAATATGTGTACATACCAAAACAATGAATGCATCAATCAGCTAGTCAGCATAGGCTTAACTAATATATATACCTGGCCGGACTCGGTTCGGTCACCGGAGCCGTCATCACGGTCTCCTTCTTGCACCGGCATTGGGTCACCAGAGCCGTCCTCATGTTCTTCTTCTTGCACCGGCATTAGGTCACAGTAGCCAGCTTGTTCACCCTCTCCTTCCAGACCATCGGTTTCGTTGAGATAGTACGAGACGGCATCACTTCCTTGTGCGATTATCTCCCTCAACAACGCTTCTTTTGTTGCTTCGTCTAGGGCGGTGTCCATAGTTTCTACAAATATTTACAACATGGCAATTATTATTCAAACATGACAGATGGATATATTAGTGCCAAACGTAGAACTAGCTACCTAATCATAGTAAGCTATCGGGAGGGGGTATATATCGATAACGATGACACTACACCCTCGTTCCCGATAAAAAAAAGAGGAAGAAGAAGAAAAAAAGAGAGGAGAAGAAAGAATAGAGGAGAAGAACCCTCGAACCCTCGAACCCTCGACCCCTAGATGACCCTCTTCTTCCTCTCATGTTCGAGAGGATCGCCAAGGGGTCGGGAGGTTGCCTAGTGTCAAAGGATTCAACAAAACCATGTCTTCATCATTAGGCGAAAGTAACATGTGCATGATGGTACGAAGCTCTTCAAAGTTGTTCTGGAACGGACTCCCAGATAGGATAATTCGCTTTTTGGTACAAAGTTCAGCAAGAGCCTTCCGAATATCACTATTTGGAAGGCCTTTGCTGAATTGGTACCAAAAGGCGGATTATTCTATCCGGGACTCCATTCCAAAACAACTTTGCAGAACTTCGTACCAACATGCCCTGGTTACTTCCGGCTAATGATGAAGGCATGGATTTCTTCAATACTTTGACACTAGGAAACCTCTCTCGACCCCTCGGCGATCCTCGACCCTTGGAACCCTCGACGACCCTCGAACCCTCGACGGCCCTTGAACCCTCGACCCCTCGACGATCCTCTTCTTCCTCTCATGTTCGAGAGGATCGCCGAGGGGTCGGGAGGTTGCCTAGTGTCAAAGGATTCAACAAAACCATGTCTTCATCATTAGGCGAAAGTAACATGTGCATGATGGTACGAAGCTCTTCAAAGTTGTTCTGGAATGGACTCCCAGATAGGATAATTCGCTTTTTGGTACAAAGTTCAGCAAGAGCCTTCCGAATATCACTATTTGGAAGGCCTTTGCTGAATTGGTACCAAAAGGTGGATTATTCTATCCGGGACTCCATTCCAAAACAACTTTGCAGAACTTCGTACCAACATGCCCTGGTTACTTCCGGCTAATGATGAAGGCATGGATTTCTTCAATACTTTGACACTAGGAGAATAAGAAAGGAATAGCTAGAGGAGAAGATCGAAGAAAAAAAAGAAGAAAAAAAGAGGAGAAGAAGAAAGGAATAGTGGAGAAGAAGAGAAAATAGAATATATTCTATTTTCTCTTCTTCTCCACTATTCCTTTCTTCTTCTCCTCTTCTTTTTCTTCTTTTTTCTTCTTCTTATTTATTTCTCCTCTTATTTTTGGTAGAGGAAACCCTAAATAGCTAGCAAGTATCGTGGGTGTGAGATACTTGTGGCCTTCGGTGTCGGACACTACATCCACGTCCCACAAGTGACGTGGGCGTCGAAGCCCGCGCCACTTCTGGGATGTGGATGTAGTGTCCGACACCGACGGTACATGTATCTCACACCGACGATACTTTCTATTTAGGGTTTCTCCTCTATCGCTCGGCGACCCTCTCGACGACCCTCGTTCCCGATAAAATAAAGAGGAAGAAGAAGAAGAAAAAAGAAGAGAAGAAAGAATAGAGGAGAAGACTTCCTCTTCTTCCCCTTCTTCCTCGCCTCTCTCATGAATGTCCGGCGTTCTCGACCCCCCCCCCCCACGTGTCGAAGAAAAAAAGAAGAAAAAAAAGAGGAGAAGAAGAAAGGAATAGAGGAGAAAAGAGAAAATAGAATATATATTCTATTTTTCTCTTCTTCTCCTCTATTCCTTTATTCTTCTCCTCTTCTTTTTCTTCTTTTTTCTTCTTCTTATTTATTTCTCCTCGTCTTCCACTCCCCTCTCGGCGACCCTAGACCCCCTCTCGACCCTCGACCCCTAGGCGACCGTCGACCCCCTTTCGACCCTCGACCCCTAGGCGACCGTCGACCCCTCCTGATAAAAAAAAGATGAAGAAGAAAAAAAAGGGGAGAAGAAAGAATAGAGGAAGCTCCTCTATTCTTTCTTCTCCTCTTTTTTTTCTTCTTCCTCTTCTTTTTTATCCTCTTCTTCCTCTCATGTTTTTCCCCGATAACATTTTTTTCTCCAAGATAGTTAGTGTTCCCGAATGAACCGGAGAGGGACATTGGTCATATTTTCTACGAATGTTCTATATACATACATCCATCGATATCATTCCATGCATACATATACATCTACATTATATATGAACAAAAAATATGAAAATTCATCATACATACATCTACAGTATATATGAACAAAAATTATAAACTTTCTCCCCAACTCATACATACATACATACATACATCTACATCCATCAATATTTTGCAAATTAAGGAGAGGAAGGAGAGGATGGGGCGGTAGCTACCTCTCCCAGAGGGATCGGGGAGGAGACGCGGGCGGCCGGCGTCGGGGGCGACGGCGACGAGGACGGGCTCGGGGTCGGCGAGGGCGAGGGCGACGGCGGGGCGCGCTCGGCGGTGGCGGACGGTGGAGCTCGGGGGGGGGGGGGGGCAGGAGCTCGGGGGCTCGGGGACGGCGGAGCTCGAGGGCGAGGGCGAGGGCGACGGCGGGGCGGCTCGGGGTCGGCGACGACGGCGAGGCAGGGCGCGCTCGGGGGCGGGGCAGGGGCAACGGCGGCGACGGCGAGGCGAGCAGAGGGGCAGCCTGACGGCGACGTCGGGGCGGGATCAAAGAAACTGTACCAAAATTTTCACAAGTGTGGCTTATATAGACGGAGCATTCGTCCCGGTTGGTGGCACCAACCGTGACCATTGCCCCCCTTTAGTCCCGGTTGGTGCCACCAACCGGGACCAATGGCCTCTTTTGCCCCCTTTAGTCCCGGTTGGTGCCACCAACCGGGACCAAAGGCCTCTTTTCGGCAGCCCAAAGGGCGGGAAGCGAAGGCCATTGGTCCCGGTTGGTGGCACCAACCGGGACTAAAGGGGGGCAATGGTCACGGTTGGTGCCACGAACCGTGACCAATGCCACCTTTAGTCCCGGTTGGTGCCGCCAACCGGGACCAATGCCCTTGTGCGGCCCCGCGCCCAAAAGTTTAGTCCCACATCGCTAGCTGAAGGGCGCCGGCACCAGTTTATAAGCTCTGCTGCCTCCTCCCTCTTGAACTCCTCTGAACTGCAGGCCTATGGGCCTAATTTGACACTGCTTTGCCTGTGGGCCTATTGGGCCTTCTCCGGGCCTGAATCCTGGCCCATGTAGGGTTTCTAGTCGTATTCAGGCCGTGGAGGCCCAGTAGGTGGCATTTTTTTAGTTTTTTCTTTTTTATGTCTACATTTTTTTGGTTTTTTATTTTTTTATTTCTACTTAAAACTAAATACTTATAGTTTTTTAGTGATTTCTTTTTGCTTTTAGGTCACAAAAATTATAAACTTTCTGTTAGTGCCATTAGTTTTAAATTTTAACTAGTTTAAATTTGAATTTTTAAAAATTTGTGTGAATCACTAGTTTATGAATAACTTTACTATAAAATTAGAATTTTTTTTCTATTTATTTTTTATTTCTACTTACAACTAAATACTTACAGTTTTTTAGTGATTTCTTTTTGCTTTTAGGTCACAAAAATTATAAAGTTTCTGTTAGTGCCATTAGTTTTAAATTTTAAATAGTTTAAATTTGAATTTTTAAAAATTTGTGTGAATCACTAGTTTATGAATAACTATACTATAAAATTAGAATTTTTTTCTTCTTTGCTATTTATTTTTTATTTATACTTACAATTAAATACTTATAGTTTGATTTCAGGTCACACAAATTATATTCTTTTTGCTATTGAAGAATATTATAGTTTTATTTTAGTTGATCATAACATAATATTTTAACTGATTGTTTTTATTTTCATAAAAGTTTTGTAGTTCATTCTGTTTGCTATTAATTCATTCTTTGAGCTAAATGACTCTGAAATTGGAAAGCATTTCAAAATGAACTCTGAAAAGGTTGAAAGTTGGCATGGTATCATCATTTCACCCACATAGCATGTTCCAAAAAGTAGAGAGGGTTACAACAAAAACTTGATGCACTTTGTGTACAAAATGGACAATCACTTTCGAAGTATCAAAGTTTCAAACCATAAGACATGAAAGCATTTCAAATGAACTCTGAAAAAGTTGAAAGTTGGGATGGTATCATAATTTCATCCACATAGCATTTGCTTATTGCGGGAGAAAGTCTTCACTTGTTCTTCGCTTGTGTCATTTGCTTATTGCGCCGTAACCATGGATAATCTTCATTGTTTATCAGGATGCTTGGGTCAGCCTTGACATTGAAGGGAGGAATTTCATGAAACTTTTCATAATCTTCAGACATGTCTGTCTTGCCGTCCACTCCCAGGATGTCCCTTTTCCCCGAAAGAACTATGTGGCGCTTTGGCTCATCGTATGATGTATTCGCTTCCTTATCTTTTCTTTTTCTCGGTTTGGTAGACATGTCCTTCACATAGATAACCTGTGCCACATCATTGGCTAGGACGAACGGTTCGTCAGTGTACCCAAGATTTTTCAGATCCACTGTTGTCATTCCGTACTGTGGGTCTACCTGTACCCCGCCGCCTAACAGATTGACCCATTTGCACTTAAACAAAGGGACCTTAAAATCAGGTCCGTAGTCAAGTTCCCATATGTCCACTATGTAACCATAATATGTATCCTTTCCGCTCTCGGTTGCTGCATCAAAGTGGACACCGCTGTTTTGGTTGGTGCCCTTTTGATCTTGGGCGATCGTGTAAAATGTATTCCCATTTATCTCGTATTCTTTGTAAGTCAATACAGTCAAAGATGGTCCCCTGGACAACAAGTACAACTCATCACAAACAGTGTTGTCACCTCTGAGACGTGTTTCCAACCAACTGCTGAAAGTCCTAATGTGTTCACATGTAATCCAGTCGTCGCATTGCTCCGGGTGTTTGGAGCGCAGACTGTTCTTGTGTTCATCGACATACGGGGTCACCAAGGTAGAGTTCTGTAGAACTGTGTAGTGTGCTTGAGACCAAGAATATCCGTCCCTGCATATTATTGAGTCTCTTCCAAGAGTGCCTTTTCCAGTCAGTCTCCCCTCATACCGCGATTTAGGGAGACCTATCTTGTTAAGGCCAGGAATGAAGTCAACACAAAACCCGATAACATCCTCTGTTTGATGGCCCATGGAGATGCTTCCTTCTGGCCTAGCGCGGTTACGGACATATTTCTTTAGGACTCCCATGAACCTCTCAAAGGGGAACATATTGTGTAGAAATACGGGCCCCAGGATGACAATCTCGTCGACTAGATGAACTAGGACGTGCGTCATGATATTGAAGAAGGATGGTGGGAACACCAGCTCGAAACTGACAAGACATTGCGCCACATCACTCCTTAGCCTTGGTACGATTTCTGGATCGATCACCTTCTGAGAGATTGCATTGAGGAATGCACATAGCTTCACAATGGCTAATCGGACGTTTTCCGGTAGAAGCCCCCTCAATGCAACCGGAAGCAGTTGCGTCATAATCACGTGGTAGTCATGAGACTTTAGATTCTGAAACTTTTTCTCTGGCATATTTATTATTCCCTTTATATTCAACGAGAAGCCAGTCGTGACCTTCATACTGAGCAGGCATTCAAAGAAGATTTCTTTCTCTTCTTTCGTAAGAGCGTAGCTGGCAGGACCTTTATACTGCTTCGGAGGCATGCCGTCTTTTTCGTGCAAACGTTGCAGGTCCTCCCGTGCCTCAGGTGTATCTTTTGTCTTCCCATACACGCCCAAGAAGCCTAGCAGGTTCACGTAAAGGTTCTTCGTCACGTGCATCACGTCGATTGAGGAGCGGACCTCTAGGTCTTTCCAGTAGGGTAGGTCCCAAAATATAGATTTCTTCTTCCACATGGGTGCGTGTCCCTCAGCGTCATTTGGAATAGCTAGTCCACCGGGACCCTTTCCAAAGATTAAGTAGTGTAAATCATTGACCATAGCAAGCACGTGATCACCGGTGCGCATGGCGGGCTTCTTCCGGTGATCTGCCTCGCCTTTGAAATGCTTGCCTTTCTTTCAACATTGATGGTTGGTCGGAAGAAATCGACGATGGCCCAGGTACACATTCTTCCTGCATTTGTCCAGGTATATACTTTCAGTGTCATCTAAACAGTGCGTGCATGCGTGGTATCCTTTGTTTGTCTGTCCTGAAAGGTTACTGAGAGCGGGCCAATCGTTGATGGTCACGAACAGCAATGCCTTAAGGTTAAATTCCTCCTGTCTGTGCTCATCCCACGTACGTACACCGTTTCCATTCCACAGCTGTAAAAGTTCTTCAACTAATGGCCTTAGGTACACATCAATTTCGTTGCCGGGTTGCTTAGGGCCTTGGATGAGAACTGGCATCATAATGAACTTCCGCTTCATGCACATCCAAGGAGGAAGGTTATACATACATAGAGTCACGGGCCAGGTGCTGTGATTGCTGCTCTGCTCCCCGAAAGGATTAATGCCATCCGCGCTTAAAGTAAACCATACATTCCTTGGGTCCTTTGCAAACTCATTCCAGTACTTTCTCTCGATTTTTCTCCACTGCGACCCGTCAGCGGGTGCTCTCAACTTCCCATCTTTCTTTCGGTTCTCACTGTGCCATCGCATCAACTTGGCATGCTCTTCGTTTCTGAACAGACGTTTCAACCGTGGTATTATAGGAGCATACCACATCACCTTCGCAGGAACCCTCTTCCTGAGAGGCTCGCCGTCAACATCACCGGGGTCATCTCGTCTGATCTTATACCGCAACGCACCGCATACCGGGCATGCGTTCAGATCCTTGTATGCATCGCGGTAGAGGATGCAGTCATTAGGGCATGCATGTATCTTCTCCACATCCAATCCTAGAGGGCATACGACCTTCTTTGCTGCGTATGTACTGTCGGGCAATTCGTTATCCTTTGGAAGCTTCTTCTTCAATATTTTCAGTAGCTTCTCAAATCCTTTGTCAGCCACAGCATTCTCCGCCTTCCACTGCAGCAATTCCAGTACGGTACCGAGCTTTGTGTTGCCATCTTCGCAATTGGGGTATAACCCTTTTTTGTGATCCTCTAACATGCGATCGAACTTCAGCTTCTCCTTTTGACTAATGCATTGCGTCCTTGCATCGACAATGACCCGGCGGAGATCACCATCATCGGGCACATCGTCTGGCTCCTCTTGATCTTCAGCAGCTTCACTCATGGCAGCATCATTGGGCACATCGTCTGGTTCCTCTTGATCTTCACCAGCTCCCCCCGTTGCAGCATCACCGTATTCAGGGGGCACATAGTTGTCATCGTACTCTTCTTCTTCGCCGTCTTCCATCATAACCCCTATTTCTCCGTGCCTCGTCCAAACATTATAGTGTGGCATGAAACCCTTGTAAAGCAGGTGGGAGTGAAGGATTTTCCGGTTAGAGTAAGACCTCGTATTCCCACATTCAATGCATGGACAACACATAAAACCATTCTGCTTGTTTGCCTCAGCCGCATCGAGAAACTCATGCACGCCCTTAATGTACTCGCGGGTGTGTCTGTCACCGTACATCCATTGCCGGTTCATCTGCGTGCATTATATATAATTAAGTGTCCAAATTAATAGAAGTTCATTATCACATTAAAACCAAAGTGCATACATAGTTCTCATCTAATAACATATAGCTCTCCAGAGCATCTAATTAATTAAACCATACATTGAAACTATGTAAAACATTTCAATGCAAAAACAAAAGCGATCATAATCGCAACCAAGGTAACAATTGATCCAACGGCATAATGATACCAAGCCTCGGTATGAATGGCATATTTTCTAATCTTTCTAATCTTCAAGCGCATTGCATCCATCTTGATCTTGTGATCATCACGACATCCGCAACATGCAACTCCAATATCATCTCCTCCTCCTCAATTTTTTAATTTTTTCCTTCAACAAATTGTTTTCTTCTTCAACTAAATTTAACCTCTCGACAAGGTCGGTTGGCATTTCCGATTCACATACATCCTAGATAAATAAAATCTATGCCACGTTGGTCGGCATAATTTTCATAAACAATAAATGAACCAATAGTTATAAAGATAATATACATACCAAATCCGAATCATAGACAGGACGAGGGCCGACGGGGGCGGATACCAAAACCATCGCACTATATAAGATGCAATAAAAATGTAAGAAAATGCTAAACATACAAGTAAGAATATTTTTCCTTTCAGAAAGAAGATAAGAACAAGAGGCTCACCACGGTGGTGTCGGTGATGAGATCGGCGTGGGTGATCGACGGCGGTGAAGACGGGGACGGGGCGTGACGGACCGCTAAATCTAGACAAATCTCGAGGAAAATGGAGCTTGGAGGTCGAGCTTCGAGAGGAGAAAGCTTAAGTAGTGTGGCTTGGGCATTCCATCGAACACCTCATGTGCATAGGAGGTGAGCTAGAGCACCACAAACCCCTCTCCCCCTTGGCCAGAAAAACAGAGCACTGGGGTGCTCTGCTCTTACGCGAGGGGGGTATATATAGACACCTCATTGGTCCCGGTTGGTGGCATGAGCCGGGACTAAAGGGGAGCCTTTGGTCCCGGTTCAAGCCACCAACCGGGACCAATGGTGGTGGGCCAGGAGCGAGGCCCATTGGTCACGGTTCATCCCACCAACCGGGACCAAAAGGTCCAGATGAACCGGGACCAATGGCCCACGTGGCCCGGCCGGCCCCCTGGGCTCACGAACCGGGAGCAATGCCCACATTGGTCCCGGTTCTAGACTGAACCGGGACTAATGGGCAGATGCGGCCTGGACCATAGCCCTGTTTTCTACTAGTGATTACGTAAGCCAGAGGCCATATGCCACATGTACCAGCACCTCCTGCTCGTCTTCCGATGCCCCGGTGAACCAGCCTAGTAACCAGGAAACCAAGGCGCTCTGGGAGACCATTGAACCCGGTGGGATCGCCACTGAAACTCCCAATTCCGACCGCATCAGCTACCAAAACTGCACTGAATGTTGACAGGCCCAAAACCGATGAACAATGGTTTCCTCTCGGCCACATTCAACACAAATACACCTGGTTTTATCTGTCGACAAAATAGCTCTGCTCCCACTGCTAAACCATTCCGAATAAGCCTCCACATGTGAATCTTGGCCTTAGCTAGTGCATTTGTCTCCCATAATGCCATGTATCTTTGTGCTTGTTCACTGAGTTTGAAGACTACTTTGCTGCTGCTTGGTAAATGTCATGACTATTTTGTAGCAAATAACAATACCGAAATATGGTATATATATAGGGTGACTGAGTATGCACATCACATTCCCATCACATAACAAAATAATATGTAAAATGTCAATTTATTGGGGTAAGTTAACAATAAAAATGCATACTTATTTATATCAAACTTTTTTACTATAAAGCTAATAATAATAATAATATTTTACTACTAATATTTTGTTATGCTAGCAGGGTAAGGCACATAAATAAGTTTGTGAATTTTGTGGTATGATGTTTTGTAACCTCTTTTGACATCTATTTTTGCAAAATATTGGACCTAAATTAAATATAAGTTTGTGAATTTTGTGCTATAATGTTTTTCCAGAAATGTTATATTATTTTTTCATAAGATTTAGAAGGAGATATTCCCTGTAAAAGCTTCAACTTAACGAATCTATCTTAGGTAGATAAATAATAACAAAATTGCATAGTACTTTGAAGAGTAATGTGGGGTCTTAGATCTGTTGTAGTATATTTATATGTTTTCATGTCCATGTTATTATATTTCAATATCTCGATAGAGCGCTCTAGAGCATACATGTCTAAACAAGTCTTGATACAGGATATTGAGTATATCAACATATGTCGAGACTATTGGATCGGTGCGCTGGTGCTCCTGACTGCTGGACCGTTCACTTTTAAATAAAATGACCCTAAAAAATTAAATTTGAAGAAGTTCATAATTGTTTTTAAGAAAATGCACTGATTTGGAAAAAGTTCTGATTATTTTTACAAAAGTTTACATATTTTCAAAAAAGGTATGAGATTTTAAGAAGTTCACATCATTTGAATAAAAGGTCCACAAAATTTTAAAAGTTTCTTATATGTTAAAAAATCATGAATTTGAAAAGTGATGCGAAAATAAAAAGAGAAACACGGATTTTGATAAAGTACACACATTTGAAAAAAATAGTGAATTAAAAAGGTTGACAAAATTGAGAAAGGTTTATCAATTAAAAAATCTAAATTTGAAAATAGTTCATGCATTTGAAAAATATGAAAAAGGAAAAAGGGAACCCAAAAAAAAGAAAAAAGAAAAGGAAAATAGGAACAAACAACCTGTGACATAAACATTTTTCGTTCTTTTTTTAATTTTTGTTTATACTTCTAAATTTTCTAAATAAACATATTAAAAAAACACTTGATATAACCATTTGAATACAAAATAAATAAGCATTTGAAAAATGTTAAATTTGTATAAATAAAATGTTTTCTCATGTATACAAAAAAATACTCTCTCCTATCCATATTATTTGTTGCTCAAACGGATGGATCATGGCGTATTCTAATGCCAGCTACATCCATTTGAGCGACAAGTAATATGGATCCGAGGGAGTACAATATGTGTGAAAAGTTGATCATGTATGTAAAAATCATGTTAGTAAAGCAATTGAAAAATGTAAAACCAGTAATAGAAAAATGTTAATCAAGTATTTGAAAAATGTTAAATGTGTATAGAAAAAATGTTGAGCATGTAAGAAAAATCTCAAACTAGTATTGGAAACTTGTTAATCAAGCATTCAAAAATTTAAAAATGTGTATACAAAAATTATTGACCATGTATTAAAACTGTTAAGCTTGTATTTGAAAAATGTTAAAAATGTGTATAGAAAAAATGTTGATCATGTATTCAAAAAATGTTAACCAAGCATTTGGAAAAATGTTAATGTATACGGAAAATGTTTCTCAACTTATGGGAAAAAATATGCAATGTGTGTGAAAAACATTGATCATGTATTTAGAAAATGGTAAACAAGCATTTGAAAAAAAAATTAAACAAGTATCTGAAAAATGTTAAATGTGTATAGAAAAATGTTGACTATGTATTAAAAAATGTTGACCATGTGTTATACTAAGTGTTCATAAGGAACATGGGAAAATTAAAAGATCATTGAAAACCAAGAAGAAACAAAAAAACTAAAAAAAGAAAAACATGAAAGAAAAGAATAAAACCGATGAAAACCATGAAAGAAAAAAAAAGAAAAACTAAAGAAAGACGAAAGAAACAAAATGAAGCATAACGATGAATAACAGAAAACAGGAGAAGAAATAAGAAAACCAAATAAAAACAAAACAAACAAATGTTCAGTGTGTATTTGAAAGAATGTTGATGATGTATTCTAATACATGTTAATAAGATCTATTTTAAAAAAAGTACATCATCTATTTGTGAAATGTATAACGTGTATAAAAAATAATTCATGTGTGCACTGAAAATGTACACTCTGCCATGAAAAACTAGACATGTCTTGATGAGAAACGAAAAATGATGAAAACCGACAAAGAAACATAAATAGAACAAAATAAACCAATAAAAACAAATAAAATGTAGTATAATGAAGAAAAGACCACAAAACAAACAAAAGCAAACCGAAGAAAAAAAAGAAGAAAAACCATTGCAAGAAAGAAAAGAAAACAAAGAAAATAAAAAAATAATTGTAGAAAACCCAGAAAAGAACCAAAAAACTGAAGAAAAACATAAAGAAGGGGAAATCATGAAAACTGAGATAGAAATAAAAAAAGGTTGAAAACAAAGAAAAAACAAAGAAAACCAGTTAAAAACGAAAAGAAAACCGAAGTAAAACAGAAAAATGAAAAAAAGAAAAAAAATCAAAGGAACCAGAGCGAACACAAGCGTCTCGATCGAAACTAGATCTAACCAAGAATAGACAAAATTGGGCTGGCCCAGTGGATCACCTTGTCGAAGTCCCCGTGACGGTGCCAGGCAGTCCAATAATTTTTGACTGGAATATGGCAAGAAATTGATTGTTGTATCACATTGCATGATCCACTTCACCCGTTCATTAGAGAATTCCGCCTTCAGCATTGCTTTCTACAAGTCGACCCGGTCATAGGCTTGGAAAGATCAAGTTTATAAGCACAACTAATCATGGTTTCTTTTGTGTTGTTGATAATGCAAACATTCGAACGCCACAATGGCGTCATCTAATATGAGGCGGCCATGTACAAAACCACTATGGAACTCAGAAATAATACCATCCAGTACTGGCCTTAATAGGTTTACAAGACACTTGGAGACTATCTTGTATAAGACATTGCATAGTAGGTCGGAAATCCTTTAGACATCCTAGCCGAGCACAATATTTGTTTTATGGGCACAACTAATTAAGGGGTACCCCTTGAAGAGCTCCCGCAGAGTTCACTTTCTTTGCCTGGGAGCGCGCCAAATGGTGCACCCAACAGCCACCACGTGTCATGTGTTGGGCACACCCTCGGGGCTTTTGGTATTTTTCTTTTGTGCATGTGTTTTCAGGTTTTTTTTTGGCCTTTTGGTTTTTGCTTGGTTTCCCAATGTTTTGGCGGGGGGGGGGGGGGCGGGGGTTCGGGAAGCAATGTTTTTTTCACGAGAAGCACAAGTGCACAACTCTACTTAAAAAAAGGAAAAATCACATCATGTGCTTCTACGCGAAAGGGAAAAGCACATTTGTGCTTCCTCGAAAAAGGGAGAAGCACAACATGTGCTTCCTCGAATTTTTCTCCTAGAGATACAGTGCTCCAGGCTCTCTGAATCGTGCCGGTGCTCACGCGGATCGGCCCAATAGCATTTACCTGTTGGCTCGTTCATCTGCTCGCTCGTTCGTCACTGATTTCGAGAAAGTTCACAAATTTTAAAATGTTCTGGAAATTTCTTAAAAGTTTCAAAAAAATTCTGGAAGTTTCGTTCGTTGGTTTTTCGAAATCGGTCATGCGGATCGAGCCAGTCACGGTCATCCACCTCGCCGAGGACATGTTGAGGACTACTTCAGGTGCAGCCTCCTTCCCACTTGCTACCAACCATCATCATAAACCAAGTAGCTCGGTAGCATAACTGTCTCCCCGAACCATGTGCAGGTGCAAGGTTAACGTTGGAGAGGACAAGAAAACACGTGGTTTCTCTTCTGTTATTGTTATTTCTGCTTCATCTGTAAAGAAATATAGATAGAAGCATTTAAACGTACCATTGATTTCTCCAATCGCGAATAAATAGGCGCCCAAGGAGCCAGATTTCCATAGGTATACCGAAGAAAGGGAGGAACTTCATTTGGAAACTCACCTTCCTTCCTTCCGCTTATTGCGCCCAGTCCGGCTCCGGAGTCCCCAAGAACAAGAACAAGAACAAGAAGGGAACAAGGAGGAGGAGAACACATCGATCCAAACGAACGCCGCGACCGAGACGATCGAGAGATAAAATGGCGTCGGCCTGCTTCCTCGCCCGCTGCGTCTCCGTCCCCGCGCGCTTCCTGGCCAACCCCACGCCCCTCGCCATCACCACCTGCAGGTAAGTGTCTATACAACGGATCCTGGATCCTTTCGGTTCCGATTTGCTTCATGCTCTGTCTCAAATGATCTGACCTGCAGGCTGCGGCGGCACGGCGCCGCGGGAGCGAGGCCGGTGCGCGCCGCCGGGAGGATGCTCGGCTCCGTCAGGTCGGTCAGGGTGATCGATCGTGTGGGACTGGTCGAATGGCAGGGTTTTTATCTGTCTATTTATACGCTTGTTCCTTCTTCTCGCTCCAGATACGGCACAGGAGCGGCGTTGGGCCCCAAGGAGGCGGAGGCGAAGGTGGCCGCGGTGCCGCCGTCGGTGCCGGTGCGCGTTGCCTACGAGCTGCAGCTGGCCGGCCACCGCTACCTCGACGTCAGGTAAACATACTGTCACCTGCTTAACCACACAATCACCTGCTTAACCCCTGCTCTGCCTCTGCCGCATCTGCACTCTGGGCTCTGTACTGTCAACAGGCAGAGAGAAAAAATCAGTTCGCTGTAGACTGTACAGAAAACAAATAGTACTTGTAAATGGTACGAGTTCGTTACATCGATCCGAAACCATGTCTTGTCTCTGCAGAACGGAGGGTGAGTTTGGCGGCGGGCATCCGGCAGGAGCGGTGAACATCCCCTACATGCACAGCACCGGCTCAGGTAAGTCCTTAATCAAACCCACTTCACTCAGTGAAGCTCCCTCTTGTGATCATAGAAAGAAATATATGGGACCAACGTTAGCAAGATCAGTTATAGTTAATCATCTAGTCCAATGTAAAAAGGTATTGTATTTTTGGCCCGGAGTGGTTTCAGAATATGAACATCCTCACTGACAAATCAGGGCAGGTGTATAAATCTGAACCTACACGTGAATGCATGTGAATTCTGGTGTTTCTCTTGGCGTTTCCAATGGCCGCCACTGGCTTTTGTTTATCGTTGCTTGGGACCATGATCTGAACCGGATGAATGAATAACTGTATAATGCTATCGAACCCATTTCAGAAATGCAATTCCTTCTTTTCTTTCTATCACTATTCACTACTACATCTAAACCCCAAGTGGTTTCAGAGTGATGCGGGCATGTCCTTCCAAATGAAGTTTACCTTCTCTGCTGACACAATTTAAATTTCCATTCACAGGGATGGCCAAAAACTCGGGTTTTCTAGAGCAAGTGTCGGCGATATTCAGGAGGGAGGACGAGATCATCATCGTACGTCTTCCACACATCCAAAACACGCCCCATTTTTTTGTTTTCGTTCGAGTTGTCATATCCTCCTTACATTCTCAAAACTTAACTCCAGGGATGCCAAAGTGGCAGGAGGTCTCTCATGGCAGCAGCCGAACTCTGCTCCGCCGTAAGCACGTTAATGGCAATCCATCTTATTATCGCTGATGTTTCGTAAACTGCTCTCTGTCATGTGTGTTTGTAACATTTTTCAGGGTTACACTGGTGTGACCGACATCGCCGGAGGGTATTCTGCTTGGAAGGAGAACAAGCTGCCGATCAACCAGTGATCGTCGACTTCTCTGAATGTGTCTGAAACATTACAACCTGTCTCGAGGGTTGAGGCTACCCTGCTCCAAGGTTGTAACCAGTATTGTCGTCTTGATCTCGGATTCAAGACACCACGACAGTGCACCCAATAAATCAAAGTAGCTTGCCATTTATGTATACGGTATGTGCAAAATGTCAGAACAACAAGAGATTATGAGCCTGTTCAATATTCCTCTGGACGCCTTCTGTAAATTGTGTAAAACCTAAACCGATCAGAATTTTTTTTAAGCTGTGATCTATCTTGCCATTGGCATCATGGCATGATGGTACTTACAGCTCACAGTGACAGAGTACACAATGTGGGCACTGAATCTTTACTGAAATTAACAATATACAACTTGAACCATGACAAGGAATGCAGTTCATCAACGGCCCTTCCCAAAAGCAAAGAACACTGTTCCTTGAGGGAGTGAAACGAGAATGAAGAAGCAAAGCACAAGCCCCCTCGTGTGCACTACAACCTGTCAACCTATGCATAAAGAAATTAACCTCATTAGAATAAACACACTTGCCATGCGTTTGTTCACGATACTGCATGATGTTTGAAGCCATCTTAGAGCATCCACAATGCTAGGCGCTTATCTAGCCGCTAATGGAGAAAACAAACATCTGGAGATTAAAAAAGAATCTCAACACCCTCTCATTCTTTTTTCCTTTTTTTGCGGGACAGCCCCCTCTCATTCAGTGCTATACTCTAATGGCAGACACTAACATATCTTCAAAACAAAGGCCAAGTGATTGGGAAGGAAAAAGGCAAGCCCTCATATGCATAATTTTCGTGGTGATGCCACACCCGGCCCTGGGAATCGTAGGTGCATTTGTCGATCGGCTAAGAAATCTATCCTAGTGCCCTCCACTAGAACCTGGCGTCGGATCCACCCTTAAGATTGTGTGCATCAATCGATGGAAAGGCCGGGCATTGCCTTATTTTGAATTTGTTTTTCAAGCAATCTCATCTTCGTTTTGGGTTTGAATTGTCACGGGGGTTTCTTGTTGACTCGAAGAGTTGATTATATTGTGCAAGTGGTGTTTTTTCTTGAGTGGGAGTCCATGGATTGTGCAAGTGGTGTTGACTCCTCTGGCAGAGGAAAAAGAAGAAGTGGTTCTGACCCAAAGTGTTGGCAATCCCTATTTGTCACTCTTGTAACAAAAGTGTCGAGCAATTGAACACAAGGAGCGACCGAGCGAACAAAATGGGCAGACCCAGTTAGCTATAGGATTTCGGTTTTAGGAAGATGCAACTAAGGTTTTCTTGCCATAAGGAACCTTATCGAAAG
The DNA here is from genome assembly GCA_034509565.1 of Triticum monococcum. Lineage (NCBI taxonomy): Eukaryota > Viridiplantae > Streptophyta > Magnoliopsida > Poales > Poaceae > Triticum > Triticum monococcum. Next base: position 780,271,536 of record CM067847.1, read on the forward strand.
TTCATGTCTTTTTTTCGTATTTCTTATTTTTATTTGATTCCTCTACAGGTTATTTTTTGAGAAAAATGATCCCCAATTTTTTACGAAAACATAATTTATAAAAATGTAAGATTTTTTATTTACTTTTACTTATTAAATGTTAATAAAATTTAAAAATATGTTCAACATTTTACAAATAGGTCTCATCTTTCTATAATTTTTTCATAAAACCTAAAAATAGTGAATTTAAAAACATATTTCATGCTTCTAATATTTATTCAAATCGGTTGAAAACTAAAAAAGACACCAGAAAACCACCCAAAACAGAAGACGAAAAGAAAACCAAACTAGACCTGAAGGCATATGATACAACGTTCAAAATGCGCTGGCGAAGGAATGCAGGTGTGTGCGTTTTCTAGACAATCTATTGCACCTAGCTATAGATAGGAGCTCCCCAAATAGGGGAAGACTATGTGCTGCTTATTGCGAGCCAAACGGCTGCCAACAGGATCCGGTGCTGCGCTGGCTCAGTAGGACATGGCTCGTTATGATGACGTCACTAAGAATTTTTCTTTTCTTTATTTATTTTAAATGCATAACTTAAATTTACTTAGGAAAGTTTAAAGTACGTATTTGAAAAAAATGATAACATAATATAGAAAAAGTTGCCAGTTTAAAAAAAATTAATAACTGGGAAAATGTTCCCGTCTTTCAAAACAATGTGTGCGATTTTGTTTAAACGTGTATGCCATGTAATGTTTTTTAATATAAAACAATCTTTCATCCATTTAAAAAATGTACGTGACATTTTATGCAAATATTCCCGTGTTTAAAAAGATGTTCATGACAATTTAGAAAATGTTATATACATTGCAGAAAAACATTCGCATCTGTTAATAAAAGAGATTATTTCAATTAAAATGTAAATAATATTTTAAATAAATAATCACATTTTTCCGACAAAAATGTCCAAGGAATTTTCAAAAAATAGTCTATAATGTAAAAAATGTATGCCTTCTTAAAATATATATTTATTGCCACGAAAAATGTACAATGTAATTTTGAAAATGTTACCGTGTATTCAAAAAAAGTGGTCATAACATGTATATTTTAAAAAGGTAGATCATGTATTGGAAAAATATCCTACATGTATCAGAAAATGTTTCACGTGTGCTCTAAAATGTATATTGTGCACCGAGAAAAACTTAGACATGTGTTAAAAAAACAAAACCTGTAAAAACTGACAAGGAACAAAAAGTAAAACAAAATACTGAAGAAAACCAAGAAAGACAAAGAACCAAAGCATAACGAAGAAAGAGAAAAAAAATGAGAGCCAAATTATAATATAATTTTTTTTGTAATTCATGTTGTAAAATTTTGGATTACATTACTGAAATTTGTGAACACTTTTTCATGAAATTGTTTTTAGTTTTGTGACCATTTTTTAAGTTTATGAATATCTTTGAAAAATATCCATATGTTGCTTGTTGGAGAAGAAGCCACTAGACCATGACAGGAAGCAATGTCATTCACTCTGCTAAAAGACCTCATCAAAAACCACATGCATAATGCAGAGACAGCACCAAATCTACCACTCTAAAAGTCACAGCAGCAACAGGTGGCTTCCCAACTCCGGCTCGCTTCGGCGGAAGGAATATGCAAGCCGGGGGCAGTGGAAGAAGTGTTTGTGGGCGCTGATGTTGGAGATGGGGACCTACGTGGGATTGGGGCTTGCTGGCGGTGGAATTTGAAGGAGGAAGGCGAGGAGCGACTGAGAGAGAGAAGGGGATCCAGAGGAAGAAGAGGAGTGGCTGAGCGAGAGAAGGGGATCGGGAGGAAGAATACATGGAAAAAAGGAAAGATAAGGTGGGGCAAGGGGGGGGGGGGGGGGGGCTTTGCGAGACGTAGGATGATCTTGGATCGCATGGCTTGCGCTCGACCGGTCGAAGTTTTGGCCAGCGCGTCGGGTACAGGCGTTTTCCCAGATTTAATGATCCGTGTTGGAGTTGCCCTAAATATTTGATGTTGTCATTTGCTCACTGGCTGGCGTGATGTGGCTGGATAACAAAACCGCTGGAAAAGAATTTGGCAAAACGAGAATGCTAAATTCCTGCCGACTGTCAGTTTGCAACAGATCCGAACAATTCGTTCACCGTTGGATCCGCATCGAACGCCCCACGCACCATATCGCACCTTTTTTTTGCCTACTCACACATGTCTTTAGAGGCAGTTTCCTTTTTTCCGGCCATCATTCCCGCAAAGGAGTTTCCTTATTTTTCAGCCATCCTTTCCGCGATGGAGTTTCCTTTTTTCCGGCCATCATTACCGTGAGGGAGTTTCCTTTTTTTCGGCCATCAATCCCTCGCCCAAGTTTCTTTTTTGGGTCCCTCAATCTAGTTCAATTTCTCGCAGAAAGCTGGGGAGCTTGGAGTCGAACCTCGTACCCCTATAGGTTAGTTATGGACTCAATAACCACTTGGGCTGCCTCGGCTTTCATGACAAATCTAGTTCTCTTTTCTTTTGTACTTTCACATATCCAGCCAAAAAATAACTAAGTTGATGTCCATTAACAATCTCAAACTAAGTAGAATTTTTGTGTGAACTAAGCTCATTTTGTCTTCGGATTGAAAAAATTATGGATCCGGCAAAAAATTCTTAAAAACAAAACCCCGGTAAATTCTATGTAGATAGCATATACACCATGCACCTGATATTTTACACAAAAACACCGCGGTAACTTTGATCAAGCAAAAAGTTGTTAAAAAGATTAAAAAATACCCCTCGATAACTTCTGTGTAAACAATATGATAACATAAGCACCGTTGACCTGATAACCTATGTACAACACCATGATAACATTGAATCAAGGAAAAAATTGTTGAAAACATCCTATGATAACTACTATGTAAATAGCATGGTAATTTATGCCCCACGTCACCTCGAGAAAGCTATTTTCCAGTCGACTAGAAATTTGCTAACAGATCCGAACGATTCGGTATCCGTCCGATCGACATCTCACGGTAACGATCGAGCGAGTAAACTACTCCTTCCACACGTCCCGCGCGCGAGAAAATCAGGGCCCCCGGGTCCCCACGTCACCCATGCAGCATCGCACGTCCTGCACCCAAGGAACGGCTTGATAACTTATGTGTCATAGACGTGATAATTTACATAGTACATGCCTAGTATTTACCTGAAAAAAATCATCGAAAATATCGGCATGTTATCTAGTTTCAAAGGTCTTGTCGCGACGAATCTTTAAGTGAAGACAGTTTCTCAATCCCATGGACGGTTTGAGCTACAAAATATTTTGAATTTTTAGTTTTGAAAAGAATTTAGGTTGACATCATTAGTTTTTCTGCATGCATGTGATTAGCTGCTAATTAAACTAACTATTAGTGGACAGTGAACACACACATAAAAAGGAAATGATATGAGCTATGTCGGAAGTTAGCACTGTCCTTATGTGAATAGCATGGTAACTCACATATCGCAGATCTGATAACTTATGTACCTCGGTCCTAATAACTTTGGCATGGGGGGAGGGGGGAGGAGGTGATGAAATATGCCCTCGGTAAATTTTGTGTGAATAGCATGGTAACTCACATATCGCAGACCTGATAACCTATGTACCTTGGTCCTGATAACTTTGGCATGGGGGAAGGGGGTTGATGAAATATCCCCTCGGTAACTTTTTGTGTGGATAGCATGGTAACTCACATATCGCTGACCTGATAACTTATGTACCTCGATCCTGATAATTTTGACATGCGAGGGAGGTGATGAAATATCCCATCGGTAAGTTTTGTGTGAATAGCATGGTAACTCACATATGCGGACCTGATAACGTATGTATCTCGGTCCTGATAACTTTGGCATGTGGGGGGGGGGGGGGAGGGGGGCTTGATGGAATATCCCCTCAGTAACTTTTTGTGTGAATAGCATGGTATCTCACATATCATGGACCATGATAATTTATACCCCGGTAATATCTGTAAACAACATGGTAACATATGTAGCTCAAGCGCGATACCTTACTTAGCCCAGAAGTAGTAACTTTTGATCCGAAATAAAAGTTGTCTGAACAAATCAACATAGTATCTAGTTTTGATGCTTTCTTCGAGAATCTTTTCAATCGGACCAACGGTTTGAGTTACAAAACATTTTGAAGTTTCAAAATAAAGGGGAATCAAGGATGACATCAACTTTTTGGTATTCTAATTCATTTGCATGTGGGGAGAATTGGAGGACCACTTTTATGCCCCGGTAATTTCTATATAAATATGATGGTAACTTACGTATCATAGACGTGATAACTTACTTAGCCCGGGCCTGATAACTTTTGACCCTGAAAAAAAGTCATCGAAATATACCAACATGGGATTTAGATTCGAAGATCTCGTCGCGACGAATCTTTGATGTAAAATCAGTTTTTCAATCGGAGCTATGGTTTGTGCTACAAAACATTTTAAAGTTTGAATTTCAAAAAATCTTTGATGACATCAGCAGTTTTGTTTTTATATGCATGCATATTTAACAATGTATCTGCAAGCTACGCGCGCATGCAAAGTCGTCATCGCTCGTCCTGCATGCATGCGTCTTTGCGGCGATCGTCCGTGCCTATAGCTAAAATCCTGCCGTCCGGTCGTTAGCACAGTCAGATCCGGACGATTCCACCCACGTACGATCCGCTTCTCTTGATGTGGGAATCGATCCACCGCATCTTTCTTTTTTTCTTCTAGCGCAATAAAAAGAATTGGCAGAAGTGGGAATCAAGCCCACCACATCTTGGTAGAGCACAGTAGTTCACAACCACCTGGTCTAGATTGAGCCAGTGATTAGATTAAGGTTAGATAGTATTTGTACTGCTACTTAGCGCGACCTGGAAACGAATAATTTTTCTTTCTTTCCTTATATATTTTTTATCCTATATAGATGGCCCGGCTGCTCTGTTAATATTTACAACATCATGGTAATTTTAACGTAGTAAAAATTGTTGACATATCATGGTAACTTCGTTGTAAATAGCATGCCAGGGTACACAAGTGTTGGAAATATGCCCTAGAGGCAATAATAAATTGATTATTATTATATTTCCTTGTTCATGATAATCGTTTATTATCCATGCTAGAATTGTATTGATAGGAAACTCAGATACATGTGTGGATACGTAGACAACACCATGTCCCTAGTAAGCCTCTAGTTGACTAGCTCGTTGATCAGTAGATGGTTATGTTTCCTAACCATGGATATTGGATGTCGTTGATAACGGGATCACATCATTAGGAGAATGATGTGATGGACAAGACCCAATCCTAAGCATAGCACTAGATCGTGTAGTTCGTATGCTGAAGCTTTTCTAATGTCAAGTATCATTTCCTTAGACCATGAGATTGTGCAACTCCCGGATACCGTAGGAGTGCTTTGGGTGTGCCAAACGTCACAACGTAACTGGGTGGCTATAAAGGTACATTACAGGTATCTCCGAAAGTGTCTGTTGGGTTGGCACGAATCGAGACTGGGATTTGTCACTCCGTGTAAACGGAGAGGTATCTCTGGGCCCACTCGGTAGGACATCATCATAATGTGCACAGTGTGATCAAGGAGTTGATCACGGGATGATGTGTTACGGAACGAGTAAAGAGACTTGCCGATAACGAGATTGAACAAGGTATCGGGATACCGACGATCGAATCTCGGGCAAGTATCGTACCGATGGACAAAGGGAATTGTATACGGGATTGATTAAGTCCTTGACATCGTGGTTCATCCGATGAGATCATCGTGGAACATGTGGGAGCCAACATGGGTATCCAGATCCCGCTGTTGGTTATTGACCGGAGAACGTCTCGGTCATGTCTGCATGTCTCCCGAACCCATAGGGTCTACACACTTAAGGTTCGATGACGCTATGGTTATAAAGGAAGTTTGTATGTGGTTACCGAATGTTGTTCGGAGTTCCGGATGAGATCCCGGACGTCACGAGGAGTTCTGGAATGGTCCGGAGGTAAAGATTTATATATGGGAAGTCCTATTTTGGTCACCGGAAGAGTTTCGGGGTTTATTGGTAACGTACCGGGACCACCGGGAGGGTCCCGGGGGTCCACCAAGTGGGGCCACCAACCCCAGAAGGTTGCGTGGGCCAAGAGTGGTGAGGGACCAGCCCCTGAGTGGGCTGGTGCGCCTCCCACAAGGCCCAAGGGGCAGCTAGGAGGAAAAAAAGAAGGAAACCCTAGGCTTAGATGGGCCTAAGGCCCACCCTAGGGGGCGCCTCCCTCTCTCCCTCTCTTGGCCGCCCCTTGCATCCTATCTAGGGCTGCCGCCCCCCTAGGGGTGGGAACCCTAGAGGGGGCGCAGCCTCCTCCCCTTCCCCTATATATATGAGGCCTAAGGGGCTGCCCAAAACACACAAGATTCGATCTCCCTCTTGGTGCAGCCCTGCCTCTCTTCTTCCTCCTCTTCTGTGGTGCTTGGCGAAGCCCTGCAGGATTGCCACGCTCCTCCATCACCACCACGCCGTTGTGCTGCTGTTTGATGGAGTCTTCCTCAACCTCTCCCTCTCTCCTTGCTGGATCAAGGCGCGGGAGACGTCACCGGGCTGTACGTGTGTTGAACGCGGAGGTGCCGTCCGTTCGGCACTTGGTCATCGGTGATTTGAATCACGACGAGTACGACTCCATCAACCCCGTTCTCTTGAACGCTTCCGCTTAGCGATCTACAAGGGTATGTAGATGCACTCTCCTTCCCTCGTTTCTAGTCTCTCCATAGATAGATCTTGGTGACACGTAGGAAAATTTTGAATTTCTGCTACGTTCTCCAACAGTGGCATCATGAGCTAGGTCTATTGCGTAGATTCTATGCACGAGTAGAACACAAAGTAGTTGTGGATGTTGATTTTGTTCAATATGCTTGCCGTTACTAGTCTTATCTTGATTCGGTGGCATCGTGGGATGAAGCGGCCCGGACCGACCGTACACGTACTCTTACGTGAGACTGGTTCCACCGACTGACATGCACTAGTTGCATAAGGTGGCTAGCGGGTGTCTGTCTCTCCCACTTTAGTCGGATCGGATTCGATGAAAAGGGTCCTTATGAAGGGTAAATAGCAATTGGCATATCACGTTGTGGTTTTGCGTAGGTAAGAAACGTTCTTGCTAGAAACCCATAGCAGCCACGTAAAACATGCAAACAACAATTAGAGGACGTCTAACTTGTTTTTGCAGGGTATGCTATGTGATATGGTATGGCCAAAGGATGTGATGAATGATATATGTGATGTATGATATGATCATGTTCTTGTAATAGGAATCACGACTTGCATGTCGATGAGTATGACAACCGGCAGGAGCCATACGAGTTGTCTTTATTTATTTATGACCTGCGTGTCAACTTAAACGTCATGTAATTACTTTACTTTATTGCTAACCGTTAGCTGTAGTAGTAGAAGTAATAGTTGGCGAGACAACTTCATGAAGACACGATGATGGAGATCATGGTGTCATGCCGGTGACGATGATGATCATGGAGCCCCGAGGATGGAGATCAAAAGGAGCAATATGATATTGGCCATATCATGTCACTATTTGATTGCATGTGATGTTTATCATGTTTATACATCTTATTTTCTTAGAACGACGGTAGTAAATAAGATGATCCCTCATTAAAATTTCAAGAAGTGTTTCACCTAACTGTGCACCGTTGCTACAGTTCGTCGTTTCGAAGCACGCCGTGATGATCGGGTGTGATAGATCCTTACGTTCACATACAATGGGTGTAAGACAGTTTTACACATGCAAAACACTTAGGGTTAACTTGACGAGCCTAGCATGTGTATAGACATGGCCTCGGAACACAGAAGACCGAAAGGTCGAGTATGAGTCGTATAGAAGATACGATCAACATGAGGATGTTCACTGACGTTAACTAGTCCGTCTCACGTGATGATCAGACACGGGCTAGTTGACTCGGATCATGTAATCACTTAGATGACTAGAGGGATGTCTATCTAAGTGGGAGTTCATAAGATGAACTTAATTGTCCTGAACATAGTCAAAAGGATTTTGCAAATTATGTCGTAGCTCACGCTATAGTTCTACTGTTTAGATATGTTCCTAGAGAAAAAATTAGTTGAAAATTGATAGTAGCAATTATGCAGACTAGGTCCGTAAACTGAGGATTGTCCTCATTGCTTCTTAGAAGGCTTATGTCCTTAATACACCGCTCAGTGTGCTGTACCTCGAACGTTGTTTGTGGATGTTGCGAACATCTGACATACACATTTTGATAACTACATGATAGTTCAGTTAAACGGTTTAGAGTTGAGGCACCAAAGACGTTTTTAAACGTCGTGAAACATATGAGATGTTTCGAGGGCTGAAATTGGGATTTCAGGCTCTTGCCCATGTCAAGAGGTATAAGACCTCTGACGATTTTCTTAGCCTGCAAACTAAGGAGAAAAGCTCAATTGTTGAGCCTGTGCTCAGATTGTCTGAGTACAACAATCATTTGAATCAAGTGGGAGTTGATCTTCCAGATGAGATAGTGATGTTTCTCCGAAGTCATTACCACCAAGCTGCTAGAGCTTCGTGATGAACTATAATATATCAGGGACATATATGATGATCCTTGAGATATTCGTGATGTTTGACACCAAAGTAGAAATCAAGAAGGAGCATCAATTGTTGATGGATTGGTGAAACCACTAGTTTCAAGAAGGGCAAGGGCAAGAAGGGATACTTCATGAAACGGAAATTCAGCTGCTGCTCTAGTGAAAGAAACCCAAGGTTGAACCCAAACCCGAGACTAAGTGCTTCTGTAATAAGGGGAACAGCCACTGGAGCAGAATTACCCTAGATACTTGGTAGATGAGAAGACTGGCAAGGTCGATAGAAGTATATTGGATATACATTGTGTTGATGTGTACTTTACTAGTACTCCTAGTAGCACCAGGGTATTAGATACCGGTTCGGTTGCTAAGTGTTAGTAACTCGAAATAAAAGCTACGGAATAAACGGAGACTAGCTAAAGGCGAGCTGACGATATGTGTTGGAAGTGCTTCCAATGTTGATATGATCAAATATCGTACGCTCCCTCTACCATCGAGATTGGTGTTTGCGTTGAGCATAGACATGATTGGATTATGTCTATCGCAATATGGTTATTCATTTTAAGGAGAATAATGGTTACTCTGTTTATTTGAATAATACCTTCAATGGTCTTGCACCTAAAATGAATGGTTTATTGAATCTCGATCGTAGTGATACACATGTTCATGCCAAAAGATAGTAATGATAGTACCACCTACTTGTGGCACTGCCACGTAAGTCATATCGGTATAAAACGCATGAAGAAGCTCCATGTTGATGGATCTTTGGGCTCACTCATTTTTGAAAAGTTTGAGACATGCGAACCATGTCTATTGGTATATATGCATGAAGAAACTCCATGCAAATGGATCTTTTTGTACTCACTTGATTTTGAATCACTTGAGACATGCAAATCATACCACATGGGCAAGATGACTGAAAGCCTCGGTTTCAGTAAAATGGAACTAAAAAGCAACTTGTTGGAAGTAATAAATTTTGATGTGTGCAGTCCAATGAGTGCCGAGGCGTGTAGTGGATATCGTTATGTTCTTACTTCACAGATGATTTGAGTAGATGTTGAGTATATTTACTTGATGAATCACGAGTCTGAATTATTGAAAGGTTCAAGTAATTTCAGGGTGAAGTTGAAAGATCGTCGTGACAAGAGGATAAAATATCTATGATATGATCATAGAGATGAATATCTGAATTACGAGTTTGGCACAGAATTAAGACATTGTGGAAATTGTTTCACAACTAATACAGCCTGGAATACCATAGTGTGATGGTGTGTCCGAACATCATAACTGCAACCTATTGGATATGATGCATACCATGATGTCTCTTATCAAATTACCACAATAGTTTATGGGTTAGGCATTGGAGACAACCATATTCACTTTAAATAGGGCACCACGTAATTCCGGTGAGATGACACCGTATGAACTATGGTTTAGAGAAACCTAAGCTGTCATTTCTTAAAAGTTTGGGGCTGCGACGCTTATGTGAAAAAGTTTCAGGCCGATAAGCTCGAACCCAAAGCGGATAAATACATCTTCATAGGACACCCAAAATAGTTGGGTATACCTCCTGTCTAAGATTCGAAAGCAATAAATGATTGTTTCTAGAATCAGGTCCTTTCTCGAGGAAAAGTTTCTCTCGAAAGAATTGAGTGGGAGGATGGTGGAGACTTGATTAGGTTATTGAACCGTCTCTTCAACTAGTGTGTGACAAGGCACAGGGATTTGTTCCTGTGGCACCTACACCAATTGAAGTGGAAGCTTATGATAGTGATCATGAAACTTCAGATCAAGTCACTCCCAAACCTCGTAGGATGACAAGGATGCGTACTACTTCAGAGTGGTACGTAATCCTGTCTTGGAAGTCATGTTGCTAGACAACAATGAACCTACAAGCTATGGAGAAGCGATGGTGGGCTCGGATTCCGATAAATGGCTCGAGGCCATATAATCCGAGAGAGGATCCATATATGAAAACAAAGTGTAGACTTTGGAAGAACTACTTGATGGTCGTAAGGCTGTTAGGTACATATGGATTTTAAAAGGAAGACAGACAATGATGGTATGTATCACCATTAAGAAAGCTCGACTTGTCGTTAAGATGTTTTTCGACAAGTTCAAAGAGTTGACTACGGTGAGACTTTCTCACTCGTAGCGATGCTAAGAGTCTGTTGGAATTATATTAGCAGTCACTGCATTATTTATGAAATCTTGCAGATGGGATGTCGAAACATTGTTTCCTCGACGTTTTTCTTGAGGAAAGGTTGTATGTGATACAACCGGAAAGTTTTTGTCAATCCTGAAATATGCTAATAAGTATGCAAAGCTCCAGCGATCCTTCTGAGGACTGGAGTAAGCATCTCGGAGTTGGAATGCATGCTTTGATGAGATGATCAAAGATTTTGGGTGTATACAAAGTTTATGAGAAACTTGTATTTCCAAAGAAGTGAGTGGGAGCACTATAGAATTTCTGATGAGTATATGTTGTTAACATATTAAGGATCAGAAATGACGTAGAATTTCTGGAAAGCATATAGGGTTATTTGAAAGTGTTTTTCAATGGAAAACCTGGATTAAGCTGCTTGAGCATTGAGCATCAAGATCTATAAGGATAGATCAAAACGCTTAATGGAACTTTCAAATGAGCACATACCTTGATCTTGAAGGTGTTCAAGATGAATCAGTCAAAGAAGGAGTTCTTGCCTGAGTTGTAAGGTATGAAGTTAAGACTTAAAGCTCAACCACGGCAGAATAGAGAGAAAGGATGAAGGTCGTCCCCTATGCTTTAGACGTAGGATCTACAGTATGCTATGCTGTGTACCGCACCTGAAGTGTGCCTTGCCATGAATCAGTCAAGGGGTACAAGAGTGATCCAAGAATGGATCACAGGACAACGCTCAATGTTATCCTTAGTAACTAGTGGACTAAGGAATTTTCTCGATTATGGAGGTGGTAAAAGAGTTCGTCGTAAAGGGTTACGCCGATGCAAACTTTGACACTAATCCTGATTATTCTGAGTAGTAAACTGGATTCGTATAGTAGAACAGTTATTTGGAATAGCTCCAAATAGAGCGTGGTAGCTGCATCTAGGAGATGACATAGAGATTTGTAAAGCACACACGGATCTGAAAGGTTCAGACCCGTTGACTATAACCTCTCTCACAAGCATAACATGATCAAACCCAGAACTCATCGAGTGTTAATCACATGGTAAATGTGAACTAGATTATTGACTCTAGTAAACTCTTTGGGTGTTAGTCACATGGGGATGTGACCTTGAGTGTTAATCACATATCGATGTGAACTAAATTATTGACTCTAGTGCAAGTGGGAGACTGTTGGAAATATGCCCTAGAGGCAATAATAAATTGATTATTATTATATTTCCTTGTTCATGATAATCGTTTATTATCCATGCTAGAATTGTATTGATAGGAAACTCAGATACATGTGTGGATACATAGACAACACCATATCCCTAGTAAGCCTCTAGTTGACTAGCTCGTCGATCAATAGATGGTTATGTTTCCTAACCATGGACATTGGATGTCGTTGATAACGGGATCACATCATTAGGAGAATGATGTGATGGACAAGACCCAATCCTAAGCATAGCACTAGATCGTGTAGTTCGTATGCTGAAGCTTTTCTAATGTCAAGTATCATTTCCTTAGACCATGAGATTGTGCAACTCCCGGATACCGTAGGAGTGCTTTGGGAGTGCCAAACGTCACAACATAACTGGGTGGCTATAAAGGTACATTACAGGTATCTCCGAAAGTGTCTGTTGGGTTGGCACGAATCGAGACTGGGATTTGTCACTCCGTGTAAACGGAGAGGTATCTCTGGGCCCACTCGGTAGGACATCATCATAATGTGCACAGTGTGATCAAGGAGTTGATCACGGGATGATGTGCTACGGAACGAGTAAAGAGACTTGCCGGTAACGAGATTGAACAAGGTATCGGGATACCGACGATCGAATCTCGGGCAAGTATCGTACCGATAGACAAAGGGAATTGTATACGGGATTGATTAAGTCCTTGACATCGTGGTTCATCCGATGAGATCATCGTGGAACATGTGGGAGCCAACATGGGTATCCAGATCCCGCTGTTGGTTATTGACCGGAGAACGTCTCGGTCATGTCTGCATGTCTCCTGAACCCGTAGGGTCTACACACTTAAGGTTCGATGACGCTAGGGTTATAAAGGAAGTTTGTATGTGGTTACCGAATGTTGTTCGGAGTTCCGGATGATATCCCGGACGTCACGAGGAGTTCTGGAATGGTCCGGAGGTAAAGATTTATATATGGGAAGTCCTATTTTGGTCACCGGAAGAGTTTCGGGGTTTATCGGTAACGTACCGGGACCACCGGGAGGGTCCCGGGGGTCCACCAAGTGGGGCCACCAACCCCAGAAGGTTGCGTGGGCCAAGAGTGGTGAGGGACCAGCCCCTGAGTGGGCTGGTGCGCCTCCCACAAGGCCCAAGGGGCAGCTAGGAGGAAAAAAGGAGGAAACCCTAGGCTTAGATGTGCCTAAGGCCCACCCTAGGGGGCGCCTCCCTCTCTCCCTCTCTTGGCCGCCCCTTGCATCCCATCTAGGGCTGCCACCCCCCTAGGGGTGGGAACCCTAGACGGGGCGCAGCCTCCTCCCCTTCCCCTATATATATGAGGCCTAAGGGGCTGCCCAAAACACACAAGATTCGATCTTCCTCTTGGTGCAGCCCTGCGTCTCTTCTTCCTCCTCTTCTGTGGTGCTTGGCGAAGCCCTGCAGGATTGCCACGCTCCTCCATCACCACCACGCCGTTGTGCTGCTGTTGGATGGAGTCTTCCTCAACCTCTCCCTCTCTCCTTGCTGGATCAAGGCGCAGGAGACGTCACCGGGCTGTACGTGTGTTGAACGCGGAGGTGCCATCCGTTCAGCACTTGGTCATCGGTGATTTGAATCACGACGAGTACGACTCCATCAACCCCGTTCTCTTGAACGCTTCCGCTTAGCGATCTACAAGGGTATATAGATGCACTCTCCTTCCCTCGTTGCTAGTCTCTCCATAGATAGATCTTGGTGACACATAGGAAAATTTTGAATTTCTGCTACGTTCTCCAACAACAAGTTCTTTTTTTTGCGAGGGTACAAAAGTTATCAACCATTTGGTACGTAACTTATCATGTTTTTTATACATAAGTTACCGGGGAATATTTTAAATATTTTTTCTTGGGTCAGAGTTACAGCCGGGTGTTGTAGAAAATTATTATACTTTGCAGTCTCTAAAAATCATGATATTTACACAAAAGTTATCACGAGATGTTTTTAAAAACTTTTTTCTAGGTCAACGTTATCGTGGTGTTTGTACATAAGTTATCATGACAGCGGTACATAAATTATCATACTATTTACACAGGGTACGTTTCAAGCAATCCCTCGCGTTGAAAATATTACCGTCATATTTGTATCTAAATTATCAGGGCTGCAGTGCATAAATTATCATGTCATTTACACAACAGTTATCGGAGTAATGTTTTCCAAAGAGAAAATTTTCAAAGTCAAAGTTATCAGCTATGTTGTGTGTATATTATCATGTTATTTGCACAGAAATTACCGGGGTATGATTTTCAACAACTTTTATCCTAGAGTCAAAGGAGTTACCACGGTGTTCGTACATGGGTTATCAGCTTTGTTGTGTGTATACTACCATCCTATTTACACAGAATTTATCAGGGGTTGTTTTCCAATATTTTTCCTGGGGTCAAATGGTTACCATAGTGTTTGTGCGTGAATTATCAACTTTGTTGTGTCTATATTATCATGTTATTTACATACAAGTTACCGGACTAGATTATTTAACATTCTTTTGGGTAGAAAGGTTACCATGGTGCTTGTACGCGAGCTATCATCTTTTTTTTGCTTATATTACCATGATATTTGCACAAAAGTTATCGGGGGTATTGTTTTCAACAAATTTCATTCTGGGGTTAAAAGAATTACCGTAGTGTTTGTATGTGAGTTATCGGCTCTATTGTGCGTATATTACTATCATATTTACATAAAAGTTACCGGGGTTTGTTTTTCCACTAAATTTTTCCCCAGTCAAAAGTTACCAGCTCTATTATGTGACCACGGCTGTTTGTTATATAGTCAGGTCATGCGTAAATTACTGTGTTATTTACACGAAATTGATGTGTATATTATCCTGTTGTTTAGACAGAAGTTATCGGGATATGTTTCAATATTTTTTTTCCGGGTCAAAATTACTAATGGTATTTGTATGTAAATTATCAAATCTACTATGCATAATTGTGCTATTTACCCATAAGTTATCACGGTCTTTGCATCATAATTTACTAAATCCGCATACGTCAAATACCATGCTATTTGCACACAAGTTTCCGGTTTTGTCGTCTGAGAGAAATGGATTGAGTTGTTTTTCCTTTCCACTCATTTAATAAGGTATAAAATACATGTAATCTGCATGTAAAATCAGAAGAGAGAGTTAGCTCACTTGGTAGCGTGCCATGGCCTCAACCAACAGGTTCTAGGTTCGATTCTTGCCAGTGCCCTTTTTTTCTTTCCACACGCGAGACTGAAAAGAAACCGGATCGAGCGATTGTTGCGCAGAAGACTGAAAAAAAACTGGATCGGGCGATTGTTGCGCGGGAGACTGGAAAAAAAACTGGATCAAGCGATTGTTGCGCGGGATGAGAGCGGTCGCCAGATCGTACGTGCCTGTCGCTAACTGCCAATCGGCAGGAAAATAGCATTCTACAGCATTTTTTTGCGGGTAGCAAAACTACAGCTGTATAGCGGCAAAACTACAGCTATTAGGTCTTTGTGTGAACGTTTGAACATTTTGTGGCATTCACATTTTTTTTATGGTGTGTACATCTATACGTGCATGGTGCACCACGTGGACTAATAAACAAATAATACAAGTTGTGTGAGGACAAGATCTCTAGCTGTCCTATCAGAAGAAGGAGTAGATATCGATCACGTTGGTGCACTGCACACACACAGCCGGCCAATCATCCCAATCCACAAGCAAGCGAAGCAAAGCAAGATGGTGACCGT
Source organism: Triticum monococcum (assembly GCA_034509565.1). NCBI lineage: Eukaryota > Viridiplantae > Streptophyta > Magnoliopsida > Poales > Poaceae > Triticum > Triticum monococcum. The sequence goes on from CM067847.1 coordinate 780,287,188, forward strand.
GGTGTCGTCGCGCACGGTGAGGCCACCGCCGCAGCCACGCCGGCACATCCCGCTCACCACCTGGGACGTCAACTACATCCAGAAGGGCCTCCTCTTCCACAAGCCCACGGGCAACCTCCTCTCCACCGCCGCCGCATCCCGCTCACCACCTGGGACGTGCCCATGCTCTCCGCCAACTACGTCCAGAAGGGCCTCCTCTTCCACAAGCCCATGGGAAAGCTCCTCTCCACCACCTCCCAAGTCGTGAACCACCTCGCCGCCACCCTCGCCGACGCGCTCATCAACTACTACCCCGTCGCCGGCCGCTTCATCACCTACCGGCACTATGGTGGCGAACACGGTGACGATGTGGTGGGATGCTCAGTCTCCATCGACTGTGACGGGCAGGGCGTCCAGGTTGTCCATGCCGTCGCCGATGACGGCGTCTCCATGGCCGACGTGATTCCTCCCGACGCAGACGTGCCGGTCGTGGTTCAGTCATTTTTCGGGCAAATAGCTCCCATGCGACGTTGTTGGTGTGTATTGTCTCTCATGCGACGTCGTTGGTTGTAATAGCTCTAATGCGACATCTGTGTTGGAAAAAATAGCTCCCATGCGACACTGCTGCCTAATGCAAAGACACATGTTTAAAACTCGAATCAGGTGAGCGGGACCCACAGCGTGGGACCCACTAACTTATCCAACTCAGCATTGGTCAGGTGAGCAGGACCCACAGCGTGGGACCGACCCACTAACTTATCCAGGTCAGCATTGGTACAAGAGGACACCGAGCCGTGGCCCGAGCCGTGCAGCACCCGAGCCCATCCTCCCCCCTCCCCCCCTCCCCGACCGTTGTTGTTCTTCTTCTCCGGCGACGACACGCAGCAACGCCGTTCTAGGCCGCGGCCTAGCAATGTCGAGCTCCGCTTCAGCCTCCCGCCGCTCATGGCCGCGCTATGGCGCAATGCCCATGACAAGGTGCCCTGCATGCCCACGTATCACACCCCTGAAGCGGCTAGTCACAACGACCGACAAGAATGGCAACCTTGGGCGGGAATTCGTGAAATGCGAGAGCAAACCAGAGCAGGGAAAGGTGAGATTTTACTTCTCAATATGCCAATTTTGGTTTTTGTCTCCCAATTTCATATTTGCCCAATTTTTCCCCATTTTTCATCGGATTTGGGATTTAGGGTTCATCTTTCCAATTTCAGAAATTGAAGCAATGCACCCATTTTGAGTGGCTAGATGAGTACATAGAGTGGATTCAACTGGAGGGTGCATCAGGGGAGCTCGATTTACCGTTGGAGGCGGAGAAGTTGGGCAAGTTTGGATCGGGCGCGTCTGGATCTGGGGCCCCTGGATCTGCCCATTCCATTGGGGCTACTGTGGGGGATGAAGTAGTGACGACAGAGCTGAAGAAGCTGAACAAGCAGATGAAGAAACTCATCGAATTGCAGAAGCAGGGCAATTTGATGGGGCTGATGGCCGGACTTTTTTATGTTTGTGTAATTGCTCTCGCATTTGTTTATGTGATGATAATTAGTCGTAAGTGAATAGATTGGGCATCATCTGTAATCGTAATGATATGTATATTTGAATAAAAAGTGTTGCGCTGTACGAATTCAACATGTCCTCTCCACTCTGTTTCGGCCCCGTATTTTTAGTTCTTCAGTTCGTCATTAGTTTCAGTTTCAGTGGTAGAGGGTGAAAAGGAAAAAAAAAGGTCCGCCCACAGCCCGTTGCCCAAAAAGGCCAGGCTCATATAGAAGTTAGGCAGGGCCGAATAGAACATATCTAGGCCCATTGATAAAAGAAGTGTAGCTAGTGCAAAAAAAAGTGCACACGGTCATTGACATCGATATATCTTTTCGGCTTTAGGTTATTTCACAAATTTTAAGTTTCCTACAGTCACCTTTTTTGAGATAACTCATCTGATAATTATTTGAGCTATTTTTATGCATAAGCTATCGTGTCCGATGGTAGGGTCCCGTGTTGTTTCGGCTAAAACAAAAGATTGGTTCTAGTTAGCAGTCCAACTTGCAGTCTTTGTGAACCAAAAAAGTTGCAATTGTTTGGTTCTAGTTTATTTCAATCAAGCACCATTTTTTAATATTTTTTCTGACTTGTGCTATGGTGTTTTTAAAGTTTTTACTCGTGTGTTTCAACTGAAAAAGGTTGTGCCCCTCTCAAAAAAAGAAGACATCTAGTGCGCCCCTAGTAGCATCTCCTTACAACATAGAGAGGCATCCCCTTACAACATATAGTGCATAAAACATAAAAGGAAGATAATTAACTAGACACGTTCTAACAACAACTTATATGATTGGATCATGTTTTAGTGCATTTTTTAGTACACATGGCCACATAAAAAAAATGCAGTGGAGAAACTTTAGGACCGAAAAAACATATAGATAGATAGAGGGGCATCGGGTACCCTAGTAGCATAGATAGATAGAACATATAGAGGGGCATCCCCCCACTACATATAGTTTATAAAACATGAAAGTAAAATAATTAAAACTAGATATATAGAAGACACGGGCACACACGCCCGAACCAACACAAACACAAACTAGATAGATAGAAGACTCGCACTTGAACAGCCCCTTGAACAACTCCTTGGCCCCTCCTCCTTGCCACTCCTTGGCCCCTCCTCCTTGGGCCCCTCACTCGTCATTCTCCGACATCTGGTAGGGGAGGGTGTGCATGCCGTTGGGGTGAGGGAAGATGTGGTGGAAGTTGGTGAAGATGTTGTAGGTCGTGAACGCGATAAACTCGCATCCACACCAGAACACCTTGCCGAGGAGGTGGTGAGCGTCGTAGGGGTTGGTGAAGGTGACGTAGAGGCCGATGACGATGCCGTTGGGGTTGCCATTGTACTGCTCGTGGAGGTGGAACATGGGCGGAGTGCCCGGAGGGAGGTGGCGGTAGCCGGCTTGGAGGAAGAAGCGAGCCAACTCTCTAGGGCCCCTCCACCTAGAGATGGCCCACACCCTCAGGCTATTCTCGACGACGACTCCGGCCGGGTACTGCCTCTTCGGCACGGTGCGAGGGCGACGGTAGGTAGGGCCGTTGAACTGCATGGTGGCTCGAGTGGTGGATTTGGCTCGAAAAGAAGAAGGGGAGGAGGCTTGAGAGATGAGTGTGAGAGGATGAGGAAATGGTGCGCCTCTTCTCGATCGTTTTCTGTTCTCCGTTCGCACTGGCATAAGTAATTGCGGGCATTAATTCAAAAAATGGCGGCCAGAGCATCCAAAGAGGCACGGGCGGCACAGGCGAGATGCATCGTTTCGTGCACTTGCATCGGCGGTGACGCCGCGTGGGAAATAGGCCCGTTCATCCGCGCGTGACACTGAAAAATGAGCTGCACCACCGACGCGCCCGTCTCGTTCAAACATGCATTTGTTAAAATAGCTTAGATGCGACGTACCTATACGTTGCGCCCCTGCCGTGCTTTACTGCGTCGATGCATGCAAATGGCTAGGCGTTCACGAGCAAAGAATAGCTAGGCTGCGACGTTGCATGGCATGCATGGGACAGGGATGGCCCACATGTCATTGACCCTCTCGCATGCAGCCCATCCCCCCCTCTCGACGGCCGTGCGCACGCACGCCAGGCTTTGCCGGGCCCGATCCGCTCGGCCCAACGGTCACTTAGATGCTCCCCCGCTCAACGTTATCTGTTCGTCAGAGAGAAAAAACGGTGGCCAATCAGATTGGAGCCCACGGATCGCCCCCGCGGAATCCTTCTAGAAGGCCTATCCGACGGCCGCAGTTTGGCGTTAGGGTTAGATCGACGTGGACGTTTGGCGCTAGGGTTACATGGGGTTTTGAGGCAGTCAATGGGGTTTTGAAAGGTTTGATCGAACATTCAAATGTGTATAACTAATTCAAAAAAAATCTAAAAAATGAAAAACCTGCGCATATAGCCTTTTTATGTTACATAGTTATGATATAAAATGATAAACTTGATCTAATGACCTTTGCATGAAAAAACCGTCACAAATTGGACTATCTCGACTGAGGTTGCATAGAGTTCAAAGGAGTGAGAAGAGGGTTTGTGGTTTTTGAAAATGCAAAAAAATCAAAAAACATCACCTTAGCTTCATTTTAGAGTGACTAAGGACGATCTGAAGTTATTTTTGCATTAAAATTTTTTGAACTTGTTTTATTGCTGACTTTGTATTAAAGGGTGTTTTTTCAAAAATAAATTAAATAATATGAATACTTATTCAAAAAAAGGTGAGACTTCGTATTGATCCTATATAGGTATAACATAAGCTAAGAAAATCTTTTTTGGATGATTTTGAGAAGGTCGAAAAAACTTGCTTAGAAATGGGGCCGTTTTCCTTTACTTTGGAGCCTGTTTGGACAGCATTTTCAGTGACTATGAGTTGGACTTCACAAAAATGGTTGTATTTATGAACTAAAGTGCATAGTAGTACATAAAACAATGCAACATCACAGAACAAACAAATGAACTCAAAAAATATTGGATAGGTTCAAATTTGAATGTCGGTTCAAATTTGAATTTTATTTCAAGTCAAATCAACATCATAGCACATAAGTTTTCACATGAAAGAACATAAGTTTTCACATCAAATGACAACAAACATAAGTTTTCACATCAAATTTGAATGATTTCGACTCTATTTCTTTTGCTTCTTTCTACCACTCGATTTCTTCTGCTTTTTTCCACCGATTGGTTCCACGGCGCATAGTTTGTTGATGCTGATGCTCTTGCTTTTTGGCCCCTTGCAAACTCCACTAGGCCACCTCAACTTTTGCACCTGACCATGTCCCACTTCTTCAGTTTGCACTTCTGCAGATTGAGTAGATGGCACAAATTGTTCAACTACTTCAGTTTGCAACTCAACACTTGGCAGCACAACCTCCAAACATGGCAACACAGTTGTCAAAGCAGATTCGCATGGCAGCACAACAGTTGCTTCATCCGCAACAGTTTCAGATTGCCCTAGCGTCTGCAAAACAGATTCAGTATGCATCACATCGTCCAAAACAGAAACACTTAGCTCATGTTCAGCATTGTTCAACAACAAGAGGTGGGGCTTTTTTCTGCACGCTTCCTCCTAAAAAATAAAGCATTTGACTTGGTTAGATACTAGAACAAGTAGCAAAATCAAAAACTTGCAAAAACAGTAACATGAACATACTTTGGCCTCTGAGGAGTGTAGATGCACTTCGATGAACCAATTCTGTGCCCAAGTACCTCACACAACTTGCACCTATTTTTGTTACCTTTTGAGCCCTTTTGGGCTTATCATTCTTTTCCTTTTCCTTTTCCCCCTTCTTACTACAACCACCTTTCTCAAACCAAGCTTTGAATCTCCTCTGTTTAGGCCTCCCAGCCTTTCTTCTAGTGACAGGGGGACACAAGGTAAATTCTATTTCCACCTCAGGCCACTGAGATTGGTCAGTCAGTGCAGGAATTGGACTTGCATATGCAGCTTTGAATTTTTGTACTGAATAATACTCATGCAAATATGGGTGCATATTTAACCTGGGTTTAGATGCCAAAAAAAGTATGGCATGCTCACATGGTTTTCCAGTGTGTTGCCACTCTTGGCAAGTGCACTCATGCAACTCAGTATTTACCACATGCCTCTTGCCACTCTTTGTATCTCTAACTTCAGCACCCCACAAGGAAGATTTCTCAACAGATAGATGTGAAAGATTTCTACTCATGTTGACCACCTGTTGTACCACTATTGGAAGCTTGTCCCCTTCCAAAATATTAGCAATTTTTCCTCTCAACTCCCACAAACGCATGATCATGATCCTTATTTGGTCCACCATGTCATGCACAGGCAAGTCTTTCAAGTCCTTCACTTCGTTGTTAAAACTTTCTGCCAAGTTGTTATTGATATGATCACATTTTATGGCAGTATTAAAACCTGATCTATACCACAACAGAGAATGGTGGGTGTTCAACCATGAAGCAAATTCATTATCACTACATGATGCCAATATCTTATCAAGGTGTTAGGAATGTGTCTGTCTGGTGTAGGATCTTGCTGCTGCCTACATGCGCCCAAATTCATCTCCTCTAAATTTTTTTATCAGATTCATCCACATATGTCCAAAGCACTCCCTCTGCTCAGCATGGGGGAAAACATTTTTTACTGCATTTTCCAACCCTTTACATGCATCTGTGTGGATGGCCAAAGGAGAAACTGGCCCTATGCATCTTTTCAGTTGCATCATGAACCATATCCATGATGCCTCTGTCTCTGATTGAAACATTCCTATTGCAATTGGGAACATCCAGTTGTGTCCATCTAGAGCATTGCATGCAGCCAACTGACCATTCCACTTTCCAGTCAAAAAAGATGAGTCTATGCTCAAATATGGACGACAACCTGCTTTGAATCCATCTATGCAAGGCTTCAAACACATAAAAAACCTTGCCATCCTCTGTTACCTTTGTATCTATCTCCACCACATTCCCAGGTGACCTCTTCTCCACCTCTGCTTTAAAACTATACAACATCCTAAATGTATTTGCACAGTCATCATACAATGATTTCATGGCCCTTTGTTTTGCTTTCCACACTGTGGTATATTGCAGCTGGATGGGGTACAGCTTCTCCAAGTCAACTTTAAGCCTCTTTGCAGTAGTGTTTGGAGTCTTGGCTAAAATAGGAGTAATCTTCTCTATAACCCAAAGCTGTGATGTCATCTTTGAAACTCTCGGTGAAGTGGTCATACATGTATGCTGGTGTGGGATTTGATTTACCCTTACTGTACTTCCATCAGGTTGTAGTCTGGCAGACAAGTACCATTTGCAAGGATTGCCACCACCATCATAACCTTTGCACCGAGCATAAAATTTCTTTCGATAAGTCCACATAGTCTTGGCATCAAACTCTTTTTCACTGCATAGGGCCTGAAAGACATCCTAAACTCCTTCATGCTTGGCCACAACTTTCCCACCTCAATAACTGGGTTCTCTTTGTCATACAAACAAACCAGCTCATTATCATCTGCATCATCCACATCATCTGCAGCCTCTCTCATCAGCTGTTCTTCATCCTCATTTGCATTTCTAGGGCCTGTGTTTCCTTCAGCAGGCAAAGAACTGTCATCCTTCTCCTTATCTTTGTCATCAACTTGAATGCCAAACATTTCGGCCATATCAATGTCAGATATTGGTGTAATGACCAAATCTGTTTTTTCATTCAACTCTACTACATTCCAGTCAACAATAATCTTCCTAGCACCATGGGTTCCCTCCTCTCCATCTGCATCAATCCCTGTATCTTCAGCTACTACAGTCGGTTCAGTCAACAATGCCAACATCTTCTTTTGTGAAATCCACTCATCATCTTCCATCTGTGCAGCCCTCTTTGATGGCACATAACCAACTCTGGAATGAGTTTGCAGATCAATTAGCTCTGCATAAAATGTTACTTGCTTGCTTGCCCACCCTTCTTGCAAATCAATTTCAGCAACCATGGATTCTCCATCTTCAATTCTCACATATTCACCATTATAGTTATCGAAACGTTGCAGAGATACCTCTTGTTCTGGACCCCAAACAATACTCTCCCCAATTCTCTCCACCAAATTGCCCACGGCCTTCTCCTTCATGCTCTCCAATTCCTGGGGATCAATATCTGCAAATTCGACATCCAACCTCACGGTAGTATCTCTATCAATGTCTTGGACACTGCCATCACTGAGCTTGGCTTTACAGGGAAAAAATTCCACTATAATTGCGAATGTGGTGGCAGAACCTGAACCTCCCCTGTTTTGTCAATGGCAGGCAGCAGCGGCAGTCACTACCAAATCGAGTTCGATTCTAAATCGCCAAGAAAAGAGGGTGGCATTACCGATTTGAAGCACTGTCTCCTCGCTCCATCTCATCCAGCCCTCGCTCCATCTCCTATCCAATCGAGATTCTAAAACGCCAAGAAACAGGGGCAACATGAGGCCACAGATTTATCCAAAATTCAGTGGAATGGAAGTAGTGTTTGGAAAATACTCACTCGCAATAGCCGCTGCAGAGATAGGCGCTCCACCACCGGGCCGCGGAGAAGAAACAACCTCCGGATCCAATGGAGCCCGATTCTAAATCGCCAAGAAACAGGGGGCAGCATGAGGCCATAGATCCCCCAAAATTCTGGGGAGTGGGACTAGGGTTTCAGGCTCACCTGGCAATAGCTCTGCCGCTGCCGAGAAATGCGCTCCACCACCGCGGAGAAGAAACCGCTGCCGGAGAAGATGCTTACGGCGGCGCCGCTCGCCCAGTGCAGCACGGGCGAGTCGAGCACGGTCACACAGTCACCGGTCGAGTCGTGGACGGTTGACTCTTGACTACGTGGCCATAGGTGGACCCCACCAGTCAGAGCACATAACACCCAGTGTCCTAACCAAACCTCAGCCTAACTAACAGCCAACTAGCTGCGTAAATGGTGTGTCGCATGGGAGCTATTTTTTCCAACGCAGATGTCGCATGAGAGCTATTACAGCCAACGACGTCGCATGAGAGACAGTTCACACCAACGACGTCGCATGGGAGCTATTTGCCCGTCATTTTTCCTGCTAGATGGCGCCATCAACTACGACGGCCGCCACCACCCGCTCCTCGCCGTGCAGGTCACTGACCTCGCCGACGGCGTCTTCGTTGGCTTCTCCTACAACCACGCGCTCTCTGACGGCACCGCCTTCTGGGGCTTCATCAATGCCTGGGCCGAGATCGCGCACGCCAGGCTCCTCGGGTCTCTGCGGGAGCTGCCCTTCCGGCAGCCATTGCTCGACCGCTGGTCACCCGATGGCGGCGCCGCGGTGCCGGCCGTGCTGCCGTGCGCGGAAGTGTCCGACCTCATCGAGCGTACCCCACAGACGCCGCTGCGCGAGCGCGCGGATGCTGCACTTCTCGTCGGAGTCGCTGGCGGCGCTCAAGGAGCGTGCACGCCAGGAGCTCCTGGCCTCCGGTGATGCGCAGGGCGCCGCATCGCTTACCAGGTTTCAGGCGCTGACCTTCCTCCTATGGCGTTGCATCACGCGCGCACGGCGGCTATCGCCGAAAAAGGAGACCACGTGCCGCGCGGCGATCAACAACCGCGGGCGGCTCCGGCCACAGCTGCCGGCTGAGTACTTCGGCAACGCCATCAGCACCATCGGCACGGAGGTGGTGCTCGCACCGGAGCTGCTGGAGCGCGGGCACGGCTGGGCAGCGGCGGCAGTCGGGCGCGCGGTGGCGGCGCACACAGACGCGGCCTTCAGGGAGCGGGTGGCGGCCTTGACGGCGAAACCGCCGGCGAGAAACCGCCGGTCTACATGATGAGCTGGCTCAATCCATGCGGGACGCTAATGGGGAGCTCGCTGCGGTTCGACATGTTCGGGTGCGACTTCGGGTGGGGGAACCCGGTGGCGGCGCGGAGCGGCAAGGCGAACAAGGTCGACGGGGGCACGTCGTTGTACCCATGTCCTGATGGGGGAGGCGGCATGGACGCGGAGCTCACGCTCACGCCGGAGCACATGGCCGCGCTCGAGGAGGACGAGGAGTTCTGGGCCGCCGTCTCGCCGGACGCGCCGGTGCCGGAGGGGAAAGTTTGAACGGGGGTGGGGGTGGAGATGACGACGCTCTGTTCCGCAGCGATGCCGGCGCCATGCTGTTGGCCGCCGTCTATTACGCGCCGGCATCGGTCTGTAGTACTCAGTGTGTACTCATGATCTCTTCCGACGTTTTTCTTCTATTTCTATTATCTGCCCTCTCGCTAAACCCAAATAATAAGTGCCATATGCCACACGTGCACATACTTTTTACAACTAAAGTTGTCATCTAAAAATAAAAACAAAACAAAAGGAAACTGAAACTCGCCATCGGAACACAACTAAAGTTGCCATCCTCGCGTCACTAAACTTGCCATAAAAAACGTTCAAAGTTGTCATGTGTTTATACCACACGTGTAACACTTATCAGGGTTGCTAAAATGTCAATGAATGATGGAGTGAACGATTGTGTTATTTTCCCTCGTTCGCTACAGCCCATGTTCCAGCGAACCATCATCTGTTTCGTCCTCCAGCCAAAGAAGCACATTTGAAAACATGATAGGCCTAATTAGATCAAATTTTGGAGAACAAATTGTCATTAACTGAAAAAATGTACATGAAACGCGGAAAAACATGAACAGAAACAAAAATTATCATGCCGTAATTTGTAAAACAAACAGAATTGGTCCGATGGCAACTTCAAACAGAAAAAATGTTTTATGTACATAAGTTCAATTAATTTGCCATGGTTTAAACATGTTTTTTTATTTCAGAAAAATACCATTATCATGATAATAAAAATATCATGTTATTAATAATAAAATATATTATCCTCTTAATAATAAAAATGCTAGATTATTAAAAATGAAACAGCCATAAACAAAAACAAACTTTATCCACAAATAAAAACTTGACTTGTGAACATTAGATTAAAAATGTCATCCTCTTATATAATAATAAAAGTGACATGTTATTAATAATAAAAAATATTTTTTGAATTGCGAACATTAGAAAAAAGTTTAAATTTTCCATGTGACAAACTTCAACAAATTATAAAACTGCCTTGTTATTTCTTTAGAAAAAATTTCATGTACCTAGGAAAAAAACATATTTTTCCATCTAGTAAAAAAAGGATGGACCAGGATTCGATACCAGATGGGGGCTTACGTCGCTAGTCAATGCGGTGTATGGGTAGTACAGGCAACCACGGGAGCTCAGGGGAGCTCTATTCCGAGTAGTAAAGGCCCTTTTTGCGAAATCACTAATTGAGGAGTACTCATTACAAAGATCACTTCCGCCTTTTCAGGTTGCGACAAGTCGCGTGCTGCATGTGCGCCACTTGTCATAACCTAGGAGTTTTCCCTATTTTCGTAGATCCGTTTATTCAAAATATTTTATCTCTTAAATATGCGTCCAAATCTCGAACTATTTTTATCGTTGGATTCCTCGTGTCGAGATCTTCAAAACTAGATCCCATGTTGATAGGTTTTGACGGATTTTTTCCACGAAAAAACACGGAGAAAAAACCGAACTAGGAGCACGGGTTTTTTTCTTTCCGAAAGAAGCACACATGTGCCTCTCACGAAATCACAACCGTGCCTCTCGCGAAAAAAAAGAGAAAACGCGTTTTTTTCGTTTCCGAGGAGGCACGACCTCGCCTCTCGTGAAAGCACAATCAGCCTCTCGCGGAAGCAAAACCGTGCCTCTCGTGAAAGAAAAAAAATAACCGAAAAGGCGTTTTTTTCCATTTCCGAGAGTCACGGCCATGGCTCTCTCGCGAAAGCACAACCGTGCCTCTCGCGGAAGCAAAACCATGCCTCTCTCGGAAGGAAAAAAAACAGAAAACACGTTTTTCTTTCGTTTCCGAAAGGCACGGCCGTGACTCGTGAAAGCACAACCGTGCCTCTCACGGAAGCAAAACCATGCCTCTCGCAGAAGGAAAAAAACAGAAAACGCGTTATTTTTCGCTTTCGAGAGGCACGGCCATGACTCTCGCGAAAGCAAAACCGTGACTCTCGCGAAAGGAAAAAAAAGAAAACATGCTTTTTGCGCAAAAAAATGCTTTTTCAAAAAAAAGTTGATCCAAAAGCTAAGGAAGTCCGGTGGAAAAACGAAAACGTCGAAAAAACCCGGGGAAGAACTGTTTAAAAAGTCAAAAATGCGTGCGAAAAAAATAAAAATAAATAAAATCCGGAGGGAGCGCCCAGAGCGCAACACGTGGCGGGTGGCTGAGAGCGTACCAAGTGGCGCTGATCGTTGTGAGGCTCCCGAAGGAGCGCTCGTTAACTAGTTGTTCCCCCCTTTTGACATTAGCCTTCATTGAGTTTCAATTCATGTGCAAGCCTCGTAAGTTTTCCTCAAAAAAAAAAAGAGTCTCGTAAGTGTAACAAGTCGGCACATGTTTTGGCAGGTTTAGGTGCATCTATTTCATATTTGGGTGGATGAGATCCCAAATATTTGGGTGAACTTGTAAACTCTGCCGAGCAAATATTTCATCAAATGAATCAACCCCTTCAGTGTATGCTGAGTGTGCCTGTGCATGAAATCATAGCCATTGGAGCTTGGTACTTATGGTGGCTCCGCAGACAATCTGCGCACAATGAATCAGTTCCACCAATGAGCAGATGGCCTTTGTCAGTTTTGGGGATTGCTGGCCATGCGATTGCCGTCAGTGCCCATACGATGACTCGAAATGCTCAAGTGAAATGGTCTAAGCATAACCCGGGTTTCATTAAATTAAATATGGATGCTTCTTTTATGCAGACGAAGGTGCAGGAGCTACAGTGGGAGTCATCTAAGACTTCTCTAGCAAATTCTTAGCAGGTAGATGCTACTTCCACCCACATGCGGCAGCTGTAGTATCGATGGAGGCGATGGCTATGAAAGAGGGGCTGATCCTTGCAAACAACTTGGTGTTTCAAAGAGTAATGGCCGAATCAGATTCCATGGAAGTTGTGAACTTTTGCACCGTGCAAACCAATGGTGGAATCCTCACTAGTGCAGAACAGGACAATAGCACCGGTTCGTAAGGCCCTTTAGTGCCGGTTCGGTAACCGGCACTAAAGTGTGGGCACTAAAGCCCCCCCCCCCCCCTTTAGTAGCGGTTCAGCACGAACCCGTGCTAAAGGGCAAGCACGTGGCACGAAGCAGTTCCGGGGCAGGGAGCCCTTTAGTACCGGTTAGTGACACCAACCGGTATTAAAAGGTTTGTGGGTTTTGATTTTATTTTTTATTTTTTCTTTAAATTTGTGTTATCAATTTAATTTAGGATTGTTTTACGTTATAATGAGTTGTTATACTTGATATGGATATGGATATGGCATATCGCCTAAAATACATACTGGGAGTAACCCAGCCTCCTTGGAGTTTAGCGCTTCCTGGCCGTCGGATCCCGTCCTTGATGCGTTTTCGTCCGTTCGATCGCGAGATGGAGAGGTACGAGCCGTCGGATCGAGTCGAGCTACTGTGGATCGAAACAGTGTCGCTCGAGCGATAAATATCTTCTGCCACCGCGTGTTATTCCTGTGCCCCGCCGAGGGCATTTTTGGTATTTCGCCTTGTTGGAAAAGGGTCCACTAGCGCTAGCGCTAGGGCGTGAGATGTGAGAGCGAGGAAGCAAGCGCTGGAACTCTCGTCCCCCTCCTGCCCGCTCCTCTCTTCCCCGCCCGCTCCTCTCCTTCCACGAAACCCTAGCCGCCCCGCTTGTGCCGCGGTCCCCATCCGCTTCTTCTGCTCGCGCCGGGGTCGCCATCGAGGGCCTGCCACTCGCACCGCCGCTTCCCCGTCCTGCTCGCGCATCACGCCTCGGGAGGAGACGAAGCCCACGCTGCTGTCCCGACAGAGCGCGCGCCGTCGCGTAGGAGGAGGCCAGGCGGAGCGCGCCATCGTTGGATCTTCCTCGGCAGCGATCCAGTGCCGAGGAAGGTCACGGGGGAAGCGGCTCATCCTCGGGGGCGCTACGTCGGCCGGTCGGAGGCCGAGTTCGCCTCGGCCACTAAGTTGCTGTCGGGGAGCACAAACTGCCTCCTTTGAGCACCCGTTGCAGAGACGAGGAGGACCTCAAGGTGAGCCCCGTCAAATTTTGCTTGCTTGCTGTTCACTTTTTTTTATTGTAAACTGACGTATTGCAGTTACTCGATACAGTTCCTTTGAGATCAACTGATTGATAGTTCATAGTTCTAACATACCTGGGCCAGGATCGAGGTTAATGCATGTCTTCTGATGGCGTCCCTCTTACAAACAGCATACAGTTATCTAGCCCAGTCTACAGATCCATAGTTGATGTGCCTCTTGTGTCCTGTAACTTCTGAAACAGCAGAAACATATTAATTTTGAATAAAAGCCTCTAAGGAATACAAGTTAGGAATAAGAGATTGTTGCATCAAAGAGCAGTAGCACCTCCTTGTGATTGTCAATACCTGTTCATATTGTGTAGTCTATCATGATCAACTACACTGCAAACATTTGCAAATATTACTCTTGGGTTAATCACTGTATAATTTACTCTAATTAGTCATACATCTTCCATTTATTTGTTTACACATGTTTGACAATTATCAATCTCCATGATATCAAGATCTGCACCTCTTCCTGATTTAGATTCAGTTTAGCTATTTACCATGGTTCAACATATTCATCTTATGGATCAAAAAATTCTATTTTGTGGTGAGAGGTAGAGGTTCAAGATGAAGGATGAGATTTCTGTTTGATGTCTGGATATGGCAGGACAATCCATTGCATAGTTATTTGCTTACAACAATTTTTTTTGGAAGAACAATGTGCTTATTGACGCTGTTTAGTCTGTACTAATTTTTTCTGCATGGTATTATGAAGGAGTAGTATATTGAACCATAATTAGCACCACCGGATAATTCTCATGAGTCCTTACCAGTTAACATTTCTATGTTATACTCATCCTGCTGCTTGTTTATATATGTGACGATTTAACTCGGTCTTTTTGCCTCTGTATTCTTATCATACTTTCCATTTCACATTTTTAATTGTTTACTGTTTCCAAAGTTTCTGGAAATGGCAGCTACTAATTACTAAGTGACTGTATATGATGTGCTCTTTAGTGTGTGTCATCAGAACAGTTAAATTTTCATCTGTGAACTATTTTCTTTATTATTATTTTCTACTTGCTCTAAACAATGCATTGACGTCCAGTTTCTTTCCCAGTTCTATCCATTCGTCGCTGATACGTGGATTATTTTGTGCGTTGTATAGTCTGTAAAAGTTTGGTATTTGCAGCACCATATGGTGGATCATAGCAGGTAAAGGCTGTGTAGTTTTACACTCTACATTAGTTTATCTAGCTATTTACAGCTCACTCTGATCTAAGTAGGTAAATCTTGAACATAAGCCATCTACTGTTGATGTCATGTTGGACAAGGCATGATCTAATCAGATAAATCTTGAACATAAGCCTCCTACTGTTGATGTCCTATTGGACAAGGCAGATATCTCCTCCTTCCATCTTATATTTATTTGCAAATGCCCCCCACCCCTTGGTAATGGACATCAGTTCGCTCAACCGTTGAACCTTTAACATGACATCAAAGTCAAACGTCTTCGCTTCGCCCTCTAGCTGAAGGCAGATGGGTCTTTTTCTTTCTTTTGCGTGCGGGAAACTACACACCTTAGTATATTCCTTGCACAAGACCTACTCATAAATTCACAGATCCAGATCAATGGATGATTCAAAGAAAATAGTCCATATACTTCTAATAGGTCGTGCAATTTTTTAGATGAGCAATCAGCGCTGCACCGCAATGCAATGTAAAAGTCGGTCTTGAAATTTCATTGCAAAATCCACCACAAATAATCTTTCTCTATAAATTATCTATCCAGGTCAGGCACATCTTATAACTAGGTCACTTCCACTGGATCTTTCTGTTAACAAGCAGCTAGACCCAAGGTACTAATGTCCAATCGCTCGATCATTTTGATATTTAGTCTCTCAAGAGTTCTTTTCATAGTTTATTATTCTTCAAGTTCCACTTTCATTTTACTCAGTCATGTCCAAATGCTTTTTCTATAAATCATTCTAAAACAAGGTGTGTCGCTGCTATGCTCTGATGTATACTTACGTGGTTCTTGCTTCTTATTTGTCCAGCGTGTGTGTATGATGCTGTTGGGTTGTTGACATGGCGCGTTGTCCGGTTGCGGCTTATGTTCAAGCCACGGTTGAGCCTGGTGGTTGTGGCCGTGGCCGTGGGCGGTCTGCTGGTCGTCGTGGACGAGCCACTGGCCGTGGAGGTTCTAATAGAGGGCGTGCCCCTGTTTCTGATCATGTCGCTGCTTGCCGGGTTCCTGCCGCTGGAGGTGAGCCTCTTGACAGGCGTAGGGGTGTGAGTCGGCGGGTGCCTGCTGCTGGAGCTGAGCCCATACCCAGGCGTGGGCGTGGCACTCGGCAGATGCCTGCTGCTGGGCGTGGCGCCATACCTCGGTCAAGTGGTAGGGGTGTTCGTGGCCGTGTCCCTGGTCGTGGTGCTGATTCTGGGCATGCAGCCGCTGCTATACATGTGTCTGCCCCTAGTCGTTCTGCTGGTCCTGGGTACGCCACAGCTCCTAGGCGTGTGTTGGTCCCTGGGATTGCTAGACGTTACGTGCCACGCCAGCCTGTTGGGGGTCCTCCTCGAAGCCGTACAAGTACATGTGTATCCATTGTTCTTTTGTATTTTGTCTCCTAGGGTATTCTCTTGGGGTTGATGATAATTATTTCTTATTTTGTTGTTTGCTACGTGGTTGGGTGATGGCTGGTTTCCTTTTCTGAGCTCGACCGTGGCTGCGGTAAATCGCAGAAAACGGAAAATGTGCGTTGAGTTTCGGCGCGCTAGATACGAAGGTGGGTGAAAGTTCTTAGTTTGTTGTTGGTTGTTGTTGTTGGCTGTGTGTTGTCTTACTTGGTTCTGCATGTCCTGTTAAGAACATGTCGTTGATGGGCCTTTGCCGAAGGATTGGCATGGTTTCTCGGTTTATGTCAGTGCGGAGGTGATCGGGGTAGACCGCAACAGACGGAAAAAACGAAAAGTGTCCATTAAATTGCGGCGTCCTGGATGCGAAGGTGTGAGATTTCTTGGTTTGTTGTTAGTTGTTGCTTTTTGCTGTATGGTCTCTTAGTTGGTTTTAAGTGCATTTTCAGAGATTGTTGTTCAAGGGCCTTTGCCAAAGGATTGGCAAGGTTTCTCACTCAAGTTTGCCGAGTCCCTTAAAGGTACTTATTAACCAGGCCTTTGTTGTTTTAGCTATGTGATTATTATCTTTCTTTTATCCTTGGTTTGTGGCTGATAGTTTTCTATTTTTGTGCCCGTTTAGCTTGCTATGCAGATAGGTCATACTACGGCCCTCTGGATTTCTTGTGCCAATATTGTGGTGCCTCCTTTTGGTTTGCTGAGTGTTCAAAGTCCAGGTCATCCTGGACACAGCGTAAGATGGTTTATAATCGCTGTTGTAAAGGCGCTAAGGTATATATCCCTCCCTTTACGGATCCCCCGGCCTATCTCCGGGAGCTCCTTCGATTCGATGGTACTTCTCGTGCTAAACAATTCATCCGGACTATACGTGAGTACAAATGTATGTTCGCTTTCACTTTGATGGGTGCTACCATTGAACGCTCGTTTGGTGGCAGCCGTGGACCTAAGATTTTTAAGATCAGTGGTCAAGTGTCTCGTCGTATTGGTTCGTTGGTGCCTAGTGGTGATGATACCCCTAAGTTTGCTGAGTTGTATATACATGACCCAGCTAATGAGATTAGACATAGGATGAATGCCTTAAATCCAGGGGATAAGCCTACTGGGGGTGTGGATGAGAGTATTGTGGTTGGTCTTAGAGACATGCTTAATGAGTTTAACCCATTGGTACAGACCTTTAGGGAGGCAAGTAAGATGATAGAGGATCGTGGTGATGAACCCATCGAGGATATCTCGATTCGTATTATTGGACCTTCGGAGGGCGATAGTCCACAATTTAGTTTGCCTACAACCACTGGGCTTGCTGCTTTAGTTGTCGGTGGTGGCTTCACGTTAGAGGCATCTTCTCGGGATATTGTTGTTTGCAGTTGTTCTGACGGTTTGCAGCAGATATCTTCTCTGAACACTGCATTCATGCCTCTGCAATACCCATTGCATTTCCCTTATGGAGAGAGAGGGTTCCAGGTGGATGTTCCTCACTTGATTGTTCCTGAAGAAGAAGATGATGATGGACCTATAGATCCTAATCTTGCACCTGGAAGTCCGACCGTTGAGGCGTCCTCTTCATACCTTTCTGGGGGTGGTGATGCTTCCACAAATAGTCGGAATAGGATGACCATGCAGGATTACTATCGTTTTATGTGCCATTACAAGGGTGATCAGCCCAATCCATATATATGTTATGGTCTCCTCTCCTCTCAGTCGGTTGTCGATGCACGTGCGTGCATCGATGAAAGTAGACTTTGGTATATCATAAGAAATCAGGACATGCTTAGATCAGAGCACATGAAGGGTATTACTGATGCGGTAGGTGATGGGTGTGTTGATGGTGATGCTCTTGGGAAGAGGACCATTGTACCTTCCAGTCACATAGGCGGTTGTCGTTACTTCCATGAAAATTTCCTTGATGGCCTTGCCGTTTGTCGGGTGCACGGTGCCCCTAACATATTTACCACTTTCACTTGCAATCCCAAGTGGCCTGAGATCACCAGTGCATTGGAACTAGGTCAGACACCTTCTGATAGGGCGGATATTGTTGTTAGGGTCTATCACATGAAGCTCACGGAGTACTTGGACGAGATTAAGTCAGGCCTGGCTTTTGGCCCCATTACGGCTGGTATTGTGACTGCTGTACTGTGTGTGTGGTTGTTGTTTTTATTGATGTTTTACTTCTTCTGTTGGCTGGGCTGTCTAATTGAGCTTTTATGTCCTTTTTCAGTGTTGTATACCGTTGAGTTCCAGAAGCGGGGACTGCCTCACGTGCATATACTTGTCTGGCGGAGAGGGGGTAACGGTGAGATTGGTGTTGAAAATATTAATTCATTAATATCTGCTGAAATACCTGATGCATTGCTTGATCCTCTAGGATATGCTTTAGTTTTTGAGTTTATGATGCACCGTCCGTGTGGTGAAATGAACGATAAATGTGTCTGCATGAAAAAGGGTGCTTGTTCTAAATATTTCCCAAAAGATTTTAGAGATACCACTGTCATTGATGATAATGGGTTTGCCTTATATCGACGTCGTGACGACGGTCGGAAGGTCTATAAAAATGGTCATTACCTTGACAATAGGCATGTTGTTCCTTATAATATGGCAATGCTCAAGAAATTTCAGGGACATATAAATATAGAGTGGTGTAATAAGACACAGGTGATGAAATATCTCTTTAAGTATGTGACCAAAGGTGCTGACTACTCTAAGGTCATGTTAGAAAGGCTAAAAAAATTGACTAAATCTGGTTGTCGTACGGTAGATGAGGTTCAGGAGTATCTGATATGTCGGTATATATGTGAGTATGATGCATTGTGGCGCATATTTGGGTTTGAAATACACTTTAAAATGCCGCCGGTTCAAAGGTTGACCATTCATATGCCTGGCATGAATACTGTCTACTATCGTGCTGGTGCTGACCTCACGAAATTGTTGATTCTGACTTCTTGCAAAAGACTATGCTTACCGAATGGTTTGTTGAGAATGAGATGTTCAAAGAGGCCTGATCATTAACTTATTGCGATTTTCCAATTGCTTGGACCTGGGACGCTAAAAGTAGGTCATGGCATCCAAGGGGTAGGGGTGAAAAGATTGGTCGCGTATATTATGTACATCCTTTGAGTGGTGAGTTGTATTACTTGCGCATGCTTTTGATGATTGTTAAGGGGGCTAGGTCATTTGAAGATCTCCGAACATATGCTGGTCGTCTTTATCACACCTTTAAAGAAGCTTGTGCCGCGCGTGGTTTGTTAGGAGACGATAACGAGTGGTACATAGCGTTTGATGAAGCGGTTGTCTGGGGGTTTGCGCATCGACTTAGACAACTATTTGTGACTATGCTCATGCATTGTTCTATCAAAGATGAGATGGGTTTCTTTGAACGTTACTACGCTAGCATGTACGATGATATCCAGCATGGGTTGCGTCATGCCCTGGGTAATCCAAACTATGATGTTCCTCCTGAAAGATTGAGAAATATGCATCTTGACGAGTTGGCCGACGTTTTCTTGAAACATGGTTCTGATATAAGAAGTTTTAACTTGCCGTCTCGCTCTAGCGAAGGTGAGCAGTCTGATGATAATCGTCTAATTCGTGAGGAACTGTCTTATGATGCATGTGCTCTGTCTAAACAGTCCTTGGTTATGTTTGACAGTTTAAATGAGGACCAATTGGTTGCTTATAAGACAATTGTAGAGTGTGTGCAGGCGGGGAAACCGGGCCTTTTTTTTTGTCTCTGGGTACGGCGGTACTGGGAAGACTTACCTGTGGAGTGCAATATGTGCTTTCCTTAGGGGCGAGAGGAAGATAGTGCTTACTATTGCGTCGTCGGGCATTGCATCGCTATTGTTGCCTGGTGGGAGGACTGCTCATTCTCGCTTTAAGATACCTATCCTTCTTGAAGATAATGCACAATGTGATATTAAAAGAGGCTCTAAGCTTTGTAAGTTGTTGTTGGTATCTTCACTTGTTATTTGGGACGAGGCGCTGATGACACACAGGAAATGCTTTGAGGCTGTAGATAGAACTTTGCGTGATGTTCTCTCTGTGGCTAATCCAGATCTTGCGGATATTCCGTTCGGTGGAGTAGTGATGGTCTTGGGTGGTGACCTTAGACAAATCTTACCAGTTGTTGAGGGAGGTACTAGGCCTCAAATCATTGATGCGGCAATCACGAATTCTCCATTGTGGAATTCTGTTCAAAAATTGTCGTTTTCCATTAACATGCGCTTGGGTGTGCATGGTGCGGATACCCAGGCACAGAAGGATGTTGCCTTATTTAGCAGATGGGTGCTAGATCTTGGGGAAGGGAAGTTGCCTGTCACAAGGCGAGGCGATGAGGTCGAGGCTTCTTGGATACAGATACCGGACGACTTCTTGGTTTGTACGTCTGGTGGTCCAATAGCTGCTATTGTTTCTTCTGTCTATGGTGATTTTTTGCATAACTATTTGAACTCTGGTTATTTGCAAGAGAGAGCCATTTTAGCCCCTACCAACGACCATGCTGAGGATATTAATGAACATATTCTTGCATTGGTTCCTACTAATAGCAGAGAGTATTTGAGTGCTGATTCTGTTGACGATTCTACGGATTCTGTTAGGGACAAAGATGTTTACTATCCAACCGAGTACCTGAATGCAACTAAAATTATAAATTTCCCAAATCATAGGCTGACTCTTAAGGTTGGTGTTCCGATTATGCTTCTTAGAAACCTGAGCCAGGCAAATGGTTTCTGTAACGGTACACGACTGATTGTAAAGAATTAGGTGATCGGCTTATCGAAGCTGTCATTATGACTGGCTCACATGTGGGTGATACCGTTTATATCCCCAGGATTGAATTATTGGCAAAGAAGGGAAATGCACCCTTTGTGCTTAGACGTCGCCAATTTCCTGTTCGTGTGTGCTATGCCATGACAATTAATAAGAGCCAGGGACAGACCCTGTCTGCTGTTGGTATATATCTTAAGGGTCCTGTTTTTACGCACGGGCAGCTATATGTGGCAGTGTCTCGTGTTACGTCGAGGGCTTCTTTGAAAATCCTTATATTAGGTGCTGATGGCAAATGCGGCTCTGAGACCAAGAACATTGTTTTCCCTGAGGTCTTCCGGGCTGCGGGGATGACCGAGGTCTGTGTATGATGGTAGTCTTCATTTTGGTAGGTTTTGGCATGCTTTTGTGAGTTGGATGACATTTTGGGTGGCGACATATAGTGCTAGCTATATAAATATGTGCTCATGCGATGGGGGTGATATTTTGAATGTCCGCGTGTACTGGGATTTGCTTTATTCCACGGTTTGGTTTATGTCATAGAGATTTACTGAGTTTAACGGTGGTGCTGTATTTTGGTGCTGGTCCTTTTGTTGTAGATGGTGATGGCTGATCTGCAGGCTCTTGTCGTGGGGAGCAGGAACCTAACCATCTGTGTGTATGTTTCGCGTATCTGGCAGCATTGTGGATCCACTCATAACGGTCCTATGAAAGACACCGACATGGTCCTTTTGGATGCCCAAGGTATATGGCTTCTCAGGCCCCCGTGCCCTATGTTTGTAATTCTCTCTTGCCTTTTCTGCTTGGTAACTGATGCATGTTGTTTCTTGGTAGGGCAACCACGTCTATGTTGAGATTGGTGAGAAGCTTTTTCCTAAGTTTATGGGTCAACTGAGGGAAGGATGTGCATATGAAACTTCTCTGTTCTTTGGTGTTCCTAAACAGACGCTATTTCAAGCCTATCGATGTGATACACATTAGGTTCACTAGGTTGACTACGGCCAGTCCTAATACCGGTCTAGAAGTTCAGTTTTCATTTTGCACTTGCCCACGGTGCCTGGTCCAGCGCATTGGTAGGAGGAGCACGAGTCAAGGCGTGCCGCCCTCGATTCTGCAGTGTGCCCGACGGCTGCGTCTACAGTAGCAGCAGCGGTGGCAAGCCTGGCTCGTGGCACCAGAAGCGGGCGACGAAGGCCATTGCCAGGTGTGTCCCTCCCTCCTCTCTCTCTGTCTCTCTGTGTATGTGTGTGTGGCTGATTTTGTTCGCCACATTGCAGCTGGTCCATGATCTGAGCGCTCCTGCCACGTCCATAGTTTGCTGTCCACTTGGCCACAGCCATCCACAAGAAGAGGGGATTGCAAGGCACTTGTGTCCACTCCCTAACCACCAGGTTACCTTGGTAAGGGTGGATTGGATTTCAATTCTTTAGCATCCGCTCCTGAGGAAGTTCCACCAACCTCTGCATCTTGTGTGAAATTCATGTTCTTGCTCCTTGCCTGTCAGGAGCTGTCCCTGCTGGTGCTTCTGCTGGGTCAAGTCTTGGTGTTCTTCTGTCGAATTGGCTTCGAGTGAGGGAGGGGATTTTTCTGGAGGTTGTTGTCCTCATGAGGACGGATGTGAGGAGGGGCGTGGCAGCGACGGAGAGGGACCAGTTCCCCGTCGGCATGCGAGTCCTTGCCGTGGACGACGACCCGGTCTGCCTCAAGGTGTGCTCGTGACCCTCCTGCGGCGTTGTCAGTATCACGGTGAGAATTTTGTTGTTGTTGTTTTGCAGTTCTGGTTTGTAATTGTCTACGAGCCACCTACTTGGTCAGGCATAGTCAATTTTAGTTGCTCTGTTCCATGTCGAGGACAACCACTATAAAATTGCTGTTGGTAGTTGTCACAGCTCACAAGTAGATTTGGTGTACTACGCATCATATATAAATGATGACTGTATGGATAGATTCATTATATTGCATGACCTGAATTTATGATTCCGTTTTTATAACATAGATGCATGCGGCATCGGGGTTTTATCATGGAAAATGCATAGGACCATTTCCCTTTTGTTGCATTGTTACCCAGTTTGGAAGAATAACCTGTTGTGTTTCCAGTGACGGCGACGAATCAGGCTGTTATCGCGCTGAGGATGCCGCGGGAAAACAGGGACATGCTTGATCTGGTTATCAGTGGTGTCCACATGCCAGACATGGATGGCTTTAAGCTTCTTGAGCTTGTAGGGCTTGAAGTGGACCTCCCCGTCATAAGTAAGTTGCAAAATTTTATCCATCTCATAGCCGCACGATTTTCTTACTGGTCTTGGTAATAGGAGCCTAGGGGGTATACTTATATAAAGTTGCTGGATGTATATTCTTTTATATGCAAAATGTCAATTCAGCACAGCGAATCTTATGGTTTGTACTTCTGATTGAGGAGGCAAAAATGTGAGTGCTAACCAATTATTTTCCATGTAGTGTTATCTGTGAATGGAGAGACAAAAACTGTAATGAAGGAGATAACTCATCGTGCCTGCAACTATCTCCTAAAACCCATTCGCATCGAGGAGCTTAGGAATATCTGGCAGCATGTTGTTTGGTCCATTGAATTATATAGAAAATTCATCTCTGCTGTCAACCATCTTGGAATTGACAGTAAGAACTTACCAGTACCTTCCTTCTTTGTAACTACTTTTTTCTGGAGCAACTTTGTTGCTCACTATTCTTTCATGTTTATACAGAAGGTGTGCCAAAAAGGATACTTGAGCTCATGAATGTTGAGAAACTCACTAGGGAAAATATTGCAAGTCGTCTACAGGCAAGCCACCTACTTAACTTCCTTGTAGTTATCAGCAGATCAGTACCATGTGCATTCCATACTTGTTGAGCTTTATCTGTACTGCAGCCAACAGCTAGGCATTCAGAGATAATAGTGCTTAGAAAAAGTTGTAACTAAGAGATAACTTTTGCTGTGTGTGGCTCTACGCATTATGCTAGACGTGCACATACTTTTTACAACTAAAGTTGTCATCTAAAAATAAAAACAAAACAAAAGGAAACTGAAACTCGCCATCGGAACACAACTAAAGTTGCCATCCTCACGTCACTAAACTTGCCATAAAAAACGTTTGAAGTTGTCATGTGTTTATACCACACGTGTGACACTTATCAGGGTTGCTAAAATGTCAATGAATGATGGAGTGAACGATTGCGTTATTTTCCCTCGTTTGCTACAGCCCATGTTCCAGCGAACCATCATCTGTTTCGTCCTCCAGCCAAAGAAGCACATTTGAAAACATGATAGGCCTAATTAGATCAAATTTTGGAGAACAAATTGTCATTAACTGAAAAAATGTACATGAAACGCGGAAAAACATGAACAGAAACAAAAATTATCATGCCGTAATTCATAAAACAAACAGAATTGGTCCGATGGCAACTTCAAACAGAAAAAATGTTTTATGTACATAACTTCAATTAATTTGCCATGGTCTAAACATGTTTTTTTATTTTAGAAAAATACCATTATCATGATAATAAAAATATCATGTTATTAATAATAAAATATATTATCCTCTTAACAATAAAAATGCTAGATTATTAAAAATGAAACAGCCATAAACAAAAACAAACTTTATCCACAAATAAAAACTTGACTTGTGAACATTAGATTAAAAATGTCATCCTCTTATATAATAATAAAAGTGACATGTTATTAATAATAAAAAATATTTTTTGAATTGCGAACATTAGAAAAAAGTTTAAATTTGCCATGTGACAAACTTCAACAAATTATAAAACTGCCTTGTTATTTCTTTAGAAAAAATTTCATGTACCTAGGAAAAAAACATATTTTTCCATCTAGTAAAAAAAGGATGGACCAGGATTTGATACCAGATGGGGGCTTACGTCGCTAGTCAATGCGGTGTATGGGTAGTACAGGCAACCACGGGAGCTCAGGGGAGCTCTATTCCGAGTAGTAAAGGCCCTTTTTGCGAAATCACTAATTGAGGAGTACTCATTACAAAGATCACTCCCGCCTTTTCAGGTTGCGACAAGTCGCGTGCTGCATGTGCGCCACTTGTCATAATCTAGGAGTTTTCCCTATTTTCGTAGATCCGTTTATTCAAAATGTTTTATCTCTTAAATATGCGTCCAAATGTCGAACTATTTTTATCGTTGGATTCCTCGCGTCGAGATCTTCAAAACCAGATCCCATGTTGATAGGTTTTGACGGATTTTTTTCACGAAAAAACCCAGAGAAAAAACCGAACTAGGAGCACGGGTTTTTTTCTTTCCGAAAGAGGCACACATGTGCCTCTCACGAAATCACAACCGTGCCTCTCGCGAAAAAAAAGAGAAAACGCGTTTTTTCGTTTCCGAGGAGGCACGACCTTGCCTCTCGTGAAAGCACAATCAGCCTCTCGCGGAAGCAAAACCGTGCCTCTCGTGAAAGAAAAAAAAATAACCAAAAAGGCGTTTTTTTCCATTTCCGAGAGTCACGGCCGTGGCTCTCTCGCGAAAGCACAACCGTGCCTCTCGCGGAAGCAAAACCATGCCTCTCTCGGAAGGAAAAAAAACAGAAAACATGTTTTTTTTTCGTTTCCGAAAGGCACGGCCGTGACTCGCGAAAGCACAACCGTGCCTCTCACGGAAGCAAAACCATGCCTCTCGCAGAAGGAAAAAACAGAAAAAGCGTTATTTTTCGCTTTCGAGAGGCACGGCCATGACTCTCGCGAAAGCAAAACCGTGACTCTCGCGAAAGGAAAAAAAAGAAAACATGCTTTTTGCGCAAAAAAAAGCTTTTTCAAAAAAAGTTGATCCAAAAGCTAAGGAAGTCCGGTGGAAAAACGAAACATCGAAAAAACCCGGGGAAAAACCGTTTAAAAAGTCAAAAATGCGTGCGAAAAAAATAAAAATAAATAAAATCCGGAGGGAGCGCCCAGAGCGCAACACGTGGCGGGTGGCTGAGAGCGTACCAAGTGGCGCTGATCATTGTGAGGCTCCCGAAGGAGCGCTCGTTAACTAGTTGTTCCCCCCTTTTGACATTAGCCTTCATTGAGTTTCAATTCATGTGCAAGCCTCGTAAGTTTTCCTCAAAAAAAAAAAAAGAGTCTCGTAAGTGTAACAAGTCGGCACATGTTTTGGCAGGTTTAGGTGCATCTATTTCATATTTGGCTGGATGAGATCCCAAATATTTGGGTGAACTTGTAAACTCTGCCGAGCAAATATTTCATCAAATGAATGAACCCCTTCAGTGTATGCTGAGTGTGCCTGTGCATGAAATCATAGCCATTGGAGCTTGGTACTTATGGTGGCTCCGCAGACAATCTGCGCACAATGAATCAGTTCCACCCATGAGCAGATGGCCTTTGTCAGTTTTGGGGATTGCTGGCCATGCGATTGCCGTCAGTGCCCATACGATGACTCGAAATACTCAAGTGAAATGGTCTAAGCCTAACCCGGGTTTCATTAAATTAAATATAGATGCTTCTTTTATGCAGACGAAGGTGCAGGAGCTACAGTGGGAGTCATCTAAGACTTCTCTAGCAAATTCTTAGCAGGTAGATGCTACTTCCACCCACATGCGGCAGATGTAGTATCGATGGAGGCGATGGCTATGAAAGAGGGGCTGATCCTTGCAAACAACTTGGTGTTTCAAAGAGTAATGGCCGAGTCAGATTCCATGGAAGTTGTGAACTTTTGCACCGTGCAAACCAATGGCGGAATCCTCACTAGTGCAGAACAGGGCATAGCACCGGTTCGTAAGGCCCTTTAGTGCCGGTTCGGTAACCGGCACTAAAGTGTGGGCACTAAAGCCCCCCCCCCCCTAGTAGCGGTTCAGCACGAACCGGTGCTAAAGGGCAACCACGTGGCACGAGCCAGCTCCGGGGCAGAGAGCCCTTTAGTACCGGTTAGTGACACCAACCGGTATTAAAAGGTTTGTGGGTTTTGATTTTATTTTTTATTTTTCCTTTAAATTTGTGTTATCAATTTAATTTAGGATTGTTTTACGTTATAATGAGTTGTTATACTTGATATGGATATGGATATGACATATCGCGTAAGATACATACTGGGAGTAACCCAGCCTCCTTGGAGTTTAGCGCTTCCTGGCCGTCGGATCCCGTCCTTGATGCGTTTTCGTCCGTTCGATCGCGAGATGGAGAGATACGAGCCGTCGGATCGAGTCGAGCTACTGTGGATCGAAACAGTGTCGCTCGAGCGGTAAATATCTTCTGCCACCGCGTGTTATTCCTGTGCCCCGCCGAGAGCATTTTTGGTATTTCGCCTTGTTGGAAAAGGGTCCACTAGCGCTAGCGCTAGGGCGTGAGATGTGAGAGCGAGGAAGCGAGCGCTGGAACTCTCGTCCCCCTCCTGCCCGCTCCTCTCTTCCCCGCCCGCTCCTCTCTTCCCACGAAACCCTAGCCGCCCCGCTCGTGCCGCGGTCCCCATCTGCTTCTTCTGCTCGCGCCGGGGTCGCCATCGAGGGCCTGCCACTCGCACCGCCGCTTCCCCGTCCTACTCGCGCATCACGCCTCGGGAGGAGACGAAGCCCACGCTGCTGTTCCCGACAGAGCGCGCGCCGTCGCGCAGGAGGAGGCCAGGCGGAGCGCGCCATCGTTGGATCTTCCTCGGCAGCGATCCAGTGCCGAGGAAGGTCACGGGGGAAGCGGCTCATCCTCGGGGGCGCTACGTCGGCCGGTCGGAGGCCGAGTTCGCCTCGGCCACTAAGTTGCTGTCGGGGAGCACAAAGTGCCTCCTTTGAGCACCCGTTGCAGAGACGAGGAGGACCTCAAGGTGAGCCCCGTCAAATTTTGCTTGCTTGCTGTTCACTTTTTTTTATTGTAAACTGACGTATTGCAGTTACTCGATACAGTTCCTTTGAGATCAACTGATTGATAGTTCATAGTTCTAACATACCTGGGCCAGGATCGAGGTTAATGCATGTCTTCTGATGGCGTCCCTCTTACAAACAGCATACAGTTATCTAGCCCAGTCTACAGATCCATAGTTGATGTGCCTCTTGTGTCCTGTAACTTCTGAAACAGCAGAAACATATTAATTTTGAATAAAAGCCTCTAAGGAATACAAGTTAGGAATAAGAGATTGTTGCATCAAAGAGCAGTAGCACCTCCTTGTGATTGTCAATACCTGTTCATATTGTGTAGTCTATCATGATCAACTACACTGCAAACATTTGCAAATATTACTCTTGGGTTAATCACTGTATAATTTACTCTAATTAGTCATACATCTTCCATTTATTTGTTTACACATGTTTGACAATTATCAATCTCCATGATATCAAGATCTGCACCTCTTCCTGATTTAGATTCAGTTTAGCTATTTACCATGGTTCAACATATTCATCTTATGGATCAAAAAATTCTATTTTGTGGTGAGAGGTAGAGGTTCAAGATGAAGGATGAGATTTCTGTTTGATGTCTGGATATGGCAGGACAATCCATTGCATAGTTATTTGCTTACAACAATTTTTCTTTTGGAAGAACAATGTGCTTATTGACGCTGTTTAGTCTGTACTAATTTTTTCTGCATGGTATTATGAAGGAGTAGTATATTGAACCATAATTAGCACCACCGGATAATTCTCATGAGTCCTTACCAGTTAACATTTCTATGTTATACTCATCCTGCTGCTTGTTTATATATGTGACGATTTAACTCGGTCTTTTTGCCTCTGTATTCTTATCATACTTTCCATTTCACATTTTTAATTGTTTACTGTTTCCAAAGTTTCTGGAAATGGCAGCTACTAATTACTAAGTGACTGTATATGATGTGCTCTTTAGTGTGTGTCATCAGAACAGTTAAATTTTCATCTGTGAACTATTTTCTTTATTATTATTTTCTACTTGCTCTAAACAATGCATTGACGTCCAGTTTCTTTCCCAGTTCTATCCATTCGTCGCTGATACGTGGATTATTTTGTGCGTTGTATAGTCTGTAAAAGTTTGGTATTTGCAGCACCATATGGTGGATCATAGCAGGTAAAGGCTGTGTAGTTTTACACTCTACATTAGTTTATCTAGCTATTTACAGCTCACTCTGATCTAAGTAGGTAAATCTTGAACATAAGCCATCTACTGTTGATGTCATGTTGGACAAGGCATGATCTAATCAGATAAATCTTGAACATAAGCCTCCTACTGTTGATGTCCTATTGGACAAGGCAGATATCTCCTCCTTCCATCTTATATTTATTTGCAAATGCCCCCCACCCCTTGGTAATGGACATCAGTTCGCTCAACCGTTGAACCTTTAACATGACATCAAAGTCAAACGTCTTCGCTTCGCCCTCTAGCTGAAGGCAGATGGGTCTTTTTCTTTCTTTTGCGTGCGGGAAACTACACACCTTAGTATATTCCTTGCACAAGACCTACTCATAAATTCACAGATCCAGATCAATGGATGATTCAAAGAAAATAGTCCATATACTTCTAATAGGTCGTGCAATTTTTTAGATGAGCAATCAGCGCTGCACCGCAATGCAATGTAAAAGTCGGTCTTGAAATTTCATTGCAAAATCCACCACAAATAATCTTTCTCTATAAATTATCTATCCAGGTCAGGCACATCTTATAACTAGGTCACTTCCACTGGATCTTTCTGTTAACAAGCAGCTAGACCCAAGGTACTAATGTCCAATCGCTCGATCATTTTGATATTTAGTCTCTCAAGAGTTCTTTTCATAGTTTATTATTCTTCAAGTTCCACTTTCATTTTACTCAGTCATGTCCAAATGCTTTTTCTATAAATCATTCTAAAACAAGGTGTGTCGCTGCTATGCTCTGATGTATACTTACGTGGTTCTTGCTTCTTATTTGTCCAGCGTGTGTGTATGATGCTGTTGGGTTGTTGACATGGCGCGTTGTCCGGTTGCGGCTTATGTTCAAGCCACGGTTGAGCCTGGTGGTTGTGGCCGTGGCCGTGGGCGGTCTGCTGGTCGTCGTGGACGAGCCACTGGCCGTGGAGGTTCTAATAGAGGGCGTGCCCCTGTTTCTGATCATGTCGCTGCTTGCCGGGTTCCTGCCGCTGGAGGTGAGCCTCTTGACAGGCGTAGGGGTGTGAGTCGGCGGGTGCCTGCTGCTGGAGCTGAGCCCATACCCAGGCGTGGGCGTGGCACTCGGCAGATGCCTGCTGCTGGGCGTGGCGCCATACCTCGGTCAAGTGGTAGGGGTGTTCGTGGCCGTGTCCCTGGTCGTGGTGCTGATTCTGGGCATGCAGCCGCTGCTATACATGTGTCTGCCCCTAGTCGTTCTGCTGGTCCTGGGTACGCCACAGCTCCTAGGCGTGTGTTGGTCCCTGGGATTGCTAGACGTTACGTGCCACGCCAGCCTGTTGGGGGTCCTCCTCGAAGCCGTACAAGTACATGTGTATCCATTGTTCTTTTGTATTTTGTCTCCTAGGGTATTCTCTTGGGGTTGATGATAATTATTTCTTATTTTGTTGTTTGCTACGTGGTTGGGTGATGGCTGGTTTCCTTTTCTGAGCTCGACCGTGGCTGCGGTAAATCGCAGAAAACGGAAAATGTGCGTTGAGTTTCGGCGCGCTAGATACGAAGGTGGGTGAAAGTTCTTAGTTTGTTGTTGGTTGTTGTTGTTGGCTGTGTGTTGTCTTACTTGGTTCTGCATGTCCTGTTAAGAACATGTCGTTGATGGGCCTTTGCCGAAGGATTGGCATGGTTTCTCGGTTTATGTCAGTGCGGAGGTGATCGGGGTAGACCGCAACAGACGGAAAAAACGAAAAGTGTCCATTAAATTGCGGCGTCCTGGATGCGAAGGTGTGAGATTTCTTGGTTTGTTGTTAGTTGTTGCTTTTTGCTGTATGGTCTCTTAGTTGGTTTTACGTGCATTTTCAGAGATTGTTGTTCAAGGGCCTTTGCCAAAGGATTGGCAAGGTTTCTCACTCAAGTTTGCCGAGTCCCTTAAAGGTACTTATTAACCAGGCCTTTGTTGTTTTAGCTATGTGATTATTGTCTTTCTTTTATCCTTGGTTTGTGGCTGATAGTTTTCTATTTTTGTGCCCGTTTAGCTTGCTATGCAGATAGGTCATACTACGGCCCTCTGGATTTCTTGTGCCAATATTGTGGTGCCTCCTTTTGGTTTGCTGAGTGTTCAAAGTCCAGGTCATCCTGGACACAGCGTAAGATGGTTTATAATCGCTGTTGTAAAGGCGCTAAGGTATATATCCCTCCCTTTACGGATCCCCCGGCCTATCTCCGGGAGCTCCTTCGATTCGATGGTACTTCTCGTGCTAAACAATTCATCCGGACTATACGTGAGTACAAATGTATGTTCGCTTTCACTTTGATGGGTGCTACCATTGAACGCTCGTTTGGTGGCAGCCGTGGACCTAAGATTTTTAAGATCAGTGGTCAAGTGTCTCGTCGTATTGGTT
The DNA here is from genome assembly GCA_034509565.1 of Triticum monococcum. Taxonomy (NCBI): domain Eukaryota; kingdom Viridiplantae; phylum Streptophyta; class Magnoliopsida; order Poales; family Poaceae; genus Triticum; species Triticum monococcum. Next base: position 780,318,539 of record CM067847.1, read on the forward strand.
CGTTGGTGCCTAGTGGTGATGATACCCCTAAGTTTGCTGAGTTGTATATACATGACCCAGCTAATGAGATTAGACATAGGATGAATGCCTTAAATCCAGGGGATAAGCCTACTGGGGGTGTGGATGAGAGTATTGTGGTTGGTCTTAGAGACATGCTTAATGAGTTTAACCCATTGGTACAGACCTTTAGGGAGGCAAGTAAGATGATAGAGGATCGTGGTGATGAACCCATCGAGGATATCTCGATTCGTATTATTGGACCTTCGGAGGGCGATAGTCCACAATTTAGTTTGCCTACAACCACTAGGCTTGCTGCTTTAGTTGTCGGTGGTGGCTTCACGTTAGAGGCATCTTCTCGGGATATTGTTGTTTGCAGTTGTTCTGACGGTTTGCAGCAGATATCTTCTCTGAACACTGCATTCATGCCTCTGCAATACCCATTGCATTTCCCTTATGGAGAGAGAGGGTTCCAGGTGGATGTTCCTCACTTGATTGTTCCTGAAGAAGAAGATGATGATGGACCTATAGATCCTAATCTTGCACCTGGAAGTCCGACCGTTGAGGCGTCCTCTTCATACCTTTCTGGGGGTGGTGATGCTTCCACAAATAGTCGGAATAGGATGACCATGCAGGATTACTATCGTTTTATGTGCCATTACAAGGGTGATCAGCCCAATCCATATATATGTTATGGTCTCCTCTCCTCTCAGTCGGTTGTCGATGCACGTGCGTGCATCGATGAAAGTAGACTTTGGTATATCATAAGAAATCAGGACATGCTTAGATCAGAGCACATGAAGGGTATTACTGATGCGGTAGGTGATGGGTGTGTTGATGGTGATGCTCTTGGGAAGAGGACCATTGTACCTTCCAGTCACATAGGCGGTTGTCGTTACTTCCATGAAAATTTCCTTGATGGCCTTGCCGTTTGTCGGGTGCACGGTGCCCCTAACATATTTACCACTTTCACTTGCAATCCCAAGTGGCCTGAGATCACCAGTGCATTGGAACTAGGTCAGACACCTTCTGATAGGGCGGATATTGTTGTTAGGGTCTATCACATGAAGCTCACGGAGTACTTGGACGAGATTAAGTCAGGCCTGGCTTTTGGCCCCATTACGGCTGGTATTGTGACTGCTGTACTGTGTGTGTGGTCGTTGTTTTTATTGATGTTTTACTTCTTCTGTTGGCTGGGCTGTCTAATTGAGCTTTTATGTCCTTTTTCAGTGTTGTATACCGTTGAGTTCCAGAAGCGGGGACTGCCTCACGTGCATATACTTGTCTGGCGGAGAGGGGGTAACGGTGAGATTGGTGTTGAAAATATTAATTCATTAATATCTGCTGAAATACCTGATGCATTGCTTGATCCTCTAGGATATGCTTTAGTTTTTGAGTTTATGATGCACCGTCCGTGTGGTGAAATGAACAATAAATGTGTCTGCATGAAAAAGGGTGCTTGTTCTAAATATTTCCCAAAAGATTTTAGAGATACCACTGTCATTGATGATAATGGGTTTGCCTTATATCGACGTCGTGACGACGGTCGGAAGGTCTATAAAAATGGTCATTACCTTGACAATAGGCATGTTGTTCCTTATAATATGGCAATGCTCAAGAAATTTCAGGGACATATAAATATAGAGTGGTGTAATAAGACACAGGTGATGAAATATCTCTTTAAGTATGTGACCAAAGGTGCTGACTACTCTAAGGTCATGTTAGAAAGGCTAAAAAAATTGACTAAATCTGGTTGTCGTACGGTAGATGAGGTTCAGGAGTATCTGATATGTCGGTATATATGTGAGTATGATGCATTGTGGCGCATATTTGGGTTTGAAATACACTTTAAAATGCCGCCGGTTCAAAGGTTGACCATTCATATGCCTGGCATGAATACTGTCTACTATCGTGCTGGTGCTGACCTCACGAAATTGTTGATTCTGACTTCTTGCAAAAGACTATGCTTACCGAATGGTTTGTTGAGAATGAGATGTTCAAAGAGGCCTGATCATTAACTTATTGCGATTTTCCAATTGCTTGGACCTGGGACGCTAAAAGTAGGTCATGGCATCCAAGGGGTAGGGGTGAAAAGATTGGTCGCGTATATTATGTACATCCTTTGAGTGGTGAGTTGTATTACTTGCGCATGCTTTTGATGATTGTTAAGGGGGCTAGGTCATTTGAAGATCTCCGAACATATGCTGGTCGTCTTTATCACACCTTTAAAGAAGCTTGTGCCGCGCGTGGTTTGTTAGGAGACGATAACGAGTGGTACATAGCGTTTGATGAAGCGGTTGTCTGGGGGTTTGCGCATCGACTTAGACAACTATTTGTGACTATGCTCATGCATTGTTCTATCAAAGATGAGATGGGTTTCTTTGAACGTTACTACGCTAGCATGTACGATGATATCCAGCATGGGTTGCGTCATGCCCTGGGTAATCCAAACTATGATGTTCCTCCTGAAAGATTGAGAAATATGCATCTTGACGAGTTGGCCGACGTTTTCTTGAAACATGGTTCTGATATAAGAAGTTTTAACTTGCCGTCTCGCTCTAGCGAAGGTGAGCAGTCTGATGATAATCGTCTAATTCGTGAGGAACTGTCTTATGATGCATGTGCTCTGTCTAAACAGTCCTTGGTTATGTTTGACAGTTTAAATGAGGACCAATTGGTTGCTTATAAGACAATTGTAGAGTGTGTGCAGGCAGGGAAACCGGGCCTTTTTTTTTGTCTCTGGGTACGGCGGTACTGGGAAGACTTACCTGTGGAGTGCAATATGTGCTTTCCTTAGGGGCGAGAGGAAGATAGTGCTTACTGTTGCGTCGTCGGGCATTGCATCGCTATTGTTGCCTGGTGGGAGGACTGCTCATTCTCGCTTTAAGATACCTATCCTTCTTGAAGATAATGCACAATGTGATATTAAAAGAGGCTCTAAGCTTTGTAAGTTGTTGTTGGTATCTTCACTTGTTATTTGGGACGAGGCGCTGATGACACACAGGAAATGCTTTGAGGCTGTAGATAGAACTTTGCGTGATGTTCTCTCTGTGGCTAATCCAGATCTTGCGGATATTCCGTTCGGTGGAGTAGTGATGGTCTTGGGTGGTGACCTTAGACAAATCTTACCAGTTGTTGAGGGAGGTACTAGGCCTCAAATCATTGATGCGGCAATCACGAATTCTCCATTGTGGCATTCTGTTCAAAAATTGTCGTTTTCCATTAACATGCGCTTGGGTGTGCATGGTGCGGATACCCAGGCACAGAAGGATGTTGCCTTATTTAGCAGATGGGTGCTAGATCTTGGGGAAGGGAAGTTGCCTGTCACAAGGCGAGGCGATGAGGTCGAGGCTTCTTGGATACAGATACCGGACGACTTCTTGGTTTGTACGTCTGGTGGTCCAATAGCTGCTATTGTTTCTTCTGTCTATGGTGATTTTTTGCATAACTATTTGAACTCTGGTTATTTGCAAGAGAGAGCCATTTTAGCCCCTACCAACGACCATGCTGAGGATATTAATGAACATATTCTTGCATTGGTTCCTACTAATAGCAGAGAGTATTTGAGTGCTGATTCTGTTGACGATTCTACGGATTCTGTTAGGGACAAAGATGTTTACTATCCAACCGAGTACCTGAATGCAACTAAAATTATAAATTTCCCAAATCATAGGCTGACTCTTAAGGTTGGTGTTCCGATTATGCTTCTTAGAAACCTGAGCCAGGCAAATGGTTTGTGTAACGGTACACGACTGATTGTAAAGAATTAGGTGATCGGCTTATCGAAGCTGTCATTATGACTGGCTCACATGTGGGTGATACCGTTTATATCCCCAGGATTGAATTATTGGCAAAGAAGGGAAATGCACCCTTTGTGCTTAGACGTCGCCAATTTCCTGTTCGTGTGTGCTATGCCATGACAATTAATAAGAGCCAGGGACAGACCCTGTCTGCTGTTGGTATATATCTTAAGGGTCCTGTTTTTACGCACGGGCAGCTATATGTGGCAGTGTCTCGTGTTACGTCGAGGGCTTCTTTGAAAATCCTTATATTAGGTGCTGATGGCAAATGCGGCTCTGAGACCAAGAACATTGTTTTCCCTGAGGTCTTCCGGGCTGCGGGGATGACCGAGGTCTGTGTATGATGGTAGTCTTCATTTTGGTAGGTTTTGGCATGCTTTTGTGAGTTGGATGACATTTTGGGTGGCGACATATAGTGCTAGCTATATAAATATGTGCTCATGCGATGGGGGTGATATTTTGAATGTCCGCGTGTACTGGGATTTGCTTTATTCCACGGTTTGGTTTATGTCATAGAGATTTACTGAGTTTAACGGTGGTGCTGTATTTTGGTGCTGGTCCTTTTGTTGTAGATGGTGATGGCTGATCTGCAGGCTCTTGTCGTGGGGAGCAGGAACCTAACCATCTGTGTGTATGTTTCGCGTATCTGGCAGCATTGTGGATCCACTCATAACGGTCCTATGAAAGACACCGACATGGTCCTTTTGGATGCCCAAGGTATATGGCTTCTCAGGCCCCCGTGCCCTATGTTTGTAATTCTCTCTTGCCTTTTCTGCTTGGTAACTGATGCATGTTGTTTCTTGGTAGGGCAACCACGTCTATGTTGAGATTGGTGAGAAGCTTTTTCCTAAGTTTATGGGTCAACTGAGGGAAGGATGTGCATATGAAACTTCTCTGTTCTTTGGTGTTCCTAAACAGACGCTATTTCAAGCCTATCGATGTGATACACATTAGGTTCACTAGGTTGACTACGGCCAGTCCTAATACCGGTCTAGAAGTTCAGTTTCCATTTTGCACTTGCCCACGGTGCCTGGTCCAGCGCATTGGTAGGAGGAGCACGAGTCAAGGCGTGCCGCCCCCGATTCTGCAGTGTGCCCGACGGCTGCGTCTACAGTAGCAGCAGCGGTGGCAAGCCTGGCTCGTGGCACCAGAAGCGGGCGACGAAGGCCATTGCCAGGTGTGTCCCTCCCTCCTCTCTCTCTGTCTCTCTGTGTATGTGTGTGTGGCTGATTTTGTTCGCCACATTGCAGCTGGTCCATGATCTGAGCGCTCCTGCCACGTCCATAGTTTGCTGTCCACTTGGCCGCAGCCATCCACAAGAAGAGGGGATTGCAAGGCACTTGTGTCCACTCCCTAACCACCAGGTTACCTTGGTAAGGGTGGATTGGATTTCAATTCTTTAGCATCCGCTCCTGAGGAAGTTCCACCAACCTCTGCATCTTGTGTGAAATTCATGTTCTTGCTCCTTGCCTGTCAGGAGCTGTCCCTGCTGGTGCTTCTGCTGGGTCAAGTCTTGGTGTTCTTCTGTCGAATTGGCTTCGAGTGAGGGAGGGGATTTTTCTGGAGGTTGTTGTCCTCATGAGGACGGATGTGAGGAGGGGCGTGGCAGCGACGGAGAGGGACCAGTTCCCCGTCGGCATGCGAGTCCTTGCCGTGGACGACGACCCGGTCTGCCTCAAGGTGTGCTCGTGACCCTCCTGCGGCGTTGTCAGTATCACGGTGAGAATTTTGTTGTTGTTGTTTTGCAGTTCTGGTTTGTAATTGTCTAGGAGCCACCTACTTGGTCAGGCATAGTCAATTTTAGTTGCTCTGTTCCATGTCGAGGACAACCACTATAAAATTGCTGTTGGTAGTTGTCACAGCTCACAAGTAGATTTGGTGTACTACGCATCATATATAAATGATGACTGTATGGATAGATTCATTATATTGCATGACCTGAATTTATGATTCCGTTTTTATAACATAGATGCATGCGGCATCGGGGTTTTATCATGGAAAATGCATAGGACCATTTCCCTTTTGTTGCATTGTTACCCAGTTTGGAAGAATAACCTGTTGTGTTTCCAGTGACGGCGACGAATCAGGCTGTTATCGCGCTGAGGATGCCGCGGGAAAACAGGGACATGCTTGATCTGGTTATCAGTGGTGTCCACATGCCAGACATGGATGGCTTTAAGCTTCTTGAGCTTGTAGGGCTTGAAGTGGACCTCCCCGTCATAAGTAAGTTGCAAAATTTTATCCATCTCATAGCCGCACGATTTTCTTACTGGTCTTGGTAATAGGAGCCTAGGGGGTATACTTATATAAAGTTGCTGGATGTATATTCTTTTATATGCAAAATGTCAATTCAGCACAGCGAATCTTATGGTTTGTACTTCTGATTGAGGAGGCAAAAATGTGAGTGCTAACCAATTATTTTCCATGTAGTGTTATCTGTGAATGGAGAGACAAAAACTGTAATGAAGGAGATAACTCATCGTGCCTGCAACTATCTCCTAAAACCCATTCGCATCGAGGAGCTTAGGAATATCTGGCAGCATGTTGTTTGGTCCATTGAATTATATAGAAAATTCATCTCTGCTGTCAACCATCTTGGAATTGACAGTAAGAACTTACCAGTACCTTCCTTCTTTGTAACTACTTTTTTCTGGAGCAACTTTGTTGCTCACTATTCTTTCATGTTTATACAGAAGGTGTGCCAAAAAGGATACTTGAGCTCATGAATGTTGAGAAACTCACTAGGGAAAATATTGCAAGTCGTCTACAGGCAAGCCACCTACTTAACTTCCTTGTAGTTATCAGCAGATCAGTACCATGTGCATTCCATACTTGTTGAGCTTTATCTGTACTGCAGCCAACAGCTAGGCATTCAGAGATAATAGTGCTTAGAAAAAGTTGTAACTAAGAGATAACTTTTGCTGTGTGTGGCTCTACGCATTATGCTAGACGTGCACATACTTTTTACAACTAAAGTTGTCATCTAAAAATAAAAACAAAACAAAAGGAAACTGAAACTCGCCATCGGAACACAACTAAAGTTGCCATCCTCACGTCACTAAACTTGCCATAAAAAACGTTTGAAGTTGTCATGTGTTTATACCACACGTGTGACACTTATCAGGGTTGCTAAAATGTCAATGAATGATGGAGTGAACGATTGTGTTATTTTCCCTCGTTTGCTACAGCCCATGTTCCAGCGAACCATCATCTGTTTCGTCCTCCAGCCAAAGAAGCACATTTGAAAACATGATAGGCCTAATTAGATCAAATTTTGGAGAACAAATTGTCATTAACTGAAAAAATGTACATGAAACGCGGAAAAACATGAACAGAAACAAAAATTATCATGCCGTAATTCATAAAACAAACAGAATTGGTCCGATGGCAACTTCAAACAGAAAAAATGTTTTATGTACATAACTTCAATTAATTTGCCATGGTCTAAACATGTTTTTTTATTTTAGAAAAATACCATTATCATGATAATAAAAATATCATGTTATTAATAATAAAATATATTATCCTCTTAACAATAAAAATGCTAGATTATTAAAAATGAAACAGCCATAAACAAAAACAAACTTTATCCACAAATAAAAACTTGACTTGTGAACATTAGATTAAAAATGTCATCCTCTTATATAATAATAAAAGTGACATGTTATTAATAATAAAAAATATTTTTTGAATTGCGAACATTAGAAAAAAGTTTAAATTTGCCATGTGACAAACTTCAACAAATTATAAAACTGCCTTGTTATTTCTTTAGAAAAAATTTCATGTACCTAGGAAAAAAACATATTTTTCCATCTAGTAAAAAAAGGATGGACCAGGATTTGATACCAGATGGGGGCTTACGTCGCTAGTCAATGCGGTGTATGGGTAGTACAGGCAACCACGGGAGCTCAGGGGAGCTCTATTCCGAGAAGTAAAGGCCCTTTTTGCGAAATCACTAATTGAGGAGTACTCATTACAAAGATCACTTCCGCCTTTTCAGGTTGCGACAAGTCGCGTGCTGCATGTGCGCCACTTGTCATAATCTAGGAGTTTTCCCTATTTTCGTAGATCCGTTTATTCAAAATGTTTTATCTCTTAAATATGCGTCCAAATGTCGAACTATTTTTATCGTTGGATTCCTCGCGTCGAGATCTTCAAAACCAGATCCCATGTTGATAGGTTTTGACGGATTTTTTTCACGAAAAAACCCGGAGAAAAAACCGAACTAGGAGCACGGGTTTTTTTCTTTCCGAAAGAGGCACACATGTGCCTCTCACGAAATCACAACCGTGCCTCTCGCGAAAAAAAAGAGAAAACGCGTTTTTTCGTTTCCGAGGAGGCACGACCTTGCCTCTCGTGAAAGCACAATCAGCCTCTCGCGGAAGCAAAACCGTGCCTCTCGTGAAAGAAAAAAAATAACCAAAAAGGCGTTTTTTTCCATTTCCGAGAGTCACGGCCGTGGCTCTCTCGCGAAAGCACAACCGTGCCTCTCGCGGAAGCAAAACCATGCCTCTCTCGGAAGGAAAAAAAACAGAAAACATGTTTTTTTTTCGTTTCCGAAAGGCACGGCCGTGACTCGCGAAAGCACAACCGTGCCTCTCACGGAAGCAAAACCATGCCTCTCGCAGAAGGAAAAAACAGAAAAGGCGTTATTTTTCGCTTTCGAGAGGCACGGCCATGACTCTCGCGAAAGCAAAACCGTGACTCTCGCGAAAGGAAAAAAAAGAAAACATGCTTTTTGCGCAAAAAAAAGCTTTTTCAAAAAAAGTTGATCCAAAAGCTAAGGAAGTCCGGTGGGAAAACGAAACGTCGAAAAAACCCGGGGAAAAACCGTTTAAAAAGTCAAAAATGCGTGCGAAAAAAATAAAAATAAATAAAATCCGGAGGGAGCGCCCAGAGCGCAACACGTGGCGGGTGGCTGAGAGCGTACCAAGTGGCGCTGATCATTGTGAGGCTCCCGAAGGAGCGCTCGTTAACTAGTTGTTCCCCCCTTTTGACATTAGCCTTCATTGAGTTTCAATTCATGTGCAAGCCTCGTAAGTTTTCCTCAAAAAAAAAAGAGTCTCGTAAGTGTAACAAGTCGGCACATGTTTTGGCAGGTTTAGGTGCATCTATTTCATATTTGGCTGGATGAGATCCCAAATATTTGGGTGAACTTGTAAACTCTGCCGAGCAAATATTTCATCAAATGAATGAACCCCTTCAGTGTATGCTGAGTGTGCCTGTGCATGAAATCATAGCCATTGGAGCTTGGTACTTATGGTGGCTCCGCAGACAATCTGCGCACAATGAATCAGTTCCACCCATGAGCAGATGGCCTTTGTCAGTTTTGGGGATTGCTGGCCATGCGATTGCCGTCAGTGCCCATACGATGACTCGAAATACTCAAGTGAAATGGTCTAAGCCTAACCCGGGTTTCATTAAATTAAATATAGATGCTTCTTTTATGCAGACGAAGGTGCAGGAGCTACAGTGGGAGTCATCTAAGACTTCTCTAGCAAATTCTTAGCAGGTAGATGCTACTTCCACCCACATGCGGCAGATGTAGTATCGATGGAGGCGATGGCTATGAAAGAGGGGCTGATCCTTGCAAACAACTTGGTGTTTCAAAGAGTAATGGCCGAGTCAGATTCCATGGAAGTTGTGAACTTTTGCACCGTGCAAACCAATGGCGGAATCCTCACTAGTGCAGAACAGGGCATAGCACCGGTTCGTAAGGCCCTTTAGTGCCGGTTCGGTAACCGGCACTAAAGTGTGGGCACTAAAGCCCCCCCCCCCCCCCCCTAGTAGCGGTTCAGCACGAACCGGTGCTAAAGGGCAACCACGTGGCACGAGCCAGCTCCGGGGCAGAGAGCCCTTTAGTACCGGTTAGTGACACCAACCGGTATTAAAAGGTTTGTGGGTTTTGATTTTATTTTTTATTTTTCCTTTAAATTTGTGTTATCAATTTAATTTAGGATTGTTTTACGTTATAATGAGTTGTTATACTTGATATGGATATGGATATGACATATCGCGTAAGATACATACTGGGAGTAACCCAGCCTCCTTGGAGTTTAGCGCTTCCTGGCCGTCGGATCCCGTCCTTGATGCGTTTTCGTCCGTTCGATCACGAGATGGAGAGATACGAGCCGTCGGATCGAGTCGAGCTACTGTGGATCGAAACAGTGTCGCTCGAGCGGTAAATATCTTCTGCCACCGCGTGTTATTCCTGTGCCCCGCCGAGAGCATTTTTGGTATTTCGCCTTGTTGGAAAAGGGTCCACTAGCGCTAGCGCTAGGGCGTGAGATGTGAGAGCGAGGAAGCGAGCGCTGGAACTCTCGTCCCCCTCCTGCCCGCTCCTCTCTTCCCCGCCCGCTCCTCTCTTCCCACGAAACCCTAGCCGCCCCGCTCGCGCCGCGGTCCCCATCCGCTTCTTCTGCTCGCGCCGGGGTCGCCATCGAGGGCCTGCCACTCGCACCGCCGCTTCCCCGTCCTACTCGCGCATCACGCCTCGGGAGGAGACGAAGCCCACGCTGCTGTTCCCGACAGAGCGCGCACCGTCGCGCAGGAGGAGGCCAGGCGGAGCGCGCCATCGTTGGATCTTCCTCGGCGGCGATCCAGTGCCGAGGAAGGTCACGGGGGAAGCGGCTCATCCTCGGGGGCGCTACGTCGGCCGGTCGGAGGCCGAGTTCGCCTCGGCCACTAAGTTGCTGTCGGGGAGCACAAAGTGCCTCCTTTGAGCACCCGTTGCAGAGACGAGGAGGACCTCAAGGTGAGCCCCGTCAAATTTTGCTTGCTTGCTGTTCACTTTTTTTTATTGTAAACTGACGTATTGCAGTTACTCGATACAGTTCCTTTGAGATCAACTGATTGATAGTTCATAGTTCTAACATACCTGGGCCAGGATCGAGGTTAATGCATGTCTTCTGATGGCGTCCCTCTTACAAACAGCATACAGTTATCTAGCCCAGTCTACAGATCCATAGTTGATGTGCCTCTTGTGTCCTGTAACTTCTGAAACAGCAGAAACATATTAATTTTGAATAAAAGCCTCTAAGGAATACAAGTTAGGAATAAGAGATTGTTGCATCAAAGAGCAGTAGCACCTCCTTGTGATTGTCAATACCTGTTCATATTGTGTAGTCTATCATGATCAACTACACTGCAAACATTTGCAAATATTACTCTTGGGTTAATCACTGTATAATTTACTCTAATTAGTCATACATCTTCCATTTATTTGTTTACACATGTTTGACAATTATCAATCTCCATGATATCAAGATCTGCACCTCTTCCTGATTTAGATTCAGTTTAGCTATTTACCATGGTTCAACATATTCATCTTATGGATCAAAAAATTCTATTTTGTGGTGAGAGGTAGAGGTTCAAGATGAAGGATGAGATTTCTGTTTGATGTCTGGATATGGCAGGACAATCCATTGCATAGTTATTTGCTTACAACAATTTTTCTTTTGGAAGAACAATGTGCTTATTGACGCTGTTTAGTCTGTACTAATTTTTTCTGCATGGTATTATGAAGGAGTAGTATATTGAACCATAATTAGCACCACCGGATAATTCTCATGAGTCCTTACCAGTTAACATTTCTATGTTATACTCATCCTGCTGCTTGTTTATATATGTGACGATTTAACTCGGTCTTTTTGCCTCTGTATTCTTATCATACTTTCCATTTCACATTTTTAATTGTTTACTGTTTCCAAAGTTTCTGGAAATGGCAGCTACTAATTACTAAGTGACTGTATATGATGTGCTCTTTAGTGTGTGTCATCAGAACAGTTAAATTTTCATCTGTGAACTATTTTCTTTATTATTATTTTCTACTTGCTCTAAACAATGCATTGACGTCCAGTTTCTTTCCCAGTTCTATCCATTCGTCGCTGATACGTGGATTATTTTGTGCGTTGTATAGTCTGTAAAAGTTTGGTATTTGCAGCACCATATGGTGGATCATAGCAGGTAAAGGCTGTGTAGTTTTACACTCTACATTAGTTTATCTAGCTATTTACAGCTCACTCTGATCTAAGTAGGTAAATCTTGAACATAAGCCATCTACTGTTGATGTCCTGTTGGACAAGGCATGATCTAATCAGATAAATCTTGAACATAAGCCTCCTACTGTTGATGTCCTATTGGACAAGGCAGATATCTCCTCCTTCCATCTTATATTTATTTGCAAATGCCCCCCACCCCTTGGTAATGGACATCAGTTCGCTCAACCGCTGAACCTTTAACCTGACATCAAAGTCAAACGTCTTCGCTTCGCCCTCTAGCTGAAGGCAGATGGGTCTTTTTCTTTCTTTTGCGTGCGGGAAACTACACACCTTAGTATATTCCTTGCACAAGACCTACTCATAAATTCACAGATCCAGATCAATGGATGATTCAAAGAAAATAGTCCATATACTTCTAATAGGTCGTGCAATTTTTTAGATGAGCAATCAGCGCTGCGCCGCAATGCAATGTAAAAGTCGGTCTTGAAATTTCATTGCAAAATCCACCACAAATAATCTTTCTCTATAAATTATCTATCCAGGTCAGGCACATCTTATAACTAGGTCACTTCCACTGGATCTTTCTGTTAACAAGCAGCTAGACCCAAGGTACTAATGTCCAATCGCTCGATCATTTTGATATTTAGTCTCTCAAGAGTTCTTTTCATAGTTTATTATTCTTCAAGTTCCACTTTCATTTTACTCAGTCATGTCCAAATGCTTTTTCTATAAATCATTCTAAAACAAGGTGTGTCGCTGCTATGCTCTGATGTATACTTACGTGGTTCTTGCTTCTTATTTGTCCAGCGTGTGTGTATGATGCTGTTGGGTTGTTGACATGGCGCGTTGTCCGGTTGCGGCTCATGCCCAAGCCACGGTTGAGCCTGGTGGTTGTGGCCGTGGCCGTGGGCGGTCTGCTGGTCGTCGTGGACGAGCCACTGGCCGTGGAGGTTCTAATAGAGGGCGTGCCCCTGTTTCTGATCATGTCGCTGCTGGCCGGGTTCCTACCGCTGGAGGTGAGCCTCTTGACAGGCGTAGGGGTGTGAGTCGGCGGGTGCCTGCTGCTGGAGCTGAGCCCATACCCAGGCGTGGGCGTGGCACTCGGCAGATGCCTGCTGCTGGGCGTGGCGCCATACCTCGGTCAAGTGGTAGAGGTGTTCGTGGCCGTGTCCCTGGTCGTGGTGCTGATTCTGGGCATGCAGCCGCTGCTATACATGTGTCTGCCCCTGGTCGTTCTGCAGGTCCTGGGTACGCCACCGCTCCTAGGCGTGTGTTGGTCCCTGGGATTGCTAGACATTACGTGCCACGCCAGCCTGTTGGGGGTCCTCCTCGAAGCCGTACAAGTACGTGTGTATCCATTGTTCTTTTGTATTTTGTCTCCTAGGGTATTCTCTTGGGGTTGATGATAATTATTTCTTATTTTGTTGTTTGCTACGTGGTTGGGTGATGGCTGGTTTCCTTTTCTGAGCTCGACCGTGGCTGCGGTAAATCGCAGAAAACGGAAAATGTGCGTTGAGTTTCGGCGCGCTAGATACGAAGGTGGGTGAAAGTTCTTAGTTTGTTGTTGGTTGTTGTTGTTGGCTGTGTGTTGTCTTACATGGTTCTGCATGTCCTGTTAAGAACATGTCGTTGATAGGCCTTTGCCGAAGGATTGGCATGGTTTCTCGGTTTATGTCAGTGCGGAGGTGATCGGGGTAGACCGCAACAGACGGAAAAAACGAAAAGTGTCCATTAAATTGCGGCGTCCTGGATGCGAAGGTGTGAGATTTCTTGGTTTGTTGTTAGTTGTTGCTTTTTGCTGTATGGTCTCTTAGTTGGTTTTACGTGCATTTTCAGAGATTGTTGTTCAAGGGCCTTTGCCAAAGGATTGGCAAGGTTTCTCAGTCAAGTTTGCCGAGTCCCTTAAAGGTACTTATTAACCAGGCCTTTGTTGTTTTAGCTATGTGATTATTGTCTTCCTTTTATCCTTGGTTTGTGTCTGATCGTTTTCTATTTTTGTGCCCGTTTAGCTTGCTATGCAGATAGGTCATACTACGGCCCTCCGGATTTCTTGTGCCAATATTGTGGTGCCTCCTTTTGGTTTGCTCAGTGTTCAAAGTCCAGGTCATCCTGGACACAGCGTAAGATGGTTTATAATCGCTGTTGTAAAGGCGCTAAGGTATATATCCCTCCCTTTACGGATCCCCCGGCCTATCTCCGGGAGCTCCTTCGATTCGATGGTACTTCTCGTGCTAAAAAGTTCATCCGGACTATACGTGAGTACAACTGTATGTTCGCTTTCACTTTGATGGGTGCTACCATTGAACGCTCGTTTGGTGGTAGCCGTGGACCTAAGATTTTTAAGATCAGTGGTCAAGTGTCTCATGGTATTGGTTCATTGGTGCCTAGCGGTGATGATACCCCTAAGTTTGCTGAGTTGTATATACATGACCCAGCTAATGAGATTAGACATAGGATGAATGCCTTAAATCCAGAGGATAAGCCTACTGGGGGTGTGGATGAGAGTATTGTGGTTGGTCTTAGAGACATGCTTAATGAGTTTAACCCATTGGTACAGACCTTTAGGGAGGCAAGTAAGATGATAGAGGATCGTGGTGATGAACCCATCGAGGATATCTCGATTCGTATTATTGGACCTTCGGAGGGCGATAGTCCACAATTTAGTTTGCCTACAACCACTAGGCTTGCTGCTTTAGTTGTCGGTGGTGGCTTCATGTTAGAGGCATCTTCTCGGGATATTGTTGTTTGCAGTTGTTCTGACGGTTTGCAGCAGATATCTTCTCTGAACACTGCATTCATGCCTCTGCAATACCCATTGCTTTTCCCTTATGGAGAGAGAGGGTTCCAGGTGGATGTTCCTGACTTGATTGTTCCTGAAGAAGAAGAAGATGATGGACCTATAGATCCTAATCTTGCACCTGGAAGTCCGACCGTTGAGGCGTCCTCTTCATACCCTTCTGGGGGTGGTGATGCTTCCACAAATAGTCGGAATAGGATGACCATGCAGGATTACTATCGTTTTATGTGCCATTACAAGGGTGATCAGCCCAATCCATATATATGTTATGGTCTCCTCTCCTCTCAGTCGGTTGTCGATGCACGTGCGTGCATCGATGAAAGTTGACTTTGGTATATCATAAGAAATCAGGACATGCTTAGATCAGAGCACATGCAGGGCATTACTGATGCGGTAGGTGATGGGTGTGTTGATGGTGATGCTCTTGGGAAGAGGACCATTGTACCTTCCAGTCACATAGGCAGTCGTCGTTACTTCCATGAAAATTTCCATGATGGCCTTGCCGTTTGTCGGGTGCACGGTGCCCCTGACATATTTACTACTTTCACTTGCAATCCCAAGTGGCCTGAGATCACCAGTGCATTGGAACTAGGTCAGACACCTTCTGATAGGGCGGATATTGTTGTTAGGGTCTATCACATGAAGCTCACCGAGTACTTGGACGAGATTAAGTCAGGCCTGGCTTTTGGCCCCATTACGGCTGGTATTGTGACTGCTGTGCTGTGTGTGTGGTCGTTGTTTTTAATGATGTTTTACTTCTTCTGTTGGCTGGGCTGTCTAATTGAGCTTTTATGTCCTTTTTCAGTGTTGTATACCGTTGAGTTCCAGAAGCGGGGACTGCCTCACGCGCATATACTTGTCTGGCAGAGAGGGGGTAACGGTGAGATTGGTGTTGAAAATATTAATTCATTAATATCTGCTGAAATACCTGATGCATTGCTTGATCCTCTAGGATATGCTTTAGTTTCTGAGTTTATGATGCACCGTCCGTGTGGTGAAATGAACGATAAATGTGTCTGCATGAAATAGGGTGCTTGTTCTAAATATTTCCCAAAAGATTTTAGAGATACCACTGTCATTGATGATAATGGGTTTGCCTTATATCGACGTCGTGACGATGGTCGGAAGGTCTATAAAAATGGTCATTACCTTGACAATAGGCATGTTGTTCCTTATAATATGGCAATGCTCAAGAAATTTCAGGGACATATAAATATAGAGTGGTGTAATAAGACACAGGTGATGAAATATCTCTTTAAGTATGTGACCAAAGGTGCTGACTACTCTAAGGTCATGTTAGAAAGGCTAAAAAAATTGACTAAATCTGGTTGTCGTACGGTAGATGAGGTTCAGGAGTATCTGATATGTCGGTATATATGTGAGTATGATGCATTGTGGCGCATATTTGGGTTTGAAATACACTTTAAAATGCCGCCGGTTCAAAGGTTGACCGTTCATATGCCTGGCATGAATACTGTCTACTATCATGCTGGTGCTGACCTCACGAAAATTGTTGATTCTGACTTCTTGCGAAAGACTATGCTTACCGAATGGTTTGTTGCGAATGAGATGTTCGAAGAGGCCCGATCATTAACTTATTGCGATTTTCCAATTGCTTGGACCTGGGACGCTAAAAGTAGGTCATGGCATCCAAGGGGTAGGGGTGAAAAGATTGGCCGCGTATATTATGTACATCCTTTGAGTGGTGAGTTGTATTACTTGCGCATGCTTTTGATGATTGTTAAGGGGGCTAGGTCATTTGAAGATCTCCGAACATATGCTGGTCGTCTTTATCACACCTTTAAAGAAGCTTGTGCCGCGCGTGGTTTGTTAGGAGACGATAACGAGTGGTACATAGCGTTTGATGAAGCGGTTGTCTAGGGGTTTGGGCATCGACTTAGACAACTATTTGTGACTATGCTCATGCATTGTTCTATCAAGGATGAGATGGGTTTCTTTGAACGTTACTACGCTAGCATGTACGATGATATCCAGCATGGGTTGCGTCGTGCCCTGGGTAATCCAAACTATGATGTTCCTCCTCAAAGATTGAGAAATATGCTTCTTGACGAGTTGGCCGACGTTTTCTTGAAACATGGTTCTGATATAAGAAGTTTTAACATGCCGTCTCGCTCTAGCGAAGGTGAGCAGTCTGATGATAATAGTCTAATTCGTGAGGAACTGTCTTATGATGCATGTGCTCTGTCTAAACAGTCCTTGGTTATGTTTGACAGTTTAAATGAGGACCAATTGGTTGCTTATAAGACAATTGTAGAGTGTGTGCAGGCGGGGAAACCGGGCCTTTTTTTTGTCTCTGGGTACGGCGGTACTGGGAAGACTTACCTGTGGAGTGCAATATGTGCTTTCCTTAGGGGCGAGAGGAAGATAGTGCTTACTGTTGCGTCGTCGGGCATTGCATCGCTATTGTTGCCTGGTGGGAGGATGGCTCATTCTCTCTTTAAGATACCTATCCTTCTTGAAGATAATGCACAATGTGATATTAAAAGAGGCTCTAAGCTTTGTAAGTTGTTGATGGTATCTTCACTTGTTATTTGGGACGAGGCGCTGATGACACACAGGAAATGCTTTGAGGCTGTAGATAGAACTTTGCGTGATGTTCTCTCTGTGGCTAATCCAGATCTTGCGGATATTCCGTTCGGTGGAGTAGTGATGGTCTTGGGTGGTGACCTTAGACAAATCTTACCAGTTGTTGAGGGAGGTACTAGGCCTCAAATCATTGATGCGGCAATCACGAATTCTCCATTGTGGCATTCTGTTCAAAAATTGTCGCTTTCCATTAACATGCGCTTGGGTGTGCATGGTGCGGATACCCAGGCACAAAAGGATGTTGCCTTATTTAGCAGATGGGTGCTGGATCTTGGGGAAGGGAAGTTGCCTGTCACAAGGCGAGGCGATGAGGTCGAGGCTGCTTAGATACAGATACCGGACGACCTCTTGGTTTGTACGTCTGGTGGTCCAATAGCTGTTATTGTTTCTTCTGTCTATGGTGATTTTTTGCATAACTATTTGAACTCTGGTTATTTGCAAGAGAGAGCCATTTTAGCCCCTACCAACGACCATGCTGAGGATATTAATGAACATATTCTTGCATTGGTTCTTACTAATAGCAGAGAGTATTTGAGTGCTGATTCTGTTGACGATTCTACGGATTCTGTTAGGGACAAAGATGTTTACTATCCAACCGAGTACCTGAATGCAACTAAAATTATAAATTTCCCAAATCATAGGCTGACTCTTAAGGTTGGTGTTCCGATTATGCTTCTTAGAAACCTGAGCCAGGCAAATGGTTTGTGTAACGGTACACGACTGATTGTAAAGAATTAGGTGGTCGGCTTATCGAAGCTGTCATTATGACTGACTCACATGTGAGTGATACCGTTTATATCCCCAGGATTGAATTATTGGCAAAGAAGGGAAATGCACCCTTTGTGCTTAGACGTCGCCAGTTTCCTGTTCGTGTGTGCTATGCCATGACAATTAATAAGAGCCAGGGACAGACCCTGTCTGCTGTTGGTATATATCTTAAGGGTCCTTTTTTTACGCACGGGCAGCTATATGTGGCAGTGTCTCGTGTTACGTCGAGGGCTTCTTTGAAAATCCTTATATTAGATGCTGATGGCAAATGCAGCTTTGAGACCAAGAACATTGTTTTCCCTGAAGTCTTCCGGGCCGCGGGGATGACCTAGGTCTGTG
Organism: Triticum monococcum; assembly: GCA_034509565.1. NCBI lineage: Eukaryota > Viridiplantae > Streptophyta > Magnoliopsida > Poales > Poaceae > Triticum > Triticum monococcum. Next base: position 780,336,847 of record CM067847.1, read on the forward strand.
TATGATGGTAGTCTTCATTTTGGTAGGTTTTGGCATGCTTTTGTGAGTTGGATGACATTTTGGGTGGCGACATATAGTGCTAGCTATATAAATATGTGCTCATGCGATGGGGGTGATATTTTGAATGTCCGCGTGTACTGGGATTTGCTTTATTCCACGGTTTGGTTTATGTCATAGAGATTTACTGAGTTTAACGGTGGTGCTGTATTTTGGTGCTGGTCCTTTTGTTGTAGATGGTGATGGCTGATCTGCAGGCTCTTGTCGTGGGGAGCAGGAACCTAACCATCTGTGTGTATGTTTCGCGTATCTGGCAGCATTGTGGATCCACTCATAACGGTCCTATGAAAGACACCGACATGGTCCTTTTGGATGCCCAAGGTATATGGCTTCTCAGGCCCCCGTGCCCTATGTTTGTAATTCTCTCTTGCCTTTTCTGCTTGGTAACTGATGCATGTTGTTTCTTGGTAGGGCAACCACGTCTATGTTGAGATTGGTGAGAAGCTTTTTCCTAAGTTTATGGGTCAACTGAGGGAAGGATGTGCATATGAAACTTCTCTGTTCTTTGGTGTTCCTAAACAGACGCTATTTCAAGCCTATCGATGTGATACACATTAGGTTCACTAGGTTGACTACGGCCAGTCCTAATACCGGTCTAGAAGTTCAGTTTCCATTTTGCACTTGCCCACGGTGCCTGGTCCAGCGCATTGGTAGGAGGAGCACGAGTCAAGGCGTGCCGCCCCCGATTCTGCAGTGTGCCCGACGGCTGCGTCTACAGTAGCAGCAGCGGTGGCAAGCCTGGCTCGTGGCACCAGAAGCGGGCGACGAAGGCCATTGCCAGGTGTGTCCCTCCCTCCTCTCTCTCTGTCTCTCTGTGTATGTGTGTGTGGCTGATTTTGTTCGCCACATTGCAGCTGGTCCATGATCTGAGCGCTCCTGCCACGTCCATAGTTTGCTGTCCACTTGGCCGCAGCCATCCACAAGAAGAGGGGATTGCAAGGCACTTGTGTCCACTCCCTAACCACCAGGTTACCTTGGTAAGGGTGGATTGGATTTCAATTCTTTAGCATCCGCTCCTGAGGAAGTTCCACCAACCTCTGCATCTTGTGTGAAATTCATGTTCTTGCTCCTTGCCTGTCAGGAGCTGTCCCTGCTGGTGCTTCTGCTGGGTCAAGTCTTGGTGTTCTTCTGTCGAATTGGCTTCGAGTGAGGGAGGGGATTTTTCTGGAGGTTGTTGTCCTCATGAGGACGGATGTGAGGAGGGGCGTGGCAGCGACAGAGAGGGACCAGTTCCCCGTCGGCATGCGAGTCCTTGCCGTGGACGACGACCCGGTCTGCCTCAAGGTGTGCTCGTGACCCTCCTGCGGCGTTGTCAGTATCACGGTGAGAATTTTGTTGTTGTTGTTTTGCAGTTCTGGTTTGTAATTGTCTAGGAGCCACCTACTGGGTCAGGCATAGTCAATTTTAGTTGCTCTGTTCCATATCGAGGACAACCACTATAAAATTGCTGTTGGTAGTTGTCACAGCTCACAAGTAGATTTGGTGTACTACGCATCATATATAAATGATGACTGTATGGATAGATTCATTATATTGCATAACCTGAATTTATGATTCCGTTTTTATAACATAGATGCATGCGGCATCGGGGTTTTATCATGGAAAATGCATAGGACCATTTCCCTTTTGTTGCATTGTTACCCAGTTTGGAAGAATAACCTGTTGTGTTTCCAGTGACGGCGACGAATCAGGCTGTTATCGCGCTGAGGATGCCGCGGGAAAACAGGGACATGCTTGATCTGGTGATCAGTGGTGTCCACATGCCAGACATGGATGGCTTTAAGCTTCTTGAGCTTGTAGGGCTTGAAGTGGACCTCCCCGTCATAAGTAAGTTGCAAAATTTTATCCATCTCATAGCCGCACGATTTTCTTACTGGTCTTGGTAATAGGAGCCTAGGGGGTATACTTATATAAAGTTGCTGGATGTATATTCTTTTATATGCAAAATGTCAATTCAGCACAGCGAATCTTATGGTTTGTACTTCTGATTGAGGAGGCAAAAATGTGAGTGCTAACCAATTATTTCCCATGTAGTGTTATCTGTGAATGGAGAGACAAAAACTGTAATGAAGGAGATAACTCATTGTGCCTGCAACTATCTCCTAAAACCCATTCGCATCGAGGAGCTTAGGAATATCTGGCAGCATGTTGTTTGGTCCATTGAATTATATAGAAAATTCATCTCTGCTGTCAACCATCTTGGAATTGACAGTAAGAACTTACCAGTACCTTCCTTCTTTGTAACTACTTTTTTCTGGAGCAACTTTGTTGCTCACTATTCTTTCATGTTTATACAGAAGGTGTGCCAAAAAGGATACTTGAGCTCATGAATGTTGAGAAACTCACTAGGGAAAATATTGCAAGTCGTCTACAGGCAAGCCACCTACTTAACTTCCTTGTAGTTATCAGCAGATCAGTACCATGTGCATTCCATACTTGTTGAGCTTTATCTGTACTGCAGCCAACAGCTAGGCATTCAGAGATAATAGTGCTTAGAAAAAGTTGTAACTAAGAGATAACTTTTGCTGTGTGTGGCTCTACGCATTATGCTAGACGTGCACATACTTTTTACAACTAAAGTTGTCATCTAAAAATAAAAACAAAACAAAAGGAAACTGAAACTCGCCATCGGAACACAACTAAAGTTGCCATCCTCACGTCACTAAACTTGCCATAAAAAACGTTTGAAGTTGTCATGTGTTTATACCACACATGTGACACTTATCAGGGTTGCTAAAATGTCAATGAATGATGGAGTGAACGATTGTGTTATTTTCCCTCGTTTGCTACAGCCCATGTTCCAGCGAACCATCATCTGTTTCGTCCTCCAGCCAAAGAAGCACATTTGAAAACATGATAGGCCTAATTAGATCAAATTTTGGAGAACAAATTGTCATTAACTGAAAAAATGTACATGAAACGCGGAAAAACATGAACAGAAACAAAAATTATCATGCCGTAATTCATAAAACAAACAGAATTGGTCCGATGGCAACTTCAAACAGAAAAAATGTTTTATGTACATAACTTCAATTAATTTGCCATGGTCTAAACATGTTTTTTTATTTTAGAAAAATACCATTATCATGATAATAAAAATATCATGTTATTAATAATAAAATATATTATCCTCTTAACAATAAAAATGCTAGATTATTAAAAATGAAACAGCCATAAACAAAAACAAACTTTATCCACAAATAAAAACTTGACTTGTGAACATTAGATTAAAAATGTCATCCTCTTATATAATAATAAAAGTGACATGTTATTAATAATAAAAAATATTTTTTGAATTGCGAACATTAGAAAAAAGTTTAAATTTGCCATGTGACAAACTTTAACAAATTATAAAACTGCCTTGTTATTTCTTTAGAAAAAATTTCATGTACCTAGGAAAAAAACGTATTTTTCCATCTAGTAAAAAAAGGATGGACCAGGATTTGATACCAGATGGGGGCTTACGTCGCTAGTCAATGCGGTGTATGGGTAGTACAGGCAACCACGGGAGCTCAGGGGAGCTCTATTCCGAGTAGTAAAGGCCCTTTTTGCGAAATCACTAATTGAGGAGTACTCATTACAAAGATCACTTCCGCCTTTTCAGGTTGCGACAAGTCGCGTGCTGCATGTGCGCCACTTGTCATAATCTAGGAGTTTTCCCTATTTTCGTAGATCCGTTTATTCAAAATGTTTTATCTCTTAAATATGCGTCCAAATGTCGAACTATTTTTATCGTTGGATTCCTCGCGTCGAGATCTTCAAAACCAGATCCCATGTTGATAGGTTTTGACGGATTTTTTTCACGAAAAAACCCGGAGAAAAAACCGAACTAGGAGCACGGGTTTTTTTCTTTCCGAAAGAGGCACACATGTGCCTCTCACGAAATCACAACCGTGCCTCTCGCGAAAAAAAAGAGAAAACGCATTTTTTTCGTTTCCGAGGAGGCACGACCTTGCCTCTCGTGAAAGCACAATCAGCCTCTCGCGGAAGCAAAACCGTGCCTCTCGTGAAAGAAAAAAAATAACCAAAAAGGCGTTTTTTTCCATTTCCGAGAGTCACGGCCGTGGCTCTCTCGCGAAAGCACAACCGTGCCTCTCGCGGAAGCAAAACCATGCCTCTCTCGGAAGGAAAAAAAACAGAAAACATGTTTTTTTTTCGTTTCCGAAAGGCACGGCCGTGACTCGCGAAAGCACAACCGTGCCTCTCACGGAAGCAAAACCATGCCTCTCGCAGAAGGAAAAAACAGAAAACGCGTTATTTTTCGCTTTCGAGAGGCACGGCCATGACTCTCGCGAAAGCAAAACCGTGACTCTCGCGAAAGGAAAAAAAAGAAAACATGCTTTTTGCGCAAAAAAAAGCTTTTTCAAAAAAAGTTGATCCAAAAGCTAAGGAAGTCCGGTGGGAAAACGAAACGTCGAAAAAACCCGGGGAAAAACCGTTTAAAAAGTCAAAAATGCGTGCGAAAAAAATAAAAATAAATAAAATCCGGAGGGAGCGCCCAGAGCGCAACACGTGGCGGGTGGCTGAGAGCGTACCAAGTGGCGCTGATCATTGTGAGGCTCCCGAAGGAGCGCTCGTTAACTAGTTGTTCCCCCCTTTTGACATTAGCCTTCATTGAGTTTCAATTCATGTGCAAGCCTCGTAAGTTTTCCTCAAAAAAAAAAGAGTCTCGTAAGTGTAACAAGTCGGCACATGTTTTGGCAGGTTTAGGTGCATCTATTTCATATTTGGCTGGATGAGATCCCAAATATTTGGGTGAACTTGTAAACTCTGCCGAGCAAATATTTCATCAAATGAATGAACCCCTTCAGTGTATGCTGAGTGTGCCTGTGCATGAAATCATAGCCATTGGAGCTTGGTACTTATGGTGGCTCCGCAGACAATCTGCGCACAATGAATCAGTTCCACCCATGAGCAGATGGCCTTTGTCAGTTTTGGGGATTGCTGGCCATGCGATTGCCGTCAGTGCCCATACGATGACTCGAAATACTCAAGTGAAATGGTCTAAGCCTAACCCGGGTTTCATTAAATTAAATATAGATGCTTCTTTTATGCAGACGAAGGTGCAGGAGCTACAGTGGGAGTCATCTAAGACTTCTCTAGCAAATTCTTAGCAGGTAGATGCTACTTCCACCCACATGCGGCAGATGTAGTATCGATGGAGGCGATGGCTATGAAAGAGGGGCTGATCCTTGCAAACAACTTGGTGTTTCAAAGAGTAATGGCCGAGTCAGATTCCATGGAAGTTGTGAACTTTTGCACCGTGCAAACCAATGGCGGAATCCTCACTAGTGCAGAACAGGGCATAGCACCGGTTCGTAAGGCCCTTTAGTGCCGGTTCGGTAACCGGCACTAAAGTGTGGGCACTAAAGCCCCCCCCCCCCCCCCTCCTAGTAGCGGTTCAGCACGAACCGGTGCTAAAGGGCAACCACGTGGCACGAGCCAGCTCCGGGGCAGAGAGCCCTTTAGTACCGGTTAGTGACACCAACCGGTATTAAAAGGTTTGTGGGTTTTGATTTTATTTTTTATTTTTCCTTTAAATTTGTGTTATCAATTTAATTTAGGATTGTTTTACGTTATAATGAGTTGTTATACTTGATATGGATATGGATATGACATATCGCGTAAGATACATACTGGGAGTAACCCAGCCTCCTTGGAGTTTAGCGCTTCCTGGCCGTCGGATCCCGTCCTTGATGCGTTTTCGTCCGTTCGATCGCGAGATGGAGAGATACGAGCCGTCGGATCGAGTCGAGCTACTGTGGATCGAAACAGTGTCGCTCGAGCGGTAAATATCTTCTGCCACCGCGTGTTATTCCTGTGCCCCGCCGAGAGCATTTTTGGTATTTCGCCTTGTTGGAAAAGGGTCCACTAGCGCTAGCGCTAGGGCGTGAGATGTGAGAGCGAGGAAGCGAGCGCTGGAACTCTCGTCCCCCTCCTGCCCGCTCCTCTCTTCCCCGCCCGCTCCTCTCTTCCCACGAAACCCTAGCCGCCCCGCTCGCGCCGCGGTCCCCATCCGCTTCTTCTGCTCGCGCCGGGGTCGCCATCGAGGGCCTGCCACTCGCACCGCCGCTTCCCCGTCCTACTCGCGCATCACGCCTCGGGAGGAGACGAAGCCCACGCTGCTGTTCCCGACAGAGCGCGCGCCGTCGCGCAGGAGGAGGCCAGGCGGAGCGCGCCATCGTTGGATCTTCCTCGGCGGCGATCCAGTGCCGAGGAAGGTCACGGGGGAAGCGGCTCATCCTCGGGGGCGCTACGTCGGCCGGTCGGAGGCCGAGTTCGCCTCGGCCACTAAGTTGCTGTCAGGGAGCACAAAGTGCCTCCTTTGAGCACCCGTTGCAGAGACGAGGAGGACCTCAAGGTGAGCCCCGTCAAATTTTGCTTGCTTGCTGTTCACTTTTTTTTATTGTAAACTGACGTATTGCAGTTACTCGATACAGTTCCTTTGAGATCAACTGATTGATAGTTCATAGTTCTAACATACCTGGGCCAGGATCGAGGTTAATGCATGTCTTCTGATGGCGTCCCTCTTACAAACAGCATACAGTTATCTAGCCCAGTCTACAGATCCATAGTTGATGTGCCTCTTGTGTCCTGTAACTTCTGAAACAGCAGAAACATATTAATTTTGAATAAAAGCCTCTAAGGAATACAAGTTAGGAATAAGAGATTGTTGCATCAAAGAGCAGTAGCACCTCCTTGTGATTGTCAATACCTGTTCATATTGTGTAGTCTATCATGATCAACTACACTGCAAACATTTGCAAATATTACTCTTGGGTTAATCACTGTATAATTTACTCTAATTAGTCATACATCTTCCATTTATTTGTTTACACATGTTTGACAATTATCAATCTCCATGATATCAAGATCTGCACCTCTTCCTGATTTAGATTCAGTTTAGCTATTTACCATGGTTCAACATATTCATCTTATGGATCAAAAAATTCTATTTTGTGGTGAGAGGTAGAGGTTCAAGATGAAGGATGAGATTTCTGTTTGATGTCTGGATATGGCAGGACAATCCATTGCATAGTTATTTGCTTACAACAATTTTTCTTTTGGAAGAACAATGTGCTTATTGACGCTGTTTAGTCTGTACTAATTTTTTCTGCATGGTATTATGAAGGAGTAGTATATTGAACCATAATTAGCACCACCGGATAATTCTCATGAGTCCTTACCAGTTAACATTTCTATGTTATACTCATCCTGCTGCTTGTTTATATATGTGATGATTTAACTCGGTCTTTTTGCCTCTGTATTCTTATCATACTTTCCATTTCACATTTTTAATTGTTTACTGTTTCCAAAGTTTCTGGAAATGGCAGCTACTAATTACTAAGTGACTGTATATGATGTGCTCTTTAGTGTGTGTCATCAGAACAGTTAAATTTTCATCTGTGAACTATTTTCTTTATTATTATTTTCTACTTGCTCTAAACAATGCATTGACGTCCAGTTTCTTTCCCAGTTCTATCCATTCGTCGCTGATACGTGGATTATTTTGTGCGTTGTATAGTCTGTAAAAGTTTGGTATTTGCAGCACCATATGGTGGATCATAGCAGGTAAAGGCTGTGTAGTTTTACACTCTACATTAGTTTATCTAGCTATTTACAGCTCACTCTGATCTAAGTAGGTAAATCTTGAACATAAGCCATCTACTGTTGATGTCCTGTTGGACAAGGCATGATCTAATCAGATAAATCTTGAACATAAGCCTCCTACTGTTGATGTCCTATTGGACAAGGCAGATATCTCCTCCTTCCATCTTATATTTATTTGCAAATGCCCCCCACCCCTTGGTAATGGACATCAGTTCGCTCAACCGCTGAACCTTTAACCTGACATCAAAGTCAAACGTCTTCGCTTCGCCCTCTAGCTGAAGGCAGATGGGTCTTTTTCTTTCTTTTGCGTGCGGGAAACTACACACCTTAGTATATTCCTTGCACAAGACCTACTCATAAATTCACAGATCCAGATCAATGGATGATTCAAAGAAAATAGTCCATATACTTCTAATAGGTCGTGCAATTTTTTAGATGAGCAATCAGCGCTGCGCCGCAATGCAATGTAAAAGTCGGTCTTGAAATTTCATTGCAAAATCCACCACAAATAATCTTTCTCTATAAATTATCTATCCAGGTCAGGCACATCTTATAACTAGGTCACTTCCACTGGATCTTTCTGTTAACAAGCAGCTAGACCCAAGGTACTAATGTCCAATCGCTCGATCATTTTGATATTTAGTCTCTCAAGAGTTCTTTTCATAGTTTATTATTCTTCAAGTTCCACTTTCATTTTACTCAGTCATGTCCAAATGCTTTTTCTATAAATCATTCTAAAACAAGGTGTGTCGCTGCTATGCTCTGATGTATACTTACGTGGTTCTTGCTTCTTATTTGTCCAGCGTGTGTGTATGATGCTGTTGGGTTGTTGACATGGCGCGTTGTCCGGTTGCGGCTCATGCTCAAGCCACGGTTGAGCCTGGTGGTTGTGGCCGTGGCCGTGGGCGGTCTGCTGGTCGTCGTGGACGAGCCACTGGCCGTGGAGGTTCTAATAGAGGGCGTGCCCCTGTTTCTGATCATGTCGCTGCTGGCCGGGTTCCTGCCGCTGGAGGTGAGCCTCTTGACAGGCGTAGGGGTGTGAGTCGGCGGGTGCCTGCTGCTGGAGCTGAGCCCATACCCAGGCGTGGGCGTGGCACTCGGCAGATGCCTGCTGCTGGGCGTGGCGCCATACCTCGGTCAAGTGGTAGAGGTGTTCGTGGCCGTGTCCCTGGTCGTGGTGCTGATTCTGGGCATGCAGCCGCTGCTATACATGTGTCTGCCCCTGGTCGTTCTGCAGGTCCTGGGTACGCCACCGCTCCTAGGCGTGTGTTGGTCCCTGGGATTGCTAGACATTACGTGCCACGCCAGCCTGTTGGGGGTCCTCCTCGAAGCCGTACAAGTACGTGTGTATCCATTGTTCTTTTGTATTTTGTCTCCTAGGGTATTCTCTTGGGGTTGATGATAATTATTTCTTATTTTGTTGTTTGCTACGTGGTTGGGTGATGGCTGGTTTCCTTTTCTGAGCTCGACCGTGGCTGCGGTAAATCGCAGAAAACGGAAAATGTGCGTTGAGTTTCGGCGCGCTAGATACGAAGGTGGGTGAAAGTTCTTAGTTTGTTGTTGGTTGTTGTTGTTGGCTGTGTGTTGTCTTACATGGTTCTGCATGTCCTGTTAAGAACATGTCGTTGATAGGCCTTTGCCGAAGGATTGGCATGGTTTCTCGGTTTATGTCAGTGCGGAGGTGATCGGGGTAGACCGCAACAGACGGAAAAAACGAAAAGTGTCCATTAAATTGCGGCGTCCTGGATGCGAAGGTGTGAGATTTCTTGGTTTGTTGTTAGTTGTTGCTTTTTGCTGTATGGTCTCTTAGTTGGTTTTACGTGCATTTTCAGAGATTGTTGTTCAAGGGCCTTTGCCAAAGGATTGGCAAGGTTTCTCAGTCAAGTTTGCCGAGTCCCTTAAAGGTACTTATTAACCAGGCCTTTGTTGTTTTAGCTATGTGATTATTGTCTTCCTTTTATCCTTGGTTTGTGTCTGATCGTTTTCTATTTTTGTGCCCGTTTAGCTTGCTATGCAGATAGGTCATACTACGGCCCTCCGGATTTCTTGTGCCAATATTGTGGTGCCTCCTTTTGGTTTGCTCAGTGTTCAAAGTCCAGGTCATCCTGGACACAGCGTAAGATGGTTTATAATCGCTGTTGTAAAGGCGCTAAGGTATATATCCCTCCCTTTACGGATCCCCCGGCCTATCTCCGGGAGCTCCTTCGATTCGATGGTACTTCTCGTGCTAAAAAGTTCATCCGGACTATACGTGAGTACAACTGTATGTTCGCTTTCACTTTGATGGGTGCTACCATTGAACGCTCGTTTGGTGGTAGCCGTGGACCTAAGATTTTTAAGATCAGTGGTCAAGTGTCTCATGGTATTGGTTCGTTGGTGCCTAGCGGTGATGATACCCCTAAGTTTGCTGAGTTGTATATACATGACCCAGCTAATGAGATTAGACATAGGATGAATGCCTTAAATCCAGAGGATAAGCCTACTGGGGGTGTGGATGAGAGTATTGTGGTTGGTCTTAGAGACATGCTTAATGAGTTTAACCCATTGGTACAGACCTTTAGGGAGGCAAGTAAGATGATAGAGGATCGTGGTGATGAACCCATCGAGGATATCTCGATTCGTATTATTGGACCTTCGGAGGGCGATAGTCCACAATTTAGTTTGCCTACAACCACTAGGCTTGCTGCTTTAGTTGTCGGTGGTGGCTTCATGTTAGAGGCATCTTCTCGGGATATTGTTGTTTGCAGTTGTTCTGACGGTTTGCAGCAGATATCTTCTCTGAACACTGCATTCATGCCTCTGCAATACCCATTGCTTTTCCCTTATGGAGAGAGAGGGTTCCAGGTGGATGTTCCTGACTTGATTGTTCCTGAAGAAGAAGAAGATGATGGACCTATAGATCCTAATCTTGCACCTGGAAGTCCGACCGTTGAGGCGTCCTCTTCATACCCTTCTGGGGGTGGTGATGCTTCCACAAATAGTCGGAATAGGATGACCATGCAGGATTACTATCGTTTTATGTGCCATTACAAGGGTGATCAGCCCAATCCATATATATGTTATGGTCTCCTCTCCTCTCAGTCGGTTGTCGATGCACGTGCGTGCATCGATGAAAGTTGACTTTGGTATATCATAAGAAATCAGGACATGCTTAGATCAGAGCACATGCAGGGTATTACTGATGCGGTAGGTGATGGGTGTGTTGATGGTGATGCTCTTGGGAAGAGGACCATTGTACCTTCCAGTCACATAGGCAGTCGTCGTTACTTCCATGAAAATTTCCATGATGGCCTTGCCGTTTGTCGGGTGCACGGTGCCCCTGACATATTTACTACTTTCACTTGCAATCCCAAGTGGCCTGAGATCACCAGTGCATTGGAACTAGGTCAGACACCTTCTGATAGGGCGGATATTGTTGTTAGGGTCTATCACATGAAGCTCACCGAGTACTTGGACGAGATTAAGTCAGGCCTGGCTTTTGGCCCCATTACGGCTGGTATTGTGACTGCTGTGCTGTGTGTGTGGTCGTTGTTTTTAATGATGTTTTACTTCTTCTGTTGGCTGGGCTGTCTAATTGAGCTTTTATGTCCTTTTTCAGTGTTGTATACCGTTGAGTTCCAGAAGCGGGGACTGCCTCACGCGCATATACTTGTCTGGCAGAGAGGGGGTAACGGTGAGATTGGTGTTGAAAATATTAATTCATTAATATCTGCTGAAATACCTGATGCATTGCTTGATCCTCTAGGATATGCTTTAGTTTCTGAGTTTATGATGCACCATCCGTGTGGTGAAATGAACGATAAATGTGTCTGCATGAAAAAGGGTGCTTGTTCTAAATATTTCCCAAAAGATTTTAGAGATACCACTGTCATTGATGATAATGGGTTTGCCTTATATCGACGTCGTGACGATGGTCGGAAGGTCTATAAAAATGGTCATTACCTTGACAATAGGCATGTTGTTCCTTATAATATGGCAATGCTCAAGAAATTTCAGGGACATATAAATATAGAGTGGTGTAATAAGACACAGGTGATGAAATATCTCTTTAAGTATGTGACCAAAGGTGCTGACTACTCTAAGGTCATGTTAGAAAGGCTAAAAAAATTGACTAAATCTGGTTGTCGTACGGTAGATGAGGTTCAGGAGTATCTGATATGTCGGTATATATGTGAGTATGATGCATTGTGGCGCATATTTGGGTTTGAAATACACTTTAAAATGCCGCCGGTTCAAAGGTTGACCGTTCATATGCCTGGCATGAATACTGTCTACTATCATGCTGGTGCTGACCTCACGAAAATTGTTGATTCTGACTTCTTGCGAAAGACTATGCTTACCGAATGGTTTGTTGCGAATGAGATGTTCGAAGAGGCCCGATCATTAACTTATTGCGATTTTCCAATTGCTTGGACCTGGGACGCTAAAAGTAGGTCATGGCATCCAAGGGGTAGGGGTGAAAAGATTGGCCGCGTATATTATGTACATCCTTTGAGTGGTGAGTTGTATTACTTGCGCATGCTTTTGATGATTGTTAAGGGGGCTAGGTCATTTGAAGATCTCCGAACATATGCTGGTCGTCTTTATCACACCTTTAAAGAAGCTTGTGCCGCGCGTGGTTTGTTAGGAGACGATAACGAGTGGTACATAGCGTTTGATGAAGCGGTTGTCTAGGGGTTTGGGCATCGACTTAGACAACTATTTGTGACTATGCTCATGCATTGTTCTATCAAGGATGAGATGGGTTTCTTTGAACGTTACTACGCTAGCATGTACGATGATATCCAGCATGGGTTGCGTCGTGCCCTGGGTAATCCAAACTATGATGTTCCTCCTCAAAGATTGAGAAATATGCTTCTTGACGAGTTGGCCGACGTTTTCTTGAAACATGGTTCTGATATAAGAAGTTTTAACATGCCGTCTCGCTCTAGCGAAGGTGAGCAGTCTGATGATAATAGTCTAATTCGTGAGGAACTGTCTTATGATGCATGTGCTCTGTCTAAACAGTCCTTGGTTATGTTTGACAGTTTAAATGAGGACCAATTGGTTGCTTATAAGACAATTGTAGAGTGTGTGCAGGCGGGGAAACCGGGCCTTTTTTTTGTCTCTGGGTACGGCGGTACTGGGAAGACTTACCTGTGGAGTGCAATATGTGCTTTCCTTAGGGGCGAGAGGAAGATAGTGCTTACTGTTGCGTCGTCGGGCATTGCATCGCTATTGTTGCCTGGTGGGAGGATGGCTCATTCTCTCTTTAAGATACCTATCCTTCTTGAAGATAATGCACAATGTGATATTAAAAGAGGCTCTAAGCTTTGTAAGTTGTTGATGGTATCTTCACTTGTTATTTGGGACGAGGCGCTGATGACACACAGGAAATGCTTTGAGGCTGTAGATAGAACTTTGCGTGATGTTCTCTCTGTGGCTAATCCAGATCTTGCGGATATTCCGTTCGGTGGAGTAGTGATGGTCTTGGGTGGTGACCTTAGACAAATCTTACCAGTTGTTGAGGGAGGTACTAGGCCTCAAATCATTGATGCGGCAATCACGAATTCTCCATTGTGGCATTCTGTTCAAAAATTGTCGCTTTCCATTAACATGCGCTTGGGTGTGCATGGTGCGGATACCCAGGCACAAAAGGATGTTGCCTTATTTAGCAGATGGGTGCTGGATCTTGGGGAAGGGAAGTTGCCTGTCACAAGGCGAGGCGATGAGGTCGAGGCTGCTTAGATACAGATACCGGACGACCTCTTGGTTTGTACGTCTGGTGGTCCAATAGCTGTTATTGTTTCTTCTGTCTATGGTGATTTTTTGCATAACTATTTGAACTCTGGTTATTTGCAAGAGAGAGCCATTTTAGCCCCTACCAACGACCATGCTGACGATATTAATGAACATATTCTTGCATTGGTTCCTACTAATAGCAGAGAGTATTTGAGTGCTGATTCTGTTGACGATTCTACGGATTCTGTTAGGGACAAAGATGTTTACTATCCAACCGAGTACCTGAATGCAACTAAAATTATAAATTTCCCAAATCATAGGCTGACTCTTAAGGTTGGTGTTCCGATTATGCTTCTTAGAAACCTGAGCCAGGCAAATGGTTTGTGTAACGGTACACGACTGATTGTAAAGAATTAGGTGGTCGGCTTATCGAAGCTGTCATTATGACTGACTCACATGTGAGTGATACCGTTTATATCCCCAGGATTGAATTATTGGCAAAGAAGGGAAATGCACCCTTTGTGCTTAGACGTCGCCAGTTTCCTGTTCGTGTGTGCTATGCCATGACAATTAATAAGAGCCAGGGACAGACCCTGTCTGCTGTTGGTATATATCTTAAGGGTCCTGTTTTTACGCACGGGCAGCTATATGTGGCAGTGTCTCGTGTTACGTCGAGGGCTTCTTTGAAAATCCTTATATTAGATGCTGATGGCAAATGCGGCTTTGAGACCAAGAACATTGTTTTCCCTGAAGTCTTCCGGGCCGCGGGGATGACCTAGGTCTGTGTATGATGGTAGTCTTCATTTTGGTAGGTTTTGGCATGCTTTTGTGAGTTGGATGACATTTTGGGTGGCGACATATAGTGCTAGCTATATAAATATGTGCTCATGCGATGGGGGTGATATTTTGAATGTCCGCGTGTACTGGGATTTGCTTTATTCCACGGTTTGGTTTATGTCATAGAGATTTACTGAGTTTAACGGTGGTGCTGTATTTTGGTGCTGGTCCTTTTGTTGTAGATGGTGATGGCTGATCTGCAGGCTCTTGTCGTGGGGAGCAGGAACCTAACCATCTGTGTGTATGTTTCGCGTATCTGGCAGCATTGTGGATCCACTCATAACGGTCCTATGAAAGACACCGACATGGTCCTTTTGGATGCCCAAGGTATATGGCTTCTCAGGCCCCCGTGCCCTATGTTTGTAATTCTCTCTTGCCTTTTCTGCTTGGTAACTGATGCATGTTGTTTCTTGGTAGGGCAACCACGTCTATGTTGAGATTGGTGAGAAGCTTTTTCCTAAGTTTATGGGTCAACTGAGGGAAGGATGTGCATATGAAACTTCTCTGTTCTTTGGTGTTCCTAAACAGACGCTATTTCAAGCCTATCGATGTGATACACATTAGGTTCACTAGGTTGACTACGGCCAGTCCTAATACCGGTCTAGAAGTTCAGTTTCCATTTTGCACTTGCCCACGGTGCCTGGTCCAGCGCATTGGTAGGAGGAGCACGAGTCAAGGCGTGCCGCCCCCGATTCTGCAGTGTGCCCGACGGCTGCGTCTACAGTAGCAGCAGCGGTGGCAAGCCTGGCTCGTGGCACCAGAAGTGGGCGACGAAGGCCATTGCCATGTGTGTCCCTCCCTCCTCTCTCTCTGTCTCTCTGTGTATGTGTGTGTGGCTGATTTTGTTCGCCACATTGCAGCTGGTCCATGATCTGAGCGCTCCTGCCACGTCCATAGTTTGCTGTCCACTTGGCCGCAGCCATCCACAAGAAGAGGGGATTGCAAGGCACTTGTGTCCACTCCCTAACCACCAGGTTACCTTGGTAAGGGTGGATTGGATTTCAATTCTTTAGCATCCGCTCCTGAGGAAGTTCCACCAACCTCTGCATCTTGTGTGAAATTCATGTTCTTGCTCCTTGCCTGTCAGGAGCTGTCCCTGCTGGTGCTTCTGCTGGGTCAAGTCTTGGTGTTCTTCTGTCGAATTGGCTTCGAGTGAGGGAGGGGATTTTTCTGGAGGTTGTTGTCCTCATGAGGACGGATGTGAGGAGGGGCGTGGCAGCGACGGAGAGGGACCAGTTCCCCGTCGGCATGCGAGTCCTTGCCGTGGACGACGACCCGGTCTGCCTCAAGGTGTGCTCGTGACCCTCCTGCGGCGTTGTCAGTATCACGGTGAGAATTTTGTTGTTGTTGTTTTGCAGTTCTGGTTTGTAATTGTCTAGGAGCCACCTACTGGGTCAGGCATAGTCAATTTTAGTTGCTCTGTTCCATATCGAGGACAACCACTATAAAATTGCTGTTGGTAGTTGTCACAGCTCACAAGTAGATTTGGTGTACTACGCATCATATATAAATGATGACTGTATGGATAGATTCATTATATTGCATGACCTGAATTTATGATTCCGTTTTTATAACATAGATGCATGCGGCATCGGGGTTTTATCATGGAAAATGCATAGGACCATTTCCCTTTTGTTGCATTGTTACCCAGTTTGGAAGAATAACCTGTTGTGTTTCCAGTGACGGCGACGAATCAGGCTGTTATCACGCTGAGGATGCCGCGGGAAAACAGGGACATGCTTGATTTGGTTATCAGTGGTGTCCACATGCCAGACATGGATGGCTTTAAGCTTCTTGAGCTTGTAGGGCTTGAAGTGGACCTCCCCGTCATAAGTAAGTTGCAAAATTTTATCCATCTCATAGCCGCACGATTTTCTTACTGGTCTTGGTAATAGGAGCCTAGGGGGTATACTTATATAAAGTTGCTGGATGTATATTCTTTTATATGCAAAATGTCAATTCAGCACAGCGAATCTTATGGTTTGTACTTCTGATTGAGGAGGCAAAAATGTGAGTGCTAACCAATTATTTTCCATGTAGTGTTATCTGTGAATGGAGAGACAAAAACTGTAATGAAGGAGATAACTCATCGTGCCTGCAACTATCTCCTAAAACCCATTCGCATCGAGGAGCTTAGGAATATCTGGCAGCATGTTGTTTGGTCCATTGAATTATATAGAAAATTCATCTCTGCTGTCAACCATCTTGGAATTGACAGTAAGAACTTACCAGTACCTTCCTTCTTTGTAACTACTTTTTTCTGGAGCAACTTTGTTGCTCACTATTCTTTCATGTTTATGCAGAAGGTGTGCCAAAAAGGATACTTGAGCTCATGAATGTTGAGAAACTCACTAGGGAAAATATTGCAAGTCGTCTACAGGCAAGCCACTTACTTAACTTCCTTGTAGTTATCAGCAGATCAGTACCATGTGCATTCCATACTTGTTGAGCTTTATCTGTACTGCAGCCAACAGCTAGGCATTCAGAGATAATAGTGCTTAGAAAAAGTTGTAACTAAGAGATAACTTTTATGAAAGAAAAAGTTGTACCTTCGCTCTGTGATTCAGATTGATTTCTTTTCTATGCTTTTACTGTATCATGTGTCTGTACCATTGTTGCATGTCTCTAATTGTTTATGTTGCTGAAAGGACAA
This sequence comes from Triticum monococcum, assembly GCA_034509565.1. Lineage (NCBI taxonomy): Eukaryota > Viridiplantae > Streptophyta > Magnoliopsida > Poales > Poaceae > Triticum > Triticum monococcum. Next base: position 780,353,726 of record CM067847.1, read on the forward strand.
CCACTGATACTATGTCGTTGATAGATAGAAGATTTTAGAAGCGCATTGTTTCAGAATTAAGAAATTTATGTCTCTGATATGGAAATATGTATTATGTTGTTGTTGCCAAGATCTAGCATTCTAATTGTTGATCCTTTTCTAGAAAATAAGATCCCGTGGTTATTTATGTTGTCACTTCGCAAGTGAAAATAATTATGTGTGGTTTCATGGACTCTTACCTTATTGATGGGCACCACGCAGAGTTTGAGGAGATGTAGGCCAGCATGCCACCTCTCTCACTTTTCAAGTCACCGCTGAGCCGCCTTCTTTGCTTCAGAGGCTTCTTGTGTCACCATAGGTTTGTGATTCTTATCTGTTGCCCATTGTAGGCCATGTAGAATACTAAGATAAAATAATTTTAATTTTATCTTTTATATTCTTTTATGTTAAAGAGGCTACACTGTATCCAAATCATTGTATATTATCCAGAGTGATTCTCCTTCATATAGACCAAATTATTTTCTCCCTGTCCATGAGATGCACTGTTTAAATAGTTTGCCTAACACGATATGTCCTTTAGCAGATCCGTGTGTCACAACATGCAAGCAAATCAAATGAAGGAGTGTCGACAAAGTTATATATCGAGCAAATCGGATGAAGGCGTGTGGACAAAGTTATATATCCAATTATCAACCATATAGTTTATTATCTCCACTGCTTGGTCATATCGGTTGGACCGGCACCCTCGCGCCAAGGCGCGATACCGATCTAGTATATATATATATATATATACTTGATCACTTAGCTAGCTAGGATCCATCTAGTTCAAACTAATTTGCGGTTTCTTTCATAAATGATATATATAATAACTCATCATCATCATCATCATCAGATATTAATATAGAAATAAACTCTTGCATCATATCATCACCAACAACAATATATACATATATATATATATACATATATATATACATATATATATATATACATATATACTAGCTAGCTAAAAATCATCGTAGTCGTCATTACCACTATTTATCATCATAGTCATTACCGCTATATATCTAATCACCACCAACACTAGCTTAAAGAAGAAACATTCACTTGTAATAGAAGCAAAGATATCATCGAGTTCAACATGGTCATGATATTATAAGCGTTCACAAACAAATCACTATTTGAGATTAATTAAGTGTAGGACGAGAATATGAACATGAGAGGACAAGTACTAAGAGCATGAACTAGCTAAATCACTCCTGCTGCTCCCTCTCAAGTAAAATAGCATAGAACATGTATAGCTCTCCTGATTCATCATACTGGAGCATGCAGATGAATCTGTCTCCTAATCGTGGGTTGCGCTTGTCCTTGCTGCCCCCTAGTACTTCTCTGCGATAGTTAACAATTTTGCTCCAATATTTCACTATTAAGCATTCATCGCTTTCAGAAATCCTGAATGCACTCATGTGCAATGTAGGATATCTTGGTCGTAAGCTAACCATTGACATGTGACCTTTTGTCTCGATCCACTGAGGCACAACTGTCATCGGGAGTCCCTGTTGAAGAACATCGTATAATAATTAATATACTTAGCAATGGAAGTTTAGCTTTAAAAATAATGTATGCAAAAGATGCACTAAGGACAAATAGTAAACATCTTACCATCTTTCCATTATAGATGTGACCGTAGTTCAATACGATCACTATTGGTCGCACGTTTTGAGTACTAACATTTCTATGTGCAGGAAGAAAATTTGTCTTGACAGTATGAAGATCCTCAAGCCATGAAACATAATGACTTATCTCCTCGCAGTTTAGTTCAGCCCCGGGACAGTAGTAGGTCCTGTCTACCAAGCGCCGGACATGTTTGCTTGAACCGAAATAAGCTGACAATAGAAATTAGTTGTCAACTATTTTTGAATAAACAATATCAAAGACATAAACATGGTTGAGAAAAACTCACATAGGTAGAACTGGAGGCGTCTGCACATCGACCCAGATGTCTCTATTACCTTCAATATCATCTTCCAGACGAATATCAAAGGTGATAACCATATCAGGCTCAAATGCATAACACTAGTGCAGAACTGGGCAATAGCACCGGTTCGTAAGGCCCTTTAGTGCCGGTTCCATAACCGGCACTAAAGTGTGGGCACTAAAGGCCCCCCCCCCCTTTAGTACCGGTTTAGCACGAACCGGTGTTAAAGGGCAACCACGTGGCACGAGCCAGCTCCGGGGGCCGGGAGCCCTTTAGTACCGGTTGGTAACACCAACCGGTACTAAATGTTTGTGGGTTTTTGTTTTATTTTTTCCTTTTCATTTAAATTTGTGTTATCAATTTAATTTAGGATTGTTTTACGTTATAATGAGTTGTAGTCGTCATCATCATCATCATCATCATCGCATATTAATAAATAAATAAACTTTAGCTAGCTAAAAATCATCGTAGTCGTCTAATTAATTACCACTATTTAATCATCATAGTCATTCCCGCTATAGCTATCTAATCATCACCAACACTGGCTAGCTTAAAGAGGAAACATTCAGTTTGGAACAGAAGCAAACATATCATCGAGTTCAACATAATCATCACCAACATTGAAGTTCAGGACACGGACATGAGACAAGTACTAATTAAGAGCATGAACTAGCTACTCCTGCTGCTCCCTCTCAGGTAGAATAGCATAGAACATGTATAGCTCTCCTGATTCATCATACTGGAGCATGCACATGAATCTGTCTCCTAATCTTGGGTTGCGCTTCTCCTTGCTGCCCCCTAGTACTTCTCTGCGATCGTTAACAATTTTGCTCCAATTTTTCACTATTAAGCATCCTTCGCTTTCAGAAATCCTGAATGCACTCATGTGCAATGTAGGATATCTTGGCCGTAAGCTAACCATTGACATGTCACCTTTAGTCTCGATCCACTGAGGCACAACTGTCATCGGAAGTCCCTGTTGAAGAACATCGTATAGTAATTAATATACTAATTAGCAATGAAAGTTTAGCTTCAAAAATAATGTATGCAAAAGATGCACTAATTAAGGACAAATAGTTAAAATCTTACCATCTTTCGATTATAGATGTGACCGTAGTTCAATACGATCACCATTGGTCGCACGTTTTGAGTACTAACATTTCTAAGTTCAGGAAAAAAATTCTTGACAGTATTAAGATCCTCAAACCACGAAACATAATGACTTATCTCCTCGCAGTTTAGTTGAGCCCCGGGACAGTAGTAGGTCCTGTCTACCAAGCGCCGGACATGTTTGCTTGAACCGAAATAAGCTGACAATACAAATTAGTTGTGAGCTTATTTTGAATAAACTGTATCAAAGACATAAACATATGCATGCATGGTTGAGAAAAACTCACATAATGGTACAACTGTAGGCGTTTGCACATCGACCCAGATGTATATATAACCTTCAATAACATCTTCCGGACGAATATCAAAGGTGATAACCATATCAGGCTCAAATGCATAAGCCTTGCATAGTGCTTGCCAAGTTTTGCATTCAAAATGGGTGTATGTGTCTCCATTATGTAATTTGACGCTGAAAGTGTTGGGGAACGTTGCAGAAAACAAAAATTTTCCTACGGTTTCACCAAGATCCATCTATGAGTTCATCTAGCAACGAGTGATCGGGTGCATCTACATACCGTTGTAGATCGCGAGCGGAAGCATTCTAAGAACGGGGATGAGGTAGTCGTACTCGACGTGATCCAAATCACCGGAGATCCTAGCGCCGAACGAACGGCACCTCCGCGTTCAACACACGTACGGTCAACGTGACGTCTCCTCCTTCTTGATCCAGCAAGGGGGAAGGAGAGGTTGATGAAGATCCAGCAGCACGACGGCGTGGTGGTGGATGCAGGGCGTCACAGTAGCAGGGCTTCGCCGTATACTACGAGAGGAAGAGGTGTAGCAGGGGAGAGGGAGGCGCCATGACTCAAGGTACCGCTGCCCCCTCTCTCCCCCTCATATATATAGGCTCCCCTAGGGGGGCGCCGGCCCTAGGAGATGAGATCTCCTAGGGGGGCGGCGGCCAGGGCTGGAGTGGCCCCCAAGGCAAGGTGGGGCGCCCCCCACCCCTAGGGTTTCAACCCTAGGCGCATGGGGTGGGCCTAGGCGGGCGCACCAGCCCACTATGGGCTGGTTCCCCTCCCCACTTTGGCCGATGGGGCCCGCCGGGATGGGTGGCCCCACCCGGTGGACCCTCGGGACCCTTCCGGTGGTCCCGGTACAATACCGGGGACCCCGAAACTTGTCCCGATGGCCGAAATAGCACTTCCTATATATAATTCTTTACCTCCGGACTATTCCGAAACTCCTCATGACGTACGGGATCTCATCCGGGACTCCGAACAACATTCGGGTTACTGCATATACATATCTTCACAACCCTAGCATCACCGAACCTTAAGTGTGTAGACCCTACGGGTTCGGGAGACATGCAGACATGACCGAGACGACTCTCCGGTCAATAACCAACAGCGGGATCTGGATACCCATGTTGGCTCCCACATGCTCCTCGATGATCTCATCGGATGAACCAGGATGTCGAGGATTCAAGAAACCCCGTATACAATTCCCTTTGTCAATCGATATGTTACTTGCCCGAGATTCGATCGGCGGTATCCCAATACCTTGTTCAATCTCGTTACCGGCAAGTCACTTTACTCGTACCATAATGCATGATCCCGTGACCTGACACTTGGTCACTTTGAGCTCATAATGATGATGCATTACCGAGTGGGCCCAGTGATACCTCTCCGTCATATGGAGTGACGAATCCCAGTCTTGATCCGTGTCAACCCAACAGACACTTTCAGAGATACCCGTAGTATACCTTTATGGTCACCCAGTTACGTTGTGACGTTTGGTACACCCAAAGCACTCCTACGGTATCCGGGAGTTACACGATCTCATGGTCTAAGGAAAGGATACTCGACATTGGAAAAACTCTAGCAAACGAACTATACGATCTTTATGCTATGTTTAGGATTGGGTCTTGTCCATCACATCATTCTCCTAATGAAGTGATCTCGTTATCAATGACATCCAATGTCCATAGTCAGGAAACCATGACTATCTGTTGATCAACGAGCTAGTCAACTAGAGGCTTACTAGGGACATGTTGGTGTCTATTATTCACACATGTATTACGATTTCCGGATAACACAATTATAGCATGAATAAAGACAATTATCATGAACAAGGAAATATAATAATAATGCTTTTATTATTGCCTCTAGGGCATTTTTCCAACAGTCTCCCACTTGCACTAGAGTCAATAATCTAGTTACATTGTGATGAATCGAACACCCATGGAATTCTGGTGTTGATCATGTTTTGCTCTAGGGAGAGGTTTAGTCAACGGATCTGCTACATTCAGGTCCGTATGTACTTTACAAATATCTATGTCTCCATCTTGAACATTTTCACGAATGGAGTTGAAGCGACGCTTGATGTGCCTGATCTTCTTGTGAAACCTGGGCTCCTTAGCAAGTGCAATAGCTCCAGTGTTGTCACAGAAGATTTTGATTGGCCCCGACGCATTGGGTATGACTCCTAGGTCGGTGATGAACTCCTTCACCCAAATTGCTTCATGCGCTGCCTCCGAGGCTGCCATGTACTCCGCTTCACATGTAGATCCCGCCACGACGCTCTGCTTGCAACTGCACCAGCTTACTGCCCCACCATTCAAAATATACACGTATCCGGTTTGTGACTTAGAGTCATCCAGATCTGTGTCGAAGCTAGCGTCGACGTAACCCTTTACGACGAGCTCTTCGTCACCTCCATAAACGAGAAACATTTCCTTAGTCCTTTTCAGGTACTTCAGGATATTCTTGACCGCTGTCCAGTGTTCCTCGCCGGGATTACTTTGGTACCTTCCTACCAAACTTACGGCAAGGTTTACATCAGGTCTGGCACACAACATGGCATACATAGTAGAACCTATGGCTGAGGCATAGGGGATGACACTCATCTCTTCTATATCTTCTGCCGTGGTCGGACATTGAGCTGAGCTCAATTTCACACCTTGTAACACAGGTAAGAACCCCTTCTTAGACTGATCCATACTGAACTTCTTCAATATCTTATCAAGGTATGTGCTTTGTGAAAGACCTATGAGGCGTCTCGATCTATCTCTATAGATTTTGATGCCTAATATATAAGTAGCTTCTCCAAGGTCCTTCATTGAAAAACTCTTATTCAAGTAGGCCTTAATGCTGTCCAAGAGTTCTATATCATTTCCCATCAAAAGTATGTCATCTACATATAATATGAGAAATGCTACAAAGCTCCCACTCACTTTCTTGTAAACGCAGGCTTCTCCATAAGTCTGCGTAAACCCAAACGCTTTGATCATCTCATCAAAGCGAATGTTCCAACTCCGAGGTGCTTGCACGAGCCCATAAATCGAGCGTTGGAGCTTGCACACCTTGTCAGCATTCTTAGGATCGACAAAACCTTCCGGTTGCATCATATACAATTCTTCCTTAAGGAAACCATTAAGGAATGCCGTTTTTATGTCCATTTGCCATATGTCATAATCATAGTATGCGGCAATTGCTAACATAATTCGGACGGACTTCAGCTTTGCTACCGGTGAGAAAGTCTCATCGTAGTCAACCCCTTGAACTTGTCGATAATCCTTAGCGACAAGCCGAGCTTTATGGATGGTCACATTACCATCCGCGTCTGTCTTCTTCTTAAAGATCCATTTATTTTCTATGGCTCGCCGATCATCGGGCAAGTCAGTCAAAGTCCATACTTCGTTTTCATACATGGATCCTATCTCGGATTTCATGGCTTCTAGCCATTTGTCGGAATCCGGGCCCGCCATCGCTTCTTCATAGTTCGAAGGTTCACCATTGTCTAACAACATGATTTCCATGACAGGGTTGCCGTACCACTCTGGTGCGGAACGTGTCCTTGTGGACCTACGAAGTTCAGTAGCAACTTAATCTGAAGTTTCATGATCATCATCATTAACTTCCTCTCTAGTCGGTGCAGGCACCTCAGGAACATTTTCTTGAGTTGCGCCATTTTCCGGTTCAAGAGGTAACACTTCATCAAGTTCTACTTTCCTCCCACTTACTTCTTTCGAGAGAAACTCCTTCTCTAGTAAGGATCCATTCTTGACAACAAAGATCTTGCCTTCAGATCTGAGGTAGAAGGTATACCCAATAGTTTCTTTAGGGTATCCTATGAAGACACATTTTTCCGACTTGGGTTCGAGCTTTTCAGGTTGAAGTTTCTTGACATAAGCATCGCATCCCCAAACTTTTAGAAACGACAGCTTAGGTTTCTTCCCAAACCATAATTCATACGGTGTTGTCTCAACGGATTTCGACGGAGCCCTATTTAAAGTGAATGTGGCAGTCTCTAAAGCATAGCCCCAAAAATATAGCGGTAAATCGGTAAGAGACATCACAGATCGCACCATATCTAATAGAGTGCGATTACGACGTTTGGACACACCATTACGCTGAGGTGTTCCAGGCGGCGTGAGTTGTGAAACTATTCCACATTTTCTTAAGTGTGTGCCAAATTCGTGACTCAAGTATTCTTCTCCACGATCTGATCGCAAAAACTTGATTTTTCTGTCACGTTGATTCTCAACCTCACTCTAAAATTCCTTGAACTTTTCAAAGGTTTCAGACTTGTGTTTCATTAAGTAGACATACCCATATCTACTCAAGTCATCAGTGAGGGTGAGAACATAACGATAGCCACCGCGAGCCTCAACACTCATTGGACCACACACATCAGTATGTATGATTTCCAACAAGTTGGTTGCTCGCTCCATTATTCCTGAGAACGGAGTCTTGGTCATTTTACCCATGACGCATGGTTCGCACGTGTCAAATGATTCATAATCAAGAGACTCTAAAAGTCCATCTGCATGGAGCTTCTTCATGCGTTTGACACCTATGTGACCAAGGCGGCAGTGCCACAAGTATGTGGGACTATCATTATCAACCTTACATCTTTTGGTATTCGCACTATGAACATGTGTAGCATTACGCTCGAGATTCATTAAGAATAAACCATTCACCATCGGAGCATGACCATAAAACATATCTCTCATATAAATAGAACAACTATTATTCTCGGATTTAAATGAGTAGCCATCTCGAATTAAACGAGATCCCGATACAATGTTCACGCTCAAAGCTGGCACTAAATAACAATTATTGAGGTTCAAAACTAATCCCGTAGGTAAATGTAGAGGTAGCGTGCCGACGGCGATCACATCGACCTTGGAACCATTCCCGACGCGCATCGTCACCTCGTCCTTCGCCAGTCTCCGCTTATTCCGCAGCTCCTGCTTTGAGTTACAAATGTGAGCAACTGCACCGGTATCAAATACCCAAGAGCTACTACGAGTACTTGTAAGGTACACATCAATTACATGTATATCACATATACCTTTCGTTTTGCCAGCCTTCTTGTCCGCTAAGTATTTGGGGCAGTTCCGCTTCCAGTGACCACTTCCCTTGCAATAAAAGCACTCAGTCTCGGGCTTGGGTCCATTCTTTGGCTTCTTCCCGGCAGCTTGCTTGCCGGGCGCAGCAACTTCCTTGCCGTCCTTCTTGAAGTTCTTTTTACCCTTGCCCTTCTTGAACTTAGTGGTTTTATTCACCATCAACACTTGATGTTCCTTCTTGACTTCTACCTCCGCTGATTTCAGCATTGAAAATAACTCAGGAATGGTCTTTTCCATCCCCTGCATATTAAAGTTCATCACAAAGCTCTTGTAGCTTGGTGGAAGCGACTGGAGGATTCTGTCAATGACCGCATCATCCGGGAGATTAACTCCCAGCTGAGTCAAGCGGTTATGCAACCCAGACATAGTGAGTATGTGCTCACTGACAGAACTATTTTCCTCCATCTTACAGCTGAAGAACTTGTCGGAGACCTCATATCTCTCGACCCGGGCATGAGCTTGGAAAACCATTTTCAGCTCTCCGAACATCTCATATGCTCCATGTCTCTCAAAACGCTTTTGGAGCCCCGACTCTAAGCTGTAAAGCATGCCGCACTGAACGAGGGAGTAGTCATTAGCACGTGTCTGCCAAGCATTCATGACGTCTTGGTTCTATGGGACGGGTGGGTCACCTAGCGGTGCTAGTAGGACATAATCTTTCTTGGCAGCTATGAGGATGATCCTCAGGTTCCGGACCCAGTCCGTATAGTTGCTGCCATCGTCTTTCAGCTTGATTTTCTATAGGAACGCGTGGAAGTTGAGGACAACGTTGGCCATTTGATCTACAAGACATATTGCAAAGATTTTAGACTAAGTTCATGATAATTAAGTTCATCTAATCAAATTATTCAATGAACTCCCACTTAGATAGACATCCCTCTTCTAGTCATCTAAGTATAACATGATCAGAGTCAACTAGGCCGTGTCCGATCATCACGTGAGACGGATTAATCAACGTCGGTGAACATCTTCATGTTGATCATATCTTCTATACGACTCATGCTCGACCTTTCGGTCTTCTGTGTTCCGAGGCCATGTCTGTACATGCTAGGCTCGTCAAGTCAACCTAAGTGTTTGCATGTGTAAATCTGTCTTACACCCGTTGTATGTGAACGTTAGAATCTATCACACCCGTTCATCATGTGGTGCTTCGAAACAACGAACTGTCGCAACAGTGCACAGTTAGGGGGAACACTTTCTTGAAATTATTATGAGGGATCATCTTATTTACTACCGTCGTTCTAAGTAAACAAGATGCAAAACATGATAAACATCACATGCAATCAAATAATAATAGTGACATGATATGGCCAATATCACATAGCTCCTTTGATCTCCATCTTGGGGCTCCATGATCATCTTGTCACCGGGTTGGCACCATGATCTCCATCATCGTGTCTCCATGAAGTTGCTCGCCAACTATTACTTCTACTACTATGGCTAACGTGTTTAGCAATAAAGTAAAGTAATTTACATGGCATTTCTCAATGACACGCAGGTCATACAAAAATAAAGACAACTCCTATGGCTCCTGCCGGTTGTCATACTCATCGACATGCAAGTCGTGATTCCTATTACAATAGCATGAACATCTCATACATCACATATATATCATTCATCATTCATCACAACTTTGGCCATATCATATCACAAAGCACTTGCTGCAAAAACAAGTTAGACGTCCTCTAATTGTTGTTGCAAGTTTTACGTGGCTGAAATAGGGTTCTAGCAAGAACGCTTTCTTACCTACGTGAAAGCCACAACGTGATTTGTCAACTTCTATTTACCCTTCATAAGGACCCTTTTCATCGAATCCGCTCCAACTAAAGTGGGAGAGACAGACACCCGCCAGCCACCTTATGTAACTAGTGCATGTCAGTCGGTGGAACCGGTCTCACGTAAGCGTACGTGTAAGGTTGGTCCGGGCCGCTTCATCCCACAATACCGCTGAAGCAAGATAACACTAGTAGCGGCACGAAAGTTGACAACATCTACGCCCACAACAAATTGTGTTCTACTCACGCAAGAAGAACTACGCATAGACCTAGCTCTGATACCACTGTTGGGGAACGTTGCAGAAAACAAAAATTTTCCTACGGTTTCACAAAGATCCATCTATGAGTTCATCTAGCAACGAGTGATCGGATGCATCTACATACCTTTGTAGATCGCGAGCGGAAGCGTTCTAAGAACGGGGATGAGGTAGTCGTACTCGACATGATCCAAATCACCGGAGATCCTAGCGCCGAACGGACGGCACCTTCGCGTTCAACACACGTACGGTCAGCGTGACGTCTCCTCCTTCTTGATCCAGCAAGGGGGAGGGAGAGGTTGATGAAGATCCAGCAGCACGACGCCGTGGTGGTGGATGCAGGGCGTCACAGTAGCAGGGCTTCGTCGTATACTACGAGAAGAAGAGGTGTAGCAGGGGAGAGGGAGGCGCCAAGACTCAAGGTACCGCTGCCCCCTCTCTCCCCCTCATATATATAGGCTCCCCTAGGGGGGGCACCGGCCCTAGGAGATGAGATCTCCTAGGGGGGGCGGCGGCCAGGGCTGGAGTGGCCCCCAAGGCAAGGTGGGGCGCCCCCCACCCCTAGGGTTTCAACCCTAGGCGCATGGGGTGGGCCTAGGGGGGCGCACCAGCCCACTATGGGCTGGTTCCCCTCCCCACTTTGGCCCATGGGGCCCTCCGGGATGGGTGGCCCCACCCGGTGGACCCCCGGGACCCTTCCGGTGGTCCCGGTACAATACCGGTGACCCCGAAACTTGTCCCGATGGCCGAAACAACACTTCCTATATATAATTCTTTACCTCCGGACTATTCCGAAACTCCTCGTGACGTCCGGGATCTCATCCGGGACTCCGAACAACATTCGGGTTACTGCATATACATATCTTCACAACCCTAGCGTCACCGAACCTTGAGTGTGTAGACCCTACGGGTTCGGGAGACATGCAGACATGACCGAGACGACTCTCCGGTCAATAACCAACAGCGGGATCTGGATACCCATGTTGGCTCCCACATGCTCCTCGATGATCTCATCGGATGAACCATGATGTCGAGGATTCAAGCAACCCCGTATACAATTCCCTTTGTCAATCGATATGTTACTTGCCCGAGATTCGATCGTCGGTATCCCAATACCTTGTTCAATCTCGTTACCGGCAAGTCACTTTACTCGTACCGTAATGCATGATCCCGTGACCAGACACTTGGTCACTTTGAGCTCATAATGATGATGCATTACCGAGTGGGCCCAGTGATACTTCTCTGTCATACGGAGTGACGAATCCCAGTCTTGATCCGTGTCAACCCAACAGACACTTTCGGAGATACCCGTAGTATACCTTTATGGTCACCCTGTTACGTTGTGACGTTTGGTACACCCAAAGCACTCCTACGGTATCCGGGAGTTACACGATCTCATGGTCTAAGGAAAGGATACTCGACATTGGAAAAACTCTAGCAAACGAACTATACGATCTTTATGCTATGTTTAGGATTGGGTCTTGTCCATCACATCATTCTCCTAATAATGTGATCTCGTTATCAATGACATCCAATGTCCATAGTCAGGAAACCATGACTATCTGTTGATCAACGAGCTAGTCAACTAGAGGCTTACTAGGAACATGTTGGTGTCTATTATTCTCACATGCATTACGATTTCCGGATAACACAATTATAGCATGAATAAAGACAATTATCATGAACAAGGAAATATAATAATAATGCTTTTATTATTGCCTCTAGGGCATATTTCCAACAGAAAGTATACCCATGCTCCGTCTTCAAGTAAACTCTCTTTACCTCCATATCATCTATAGCACTAAAACCTATCTTATCCAAGACAAAAATTCTTGCATGGCAGGGGATGCGCTAGTAGAATAGTAAAAATTTAAAATTATAAGTTGAAGCAAATGAAGCATAAGTTTTGCATTCAAATAATAATTGCCAAAGTGACTTACTGTATCAACTTCGAATGTCTCATCCAGCTTGATGCTGATACGCCTACCATCAACAAGGAAATTTCTGTCGCACAGGCCGCGCTGGTCTTCACAGTGTTCGCACATAATGTAATCTTTTTCGTCGTCAGATGACATTTCCTATGTTCATATAGGTGAAACATTAAACACCTATTACTGTCTAACATTAATTAATATCTAGCCAAATATATATTCATCTAACATTTGACATTAATATATCTAACTATATTCATCTCTAACAATTGACATTACTATATATTTAACTTTTCTATCTAATTCATCTAACATTCGACATTAATCTAACATTTATATAAACTCAAAATATATAAAAAATTAAATAATTAAACAGAAAAACGCATTAACAAATAATATTTTACTTAGATCATCAAATCTTAGATACCTAAATTTTCTTACTAAAAATGAACTAGTTATATTAATTATTGAACTAGTTCAAATTTCATATACCTAAATAGACTAGTTCGACAATTTTCTTACTAAAAATAAACTAGTTATATTAATTATTCAACTAGTTCAAATCTCTAGTTCGACAATTTTCTATCTATATCTAGCTAATTCATCTAACATTCGACATTAATCTAACATTCGATCATCTAATTAACTTTTCTAAAAAATAGAAAATAAGTAAAAAAATGTGTGTGTGTATGTGTGTGTGTATGTGTGTGTACGTATATATATGTGTGTACGTATGTGTGTGTGTGTATGTGTGTGGTATGTGTGTGTGTGCGGCCCCGTACGCCGCCGCCCCGTACGTACGAGCGGGGGCACCGGCGTACGGGGCGGGGGCGGCGGTGTACGGGGCGGGGGCGCCGGCGTACGGCCCGGTCGGGTGCGACGAGACGAAGGACGGCGGCGCGGCGGGTACGCGAGGAGAGCGAGATACGTACGGCCGGGTGCGACGAGACGACGGACGACGACGCGCGGCGTTCGGGGCGGCGGCGGGGACGACGACGACGGGCGACGGGCGGCGACGACGGGAGCGGCGCGCGAGAGGTTGAGACGAATCGAAAGAAGTGGGAAGATCTAACTGAATTTTCCTAAGTGTTGTATATATAGAAGAGGCCTTTAGTACCGGTTGGTGGCTCCAACCGGTACTAAAGGCCTATTTTCGCCAGGCCAAGCGGCGGGAAACGAAGCCCTTTAGTACCGGTTGCTGCCTCCAACCGGTACTAAAGGGCGGTCTTTAGTACCGGTTGGAGTCACGAACCGGTACTAAAGGCCTCGCGATGCCACCCCAAAGTTTAGTCCCACCTCGCCGGGCGAAGGTCAGCCGCACTGGTTTATAAACCCAGCCGCGGCTACTGTTGGAAATATGCCCTAGAGGCAATAATAAATTGATTATTATTATATTTCCTTGTTCATGATAATCGTTTATTATCCATGCTAGAATTGTATTGATAGGAAACTCAGATACATGTGTGGATACATAGACAACACCATGTCCCTAGTAAGCCTCTAGTTGACTAGCTCGTTGATCAATAGATGGTTACGGTTTCCTGACCATGGACATTGGATGTAGTTGATAACGGGATCACATCATTAGGAGAATGATGTGATGGACAAGACCCAATCCTAAGCATAGCACTAGATCGTGTAGTTCGTATGCTAAAGCTTTTCTAATGTCAAGTATCATTTCCTTAGACCATGAGATTATGCAACTCCCGGATACCGTAGGAGTGCTTTGGGTGTGCCAAACGTCACAACGTAACTGGGTGGCTATAAAGGTGCACTACGTGTATCTCCAAAAGTGTCTGTTGGGTTGGCACGAACCGAGACTGGGATTTGTCACTCCGTGTAAGCGGAGAGGTATCTCTGGGCCAACTCGGTAGGACATTATCATAATGTGCACAATGTGACCAAGGAGTTGATCACGGGATGATGTGTTACGGAACGAGTAAAGAGACTTGCCGGTAACGAGATTGAACAAGGTATCGGGATACCGACGATCGAATCTCGGGCAACTATCGTACCGATAGACAAAGGGAATTGTATACGGGATTGATTAAGTCCTTGACATCGTGGTTCATCCGATGAGATCATCGTGGAACATGTGGGAGCCAACATGGGTATCCAGATCCCGCTGTTGGTTATTGACCGGAGAATGTCTCGGTCATGTCTGCATGTCTCCCGAACCCGTAGGGTCTACACACTTAAGGTTCGATGACGCTAGGGTTATAAAGGAAGTTTGTATGTGGTTACCGAATGTTGTTCGGGGTCCCGGATGAGATCCCGGACGTCACGAGGAGTTCCGGAATGGTCCGGGGGTAAAGATTTATATATGGGAAGTCCTGTTTTGGTCACCGGAAAGATTTCGGGGTTTATCGGTAATGTACCGGGACCACCGGAGGGGTCCGGGGGTCCACCGGGGGGGGTGGCCATGGGTCCCAGAGGCATACATGGGCCAAGTGTGAGAAAGCACCAGCCCCTAGGTGGCCTAGGGCGCCTCCCACCATGGCCCATGCGCCTAGAAGGGGAGAGGGGGCAAACCCTAAGGGCAGATGGGCCCTAAGGCCCATACTCCCTGCGCCTCCCTCTCCTCCCCCCTTGTGGCCGCCACCCATAGATGGGTTTGGGGCTGCCGCCCCTCTAGGGGTGGGAACCCTAGAGGGGGCGCACCCTCCTCCCCTTCCCCTATATATATGAGGCCTAGGGGCTGCCCAATGCACGCGATCTGATCTTTGCCTTTGGTGCAGCCCTTCCCTCTCCCAAGTCCTTCTCCTCTCCCGTGGTGCTTGGCGAAGCCCTGCAGGATTGCCACGCTCCTCCACCACCACCACGCCGTTGTGCTGCTGCTGGATGGAGTCTTGCTCAACCTCTCCCTCTCTCCTTGCTGGATCAAGGCATGAGAGACGTCACCGGGCTGTACGTGTGTTGAATGCGGAGGTGCCGTCCGTTCGGCACTAGGATCTCCGGTGATTTGGATCACGACGAGTACGACTCCATCAACCCCGTTCACTTGAACGCTTCCGCTTAGCGATCTACAAGGGTATGTAGATGCACTCTCCTTCCCCTCGTTGCTGGTCTCTCCATAGATAGATCTTGGTGACACGTAGGAAAATTTTGAATTATTGCTACGTTACCCGACAGTGGCATCATGAGCTAGGTCTATTGCGTAGATTCTATGCACGAGTAGAACACAAAGTAGTTGTGGGCGTTGATTTTGTTCAATATGCTTACCGTTACTAGTCCAATCTTGATTCGGCGGCATTGTGGGATGAAGCGGCCCGGACCGACCTTACACGTACTCTTACGTGAGACTGGTTCCACTGACTGACATGCACTAGTTGCATAAGGTGGCTAGCGGGTGCCTGTCTCTCCCACTTTAGTCGGATCGGATTTGATGAACAGGGTCCTTATGAAGGGTAAATAGTAATTGGCATATCACGTTGTGGTCTTTGCGTAGGTAAGAAACGTTCTTGCTAGAAACCCATAGCAGCCACGTAAAACATGCAAACAACAATTAGAGGATGTCTAACTTGTTTTTGCAGGGTATGCTATGTGATGTGATATGGCCAAAGGATGTGATGAATGATATATGTGATGTATGAGATGATCATGTTCTTGTAATAGGAATCACGACTTGCATGTCGATGAGTATGACAACCGGCGGGAGCCATAGGAGTTGTCTTTATTTATTTATGACCTGCATGTCAACATAAACGTCATGTAATTACTTTACTTTATTGCTAACCATTAGCTATAGTAGTAGAAGTAATAGTTGACGAGACAACTTCAAGAAGACATGATGATGGAGATCATGGTGTCATGCCGGTGCAAGATGATCATGGAGCCCCAAGATGGAGATCAAAGGAGCTATATGATATTGGCCATATCATGTCACTATTATTTGATTGCATGTGATGTTTATCATGTTTATACATCTTATTTGCTTAGAACGACGGTAGTAAATAAGATGATCCCTCATTAAAATTTCAAGAAAGTGTTCCCCCTAACTGTGCACCGTTGCGACAGTTCGTTGTTTCGAAGCACCACGTGATGATCGGGTGTGATAGATTCTAACGTTCACATACAACGGGTGTAAGACAGATTTACACACGCGAAACACTTAGGTTGACTTGACGAGCCTAGCATGTGTACAGACATGGCCTCGGAACACAAGAGACCGAAAGGTCGAGCATGAGTCGTATGGTAGATACGATCAGCATGAAGATGTTCACCGATGTTGACTAGTCCGTCTCACGTGATGATTGGACACGGCCTAATTGACTCGGATCATGTAATCACTTAGATGACTAGAGGGATGTCTATCTGAGTGGGAGTTCATAAGATGAACTTGTTTATCCTGAACATAGTCAAAAAGGATTTTGCAAATTATGTCGTAGCTCGCACTTTAGTTCTACTGTTTAGATATGTTCCTAGAGAAAAATTAGTTGAAAGTTGATAGTAGCAATTATGCGGACTAGGTCCGTAAACTGAGGATTGTCCTCATTGCTTCTTAGAAGGCTTATGTCCTTAATGCACCGCTCAGTGTGCTGAACCTTGAACGTCGTCTGTGGATGTTGCGAACATCTGACATACACATTTTTGATAACTACATGATAGTTCAGTTAAACGGTTTAGAGTTGAGGCACCAAAGACGTTTTTGAAACGTCGCGAAACATATGAGATGTTTCGAGGGCTGAAATTGGGATTTGAGGCTCGTGCCCACGTCAAGAGGTATAAGACCTCCGACGATTTTCTTAGCCTACAAACTAAGGGAGAAAAGCTTAATTGTTGAGCTTGTGCTCAGATTGTCTGAGTACAACAATCATTTGAATCGAGTGGGAGTTAATCTTCCAGATGAGATAGTGATGTTTCTCCGAAGTCATTACCACTAAGCTGCTAGAGCTTCGTGATGAACTATAATATATCAGGGACATATATGATGATCCTTGAGATATTCGCGATGTTTGACACCACAAAAGTAGAAATCAAGAAGGAGCATCAATTGTTGATGGTTGGTGAAACCACTAGTTTCAAGATGGGCAAGGGCAAGAAGGGATACTTCATGAAACGGCAATTCAGCTGCTGCTCTGGTGAAGAAACCCAAGGTTGAACCCAAACCCGAGACTAAGTGCTTCTGTAATAAGGGGAACAGCCACTGGAGCAGAATTACCCTAGATACTTGGTAGATGAGAAGGCTAGCAAGGTCGGTAGAACTATATTGGATATACATTATGTTAATGTGTACTTTACTAGTACTCCTAGTAGCACCAGGGCATTAGATACCGGTTCGGTTGCTAAGTGTTAGTAACTCGAAATAAAAGCTATGGAATAAACGGAGACTAGCTAAAGGTGAGCTGATGATATGTGTTGGAAGTGTTTCCAATGTTGATATGATCAAGCATCACACGCTCCCTCTACCATCGAGATTGGTGTTAAACCTAAATAATTGTTATTTGGTGTTTGCGTTGAGCATAGACATGATTGGATTATGTCTATCGCAATACGGTTATTCATTTAAGGAGAATAATGGTTACTCTGTTTATTTGAATAATACCTTCAATGGTCTTACACCTAAAATGAATGGTTTATTGAATCTCGATCGTAGTGATACACATGTTCATGCCAAAAGATATAAGATAGTAATGATAGTACCACCTACTTGTGGCACTGCCACTTAAGTCATATCGGTATAAAACGCATGAAGAAGCTCCATGTTGATGGATCTTTGGACTCACTCATTTTTGAAAAGTTTGAGACATGCGAACCATGTCTATTGGTGTATATGCATGAAGAAACTCCATGCAAATGGATCGTTTGGACTCACTTGATTTTGAATCACTTGAGACATGCAAATCATACCACATGGGCAAGATGACTGAAAGCCTCAGTTTCAGTAAAATGGAACTAGAAAGCAACTTGTTGGAAGTAATACATTTTGATGTGTGCAGTCCAACGAGTGTTGAGGCATGTAGTGGATATCGTTATGTTCTTACTTCACAGATGATTTGAGTAGATGTTGAGTACATTTACTTGATGAATCACGTGTCTGAATTATTGAAAGGTTCAAGTAATTTCAGGGTGAAGTTGAAAGATCGTCGTGACAAGAGGATAAAATATTTATGATATGATCATAGAGATGAATATCTGAATTACGAGTTTGGCACAGAATTAAGACATTGTGAAAATTGTTTCACAACTGATACAGCCTGGAACACCATAGTGTGATGGTGTGTCCGAACATCATAACTGCACCCTATTGGATATAATGCATACCATGATGTCTCTTATCGAATTACCACAATAATTTATGGGTTAGGCATTAGAGACAACCACATTCACTTTAAATAGGGCACCACGTAATTCCGATGAGATGACACCGTATGAACTATGGTTTAGAGAAACCTAAGGTGTCATTTCTTAAAAGTTTGGGGCTGCGACGCTTATGTGAAAAAGTTTCAGGCTGATAAGCTCGAACCCAAAGCGGATGAATGCATCTTCATAGGACACCCAAAGAGTTGGGTATACCTCCTGTCTCAGATTCGAAAGCAATAAGGGATTGTTTCTAGAATCAGGTCCTTTCTCGAGGAAAGGTTTCTCTCGAAAGAATTGAGTGGGAGGATGGTGGAGACTTGATGAGGTTATTGACCCGTCTCTTCAACTAGTGTGTGACAGGGCACAGGAAGTTGTTCTTGTAGCACCTACACCAATTGAAGTGGAAGCTTATGATAGTGATCATGAAACTTCAGATCAAGTCACTACCAAACCTCGTGGGATGACAAGGATGCGTACTACTTCAGAGTGGTACGTAATTCTGTCTTGGAAGTTATGTTGCTAGACAACGATGAACCTACGAGCTATGGAGAAGCGATGGTGGGCCCGGATTCCGATAAATGGCTCGAGGCCATAAAATCCGAGAGAGGATCCATGTATGAAAACAAAGTGTGGACTTTGGAAGAACTACTTGATGGTCGTAAGGCTATTAGGTACATATGGATTTTAAAAGGAAGACGGACAATGATGGTAAGTATCACCATTAAGAAAGCTCGACTTGTCGTTAAGATGTTTTCCGACAAGTTCAAGGAGTTGACTACGATGAGACTTTCTCACTCGTAGCGATGCTAAGAGTCTATTGGAATTATATTAGCGATTACTGCATTATTTATGAAATCTTGCAGATAGGATGTCAAAACATTGTTTCCTCGACGATTTTCTTGAGGAAAGGTTGTATGTGATACAACCGGAAGGTTTTGTCAATCCTGAAAGATGCTAATAGGTATGCAAAGCTCCAGCAATCCTTCTGAGGACTGGAGTAAGCATCTCGGAGTTGGAATGTATGCTTTGATGAGATGATCAAAGATTTTGGGTGTATACAAAGTTTATGAGAAACTTGTATTTCCAAAGAAGTGAGTGGGAGCACTATAGAATTTCTGATGAGTATATGTTGTTGACATATTATGGATCAGAAATTATGTAGAATTTCCGGAAAGCATATAGGGTTATTTGGAAAGTGTTTTTCAATGGAAAGCCTGGATTAAGCTACTTGAACATTGAGCATCAAGATCTATAAGGATAGATCGAAACGCTTAATGGTACTTTCAAATGAGCAGATACCTTGACATGATCTTGAAGGTGTTCAAGATGGATCAGTCAAAGAAGGATTTCTTGCCTAAGTTGTAAGGTATGAAGTTAAGACTTAAAGCTCGACCACGGCAGAATAGAGAGAAAGGACGAAGGTCGTCCCCTATGCTTAAGACGTAGGCTCCATAGTATGCTATGCTGTGTACCGCACCTGAAGTGTGCCTTGCCATGAGTCAGTCAAGGGGTACAAGAGTGATCCAAGAATGGATCACAGGACAGCGGTCAAAGTTATCCTTAGTAACTAGTGTACTAAGGAATTTTCTCGATTATGGAGTTTGTAAAAGAGTTCGTCGTAAAGGGTTACGCCGATGCAATCTTTGACACTAATCTAGATTATTCGGGTAGTAAGCTGGATTCGTATAGTAGAACAGTTATTTGGAATAGCTCCAAATAGAACGTGGTAGCTGCATCTAGGAGATGACATAGAGATTTGTAAAGCACACACGGATCTGAAAGGTTCAGACCCGTTGACTATAACCTCTCTCACAAGCAACATGATCAAACCTAGAACTCATTGAGTGTTAATCACATAGTGATGTGAACTAGACTACTGACTCTAGTAAACTCTTTGGGTGTTAGTCATATGGGGATGTGACCTTGAGTGTTAATCACATATCGATGTGAACTAGATTATTGACTCTAGTGCAAGTGGGAGACTGTTGGAAATATGCCCTAGAGGCAATGATAAATTGATTATTATTATATTTCCTTGTTCATGATAATCGTTTATTATCCATGCTAGAATTGTATTGATAGGAAACTCAGATACATGTGTGGATACATAGACAACACCATGTCCCTAGTAAGCCTCTAGTTGACTAGCTCGTTGATCAATAGATGGTTACGGTTTCCTGACCATGGACATTGGATGTCGTTGATAACGGGATCACATCATTAGGAGAATGATGTGATGGACAGGACCCAATCCTAACCATAGCACTAGATCGTGTAATTCGTATGCTAAAGCTTTTCTAATGTCAAGTATCATTTCCTTAGACCATGAGATTGTGCAACTCCTGGATACCGTAGGAGTGCTTTGGGTGTGCCAAATGTCACAACGTAACTGGGTGGCTATAAAGGTGCACTACGGGTATCTACGAAAGTGTCTGTTGGGTTGGCACGAATCGAGACTGGGATTTGTCACTCCGTGTAAGCGGAGAGGTATCTCTGGGCCCACTCGGTAGGACATCATCATAATGTGCACAATGTGACCAAGGAGTTGGTCACGGGATGATGTGTTACGGAACGAGTAAAGAGACTTGCCGGTAACGAGATTGAACAAGGTATCGGGATACCGACGATCGAATCTCGGGCAAGTACCGTACCGATAGACAAAGGGAATTGTATATGGGATTGATTAAGTCCTTGACATCGTGGTTCATCCGATGAGATCATCGTGGAACATGTGGGAGCCAACATGGGTATCCAGATCCCGCTGTTGGTTATTGACCGGAGAATGTCTCGGTCATGTCTGCATGTCTCCCGAACCCGTAGGGTCTACACACTTAAGGTTCGATGACGCTAGGGTTATAAAGGAAGTTTGTATGTGGCTACCGAATGTTGTCCGGAGTCCCGGATGAGATCCCGGACGTCATGAGGAGTTCTGGAATGGTCCGGAGGTAAAGATTTATATATGGGAAGTCCTGTTTTGGTCACCGGAAAGGTTTCGGGGTTTATCGGTAATGTACCGGGATCACCAGAGGGGTCCGGGGGTCCACCGGGGGGGGCATGGGCCCAGAGGCATACATGGGCCAAGTGTGAGAAAGCACCAGCCCCTAGGTGGGCTGGGGCGCCTCCCACCATGGCCCATGCGCCTAGAAGGGGAGAGGGGGCAAACCCTAAGGGCAGATGGGCCCTAAGGCCCATACTCACTGCGCCTCCCTCTCCTCCCCCCTTGTGGCTGCCACCCATAGATGGGTTTGGGGCTGCCGCCCCTCTAGGGGTGGGAACCCTAGAGGGGGCTCACCCTCCTCCCCTTCCCCTATATATATGAGGCCTAGGGGCTGCCCAATGCACGCGATCTGATCTTTGCCTTTGGTGCAGCCCTTCCCTCTCCCAAGTCCTTCTCCTCTCCCGTGGTGCTTGGCGAAGCCCTGCAGGATTGCCACGCTCCTCCGCCACCACCACGTCATTGTGCTGCTGCTGGATGGAGTCTTCCTCAACCTCTCCCTCTCTCCTTGCTGGATCAAGGCATGGGAGACGTCACCGGGCTGTACGTGTGTTGAACGCGGAGGTGCCGTCCGTTCGGCACTAGGATCTCCGGTGATTTGGATCACGACGAGTATGACTCCATCAACCCCGTTCACTTGAACGCTTCCGCTTAGCGATCTACAAGGGTATGTAGATGCACTCTCCTTCCCCTCGTTGCTGGTCTCTCCATAGATAGATCTTGGTGACACGTAGGAAAATTTTGAATTATTCCTACGTTCCCCAACAGCTACCTCTTCGAACTCCTCTATATAGCAGGCTTGTGGGCCTAAATTCTGCACGCTGCCCTCTGAGTCTGCTGGGCCTTTAAGTCCTGTAACTGCACGCTTGTGGCCTAGTAGGCCCACAGGGCAGCGCCCCAATTTTTTTTATAGTTTTTTTCTTTTCTGCTATTTTTTCTTCTATTTATTTTTGCGTAGTTTTTTGTATAGTTTTTTCTTTTCTGTTATATTTATTTTCTTCTATTTATTTGTGAGTAGTTTTTCATCTAGTTTGCCAAAATTCAACATTTTCAGAGTTCATTTTGTAGTGATTTTCAATTTCACGGTCATTTTGAAAATGATAGAAAAATAGCAAATATAATTTTTTTCCCTTTTCTGCTTTATTTTTTCTTCTATTTATTTCTGAGCAGTTTTTTCTTTTCTGCTATATTTATTTTGTTCTATTTATTTCTGAGTAGTTTTTTATATAGTTTTTTTCTTTTCAGCTATAGTTTTTTTCTTTTCTGCTATTTTTTCTTTTCTGCAAAACATGATGGTCAAAGTCTGGAGTTATAACCAAAGTTAAAAAAAAGAAATGTCGACGTGCAATTAGTTTTTGCCATAACAGAAGAAGTCCGGAGTTGTAATAAGTTATTAAAAATAAAAAAGAGGTGCAATGCTCGTTAATTTGCTTCAAGCCTTTCGGAATAGTGTAAACTGCACTGCGCATAGCTCAGTGTAATCTACCATATTCCTGAAGGCTTGAAGCTAAGCAACGTGAGCATTGAGCCTCTTCTTCATTCTCTGCACTCAGGGCTTATAAACCGCTCATAGTCCCTCTCTCTTGGCGAGGTGGGACTAAAAAACAGCTTCCTAAGCAACTGTAGTACTAGTCACCCTTTAGTACCGGTTGGAGCCACCAACCGGTACTAAAGGTGGTGCGCTTAAAATAGTTATGGCAAAAACAGCTTAAAACAAATCATTAAATGCATGAAAAATATCAAATGAAGGCAAAAATGGTTGAAAGTTGATGGCGTCGCTTTGAATGGTGCATACTGAATGCACAAAAAGTCTGGAGTTTAAAAAAATAAAATGCCTTTTTAACAGATGAGTTTAATTTCGTCAGAAACCCGAATACTTCGAAAGAGATTGTCTAGTTTGCGAACGAAGTGCATCCAGTTTTTGTCGTAACCCTCTCTACTTTTTTGAACAATCTATGTGGGTGAAATGATGATACCATGCCAAGTTTCAACTTTTTCAGAGTTTATTTGTAGTGCTTTTCAATTTCCAGGTCATTTAGTTCTCAAAACAAATCATTGAATGCATGACAAATAGCAAATGAAGGCAGAAATGGTTGAAAGTTGATGGCGTCGCTTTGAATGGTGCATACTGACTGCACAAAAAGTCTGGAGTTGTAATAAGTTTAAAAAAATGAAATGCCTTCGTAATAGATGAGTTTAATTTCGTCAGAAACCTGAATACTTCAAAAGAGATTGTCCAGTTTGTGAACGAAGTGCATCCAGTTTTTGCCGTAATCCTCTCTCTTTTTTGAACAATCTATGTGGGTGAAATGATGATACCATGCCAAGTTTCAACTTTTTCAGAGTTCATTTGTAGTGCTTTTCAATTTCCAGGTCATTTAGTTCTCAAAACAAATCATTGAATGCATGAAAAAAAGCAAATGAAGGTAGAAATGGTTGAAAGTTGACGGCGTCGCTTTGAATGGTGCATACTGAACGCAAAAAATATAAGAGCATTTAGATCATGATCTTATATTTCTTTACAGTCTAAATTGTCAATATGATCTTATAACATCAAAAAAAATACTTTGATCATCAATAATCTTTGTGTGTACAATCTGAATTGTCAATATGAATCATCAACGATTTTTAAACCGATGAAGACTCATATTGCGGCGATAAATTCAACACATAGAGTTCAATGAAGACCAAGTGCTTATAATAGTTTGAGAAATAACATATTTAAGGTGGTAAAAGGTTTGTTAGGGGAGCGAGGTGGGACTAAAAACAGCCTGCCATAACCTCATTAGTACAGGTTTGTGGTACGAACCAGCACTAAATGGTGATGGCGGGGGCCATAGCCTGACCGCAGGCTGACGCAGCCTCATTAGTGCCGGTTCGTGGCACGAACCGGTACTAAAGGTTCGCCACGAACCGGTGCTATTGATCGCCGCCACGAACCGGCACTAGTGTACACATTAGTGCCGACTAAAATTCAAACCGGCACTATTGTGCTTCACAAAAGACCCTTTTTCTACTAGTGTAAGTCTTCACTAGTGCAGAACCGGGCAATAGCACCGGTTCGTAAGGCCCTTTAGTGCCGATTCCGTAACCGGCACTAAAGTGTGGGCACTAAAGCCCCCCCCCCCCCCCTTAGTACCGGTTCAGCATGAACCGGTGCTAAACGGCAACCGCGTGGCACGAGCCAGCTCCGGGGGCCGGGAGCCCTTTAGTACGGTACTAAATGTTTGTGGGTTTTTGTTTATTTTTTATTTTTCATTTAAATTTGAGTTATCAATTTAATTTAAGATTGTTTTACGTTATAATGAGTTGTTATACTTGATATGGATATGGATATGGCATATATATACTTGATCACTTAGCTAGGATCCATCCAGTTCAAACTAATTTGCGGTTTCTTTCATAAATGATATATATAATAACTCATCATCATCATCATCACATATTAATAAATAAATAACTCTTGCATCATATCATCACCAACAACAGTATATATATATATATATATATATATATATATATATATATATATAATAGCTAGCTAAAAATCATCGTAGCCATCATTAATTACCACTATTTAATCATCACCAACACTAGCTAGCTTAAAGAAGAAACATTCACTTGTAACAGAAGCAAAGATATCATCGAGTTCAACATGGTCATGATATTATAAGCGTTCACAAACAAATCACTATTTGAGATTAGTTAAGTGTAGGACGAGAATATGAACATGAGAGGACAAGTACTAAGAGCATGAACTAGCTAAATCACTCCTGCTGCTCCCTCTCAAGTAAAATAGCATAGAACATGTATAGCTCTCCTGATTCATCATACTGGAGCATGCAGATGAATCTGTCTCCTAATCTTGGGTTGCGCTTCTCCTTGATGCCCCTAGTACTTCTCTGCGATCGTTAACAATTTTGCTCCAATCTTTCACTAGTAAGCATTCTTCGCTTTTAGAAATCCTGAATTCACTCATGTGCAATGTAGGAAATCTTGGTCGTAAGCTAACTATTGACATGCAACCTTTTGTCTCGATCCACTGAGGCACAACTATCATCGGGAGTCCCTGTTGAAGAACATCATATAGTAATTAATATACTTAGCAATGAAAGTTTAGCTTCAAAAATAATTTATGCAAAAGATGCACTAAGGACAAATAGTAAAAATCTTACCATCTTTCGATTATAGATGTGACCGTAGTTCAATACGATCACTATTAGTCGAACGTTTTGAGTACTAACATTTCTAAGTTTAGGAAGAAAATTTGTCTTGACAGTATGAAGATCCTCAAGCCATGAAACATAATGACTTATCTCCTCGCAGTTTAGTTCAGCCCTGGGGCAGTAGTAGGTCCTGTCTACCAAGCGCCGGACATGTTTGCTTGAACTGAAATAAGCTGACAATACAAATTAGTTGTCAACTATTTTTGAATAAACTGTATCAAAGACATAAACATATGCATGCATGGTTGAGAAAAACTCACATAATGATAGAACTGGAGGCGTTTGCACATCGACCCAGATGTCTATATTACCTTCAATATCATCTTCCGGACGAATATCAAAGGTGATAACCATATCATGCTCAAATGCATAAGCCTTGGATAGTGCTTGCCAAGTTTTGCATTCAAAATGGGTGTATGTGTCTCCATTATATAATTCGACGTTGAAAGTATACCCATGCTCGGTCTTCAAGTAAACTCTCTTTACCTCCATATCATCTATAGCACTAAAACATATCTTATCCAAGACAAAAATTCTTGCATGGCAGGGGATGCGCTAGTAGAATAGTGAAAATTTAAAATTATAAATTAAAGCAAATGAAGCATAAGTCATACTTTAAAATTATAAGTTGAAGCAAATGAAGCATAAGTTTTGCATTCAAATAATAATTGCCGTTGTGACTTACTGTATCTACTTCGAATGTCTCATCCAGCTTGATGGTGAAGCGCCTACCATCAACAAGGACATTTCTGTCGCACAGGCCGCGCTGGTCTTCACAGTGTTCGCACATAATGAAATCTTTTTTGTCGTCAGATGACATTTCCTATGTTCATATAGGTGAAACATTAAACACTTATTACTATCTAATATTAATTAATATCTAGCTAATTCAAATATATATTCATCTAACATTTGACACTAATATATCTAACTATATTCATCTCTAACAATTGAAATTACTATATATTTAACTTTTCTATCTAATTCATCTAACACTCGACATTAATCTAACATTTATATAAACTAAAAATATATAAACAATTAAATAAACAGAAAAACTCATTAACAAATAATATTTTAATTAGATCATCAAATCTCAGATACCTAAATTTTCTTACTAAAAATAAACTAGTTATATTAATTATTCAACTAGTTCAAATCTCATATACCTAAATAAACTAGTTCGATTATTTTCTTACTAAAAATAAACTAGTTATATTAATTATTCAACTAGTTCAAATCTCATATATATACCTAAATAAAGTAGTTCGATTATTTTCTTACGAAAAATAAACTAGTTATATTAATTATTCAACTAGTAAAAAAATTGTATGTGTATGTGTGTGTGTATGTGTGTGTGTACTGCGTGTATACATATACGTGTGTGTACGTATGTGCATGCATAGTACGCCGCAGGGGCGCTGGCGCGTACGGGGCGGGGGCGGCACGCGGCGTACGGGGCGGGGGCGGGGGCGCCGGCGTACGGGGCGGCCGGGAGAGACGTACCGGGCGCGGCGCCGCGGTAACGACGACAGACGGCGGCGGGCGACGGGCGACGACGACAGACGGCGGCGGGCGACGGGCGACGACGACAGACGGCGGGCGACGGGCGACGGGCGGCGACATGACGACGACGGGATCGAGCAGCGCGCGCGGTTGGAGACGAAGTAGGGGATGAAAACTGAAATTTTCGGAAGTGCTATATATATAGGATGAGCCTTTAGTACCGGTTGGTGGCTCCAACCGGTACTAAAGGCCTATTTTCGCCAGGCCAAGCGGCGGGAAACGAAGCCTTTAGTACCGGTTGGAGCCACCAACCGGTACTAAAGGCCCGAGCGCTGCCACCCCGCGGTGCACAAAGTTTAGTCCCACCTCGCCGGGCGAAGGGCAGCCGCACTGGTTTATAAATCCAGCTGTGGCTGCCTCTTCGAACTCCTCTATATAGCAGGCTTGTGGGCCTAACTTCTGCGCGCTGCCCTGTGAGTCTGCTGGGCCTTTAGGGCCTGTAATTGCACGCCCGTGGC
This sequence comes from Triticum monococcum, assembly GCA_034509565.1. Taxonomy (NCBI): domain Eukaryota; kingdom Viridiplantae; phylum Streptophyta; class Magnoliopsida; order Poales; family Poaceae; genus Triticum; species Triticum monococcum. The sequence goes on from CM067847.1 coordinate 780,381,720, forward strand.
CTAGCAGGCCCATAGGGCAGCGCCCCAATTTTTTTATAGTTTTTTTCTTTTTTTCTTTATTTTCTTCTATTTATTTCTGCGTAGTTTTTTGTATAGTTTTTCTTTTCTGTTATATTTATTTTCTTCTATTTATTTCTTCTATGAAAAATGGCAATTTTTTTCTTTTCTGCTTTATTTTTTCTTATATTTATTTCTAAGTAGTTTTTTTCTTTTCTGCTATATTTATTTTCTTCTATTTATTTCTGAGTAGTTTTTCTATATAGTTTTTTTCTTTTCTGCTATAGTTTTTTTTCTTTTCTGCTATTTTTTCTTTTCTACTTTATTTATTTTTTCTATTCATTTATTTTTATATACCATGCCAAGTTGATGGTTAAAACTTGATGGTCAAAGTCTGGAGTTATAACCAAAGTTTAAAAAAATGAAATGCCGAAGTGCAACTAGTTTTTGCCATAACAGAAGAAGTCTGGAGTTGTAATAAGTTATTAAAAATAAAAAAGAGGTGCAATAGTCGTTAATTAGCTTCAAGCCTTTCGGAATAGTGTCTCTTTGAATGATGCATACTGAACGCAAAAAATATAAGATCATTTAGATCATGATCTTATATTTTTTTACAGTCTGAATTGTCAATATGATCTTATACATCAAAAATACTTTGATCATCAATGATCTTTGTGTGTACAATATGAATTGTCAATATGAGTCATCAACGATTTATAAACCGATGAAGACTCATATTGCGGCCACAAATTCTAAACATAAAGTTCAATGAAGACCAAGTGCTTGTGATAGTTTGAGAAGTAACATATTTAACATGGTAAAAGGCTTGTTAGGGGAGCGAGGTGGGACTAAAAACAGCTTGCCATAACCTCATTAGTACCGGTTCGTGGTACGAACCGGCACTAAATGCTGATGGTGGGGCCATAGCCTGACCGCAGGCTGACACAGCCTCTTTAGTACCGGTTCGTGGCATGCACCGGTACTAAAGGTTCGCTACGAACCGGTACTATTGATCGCCGCCACGAACCGGCACTAATGTACACATTAGTGCCGACTCAAATTCAAACCGGCACTATTGTGCTTCACATTTGACCCCTTTTCTACTAGTGCTTGCATAGTGCTTGCCAAGTTTTGCATTCAAAATGGGTGTATATGTCTGCATTGTATAATTTGACGTTGAAAGTATAACCATGCTCGGTCTTCAGGTAAACTCTCTTTACCTCCATAGTTTCCATAGCACTGAAACCTATCTTATCAAAGACAAAAATTCTTGCATGACAGGGGATGCGCTAGTAGAACAGTGAAAATTTAAAATTGCAAGTTGAAGGAAATGAAGCATAAGTATAATGCTTATATTACGAAAAAATAACTCCCGTCGTGACTTACTGTATCCACTTGGAATGTCTCATCCAACTTGATGCTGAAGCGCCTATTATCAACAAAGAAATTTCTGTCGCACAGGCCGCATTGGTCTTCACAGTATTCGCACATAATGAAATATTTTTCATCGTCAGACGACATTTCCTATGTTCATATAGGTGAAACATTAAACACTTACTATCTAACATTAATTAATATCTAACTAATTCTAATATTCATCTAACATTTGACATTAATATCTAACATATATTTCTATCTAATTCATCTAACATTTGACAAGTTCTATTAATTCAACTAATTCAACTAGTTCTATTAATTCAACAAGTTCTATTAATTAATTCAACTAAGCATTACTAAAAATAAACTAACATTCGACATTAATCTAACATTTATATAAACTAAAAATATATAAAAATAAATAAATAAACAAATAATATTTTAATTAGATCATCAAATCTCAGATACCTAAATTTTCTTACTAAAAATAAACTAGTTCGATTATTTTCTTACTAAAAATAAACTAGTTATATTAATTATTCAACTAGTTCAAATCTCATATAACTAATTAATATCTAGCTATATTCATCTCTAACAATTGACATTAATCTAACATTCGATCATCTAATTAACTTTTCTAAAAAACAGATAACAGGAAATATAAGTAAAAAATGTGTATGTGTGTGTGTATGTGTGTGTACTGCGTGTATACGTACGTGTGTGTATGTGCAGTACGCCGCGCCCCGTACGCCGCCGCCCCGTACGTACGAGCGGGGGCGCCGGGGAACAGGGCGGGGCGGCGGCGTACGTACGGGCCGGCCGGGGCGCGCGGGTGCGAGAGGAGAGAGACGTACGGGCGGCGCCGCGGCGACGACGACAGACGGCGGCGTCGTTCGGGGCAGCGGCGCGAGACGACGACCACGACGGGCGGCGGCGGGGGACAGCGACGACAACGACGGACGACGGGCCACGGGCGGTGACACGACGGGATCGAGCGGCGCGGTTGGAGACGAAGTGAGGGATGAAACTGAAATTTTCGTAAGTGCTATATATGTATATATAGGATGGGCCTTTAGTACCGGTTGGTGTGGCCCCAACCGGTACTAAAGGCCTATTTTCGCCAGGGGAAGCGGCAGGAAACGAAGGCCTTTAGTACCGGTTGGAGCCACCAACCGGTACTAATGGTGGTGCGCTGCCTGCACAAAGTTTAGTCCCACCTCGCCGGGCGAAGGGCAGCCGCACTGGTTTATAAACCCAGCCGCGGCTGCCCTTTCGAACTCCTCTATAAGCAGGCTTCTGGGCCTAACTACGGCGCGCTGCCCTGTGAGTCTGCTGGACCTTGTGGGCCTGAAATTGCACGCCCGTGGTCTAGCAGGCTCACAGGGCAGCGCGCCAAATTTTTTGATATAGTTTTTTTTCTTTTCTGCTTTATTTTTTCTTCTATTTATTTCTCAGTAGTTTTTTCTTTTCTACTATATTTATTTTCTTCAATTTATTTCTGAGTAGTTTTTTATATAGTTTTTTCTTTTCTACTATAGTTTTTTTCTTTTCTGCTATTTTTTCTTTTCTGCTATTTTTTCTTTTCTGCTTTATTTATTTTCTTCTATTCATTTATTTTTATATACCATGCCTTTCGGTGTAACAGATGAGTTTTCGTCTGAAACCGACCCTGATACTTTGAAAAATATTGTTCAGTTTGTACACGAATTGCATCTAGTTTTTGCCATAACAGAAGAAGTCCGGAGTTGTAATAAGTTATTAAAAATAAAAAAGAGGTGCAATGCTCGTTAATTAGCTTCAAGCCTTTCGGAATAGGGTAAACTGCACTGCACATAGCTCCGTGCAGTCTATCATATTCCTCAAGGCTTGAAGCTAAGCAACGTGAGCATTGAGCCTCTTCTTCATCGTCTCTGCACTTAGGGCTTATAAACCGCTCCTAGTCCCTCTCTCTTGGCGAGGTGGGACAAAAAACAGCTTACTAAGAAACTGTAGTACTGGTCACCCTTTAGTACCGGTTGGAGCCACCAACCGGTACTAAAGGTGGTGCGCTGCCTGCACAAAGTTTAGTGTCATTTAGCTCAAAACAAATCATTAAATGCATGAAAAATATCAAATGAAGGCAGAAATGATTGAAAGATGACGACGTCGCTTTGAATGGTGCATACTGAATCACAAAAAGTCTGGAGTTGTAATAAGTTAAAAAAAATGAAATGCCTTTGTAACAGATGAGTTTAATTTCGTCAGAAACCCGAATACTTCGGAAGAGATTGTCTAGTTTGTAAACGAAGTGCATCCAGTTTTTGCCGTAACCCTCTCTACTTTTTTGAACAATCTATGTGGGTGAAATGATGATACCATGCCAAGTTTCAACTTTTTCAGAGTTCATTTGTAGTGCTTTTCAATTTCCAGGTCATTTAGTTCTCAAAACAAATCATTAAATGCATGAAAAATAGCAAATGAAGGCAGAAATGGTTGAAAGTTCATGGCGTCGCTTTGAATGGTGCATACTGAACGCAAAAAATATAAGAGCATTTAGATCATGATCTTATATTTCTTTATAGTCTGAATTGTCAATATGATCATATACATCAAAAATACTTTGATCATCAATGATCTTTTTGTGTACAATCTGAATTGTCAATATGAGCCCTCAACGATTTATAAACCGGTGAAGACTAAGTGCTTGTGATAGTTTGAAAATAAACATATTTAAGGTGGTAAAAGCCTTGTTAGGGGAGCGAGGTGGGATTAAAAATAGCTTGCCATAACCTTATTAGTAACTATTCGTGGTACGAACCGGCACTAAATGGTGATGGTGGGGCCACAGCCTGACCGCAGGCTGCCACAGCCTCTTTAGTACCGGTTCGTGGCATGAACCGGTACTATTGATCGCCGTCACGAACCGGTACTATTGATCACATTAGTGCCGGTTTTTTTACAAACCGGCACTAATGTGCTTCACGTTTGACCCTTTTTCTACTAGTGCCTACAGCAGTAATCTATGCACAATGTGTGGATGCGGTTACTATGATCGGGAAGGTCGACTTTCTACATTGTTCCGGAGAAGCTAATGGCGCGGCTCATGAGATAGCTAAATATAGTTTTTTGAATAAATTTTCCTGCACTCGCGACGATGATCCCCCTAATTAGCTATATTCAAAACTTACCGATGATGTAATGTTGCTTAACAATCAATAAAGCTAGTCATGAAGGCCTTTTTAGAAAAAAGAAATATCAGTGTTCCATGTAAAAAATTGTTATTATTGGCACTAACCCAAAGTTCATTATATACTCCTTATAGACGGTAGAGCCAAGTGGGGTGCTCCCGTGGTTGTTATGGCCGAGATCGATTCCAATAAAAAGATCGTGATCGATTTGGCTTGGGCCTGCACAAATCCATCCATCGTGGGTGGTTCGGACACTGCATGAGATTCGTGTAGGTCTCGTCTCTTGTAGCTACGTACGTCCCTTCGCGAGCCTTTAAATATACAGCACACAATCCAAACTTAGATTAATCACCGCGCGTGAGCGTTTCGACTAGAGTTCGATCAACCGAGACCGTCCCCCACCCAAATTTCCCGTCGTGATGAAGACCATGGCGGCGGCGGCGCTGCTGCTGCTGGTATCGCTGCTGGCGGCGGCGGCAGCCACGAACAACCCATCTGACAGCATACACAAGGAGAGGAGCGAGGAGGAGACGCGGCAGATCTTCGTGGAGTGGAAGGCTGAGCTCGGCAAGACCTATAGCTCCGTCACCGAGGAGGAGCGCGCGTACGACATGTTCAAGCACCGCCTCCGCGACATCGACCAGTGGTGGCACGAGAGCGGCTACTCCGCCTGGTCCTGGGACAGGGAGAGGAGCGAGGAGGAGACCCGGCGGATCTTCGCGGAGTGGAAGGCCAGGAACGACAAGACCTACAGCTCCATCGACCACGAGGAGCACCGGTACACCATATTCAAGGACGCCCTCCATCAAGTCGATCGGAACAACGCCGGCTACGCCATCGGGGTCGACACTAACCACCAGGGCATCAACGGGTTCACCGACCTCACCGAGGAGGAGTTTAGCGTCGTTTGCTGCGGGTTCATCCCGAAGGGCTTTGAGCCATCGCCGGCCGAGTTAAGGAGGGTGGCTGAGATCCAGGAGCGGTTGCGGCTTGTATATGCCCCTCCATCCCTTTGGGCGGCTTATTGACATCACATATTTCATTTATCAGTTTTGCTAAGTCTTAGTCAACTAAGACTTCATGTCTCAGTCGATACTATATCCCTTAGATCTTGCATGGAGATTCATACAATTTTTTTCTTCAGTTTTTTCTTCTTCCTTCTTATAAGTATATCACTTGACTGAGACTTGATTAAAGTCTCAGAGACCTAGCCACACCCATCATTTATAGTCTATTTGTTTCTATATATCGAAGATCAATATGTTGGTTTTTTTATATAGCTTACCACATATGCCATGTGGCTATAGATCGAACGTCAATAAATTTTCATGGAAACAACATGAAATTTTTGCATACAGAAAACTCTATAGAACTAAATAAGACCCGTGACAAGATTTTTTTTACTTGATGTAATCTTGGTTGATGGAAATTAACATAAATCTATAGAAATAAATAAGACCCATGACAAGATTGGTTTCATGTTGGTCCCGTGCAATGTTTTCACTATATACAACAGAGAGTAGAAAATTAACATAAATCATGCTTGTTATCATAAATAAAAATTTAGAAACATGCATAAAGAAATCACTAGCGACATTTACCTTATCACGTTTAATAGGATATGTGTTGCCTGATTGTAAAATATTTAACTAGAGTTAAAAGCAACATCGGGAATATATGATTAGATTTTCCTTTGTCTGTGTGCACTGGCGCCCAGGTGCCAGGGATGACAATGAAGCAACGCAGTGCCCCGCAAAATAAATAAAAAATTAACCAAGGCAGTGAAAGGGGCTCACATGGATATCAATATAATTCAACGCTCCCTTTCGGCATAGAAGGTACTCGCATTTTCTGGATCTATTTCAACCCTTTCGGCGATATGCATTCAATGGGGGTGACATTTTTATTGACGACGAAGGCGTCTGTAATGACTTCGTCAACCTGAGCATGATGTGTCAGCTCAGCCTCTCGAAGATGCTTACAGTGATATGATGTACGTGGGCATTTATAAGGATGAGTGTATGCATACCCTTAGCTCGCGACCGAGGAACAGCGAGACAACACGCGCGTCACCTTCGAGTGCATGAAAGAGCTCAAACAAACTAGTACGTGATGGTGGCCCCATACGTGTGATGAGATGAGGAGTGAGACGTGGCGAGAAGATCTTCACCTTATCCGAAACCAACGTAGCAGACAACCAATCCTGTAATGGATATGTCTAAGTGGATGGGGTCGGTCACAGTCATGCGTACGTGGGATCCTACTCTAGGACGCGGAGGAGGCGAGGACAGGTGCGGCGTCCCAGCTGCCAACCCTCGGCATGAACCAAGCATAAATATGCCTCCCCATGCCATGTGTTTGTGCAAGGTTACCACGTTTCAACAAGAAATCAGCGCTTAATCTGCACCGCAGCTATATATATTAGCTCGAACTCATCGTCCCGCCGGGCTCCGGAGTCCCCAAGAACGAACAGAAGCGAGGACTGGACCGGAGATAATGGCGTCGCAGTACTCCTTTGCCCGAGGCGTCTCCCTCCCCGCGCACCGGCCGCCCCTCGCCTTCACCTCCTACAGGTAAGTAAACAATCCGGCGGGCCTTTTCCTTACGATATTCGTGTCTCGATCACGCCGACAGTGCTCTGCGTGCTCTGTGTTGACAGCAGCCTGCGGCACGGTGCCGCTCGCACGAGGGCGAATCCTCGGGTCGTGGCGGCGGCGAGGGCGGTCTCAGTGGGCGCCGCCAGGAGGATGCCCGGCTCAGTCAGGTACCGTGAGCAGGAGTAATCTGTACCTTCCATCCATCGAGTATCCACGGACAAACTCTTACACGCCTGTTGCTTCGTCGCCAGATACGGCGGCGCCGGGGTAGCGGCGTTGCGGGTGGAGGAGGCGGGGGTGGCCGTGCCACCGTCGGTGCCGGTGCGCGTCGCCTACGAGCTGCAGCTGGCCGGCCACCGCTATCTTGACGTCAGGTACATAACCAGCGCACAGACCACGCAACACTCAGCATATGCTTGCTCTGCCCCTCTACTCTGTTGTGCTCTGTTCTGTCAACTTAACTGACAGAAAAATTCAGTTCGCAGTGTTCCATCCGAGTAATTCGATCAGTTTTGTTGCTTGTGTAGAACGGAGGGCGAGTTCGCCGGCGGGCATCCGGCAGGAGCGGTGAACGTCCCCTACATGTACAGCACCGGCTCAGGCAATTATTCAACAAGCCCACTTCACTCGTTAACTGCTCTTCACTTCCATTTCTAAAATGGCGAAGAACTCGCAATTTGTCGAGCAATCCGCTGATCTGATCCAATTCTCATCTACTGTATGTAAATAAATTTAATTTTTTCCTTTCAATCGACAGGAATGGCGAAGAACTCACACTTTGTCGAGCAAGTGTCGGCTATCTTCCGCAAGGACGATGAGATCATCGCCGTACGTTTGCCACTGGCCCTAAACGTTTTCTCTTCTTTTTTCTTTCAGTTCAGAAAACTTCATTTGCCAATTTCAGGGATGCCAAAGTGGCAAGAGGTCTCTCATGGCAGCAGCCGAACTCTGCTCCGCTGTAAGTATACATACTAGCACCACTGTATCTATCCATCTCACCATCGCTAGCTATGGTTTCCCCTGCCGTCTCTGTGACACATGATGGTTAATCGATCATCATTTTTCAGGGCTTCACTGCCGTGACCGACATCGCGGGAGGGTATTCGACTTGGAGAGACAATGGGCTGCCGGTCAATGGACGGTGACATTGCGGCGGGCTGAACCATTATAATCTGTCTTCGTATCCCCCGGGATACCACGTCAGTGCACTCAATAAGCAAATGGAGCTTCATAAGATGTGTAGGATACATGTGTAAGGTTAATGTTAGAATTTCCGTTCATCACCTGAACTATTGTAAACTGGTCCCGTTACAAGAATAGGGCATGCACTGAATCTGAAGAATGTTACTAATAATGTACTGTAGAGTTACTGACAAGGCGGCTAGTTAATGAACGACTCCTTTTTTTTGAGGTAGATTACTCATGGCCCATCATACAGTCCTCCTTACAAAGATTAACGACTTCTGAGGGCCTGAACCCAACCAGACTATAGTTCAACCAAATTCGAAAACGCACTTTGGTGCACGAGCACCATGTAGCTCGATATCCCGAGCGCTTAGTTCCCTCGTGATCTGTATCTCCTGTGTATTCCAAGCCTGTAGACGGTCAATTAATTCCCGAAAGTACTGTATTTTTGGATATGTACTGTCGGTCGTGGCCCAGCCCATTCATTGCCGTTTCTGTTTGTTTGGTAGATTGCTGCAGGGGGCATGTATCAAAACACGTGTTAACTTAGTACTGATTAACAATCAGCATATTAGGTCAAGCGTAATTAAGATTTAGCACTAAATATCATTTCAAAGTGACCAAAAGTATCTCGTGCCCGTCACCAAAAAGCAGGATTGCAGAATTAAGAAGGTTGTACATTTTTTGCAGCAGGAACAAGATTGTACTATGACCCGCAAAAAAAAACAAGATTGTACTGGATTACAAAATATTCTACAATAGTAATTGCAGATGATGATTAAGTTTATGTCATGGACAGAAGTTCTTCCGTGTACAACTAATGATTCATCCAGAGATGCACAATAATATCTCACGTGATGTATACTAATTTTCCCGGTCTCACGGTATAAGAGAGTTACATTATTGTGCACAAATACATAATCTTTTGCTTTTTAAAATCACCCAAAAAATCAGTTACGGATACCATATGTACGAATCCACAACATGAGCAAGGAATTTTTGCTAGGGAATGCTTCCGAGAAGATCAACATTATCATTCATGATGATTGTAACCGCTTGATTCAATAACGAAATGTTTTTTTCCCGCAAAAGAAAAGTTAAGCTTGATAAAAAAAATGGTGAACAGTTACATAAGACGGCCATGAACAATTGCATTGGCAAGAAAGATTGGCTGAAAAAATGGTTGAACACATACGTGAAGTGAGAGCAAATGCTTTCAGATCAGAGAGAACATAAACAAAAATATAAATAGATGCTTAGATCTGGTAATAATGAAAACATTTGATTTGGACAAAATCAGCAGCCATACACAACAGATCCACGAAGAATGACGTGAGGCAGCTGCCGCTGGAGCTCAAACGATCAAACACCAAACATGTCCGGATCTCATGTTCGTCAGCGCTGGTTTTAGTAGCGCTCAGTACGGACGAGAGAGAGAGAGGGAGGTGACAGTTGTTAACAACTTAACATGGGCCATCACGATCCATGAAGTCGCTTCTGTGCGCGGGCACATGCATCCCAGGCGTATAAAGTGCCACAGCACCGCTGTAAATGGACGTATTCCTTTTGCGTATTGCCAGCCAATATGCCAGAGCATACATCTCAACGCTCTAGCGGAAGTCCCAGATTCCGAACTACATGGTGCCCGGGCGCCAAAACGTTGTACTCAACCAAATTTTGCTAAAAAAATCACTAGCCACACTAGCTGAGTGCCCGTGCGTTGCCACGGAACGATATGTACTTTTTCCTCTATGCGAGCACACCGAGCCGCTTCTCCCCGCGGATGTGATGAACCCGCCATCATATCTACAACCCCCAGTCGCACACCTGCAGCCCTTTCCCCGTTACGAACGCTCGCCGTATTCTCACTGATGCCATTTTCATCATGCAGACCTCTCACACCAGATGGCATGACACAACTACAAAATGCACGACCCCATCAGCTATGTCATAAAGAGTACAGGTAGAGCTAGCTATATATCCTTGTGTTTCTATGGATCGACAATTTGAATTTTCTTGACATGTGGAATAATTAGCTTTGTACTCCCCAAGCCACACCTGTTGCTGCATCATGGCACTCAACTGATCTTCACGATGAAATAAAATTAAATCATAGTCCTCACACACCCCACATGCCCTTCTCAATTACTTTAGAATCATTCTCTTTTTGATATTGTTTATTAATATTTTATTTATTTCCTTTTCATAATAAACATGCACATTGTTAGATCTCCAAAAAATACGTTTGGAAATAGCAGCCAGTAGAGATGTATGTCGATTCCTTCAGGAATTAAGAGGTCAATGAGATCAGGCGCCTCAAGGACAGAGTACCCATAGAGACGACTGAGAGGATGTCTGCAGGTGGGGCACCCATCGAAGCAGACATGGATGCAGTACTGGCAAAAATCAAAATTCGAATATCACGTCTTTAAAGAGAAGGCGTGATTTCTGCAGAGCGGGAATAATTTGATACCCAAATAATAAAGATCTTTCAACTTTTTTCTAAAACAAAGATATCCCATTTTCTCAACTCTAACTGCATATACAAATTCTCGCAAAAAATAGCTGCATATACACAAGTAAAAGAAAAAAGAAGGGGCAATACAAAAGCTACCTCGGTACAAAGTTCTACTTTTGTTGAAACAAGGCAAAAGATTTGCCATTTCATTGATTAAGAAGAAGAGTTTGTAGTAAGACACACAGCACCACAGCGACACAACACGAACGGATTACTCTCGTGAGCACCCGTAGTAGCCCAAAGTGACGCTTCTTTCTTTATAGCACAAACTACCAGTACAAGGATCTTAGCGATAACAGGGTTCATAAATAGTATAGTTCCCCATTTCCTTTATAAAACTTTAGGCAAGGCAATCAGATGAAGAACCAGCAGTATATCTATCAATTGGATGTGAATTTTGTACTGTCCTGCAATAAATAATTGCGTGAAGATAAAGTGTCAAACATCTGAAAATTAGAAGATTGGATGAACAACATAGATGACTGCAAACCCCAAATTCGCTTTCCATGTTCTCTTCATAATGTGATGACTTTCCTTGATACTGCTAGAGCATAATGTTTATTCTAATGCATTGTCAAGCTTTATAGAATCCCAGCTGACTTTGCTTCTAGGAAATAGAATAACTAACAAATAGTACAGTTCCTCACCTCCTTTAGAAAACTGTAGGCAAGGCAAAATAATCACCTACATGTTGTTGGATTTTCATGTTTAAAAAACAAGAGACAGCAAATTAAGCAGGTCGTACTCAAGTTCGACCAGGTCAACATAGATGAAAACATGAATTAAGTTTTAATACCTCCAATAAAACTCATGCGTGTTTTAATTGATTCAAGTGACCCCAAGGTCTAGCTCATGCATAATTTCTTTCCCAATGAACATTACTCCACAAATATACAAAGTATTCACCAATTAGTGCATTTTTCAGAAATAAGCATAGACAAAAAATGCTGCTGTTGTCTACAGATGTGACTACGTCACCTTCTCGAAAATTAATTTACTCCTGTAGGGCTTGTCACGTTTGAATTGCTAATGGCATTAGATCTTGCCATTACTCCATTGCAAATGTGATCTTGCCGATGTACACATGAAATTCTGAAAAGAATAGATGAAACAGAGGGTTTTGTGGTGGGGGTGATTATTTACCGAGTAAGAGAGTAACTAATCGGATGGTCAAGGAGAGAGGCGTGAGAGATGGTGGCGCCCTTGTTAGTGAGGCTTGAGGAGGACGGCGCATGCTAGCTTCACCGACAAACCTAGGGCTGAGGTCACAATGAGAGCGCCAGTGACCACAACATAGGTCGCTGTGCCACCATCAATGGTGCATGTTATCTGGACGAAAAAATATATAGGGAGTGCCTAACTATCAGTCAAGTAATTTTGATTTGGGTCTAGGTTGAATGTTTCTGTCTGGTGCACTGACCGTGTTTGCAGGTTATCCAATGGTGAACCCAACCCCTCTTACTATGTCTCCCTCATCCACGAGCAGCTTGTTTAGTCAATGCTCTTACAACTTAGTTTTGCAAGTCCATTTGACGATTCGGCCAATTAGGATAAAAATGAAACGAAGGGCTGCTGACTGCAGAATATAGTGAAGGAGTGAAGATATCTTCGTTAGTACCTTAAGTTGAGCCTTGCTAAAAGCCTAAAACAGAGGCTTGAGAAATAAAATGAAAATATAAGCATGAAACAGGACAGACGGAATGCTATAAGCTGAAAAAGAAAGAAACCACTACAGAATGTAGAGGCCTTGGTTACTACCTTTAATGAAAAAACCATGCTATACGGACGACACATCTTTGACTATTTCGCGCACGACGTCTAAATCCAGCCCGGGAATCTCGTACCTAGCCTAGCAACCAACTGCTTTATAAGAAAGGTCGTCCATGCTTTTTCATTACCAGTTTCGCTAATGAAAACTAAACACCGACCTACTCTGAAGTATTTAACACAAAGAACACTGACAAAAACAAGACTGACAAAATTTATCTGATTTAAAACCTCATTTGGTTCCCACTATTGAAGACTGACATACGAAAATGAGTGAAGATATAGGGGGGGGGGGGGAGAGCTAGCAAAAAAAGGATCAACTGGTTTGTAATGTGAAAAGATCAATGAAAAAACACAAGTAGCTTAAGAGTGTGTCCAGAAAAGACTGAATAATTCCTCATAACAAATGTATACTGAGATTCTGAATCCTAACGAATTAAGTACTGAACCCTTCGCTCTTGATGCTCGAATCCCGAAAAAAATCTACCTACAAATCCACTGCACCACTCCCAGGCTAGCAGACCAGAACATCCGACAAAAATTAGGAGTTAATCCACACACAAAAAAAAATCAGTCTCATGCCGCCGAGACACCCCCACTCCCACACAAAAAAAAGAACACGTAAAGCCACAAGTCTCGAACTGGAATCCTTTAAGTATAACTCATGTTCCATCGTTGATCGAAAGTTTAGTACTGTATAATCATCAAAACAAATCATATGTGGGGGCGCAAGAACTAAATTGAATAACACATAAAATAAATTCCTGCAGGGGGAAGCCAATGGGGAATCATATAGGGCGCATTGAAGTGGGAGGCTAACCAGGGATTCGATGGAACACCTGGATCGCTGGCGAGGCTGCGCGGACGAGAAAATGGAAACTGAAGAAAGGAAGAAGCGGGGAGTGGCTTACCTGTCTCGCCAATGGCACCCTCCCCTGCTGCTTCCGCTGGGGCGCGTGCGATGGGGTCTCCCCGCTGACCTTGCCGCCATGCCCACCCCCTCTATTGCTTCCTACCACCAGCTCGTCCACTCATGGTTGTGACTGATGGACACGAGATACGAGTTCGAGCCTCCGAGGAGGCCTACATTCGCGCCTTCCATCGGACATGGCCATAAAATTCGTCTTAGCACCAATCAAAATCAGTCGATTGAAATATAGGAGTAAAACTAAAGATTTGTACCAGGGTTGTGAGTAACAAATCAAGATAAAGGAAGAAGAAGCTCCTAGGCAGCTGCCATAAAAATTTGAGCGGGGAGGAGGAAGAGACAGGCCGTCCTTATGTGAGACAATGGTGCTGGACCAGTTCTCGGTGCCGTGGCGCACGCGCACCCCTCCTGCCACCTGATACACCCAGGCACTGGATGCACCCATCATCGTAGAGCTCAGGCCTCACATGGAGGTTCCTACCTGGCCGAGGAAGGATACCGTCGGAGGTGCCAGCAGTTCCTCTTTTCGGCTTCCCTGGCCGGCGGCGCGTAGCCGGATGCGCAGAACAGATGCACGGCGGTTTCCCGTATGGGGGTGGTGGTAGTGGAGGTAGTAGGGAGAAGAGGTGGAGAGGGAGTGTGCTCGGGTGGTCGCGGGAGCCGGGAGACAGGGGCCGCCGGGGTGGTTCTGGATCGGGAGAGAGAGAGAGAGATCAGGAGATGAGAGATGAGATTGGCAGGTCGTGGGAGAAGTGGAGGTCGTGATAGTTTTTCCGTGTCGAGGGGTTTTTCCTCAATTTTTCTGTGCGTGGGGATCAATCGAACGAGGGGAGAGGTCGAACCATCACGACGTTCGATCCTCCTTTAATAGTAGAGATTCTGACTATGACCAACCAGACTATTGTTCTATCAAATTTTGCTAAAAAAAAGCACTAGCCACATTCCGACTACGACAAATATGAGTAACACAAGTCCTATGAAGAGGCATCAAATGTTTGATCTCTGCAACCAGCGAAGCATAAACAGACCTGTCTGTTCCTATACCATTCACCAAGTTAACCGCTGACAGCGAATCCATCTCCACGCATATTGGCAAATTCGAACTCCGGATTGAAATTGATAAACCCTCCATGACCACATTGTTCAGATTCTAGTGCGTCTCGACATGGGAAGAGTTGGCGACAAGACGGGAAACTGATGATGCCCACATGATCTCTTAATAACGTACCACCTCCTGCATTTCCTCCGTCCATCCATGATCCATCCGTGTTTAGTTTCGCCCAGCCCACCGAAAAAGTGATCTCTTTGAGTACTACAACCAAACCTTTTCATGATAATTTCAACATGAACGACTCTTACCGAAAGCAAGATCACACTTTTCCATCAGAAATATGGAACGGAAGGTGTGAGTACGCAGAGAGCACTGCTCTATACTAACTTTTATTTCATTCAAGTTATTTGTCCATAGTGATGGTTTCATAGCACAACAACAGATTTGTATTGTGATACGAAGGGTTTTCTAATCATGTGTGTTTTATGTAAAATTGCTTTGAACAATTTGGATTACTCATCAAATACTATTAATCCAAAAGGGACTTCGAGTTTTCACATTTCAACATGGTTACAAATATATGAGATACTTTTGGGATAAGATAACAAGTAAAGCACATCACCATTTAATGATACTTTGGATCTCCCTTGAGCGCCAAACTGATATGTCCACAACAAGTAGTAAGACTGTGATTTGAACAATCAAATAAGCTAGATCAATCCTATGTAAGAATTTTAGCAACCAGGACATGAACAAATCCACCAGGGAGCTACCATTCAACCTTTGTGCTGCATGCAAGCTATCGATTGAGGTAAGCATGCCTTGATGCTCACATTTCAAGCAACCGGGACATGGATGCCGGGGCGGCGTCCCCGGATGGTGGCATGTATGGTGGCTTTCCGGCAGGCTCCACGGCGGCAGTGGTGGCTACGCTTCTTGGTCGTCTGGATGGTGCGGGTGTGGCGGGATGGTTCGGGCACACTTTCTGTCCTTACGCGTGGCCATGCTCAGATCCGGATCTAGAGGCCTGCTCTCGCCGCGGTCTAGGTGCCTCAAGGTGTCATGGGTGAGTTGCCGAGTAAAAGCTCTACGCTTTAGCGCTAGCGGCAAGGACATATGCGGGTGTCGTTATCTTCTTGAAGATGTCGTCGTGGTTGTCCTCCCTGTGGCGAGTCTCCAGTGAAAACCCTTGCCCTATTTGGGATCGGCAGCGATGGTGCTTGCATTCCCCTTCTGAGGGTGTTGTGTGTTAGCGTGGAGGCTAGGTGTCCTAGGTCATGTCGTGGCGTTGTAATCCGGCCGTGATGCGCTTAGGTATTTGGCAGTATAGTCGCGTTCGGTTATGTTGTCCAGTTATTAATTTAGGGATTTGCTTTGTAATAGGGCTACCTCACCACATTGTGCCGTTATGTCGTGTAACTGGGTGTTGTTGTTTTATATATAAAGCAGGGGTATGAGCCTATTTTGAGTATTTCTTAATACATTCAGCCCTTGCATATTGTTTTTCAGTTATCCGTGATCTGCTTTCAGATACTCATCCAATTTCTCTTCCTTTTTTTTACCTACGAAACTTTGCTCTAGAAACTAAAAGATTTGCATGCTTTTTTTAATAAAACAAATACCATTGTCTACCTTATGCATTTGAAAACATGCGAAAGCCTTATGATCAGAGGTCAATTACATGAACAAAACAGCATGCCATCCAAGTGCCTTTGAAAGTGCTGTGCTTACAAAGTTGTTTGCTAGCAACTCTACTCTCCTGCGTCGAGATATTTACTTCTGTTTGAAAGTTAACTACTCCCTCATATCCATATTACTTGTCTCTCAAACGGATGCATTTAGTATTGAAATACATCTAGATACATCCCTTTCAGCGACAAGAAATATAGATCCGAGGGAATAATAGAATTTCATTTTTAATTAAATTTCCTGTGACGTAAGACTCTCATTGTCACACCCTGATTTTCATGCCACAACACTTAAGCTAACAATCATGATAAAATGTGGTTTGACAAAAACTTTTGAGTGTTTTGGACCTTGCCTTGTTTAGATTTTGTCTGTTGTTTGCAAGAGCTCTAAAAATAAAATAAATCCTCCAACTCCTATACTTCATCTCCTTGCTCCAAACTCTTGAACCAATGATCATGCCATGTGTATAGAGCAATATAGTAATTTCTTGCAAAATAATTTGGCCAAATAGTATTTTCAAAAATTAGTTTTCCAAAAAAAACCCCTGAATTGAGGTTTGCACTGCAAGTACTTGATTTGGGGTGTGAAAAATCTTTCAAAAAGTATATTTGAATCCTATTAGATATAGGACTCCCATAAACCACAAAAATATAATTTTAAAAGTTATTTTCCTATTTTATTTAAAAGCTTTTTCTTAAGGCCAGAAATGGTCTTTAATAGGGAAAAATTATTTTAATGGTTCAAAAATATTTGAGAAAATTTAGTGAAACTCAGTGGACATATATTTTCCATATATAAGAGTTTCAACACATGGTCATGTTCAAAATATTGGTCAAATCCCTCAAAAACCCTTTCTGGATATTTCAAGCTTTTGAAATATTTACAAAGGAACTATTCCCCAACAATTCCAAGAAAATTCTAGCATGTCACATATGACATGTTGGATGATCTTGCCAAGTATCATGTCATGGAGAATAGTATAGCCCCATGAAATCCCCTCAAAACCATTTCTGCCCATTTCAAGGATTTGAAATGTTTGTACAGGAAATATTTTCATAAAAATCCAGGAAAATTCTAGAAAGTCACACATGCATAATGTGATGACCTTGCAAAGTTTCATATCAATCAAAACAAGTTTGGTTCACAAAAGTGCCACAAAACCTTTCTGTCCATGTTGAAGTTTGAGCAACTTTACATTGCCAAACATGTCCAAATGTTCTCAAACCTTGTGAACATGCTCAAATGGTCTAATTATTCATCTAGACCAAATGGCACAAGTTGGAGAGAATGTTATCTTGCTCAAAGTACCCCAAAACCCTTCCTGTTCAGAACCAAATTTGAACAACTCTACATTGCCAACTGTGTCCTTTTGATCTGAATTTTTGTGGTCATGTTCAAATCCTCAAATGATGACACTACACCAAGTGGTGCATCAAGGAGAATTGATTTGCATGACTAAATCTTGGTAAAGCATTTCTGTGTTGATTTCTAGGGTTTACCAAAGTTACATTGGCTGCTTTGCCCAAATGAGCTAAAACTTGGTGGAACATTCTACTTCTATGTGCCATTCCATCCTGTTAATTCTCATGGCAAGTGGAGTTAATTTGCTTGCCCAAATTTGCATCAAACACCTTCTGCCATTTTACTAAAACCCCTGTTTTGACCTCTTCCACTAATCTCCATGGGCTCAACTTTGTACCACAACTGATCCTAGCCCCCTTATACCTCCAGTAACAATGGCAAGTCCTTAGATCAATTATTTGGGGGTGAAACCCTCTCCTTCTCTCTTTGGACAAGCCCATTTCTCTCCCTTTCTCACCTCCCTCCTCACTCCAGTGGCCACCAGGGCATCCAATGCCCCTCCCCTTTTCTTTACTACTCCCTAGCACTACTGGACACAAGTGGCCGCGCCCACTTCCCCCTTTTTATGCCATGGCATGCCAAATGCACGCTCCAGAGCGCGCTACAGTGCGGCCAGGCACTGTAGCCGCTCTCCGCCCAACGCCTCCGATGACCTCGGCTCTCCCCATGCGCCAGAAGGACCACCTCGGCGTCCGCAACACGGCAAGCTGTCGGCCCCCTCCTTCCTCTCTCTCCCCTGCCCGTCCCACGCATGGACAGAGCGCCGCCCAGCTCCGCCACTCTCTGCTCAAGCACGGGTCCCGCCCCCGAGCTCGCTCCGCTCCTCCTCTACCTCCCCAGCACCGTGCACCATCCCCACGAGCGTCGCAGAGCCCTCCTCGCTCGCTTCCTTAGCCACTAGAGCCATCGCCGCGGCCGCGCGTGCGCCCCGTCCATGGTGCACCATCGCCTCGCCATATAAGGCCGCCCGAGGCCTCTCTCTGGAGCCCCTTCGCCCTCTCTCCCTCCCGTACATCGCCCAGACCCGTCCATTCCTCTCCCCGTGCCCTCCATCCACCACAATGGCCGGAGCATCGCCGTCGGGCTCCGCCTAAATTCGAGCCAACCCAAGCTCTCTTTCACCCCCCTAGCCACTCCAACGCCATCATCCCTCCACCGCAAGGCCTTCCATCGCCTCCGTTCGCCCCCGGGAAGGCCCGACGCTCACGGCCAGAGATGACCGACGGCCTTCTCCGCCACCATCCAAACCGTCGCCACTACATCCCTCCTCGGCGTGCGTGAATCACCTAGACGGGTGCGGTGCAGCCTCCTGAGCATGCTGGTGGGCGGAGCGTCGCCGGAGATGCTATGTAGCCCCGGCAATCGCCGCCGGGAGCCAGTCCTCTCCGCGGCTGAAGCGCGCGCGGGAGGTTGAAGACGGCCTGCTGCTGGGCCCGCGCGTCAGCGACCTAGTGGGCGGGCCCCACCGTTTAAGTGGAAACGGCTTCGGCTGGATCCGCCTCCCCTGCGCGAAGGCGCACGCCCACGAAGCCGCCTTCGACATCACCACCTCTGCCCGCGCAGCCGAGCCGCTGGGCCGGCCCACGGTCTATCTGTCACCATGTGCGCAGAAAAAGGTTAAGCCTTATTTCCTTTTTCCTTATTCCAGTCAACTTCAAAAATCCATAAACAATTCAAATTAACTCCAAATTTGATGATTCAAATTTCTAGTAGTTTCTAAAATCATTCTCTATCACAGGGTGCAATTTGCACATTTTTCCAAAAACATTTCCTTCACAAATGTTTATGAAATCTTATTTTTCCATTTCTATCATAAACTTTAGAAAATCACAGAGGGCTCAAATTTGATCCAAATGCCATGATTCAAGATCCTAGATACTTCTATGTTCATAACTTAGTTTTTCAACATTTTTCCTAATACTTTCTCTGCCACACAAGATATTGAGCCATTTCTTCATATTTGTCAACTTTGCAAATTCATAGGAAGTTCATTTGAACTCCAAATCCAGTGAAACCAACTCCCAGATGCTTCTAAAATCATGATTTGCTAAATGGGTGCCTTTGCTCATTTTTTCAAAAATATATTTCTGTACACTTCTTGCAAATCCATAAACCCCTTAATTCCATCATATCAAAACGCTTAGAAATATCCACTGACCCAATTCCAATAAAACCACTCTGGTTATTTTTCATATAACCAGAGATGTCCTAGAAAAGTCAAATCAATATTTTTGGAGCACTTTTATTTTCTACCTTGTTGTGTTGCTTATTGTGGTTGTTTTCGACGATAGTTGACGAAGTAGACGAAATGCTCGGAGTTGGACCAGAGATATTTGAAGACCTCAAAGACTTTGTTAGAACAGGCAAGCAGCCCTTTGACCATGTCTATGAAACCCTTTTTATGCATTTCATATAGCACTTTATTATTGTTGCATCGGAATCATGATGAGATGGTAGCCACTTTGGTGCGTTGCCTTCATTCCTCCTTGTTGATAGTTGCATTGTGCATGACCCTACCTTCTTATGAGCGTTATGCCGGTGGGAGTAGATAGGATGCTAAGTAGTGCTACACTAAAGGGACGGGAATATGCATGGTGATGGAGACAAGTACTTTCAAAAGACTTTTCGAAAACCCCGTCAGGTGCCACTTATGCCCGAGGGAGACAATGAGATGGGTAACCACTTGATGACGAAGTGGTGTACCGAGGCAAGTGCGTGTGTTGTTTTTTAAAATGGATTAGATTTAAGATTTGTCGACTGTCCCAACCTTACATGCGCAACCACTCTACCCTTGTATGGGAAAGGGCATTATTGATTACCTAGGCCGATACTAGCTTGGAGCCCGCATTACTAGTGACGGGAGAGTTGTTGGTGTGCTCTCTCGGGACGGGGTCGTGCCAGGTAGGGCGGCCATGACTGTTTTCACAGGGCACCGGATACACCATTGTGTCCCCTCTCGGATGTTACGATCTCGAGTGAGTCTCGTATGATGTACATCGTGAGGATACGGAACAACGAGTGGACTCCTTGTTAGTGTCGTCTAGGGAAAGATAGTGATCGGGTGCTTACCCCGGGTACTTGAGGTATCGCGGGTCGTGGATGTCACGGAAGTTCCCCGGATCTTGTGGGTAAAGTGTGCAACCTCTGCAGAGTGTAAAACTATTCGAATAGCCGTGTCCACGGTCAAGGACAGTTGGGCGATGCTGCTTAAACTACGTCCACATGTTTTCAAACCAATGTGAGTGTTCGAATAAGTGGGGAGAACTACTTGGGTCAAGTCAAAGGACTTGACATGATTGAGTTGGGTTGGTGCCCACTCTTTTTATGTTGATACCACTACCTGGGTCAAGTCAAAGGACTTGACATGATTGAGTTGGGTTGGTGCCCACTCTTTTTATGTTGATATCTGTAACCTGTCCTCATGGTTACTTGAATTCTCCTGATGCATGTGTTACGAGTTGTTGAACATGTCATTGCACCCAAAAACTAGCTTTCCACAAAATTTACCTATATCATGCATTGTTGTACCTTGAACCAAAACATGGGTTGCTTGCGAGTACATTCAAAGTACTCATTGGCTTGCCACTGGTTATTTAATTGGCCAGGCATGGAAGAACAGGAGTTCGAAGAAGAGTTCTTTGAAGACGAGCATGCGAACTAGGACATTTCCCAGTCAGAATGCCTGTAGGGTTAAGGCAGATGGCATGGGTTCTACTTATCGACGAAGATTTCCGCTGCTTGTGTTTCATTTGATGTTCAGCCCTTAAGGCTTTATCTATGTAAGACTTGACCATAATGGTCATAATTTGTGTAAGACGATATGTATGGATGTAAGAATCTTGTTATTCAGCTTCTGTGTGTTCAGTGAGTATTGATCTCTGGGATCACTGTACACGTGCATTTGGTGATCACGACTTATGAGTCGGGGTCCCCACAGAGCTGGTATTGTTAGGGAACGTAGTAATTTCGAAAATTTTCCTACGCACACGCAAGATCATGGTGATGCACAGCAACGAGAGGGGAGAGTGTTGTCTACGTACCAACGCAGACCGACTGCGGAAGCGATCACACAACATAGAGGAAGTAGTCGTACGTCTTCTTCCCGATCCGACCGATCCAAGCACCGTTACTCCGGCACCTCCGAGTTCTTAGCACACGTTCAGCTCGATGACGATCCTTGGGCTCCGATCCAGCAAAGCTTCGAGGAAGAGTTCCGTCAGCACGACGGCGTGGTGACGATCTTGATGTACTACCGACGCAGGGCTTCGCCTAAGCACTACAACGGTATGATCGAGGTGGAATTTGGTGGCAGGGGGCACCGCACACGGCTAAGGAACGATCTCAAGGATCAACTTGTGTGTCTTGGGGTGTCCCCTGCCCCCGTATATAAAGGTTGGAGGGAGGGGGGCTGGCCGGCCAGAGAGAGGGAGGCGCAGGGGGAGTCCTACTCCTACCGGGAGTAGGACTCCCCCCTCCAATCCTATTCCAACTAGGACTCTCAAGGGAGAAAGGAGAGAGAGGGGGCCCGGCCCCTTCTCCTAGTCCTACTAGGACTTGGGGAAGGGGGGGGGGCGCGGCCAGCTGTGGGCTGCCCCTTTTCTCTTTTCCACTAAGGCCCAATAGGCCCATTAGTCTCCCGGGGGGTTCCGGTAACCCTCCCGGTATTCCGGTAAAATCCCGATTTCATCCGGAACACTTCTTATGTCCAAACATAGGCTTCCAATATATCAATCTTTACGTCTCGACCATTTCGAGACTCCTCGTCATGTCCGTGATCTCATCCGGGACTCCGAACAACCTTCGGTACATCAAAATGCATAAACTCATAATAACTGTCATCGTAACGTTAAGCGTGCGGACCCTACGGTTCGAGAACAATGTAGACATGACCGAGACACGTCTCCGGTCAATAACCAATAGCGGGACCTGGATGCCCATATTGGCTCCTACATATTCTATGAAGATCTTTATCGGTCAGACCGCATAACAACATACGTTGTTCCCTTTGTCATCGGTATGTTACTTGCCCGAGATTCGATCGTCGGTATCCAATACCTAGTTCAATCTCGTTACCGGCAAGTCTCTTTACTCGTTCCGTAATACATCATCTCACAACTAACATATTAGTTGCAGTGCTTGCAAGGCTTATGTGATGTGCATTACCGAGAGGGCCCAGAGATACCTCTCCGACAATCGGAGTGACAAACCCTAATCTCGAAATACGCCAACCCAACATCTACCATTGGAGACACCTGTAGTACTCCTTTATAATCACCCAGTTACGTTGGGACGTTTGGTAGTACCCAAAGTGTTCCTCCGGTAAACGGGAGTTGCATAATCTCATAGTTATAGGAACATGTATAAGTCATGAAGAAAGCAATAGCAACATACTAAACGATCGGGTGCTAAGCTAATGGAATGGGTCATTACAATCAGATCATTCTACTAATGATGTGACATCGTTAATCAAATAACAACTCTTTGTTCATGGTTAGGAAACATAACCATCTTTGATTAACGAGCTAGTCTAGTAGAGGCATACTAGTGACACTCTGTTTGTCTATGTATTCACACATGTATTATGTTTCCGGTTAATACAATTCTAGCATGAATAATAAACATTTATCATGATATAAGGAAATAAATAATAACTTTATTATTGCCTCTAGGGCATATTTCCTTCAGTATCCCACTTGCACTAGAGTCAATAATCTAGTTTCACATCGCCATGTGATTTAGCAGCAATAGTTCACATCACCATGTGATTAACACCCATAGTTCACATCGTTATGTGACCAACACTCAAAGGGTTTACTAGAGTCAGTAATCTAGTTCACATCTCTATGTGATTAATACCCAAAGAGTACTAAGGTGTGATCATGTTTTGCTTGTGAGATAATTTTAGTCAACGGGTCTGTCACATTCAGATCCGTAAGTATTTTGCAAAATTCTTTGTCTATAATGCTCTGCACGGAGCTACTCTAGCTAATTGCTCCCACTTTCAATATGTATCTAGACCGAGACTTAGAGTCATCTAGATTAGTGTCAAAACTTGCATCGGCGTAACCCTTTACGACGAACCTTTTTTATCACGTCCATAATCGAGAAACATATCCTTATTTCACTAACGATAATTCTGACCGCTGTCCAGTGATCTACTCCTAGATCACTATTGTACTCCCTTGCCAAATCAGTGCAGGGTATACAATAGATCTGGTATACAGCATGACATACTTTATAGAACCTATGGCCAAGGCATAGGGAATGACTTTCATTCTCTTTCTATCTTCTGCCGTGGTCGGGCTTTGAGTCTTACTCAACTTCACACCTTATAATACAGGCAAGAACTCTTTCTTTGACTGCTCCATTTTGAACTACTTCAAAATCTTTGTCAAGGTATGTACTCATTGAAAGAACTTATCAAGCGTCTTGATCTATCTCTATAGATCTTGAAGCTCAATATGTAAGCAGCTTCACCGAAGTCTTTCTTTGAAAAACTCCTTTCAAACACTCCTTTATGCTTTTACAGAATAATTCTACATTATTTCCGATCAACAATATGTCATTCACATATACTTATCAGAAATGCTGTAGTGCTCCCACTCACTTTCTTGTAAATACAGGCTTCACCGCAAGTCTGTATAAAACTATATGCTTTTGATCAACTTATCAAAGCGTATATTCCAACTCCGAGATGCTTGTACCAGTCCACAGATGGATCGCTGGTGCTTGCACATTTTGTTAGCACCTTTTGGATTGACAAAACCTTCTAGTTGCATCACATACAACTCTTCTTTAATAAATTCATTAAGGAATGCAGTTTTGTTTATCCATTTGCCAGATTTCATAAAATGCGGCAATTGCTAACATGATTCGGACAGACTTAAGCATAGATACGAGTGAGAAAAACTCATCGTAGTCAACACCTTGAACTTGTCGAAAACTTTTGCGACAATTCTAGCTTTGTAGATAGTAACACTACTATCAGCGTTCGTCTTCCTCTTGAAGATCCATTTATTTTCTATGGCTTGCCGATCATCGGGCAAATCCATCAAAGTCCATACTTTGTTCTCATACATGGATCATATCTCAGATTTCATGGCCTCAAACCATTTCGCGGAATCTGGGCTCATCATCGCTTCCTCATAGTTCGTAGGGTTCATCATGATCTAGTAGCATGACTTCCAGAGAAGGATTACCGTACCACTCTGGCGTGGATCTTACTCTGGTTTACCTACAAGGTTCGGTAGTAACTTGATCTGAAGTTACATGATCATCATCATTAGCTTCCTCACTAATTGGTGTAGGTGTCACAGAAACAGTTTTCTGTGATGTACTACTTTCCAATAAGGGAGCAGGTACAGTTACCTCGTCAAGTTCTACTTTCCTCCCACTCACTTCTTTCGAGAGAAACTCCTTCTCCAGAAAGTTTCCGAATTTAGCAACAAAAGTCTTGCCTTCGGATCTGTGATAGTAGGTGTATCCAATAGTTTCCTTTGGATATCCTATGAAGACGCACTTCTCCGATTTGAGTTTGAGCTTATCAGGATGAAACTTTTTCATATAAGCATCGCAACCCCAAATTTTAAGAAACGACAGCTTAGGTTTCTTGCCAAACCATAGTTCACATGGTGTCGTCTCAACGGATTTAGATGGTGCCCTATTTAACGTGAATGCAGCTGTCTCTAATGCATAACCCCAAAACGATAGTGGTAGATCGGTAAGATACATCATAGATTGCACTATATCCAATAAAGTACGGTTATGACGTTCGGACACACCATTATGCTGTGGTGTTCCATGTGGCATGATTTTGTGAAACTATTCCACATTGTTTTAATTGAAGACCAAACTCGTAACTCAAATATTTTACCTCTGCGATCATATCGTAGAAACTTTTATTTTCTTGTCACGATGATTTTCCACTTCACTCTGAAATTCTTTGAACTTTTCAAATGTTTCAGACTTATGTTTCATCAAGTAGATATACTCATATCTGCTCAAATCATCTGTGAAGATCAGAAAATAATGATACCTGTCGCGAGCCTCAATATTCATCGGACCACATACATCAGTATGTATGATTTCCAATAAATCTTTTCTCGCTCCATTGTTCCGGAGAACGGCGTTTTAGTCATCTTGCCCAAAAGGCATGGTTCGCAAGCATCAAGTGATTCATAATCAAGTGATTCCGAAAGCCCATCAGCATGGAGTTTCTTCATGCGCTTTATACCAATATGACCTAAACAGCAGTGCCACAAATAAGTTGCACTATCATTATTAACTTTGCATCTTTTGGATTCAATATTATGAATATGTGTATCACTACGATCGAGATCCAACGAACTTGTTTCATTGGGTGTATGACCATATAAGGTTTTATTCATGTAAACAGAAAAACAATTATTCTCTGACTTTAATGAATAACCATATTGCAATAAACATGATCAAATCATATTCATGCTCAATGCAAAAACCAAATAACACTTATTTAAGTTCAACACTAATCCCGAAAGTATAGGGGAGTGTGCGATGATGATCATATCAATCTTGGAACTACTTCCAACACACATCGTCACTTCACCCTTAACTAGTCTCTGTTTATTCTGCAACTCCCGTTTCGAGTTACAAATCTTAGCAACTGAACTAGCATCAAATACTGAGGGGTTGCTATAAACACTAGTATAGTACACATCAATAACATGTATATCAAATATACTTATGTTCACTTTGCCATCCTACTTATCCGCCAATCACTTGGGGTAGTTCCGCTTCCAGTGACCAGTCCCTTTGCAGTAGAATCACTTAGTCTCAGGCTTAGGATCAGACTTGGGCTTCTTCACTTGAGCAGCAACTTGCTTGCCGTTCTTCTTGAAGTTCCCCTTCTTCCCTTTGCCCTTTTCTTGAAACTAGTGGTCTTGTCAACCATCAACACTTGATGTTTTTCTTGATTTCTACCTTCGTTGATTTCAGCATCACGAAGAGCTTGGGAGTTGTTTCCGTTATCCCTTGCATATTATAGTTCATCACGAAGTTCTACTAACTTAGTGATGATGACTAGAGAATTCTGTCAATCACTATCTTATCTGGAAGATTAACTCCCACTTGATTCAAGCGATTGTAGTACCCAGACAATCTGAGCACATGCTCACTAGTTGAGCGATTCTCCTCCATCTTTTAGCTATAGAACTTGCTGGAGACTTCATGTCTCTCAACTCGGGTATTTTCTTGAAATATTAACTTCAACTCCTGGAACATCTCATATGGTCCATGACGTTCAAAACGTCTTTGAAGTCCCGATTCTAAGCCGTTAAGCATGGTGCACTAAACTATCAAGTAGTCATCATATTGAGCTAGCCAAACGTTCATAACGTCTGCATCTGCTCCTGCAATAGGTCTGTCACCTAGCGGTGCATCAAGGACATAATTCTTCTGTGCAGCAATGAGGATAAACCTCAGATCACGGAAACAATCCGCATCATTGCTACTAACATCTTTCAACACAATTTTCTCTAGGAACATATCAAAATAAACACAGGGAAGCAACAACGCGAGCTATTGATCTACAACATGATTTGCAAAATACTACCAGGACTAAGTTCATGATAAATTTAAGTTCAATTTAATCATATTACTTAAGAACTCCCACTTAGATAGACATCCCTCTAATCCTCTAAGTGATCACGTGATCCAAATCAACTAAACCATAACCGATCATCACGTGAGATGGAGTAGTTTTCAATGGTGAACATCGTTATGTTGATCATATCTACTATATGATTCACGCTCGACCTTTCGGTCTCCGTGTTCCGAGGCCATATCTGTATATGCTTGGCTCGTCAAGTATAACCTGAGTATTCTGCGTGTGCAACTGTTTTGCACCCGTTGTATTTGGACGTAGAGCTTATCACACCCGATCATCACGTGGTGTCTGGGCACGACGAACTTTGGCAACGGTGCATACTCAGGGAGAACACTTCTTGATAATTTAGTGAGAGATCATCTTATAATGCTACCGTCAATCAAAGCAAGATAAGATGCATAAAAGGATAAACATCACATGCAATCAATATAAGTGATATGATATGGCCATCATCATCTTGTGCTTGTGATCTCCATCTCCGAAGCACCGTCATGATCACCATCGTCACCGGCGCGACACCTTGATCTCCATCGTAGCATCGTTGTCGTCTCGCCAATCTTATGCTTCCATGACTATCACTACCGCTTAGTAATAAAGTAAAGCATTACATCGCGATTGCATTGCATACAATAAAGCGACAACCATATGGCTCCTGCCAGTTGCCGATAACTCGGTTACAAAACATGATCATCTCATACAATAAAATCAGCATCATGCCTTGACCATATCACATCACAACATACCCTGCAAAAACAAGTTAGACGTCCTCTACTTTGTTGTTGCAAGTTTTACGTGGCTGCTACGGGCTTAAGTAAGAACTCATCTCACCTACGCATCAAAACCACAACGATAGTTCATCAAATAGACTCCGTTTTAACCTTCTCAAGGACCGGGCGTAGTCACACTTGGTTCAACTAAAGTTGGAGAGACAGTCTTCCGCAAGCCATCTATGTGCAAAGCACGTCGAGGGAACCGGTCTCGCGTAAGAGTACGCGTAAGGTTGGTCCGGATCGTCTCACCCAACAATACCGCCGAACCAAAGTATGACATGCTGGTAGGCAGTATGACTTGTACCGCCCACAACTCACTTGTGTTCTACTCGTGCAAATAACATCAAACCATAAAACCTAGGCTCGGATGCCACTGTTAGGGAACGTAGTAATTTCGAAAATTTTCCTACGCACACGCAAGATCATGGTGATGCACAGCAACGAGAGGGGAGAGTGTTGTCTACGTACCAACGCAGACGGACTGCGGAAGCGATCACACAACGTAGAGGAAGTAGTCGTACGTCTTCTTCCCGATCCGACCGATCCAAGCACCGTTACTCCGGCACCTCCGAGTTCTTAGCACACGTTCAGCTCGATGACGATCCTCGGGCTCCGATCCAGCAAAGCGTCGAGGAAGAGTTCCGTCAGCACGACGGCGTGGTGACGATCTTGATGTACTACCGACGCAGGGCTTCGCCTAAGCACTACAACGGTATGATCGAGGTGGAATTTGGTGGCAGGGGGCACCGCACACAGCTAAGGAACGATCTCAAGGATCAACTTGTGTGTCTTGGGGTGTCCCCTGCCCCCGTATATAAAGGTTGGAGGGAGGGGGCTGGCCGGCCAGAGAGAGGGAGGCGCAGGGGGAGTCCTACTCCTACCGGGAGTAGGACTCCCCCCTCCAATCCTATTCCAACTAGGACTCTCAAGGGAGAAAGGAGAGAGAGGGGGGCCGGCCCCTTCTCCTAGTCCTACTAGGACTTGGGGAAGGGGGGGGGGCGCGGCCAGCTGTGGGCTGCCCCTTTTCTCTTTTCCACTAAGGCCCAATAGGCCCATTAGTCTCCCGGGGGGTTCCGGTAACCCTCCCGGTATTCCGGTAAAATCCCGATTTCACCCGGAACACTTCCTATGTCCAAACATAGGCTTCCAATATATCAATCTTTACGTCTCGACCATTTCGAGACTCCTCGTCATGTCCGTGATCTCATCCGGGACTCCGAACAACCTTCGGTACATCAAAATGCATAAACTCATAATAACTGTCATCGTAACGTTAAGCGTGCGGACCCTACGGTTCGAGAACAATGTAGACATGACCGAGACACGTCTCCGGTCAATAACCAATAGCTGGACCTGGATGCCCATATTGGCTCCTACATATTCTACGAAGATCTTTATCGGTCAGACCGCATAACAACATACGTTGTTCCCTTTGTCGTCGGTATGTTACTTGCCCGAGATTCGATCGTCGGTATCCAATACCTAGTTCAATCTCGTTACCGGCAAGTCTCTTTACTCGTTCCGTAATACATCATCTCACAACTAACATATTAGTTGCAGTGCTTGCAAGGCTTATGTGATGTGCATTACCGAGAGGGCCCAAAGATACCTCTCCGACAATCGGAGTGACAAACCCTAATCTCGAAATACGCCAACCCAACATCTACCATTGGAGACACCTGTAGTACTCCTTTATAATCACCCAGTTACGTTGTGATGTTTGGTAGTACCCAAAGTGTTCCTCCGGTAAACGGGAGTTGCATAATCTCATAGTTATAGGAACATGTATAAGTCATGAAGAAAGCAATAGCAACATACTAAACGATCGGGTGCTAAGCTAATGGAATGGGTCATGTCAATCAGATCATTCTACTAATGATGTGACCTCATTAATAAAATAACAACTCTTTGTTCATGGTTAGGAAACATAACCATCTTTGATTAACGAGCTAGTCTAGTAGAGGCATACTAGTGACACTCTATTTGTCTATGTATTCACACATGTATTATGTTTCCGGTTAATACAATTCTAGCATGAATAATAAGCATTTATCATGATATAAGGAAATAAATAATAACTTTATTATTGCCTCTAGGGCATATTTCCTTCAGGTATCAGAGCCATCCTGACTGTAGGAAGCCTTAGTTAGCATGGTCGTTAGTTAGGGTAAAACTATTTCCAAAACTACTACTAGTTTTCAAAACTATCTATACTTCTCTTCCCTTCTCAGTTTTTCGAAAACTAAGGTATACTTTCCTTATTGATCTCTTCCCCTTCAAAACCTTTGGTCGCTAGAACCCTTATGCCTCTAACCACTGGATTCCTTGTAATCCTTGTGGAAAATCTAGAAGGAAGATGCCTTGCCAGACATTCACCCACATCTCTTGAACACAAGATTGGCGACATCACAACAAGACGATACCAACAGAAGATACATCCTCGAGGAATGAGGACCTGAAGACCCAAGAGATGGTGACACCCTTGACACTGCCCCAAGATGATGCAACCTTAGCCTACGATGATCAGGGCATAGAATATGCAAGATCATGATAGACATCGCTAATAGAGCAATCATGTCCTTACCGTTGTTGTATCGGCAACCACCGGTGGATGAGAACCTCGCCATTTGGCCCGCCTCACTATAGTGAGTAGGAAAACGGTTCTCTTCATCCCCCACTCTTGGTGTCGATGTTTTCATCAACGTAACCGACGTGTTGGACCTCTACTATGCCTTGTTAATGTCATTGCATAAAGGATTACCTACATGGTACCATCGACGCTTTAGAAGACAAAACGGGATCGTCAGGATTAAGAAGACAACAGAAGACCGAGTCAATACCAGCTACGAGGAGCCACCTTCACCCCATCACTTCAACAGGCGAGAAGTTGTTGACGACTCTTCAGGCTCAACCCAGATCATTTCATCGAACAACTACAAGAGACGTAGCAACACCTGAGGAAAACTCAGAAGACTGCATGAGGCACAAGGCATGACTACTGAGTCCGAGAACCCCTAGGGTAGGATGAGTCGTGTACCCCCCTATGCGCAGTCGAGCCCGTATGATGGTTCGAATAGAACCATGATTGTGTCTTGCTTGTTTTTATTTGTTTGTGTTCTGATATAGGTCGCACTTTTGCCCTAGGCAAGAAGTATGCGAGTATATCACCTTCCTTACCTTGTTTCTTTTGTTTGGCCCTTTTTGCCACCCGTTGTTTGCACCTGCACTATAGAACCCCCTTTAGGCATTCCCCTCCTCTATGCTACTTTTCCCTCTCATCTCTCTCTCCTTCATTGAAGATCGGCAAGACAAGCTACACCAAGGATTCTACCTCGGCAACCAATTAGCAATGAAGACTTCTGCTACAATCTCCACGACCAAATGCAACCCCGTAGAAGTATGTTTAATCCTCCAGACTAGAAACCCATTCCTAGACCCTTCGAGACTTCACGAGATACCCCATATCGAATCTTTAACCATGTGCTTGACCCATAGAATTGCAAGAGAACCAGTTAAGCCTCCGTAACCTTGCTTATCACTGGGTTCATTATGGAACTAGTGGACATAGTGAACGAGCACATTATCATCCTAATATAGCACAAGAGTTGATGCTTTCGGTGGTATAAGGTTATTTGTTTAAAGGACTAGATAGAATGATTGGCATCTCAGGAACTATGCTCAAGCATGGTATGATAAACATTCAGTCACACACTAGAATCCTTGAAACCCTTACGCCCTACCAAGCCACAACATGGTCGGATCCTAACCTTGGGCTTTGGCTCTAGATCGGTAAGACCTTGGCCAATGCTCAACCGTGTCCATCACCAATGCCTCAACCCACTTTACGTACCCCATAGACTTCATGGAGTACTTGGTCACGATGGTTGTCACTTTTACTTGGTGACCTACTCGTCTAACTGAAGATGGAAGAAGAATCGTTCAGCTGGTCGAGGAACATCTTGTTGGAAATATGCCCTAGAGGCAATAATAAAAGCATTATTATTATATTTCCTTGTTCATGATAATTGTCTTTATTCATGCTGTAATTGTATTATCCGGAAATCGTAGTACATGTGTGAATAACAGACACCAACATGTCCCTAGTTGACTAGCCCGTTGATCAACAGATAGTCATGGTTTCCTGACTATGGACATTGGATGTCATTGATAACGAGATCACATCATTAGGAGAATGATGTGATGGACAAGACCCAATCCTAAACATAGCATAAAGATCGTGTAGTTCGTTTTGCTAGAGTTTTGCAATGTCAAGTATCTTTTCCTTAGACCATGAGATCGTGTAACTCCCGGATACTGTAGGAGTGCTTTGGGTATACCAAACGTCACAACGTAACTGGGTGACTATAAAGGTAGACTACGGGTATCTCCGAAAGTATCTGTTGGGTTGACACGGATCAAGACTGGGATTTGTCACTCCGTATGACGGAGAGGTATCACTGGGCCCACTCGATAATGCATCATCATAATGAGCTCAAAGTGACCAAGTGTCTGGTCACGGGATCATGCATTATGGTACGAGTAAAGTGACTTGCCGGTAACGAGATTGAACGAGGTATTGGGATACCGACGATCGAATCTCGGGCAAGTAATATATCGATTGACAAAGGGAATTGCATACGGGGTTGATTGAATCCTCGACATCGTGGTTCATCCAATGAGATCATCGTGGAGCATGTGGGAGCCAACATGGGTATCCAGATCCCGCTGTTGGTTATTGACCGGAGAGTCGTCTCGGTCATGTCTGCATGTCTCCCGAACCCGTAGGGTCTACACACTTAAGGTTCAGTGACGCTAGGGTTGTGAAGATATGTATATGCAGTAACCCGAATGTTGTTCGGAGTCCCGGATGAGATCCCGGACGTCACGAGGAGCTCCAGAATAGTCCAGAGGTAAAGAATTATATATAGGAAGTGCTGTTTCGGCCATCGGGACAAGTTTCGGGGTCATCGGTATTGTACCGGGATCACCGGAGGGGTCCCGTGGGCCCACCGGGTGGGGCCACCTGTCCCGGGGGGCCACATGGGCTGTAGGGGGTGCGCCTTGACCTACATGGTCCAAGGGCACCAGCCCTACTAGGCCCATGCGCCTAGGGTTTCCACCAAGGAGGAGTCCAAGTGGTGGAAGGCACCCCGAGGTGCCTTGGGGGGGAGGGAAACCCTCCCCTGGCTGCCGCACCTAGGAGATCAGATCTCCTAGGCTGCGCACCACCCCCCCTTGGCACCCCTATATATAGTGGGGGAGAGGAGGGACTTCATACACCAGCCCCTGGCGCCTCCCTCTCTCCCCGTTACGTCTCTCTCTCGTTGCGAAGGCGAAGCCCTGCAACTGTGACGCCCTGCATCCACCACCACGCCGTCGTGCTGCTGGTTCTTCATCAACCTCTCCTCTCCCTTGCTGGATCAAGAAGGAGGAGACGTCTCTCGTCCCGTACGTGTGTTGAACGCGGAGGTGCCGTCTGTTCGGCACTGGTCATCGGTGATTTGGATCACGTCGTGTACGACTACTTCATCCTCGTTCTAACGAACGCTTCCGCTCGTGATCTACAAAGGTATGTAGATTTAATCTAAATACTCGTTGCTTGATGAACTCCTAGATGGATCTTGGTGAAACGAGTAGGAAAATTTTTGTTTTCTGCAACGTTCCCCAACAGTGGCATCATGAGCTAGGTCTATGCGTAGTTCTTCTTGCGCGAGTAGAACACAATTTGTTGTGGGCGTGGATTTGTCAACTTTCTTGCCGCTACTAGTCTTTTCTTGCTTCAGCGGTATTGTGGGATGAAGCGGCTCGGACCAACCTTACAAGTACGCTTACGTGAGACCGGTTCCACCGACTAACATGCACTAGTTGCATAAGGTGGCTGGCGGGTGTCTGTCTCTCCTACTTTAGTTGGAGCGGATTCGATGAACAGGGTCCTTATGAAGGGTAAATAGAAGTTGACAAATCACGTTTGTGGCTTTCACGTAGGTAAGAAAACGTTCTTGCTAGAACCATAATTCAGCCACGTAAAACTTGCAACAACAATTAGAGGACGTCTAACTTGTTTTTGCAGCAAGTGGTTTGTGATATGATATGGCCAAAGTTGTGATGAATGATGAATGATCTATATGCGATGTATGAGATGTTCATGTTATTGTAATAGGGATCACAACTTGCATGTCGATGAGTATGACAACCGGCAGGAGCCATAGGAGTTGTCATTATTTTTTTATATGACCTGCGTGTCATTGAGAAACGCCATGTAAATTAATTTACTTTATTGCTAAATGTGTTAGCCGTAGTAGTAGAAGTAATAGTTGGCGAGCAACTTCATGGAGGCACGATGATGGAGATCATGATGATGGAGATCATGGTGTCATGCCGGTGACAGGATGATCATGGAGCCCCAAGATGGAGATCAAAGGAGCTATGTGATATTGGCCATATCATGTCACGTTTATTATTTGATTGCATGTGATGTTTATCATGT
Organism: Triticum monococcum; assembly: GCA_034509565.1. Taxonomy (NCBI): domain Eukaryota; kingdom Viridiplantae; phylum Streptophyta; class Magnoliopsida; order Poales; family Poaceae; genus Triticum; species Triticum monococcum. Next base: position 780,416,258 of record CM067847.1, read on the forward strand.
TTTGCATCTTGTTTACTTAAGAATGACGGTTGTAAATAAGATGATCCCTCATATTAATTTCAAGAAGTGTTCCCCCTAACTGTGCACCGTTGCGACAGTTCCCTGTTTCAAAACACCACGTGATGATCGGGTGTTTTATTCAGATGTTCACATACAACGGGTGTAAGACAGATTTACACATGCAAACACTTAGGTTGACTTGACGAGCCTAGCATGTACAGACATGGCCTCGGAACACAGAAGACCAAAAGGTCGAGCATGAGTCGTATAGAAGATACGATCAACATGAAAATGTTCACCGACGTTGACTAGTCCATCTCACGTGATGATCGGACACGGCCTAGTTGACTCGGATCATGTTATACTTAGATGACTGGAGGGATGTCTATCTAAGTGGGAGTTCATTATTAATTTGATTAGATGAACTTAATTATCATGAACTTAGTCTAAAATATTTTACAATATGTCTTGTAGATCAAATGGCCCACGTAGTCCTCAACTTCAACGCGTTCCTAGAGAAAACCAAGCTGAAAGACGATGGCAGCAACTATACGGACTGGGTCCGGAACCTGAGGATCATCCTCATAGCTGCCAAGAAAGATTATGTCCTACAAGCACCGCTAGGTGACGCACCTGTTCTCCCTGCAGAACAAGACGTTATGAACGCTTGGCAGGCACGTACCGATGACTACTCCCTCGTTCAGTGCGGCATGCTTTACAGTTTAGAGCCGGGGCTCCAAAAGCGTTTTGAGAGAAACGGAGCATATGAGATGTTCGAAGAGCTGAAAATGGTTTTCCAAGCTCATGCCCGGGTCGAGAGATATCAAGTCTCCGACAAATTCTTCAGCTGTAAGATGGAGGAGAATAGTTCTGTCAGTGAGCACATACTCACTATGTCTGGGTTGCATAACCGCTTGACTCAGCTGGGAGTTAATCTCCCGGATGATGCGGTCATTGACAGAATCCTCCAGTCGCTTCCACCAAGCTACAAGAGCTTTGTGATGAACTTCAATATGCAGGGGATGGAAAAGACCATTCCTGAAGTATTTGCTATGCTGAAATCAGCAGAGGTAGAAGTCAAGAAGGAACATCAAGTGTTGATGGTGAATAAAACCACTAAGTTCAAGAAGGGTAAAGGTAAAAAGAACTTCAAGAAGGACGGCAAGGAAGTTGCCGCGCCCGGCAAGCAAGCTGCCGGGAAGAAGCCAAAGAATGGACCCAAGCCCGAGACTGAGTGCTTTTATTGCAAGGGAAACGGTCACTGGAAGCGGAACTGCCCTAAATACTTAGCAGACAAGAAGGCCGGCAAAACAAAAGGTATATGTGATATACATGTAATTGATGTGTACCTTACTAGTGTCCGTAGTAGCTCCTGGGTATTTGATATCGGTGCAGTTGCTCACATTTGTAACTCAAAGCAGGGGCTGCGGAATAAGCGGAAACTGGCAAAGGACGAGGTGACGATGCGCGTCGGGAATGGTTCCAAGGTCAATGTGATCGCCGTCGGCACGCTGCCTCTACATCTACCTTCGGGATTAGTTTTAAACCTTAATAATTGTTATTTAGTACCAGCTTTGAGCATGAACATTGTATCGGGATCTCGTTTAATTCGAGATGGCTACTCATTTAAATCCGAGAATAATGGTTGTTCTATTTATATGAGAGATATGTTTTATGGTCATGCTCCTATGGTGAATGGTTTATTCTTTATGAATCTCGAACGTAATGCTACACATGTTCATAATGTGAGTGCCAAAAGATGCAAGGTTGATAATGATAGTCCCACATACTTGTGGCACTGCCGCCTTGGTCACATAGGTGTCAAACGCATGAAGAAGCTCCATGCTGATGGACTTTTAGAGTCTCTTGATTATGAATCATTTGACACGTGCGAACCATGCCTCATGGGTAAAATGACCAAGACTCCGTTCTCAGGAATAATGGAGCGAGCAACCAACTTATTGGAAATCATACATACTGATGTGTGCGGTCCAATGAGTGTTGAGGCTCGCGGTGGCTATCGTTATGTTCTCACCCTCACTGATGACTTAAGTAGATATGGGTATATCTACTTAATGAAACACAAGTCTGAAACCTTTGAAAAGTTCAAGGAATTTCAGAGTGAGGTTGAGAATCAACGTGACAGGAAAATCAAGTTTCTACGATCAGATCATGGAGGAGAATACTTGAGTCACGAATTTGGCACACACTTAAGAAAATGCGGAATAGTTTCACAACTAACGCCGCCTGGAACACCTCAGCGTAACGGTGTGTCCGAACGTCGTAATCGCACTCTATTAGATATGGTGCGGTCTATGATGTCTCTTACCGATTTACCGCTATCTTTTTGGGGCTATGCTTTAGAGACTGCCGCATTCACTTTAAATAGGGCTCCGTCGAAATCCGTTGAGACGACACCGTATGAATTATGGTTTGGGAAGAAACCTAAGCTGTCGTTTCTAAAAGTTTGGTGATGCGATGCTTATGTCAAGAAACTTCAACCTGAAAAGCTCGAACCCAAGTCGGAAAAATGTGTCTTCATAGGATACCCTAAAGAAACTATTGGGTATACCTTCTACCTCAGATCCGAAGGCAAGGTCTTTGTTGCCAAGAATGGATCCTTTCTAGAGAAGGAGTTTCTCTCGAAAGAAGTAAGTGGGAGGAAAGTAGAACTCAATGAAGTATTGCCTCTTGAACCAGAAAATGGCGCAACTCAAGAAAATGTTCCTGAGGTGCCAGCACCGACTAGAGAGGAAGTTAATGATAATGATCAAGATACTTCTAATCTAGCTCCTACTAAAATTCGAAGGTCCACAAGGACACGTTCCGCACCAGAGTGGTACGGCAACCCTGTCTTGGAAATCATGTTGTTAGACAACGGTGAACCTTCGAACTATGAAGAAGCGATGGCGGGACCGGATTCCGACAAATGGCTAGAAGCCATGAAATCCGAGATAGGATCCATGTATGAAAACGAAGTATGGACTTTGACTGACTTGCCCGTTGAATGGCGAGCCATAGAAAATAAATGGATCTTTAAGAAGAAGACAGACGTGGATGGTAATGTGACCATCTATAAAGCTCGGCTTGTCGCTAAGGGTTATCGACAAGTTCAAGGGGTTGACTACGATGAGACTTTCTCACCGGTAGCGAAGCTGAAGTCCGTCCGAATCATGTTAGCAATTGCCGCATTCTACGATTATGATATATGGCAAATGGACGTCAAAACGGCATTCCTTAATGGTTTCCTTAAGGAAGAATTGTATATGATGCAGCCGGAAGGTTTTGTCGATCCTAAGAATGCTGACAAGGTATGCAAGCTCCAACGCTCGATTTATGGGCTGGTGCAAGCATCTCGGAGTTGGAACATTCGCTTTGATGAGATGATCAAAGCGTTTGGGTTTACGCAGACTTATGGAGAAGCCTGTGTTTACAAGAAAGTGAGTGGGAGCTCTGTAGCATTTCTCATATTATATGTAGATGACATACTTTTGATGGGAAATGATATAGAACTCTTGGACAGCATCAAGGCCTACTTGAATAAGAGTTTTTCAATGAAGGACCTTGGAGAAGCTGCTTATATATTAGGCATCAAGATCTATAGAGATAGATCAAGACGCCTCATAGGTCTTTCACAAAGCACATACCTTGATAAGATATTGAAGAAGTTCAATATGGATCAGTCTAAGAAGGGGTTCTTGCCTGTACTGCAAGGTATGAAATTGAGCTCGGCTCAAAGTCTGACCACGGCAGAAGAAATAGAAGATATGAGTGTCATCCCCTATGCCTCAGCCATAGGTTCTATTATGTATGCCATGCTGTGTACCAGACCTGATGTAAACCTTGCGGTAAGTTTGGTAGGAAGGTACCAAAGTAATCCCGGCAAGGAACACTGGACAGCGGTCAAGAATATCCTAAAGTACCTGAAAAGGACTAAGGAAATGTTTCTCGTTTATGGAGGTGACGAAGAGCTCGTCGTAAAGGGTTACGTCGACGCTAGCTTCGACACAGATCTGGATGACTCTAAGTCACAAACCGGATACGTGTATATTTTGAATGGAGGGGCAGTAAGCTGGTGCAGTTGCAAGCAAAGCGTCGTGGCGGGATCTACATGTGAAGCGGAGTACATGGCAGCCTCGGAGGCAGCACATGAAGCAATATGGGTGAAGGAGTTCATCACCGACCTAGGAGTCATACCCAATGCGTCGGGGCCAATCAAACTCTTTTGTGACAACACTGGAGCTATTGCACTTGCCAAGGAGCCCAGGTTTCACAAGAAGACAAGGCACATCAAGCGTCGCTTCAACTCCATTCGTGAAAATGTTCAAGATGGAGACATAGAGATTTGTAAAGTACATACGGACCTGAATGTAGCAGATCCGTTGACTAAACCTCTCCCTAGGGCAAAACATGATCAACACCAGAATTCCATGGGTGTTCGATTCATCACAATGTAACTAGATTATTGACTCTAGTGCAAGTGGGAGACTGTTGGAAATATGCCCTAGAGGCAATAATAAAAGCATTATTATTATATTTCCTTGTTCATGATAATTGTCTTTATTCATGCTATAATTGTATTATCCGGATATCGTAGTACATGTGTGAATAACAGACACCAACATGTCCCTAGTTGACTAGCCCGTTGATCAACAGATAGTCATGGTTTCCTGACTATGGACATTGGATGTCATTGATAACGAGATCACATCATTAGGAGAATGATGTGATGGACAAGACCCAATCCTAAACATAGCATAAAGATCGTGTAGTTCGTTTTGCTAGAGTTTTGCAATGTCAAGTATCTTTTCCTTAGACCATGAGATCGTGTAACTCCCGGATACTGTAGGAGTGCTTTGGGTATACCAAACGTCACAACGTAACTGGGTGACTATAAAGGTAGACTACGGGTATCTCCGAAAGTATCTGTTGGGTTGACACGGATCAAGACTGTGATTTGTCACTCCGTATGACGGAGAGGTATCACTGGGCCCACTCGGTAATGCATCATCATAATGAGATCAAAGTGACCAAGTGTCTGGTCACGGGATCATGCATTACGGTACGAGTAAAGTGACTTGCCGGTAACGAGATTGAACAAGGTATTGGGATACCGACGATCGAATCTCGGGCAAGTAATATATCGATTGACAAAGGGAATTGCATACGGGGTTGATTGAATCCTCGACATCGTGGTTCATCCGATGAGATCATCATGGAGCATGTGGGAGCCAACATGGGTATCCAGATCCCGCTGTTGGTTATTGACCGGAGAGTCGTCTCGGTCATGTCTGCATGTCTCCCGAACCCGTAGGGTCTACACACTTAAGGTTCGGTGACGCTAGGGTTGTGAAGATATGTATATGCAGTAACCCGAATGTTGTTCGGAGTCCCGGATGAGATCCCGGACGTCACGAGGAGCTCCGGAATAGTCCGGAGGTAAAGAATTATATATAGGAAGTGCTGTTTCGGCCATCGGGACAAGTTTCGGGGTTATCGGTATTGTACCGGGACCACCGGAGGGGTCCCGTGGGCCCACCGGGTGGGGCCACCTGTCCCGGGGGGCCACATGGGCTGTAGGGGGTGCGCCTTGACCTACATGGGCCAAGGGCACCAGCCCTACTAGGCCCATGCGCCTAGGGTTTCCACCAAGGAGGAGTCCAAGTGGTGGAAGGCACCCCAAGGTGCCTTTGGGGGGAGGGAAACCCTCCCCTGGCTGCCGCACCTAGGAGATCAGATCTCCTAGGCTGCGCACCACCTCCCCTTGGCACCCCTATATATAGTGGGGGAGAGGAGGGACTTCATACACCAGCCCCTGGCGCCTCCCTCTCTCCCCGTTACGTCTCTCTCTCGTTGCGAAGGCGAAGCCCTGCAACTGTGACGCCCTGCATCCACCACCACGCCGTCGTGCTGCTGGTTCTTCATCAACCTCTCCTCTCCCTTGCTGGATCAAGAAGGAGGAGACGTCTCTCGTCCCGTACGTGTGTTGAACGCGGAGGTGTCGTCCGTTCGGCACTGGTCATCGGTGATTTGGATCACGTCGTGTACGACTACTTCATCCTCGTTCTAACGAACGCTTCCTCTCGTGATCTACAAAGGTATGTAGATGCAATCTGAATACTCGTTGCTTGATGAAATCCTAGATGGATCTTGGTGAAACGAGTAGGAAAATTTTTGTTTTCTGCAATGTTCCCCAACACATCTAAAGATCATCATGTCTAGGAGGAAGAACTACGCCAACCACCATCTTCAAGAAGCATACCTCCGCATCAAAGACCAGGCATGTTTGCAAACCACTTCTCTCGAAGGAACCAAGCATTTCCATGTCAAAGGGAAGCTCACACCAAGATTTATCGGCCCTCTCCAAGATCACCTCAAGATGAAGAGTAGACAACTACCAGCTAGAGTTATCACCTGAGTCACCCATTGTGCACAACATTTTTCCACACGACACAACTCCGGAAGTGTTTCCAACTTCCTAACTAGCCCAGTCTCTACAAGGACATCAACCACCGAGCCATCGACCTCCAGCCCAATATGACCTACGCGAGAGACCCCAATTGCAATTTGGATCAAGCAGGATGACAAACACGAAGCCATCCCATCGAGTACTTCGAGGTTCAATGGAGCACCAAACAGAAGCAGAAGCGGTATGAGGACGTGAAGACTACCCCAAATTCAAGTTCCCGTATTCCTTTCCGCGCCTAGTCCGGGAATCTCGGGGACGAGATTCTTGTAAGGGGGGTAGGTCTGTCACACCCTGATTTTCATGCCACAACACTTAAGCTAACAATCATGATAAAATGTGGTTTGACAAAAACTTTTGAGTGTTTTGGACCCTGCCTTGTTTGGATTTTGTCTATTGTTTGCAAGAGCTCTAAAAATCAAATAAATCCTCAAACTCCTATACTTCATCTCCTTGCTCCAAACTCTTGAACCAATGATCATGCCATGTGTATAGAGCAATATAGTAATTTCTTGCAAAATAATTTGGCCAAATAGTATTTTCAAAAATTAGTTTTCCAAAAAAACCCTGAATTGAGGTTTGCACTGCAAGTACTTGATTTGGGGTGTGAAAAATCTTTCAAAAAGTATATTTGAATCCTATTAGATATAGGACTCCCATAAACCACAAAAATATAATTTTAAAAGTTATTTTCCTATTTTATTTAAAAGCTTTTTCTTAAGGCCAGAAATGGTCTTTAATAGGGAAAAATTATTTTAATGTTTCAAAAATATTTGAGAAAATTAAGGGAAACTAAGTGGACATATATTTTCCATATATAAGAGTTTCAGCACATCAAAATATTGGTCAAATCCCTCAAAAACCCTTTCTGGATATTTCAAGCTTTTGAAATATTTACAAAGGAAATATTCCCCAACAATTCCAAGAAAATTCTAGCATGTCACATATGACATGTTTGATGATCTTGCCAAGTATCATGTCATGGAGAATAGTATAACCCCGTGAAATCCCCTCAAAACCATTTCTGCCCATTTCAAGGATTTGAAATGTTTCTATAGGAAATATTTTCATAAAAATCCAGGAAAATTCTATCAAGTCACATATGCATAATGTGATGACCTTGCAAAGTTTAATATCAATCAAAACAAGTTTGGTTCACAAAAGTGCCACAAAACCCTTTCTGTCCATGTTGAAGTTTGAGCAACTTTACATTGCCAAACATGTCCAAATGTTCTCAAACCTTGTGAACAAGCTCAAATGGTATACTTATTCATCTAGACCAAATGGCACAAGTTGGAGAGAATGTTATCTTGCTCAAAGTACCCCAAAACCCTTCCTGTTCAGAACCAAATTTGAACAACTCTACATTGCCAAGTGTGTCCTTTTGATCTGAATTTTTGTCGTCATGTTCAAATCCTCAAATGATGACACTACACCAAGTGGTGCATCAAGGAGAATTGATTTGCATGACTAAATCTTGGTAAAGCCATTTCTGTTGATTTCTAGGGTTTACCAAAGTTACATTGGCTGCTTTTCCCAAATGAGCTAAAACTTGGTGGAACATCCTACTTCTATGTGCCATTCCATCCTGTTAATTCTCATGGCAAGTGGAATTAATTTGCTTGCCCAAATTTGCATCAAACACCTTCTGCCATTTTACTAAAACCCCTGTTTCGACCTCTTCCACTAATCTCCATGGGCTCAACTTTGTACCACAGCTGATCCTAGCCACCTTATACCTCCAGTAACAATGGCAAGTCCTCAGATCAATTATTTGGGGGTGAAACCCTCTCCTTCTCTCTCTGGACAAGCCCATTTCTCTCCCTTTCTCACCTCCCTCCTCACTCCAGTGGCCCCCAGGGCATCCAATAATGCCCCTTCCCTTTTCTTTACTACTCCCTAGCACTACTGGACACAAGTGGCCGCGCCCACTTCCCCCTTTTTATGCCATGGCATGCCAAATGCACGCTCCAGAGCGCGCTACAATGCGGCCAGGCACTGTAGCCGCTCTCTGCCCAACGCCTCCGACGACCTCGGCTCTCCCCCATGCGCCAGAAGGACCACCTCGGCGTCCGCAACACGGCAAGCTGCCGGCCCCCTCCTTCCTCTCTCTCCCCTGCCCGTCCCACGCGTGGACAGAGCGCCGCCCAGCTCTGCCACTCTCTGCTCAAGCACGGGTCCCGCCCCCGAGCTCGCTCCGCTCCTCCTCTACCTCCCGAACACCGTGCACCATCCCCACGAGCGTCGCAGAGCCCTCCTCGCTAGCTTCCTTAGCCACTAGAGCCATCGCCGCGGCCGCGCGTGCGCCCCGTCCATGGTGCACCATCGCCTCGCCATATAAGGCCGCCCGAGGCCTCTCTCTAGAGCCCCTTCGCCCTCTCTCCCTCCCGTACGTCGCCCAGACCCGTCCATTCCTCTCCCCGTGCCCTCCATCCACCACAATGGCCGGAGCGTCGCCGTCGGGCTCCGCCTAAATACGAGCTAACCCAAGCTCTCTTTCACCCCCTAGCCACTCCAACGCCATCATCCCTCCACCGCAAGGCCTTCCATCGCCTCCGTTCGCCCCCGGGAAGGCCCGGCGCTCACGGACAGAGATGACCGACGGCCTCCTCCGCCACCATCCAAACCGTCGCCACTACATCCCTCCTCGGCGTGCGTGAATCACCTAGACGGGTGCGGTGCAGCCTCCTGAGCATGCTGGTGGGCGGAGCGTCGCCGGAGATGCTATGTAGCCCCGGCAATCGCCGCCGGGAGCCGGTCCTCGCCGCGGCCGAAGCGCGCGCGGGAGGTTGAAGACGGCCTGCTGCTAGGCCCCGCGCGTCAGCGACCCAGTGGGCGGGCCCCACCGTTTAAGTGGAAACGGCTTCGGCTGGATCCGCCTCCCCTGCGCGAAGGCGCACGCCCACGAAGCCGCCTTCGACATCACCACCTCTGCCCGCGCAGCCGAGCCGCTGGGCCGGCCACGGTCTATCTGTCGCCATGTGCGCAGAATAAGGTTAAGCCTTATTTCCTTTTTCCTTATTCCAGTCAACTTCAAAAATCCATAAACAATTCAAATTAACTCCAAATTTGATGATTCAAATTTCTAGTAGTTTCTAAAATCATTCTCTATCACAGGGAGCAATTTGCACATTTTTCCAGAAACATTTCCTTCACAAATGTTTATGAAATCTTATTTTTCCATTTCTGTCATAAACTTTAGAAAATCACAGAGGGCTCAAATTTGATCCAAATGCCATGATTCAAGATCCTAGATACTTCTATGTTCATAACTTAGTTTTTCAACATTTTTCCTAATACTTTCTGTGCCACACAAGATATTGAGCCATTTCTTCATATTTGTCAACTTTGCAAATTCATAGGAAGTTCATTTGAACTCCAAATCCAGTGAAACCAACTCCCAGATGCTTCTAAAATCATGATTTGCTAAATGGGTGCCTTTGCTCATTTTTTTCAAAAATATATTTCTGTACACTTCTTGCAAATCCATAAACCCCTTAATTCCATCATATCAAAACGTTTAGAAATATCCACTGACCCAATTCCAATAAAACCACTCTGGTTATTTTTCATATAACTAGAGATGTCCTAGAAAAGTCAAATCAATATTTTTGGAGCACTTTTATTTTCTACCTTGTTGTGTTGCTTATTGTGGTTGTTTTCGACGATAGTTGACGAAGTAGACGAAATGCTCGGAGTTGGACCAGAGATATTTGAAGACCTCGAAGACTTTGTTAAAACAGGCAAGCAGCCCTTTGACCATGTCTATGAAACCCTTTTTATGTATTTCATATAGCACTTTATTATTGTTGCATCGGAATCATGATGAGATGGTAGCCACTTTCGTGGGTTGCCTTCATTCCTCCTTGTTGATAGTTGCATTGTGCATGACCCTACCTTATTATGAGCGTTATGCCGGTGGGAGTAGATAGGATGCTAAGTAGTGCTACACTAAAGGGACGGGAATATGCATGGTGATGGAGACAAGTACTTTCAAAAGACTTTTCGAAAACCCCGTCGGGTGCCACTTATGCCCGAGGGAGACAATGAGATGGGTAACCACTTGATGACGAAGTGGTGTACCGAGGCAAGTGCGTGTGTTGTTTTCGAAAACGGATTAGATTTAAGATTTGTCGACTGTCCCAACCTTACATGCGCAACCACTCTACCCTTGTATGGGAAAGGGCATTATTGATTACCTAGGCCGATACTAGCTTGGAGCCCGCATTACTAGTGACGGGAGAGTTGTTGGTGCGCTCTCTCGGGACGGGGTCGTGCCAGGTAGGGCGGCCATGACTGTTTTCACAGGGCACCGGATACACCGTTGTGTCCCCTCTCGGATGTTACGATCTCGAGTGAGTCTCGTATGATGTACATCGTGAGGATACGGAACAACGAGTGGACTCCTTGTTAGTGTCGTCTAGGGAAAGATAGTGATCGGGTGCTTACCCCGGGTACTTGAGGTATCGCGGGTCGTGGATGTCACGGAAGTTCCCCGGATCTTGTGGGTAAAGTGTGCAACCTCTGTAGAGTGTAAAACTATTCGAATAGCCGTGTCCACGGTCAAGGACAGTTGGGCGGTGCTGCTTAAACTACGTCCACATGTTTTCAAACCAATGTGAGTGTTCGAATAAGTGGGGAGAACTACTTGGGTCAAGTAAAAGGACTTGACATGATTGAGTTGGGTTGGTGCCCACTCTTTTTATGTTGATACCACTACCTGGGTCAAGTCAAAGGACTTGACATGATTGAGTTGGGTGGGTGCCCACTCTTTTTATGTTGATATCTGTAACCTGTCCTCATGGTTACTTGAATTCTCCTGATGCATGTCTTACGAGTTGTTGAACATGTGATTGCACTCAAAAACTAGCTTTCCACAAAATTTACCTATATCATGCATTGTTGTACCTTGAACCAAAACATGGGTTGCTTGCGAGTACATTCAAAGTACTCATTGGCTTGCCACTGGTTATTTAATTGGCCAGGCATGGAAGAACAAGAGTTCGAAGAAGAGTTCTTTGAAGACGAACATGCGAACTAGGACGTTTCCCAGTCAGAATGCCTGTAGGGTTAAGGCAGATGGCATGGGTTCTACTTATCGACGAAGATTTCCGCTGCTTGTGTTTCATTTGATGTTCAGCCCTTAATGCTTTATCTATGTAAGACTTGACCATAATGGTCATAATTTGTGTAAGACGATATGTATGGATGTAAGAATCTTGTTATTCAGCTTCTGTGTGTTCAGTGAGTATTGATCTCTGGGATCACTGTACACGTGCATTCGGTGATCATGACTTATGTGTCGGGGTCCCCACAGAGCTGGTATCAGAGCCATCCTGACTGTAGGAAGCCTTAGTTAGCATGGTCGTTAGTTAGGGTAAAACTATTTCCAAAACTACTACTAGTTTTCAAAACTATCTATACTTCTCTTCCCTTCTCAGTTTTTCGAAAACTAAGGTATACTTTCCTTATTGATCTCTTCCCCTTCAAAACCTTTGGTCGCTAGAACCCTTATGCCTCTAACCACTGGATTCCTTGTAATCCTTGTGGAAAATCTAGAAGGAAGATGCCTTGCCAGACATTCACCCACATCTCTTGAACACAAGATTGGCGACATCACAACAAGACGATACCAACAGAAGATACATCCTCGAGGAATGAGGACCTGAAGACCCAAGAGATGGTGACACCCTTGACACTGCCCCAAGATGATGCAACCTTAGCCTACGATGATCAGGGCATAGAATATGCAAGATCATGATAGACATCGCTAATAGAGCAATCATGTCCTTACCGTTGTTGTATCGGCAACCACCGGTGGATGAGAACCTCGCCATTTGGCCCGCCTCACTATAGTGAGTAGGAAAACGGTTCTCTTCATCCCCCACTCTTGGTGTCGATGTTTTCATCAACGTAACCGACGTGTTGGACCTCTACTATGCCTTGTTAATGTCATTGCATAAAGGATTACCTACATGGTACCATCGACGCTTTAGAAGACAAAACGGGATCGTCAGGATTAAGAAGACAACAGAAGACCGAGTCAATACCAGCTACGAGGAGCCACCTTCACCCCATCACTTCAACAGGCGAGAAGTTGTTGACGACTCTTCAGGCTCAACCCAGATCATTTCATCGAACAACTACAAGAAACGTAGCAACACCTGAGGAAAACTCAGAAGACTGCATGAGGCACAAGGCATGACTACTGAGTCCGAGAACCCCTAGGGTAGGATGAGTCGTGTACCCCCCTATGCGCAGTCGAGCCCGTATGATGGTTCGAATAGAACCATGATTGTGTCTTGCTTGTTTTTATTTGTTTGTGTTCTGATATAGGTCGCACTTTTGCCCTAGGCAAGAAGTATGCGAGTATATCACCTTCCTTACCTTGTTTCTTTTGTTTGGCCCTTTTTGCCACCCGTTGTTTGCACCTGCACTATAGAACCCCCTTTAGGCATTCCCCTCCTCTATGCTACTTTTCCCTCTCATCTCTCTCTCCTTCATTGAAGATCGGCAAGAAAAGCTACACCAAGGATTCTACCTCGGCAACCAATTAGCAATGAAGACTTCTGCTACAATCTCCACGACCAAGTGCAACCCCGTAGAAGTATGTTTAACCCTCCAGACTAGAAACCCATTCCTAGACCCTTCGAGACTTCACGAGATACCCCATATCGAATCTTTAACCATGTGCTTGACCCACAGAATTGCAAGAGAACCAGTTAAGCCTCCGTAACCTTGCTTATCACTGGGTTCATTATGGAACTAGTGGACATAGTGAACGAGCACATTATCATCCTAATATAGCACAAGAGTTGATGCTTTCGGTGGTATAAGGTTATTTTTTTAAAGGACTAGATAGAATGATTGGCATCTCAGGAACTATGCTCAAGGATGGTATGATAAACATTCACTCACACACTAGAATCCTTGAAACCCTTACGCCCTACCAAGCCACAACATGGTCGGATCCTAACCTTGGGTTTTGGCTCTAGATCGGTAAGACCTTGGCCAATGCTCAACTGCGTCCATCACCAATGCCTCAACCCACTTTACGTACCCCATAGACTTCATGGAGTACTTGGTCACGATGGTTGTCACTTTTACTTGGTGACCTACTCGTCTAACTGAAGATGGAAGAAGAATCGTTCAGCTGGTCGAGGAACATCTAAAGATCATCATGTCTAAGAGGAAGAACTACGCCAACCACCATCTTCAAGAAGCATACCTCCGCATCAAAGACCAGGCATGTTTGCAAACCACTTCTCTCGAAGGAACCAAGCATTTCCATGTCAAAGGGAAGCTCACACCAAGATTTATCGGCCCTCTCCAAGATCACCTCAAGATGAAGAGTAGACAGCTACCAGCTAGAGTTATCACCTGAGTCACCCATTGTGCACAACATTTTTCCACACGACACAACTCCGGAAGTGTTTCCAACTTCCTAACTAGCCCAGTCTCTACAAGGACATCAACCACCGAGCCATCGACCTCCAGCCCAATATGACCTACGCAAGAGACCCCAATTGCAATTTGGATCAAGCAGGACGACAAACACGAAGCCATCCCATCAAGTACTTCGAGGTTCAATGGAGCACCAAACAGAAGCAGAAGCGGTATGAGGACGTGAAGACTACCCCAAATTCAAGTTCCCGTATTCCTTTCCGCGCCTACTCCGGGAATCTCGGGGACGAGATTCTTGTAAGGGGGGTAGGTCTGTCACACCCTGATTTTCATGCCACAACACTTAAGCTAACAATCATGATAAAATGTGGTTTGACAAAAACTTTTGAGTGTTTTGGACCCTGCCTTGTTTGGATTTTGTCTGTTGTTTGCAAGAGCTCTAAAAATCAAATAAATCCTCAAACTCCTATACTTCATCTCCTTGCTCCAAACTCTTGAACCAATGATCATGCCATGTGTATAGAGCAATATAGTAATTTCTTGCAAAATAATTTGGCCAAATAGTATTTTCAAAAATTAGTTTTCCAAAAAAACCCTGAATTGAGGTTTGCACTGCAAGTACTTGATTTGGGGTGTGAAAAATCTTTCAAAAAGTATATTTGAATCCTATTAGATATAGGACTCCCATAAACCACAAAAATATAATTTTAAAAGTTATTTTCCTATTTTATTTAAAAGCTTTTTCTTAAGGCCAGAAATGGTCTTTAATAGGGAAAAATTATTTTAATGTTTCAAAAATATTTGAGAAAATTAAGGGAAACTAAGTGGACATATATTTTCCATATATAAGAGTTTCAACACATCAAAATATTGGTCAAATCCCTCAAAAACCCTTTCTGGATATTTCAAGCTTTTGAAATATTTACAAAGGAAATATTCCCCAACAATTCCAAGAAAATTCTAGCATGTCACATATGACATGTTTGATGATCTTGCCAAGTATCATGTCATGGAGAATAGTATAACCCCATGAAATCCCCTCAAAACCATTTCTGCCCATTTCAAGGATTTGAAATGTTTCTACAGGAAATATTTTCATAAAAATCCAGGAAAATACTATCAAGTCACATATGCATAATGTGATGACCTTGCAAAGTTTAATATCAATCAAAACAAGTTTAGTTCACAAAAGTGCCACAAAACCCTTTCTGTCCATGTTGAAGTTTGAGCAACTTTACATTGCCAAACATGTCCAAATGTTCTCAAACCTTGTGAACATGCTCAAATGGTATACTTATTCATCTAGACCAAATGGCACATGTTGGAGAGAATGTTATCTTGCTCAAAGTACCCCAAAACCCTTCCTGTTCAGAACCAAATTTGAACAACTCTACATTGCCAAGTGTGTCCTTTTGATCTGAATTTTTGTGGTCATGTTCAAATCCTCAAATGATGACACTACACCAAGTGGTGCATCAAGGAGAATTGATTTGCATGACTAAATCTTGGTAAAGCCATTTCTGTTGATTTCTAGGGTTTACCAAAGTTACATTGGCTGCTTTTCCCAAATGAGCTAAAACTTGGTGGAACATCCTACTTCTATGTGCCATTCCATCCTGTTAATTCTCATGGCAAGTGGAATTAATTTGCTTGCCCAAATTTGCATCAAACACCTTCTGCCATTTTACTAAAACCCCTGTTTTGACCTCTTCCACTAATCTCCATGGGCTCAACTTTGTACCACAGCTGATCCTAGCCCCCTTATACCTCCAGTAACAATGGCAAGTCCTCAGATCAATTATTTGGGGGTGAAACCCTCTCCTTCTCTCTCTGGACAAGCCCATTTCTCTCCCTTTCTCACCTCCCTCCTCACTCCAGTGGCCCCCAGGGCATCCAATAATGCCCCTTCCCTTTTCTTTACTACTCCCTAGCACTACTGGACACAAGTGGCCGCGCCCGCTTCCCCCTTTTTATGCCATGGCATGCCAAATGCACGCTCCAGAGCGCGCTACAATGCGGCCAGGCACTGTAGCCGCTCTCTGCCCAACGCCTTCGACGACCTCGGCTCTCCCCCATGCGCCAGAAGGACCACCTCGGCGTCCGCAACACGGCAAGCTGCCGGCCCCCTCCTTCCTCTCTCTCCCCTGCCCGTCCCACGCGTGGACAGAGCGCCGCCCAGCTCTGCCACTCTCTGCTCAAGCACGGGTCCCGCCCCCGAGCTCGCTCCGCTCCTCCTCTACCTCCCCAACACCGTGCACCATCCCCACGAGCGTCGCAGAGACCTCCTCGCTCGCTTCCTTAGCCACTAGAGCCATCGCCGCGGCCGCGCGTGCGACCCATCCATGGTGCACCATCGCCTCGCCATATAAGGCCGCCCGAGGCCTCTCTCTGGAGCCCCTTCGCCCTCTCTCCCTCCCGTACGTCGCCCAGACCCATCCATTCCTCTCCCCATGCCCTCCATCCACCACAATGGCCGGAGCGTCGCCGTCGGGCTCCGCCTAAATTCGAGCTAACCCAAGCTCTCTTTCACCCCCTAGCCACTCCAACGCCATCATCCCTCCACCGCAAGGCCTTCCATCGCCTCCGTTCGCCCCGGGGAAGGCCCGGCGCTCACGGCCAGAGATGACCGACGGCCTCCTCCGCCACCATCCAAACCGTCGCCACTACATCCCTCCTCGGCGTGCGTGAATCACCTAGACGGGTGCGGTGCAGCCTCCTGAGCATGCTGGTGGGCGGAGCGTCGCCGGAGATGCTATGTAGCCCCGGCAATCGCCGCCGGGAGCCGGTCCTCGCCGCGGCCGAAGCGCGCGCGGGAGGTTGAAGACGGCCTGCTGCTGGGCCTCGCGCGTCAGCGACCAAGTGGGCGGGCCCCACCGTTTAAGTGGAAACGGCTTCGGCTGGATCCGCCTCCCCTGCGCGAAGGCGCACGCCCACGAAGCCGCCTTCGACATCACCACCTCTGCCCGCGCAGCCGAGCCGCTGGGCCGGCCCACGGTCTATCTGTCGCCATGTGCGCAGAATAAGGTTAAGCCTTATTTCCTTTTTCCTTATTCCAGTGAACTTCAAAAATCCATAAACAATTCAAATTACCTCCAAATTTGATGATTCAAATTTCTAGTAGTTTCTAAAATCATTCTCTATCACAGGGTGCAATTTGCACATTTTTCCAAAAACATTTCCTTCACAAATGTTTATGAAATCTTATTTTTCCATTTCTGTCATAAACTTTAGAAAATCACAGAGGGCTCAAATTTGATCCAAATGCCATGATTCAAGATCCTAGATACTTCTATGTTCATAACTTAGTTTTTCAACATTTTTCCTAATACTTTCTGTGCCACACAAGATATTGAGCCATTTCTTCATATTTGTTAACTTTGCAAATTCATAGGAAGTTCATTTGAACTCCAAATCCAGTGAAACCAACTCCCAGATGCTTCTAAAATCATGATTTGCTAAATGGGTGCCTTTGCTCATTTTTTCAAAAATATATTTCTGTACACTTCTTGCAAATCCATAAACCCCTTAATTCCATCATATCAAAACGTTTAGAAATATCCACTGACCAATTCCAATAAAACCACTCTGGTTATTTTTCATATAACCAGAGATGTCCTAGAAAATTCAAATCAATATTTTTGGAGCACTTTTATTTTCTACCTTGTTGTGTTGCTTATTGTGGTTGTTTTCGACGATAGTTGACGAAGTAGACGAAATGCTCGGAGTTGGACCAGAGATATTTGAAGACCTCGAAGACTTTGTTAAAACAGGCAAGCAGCCCTTTGGCCATGTCTATGAAACCCTCTTTATGCATTTCATATAGCACTTTATTATTGTTGCATCGGAATCATGATGAGATGGTAGCCACTTTCGTGGGTTGCCTTCATTCCTCCTTGTTGATAGTTGCATTGTGCATGACCCTACCTTCTTATGAGCGTTATGCCGGTGGGAGTAGATAGGATGCTAAGTAGTGCTACACTAAAGGGACGGGAATATGCATGGTGATGGAGACAAGTACTTTCAAAAGACTTTTCGAAAACCCCGTCGGGTGCCACTTATGCCCGAGGGAGACAATGAGATGGGTAACCACTTGATGACGAAGTGGTGTACCGAGGCAAGTGCGTGTGTTGTTTTCGAAAACGGATTAGATTTAAGATTTGTCGACTGTCCCAACCTTACATGCGCAACCACTCTACCCTTGTATGGGAAAGGGCATTATTGATTACCTAGGCCGATACTAGCTTGGAGCCCGCATTACTAGTGACGGGAGAGTTGTTGGTGCGCTCTCTCGGGACGGGGTCGTGCCAGGTAGGGCGGCCATGACTGTTTTCACAGGGCACCGGATACACCGTTGTGTCCCCTCTCGGATGTTACGATCTCGAGTGAGTCTCGTATGATGTACATCGTGAGGATACGGAACAACGAGTGGACTCCTTGTTAGTGTCGTCTAGGGAAAGATAGTGATCGGGTGCTTACCCCGGGTACTTGAGGTATCGCGGGTCGTGGATGTCACGGAAGTTCCCCGGATCTTGTGGGTAAAGTGTGCAACCTCTGTAGAGTGTAAAACTATTCGAATAGCCGTGTCCACGGTCAAGGACAGTTGGGCGGTGCTGCTTAAACTACGTCCACATGTTTTCAAACCAATATGAGTGTTCGGATAAGTGGGGAGAACTACTTGGGTCAAGTCAAAGGACTTGACATGATTGAGTTGGGTTGGTGCCCACTCTTTTTATGTTGATACCACTACCTGGGTCAAGTCAAAGGACTTGACATGATTGAGTTGGGTTGGTGCCCACTCTTTTTATGTTAATATCTGTAACCTGTCCTCATGGTTACTTGAATTCTCCTGATGCATGTCTTACGAGTTGTTGAACATGTCATTGCACTCAAAAACTAGCTTTCCGCAAAATTTACCTATATCATGCATTGTTGTACCTTGAACCAAAACATGGGTTGCTTGCGAGTACATTCAAAGTACTCATTGGCTTGCCACTGGTTATTTAATTGGCCAGACATGGAAGAACAGGAGTTCGAAGAAGAGTTCTTTGAAGACGAACATGCGAACTAGGACGTTTCCCAGTCAGAATGCCTGTAGGGTTAAGGCAGATGGCATGGGTTCTACTTATCGACGAAGATTTCCGCTGCTTGTGTTTCATTTGATGTTCAGCCCTTAAGGCTTTATCTATGTAAGACTTGACCATAATGGTCATAATTTGTGTAAGACGATATGTATGGATGTAAAAATCTTGTTATTCAGCTTCTGTGTGTTCAGTGAGCATTGATCTCTGGGATCACTGTACACGTGCATTCGGTGATCACGACTTATAAGTCGGGGTCCCCACACTCATGATTTATGTAACACACTGGTGGTCTTAGAGTTACATAACTAGATAGGCTATGTCGGCGGAGATAGAGTCCCCCATGGCTTTGATATACTTGAATTCTACTTCAAATCTTATGAAATCTGCATGTATCTCTCCATGGGCCACCCAATGCGGCTCAGGGTGGTCCTGACTTAGTGGTCCTCATCCCGGACAATCGGGCTGGGAGCCTTCACGATGAGAGGCTCTGAACAGGGGCATTGACTGTAGCTCCTGAATCGGTCTACAAGCTTGGATGCACCTCGGGTCCTCCTAAGGGCATCTTCAATGGTTGTAAGATAATTGTTGATAGACTTTGCCACATAGAATTTTTGATGATGTGTCATGCAATAAATGAGGAATGAGAGGAATGTTGTATGTACATGAACCAACAACCATTGCACAAGCTCCAATGTAGAATGAGAGAGCACCTTATTTATTATCTCACATCCTATTGGGCATACTAGATACAATCCATTGAAGATGTTGTATGTTAAAATGTTGATTGATGACATTGCATATTTTATCAACAAGCTAACATATAAACTGTTGAAGATGCTCTAACCGCACATCGTCTTCGGTCGCCGAGTTTGAAGCTATTTCAATGAAACGTACCCCATATAGTGTCTTCACGCAACCGGCCTCTATCTGGTGAGCTGCCTTTGAGGGGAAGTAGACCACCTCGGTCTTGGAAATGTTGAAGGAGATGGCCGACCCGCGCATAGAAACGACTTCCCGCAAAGCCAGCTATTTGGCGCGAGAACTCAAAAGTCATCTTGGTTGGTTCTCAAGAGCCAGACCGGTCTTATCCACGGACCCAGTAGACCGTGTGTTGGCCTTTGACTTGACAATTTAGGTAGCGTGCAAGAGTGAGCAAGGGGCCCACCCAGGCCATGTCCCATCGCAAGTGGATGTCACTCTACTCTGCTTCCCCTATATAAGGGAATAGTAGATACGAAGGAGGGTTTACGCTCCTATTCCCTCTTGCTCCTCTTCTTCTTCTTTGCGCCCAAGCTCTCCCGTGCCCAAACGCTCCATCATCGCTACCAAGATCCACCGCAGCGACACCGCTTCGTCATGGGCGAACACTAGTAAGGACCCTGTCACGGAGAAGCCCCAGGAGATGGACGGACGACACCATAACTACAATGAATCGGATCCCGCACAAGAAACCGTGAAACAAATCCTGCACGAGCTCAGCCGCAAATAGCCACCACTAGTAGAAAAATGCACATTTGTCCCGGTTTGAGAGGGCCTTTAGTCCCTGTTGAAACCGGGACTAAAGGGTCAGTACTAAAGCCCCCACCCCCCTTTTAGTTTTGGTTCCAGTGGGCCTTTAGTCTTGGTTGGAACCGGGACTAAAGGGTCGGTACTAAAGCCCCCCTCCCCCCCCTTTAGTCCCGGTTCTGTTACGAACCGGGACTAAAGGCCCTCCACGCGGCCGCTGTCTGGAGCTCAAGAAAATTTTACGATTTTTTTTCCTGATTGTCAAATTTTTGAATTATTTTACTATTTAATCTCTAATCATCCCTCATCACCGCTCAATTTAACCTCTAATCTCTAATCACCCCTCATCATTTTAAATCATCTAACTTCCTGACCGGTCACCCATCCTCTCACTACTCCAGTCTGAGCACGCTTAACTTCCGGATTCTATTCCCCCTCGTTTCCAAGTCTGCACTTGTTGTTCTCCTGACAATAGTAAGATGTTAATCCTATTAACTCTCAGGAGTTTAGCTTGAGCATGAAGTCACATGTTTCACTGTTTGAGTTTGAAACTACTCCCTCCGTTCCTAAATATAAGTTTTTTTAGACATTTCAAATGGATTACAATATACGGATGTATGTAGACATATTATAGAGTGTAGATTCACTCATTTTGCTTCGTATGTAGTCACTTGTTGAAATTTTTAGAAAGACTTATATTTGGGAATGGAGGGAGTATTATTCTAAAAAACAATAATTATTTGGTAACACTAATATTTCTTGAATAAATAGTTTGACCATTGTTTGACCACAGTTTAACCAGATTTGACCAAAATTCAAAAAAAATGATATAATTATTTAGTAACACTAATATTCTTGAATAATTATTTAATAACACTAATACTTTTGAATAAGTAGTTTGACCAGATTTAACCAAAATTCAAAAAAACGAAATTTGAGCATAACTTTTTTCCTTTTAGAATTTGAGGATTCTAAAAATTTGCAAAACGGCCTATGGCAGTCAAAATTGGATGTGGATTTTCGTGCTGAACATTTTGATATATTATACGTTTTCCCCGACATCGTATGCAAAAGTTATAGCCATTTTACTTTTTTATAACACATTTTTACAAAACATGTCCAAATTTAAGTTTTTAAATTTCCCTAACTACTAGATGTAGTAATATAACTACATATCGAAGGATATTATTTTTTTGAAGTTTTTATCATTTTCTTTTATTTTTTTCAAAACTGAAATGACGATACACAGGAAGGGGGGGGGGGGGGTAGGGTTTGAGACACGAACCCCCTTTAGTCCCGGTTCATGTGTAACTAGGACTAAAGGTCCCATTTGAACCAGGACTATAGCCGCTAGAACCGGGACTAATGCTCACATTAGTCTCGGTTCATAATGCAACCGGAACTAATGTCTATATCTGAGTTGTGATCAAAACCCTGTTTTCTACTAGTGCACATCACTTCGGTGACCAAATCTCTAAGGACTACTGTGTGATATCTTTGGCGCTACCGAACATCAGGTGCCGAAAAGTATGAGTTTGCTGCTACTCACCATTCCCAGGATAAGCTAAATGTGTAGTCATGTCTTCAAGGCCCTTTGTTATTTCTTTGTTATAAATGGCACAACCAAATTGATGGTTCTAAATCTGATGATTGTGATTTATTTAATGAGGGACTACTGAAATATGGGTAAAATCTTGTGTCATGTCATGAGTTACTATATATTTTTTCTGAAACCTTGAAAGCTGTTCACAGTAATGATTTTCTTGGTAAATTCTCTAAGGAACTCTACAAGCATATGATGTCAAGATGTGCACATTACTGGAGGAGATGCCGCATACGAGCACAATGCCCAAATGACGTCTTTTATTCTTGGGACTGCCACAATGAACCAACGCACTGTATCGCCGTTTCCTTATCATGTCAGCAATGTGTTGGCGCGCACACAGGGACAATGTAGACACAGGATCTGAAATATAGTACTAATGTAATGCAGAATTGCAGATAAAACGGCTAGTTCATGAGTGGCCCATAGCAAAAGCAAAGAACACCATTCCTTCGGAAAAAGAGGATGGAATTGTAGTTAAGCAAAGCACATGTCTCCTTTTGAGCTATGGATTTACTGTTTTCCTATAAAACGGGAACTGTTACTTGAGTTTTTCTCCTTGTTTAACTGCCTAATTTTTGTTCTGTGGCTATCGTAGCTTCAGGTCAGTAGTCTTGCAGGTGCAGGTGCGGTGGGCAAAAATGACAAATCTGACCTCAGAACAAAATTAATTTACAAACTGAACTGTTTCTGAATTTTTTTTACTCAACTAACCCTTTTGTGTAGGCGTCACACTACACTGTGTCATGTCTGACTTACAGGCACTACACATTTGGCCATCATCGCACTCAGGACTGACTGAAAAATGCTAAATTAGTGTGTAACGCCGAGAGCTAGACGCTGTATTATACAATGTAGCGCCTAGCGTCTAGGCGTTGCAATAGTGTCCAACGCCGAAAGAACCGTAAACGTACCAGCAGCGCGGGTCGCGTCAGCATGGGGTCGCGAAACATCATGATCATTGCAGCTTTGCTGGTTCGCCGAGGTACGGCGAGCGGCGAGGCCACACCCATGCATGCACCATGCACAAGCTAGCCAGTTCCGCGTGTGTTGGCCACTGGTGCAGCGCTTAGAGGTCAGGGGTTACATAATATAGTGTAGCGTCTAATTCTTAGGCATTGCACAGTGCAGCGTTTAGGTATCTGATGTTGCACATTGATTTAATATTTTTAAAAGTGCGATGATGGCAAGACGTGTAATATCTATCAGTCAGGCGCTGCACGGTATAGTGTGGCGTCTAGATCTTGAACGCGACAAAAAAAATCAGCTGAGTGGAATTTTTTCAAACACAGTTTACATTATGAATTAGTTTCGCTCTGGGTTAGATTTGTCATTTTTGCTGGTGCGGTGCAGGCTGGGCACAGAAAATGCTGTTACCGAGGCCTGGAAGGGTGCGGTGACCGTGTCTGTTTGCATGGGCGTGGCGCTTTCTGCTGCATGCATGCGCTAGTCACTGGACATCGACATACACGTAGGCTCCTGCGTGTCCAGGGACCCAAACGTGTCGCACTGCATGCCGAGATGTGTTGCGCCGCGCCGAGACACTTGCCGTCGAGTCGGTTCAGGGCATTCCTACAAGTAGTGGCACTCTTACTACCACATGCACCATCCCCTACTGCAATGCTATGTATTGTCCGGCCGCTGCACACAAGCTCGCTGCGTGCGGACGGTAGGTCTTCTTCTATCTTCCTGGGCTGCCTGATTGCTTCGTGGTTTTGTATTCTTCTTCTATCATTCGAGCATACCTTGAAAAACAGCACTTCGAAGTATGGTTGTTTAGGCTGCTCCGCGCGCCCTGATCTAGAGTGGAGACGCAGATCGATCACCTCGAGGCTGCGTCAGGCTTCCATACAGTGTATGTTCTGGCCAGATGATCTCGACTGACAGCAACTTCATGATTCGACGGTAAAAAATCAATCTCAGAACAACATTCATGTGTTACTACCTATGTGCGTGAACATCAACTTGTCATTATGGACTGGCTTAGAAACATGTGTCTGTGTGCGTCTAGTGTCACATCCTTGTCTACTTGTAATTTATTAGAGTTGGTTACGCATGCATGCATCATGCTTAAATATCTTTAATCTTCAATTGAGAGAATTTGCAAAGCCTTAAAATTTGTTTAAAAGGGTTCAAACCCAATTTTTTTTGGAGTTTTAAGACGATTTATTTTGGGCCTTGGATTAAGTCAATAATGTATTTGGTTTGAATTTATATTCTCTATAAAATAAATATAAATCTAGAAATTCTGAAATATAGTGTGTAACTTTGGACACATCCATATTGACTACTGCACATATCAGAATTGTGTGAGGACGGAGGTTTTTGTGTGAGCACGATGGGGGCGGCGTTTGCGTGAGGAAACACAAGGATAGTCTGTAGCCCTATTTTTTTTGTTTTTTCCTATCGATGTCAGCTGCCTTTTGTTAGGCAGGGTTATTTTTTGGTGGTATTTATTTGACATTGGAGCCAATGGGTAATGAGAGAAACTAATCCATGGCATAGGTGGGTAATTTACTTTAACTTTTAGTGTGAACAGTTATTTCTACAGATCCATCGGTTGAGATTGAACACTTATGTTAATTTACGGCTAGATATTTCTAATTTTTGTGAGAATTTCTAGCCAATTAATATTTTTCTGGTTGACCCATAAAGTACTTTTTATATATAATAGATTTGTTCTTATATCTAAATTTTCCAACGGAATGGAGGTTTCCTCAACCATTCTGATTGCAACATATCAAACCATAGCACTGTTAAAGTACAAATAGCAGGATCTATGAGAGATCTAATGTAAGCACACAATGGAAACAACTGTACACTACCATCACCATCGTAGCAACACATGTATGCACCGTCTGTTGCTTGCATTGGTTGTGCTCATACTAGTGCACGTTGTTTAGTTGCATGCACTGGACATGATTAAGATAACAACTACACCTAACACACTCTGTTACACTAGAGTGCCTCGGCGACAGCGGTGGTCGCGGCGCCGCGTATGACACGACGAGCACGGAGTCGCAGGCGAGCGATCTTCTCGGTGGTGCGATGAACTATATGCTATCGTCATCGCCACAAAGAAAGTCCGTGTGGAGTAACGAATATGAGGGTGCTGAGGCAGAGGATGATGGAGTAAAAATGCAATGTGCCTGCCATGGCGGCGTCAGTGTAGTAGGACGCGGAGGAGGAGGCTGAAGAGAACAACTACGACGACGGCGCCAGTGTAGTATGACACGAAGGAGGAGGCCAAAAAGAACGAGGATGACGACGGCGCCAGTGTAGTAGGACGCGGAGGAGTAGGTCGAGAAGAATGACGATGACAACGGCGCCATTATAGTAGGACTTGGGATAGGAGGTTGAGAGGAACAACGTCGACGTTGGTTCCAGTGTAGCATGTATGGGAGCGAAGACGGAGAGGAACAAAGACAATGCGCGTGTAGTAGGACATGGGAGCGGAGGTTGAGAGGAACGATGTCGGCGGTGGCGCTAATGCAACAACATGCGGGAGAGAACGACGATGGCGACAATGCCAATGTAGTAGGACGCGAGCGAGAAGGCCGAGAGGAACGATGCCAGCAATGGCTTAAATGTGGTAGGACATGGGAGGGAATGCAGAGAGGGACGACGACCGCGCGAGTATAGCAGGGCATGGGAGAGGAGGTTGAGAGGAACAACGTCGACGTTGGTGCCAGTGCAAAAACACGCGGGAGAGGAGGCCCAGAGGAGTGACTCCGACGGTGATGCTGGTGTAGCAGGACACAAGAGAGTCGAGGAGACCGAGATTAAGGAGTGTCATTAACATATATCACACATATGCGTATATACTTTTCACGATGAAGAAGCCAGATTTAATCATCTATAATCGTTGAAACAGAAAATGTGCATCATGAAAGACGCCTGAAACTGTAAGATGAAGCTACTGATCAAAGAAATTGTCAAATGGTCGACTGTCTGCGATGAATTTGGCAAAATTCATCCAAATAATTTCAAACATGAACACGAAATTGAACATGCACTGTCGACGAAACTATGAGCATTGATGCGCATGAAAACAAAATTTTCAAATGGTCACAAAAATGAAATCATAACATTGATGCGTATTTTTTTTAATTTAGAGCTTATCTCAAATCGAGACAGTGATGTGTAGATTAGAAAGGACATAGGAAAGAAGGAGTTTAGTGGAGGTGGAGGTGGAGGTGGAAGAAAAAACAACATACATGCTGTATACTCCTTGTATCCTCTCGTGCCCTCGGGCCCACCATGTGTGCTGTCGGGCCAACCATATGCGCTCGAAGATGACTCGACTCAGTTTGACCCGAAAGAAACGGTCAACTTGAACGTTTCCCTTGATGCAGGTTCAAAGATGCTTTATATTCTATGCAGGTCGTTTTTTAATGCGACCCAGGCAACCAACAGTCAAAACATATTTCGGGCGGACCTGGCTCCGCCTAATACAGGCTACCAAACTCATCCTTATATGTTGTAAGCGTGAACCCGTGCACGTACTGCAGTAGCCGTGCGTAGGAGTGCTGGAAAGTGCCGGGTCATATAGCTGTGCCGGCGACATTCGCAATCTAGCTGTGCCGGCGTGCGGCGTTCGTCTGGTCGGGCACGATGCCGCTCAGCCCGCTCCTGTTGGCCGCGCGGCACATGCTGGACACGGTCGTCAACAGCTACGGCCGGACAAGCAGGCTGCTCTTGCGCCGCTGGAGAGTCGGTGACCATGGCGCAGTAAAAACCGCAGGAGGAGCTCGAGAAGGAGCATGGCAGGGAAAGACAGAGGAGGAGCACGACGTCAACGACCACGACAACGGGAGGGCTGAATCTGTCATAGGAGAGAGAGACAGAGTGAATGAGAAAGATGAATATGTCACAGGAGAGTTGTGGGATCCCGTCCAGGATCATGTTACTTCAGGTGCGCTAAAGGAGCACTTAGCAGAAATGAACCGGAATTAGACTGAGATTTGAGAGTACATGGTTTCAATTTCAGGGGTTTCGAGGTCAGGGTTTGATTCAGATTGAGAGCACGAATTTAGGGCTTATTTCAGACTTTTATCTCCCGCTGCAGGTGCAGGTGCGGTGAGTCTGGCCACAGATTGTGCTGTTACCGGGGCTGACAGTGTGGGCAGGTTTGGATGCGGTTAGCGTGTCTGTTTGCATGGGCGTGGAGCTTTCTGCTGCACGTGAGTCACTGGACATCAACATACACGTAGTCTCCTGCGTGTCCAAGGACCCAAACGTGTGGCACTGCATGCCGAGACACGCGCCGTCGCGTTGGTCCAGTGCCTTCCTACAAGTAGGTCTTCTTCTTTCTTCTTGAGCTGCATGATTGCTTCGTCTTTGTGTGTGCTTGTGCGTGGCTTGCTTCGAGCATACCGTGAAGACAGCACTTCGACGTATGGTTTTTCACGCAGCTCCACACACACCCAGAGGAGATGCGGATCGATCATCTTGAGGATGCGGCAGGCTTCCGTACAGTGTAGGTTCTCGCTAGATGATCTCGATTGACAGCGACTTCGTGACTCGACGGTAAAAAATCGATCTCAATACAATATTCATGTGTTATTACCTATGTGCGTCAACATCAACTTTTCTTTATGGACTGGCTCAGAAACATGTGTGTCTGTGACTCTGTGTGCGCCTAGTGTCACATCGTTATCTACTTGTAATGTATTAGAGTTGGTTATGCATGCGTGCATCATGCTTAAATATCTTTAATCTTCAATTGCGACGATTTCCAGAGCCTTAAAATTTCTTTAAAACGTTTAAACCCCCCAAAAATTGGAGCTTTAAGAGGATTTATTTTGGGCCTTGGATTAAATCAATAATCTACTATTTGGTTTGAATTTATATTCTATACAAAATAAATATAAATATAGAAATTCTGAAATATGGTTTGTAACTTCGGACACGTCCATATTAACTACTGCACATATCAGAATTTCTAGACTTGTCCACATGGAGTACACATAACTTTTTTAGAAGGGTAAAAATGATTTGAGGTTCAAATCAAATCAAACAGACTAAAACGAATTAGGAAAAAAAAAAGAATGGCTAAGAGAGAAGGCTCCCCAGCCGTCAGCACTGTGCGGCCCAGCTGCCAGCCGCCTTCATAAAAAGAGCAAATGTCATGTTCAATTTTGCATTTGAGAACAGCTACTAAGTTTTGACTAAGTTTGGATGAAGTTCTAAATTTGCCCTAGTTTTTAGATGCATGAATGCAATGAGACAATCAGAAAAAAAAATCACGCGCTCTCTAGATAAGGGCGCGCACGGAGCAGTTGTCACAACCCTAGTTTAGCATTGCACTTGGGTTAGTCTTGCATGTCATCTTGTTTAAATATGAAATGGGGATCCAACAAACCCTAGCACCACTTTGAAAAACTAGGATCAACTATAAATATTTTTAATGAACCCAAAATGCCCTTTAGAGAAGTTCATCCTTTCTGAAAAGGGTGAAAAGCTCTGCCAAAAATGGTGCACATTTTTCTAGGGCATTTCTGGATTTTTTTATTAAGCCATAAACTATTTGAATCAGGGCATTTAATTCTTGTAGATATTTTAAATGCTCTAATAATTCTGAAACTAGTTGAGGGCTTTTGGAATAATCCAAATAGTGCCCACAAATATTTTTGGGAGTTTCGAAAATGATTTAGTATTTTTACTAAATCAAAAACAGAAAAAGAAAATTAGAAAACATAAAGAAATAAAGGAGAGAGAGATAGAGAGGAAGTTAGCTGGGCCACTTACCTGAGCCGGCCCGGCAC
Organism: Triticum monococcum; assembly: GCA_034509565.1. Taxonomy (NCBI): domain Eukaryota; kingdom Viridiplantae; phylum Streptophyta; class Magnoliopsida; order Poales; family Poaceae; genus Triticum; species Triticum monococcum. The sequence continues at coordinate 780,445,085 of CM067847.1, forward strand.
AGCTCGCCATGCCAGTCCTTGTCTACATCGCACCAGAAGGACGCAGGCGCGTGCCCAACGCGCGCGCATGCTCGTCGCGCCATGCCACCAACCTTCCTGTGCCCCTCAGTCCAGCGCGACGACGCGAAGGATATCCCCGTGGTTATCCTGATCGAGCCGACTACCCATTTGCCCCCTTGCTCTCTCCCAAGTCTAACCGCCTGTAGGATTACCAAGTCAAACTGGTCGATATTAACTCTAAAAATGCATTAGTATAAAGGATTTGTATATTGAAGGAGTCGTAAGGCTCTTTTTACTTCTCGTGGCATTCTATTTTGAGTCACCTTCTTCCTTCCTACCGGCATTAAAAACTAGGCTTCTCATCTATCTATTAGGATCACGTGTTACTAATATGTAGACTTACAGAAATGGCTGGTTCGAGTCTCAGTTCAGTTTCAAATACTTTTGGTGTGTTAAACAGTTGGTCTTGGAACCTCAATATTACAATGTTGAGTAGTTATGCTACCATTTTTGTAGGATGTTTCAAGATTTTTTTGAGCATTTTCAGCCGTCATGCTGCCCGATTTGTTCTAGAAATTCTAATGCCTTTGCATTATTCCCTGTTTGAGATGGCTTCTCGCTCTCTTCATCAGGTTGTCCACTTGACCAGATGCATTGATGTATCAGGTCATACGGCTATGCTGGTTCGTGTTATGCTTGAGACTGGTTATCGTTGGTATCCTGAGTACACAGTGGAGGAGCAATGCTGGGACTTTACACCAGAGTCAATATCTTTGTACTGTCAGGATTTATCCTTCATACCCTGGAGCCACAGAGCCTATTCACTGGTCTTATGGACTGGGGGTTATATTGATATGGCTATTCAGAATGCAGCCTACTCTACGATGACCATACTTCGAACTAACCATGCACTCCTCCAGAAAACTGAGTTTAGCTATGTTCCAGCCTCTCTTTCAGGCGAAGAGGGTTATAACAGTGGTGTCTATACGGATTTCGCTCATGAGGAGCCGAAGGTCCAGACCACTGCACAGTTGTTGGGGGATAGGGATCGTGAGGTCCGTGCCCTTCGTATGGAGCTCTCTGCTACACGGGCATGTCATTGGGCAACTTTGACACAGCTTGCACCCATAGTTCAGACGGGTTACTGCGATATGGATCTACTGTACCCAATGCAGACTCGTCTGCCTGCCACGTAGATTGGCCTGATGTTGGAGGCAACACACCTCTATGTGAACCTCTTCTACCAGCTATGGGACCTAGGCCACATCCATGTCCTTACGGACCCCAGGTCTCCCGGGCTACTGTGTTTTCGCTTCCTCACGTTCAGCTTCTAGGCCACGGTGATTATCTCTACGAGGACTACTATGGAGGTGTCTGAGATTGTCTGTGGTTGTAGTAGTATTATAGCAGTTGTATCCACCATAGTCTCGCATGTCTTATGGGATATGGCAAAGGTGTGTGTACCGAATTCTGGAGGCGTAGGTAAATAATGTATAGGAGTATCGGACGCCTCTGATGAGTTGTTTCATCTTTCACCGCAGTTTGTACTCTAGCTTGGGCTTCTACTAAACTATGTTATCATGTGTACGACCGTTGGTATATATGTATGGCAGTTTGCTTGTTATGATGTTGTGAAGATGTTCCTCTCTACATTTTGTGTTTGTCCATTACACTCCACACCCTTATATAAGAGTTGATGTCATCCTTGTCTAAATTGTGGTTTTGGTTCCCAGGATGTTAATACCCGAAGTAACACCGCCGCCTATGAGCAAGGTGACGAAAGCAGAGCTAGGAATGAGAACCTTCCTCATCCACCCTCTCTGGCTGAGGTTATGCTAGAGGCTGAGAGGAACAAACATGAAACCAACCGTCTGCTGGAACGCATTGAGCAGAGCATAGCCCACCAACAGCGCAATGATATCATGTCTATCCATCACTTCATCAAGCTGTACCCACCCACCTTTCATCATTATGTTGAACCACTCGACGCCGACGATTGGCTCCGTAGCATCACTCATGAGCTGCACTCTACTAATGTGGCTGAAGGTGACAAGGTCACTTTTGTTACATACCATCTTGAAGGTCCCGCTAGTCTGTGGTGGGAGAACTATGAGGCCATGCGTCTAGTTGGTCAGGTCACTACTTACAGGGGCTTTGGTGAAGCTTTCCGCAAGCACCATATTCCAGAGGGTCCGATGGACCATAAGAGGGAGGAGTTTTGCAACTTCACCTAGGGCAAGAAGACTATGGATGTTTACTATCAGGAGTTTGGGAACCTTGCACGCTATGCCCCAAAAGAAGTGTCCACCGATGCTAAGAAACAACCTAGGTTCCGAAAGGGACTTGACCCTGAACTCCTCGTGATCTTCATTTGCATGAGTGTCTCACTTTCCAGAAATTTTGTAAACAAGGCCATCAACACAGAAACTGGAAAAACTATTTATGAGGCCTCTGCGTAGTTAAGATGCAGAAAGCAACCACCGTCATACATAAAACTTGTCAACAACTAGAAAAGTCATGTAAGATCAAAACTATGTGTAGGCAAGGAAAAATAAAGCATAACATGTTCAGACTCGCGGGAGAGATTAGTATATAATCTCACATTAAATGAGATCAATGGGATCAACCATATAAATTTATATTTAGACATTCCAAAAAATTATGACATTATTTGACAACATTTCTGCGGGGTGTGTCTACAACTCAAAAAAGTCAACTCGAAACTAGATGTACAATTAAAGATTCAAAAATGACAAGTTCGAAGGCTTCGGGTGAATAGTACTTTGACACTATTTGTATCAAATTTGTCTTTTCTGTTTCTATTAGTGTAGGTTCAATTAGGAGCTGAAACTTTATGAGGTTGTAGATTAAACATTTTTGTATGTCCACAATCTTTTCAGTATGTTTGAACATGTGTTATAATTTTTTTAAAACTGAACTCATTGATATCACTTAATATGAGATATTATACTAGTCACCCTTCGGATTCGCGATGGGAAAACTATAGCAATGATCATATCTGCACCAACAATTTCAAGACACCACACGGTCGATGAAGTTCTTCAACAACAACTCCTTCTGGAAGGGAGCAATGCTCACGCACCGCTACAACCGGATTAAACTTTGGTAGGGAATTTTATTGTTCCCGGCCTGTGCACCACCAATCAAGGATGCACACAACCATTTTATAATGGGTACCATGATTTTTATTTTCAAGTGTAGTCTCACCACACATCAAGCATGGTCCTCAATTTTTTAATGAGGACTAATATTTTATCTTGATGCATGGACCACCTAACACCGAACTTGATCATAAATAAATAAATAAGGAAGAACCATTGTACATCACCTGCCAATTTTAGGAATTGCACCCGAGTGATTGGGCTGCACAACCTCATGCCTAACCACTAATCCAAAGCTCTTTTCCCTTACCCGGGTGGCTTATGGTTGCTTCATCTTCTAATCCCCATATGTTGTATAATAGTGTAATTAGAACCTTCATTTTTAAATTTCTTGTCATTCCTTTAAATCCTATAATCTAGATATTTTGGTGAATATATTTATATTTACTATATTTGAGTTCATTTTAAACATTTTGACTCATAATTCTTACTTCCATTTGATCGGTAAACACACTTAATTATAAGAGAAAATTTTGTTTTTGCCACTCTAGATTTTGCCAATTTTCCTTATGCCATTCTAGATTTTGACATTTCAGTTTTGCCACTCTTAGCTTTTGACAAATATCACAATTGCCATTATGGGGCAAAAGCAAATTAATATTGTTTCACTCTTGCCACTCTAGTTTTTGACAATGTATCACAATTGCCACTCTAATTTATTTTGGTTTTGCCACATAATGGTAATTGTGATATTTGTCAAAAGCTAAGAGTGGCAAAACTGAAATGTCAAAATCTAGAGTGGCATAAGGAAAATTGGCAAAATCTAGAGTGGCAAAAAAAAATTCCCCTATTATAGCTCTATGTATATTCTACATAAGCACTCTCTTTCAAACATTCTGATGTGATATAACTAATGTCGTTCTATTTTTTTCTTAATGTACATTTCTAGTTTATTTGTAGCCTCTTTCTAGGATAACAATTTCTTCCGAATTACTGATATTGTCACCTTGGCATGTTCTTTTATTCATGCCTGTTGAATATTTTAATCTTGCCATAGTAATTTGATTGTTTTGTCCTTTCTAATGAGGCTTTTAGATATGTCTCTTTGTCTGTACCCATTTCTTTGTGGGTGCTACTATTCCAGTTAAAGCTAGCACTATTTCCTTATTATTTGGTTCACATTTAATTTCTCCAAAATCTGAATGAGTAGTCAGAGCATAGTGTTGTTTTTTCTTAGTATAGAAGTTTTGCCGTAGCGAATTCTGGTTAGAGCCCAAAAAAAGGGGTGTTATATTTGCTACTTCTTTTAATTTATGGTTATATTCATGCATATAATTCATGAACGGATTTAAGGTTTTACCTCTTGTGCTAACCTTTTAACTTCATGCACACCGTGTCTTGTCTCAGTAACTCACAATGGTTCTTTACTCATTGATATTTTATTTAGGAAACAGTCTAAATATGTCTTCTTGTTTGAATAACCATTGTTCTCAAAATATATTATCTCTTCATTGGGCTTTTTTCTAGTTTATGTAGGGTTAAATCGATCCTATTATTATCTAGAAGATTTTTGTATTATCTAAATAAACTTTCAAATTTGGTCTAAGTTGTCATATCTTTCGCACCAAGATATAGAGAAGCTATATATGAGATCAACAACTCTAACTAGCTAGCAATGCGAATAATGCCAAATATACTCATCAAATGGATTTATGATGCACCTTATGTCAACAAATTATTTAGAATTTATTACTCTACCTGAGCGGACCTTTAAATTCAGATACTTTAACCTTTCAATGGTTAGACATTGAATCAATGTATATTTGCATTTTTGCACGGTAAAAACTATGGAAATTTAACATAAGTCTCAAAAAATATTTATTTAAAACTTAATTGACTTAGAACAATTAGCATATATTTTAAAATAGAACATAACCTTTGCTTATTCTGAAACTTTTGGGTCACAATTGAGATAACAATAAATGTGTGGACCAGATTGCGTAATTAACTTCCGAGACATGTTTGAGTCTGAATTCAGACATTACCTTTAAACTAGAATACAAATTACAAGTCAAGTTTTGAATTCAAATAATACAAATGATTGTAATGCACTTCTGAATGCATTGACAAACTCATAATTTTTTCCTTCCGAACATTACATTGAGAGCAAGGGTTTTATTTATGGTTCAAATATCTGGCAACTGACCAATTACCAGATATTTGCTTGGGCCCAATACAAGTTCGTTACCGTGCGAACTTGTTTTTAGCAAATTTGAATTTAAAAGTACGGATAGTCTAAAATTGAACATGGATGCCAATTTTAGCAGAATACACACCCCTCGCCTAGGTGGAAGTACCTATTCCCTGTTACTCGTAATCACTCGAACACGGACTAGCACGTCTTTATGGTGGGTTAACTACTATATATTTTGACACTGAAAACTACTATATGTTTTGACTGAAATTTTGCAATTCAAAATTCATTTGAAATCTTTTAGGAGCAAAATTTGGATTATTTACATATGCGTTGAAGGTTGAAGGTTGCATGCATGAATTTGGATTACTTACATATATATGCATTCTTGATTTTCGAATTTGCATCACTTTGCAAGATTGTGAACTCCAAGTGGCATGAATACAAATGTTTATTATATTCTATAGTCTTACTTGTTTCCTTATACTGGTAAGCAAATATTAATTAAATATTTCTCTTCTCTGCTCCCAACCTTGTTCTCTAGACCTACTAGCTCTAATTATCATCCTTGAGTGTTATGTCTCGTCTTAATTGTCATTATGAAACAACATTACCTCGAGCCCCAAGTCACCTGCTACACTTTCGATCCTTCAAATTTTGTCTCCTTTAGGCACTGCATCAAACAAACATGTGTTCTTAAGCGCGTATTGTCAAAAGGAAAATCATGAAAGTAGGGGAGACACGTGGCATGTTCTGTCGTGGAGCTATGCATGCACGAGTGGATAGAGACTGGCAGACACGTAGACCACAACTTGTGGAACCGACTAAGACCTGTCAGGCTGCATGCTGAAAGTTTGCAACGTGTTGCGCGGTTCTGAGAAACGTGGCGTGGCGTCGGCTCCATCCCTGATGTCTATTAATAACGGTGATTAAAGCCTCTCCGCTCGGCCCTGAGCGCTGGGTACTACCGTACTAGTAGTAGCTAGTCTGTTCAAGCATATGAGAGGCCTGGAATCAACAATTGATTCGCCGTAGGATCATCTGGCGAGGGACATACACTGTACAAGCGAATCGCGGCGCGCCGTGCGGCCTGTACAGTTTATGTCCCCGGCAGACGATCTACGACGGCTCTGCGACTTCGTGCGAATTGATCGGCGCCTCGATCTGTGTAATTGAGAACAAATCCAGACCAGGCCGAGATCGAGCACAGCAACACACCCACGCCGCCTCCGCCTAGTATTCCACTCCGGACCGCTCTCGCCGTCGGAGCTCCCCACCTCGACCCAGACGTGGTCGTCCCTGACGCCGATTTCCCTCCGGTGAGCACCGGCTCCTCCCCTATTTGTTCGATGTGCTGTGCGTCACTGGCTGCGGCTATGTGAGGTTGGGTGCTTCAGCTAGTCTATTAGCGGCAGATCATTCGACTGTTGAGGGCAAAAGTGTAGTGATCCAATTCTGGACATGGATACATCGATTGAGCCGGACTCCTTGCGATTTCAGTTTTTCAGGTTTAAGTATCAGAGGACTTCAGTCACGGTCGTACGTATAAACATTTGTTTGATATTACTACTGATTAAATTTTCAGTGTCTCTTTTATTAAGTACTGCTCCTTTAATATCTCTAATAATACTGGTATTGTTGTACTGTAGCTGCATAAACCTATGCTCCTGAACCTTTGCTAATGCTATTGTGTACAAGTGTTACAGTAACTTAAGATAGCCGAAGCTTTGTTTGGAGCTTTGTATGATGGATAAGTATCATCTGTGATACTCCCTCCCTTCCTGTTTATAGGGTATATCTTAAGTTTTTTTTTTCGTTTTATAAGTCTCAGTTTTATTGCTCCCTGTCACAATTTCAGATTTTGATGTTCATTAATCGCTACATGCAACGATTAAAAAAAAACTCACCAATGTGTACATGCAAAGATTAAAAAAAACTCACCATGTAATTTTTTTTGATGAATTATTGATCACGCGTGCATGCATTACAGCATTACAGTTAATGCATTAGTAAACACTTTTTTTTTGAGAAAAACGAACACATTAATTGAGTATTTTTGCAGACTATAAAATTTATTGTACCAGTCATCATCTATCTTGATTGATTAGATTTTTGAATTGATGCCTGAAAAGCGGGAAAGGAGGGAGTAGTATTGTTTATTGATTATTCTTAACTGCCTCACTTGTTTTGTATGGTATCTGTCCATGTCATGTTCAAACGAGAGTCCTATGGACGGTAACTCATTTTTCCCACAATCTACCAGTTTAAAATCTGATCCCAAGCATACAACAAATACAAAAGTTCTGTGTGTGTTGAGTCGAAAGAAGGTGAAAAAATGAGTACGTGGTTAAACTGAACTCGAGCTCATGTGAGCTGGGATAACTAGTAAAATCAAACAAAAAAGAACTGTGATTTTTTTTAGCAAACATTGACAAATTTTTGTTTGCTTGCAAAGTTTCCACACCGGATGACATTCGTGAAAAACGTGGTGAGAAAAAAACCAATGCTCCAAAAGCATTTTGAAGCATCGATTTTGGTTTTTTTGCCATGTCTTTCATGAATGTCATTTCGTGATGAAACCTAGCCAGAGAGGCTGGCCGATCGAGTGAGCTGGATGTGGCTGTCAAGGTGCTGACAGTAGTCTCAACGGTGGCCGAGCTCACAGCAGAGGAATGGCGGTATGGCATCATCATGATCAGCACAAAGCCGGCTGCGAGGCACGCAAGAGCGATTTGGGCGACAGAAAAAAAAAGTTAATTACATTTGTGGTACATGTGCTGGTTGGCACATTAGGAAACGGTCCTCAAGCTCAGAAAGTGCTCCGACACGTTCCTGGTCATGAAAATCGTTTCTGCTCCGGTGCCCCCCGGGCTGAACGCGAGGGGGAGAAACACAAGAACGGCTGAGATTTGTCAAAAACAATTCGTGAAGAGGGGCACGATTGTCTTTTTATGCCCGCGGAGAGCGCGGTACAGCCCTGTACAAGCCCGCACCGGCCCGATTACTTTTGTACACCGAGGGTATACATGTATTGTACGTGGGCATATCGTTTTCCCTTGTCACGTGCGGCGGTCGTGGGCGTAGGCGTATCATTTTCCCTCGTCACGTGCGGCGGTCGTGGGCTAGCCACGCGGCGCACGAAAACTTCCAAAAACGTCACATCCTATAAAGAGGGAGGGGAACCACCACCGGCTGCATCGCCTCCACCATTTTCCCCCAAATCGGCTCACTCCCTCTCTCCTTGCCGCATCGTCTCCCCCTCTTCTCCATCGCCCCGCCACCGCACCTACTCGCTCAACCCCACCGCCTCCCTCTCTCCGGTGGGTTCTCTTAGGCTTCGATGGAGCAAGGTGGTTGCGCTGCCGCCGCTGCGCACGGAGTTGCGGTCGAGGCCGCGAACACCGCGGTAGATGCCGTCCAAGAAGTGGCCGCCGTTGGCGGTGCGGGAGATGCTGCACCCGCAGTCGCTGGATCGGTCGCTGCGGCGGCGGTTCTGGTGGAGCAGGGGGTGGTGGGCTCGGACTCCGTCGTGCCGGACCTGGTGGTGACGGCGTCTGGCGGCGCACTGGATGCAGGTGCGGAGGCGAGCGACAAGCAGGTGGTGGATGTGGTAATGCTTCTCGTTCCCTTCCTCTCATAGTTGTAGTTGATAAGCAGAAGATTTAGTAGATAGGTTTTTTTTATTGTAGATATGTGATTGAATGCGGCACCCCCTTCTGCTTGTTAGGGTTTTTTGATTGAATGAGGAACCCCATTTAAGTGTTAGGGTTTTTTGTAGTTGATTCGTGGTTGAATGCTAGAGAGATCATAATGAGAGTTAGGTTTTTTATATTGGAATCTGGATTGCCTCATGTGCTCAGATTTTGTTATGTGTTGTACATGTTGTTAGATTTGTTTTGCATATTCCCTCATTGGGCCACGGCAGGGGCTGAGCCGCCACCCAGTGTATCTATTAAAGTTGATATTGTAGAAATGAGGTTAAAATCCTACTTCGTTCATTTGAAGTCTATCAATTAATTGTTGAAATGAATATAGTATGTTTAACTAGTGCACAATTTCAAAATAGTTAGGAGCTTCACTTCATTATCCATAAACTCAAATTGTAGGTAGGTTTATTTTTGATCTGTAGGATTCCTGTACTTATAAAGTGAACCATAAGTAGGTTTGCTAGACATGCAACTATGCCAGATGACCAACTCTCATATTAAATTGTTGTTGCATAACTCCATGCATGAATGTCATATGAATCATCCAGTAGATGTAGTAGTTAGGGTTTTTTTAATTAGATGTTTAGTTAGGGTTTTCTTGTATTGGATTCATTTATAGCCAGTTATATGTTGGACCTATAATTGAATCATCCAGTAGATGTAGTAGTTATGGTTTTTAAATTAGTTGATTAGTTAAGGTTTATTGTATTATTCATTTATAGACAGTTATATAGATTCTGTGGTTGAATGTGTAGTTGATGTACTAGTTAATGTTTCCTAATTAGATGTTTAATTAGGTTTCTTCTGTATTGGATTCATATATAGGTAGAGATAAATGTAATTAAATGGTGTAACTGAATGATGCAGTAGAAGTAAGAGTTATGATATTTTAATTAGATGTATGAGTTAGTGTTATTTGTAGTGGATTCATTTATATCCAATGATATATGTAATAAGTAAAATTTGTGATTCAATGTTCCAGTGGATCTAGGAGTTAGTGTTTTTTAATTAGATGCTGGAGTTAGGGTATTTTAATTAGATATAGGAGTTAGGCTTCATCATTTCACTTATTCAGACTTATGAGTAATCATTGAGAACTGCTCTGAACTAAATATTTATTAAGATTTACAAATGAAATGAAAACTGACATGTTTGTGAAGTTATATATAAAGGTCCTATTTTCATTGTCTGTCAAAAACTGCTATATCATGGGTTAATAAGAGAGGAATGATATTCATTTATACGTTCATATGCATGTTCAAAAGCAAAAACTGAAATTGTATGTCCATATGAATGAACTTGTATTTTCATAAGCCAATTGTTTAGTATGTATATAGCTTCATATATAGTGTATGAAATATAGTTAGGAGCTTTCCATCATTATGCAAAATCAACTTGTTTGTAATGACATTATTTGAACTGCAATGCAATTCCTTGTAAATGACTTGCTTGGTTGACAATATAGCAGAAGGAGGATCTTGTTGGCAAGAAGAGGAAGTGGGACTCATCTGGCTACTACCCTTATGACAGTGATGAGGATGAGCCGTACGAGGTAAGGCCTATCTGAAATGTTATTTGTGCATTGACTTAGTGTTAGATGTTTGTAGTATTTGAATGCATAATGTATTAATGTCAGACATTAATGTGTGCAGTATCACTCTGGAGATGATGTGGATGCGGGGAACGTCGACTCGTTTGAAGAGAAGGAGGTGCTGAAGATCAGGCCTCAAGCATCTGGTAGGTACTACAACTGGAGGTCTGACAAGTACCGGTGCCCCTACTGCAGCAGGCCCAAGCCCAGGTCTGGGTTGCTGGAGCATCTGATGGAGCATTGTCGGGCTACATCCATCAGCAGTCATGGCTACAAGATCAGGGCTCAGCATTCTGCCCTCCACAAGGTCCTGAGAAACCCTGACATGTAGTTGCCCTAGACCCTCGTTGTCGTAAGATGTAGGAAGGCTCGGTCCTTTTGGTGAACTTTGTGTGGTATTCTGATGGTGGAAACTTGTAGTGGTAATTTAGTATGAACTTTATCTAAGTGCAGTACTGTGATGTGCGGTCCAAACATATCTAATATGCTAGTGGTCTGCATCAGCAAGTGTGCTGTGTGGATGCTGCTATCTATGGCAGTAGTATATATTGCTATCTATATTTGTGTCCCTTAAATTTGCCATTATGGTTCCTTAGATGTATGATTTGCTTGAATTTAGTTGTTGCAATGGTCAGACATGCCGCATCAGTGTTGCTTCACTGATCAGGCATGTTGTAAACACTTCCCATGATGCGGCCATGTGGAACATGCTGTGGCAATGGTGCAATAAATTCCCATGTTGTGGCCATGTGCAACATGCTCTGCCCATAAGCAAATCAGACCAAATGTAAAACTTTGCGTTAAGTAAATTAATGTTTTTATTGAAGTAAGTGGAAATTGTTCGTCGACACATATGACATCTTTCCTTCATTTGTGTAAGCAAAAATAGCAAATACTCCAGCATATATATGATCAAATATTCCAATAACTAAACACATATTCCTTCATTTCATCAAATACTAATAAAAAAGTAGTTAAAGATGGTGTGTGTGTGTGTGCAAAAAAATAATTGAATAAAGGTGTAATGATTATCTGTAACATGAAGGAGTTTTTTCATGAAATGGAAGTTGATTATATGTAATTTGAAAGATCTCCTGTCGTACAATTTATAGTGGCTCCATGAAGCCGCAAGTTTCGAACCGGCATTGGGCAGGGCATAAAAAATTCAGAAAAAAATCAAATATTGTGACCCAAATTTTCTTGTACATGGTGACCCAGATGTGCCAAACATGGCTATGAAAGAAAATTTGGAAAAATAATACTTTACAATGCCCCCTTGAGGTATAGACCGATGGTTTGACCAGTCAGTCTAGAGGGCATTATAAATTAAAAAAAATCAAAAAAAATATAAAACATTGGAAAACTAGCTTTGTTTGTGCAAGAGATCATGTGTGCCAAAATAGAGGTGATTTGGAGGTGGTCGAAAAAATCATCGCATTCCGGAGGGGCCATTTGGTCTTTTAACTTAAGCCAGGTTTGAACATACGTGATTTTTTGAACCACCTCCAAATCACCCAATTTTTGTTGTACATGGTGACCCACATGTGCCAAACATGGCTATGAAAGAAAATTTAGAAAATTAATACTCTGCAATGCCCCCTTGAGGTATAGACCGATGGTTTGACTAGTCAGTCTAGAGGGCATTATAAATTAATAAAAAATTCAAAAAATATAAAACCTTGGAAACCTAGCTTTTCTTGTGCAAGAGATCATGTGTGCCAAAATATAGGTGATTTGAAGGTGGTCGAAAAAATCATTGCATTCTGGAGGGGCCATTTGGTCTACTTAAGCCAGGTTTTGAACATACGTGATTTTTTGCACCACCTCCAAATCACCCAATTTTTGTTGTACATGGTTACCCACATGTGCCAAACATGGCTATGAAAGAAAATTTGGAAAATTAATACTTTACAATGCCCCCTTGAGGTATAGACCGATGGTTTGACCAGTCAGTCTAGAGGGCATTATAAATTAATAAAAAATTCAAAAAAATATAAAACCTTGGAAACTAGCTTTTCTTATACAAGAGATCATGTGTGCCAAAATATAGGTGATTTGAAGGTGGTCGAAAAAATAATTGCATTCCGGAGGGGCCATTTGGTCTTTTTTAACTTAAGCCAGGTTTGAACATACGTGATTTTTTGCCCCACCTCCAAATCACCCAACTTTTTTTGTACATGGTGACCCACATGTGCCAAACATGGATATGAAAGAAAATTTGGAAAATTGATACTTTACAATGCCCCCTTGAGGTATAGACCGATGGTTTGACCAGTCAGTCTAGAGGGCATTATAAATTAATAAAAAATTCAAAAAAATATAAAACCTTGGAAAACTAGCTTTTCTTGTGCAAGAGATCATGTGAGCCAAAATATAGGTGATTTGAAGGTGGTCGAAAAAATCATCACATTCCGGATGGGCCATTTGGTCACTTAAGCCAGGTTTTGAACATACGTGATTTTTTGCACCACCTCCAAATCACCCAATTTTTCGTGTACATGGTGACCCACATGTGCCAAACATGGCTATGAAAGAAAATTTGGAAAATTAATAATTTACAATGCCCCCTTGAGGTATAGACCTATGGTTTGACCAGTCAGTCTAGAGGGCATTATAAATTAATAAAAAATTCAAAAAAATATAAAACCTTGGAAAACTAGCTTTTCTTATGCAAGAGATCATGTGTGCCAAAATAGAGGTGATTTGGAGGTGGTCGAAAAAATCATCGCATTCCGGAGGGGCCATTTGGTCTTTTAACTTAAGCCAGGTTTGAACATACGTGATTTTTTGCACCACCTCCAAATCACCCAATTTTTGTTGTACATGGTGACCCACATGTGCCAAAACATGGCTATGAAAGAAAATTTGGAAAATTGATACTTTACAATGCCCCCTTGAGGTATAGACCGATGGTTTGACCAGTCAGTCTAGAGGGCATTATAAATTAATAAAAAATACAAAAAAATATAACACCTTGGAAAACTAGCTTTTCTTGTGCAAGAGATCATGTGAGCCAAAATATAGGAGATTTGAAGGTGGTCGAAAAAATTATTGCATTCTGGAGGGGCCATTTGGTCTAACTTAAGCCAGGTTTTGAACATACGTGATTTTTTGCACCACCTCCAAATCACCCAATTTTTGTTGTACATGGTGACCCACATGTGCCAAACATGGCTATGAAAGAAAATTTGGAAAATTAATACTTTACAATGCCACCTTGAGGTATAGACCGATGGTTTGACCAGTCAGTCTAGAGGGCATTATAAATTAATAAAGAATTCAAAAAAATATAACACCTTGGACAACTAGCTTTTCTTGTGCAAGAGATCATGTGAGCCAAAATATAGGAGATTTGAAGGTGGTCGAAAAAATCATCACATTCCGGATGAGCCATTTGGTCTTTTTTAACTTAAGCCAGGTTTGAACATACGTGATTTTTTGCACCACCTCCAAATCACCCAATTTTTGTTGTACATGGTGACCCACATGTGCCAAAACATGGCTATGAAAGAAAATTTGGAAAATTGATACTTTACAATGCCCCCTTGAGGTATAGACCGATGGTTTGACCAGTCAGTCTAGAGGGCATTATAAATTAATAAAAAATACAAAAAAATATAACACCTTGGAAAACTAGCTTTTCTTGTGCAAGAGATCATGTGAGCCAAAATATAGGAGATTTGATGGTGGTCGAAAAAATCATCACATTCCGGATGGGCCATTTGGTTAACTTAAGCCAGGTCTTGAACATACGTGATTTTTTGCACCACCTCCAAATCACCCAATTTTTGGTGTACATGGTGACCCACATGTGCCAAACATGGCTATGAAAGAAAATTTGGAAAATTAATACTTTACAATGCCCCCTTGAGATATAGACCGATGGTTTGACCAGTCAGTCTAGAGGGCCTTATAAATTAATAAATAATTCAAAAAATATAACACCTTGGAAAACTAGCTTTTCTTGTGCAAGAGATCATGTGAGCCAAAATATAGGAGATTTGAAGGTGGTCGAAAAAATCATCACATTCCGGATGGGCCATTTGGTTAACTTAAGCCAGGTCTTGAACATACGTGATTTTTTGCACCACCTCCAAATCACCCAATTTTTGGTGTACATGGTGACCCACATGTGCCAAACATGGCTATGAAAGAAAATTTGGAAAATTAATACTTTACAATGCCCCCTTGAGGTATAGACCGATGGTTTGACCAGTTAGTCTAGAGGGCCTTATAAATTAATAAAGAATTCAAAAAATATAAAACCTTGCAAAACTAGCTTTTCTTGTGCAAGAGATCATGTGTGCCAAAATATAGGTGATTTGAAGGTGGTCGAAAAAATCATCGCATTCCGGAGGAGCGAGGTTTTGAACATACGTGATTTTTCGCACCACCTCCAAATCACCCAATTTTTGGTGTACATGGTGACCCACATGTGCCAAACATGGCTATGAAAGAAAATTTGGAAAATTCATACTTTACAATGCCCCCTTGAGGTATAGACTGACGGTTTGACCAGTCAGTCTAGAGAGCATTATAAATTAATAAAAAATTCAAAAAAATATAAAACCTTGGAAAACTAGCATTTCTTGTGCAAGAGATCATATGTGCCAAAATATAGGTGATTTGAAGGTGGTCGAAAAAATCATCGCATTCCGGAGGGGCCTTTTGGTCTATAACTTAAGCCAGGTTTTGAACATACGTGATTTTTTGCACCACCTCCAAATCACCCAATTTTTGTTGTACATGGTGACCCACATGTGCCAAACATGGCTATGAAAGAAAATTTGGAAAATTAATACTTTACAATGCCCCCTTGAGGTATAGACCGATGGTTTGACCAGTCAGGCTAGAGGGCATTATAAATTAATAAAAAATTCAAAAAAATATAAAACCTTGGAAAACTAGCTTTTCTTGTGCAAGAGATCATGTGTGCCAAAATATAGGTGATTTGAAGGTGGTCGAAAAAATCATCGCATTCCGGAGGGGCCATTTGGTCTTTTAACTTAAGCCACGTTTTGAACATACGTGATTTTTTGCACCACCTCCAAATCACCCAATTTTTGTTGTACATGGTGACCCACATGTGCCAAACATGGCTGTGAAAGAAAATTTGGAAAATTAATACTTTACAATGCCCCCTTCAGGTATAGACCGATGGTTTGACCAGTCAGTCTAGAGGGCATTATAAATTAATAAAAAATTCAAAAAAATATAAAACCTTGGAAACTAGCTTTTCTTCTTCAAGAGATCATGTGTGCCAAAATATAGGTGATTTGAAGGTGGTCGAAAAAATCATCGCATTCCGGAGGGGCCATTTGGTCTTTTAACTTAAGCCAGGTTTTGAACATACGTGATTTTTTGCACCACCTCCAAATCACCCAATTTTTGTTGTACATGGTGACCCACATGTGCCAAACATGGCTATGAAAGAAAATTTGGAAAATTAATACTTTACAATGCCCCCTTGAGGTATAGACCGATGGTTTGACGAGACTTAAGCCAGGTTTTGAACATACGTGATTTTTTGCACCACCTCCAAATCACCCAATTTTTGGTGTACATGGTGAGCCACATGTGCCAAACATGGCTATGAAAGAAACTTTGGAAAATTAATACTTTACACTGCCCCCTTGAGGTATAGACCGATGGTTTGACCAGTCAGTCTAGAGGGCATTATAATTTAATAAAAAATTCAAAAAAATATAAAACCTTGGAAAACTAGCTTTTCTTGTGGAAGAGATCATGTGTGCTGATTTGAAGGTGGTCAAAAAAATCGTCGCATTCCGGAGGGGCCATTTGGTCTAACTTAAGCCAGGTTTTGAACATGCGTGATTTTTTGCACCACCTCCAAATCACCCAATTTTTTGTGTACATGGTGACCCACATGTGCCAAACATGGCTATGAAAAAACTTTTGGAAAATTCATACTTTACAATGCCCCCTTGAGGTATAGACCGATGGTTTGACCAGTCAGTCTAGAGAGCATTATAAATTAATAAAAATTCAAAAAAATATAAAACCTTGGAAAACTAGCATTTCTTGTGCAAGAGATGATGTGTGCCAAAATATAGGTGATTTGAAGGTGGTCGAAAAAATCATCGCATTCCGGAGGGGCCATTTGGTCTATAACTTAAGCCAGGTTTTGAACATACGTGATTTTTTGCACCACCTCCAAATCACCCAATTTTTGTTGTACATGGTGACCCACATGTGCCAGACATGGCTATGAAAGAAAATTTGGAAAATTAATACTTTACAATGCCCCCTTGAGGTATAGACCGATGGTTTGACCAGTCAGTCTAGAGGGAATTATAAATTAATAAAAAATTCAAAAAAATATAAAACCTTGGAAAACTAGCTTTTCTTCTGCAAGAGATCATGTGTGCCAAAATATAGGTGATTTGAAGGTGGTCGAAAAAATCATCACATTCCGGAGGGGCCATTTGGTTAACTTAAGCCAGGTTTTGAACATACGTGATTTTTTGCACCACCTCCAAATCACCCAATTTTTGGTGTACATGGTGACCCACATGTGCCAAACATGGCTATGAAAGAAAAATTGGAAAATTAATAATTTACAATGCCCCCTTGAGGTATAGACCGATGGTTTGACCAGTCAGTCTAGAGGGCATTATAAATTAATAAAAAATTCAAAAAAATATAAAACCTTGGAAAACTAGCTTTTCTTGTGCAAGAGATCATGTGTGCCAAAATATAGGTGATCTGAAGGTGGTCGAAAAAATCATCGCATTCCGGAGGGGCCATTTGGTAACTTAAGCCAGGTTTTGAACATACGTGATTTTTTGCACCACCTCCAAATCACCCAATTTTTGTTGTACATGGTGACCCACATGTGCCAAACATGGCTATGAAAGAAAATTTGGAAAATTAATACTTTACAATGCCCCCTTGAGGTTTAGACCGATGGTTTGACCAGTCAGTCTAGAGGGCATTATAAATTAACAAAAAATTCAAAAAAATATAAAACCTTGGAAAACTAGCTTTTCTTGTGCAAGAGATCACGTGTGCCAAAATATAGGTGATTTGAAGGTGGTCGAAAAAATCATCGCATTCCGGAGGGGCCATTTGGTCTTACCTTAAGCCAGGTTTTGAACATACGTGATTTTTTGCACCACCTCCAAATCACCCAATTTTTTTTTGCATGGTGACCCACATGTGCCAAACATGGCTATGAAAGAAAATTACTTTGGGTATCCTCACATGGTGGAAATGTTTGGTCGACATATTTTAAATATTTTGTAAAACTTATATTAATTTAAAATTTTAGTTTTATCTTTGAAAAAATATTAAATCACATATATATTTTTCTGTATTGCTTGTTCTGACAGTTAGAAAATTCATGAATGTGCGAAAAATTGTTGTGTTATATTCTTTTATGAGGTGATTTGAAGAACAACAAATAATGGTGACAAATGCAAAAAGTGAAATATGACCCAAAAAAGCCCGCCTACTAGCTGCATACTACATAATTCAACGGCCAGCATACGACTAGCAACCCAATCATTTATTGGGCCAGGATGCAGGCCCGCCAGATGGTGATGATAGGCAGCTAGTAGGCCCCACAGGGCAGGGACGGACGGGGTTAGGCATGTGCTGCCCGCTTTAGAAAGGAACTCGAAAGGGGAAGCTCGGCCTGGTATATAAACCGGTGCGAACTCCCCTCGCTTGGCGAGGTGGGACTAAACTCCCAGCACCGCTGGGATGTGCCCGGCGCGACGCTCGCTTGGGCCTAATTCGGGTGGGCCGTCGCAGGACAGCCTCACCCGCGTGCAGATTATTACCACATTTAAAACCGAGCTGCTTCAATGTGTTATATTTCACTTATTCAATGTGTACGAAAAATTAATGTCTTATATTTCACTTATTGATTTAAATATTTATTTTCTTTTTATCTATACAATAATTTAAAATCTAATATATTTTACTCCTTCAGTTATTCTCGCACTATTAAAATTCCAAAAATGCAATATAATATGTTTCATCTTTATTATAATATATCTTTTCTATTTTCTATTTCAAAATAGGTATATCAAATATACTTTTTCTTTGTTATTTCTTCTTAGAGTTTTAAAATTGAACTATATGTTTTGTATTTTAATTCTTATTATAGTTGTAAAAATGAAAATTCCATGAATGTATGTTGTGTTCTATTTCACTTCTTAAATATAATTTTCATTCTATTTTCAAAATTCCATTTGGTTGAGTCCAGAAAAACAACGTCCTTCGGGCTCCCCCTCCGGCAGACCCGAATGATGGTGATTGCACATGTGGTATGTGCTGGCCTGCATGAAATGACACCAAACTTTGGCACCATGTGAGGATGCCCAATGTAGGCCCCCATGCAACATGTGAGCCATTCCTGACACCGAACGAACGTTGGGTCACGTCCGGGCAGCGTTTCGGGTTCTTTTTGCCGGCAAAATCCTAGTAAATGCATCGAGAGTCGGAAGTCGATGAGAATTGGCATGCATGATGTCCATGGTCATCCCATTGTGTGAAAAAAATTTAGGGCCATTTGGTTGAGTCCATAAAAACAACGTCCTTTGGGCTCCCCCTCCGGCAGACCCGAATGATGGTGATTGCACATGTGGTATGTGCTGGCCTGCATGAAATGACACCAAACTTTGGCACCATGTGAGGATGCCCAATGTAGGCCCCCATGCAACATGTGAGCCATTCCTGACACCGAACGAACGTCGCATCTCGTCCGGGCAGCGTTTCGGGTTCTTTTCGCCGGCAAAATCCTAGTAAATGCATCGAGTGTCGGAAGTCGATGAGAATTGGCATGCATGATGTCCATGGTCATCCCATTGTGTGAAAAAAATTTAGGGCCATTTGGTTGAGTCCAGAAAAACAACGTCCTTCGGGCTCCCCCTCCGGCAGACCCGAATGATGGTGATTGCACATGTGGTATGTGCTGGCCTGCATGAAATGACACCAAACTTTGGCACCATGTGAGGATGCCCAATGTAGGCCCCCATGCAACATGTGAGCCATTCCTAACACCGAACGAACGTTGCGTCACGTCCGGGCAGCGTTTTGGGTTCTTTTCACCGGCAAAATCCTAGTAAATGCATCGAGTGTCGGAAGTCGATGAGAATTGGCATGCATGATGTCCATAGTCATCCCATTGTGTGAAAAACATTTAGGGCCATTTGGTTGACTTGAAATAATTATTTGATATCAAAATTTTGTAATATGAAAAAGAAAAGAAAAAAAGTACATGAAGCGAGCCCCTCGTCGCTCAAAGAGAGGAGCACCTGCGATTTGTTACACAATTCCTGGATCGGAATCTACAAAAAAAACTCAAGCGTGGGAAGCCTATCCCTTTAATTTAGGAGCACATATTGCCTCTCCTCAACCAAGGAAGGCAAAGATCACGGACGTACTTTCCCTGGTGGTTATGACGACCTAGGAGATCCTCCTCCTCCTATATAGTCTCGGCATAGTCTTTCATGTCGTCTACGACGGCTCCTACCGCCGAGTCGACGACAGCTGCGTCCCTAGCATCGGCCCAACTCCACCAAGATCGTCGAGAACATCCAAATCGTCAGCGCGTGCTGGCCATCGTGGACGAACTGCGTCCACGTTACAACGCCGACAACTTCCATCTTCATCGACCGATCCAGTATGTTGGCAACCGTACCGCATCCATGATGCTTTTCTTTGTGCGTGTGTTAGATTCGATAAGACTAAGATTAATTGGCGCATAATCTTCGCATTACATCTGTTGGAGTAGATGTTTTTTGTTTGTGCGTGTATTAGATTAGATAAGCCTATGACACTACATTTGTTTGTGTGTGTATTAGATTAGATAGCCCTACGATTGCAAATTAGTTTCTGCATGTTGTTTGTTGTCTTTCACTTGTAGGTTGGATTGATGAATAAACAATAATTTTAAATCAGTGTTAGTTATAGCATAGTCACTTTAAGTTATAGCAATGCCCTAAGACATCCATGTTTCAACTATGAGACGCCCACTAATATTGTATGTGTTGCACATTTGTTTGATGCATGTTCCAGTATGCATAATTTCGTTTTATTCTTTTCGATTTACTGTTAATTAGGCACTGTCACCGATTCTTATATCTAATTGTCCAGTAACATATGAAAATAAATGATTAGATAAATAATGTTAATTTTGATTATGAAACTAATTGGTTAAATAAGTAATTGTTAAACTGCCATTTTATGTGTTGCACGTGTCTCTGCTGAATGTTTCAGTATGAATAAATTATGTTCTACAGTTTTCTATATAATGTGGGATAGTGTATTCCATTATTATGTTTTATGCAACAATATGTTAGGAAAAAAGTTGATTACATAATTTATGGTACTGTAACCATGTATGTTTTTTTAACAGGATGGATGAACTGAACGGAGAAATTGTTTGCGCCGTTGAAAAATGGTGCAAACTTATTGCCGGTCTATCTTCCGGTCAACGGGCCACACTTGCCGAAACAGCACTCCGTACCATGCTTCAGATACCTTCGTTGAAGATGCGTACACTGCTGATCCGGTACATGGTTGAGATTTTTGATCCTAGCAAGGGCAGATTCATTGTACAAGACTTGGTTGGTGAAGTGTCTCTCGGTCCCGTGGATGTTGAGTGCATCTTGGCCTTGGAGAACCACGGACTATCGGCAGAAGGTATTCTCGATGAGGAAGGTGAGGATGTTAAAGATCGAGTGCCGCCTCAATTCCTGAGCAAGACCACAGGTAACATAGTCATCGACGATCTGATTGTGGACATCACAAAAAATAAATCTGCCGACGACGATTTCCTTCGGAGAGTTGTCCTCGTGTTGCTTGGAACAGTCCTTGCTCCCATGTCGAGCAAGACTGTACCAAAACAATATTACGCATTGGTGGAGGATGTGAAGCGTATATCCAAGATTAATTGGAATGCATTCACCCTCCGGGTTCTGCTGGACTGCCTTCGCAACGTGAGGAAAGGCAAACACCTCCGCCAATGGCCGAGAGGGAACTTAGCTCTCCTGCAGGTACACCTTTCAGACTTGTACCATTGCAAAAAAATTATGATTGCTAATTAAACTGCTGTATAGTACTAACTGTAATTTTTCATATTCATGCAGTACCTGTACTGGGAGAAGGTTCAGCCTCTGGAAGGTGAATGCGCATTCAATCCTAGCTTGTCATTGGAACCTCTAATGAGAAATTGGACTGAAGCTGCAGCCTCAAGGAGAGACAAGTTTGATTATGACCACAGACGTGGCCGTGGTAACATCAAGGTAATTCATTACGTTGGGTACTTCTTAAATCTTTTATATAACATAATTAGTTGTATTAATATTTTTATTGATCACATATACTTGTATTTCACCTGCAGATTGAAGACAACATAACCAAGGAGTATAGGGCGCAGGAGCGCAAAGTACCCGAACCAGAAAAGCCAAAAATGAAGCCCGCCGTTGGTGCGGCAAAGAAGTCCAAGTTAGCCTCAAATGCGGACGAGATGATGAACCTCATCATGAAGCGGTGTATGGATTACATACGCAGCCAAATGAAGGAAATACCGGAACAAGTAGCTGAGGTGACACACCCTTAATTATATGTTTACAACATTTTTGAAGTTGCAAAACCATGCCGACATTAATTAATATTTTTTATGTAATGCAGAGATTGTTAGAGAAGTTGAACCAAAATGGTGTGATGTACAAGCCAGCAGCTGCTGCGGCTTCCGGCAACAACGATGCAGACCTAGAAGTGGATTCCTTTGAGAATGGTCCGCCAGAAAAAAAAGAATCCGTGTACAAGGATGACTCTGACGGTCTAGAGCCGGTGATTGATTTGACACAGCATGACGAGCCTGTTGTCAACAAGAACAACAATGATGAGGTAGTATGTTCTCATTTATTTGTCTTCATTTATCTCAATTATGCATCTTCATTTTCATTAACTGAACCTATCACATTATTTCTTTGTTAACCAGAAAACACCTGCCAAGTTAAATGTTGACAAGACAACGGAGTGCGGCGCAACACCGGAGAACCCTTGGATTGTAGGTAATTCTCCTCGAGCAGAATCGTCCGACATTGCCATTTTTGCAAGTTCTATCGACAGGATGGTGGGTAAGAGCAAGGGTAAAAAGTCTGCAGCAACCTCAAAAGAAGACGATGTTATATCCGGGAAGCGCCGACGGACTGTTCCCAAGAAATTTGAATCCCCCTTTAAACTTGACAAGCCCAGCAAGCGAAGCGCTCGTGGTACTAAGCCATCCGGCAACACTACCATAACTAGAGGTACCGTTAGTAGCTAGCTATCTTAGTGCTTAATTTACTACCATTTCATGTACTCACCGTTCGTGACGTTCGTAATTTATCATGCAGCTCTGTTTAGTAACAATGTCGTGGAAGGCTCTGCTAGGGACGATCTGACACCGGAACTCATTGATGCTGCTGTTACGTTTGTGGAGGCAGCTGCTCGGTATGAGAAGAATATGAATAAAAGAGTTTACTACAATGAACGTGCCACCTCTGTGACTGTGGAGAGTATACGACCGGTACTTGAGCATACATGGCTGGCGGATAACGTAAGATCTATTACCATGTCCTGCTATTTAAGTGCATAATCTAAGTGTCACCTATGAAAATAAAATGTTCTATTATTTTACGCAGATTATCGATGCTTATCAGACACATTTGGCTCTGCGGGTTGGTCATGATCGGCACCTCTGTCCAGCCTGGAGGTCCAAATACCTTGTTGATCGTGCTAAGGCACGAGACAACCCTGAACCGTCGACATACAACATGGATATTGCGTTGAGCAGAGCTGGAGCAGTACGTAGGGTTCTGGAAGAGTATACCGTCCGTAATAATGTACGATATGTTCTTACTAGTTCATTAACACTCATTTCAACAAGCATAATTGCATCTGATTACAAATGTGTTCCACATTTTAGTCGTTTATCCCGTTGAATGTCGGCAATACACACTGGATCACTATGGTGATGCACAACCGCAAGAAAGAATTCCGAGTTTTTGATTCACTCTATCCTCTCGAGTTCTCTCTCGACACTGTGAAAGCACTGGTACTCTCCCCAACATTGAGCATATTCTTCATATGAAATGTCATATGGTTTCTCACTACTACTTTCTTTCAAATAGCGACTAGCAATAGCAATTGATATGGAAGAGGCAAACCGTATTACACCTGACAAATATCCAGACGTCACTAAGTGGCCTATCTTACCTTAGATCGACATGCCACTACAAGAGGACGGGTGAGTTACGGTTCATCATTTTGTACTTACGAAATACATGTTCGTGTCCATGGTGACTAATGTTTGCATATATATTAGGAACTCTTGTGGCCTTTTTGTGATTGAAGTTATGGAGCATTGGGACGGGGATCGATGGACCACCGGTTTTACCCAGGTAATTTATCCTCTCTTTTTTTACACTTGTACAATTGTCGTATAATACCAACTTCTATTCATTCAACATTGTTCTAAAAATTGCAGGCCACGGTTAATGCAAGGAGAAGGCGTCTCGTCGCCGAGTTGCTTCTCTCACCTACCAACACGCTCGAATGTGTGAAGAACAAAATCCGCGACATCGCAAAGAAAAGCAAGGCGTGAAGACATCATACATGATTCAATATTCTAGTTTTAGTCGTTTGTTTCAAGTCCGGAAGCACGTTTCCCGGCATGGACAACTTTGATTTTCAATCATTCATGTAATAAGCACGATACCATGGATTTTGTGTGGATTTTTGTCGCTCGCACATACTTGTGTATGTGTAATACAGTCAGACTATACGTTTCATACCAATAAATTTTTGCTTCCCTTCATTTGTTCTACCTTAATGTATTTTGCTGCTGTGTTCATTCTTTTCTTCCATGGAAGAGTAATTCATTTCCTTTTTACTTTTGCATATTTTTTTGATTTGATTTGGCATTATTCAACAATAAGAAAAAATGATAAATTCCTTTTTGTTTGCATGAGAATCAACCTCGGCTTTTGTGCCATCCGGTGTGGGATCCCGCGCCAGAGACAATGACAGATCCGGTCCCCGCGCGGGCGACCCAGTCGACGAGCGCCAGTTGGCGCGGGGCGACACGCCAGTCCGGACCCGCCCGACCGCTTGGTGGAGACAGCCCGCGTGTCGGACGCAGACTAGGCAGATCCGCCTGGGATCCCGTGCGCATGATTGCCGTTGGATCTCTCGGGATCGGCGTCCGCAGGTGGATCTTCCTCGTGTCTTGCGCCAGACTCCCTTGGCGTTATCTGTTGCTTCAAATCACGTTGCACAGTTCTTTTTTGCTACATTTTTGTTAGCCTTTTCCTTTTCTACATCATGAAGATCAGGATCAGTAGCACCATCAATCACATGATCAACTACTCTTTAGCCCCCTTGATCAGTACGATTTAGAGCTCCGGTGGGGGCAAAATAATTTCAGTGCTTAGCTGATAACCCGCATTAGGACGCAGGTCAAACAAGAGCAAACTATTTCGAAAGTGATATAATTTATTGGTTAATATAGTATACTTAGACCTTACACAAATGAACTGGCCACAATGCAGATAGGACTTGATCATTCAGTTCAACAATAAAGCACAAAACATACTTAAAATTCATCACAAATCTCCTTCAGCTTCTTGATCTTATCAACATACCCATGTTTCTGTTTGACAAAATCTGCAATAATATACTCTAGTTTTTACTTCTCTTGCTTCAGCTGGTCCCTCTCTCTCATCACTTGGTCTCTCTCTAGCACCACCCGGTCCCGGTCTTTCTCAGCCTTTACCCTCAGGACCTGATGTAGATTGGCACAACCATGGTCTGCCATCTTATTCTTCTCCAGCTCCTCTTTGAGATCGCTAAGTGACAATCTTGCATTGCCCAACTGCGTGAGAGCATCCTCCTTATCGGCCACCAGTTTAGCAAAGTCCATTTTGAAAAATCTCAGCTCTTCCTCTGTCCTCCTCTTTTCTCCAATTAACATGCATTTGTCTTCAGCATTCTTAATATTCTGTCTCAACTTCTCGTCATACATGCTCCATAGTTCTCTCAGGCAGAACTTCGTAGCCACTGACCACTCCGGGTCTACCCATTCCACATAGTTACATTTCACTTCTTCCTACAGTATGAAAAAATATGGTCTCAATCATATATGCTCAAATGCAATACAATTACATGCACAAATGCAATACAATTACATGCAATGCACTAAAAATATGGTCTCAATCATATAAACACAAAATGTAGCATGCAATGATATACAAAACATAAATACAAGTACATGATATTAGGCCCCAATTAACTACAAGTATATGCTATTATATGCTAAAACAAATATTAGACCATGAAAAACACAACATAAATACGGAATTTCTAAATGCACAAATTAATTGAAATTGTATGCAATTTTTGGCGGATCAATGGATTACCGTGAAGTAAGTCGAGCACGAGGTAATGTAAACATATATTTACAGTACGGAACAACATACCTTCTGACCACAGGCAAGAAAACGTCTGCCAGTGTCCAAGGAATCAAAAGCAACTAGCCTGACGCAAGGTTCTCAATGCAGACAACGAGAAGGCAGATCGTGAGCAATGCCACTCCATTCATAGCACGGGATAGTCGTAGGAAGATAAACGAAACAACAGAGATAATGCACAAATCAACGCCCTGCGTTAAATACCAGAAATGAAGAACCCTAACCCTAGCACTATCTGGAGATTATATAGTAGGAGCGTACCTGCAGGCTAGTCACTCATTCGCCATCCGAAGAAGAGCTCGACTCGTCGCTCCACGAAACCATGGCGTAACGTGACCGGCGGCAAGACGTGGATCGGTGGCGGCGGCGGCGGTCGCAGTGGATAGATAGAACGCGCGTGGAGATCGCGAGGGAAGAACCGCCCCGACCAGGTGGCCAGCGCGGCCCATTCAAACGGGCTGTAATCAAAATAAAAAGGGTTAATTATCCTTTTGCCCTCAGTGGTGTCCATGTGCTCAGTTTTGCCCTCAGCGGACTTGATCAACCGGGCGCGCTGGATGGACTGTTGGGCCGTCTCGTGCTCTGGGCCTGAGACCGCAGTAAATAGCCCGTCTCTGCCTTTCCAGGACTTGCATGCATGGAGGCGACGACGTGGGTTTGCATGCACGGGAGGCGGCGACGTGCATGCATGCGAGCAAGGCGAGCGAGGAGCGCTAGGTGAGCTAGGCTAGCGAGGCGAGCTAGGTGGTTCAGTGCAGTGGTTCAGGGCAGCGATTCACATGCACCGCCCGGTCAAAGAGCTATGCAGTGATTCAGATGCACGCACGCGTCCCATGCATCGTTTTGTGCAAAAATTTAAGTGTGCAAAACGTAACGGATACACACACGCGTCCGGATTCACACACGCACCATTCTCATCCTTTCTCTCTTCCTCTCCCACGCACAGGCCTATAAATGGGGTGCATCTCTTCCTCTCCCACCCACAAGCCAGATCCAATCCTCTCCAACTTCAAACACCCAAGCGACCGAGCCCTCCCCAAGCGAGACCAAGTGAAGATGCAGTTCAACGGGCCGACCTTCAACCGTCCGCCTGTTGTGCCGGAGCTGCGCTACCCACCGGGCGTGCTCGTGGAGAGGGAGCTCCGTGTGTGGGCTATTTCAAGGTGGAGGGGTTCCGTCGAACTCACCCGCGCCTTCCTCAGAGCCGGCTATGCCCACCTCCCATGGGGCTCGCCGAGGATGTTC
The DNA here is from genome assembly GCA_034509565.1 of Triticum monococcum. Taxonomy (NCBI): domain Eukaryota; kingdom Viridiplantae; phylum Streptophyta; class Magnoliopsida; order Poales; family Poaceae; genus Triticum; species Triticum monococcum. The sequence continues at coordinate 780,472,432 of CM067847.1, forward strand.
ACCCTCAACGAGGTTCGTGACCGCGGCGGCATCCTCCTACTGCTCACTGTCACCTTCACCAACCCGTTTGACGCGCGCGAGCTCCTCGGCCAAGTCTTTTGGTGCGGCTGCGAGGCCATCTTCCTCACCGTCTACAACATCTACACCAACTACGAACGCATCTTCCCCGCTCCAGGCCAGATGCACTCCCTTCCCTACGACGAGGAGGAGGTGTGAAGATGAAGACGGTGTTCAAGGGGCGCACGCGGCCAAGGTGGAAGAAGAAGGTCAAGATGAAGATATGTTCAAGCCCGGAGTCAAGCTCGTCATGTTTCGTTTTTTATTTTGTTGCTTTTGTATGTCGTGTCGTGTTGTGTCATGTTTCGTCATGTGTCTGTGAACTGTGAACTTATTTAAGTTATTGCAATGGTACGGTGTGTTCCATATTATCTAAGTTATTAGGGTTATTATGTGTGTTAAAAAATGTCCGTGCCTAAACATATCATTTCTTTCCTAAACAAGTCATGAAGTTCGAGAACTTGTGGTTTTCATTAATGAAAATCGGAGGGGGTGAGAAGCCCTCTGTTTCATTCAAACAAAAAGTCATGAACTAACATGCAAATTTATTCCCTTTAAATCCTAAACCAAGTGCCACTCTATCCCTAGACCAAGTGCCACTCTGACCAAAATCATGTGGTAGTGCAACATACATTTTCAACCTTCCAACCCTCCAAAATTTAAGTGCAAAACAATGGAAAAACACTCTCACGCGTGTCCAAACATTCACGGTCTCACTATTTTTTTAAATTGTTTTTTCAAAATCTCACTATGTATACCTTCTTTCACTATCCATGTCAAAGTCTTGCCATCTGTCCTAGCGGTTACCAGCGCAGCCCTAAACACCACAAACCCACGCGGTCCTGGGTTCGAGTCCCCAGCTGCACCAATTTTTTCTGCATTTTCCACCCTTCATTTTTTAGACTAATTATGTTTTTCTCAATGTAATGCCCTTAAAAATTGTTCATTTATTTTGGCACCTGGCGTAAACCTCTACCAGAGCTGAGGCACATTTTGCATGACATTTTGGTCCTTGATTTAAATCACGGTGTATTTGAATTGGATTAATTAACAGCTCCAAAAAATTTCTAACCTTAATTGTTTGGCTCCGGAATAATTCAATTAGCTTCCACAAAAAGTTCCAGCATTATGATTTACTGCCTAAATTAAATCAGAATAGAAAACAGAAAAATACGCAAGAGAACCCCCGAATGGGCCTAATTGGATGCAGTTGGCCCATTAGTCTAGCCTGCACTTGGGTCTACACTCTGAATTTGGCCCAATAGCAACCTTTTTTGGACAGAAAGGGTTTCTGAATTCCTAATTTCTTCTCTTTTTTCCAACATATTTAAAGGTCCACTACAACATGCAAACAAAAGATTCCCGCAACAACATGTACATGTTACACGTAACCATTTCTCTATGAATATATTGCAAAACATTCCCGCAACAACATGCCGGATATCGTCTAGTTTTCTAATATAATATAATTTGAGTGGACAACACAAAAGATGACATCATTACAATGGCTAAAATGCTATCCATTTTCCATGATTAAATTCCCTAGTGACCGCCTCCTGTTTAGTCCATATATGCTACAAGCACTATCTCAAGGTACTGGCCTCTTGCAATATTATATATCATGTATCATGTATGCAGTAACACATTGTAAACACCTCACTATTAGATCACTGGATTCATCCTAACATAACTCTAGCAACTTTCTACTCTTCTTCGCCCACCACGCTTCTGCACACGATAACATGATAAGTTAATTAATGACAAATTAAAAACAATTATGACCTACAATGCGTACAAAAACTTACTTCTGATTTAGTTTGCATTTCTTGCTGCGTTTAGTGTGCCCTAGCAATTTGCATGCACCGCACCTGATTCTAATCTGGTCGTACGAAAGTGGCCTACGATTTTTCGACATAGGGCGGTTCTCATCTACCTTAGTTGCACCTTTCGTTGATATTTTAATAGGATCTTGAACTTCAACTATGTTGCCTTCACCATCGTCTACATATTCAATTGCACCAGTACTAAGATCAGCCATTTTCTTACTCAAATTTTCCTTTAGCTGATCATACTCATGGCTCTTAGCTATCACGGTCTTCAAACTCTCCTTTAACTGATCCCACAAAGCTGGGTGTTTGCATGCTGCATGCATAGCTTCTGAAGCCAACACACTGACCTGGCTATATTTCATTCTTTCAGCTGCTCCAGTCCATCCAAATCCCAACAGATCACTTGTGCGCCTCGCGGGCAGTCCCAACCTTGCGTCTTTCGTGAACCGCACAAGAACTAAACACTTTGGTATTTCAGATATATTCAAGTACTTCAGTACATGGAATATGTGCTTGCAAGGTAGACCCTTTCGAATCATTCTTCTGCAGCTGCACCTTATAGTTTCTGCGGAATTTACTGGAGTGTACTCCACCCAAAAACGGCTCTTCCGGTTATTCTTCCAGGCCATGATGTACTGTTGTGATCCGTCTCCGAGCTTTATTTCTACAATCTCCATGCCGCCACTTTTCCTAAGATCAGCTTGCAACATATAGAAGTTTGCTGGAGTGAAGACGTGAGAAGCAGCTATCTCAAGTTCCCTCGAGCTAGTAACTGCCACCGGGACACTCTGTGAGGCCGTGCAATCATCTCGTGCCTCATTCTCACGGATACGTACAACGGCGTTCTCATAGTGCAAAATCATATCCACCAGGGTCATTTCACCGTCTAGGTGGAGGTGAAGGCATGAGTTTAGACTTTTACTCCTCTGGTTGCTTTTCATGCCAAGCCAAAAACCCTCTGTCAGATAAGCCGCGGCCCACAGTCTCCTCTTCTTATACATCGTCTCAACCATGTTACTGTTTTTTCCAACTGCCATCTTTTGGAAAACGCGTGCCATCTCTCCTCAAACGTGGCCGTGGACGTGATGTAGTATAGAAGAGTTCGGAACTCCTTCAAGGCCTTGTGACTGAGGTGAATCTTCATATTTTTTCTATATGCCAAGTACATATACGGTGCCACACGTCTGGCAAGACTTGGCGAATTGCCTTGATCATCGCAGCGTCGGCGTCCGTGATAACACTCTTCGGCATCTTTTGACACATGGACCTCAAAAAAGTCTCCAGCGGCCAAACATATGTCTCTTCGGTCTCGTCCGAAACTATGGCACAAGCAAAAACAGTGGTCTTCCGGTGATGGTTAAGGCCAACAAACGGTATGAATGGCATACCATACCGGTTCATCTTGTACGTGCTGTCAAATACAAGCACGTCGCCGAAGTCCTCATAGTCATGACGAGACTGGGAGTCACACCAGAACATCCTATTCATATGTCCTTTCTTGTCTAGCTTGTACTCGAAAAAGAAGCTAGGATCCCTCTGTTTCCTACTGGCCATGATGCCTATGACTGTGGCAGCATCACCTTTTGAAAGCAGCTTCCTCTTCTCCCTGGCACAAAGGTTGTATAATTCACGCCTGGTAAAACCAACACCGCCATACCATACATGTTTGCTGATGAACGAATCCATCATGTCGTGAATTCTAATCCCTGCAGCTCCCATGGATAGTATCTCAGCTCTCTGGTACTCTTTGATTTTTTTGTGGGACCAAAGAAAAGGTACCTCGTCCGGTCCTGCCAAGATATGGCTATGCTTGTCCTCAAAACTATCAACATACCAAACCCCACGCTTTTGGTCAAGCTTCACGCTCAGGTGCGCTTGGCAGTGGCCGCGTGTCTCGGGTCTGAGCCTACGGCTGTGTCCTTCCTCGGTTAGCAACCTGCTATCACGTTTTCCTTGTCTGGAACAAACAAACCGCCTATAACGCATATGACGTGACTTGGTTTTGGTATACCCGACCTTATTCTTTCTAATGCTGAAACCATTTTCTCTAGCATAGCTGTTGTAGAAATCATATGCAGCATCATGAGACGTAAAAGTCTTTTGTATTATCTGCATGAACATATCCCTTTTATCATCTGCACTAGCAGTATCTTGGGCATTCTTTTTCCCCTCAACTTCTGTCACCTACACAACCATAACATAGCCATGAAAACAGTTTTCTATGGTATAACATTACTTCCATACAACATTCATTACATACATACCTCACTCATGATGACCGACGATTGCGACTCCCCAGAATCATGTGCAGATAATGATTCGACATCAAGGCCTGTCTCCGCGTCGGATTCACCGTAATAGTCGTACGCATTATGACATTCGGAAATGAGCTGAAAAATATAACACAAATACATAAGTACTTATAATATAATATTCTAGGATTTATTCAACTTGCATGAATGCCAACAAAAAATTCCATTTCCATACCTGACTAATGTAATCCTCATTCGAGATCTCCGAGTTGTTTTCCTCACCATCATCATGCTCATTGTTTTCCTGACCATCATCATGTTCATCCATCCATAAATTTTCAAAATATAATATTGTCGGATGCCACCAAAAAATTACAACATGATAATGCGACTGACATTAAGATCTTCCAATACGTTCCCATTCTCTGACCTATCTCCACGATCTGAATTTTCATCATCTGACCAATCTTCTATCCAGTCTTTCATCACTTCTCCAAACTCCATGTCATACATCATATCAGTTAACTCATCGTCCGCCATTTCCTACAACAATTAATATGTATCATCGCATGTGCAAACATTATCAATGCTGACATATACAACACCTAGCGCACGATCACGGATGTTAAATAAACTACCCCAACCGGAGAGCGCCCTGACTGAGGGTGTTCAGATCATGCACACAACCGACGCCAACGACCTCTGATCAGCCATGGATCCTCCCCCTCTCCACACCAAGCGGCGTTAAGGTACGTCCCACGAATCCAGTACGTGATCACTGTGGATCGCGAGAAGCTGCACTACCCGTGATAACATGCGCCGCCGGATTCCTAGCCCACGGCACCAGTCGTGATTACTTTGGATCGCCGGATACCTAGTTAAGCCGCCGCATCAAATAACGGATCCGTCGTGCACACAACCGACGGCAACCGACGCTAGGTTAACCCTAGAAAGAAGAAATCCACTTTACCCAGCGTGATCACTGTGTATATCACGACGAGCAGCACTATCAGAACAAGATCTGCGATGGCCTGGACCGCCAGAAAGCTAGGTTACCCGCCCCGCTAGGTTAACCACTACGACGAAAACAGCGGCAGTTCGTTTGATGCTGTCGCGAGCGAGACAAACGTGGGGAAATGAGATGCGGTACCTGCGAGCGCTGGAGGTTGACGACGGTGCCGCGCGCGCTCTCGGACGAGATCGCCGCCGCCGATATTCCTAAAGAACCTCACCACAATGATGGAGGAGCTGCGTGAATGATGGAGCTGCGTGATTGATGGATCGGCCGTCAGCAGGTCCTACCTGGTCGTGGGGTCGTCTCATCCTTTTCTTTTCGGGATGTCACCGTATACATACGTATGGGTCATACGGGTTATACGGGGCTTGGATATGGGCTACGGGGCTTGGATATGGGCAGCGGCGGGCCGGAGAAAAAAATAGATGGCGGGGGTCAAGAATACCCCTAGGAAATTGAGTTAGGGGGGTGCACCGGAGCAAGCCTCCATGAAAATATATAACACATGGTCTTGCGCTCTATGGCAATGTGTTAGTCTGAAAATTTGGCATGTTGGCCCTCCTTTTATTCTTCATCCTCCTCCTCCTCCTCCTCATTTTCTCTCCAATAACCATTTCATCAAACGGCTGGTGAGCACCTCACCAATGGTCAGTTCCTGTATCCTGAGCAAGCAAGGACCCTGACTTGACCCTCACATGAGTGGCTCATATGAACACTGCGCTGGCATCCCTCGCCTTGTGCAACTACTCGATCTGGTGCCGCATCAGCTACGAATACACCCCACGCGAGTGCATTTTTGAGGAGATACGCTCCAACATCCCTACAAGCTGCCCACAATCTCCGATTACATGAGTGTCAGCGTGCTGCCCATTCTGAAGAATGGAGTCCACAACATCTACCAACTGAAGTCAGTCAGCCTCACGTTGCTTTCGTGTCGGAATATGCAGGTGTTCGGTCATGCCACCTTCTCGTCGTCATCCCCGCCCCGCCCCGATGGCGCGGTAAGGCTCCTCGGCGTGTTACTCGTTGCCGGAGATGACCGTGCCGAGTCTATCAAAGGTGACACCATACTCCAAGGAGCACAACCAAAACCAGGCTAGTTTATGCATCAAAGTCTACCCTTGCATGCATGTTGTTGGAGTTAGGGCGTCTCCAAGGGAGCTCCTCAAAATCTCTTACACTGCGTTTGGATGTTTCCATTGGAGGCTTGGAATCTGAATTGGTATTGTAATCTTTCAATTCATGTGTTTAGCTGGACAGCGAATTGGCAGGCTGTAATGAAACGAATATGCTGGCTGAATTACATCCCACGTGAAGTGCCTGCCAACGATACAGAGCCGTCCCGCTCTGGATCACACTGAAATCAGCCTACCCGCAAAACATACCTGTTCCAGCGACCGGAAAAAAGAAGGGGATAGGAGAGGCCGACCGTGACGACCTAGCAGACGCCGGCGGCGCCGCGGCGGCCACCACCATGGAGTCCGACGGCGGCGCAGGTGCCTTCCTCCCCGACCGGCTCCGGCCACCGTACCCCGCCGTTCTTAGCCACGCCTGGCCGTCCTCCCTGCCCGCCGTCCCCGACCCTCTTCTGCTCGATTGACCCTCTTGCTCGCCGGCGTGGACGTCTTCTGCTCTGGATCCCGCGGCCGTCGGAGTTTCCCATACACGAGGAGCTGTGCCTGCACAAGCTTGGCCCATCACGCTCGCCAGCGTTGCTCCATCCTGGTCGTGGATGGTCGGCTGATCGTCGGGGATGATCGTCGGGGATGACCGCGTCCTCCTCACGGCTGCCCGGCCCCCAAACCGCCAATTCCATTGTATGGCATCCAGACGTAACATTGGTATTGCTAGCTTATCTAATTCCAACCTGCAATATTTTGTACATCCAAACAGCTGTATTGGTATTGGAGCTCATTGCAATACAAAGGTTGATTTGGTATTGGATCCAATGCAATTCAGAGGCTCTCAATGGAGACATCCAAACAAAGCGTTAATATGTTCAGGTGGATAAACAAGACATGTCGGGCCACAAGACGTGCATCCTACGGGCAACACTAAATATGTCTGATATGTCCAGACACTCCCCAAACCCGGTTCATATATATACTATAATATGTTCAGGTGTATATATTACTAGTAAGTGTGCATGTGCAACGCACGTCTATTTTGAACTAATAAGTGTGCACATACAACACGTGTCTATTTGGATTAACACACTATACTAAACTTAATACAAGACAATTTATTTATAAATTAGAATTTTCCCTATAAAATACACAATCTCTTATTCCCTACTCGTACAAACAATTTGAAATATCGTTTCTTCTTAATTAACATGTCTCCTGTATTAAATGACCATCAAGTGTTTCCAATGTATAAAATTCAAAATTATTTAGAAGATTCATCATGATTCTCCATATGCACACATTTATGCAAGTTAATCACACATGAAAATGTCACTTAGGACAAGCTAAGAAACCGTTTCAGTGCCAATAAACTCCAGTCAAGAATTATTATTACAATTGAGTGTCAACCACAATAGTGGGAAGAGACCTCTATAGTTTGTTGAAAAGAGGAAGCCATTGTCAGATAGAGAAGTGTAGAGATGTCTTGACTGCATAGAATCAGCTGTGAAACAAGACAAAAAAATGCTAGTTGGACCATCCGATTCTACTATTACATACAAGTATCATAATGTCTGGAAGCAAGAAAAGTGACTTACTTTATTATGAAAATAGAACATGTAAACCAAATATTACAATGATAAATTTCATAATTATACTTGTTATTCACTGGACAAAAGCATTAATACGACAACTTGAGGCTTATAAGAACCATTTTAGAGATTTCAATACAATAGAATGTATATAGATATATTTTAGAGTTTAGATTCACTTATTTTGCTCCATATGTGATATGTACTGGAATCTCTAAAAAGGCTTATAAGAACAAAGGGAGTACATCGTTGAACATTTGAGGTGAAATAATAATTATGTATTGCCAAAAGGGCTCATAGGTGTGTTAAAATTAGTGACGGGCAGACATTGGTATCCACCACAGTTATTTGAGAAAAGTTTCAGCGGTGAGTAGAAGAAGGTGCCCACCACAGCTATGTGACCTGCAGTGGCGGGCAAAACTTTGCACCCGCCACTCGTTTGTGATAATTATGGAATGTAGCACTTTTCAAAAGAAATATGTGTGACATTTAAAAAAATGTATACAAAAATCTAAGAAAATGTTTGTGTAATTCAATTAAAATATTTGGAATACTAAAAAAATATTGTATGTTACATTTTTAAAAATTCATAAGTTTCAAAAAAGTGTGGGTGACATTTTAAAAATATATTTGTACAATGTAAAAAATATTTCAATAATTAAAAAACATGGTTTTAACCATTCAAAATATGTTTCAACTTGTACTTAATAAATTCTTAACATGTATTTTAAAAATATTCAAAACATTTTTATAATGGTAAATATGTAAAAAAAATGCAGCCCGGTGCATGTAACTCCTGCAGGGTCTGGTGAAGGGTCCGACCACTTTGGGTCCATAGTACAAAACCTTTTTCTACATTTCTGTAAGAGGCTATTTCCAGAACTTGAATCTGTGACCTCATGGTCACAAGGCAACAACTTTACCGCTGCGCCAAGGCTCCCCTTCAAAGTAAATATGTACTTAGAAATAATTTGAAAATATATAAGAAATGTTTTATGTGTATACGGAAAATTTACAATATGTATGAATAAGTAGACATTTCTGGAAAGAACAAAACCCAAAAACATACAAAAGAACGAAAAAAGAAGATACCAACAAAATGAAAAAAGCAACTAAGAAAACCAAAGTATAAAGAAAAAAACTATTGAAAAACAAAGAAAATCAAGAGCATCAGGAGGAAAAAGATCCAAAAAAAATCAACAAAAAGACAAAGAAGCAACAACAGAAAACGAAAAAAAAAATACCAGACTTAACCGATCGAACCCATTGACCGACACGAACGAGCAAAGGCATAATGAAATTCCTAATGGCCCGGGTGTAGTCGCCCACCCGTAGGCTATATGTATTAGGAATCGATGTGGGCCAGTATAGCCCGACCGAATATGATGAGCCATCTGTGCGTTCGACCTGCTGCATTGGCGGCAGGACAATCCGATGACCCGTGGATGCTCATAGGAGATTTTCAATGAGGTCTTGCACTCAAGTGAACATGATGGTATTAATTACAGAAGTCAGAGTCAGATCAACTTATTCAGATCGGCAGTGGATGATTGTGCTTTGATGGACTTGGGATTCACGGGGTTACAGTGGACCTTTGAGAAAAGAGTGGTCGGGGGCTCATTTACACGGGTGCGGCTGGACCGTGCGCTTGCGTGTGCTGCATGGCGAGGCGTGTTCCCCGAGGCAGACCTACAGCATCTAACAGCAGCAGCCTCGGATCATGAGCCGATCCTTTTGCGCCTGCATCCAGCATTGGAGGAACCAGTCCGAAGAGAGTTCAGGTATGAGTGTATGTGGGAGTCCCATCCTAATCTGCATGCTACAGTGGCTGGTGCTTGGGACTGCCAACGGGCGAGTCAGTGGCGGACATGGCAGCGAAGCTGCATGCTTTGGCTGGATCTTTAAGCGCATGGGATAAGAATACATTTGGCAGTGTAAGAAGTGGAATAAGAAATCTAAAACGTGAGCTGGAGTACTTGAGAGGTATTCCTGGGAGGACGGGGCCATCTGAAAGAGAGTCAGATATTAAACGTGATCTGTTGGAGCTGTACAAAAGAGAGTAACTAATGTGGAAGCAAAGGGCTAGGCTTGAGTGGCTCCGAGCCGGGGACAAAAATACGCGATATTTCCACATGAAGGCGAATATGAGGAGGGCAAAGAATAAAATCAAAGCTCTCCTTTGAAGCGACGGCACCCAAACAGAGGATGTAGAAGAAATGAAGGTGATGAACAATTCTTTTTATAATAATCTGTACACAACCGAAGGAACGGAGGACATGAAGGCTGTTCTCAATAATGTACCACGCAAAGTCACTAATCAAATGAATGATTCTCTGAATGCTCCCTACACTGCCGAGGAGGTAAAGAAGACTCTCTTCCAGATGGCTCCTCAGAAGGCACTAGGGCCAGATGGCTTCCCGGTCCAGTTCTTTCAGAAACATTGGGACATTTGTGGAAAGGAAGTAACAAAGATAGTATCACTACTAGGAAAAGGCCTACTAGTGGCGCACCAGTTTTGTCTACTAATGGCGCACTACTGGTGAGCCACTGGTACCACGCCACTAGTATTTTTTACTAATGGCGCACCAGTGGTGCGCCATTAGTATCTGGTTTACTAATGGCGCACCAGTAGTGCGCCATTAGTATAGGCCACGGTGCGCCATTAGTATAGGCCACTGGTGCTCCATTAGTATAGACCACGGTGCGCCATTAGTATTTTTGAATTTTGAAGGCGGGAAAATAGTAGTGGCGCACCGTCTAACCCCCACCGTGCGCCATTGCTATTTTTGAATTTTGAATTTGGATTTGGATCGCGATTTTTTTTGCCCATTTTTTGCTCGCTTTTTTTGCTCGTTTTTTTGCATGATATTATTTCAAATTTTGTTCCCGTTTTTGGATCTTGTACGTTTTTTTGCCGTGTTCTTTTGCCGGAGAGGAGTTCGCCGGAGAGGAGGAGGAGGAGGTGACCGGAGAGGCGCTCGCCTACATCGCCGGAGAGGAGGAGGAGGTCGCCGGAGAGGAGTTCATCGGAGCATCGGAGAGGAGGAAGGAGAAACCATGAGGGAATGGGAGGAGAGGAGGGAGGAGGAGCTCACCGGAGATGAGGGAGGAGGAGCTCACCGGAGAGGAGGGAGGAGGAGCTCACCGGAGATGAGGGAGGAGGAGCTCACCGGAGAGGAGGGAGGAGAAACCGTGAGGGGAGGGGGGGGGGGGGAGGAGAGGAGGGAGGAGGAGGTCGCCGGAGAGGAGGAGGAGGTCGCCGGAGAGGAGGAGGAGGAGGTCGCCGGAGAGGAGGAGGGTAGTATGGTGGAGGAGAGAAGGGAAGATGGAGCGGAGGAGAGGAGGAGATGGAGTGGAGGAGAGGTGGAGTGGAGGAGAAGAATGAAGAGGTAAGGAGGAGAGGACACGCCGAGCCATATATACGACATAGTAATGGCGCACCGTGGGCAGGTGCGCCATTACTAATTTTTTTATTTATTTTGAATTTTAAAGGCGGGAAGATACTAATGGCGCACCATGGGCAGGTGCGCCATTAGTAACTTTTTTTATTTTTTTTGATTTATTTTGAATTTTGAAGGCGGGAAGATAGTAATGACGCACCATGGGTAGATGTGCCATTAGTAAGTTTGAAATTTTTTGCCTCTCCAGATCTAAAAGCTCCGATCTTTTTTTCTGTTAGGTTTTTGAGGATTTTAAAAACGTTTAAGGGGGTTCCTCCAGTTAAATTCGGATGTAACTTTTCGAGTAGATGATTTTTCATATAAAAAACTTTTTCATCAAAGTTCGTATGCAAAAGTTATGCCCATTTTTACAAATTCTCAAGAGATTTTGCAAAAAAGTCGAAAATTCATGTTTGTAAATTTTGCTAACAACTAGACCACATATCACATGGGAATCTTATTTTCTTTTATTTTTTTGAAACTGAAAAGGCGGTCCACGGGGGAGGGGGGTGCATTCGGGGGAATGTTTGAGCCAAATTACTAACGGCGCACCGTGGGATGGTGCACCACTACTAGTTCAACTAGTAATGGCGCACCACTCCCACGGTGCGCCATTAGTAGTTTAAAAAAATAAAAATAAAAAGTTTGAATTTTTTTTGAAACATAATTACTCTAGTAATGGCGCACCACTCCCACGGTGCGCCATTAGTAGTTTTGAAAAAATTAATTTTTTTACTAATGATGCACCGTGGATGTGGTGCGCCATTAGTATTTGCACACTAATGGCACACCAACACATGGTGCGCTATTAGTATTTAGTAATGACGCACCACATGTACAGTGTGACATTAGTGTCCACATTGGCTATAGCTGTTTTTGTAGTAGTGTATTGAGAATTGTGAAAGGGGTGGAGAGTGCTCAGGAAATCAATAAAACCATCCTTGTTTTAATCCCCAGGGTAAAGAATCCGTTGCTACTATCTCAGTTTCGCCCTATTAGCTTGTGCAACGTCCTTTACAAGATTAGTTCAAAAGTTGTAGCAAATCGTCTGAAGGTGGTGCTACCGGATATTATTTCAGAAGAGCAGTCTGCCTTTGTCCCTGGTCGCTTGATAACTGATAACATTATTGCCACTTATGAATGTCTACATTTTATGAAGAGGAACAAGGCCCAGAAGCATAGACATTGCGCGCTAAAACTTGATATGATGAAAATGTATGACAGGGTGGAGTGGAATTATCTGAGAGCAATAATATTGAAGTTGGGGTTTTCACAGAGATGGGTTGATATTGTTATGGGAATGGTTACTTCGGTTTCCTTCTCAGTTTTTTTTAATGGGCAAAAACTTGATGTTTTTAATCCTTCATGTGGTATCCGTCAGGGAGACCCAATCTCATCGTACCTCTTTTTGCTGGCAGCAGAGGGCCTTTCGTGCCTTTTAAAATCCAGAGGTGAGTCATCCAATCTTGCAGGAATACAAGTGGCTCCATCGGCTCCACCGGTTAACCATTTGTTGTTTGCAGATGACAGCCTGCTGTTTTTTTAAAGCAAATAGTGAGGGGGCTGAAGAAGTGTCTCTCTTGTTGGAAACCTATGCTAAAGCGTAAGGACAGAGAATTAACAGAGATAAGTCTTCCTTGTTTTTCAGCAAGGGCTGTCCAGAGGGAGTAAGAGCTACCATAAAAAATATTCTCAATGCCCAATGAACAGTTGAATGAGAAATACCTAGGTATGCAATCTGATGTGGGTGTTTCAAAAAATGGTGCATTTAAATATCTGAAGGATAGATTATGGAGTAAGATACAAAGATGGATGGAAAAAATTTATCATCAGCTGGGAAAGAGGTCCTTATTAAATCAGTAGCTCAAGGTATTCCGGTCTACTCAATGTCCTGCTTCAAACTTCCAAGAGGATTATGCAAGAGCTTGACCTCTATGATTAATGCATTTTGGTGGGGCAGCAAGAGGTGTTAAAGAAAGCCATATTGGGTATCTTGGGATGTTATGAGCATGCCCAAGTACATGGGAGGCTTAGGCTTCAGAGATTTTGAAATTTCCAATTTGGCACTGTTAGCCCGACAGGCGTGGAGAGTTTTTCAATGCCCAGAATCTTTAAGTGCACGAATTCTAGAAGCAGTCTATTTCCCGGGGGGTGACTTGCTGTCCGCGGAACTTGGTAATCATCCTTCCCAGATCTGGCGGTCTCTTCTGGAGGGACGTGATACTTTGCGTCAGGGCCTTATCCAGAGAGTGGGAAATGGTGAAACGACATAAATCTGGAATATCAATTGGATACCGAGGAAAGAAAATATGAGACCAATTGTTTCGTTGGTCAATCAACCACCACACTTGGTATCTGAATTAATGGATCAAGGGAATGCTAGATGGAATTCAGAATTGATACAACAAGTCTTCCTACCATATGATGCTAGTGCCATCTTGCAAATTCCAGTCTGTACTCGGAACATTGTAGATTTCTGGTCGTGGGATTTTGAGAAAAATGAAAAATTTTCAGTCCGTTCAGCTTATAGGATGATCATGGAAATAAAGAAGAGGAGGGAAGATTGGCTGGAAGAGCGTCCGGGCGGCTCTGACACAAGTAACAAATCAACATCATGGACCTCTCTATGGAATACAATGGTGCAGCAAAAATCAAAGTTTTCATGTGGAGACTGTCCAAGAATTCTATACCAATAGAAGATGTTCGAAAGAATAGAAATATGTCACACACGGATGAGTGTTTTGCTTGTGGAGCTACTGATTCTTGGCGGCATAGTTTACTGGAATGCACCTCGGCTCGATGCGTTTGGGTGCTTGTTGATCCTGATTTATTGGAGCATATGCTAGAAACAAGGGAACCATCAGCGGAAAGTTGGCTATTTTCTATGATGGATGTCCTCAGACATGAGGAATTCACTCGGCTGGTAGTAACGCTATGGGCCATTTGGTACGCACGGCGAAAACTGATACATGAGTCTATCAGTCAGAACCCGTATGAGACACATGCTTTCGTCATGAGATTTATCTCTGAACTTGATCAGCTAAAGGATCCTTCGGTCACAGAAGCTAGAACGGCTATCCCGGGCCAGCCAAGGCGAAAGTGGATTGCACCACAGGAAGGTCATGTCAAGATCAATGTGGATGCTGGGGTGTCAGTTCACCATAATATGGGATCAGCTGTTGCGGTCTGTAGAACGAGGGAAGGAACCTATCTTGGAAGCTCACTGGTGGTAGTTCATGGTCTACTTAATCTGGAGATGCTGGAAGCAATTGCTTGCCGGGAAGCGATCGCCCTAGCCCAAGATCTGGGGGTGCAGAATATTCAGATCAATGTTGGGGATATCGCTTATCGGGAACTTATCGGTCGGCCCATGATAAGTGGTAAATCGGCCAGTTTATCGGCATATCGGCCGATTTATCGCCATATTGGCTGATTTATCGATCGATTTATCTTATCGGTCTGACAGCGGTAAGCGATAAATCGATCGATTTATCGGCATATCGGAAGATATCTTGAACAGTGATTCAGATTGCTTCAGATTGTCAGCAAATCGTCAACCACATGCATCTTGGAGCTGGAGGAGAGGATGGAGGCATCATCAAAGAGATTTTAGAGAGTTCTGGACTGTTTCAGTCTTGTAATTTTTCTTTCGAATACAGAACTTCCAATATGGAAGCTCATAGGCTTGCTAGGTTTGGGGTCTCTCTTACTTAAGAGAGACACATATGGCTAGGTCTTCTTCATGATCCTGTTGCCATTCCTGTAAACATTTCAGTTAATCAATAAATCCTAGCAGGTTTCGCTCAAAAAAAAAAACCTGCTGCGTTGGCCGAGTGCGGAGGCGTGGCTGAAATGGCGAAATCACTAGTTGAGGCGTATTTGTTGCAAAGATCACTCCAATTTCCTAGGTTGCGATAAGTGGTGTACATGCAGCATGTTACTTGTTGCAACTTGAGAGTTTTTCTTTTTTTCGTAGATTTGTTTATTCAAAACGAGCGTCCAAATCTCAAACCGGTTTCACCGTTGGATTACTCACGTCGAGGTCTTTAAAACTAGATCCCATGTTGATAAGTTTTGACGAACTTTTTTTTCACGATAAACCGCCGAAGAAATCCGGACGAAAAAACAGAACCGAGAGCACGGGTTTTTTCCTTTCCGAAAAAGACACGCTCGTGCCTCTCACAAAATCACAACCATGCCTCTCGCAGAAGCAAAACCGTGACTCGTGGAAGGAAAAAAAGAAGAGAAAATGCGTTCTTTTTTTCGTTTTCGAGGAGGCACGGCCGTGACTCTCGCGAAAGCACACCCGTGCCTCTCGCGGAATCAAAACCGTGACTCGTGTAAAAGAAAAAAAGATTAAAAACGCGTTTTTCTTTTCCGTTTCCGGCAGGCACAACCGTGACTCTCGAGAAATCATAACCGTGCCTCTCGCGGAAGCAAAACCGTGACTCTCGCGAAAGAAAAAAAAAAGAAAACATGTTTTTTTCGTTTCCGAGAGGCACAGCCGTAACTCTCGCGAAAGCACAACTGTGCCTCTCGCGGAAGCAAAACCGTGACTCTCGCGAAAGTAAAAAAACAGAAAACACATTGTTTTTCTTTGTTTTCGATAGGCACCGCCGTGACTCTCACGAAAATAAAACCGTGACTCTCGTGAAAGGAAAAATAAAGTACAATACGTTTTTTGCAAAAAAAAATTAAAATATTTTTTTATCAAAAAGATAAGGAAGACCGGTGAAAAACCAAAACGTCAAAAAAAACCCGTAAAACAGTTTAAATAGCCAAAAGCACGTGCGAAAAATGAAAAATAAAATCTGAAGAAAACGCTCACAGAGCGACACGTGACAAATGGCTGAAAGCACACCAAGTCGCGCTGATCGTTGCGAGGCTTCCGAAGAAGCGCTCGTTAACTAATGGCTCACCTGAAAAGGGCCGCGTCAATGCATTGGTCTTGGGCAACTCTAATGCACTGTGCCTTTCTAATTGATAGGTACCCAATGGGCTCCACCTCTGCCCACGTCTGCCTCCAAAAGCCTCCTATTCTCCGCCTTAAGCGCCGCTTCAAGGCTATTTAGTACAAGGCGCACACACCACCTTACAATAGGCCTAGTAGTGGGCTGGCCCATGTTCTTTTCTGTTCATTTTTCTGCGTTTCCAACTCGGTTTTCCATGTTTTATTTTTTCTTTCCATTTTTTATACCCTTTTCTATTTTAAATGTGTGCATTCTTTTAGAATCAATGATTTTTTTATAACAATGGTTAAATTATTAAAATTACTGATTTTCTTTTGCAAAATTGATGAATTTTTTTCCAGAATCAATGAAATTATTTTTAATTGGATGAATATTTTTCAGAATCGATGAACATTTTTCAAATTCGTGAACTTATTAGTAA
Organism: Triticum monococcum; assembly: GCA_034509565.1. Classification (NCBI taxonomy): domain Eukaryota; kingdom Viridiplantae; phylum Streptophyta; class Magnoliopsida; order Poales; family Poaceae; genus Triticum; species Triticum monococcum. The sequence continues at coordinate 780,489,132 of CM067847.1, forward strand.
TTCAAAGATTTTTTTTAAAATCAATGAACATTTAAAAAACACTTTTTAAAAAAATCGATGAACTTTTGAAAACTTGAGTAACTTTTTTTGAAAATCGATGAATTTTTTTTCGTTTTTGTGATTTTATTTAGAAGTTTTTTTAACATTTTTTGAATTCATGAATTTGTTTGAACCAGTGAACTTTTTTTAATTTTTGAATGATTTTTTCTATTTCTGGATTGTTTTGAAAATATTACATTAATTTCAAAAAGTCAACGACCAATGGATCAACTATTGACTACTTAACCGCGACCAGAGAACTGCCATGGCAAGAACTCCTGAACCATCTCAACCTCTTGAAGACCAACCACCACCAATGCAACATCAGATGATGCACTAGCAAACCATGACCAAAGCTATTCAGGTGATGCTTTTTCCAGCGCATCATTACCAAAAACCGAAGTTGCTCCATCCAGCGCTGGCCTCCATAATGGGTCGACCCATGTGGTGTGTGCGTGGGACTAGCTCCCTCCTTGACGCTTAAGGCGCCAAGGAGGAGGTCTCATGTTTGACTTCTCTTGCGCGTGCTGCTAGTTTGTTGGTCAAATTTGTCAATAGTTCATGTCTGCGCTATTTACAGAGAACAGGCGCATGCTATGTTAACCGCATGATACGAAAGAAATGCATTTGAATTTAGCCCCACTTGCGGACAACGGGGACATAAAAGCAACACGCATTTAATGTAACAAGTCATTCACACAAGGGAATAGCTGTGGGGTCAAACAATGTAAATCTGGGCTCCTTTGCATTAAATTTTGGTTTGTAAAATTTTTAAAAGCTATTACTTTTTAATGGGATGTCGGAATTGCATTCCGTTACTCACCATTAGGTGTCTCGTGACGAGTTCTGTAAAACTAGCCCCCATATGGGTAGGTTGTAACAATTTTTTTATCAAGCAACTTCGGGCAATATGAGGCAACTTTTAGTGCAACATGTGGCAACTTTCTATTAGGTCCCATACCATAACCGCCAATTAGCGGGATGCCCTTCTAAACTAGCTACTATGACTCTCGAGTAATCATACCATGACTGTCAAGTTGCCTAACATCGTCCAAAATTGCTTACTATGAACTGAGAGTGTGTAATTAACAATATCCTAAGGTTTCCTAGGAAAGTTTTTGGTGTTGTATGTAAATTAGAAATCAAGATGGGCAATTTCATAGTACAGTAGGCAACTAAGCATCACCCGCAAGCAAGTTTGTAATGGTATAGATAGTAGTACAATATAATAGGCAATAGTAGGCTTCAGGAGTAAGATGCATATGTGTTGCTAATTAGTTGCTTGCAGTAGTTTAGGAGTTGTTTACCATGATTTCTTATATAGTTGCTTACATTAAAAACTAAGTTGTACATAGTCTAGTTGCCTAACATACTATCGGAAGTTGCTCCGCGTAGAGCAAAAGTTGTCTACCATGATTCGTAAGTTGTCTGCATGGAAAAACTAAATTGTATACTTGCTAGTTATGTTGGGCAACTTAAAGGTCGAGCCAGTTAGCTTTGTGGTTATGGTAGGCAACTTATAAGGACTTCCAGCTATACCTAGTTGTCCCTCGGCCGGGCCTAACCAAGCCCGACGCAGAAAACCAGGTCCGGGTCCGGCCCGGACCGGGCGTCGGGCCTTGAAAGCAGGCCCAAGCCCGACTTGTTAGGGTAAAAGCCCAAAGGGCCACGATCGGGCCTCTTCGTTAAGTCGCAAATATGGCGAGCCCGGCCGGCCTACGGTCTCAATATCTAGGCCCATGGCTGGCTCGTGAGAAATGTCAGGCTGGGTCAGGCTGGGCTTTTTCGAGACAGGTCGGGTCGGGCCATCTGGATCGGGCTGCCCATGGCCAGGTATACTTCCAGCTAATATGTAGTCATACTAGGCAAATAAAGAAGTTGCTTTCCTATAGCACTAAAGTTGCCTTCGTATGCCCAAATTTGCTCTGGAAAAAAGTTTGTCGAGACATAATTCATATATGATTTGGTTTTGAAGAACTCATCGTGGTAAAGCAAACAGTGAAAACGGCTTTGAATTGGGTAACTTAGCAACATTGATGGATAACTTTTTAATATATTGTAGGAAACTGAAATAGTAATTTCTGGCAAGTGAGGATTACCGATAGACAACTTCAGAGTGTTTTGTAGGAAACTTAGAAAGAAAAAATGATGAGAAACTTTATAATATTTGCAGGTAACTAATTTGTGACGTTAATCAACTGAGAAACAAGTAGACAATTAATTTACTAATAGCATGCAACCGTGCATTAATGGTAGGAATTGAATATCAATGGTAGGCAACTAAACAGCCACAATGGGCAACTGAGAAAGCACGATAGGGAAGTTGGGATAATGGTAGCAAAATTCGTTGATACACATAATACAATGTAGTTGCTTGTACGTAGCCCTAATGGGAAATTAGGTGATACATTTTGGGGGATTTTGATCGTACGGACCTGTTCGGGCAGGCAGGAACGGGCATTTGTGGGTGATTTAGTGATCTGCGTTGGAGTTGTCCTTATTGTAGGCAACTTAGAGGGAAGCTAGTTAATTGGTAGCCATGGTAACAAACTTAGAAGCGCATAATGTTGATAGTTAGTCATACTAGGCAATACAAATTAGTTACTTTCCTATAGTCGTAAAGTTGCCTTCGTAGCACCCAAAGTTGCTCTAAAAAATTTCATTCAAACCTACCATATGAGTCAAGTTTTGAAGAAATCGTCATAAAACACTCAATGGTGATGAAAAATCTACCATAAAAAATTTGAAACCCCAAATAAATGCACATGTATATTGACCGAGGTAGCATGAGAATGGGGATCATGTACTTTCCTTTTTTGGCAGACAAGGTTGATGCACATCAGTTTCCTAATATGGCGGGTATGCTCAAGCATTATATCCAGCGTCCGCGTGCTTCCTATCCACGTCCTCTTCTCGGCCCTGTGAGCGTCCAAGCATGCCACGGTGCTGATCTTCATGGTTCAAGCATTTTGAAGGCCTGCATCCAACAACTGATTTGATTTATCATAGTATCATCTGGCGAGGTAAATAAAATGTATAGGTTAACTGGGCTGCGGCGCCCCCCTCGCCCATACAGTGTATGTCCTCGACCACCTCTCTGAGCCACTCCTCTTCTCCGAGCCCCTCCTCCTCCCCGAGCCCCCAAAACTCCAGTGACGATGCATTCATAGTTCTCCGCATCAGTCGGCGAAGGGGGAGGCAGTGGTAGTTATTCTTTGGGCGGATCTTGGCACCGCCACTGGCGCTCTCCGTGCCCCTCGTTGTCCACAACGGACGGCTCGTCCGGCAAGGAGGAGAAGGTCATCTCCTCCAGCGACGAGGAGAACCAGACAAATAATTCCTCCACCAGATGGAGATAATGATGGAGCATTCGGTCAGTCACATGGGCCCAGTACCACCATCGATGATGGGTGCCAAGGATGAGCCACCATCCCCGCTGCGCCACCGCACGAAGCGCGAGCTGGAGTCCCCACTCTGACGGGTCAAAGAGGAACCGACGTCGCCCCCACCAAACCGCGGCATCCAGATCGGGCGCCGAGTCAAGGAGGAGCCGGCGTTCTCCCCGCGCAATCGCGCTGTCAAGATAAGACGACGGATCAAGGATGGCCCCGCGTCGCCACTGGCGCACAGCCAGTATGCACACATTGTAGGGCCCGCATCGTCGTCCCGCCGCAACCACTGCCCGTCAAGGAGGAGCTGCCGACCCACGAACGTGCAGGGCCGCATCCTCCACTACCTCGGAGGTAGCGGTCCCTCGGGCTCAAGTGTCATCGTCTTCGAGGAGGATTGCGTGGCGAGATAGCAGGCGCGTTACGACCGGCACAACGCCGCCTACCACCCGGCATTCGCCAAGTATGACACGGCGTTGGAATGGATCTGGAAGGACCCGGACCTCGCCACCGAATGGGCCCCTGATCGCAACATTACCACCAAGTAGACGGCCGCTAGGCGCTACCGCCGCCTTGATGGTGAGTTTGCCAAGATCAGCAAGGAGTGGTCGCTTAGCGACTCCTTTGCCAACACGGTTAGGGTCAAGCCTGCCGTTGTCATTGGCCGTAGTGGCCCACCGCACTGCGCAGCAAGAAGCGGAGCAGCTTCTCCAGTGGAGGCAGGCCGCCACGGCCCTTTGGCGCCCTTCCGTCGCTAGAGGGACGACAACGACGGCGGCGGTGCAGTAGGGCTGGGCAGTCATGCCTATTAGGTGGTCATTCGATATAAGGTTTAAGTTTGTTTTAAATTTTTAGTTAAATGGTCATTTTATGTAAATTATGTTTGAACTTGATTGAAATCGGTCGAGTTTGTTTAGATTTTGTCTGGTTTGTTTAAACCCTGTTTGAAATGTTTGCGGGTAGGGTTGGATGGCCGGCTCCCGCATTCGTGTCCGTGTGTCCGCGGACGGATCCGGAAGAAAAAATTGGGGGTCAGCGTTAGAGACGCCGTGAGTACACAATTTTTTTAGGGTTAGTACACAAATTAATCTTCGTGTTGCGGTGGGCCTATTCGCCAAGGACCCGTTCCCCAGACCCGATCGAGATCGAGGACAGCAACCCTCCCCGCGCCGCTGCCGCCCCGTATTCCACTGCCGACGTCGGAGCTCCTCTGCCATGCCGTCCGAGCTCACTCACCCGCCGCAAGTCCCAGCACCCTCGTCCGTCGCGGATTCACGCTGTCCTATCTCCTCTTATGGACCCAGACGTGGTCGTCCCTGACGCCAGTTTCCCTCAGGTGAGCATCTGCTCCCCCCCAATATGTTTGGTATTACAGATACAGTTTTCGGTGTTTCTTTCTGAAGTACTGCTCGTTTAATACTGGGGTTATTATGGTGTAACTGCTTAAGCCTATGGTCTTGAATCCTTGGCTACTTGCTAAGTGCTATGTAAGTGCTTCAGTTACATAAGATAGCAGTTGCTTCGTTTCGAGCGTTGTATGATGGCTAAGTATCATCGAGAGAATCTTGTGTCAAAATTATTCTCCACTTCCCAACCTAAAATGGATAATACTCCACCCAACCTAAAATGTAGTTCTGGGTCCGCACTCGGTGTAGGCTAGACTGTAGAGATGCCCAACAGGCATGCCTTGCTAGTTAACAATTGACCCCGAGGAAATCTTATTTGCGCTCCATGTCGGAAAATCTCACTCTTGAAATTTGTGTTCAGGACCAAGTAACTTCTACACTATTGTGATGGGTTATTGGGTTTTAGTGGAAACCTGAAATTAATTGTTTAGTTTCAGGTGATGGTACACAAATTTATCGAATTATATGGGAATTGGATTGTTCCTTGCCAATTGTTGCGAAAGAAGCCATCACCATCTTTTTTCCACCTATGTTGTTTATCTGGTGGGTGGCTCTCAAAGGGGGTTTAAAAGTTGTTGATTTTGGGCTGGCCTCTGTATCTAAAGGAACAACATCCTAGAATATAAATTGATTTAGATGTTTGAAAGTCTGCTCAGAATTTGAATTGGAAGTTGTTCTTGATGGAAAGGTTGTTTCTGAAAATTCCTTAAGTCGTAGAAATGTACCAGTTTTCTTGGCAGTGACTTGTTTTCTTGGTAGAAATCTACTCCCTCCGTGCCATAATTATGAGGCACATAAGTTTTCCTGCAGTCAAAGTTGATCGCAAATCTTTGTGGAAGTATATGGATTTAGCATCTGGATAATTATGGATCATGATTATTTTGTGAAGAAATGATTAGGGTTAGATTGTACAATTTCTCTGTTTCTGTGTTTCGCTGAATCCCATTTTTACTTGTACAGTGTAGTGACAGTTTGGTCCAGCATCTGCAAATGCTTCTAGGCAGCAGCAACATTTCAAACAAGAAGACCTTGTACGAAGTTTTATCTGTGAGTGAAGATGCTACATATGACGAGAGTCGTGCAGCATACAATTATGCTACTTTAAACACGGACCCTGACAAAGCACATGCGACTCTTGACACATTGGTGTCTGCCAATGAGCAGCATGATGTTGTTGTTGTGCAAAAGACATGTGAAATCCTGCGCCTGTAGATGTTCTTGTACACCTGTAGATGTGGCGATTACTTTTCGATCACTTCTTGTGAGCTTGGTGAGAGGGGATTTGGTCAGTGAAGATGGGGAGATAGAAGTGCGGGGACCTGATTCTGTGTCGACATTTGTTGTTTTGGGCTGTGGCTCGTGTTCTCTTAAACACGGCTGGTAATAGATAGAACTTGATTCATTGTACCTCTGGATGTATGTTGGCCACCGTACCTCCGTGAGCTTCGCACTCTGTCACAGAACATTGCTTAAGCTGGTGAATGGTACCACATTTTGGCGGTGACTTCTGTTTTGTTGATAAAAAGTCATCTACGTTATACAAGGTATTATTCTGATATGGCCCGCAATTATTTTGTGAATAAGTACTGAGTTTGATTGCACCCCATGTTTTGCTGAGTCCCCGTTTCACCTGTGTAGTGTAATGACAGGGGCTAGCATCTGCAAATGCTTCTAGGCAGCAACATTTCCAATCAGAAGACCTTACACGTATTCTATCTGTGAGTAAAGATGCTGCATACACGAAATCCGTGCATCATGGAGGAGAGGCACACACGACAAGAGGGGCCGGGGGAGGCTGGCCGATCAAGCGGGCGGGGTGACCGCCAGGGTGCTGCTACGACGCCTGGACGGCCAGCCCGAGGTCCCGAGCGAAGGAATGGTGATATGGTATTGGTATCGCCATGGTCAGCTCAAAGCTGGCCGCAGGCCATGCAAGCGAGTAGGGCCAGAGAAAGAAGAACGAGTGAATTACATCTGTGCCACTTGTACTTTTTTCGACAATGGAAATATAATAATATCACGAAGATACCAATTAAATACATACTATGCAAAAACGCAATACCCTAATGGTAATACAGATGCACGTAGCCAAACGAAGAAGAAGCTGCTAAAACGAAGACGTCTTGCTACAGTGATCTAGTCCTTCAAGTAGCAGTACAAACACTACAAAGACAACTCCTCAAGTACAAATTCTCCAAAAGCAACGTTTTCAAGAAAGAAACAATGCACAAAACGTCGTCGCCGCCCGATCATAGATTATAGATTTTCACCCTGAAGAAACTCCATGCTCTCAAAACAGTGCCTTCAAAAAGGACATTACCAGGCACAACCAATTAATTAAGCCGAGGCTTTGGATTTTCACCATGAAAGCTAGGACCTTGGACTTCTCCCGTGCTGTGGGCCCGTGGCACCTATTTGCATGCTACCGCTACAACTTCCAAAACAACAAGAAAAATTCTCGCAAGGACTCGAACCATCAGTACGAGTCCTTAGATCACAACATCCATGGCATTCTCTGCCTCTGACTTCACTATGGAACGAAAGATATGTCCCATGATGACAACGAATAGCGTAGCTTCACGCTGCTCCCTCTAGAAACCAATGGTCGAAAAAATATGGGTGCGCACGACTGAATCCTTCCAGGCATGAGGTGCCCAAGGGAGTTCGCCGGCGGAGCCTTTCGAAACTTGACACTATGGCAAGATCAAGCAGGACAAACATCAAGCGGATCTTCATCTTGGCACGAGAGGAACCCTAGGACCACCGCCTTAATTAGGAAGAACGACGGCCCCCACGCCGTCGCCCGTCGGCTCCCAACAGTAGGCCAGAGATCTGAGCGAACATTGCCGTCACCCAGCACCACAAGGAGATGAGGGGCTTAACCGTGCCAAGTCCCCTGAACCAGGCGCCTGAAGGAAATATGCCCTAGAGGCAATAATAAAGTTATTATTTATTTCCTTATATCATGATAAATGTTTATTATTCATGCTAGAATTGTATTAACCGGAAACTTAGTACATGTATGAATACATAGACAAACAGAGTGTCACTAGTATGCCTCTACTTGACTAGCTCGTTGATCAAAGATGGTTATGTTTCCTAACCATAGACATGAGTTGTCATTTGATAAACAGGATCACATCATTAGGAGAATGATGTGATTGACTTGACCCATTCCGTTAGCTTAGTACTTGATCGTTTTAGTTTACTGCTATTGCTTTCTTCATGACTTATACATGTTCCTATGACTATGACATTATGCAACTCCCGATTACCGGAGGAACACTTTGTGTGCTACCAAACATCACAACGTAACTGGGTGATTATAAATGTGCTCTACAGGTGTCTTCGATGGTACTTGTTGAGTTTGCATAGATCGAGATTAGGATTTGTCACTCCGATTGTCGAAGAGGTATCTCTAGGCCATCTCGGTAATGCACATCACTATAAGCCTTGCAAGCATTGTAACTAATGAGATAGTTGCGGGATGATGTATTACGGAACAAGTAAAGAGACTTGCTGGTAACGAGATTGAACTAGGTATTGAGATACCGACAATCGAATCTCGGGCAAGTAACATACCGATGACAAAGGGAATAACGTATGTTGTTATGCGGTTTGACCGATAAAGATCTTCATGGAATATGTGGGAGCCAATATGAGCATCCAGAGTCCGCTATTGGTTATTGACTGGAGATGTGTCTCGGTCATGTCTACATAGTTCTCGAACCCATAGGGTCCGCACGCTTAACGTTCGGTGACGATTGATATTATGAGTTTATGTGTTTTGATGTACCGAAGTTAGTTCGGAGTCCCGGATGAGATCGGGGACATGACGAGGAGTCTTGAAATGTTCGAGACGTAAAGATCGATATATTGGACGACTATATTCGGACATCAGAAAGGTTCCAAGTGATTCGGGTATTTTTCGGAGTACCGGGGAGTTACGGAAATATGGGGAAGAAGTATTGGGCCTCATGGGCCAAGTGGTGGAAGAGAGGAGGCAGTGCGCGCCGTGACGAGGCTATGTACCTAGGATAGGGTCATGGACCTGTCCAAACTGCCCTACCCAAGGACATCTCTAGAAGAAATCTCCTTTCAATCGACTTGGAAGTGTTCCACTCGACAGACTCGAAGACACTCGACCAAGAAGCAACCACTCGACCAAGATCCAACCACTCGACGACCAGGAGACCTAAAGGCCCTCCGCATGCTAACGGTCGGTTATTAAGTAGTCTTTATGGTCATCATAGCACTTTATTAGGGGCGTTACCAGTAACGCCCGACCTTAATGTATTTAAAACCCTGCATACTGAGGGCCGGAGGGGTCCGACGAACTCTATATAAGCCACCCCCTCCTCAGTGTAAAGGGTTCGCACCCCTGTAAACCATACACGCATAATCCAGTCGACCGCCTCCGGGCTCCGAGACGTAGGGCTATTACTTCCTCCGAGAAGGGCCTGAACTCGTAAAACTCGTGTGCTTACAACTTCTCCATAGCTAGGATCTTGCCTCTCCATACTTACGCCCCTACATTACTGTCAGACTTAGAACCACGACAGTTGGCGCTCACCGTGGGGCAGGTGTTTTAGCGATTTGTTGGAGGAGTTGCGATCTTTTCCGATCCGAATCATCATGGTTTCCGGCGGAGTTTTGGTGGAGGGCCGCGAGATCCGTCTCGGCACGCTCACGTTCATCGCCGACGACTCCGCTTGGCTTCAGGAGGCTCCGCTCGACGTGGACGCGCTCCCTGTCCACAGGGCGACGCACTTTGGCGCGTGCGCCCGCGGCATCCTTTTGCGGCAACCGTCGACCCACTATCGGTCGGCTCCTGTGCTATCCTCCCTCCCTGTTTCCCGCCGGCGCAAGCGCTCCGGTCGGTCGAGACTTCAGCGGTGGGTGAGACACGCGGTGGCACGCTAGTCTGCCACACCTCAAGTCGCGGCGATCGAGCCCGACGAATCCCTCTACGGCCTGTTCGATCTGTCGACTGGCTCTATAGAGACCGCATCCGAGTGCGACAGCAGTGATCCGGCGGCAGAGGTTCTGATGGTCGATGGACTACCCAGTCCTCCCAGTTTTCCCCGCACCGACGGAGGCGCGGGTGGAGGCGACCCATCGCGTCCCCATGAGGAATATCTCCCCGAGCCTCCCACGTCGCTGCAGAGAGAAGAACTTCGTCGCCGAAACATGGATGCACTGCACACTCCTATCGTCGGAGAAACCCCCGAGGCTCGTGCCTTGGCGGACGCGCGCCTGGCAAACTTGGCCGAGCGCACTCGACTGGAGAACCTCCAGCGAGCACTCGACGAGCGTGCGCGGCAACGGGTTCCCGAATCCAGTCGACGCCAGCTCTTTCCGCCCCCGCAGGTATATCAAACTCCGATTCAGAATTTAGCGGCTGCAGCCCGTATAGTAGAGTCGATTCAGCCTTCCCAGTCGGAGGCTGGCAGAGGCTTACTGCAGATCAGAGCGTTACTCCGGGCAGCAGGGGACCAGAATTCCGCTGTTTCTCAGTCGCGGAACAGGATTCACAGCAGATCTGTTGCTGCAGACACAGTCCAGTCGGCTCATAGCCTAAGATCGCCCCCGAGGCGTGAGGGACGTGGGGACCGGCGTAATCAGTACGTGAACCGTGAGCAATATGATCACCGATTCGATCGTAATGATCGACGTCGAGTGCCCACCCCTCCCCTGAGGAGCGGGTCGTATGCGCCTCGACAGCAGGATGACAGGCGCCCTCGTAGTGTTGGGCAAAGGATTCCAGGCGACTCCAGGGAGCCAGGCTTTGATGCGAGATCCATTCTCGTTCAAGGTTTGGTCGACAGGAACAGAGCTCACCGAGAAGGTCACGATAGAGATGCACCTACCAGCAGCAGAGCACATGTTTCGGGGCCAGAGTGCTTTAGCAGAGCCATCAGGGCCGCCGTGATTCCTCCCAACTTCAGGTTGGCAGATGGAGTCAGCAAGTTCACTGGTGAGTCCAAACCCGATACTTGGCTTGAAGACTACCGAGTGGCCTTCCAGATTGGCGGCGGCAATGATGAAGTGGCCATGAAGCACCTGCCTCTCATGTTGGAGGGCTCGGCCAGAGCATGGCTAAACCAGTTAGCACCCAACAGCATTTACACTTGGGAGGATCTCGCCCGAGTGTTTGTCACCACATTTGAAGGAACATGCAAACGACCGGCAGGGCTGACGGAACTGTGGTCTTGCGTGCAGAAGCCGAATGAAACATTGAGGGATTACATCCAGAGATGAATCACGTTACATCACACGGTAGAGAATGTGCCTGACCACCAAGCAGTCTGCGCCTTCAAAGAAGGCGTCAAGTACAGAGAACTGAATCTGAAATTTGGTCGGACTGGAGATATGTCTCTGAATCGGATGATGGAGATTGCCACCAAGCACGCTAATGGTGAAGATGAGGATCGACTCAGGAGTGGCAAGCTCAAGTCAGTCACCCAAGAAACCAGAGTAAATTCCAATCGGAAATAGAAGCAGAAAGCTGAGCCAGCTGCTCCTGGGGAAGCCTTGGCCGTAACCCAAGGAAAGTCTAAAGGGAAACCCAAAGGACCTTGGAACCCCAAGAAAGTTAAAGATCAAGACGGAAATGATGTGTTGGACTTGCCATGTCTCGTCCACACCAAGAAAGATGAAGAGGGTAATTTTATTTACCCGAAACATACCACTCGACAGTGTCGACTCTTGATCCAGCAGTTCCAGGGCAAGCAGCCCAAAGATAAGGAAAAGGAGTCGGACAAAGTTGAGGACAAGGAGGATAGTGACGATGGATACCCCCAGGTCAATTCCACCCTGATGATTTTTGCTGATGTTGAAAGCAAAAGTCGACTGAAAGTTATCAACCGAGAGGTGAATATGGTTGCTCCTGCGACACCCAGTTATCTGAAGTGGTCTCAGACTACCATAACATTCGACCGGTCCGATCACCCAACGCACATCGCCACCCCTGGGAGGCAAGCTTTGGTGGTCGACCCAGTTGTTGAAGGCACTCGACTGACCAAAGTCTTGATGGATGATGGCAGTGGTTTGAACATATTATCTGCTGAGACGTTGAAAGGGATGGGCATTCCGATGTCCAGGCTCAGTACCAGCAACATGAGTTTCCATGGAGTCATTCCTGGGAAGAAGGCTGAATCACTCGGCCAGATTGCTCTTGATGTGGTTTTCGGTGATTCCAAGAATTACCGCAAAGAAAAGTTGATATTTGAAGTTGTAGACTTCCAGAGTGCCTACCACGCTATTTTGGGCAGGCCGGCTTATGCACGCTTCATGGCCCGACCATGTTATGTGTATCTCAAATTGAAGATGCCTGGCTCCAAAGGTGTGATCACTATTACGAGCAATCGGAAGAAAGCGAAAGAATGTTTTCAGAAAGGTTCAAAGATCGCTGATGCTCAAATGGCAGTGGTGGAGCTGCAGGAATACCAGAAGACTGCAGACCCGAGTGATTTGTTGAGAGCCAAGAAGCCCGCTACAGAATCAGCTTTTCAGTCGACTGGCGATACGAAGACAGCTCACATCCACCCGACCGATCCCAGCGCTGCTCCAACTCATATCTCGACAACACTCGACTCCAAATAGGAAGAAGCACTCATCCAGTTCCTCTGTGAGAACTGGGACATTTTCGCATGGAAGCCTTCTGACATGCCTAAGAGTCGACTCAAAAGTAAAACCTGTCAAGGAACATTTTCGTGCTTGTACCAGCCTCTGTTTTCTATTTTGAAAACTTAACTTTTACTAGAAGAATGCCCGTGCGTTGCTATGGGCTATACATATATAAATTAATCAAGCAAATGATCAAGGTCATCTGTAAAGTCAAGGCTCATTTGTTCTTAAAGGTCGAGACGTGTTCGGACATCGAACGAACGCTTAGTAGGCTCTTTAAAATCAATTGTATGGACAGTCTGGGCTCCCCCAAATTTAGACCATATATGGGGAAGAAATGCGGTTGTTCGGACTATCCCCCATGTTATCTCCAACACATGGGTCCAACACAACCCCCCTCTCCCCACAACGTATCACCCCCTTTTTCTCTCGGACCCTCCCTTTCTCACTCAGTTTCCCGCTTTAGTGGGATATTTCTCGCTGGAGCCTCCTTTAAAATCAAAGGACACCCACCTCACCTTCATCATGCGTTGCAACAAAGATCAAATATTCCATATTTACTGTATAACAAAGTGGATTAAACTAACACTTACTATTGACATAAAATAATAAATAACTATAGAGATCAGTCTCAAAGGTCCATTCAACTTCGCAAATGCACATTGAAATGGGAGGTAAGTGGCAACCTGAAAGTATTCATAGTCACCAATAAGCTCCACCTCCAGCCCAGATACCATTCATTGCTAGAAGGGATAATTGATGTTCTTCTCTTCCTCGTCCTTCCCCACATCTTCTACTCCTAGTCACTTCACCAACTCATTTCACTGATGCCAACATCAGCGCGTTTGTCAGCGACGCCTCATCTTCTTCTTCTTCCTCCTTCCTCGCTAGTTTTAATTCCCATTCCTACTTATTTTTTATAATAATCTTTGTTTTTTGTTTCGCTTTATATTTTTGGAACACTCTTTCCATCTCCAACACCATGGACCACTTGGTTGCTTTAGTTAATTTTTTCCTTCTTATTCGTGGAGCACTCTCCCTTTCAACTATAACATGAACCATCTTGCCAATCTAGTGTCGTGTTGTACTCATCCGTGAACGTTTCGAAAACCGTCAACATGTGGACATCCTGCAGAGCATGGACGTCATCCATCTTGGTGAACGCTAGGTCATCCATGTCGCGGGCGCATGGTGTCCGTTGTTCATGTTGGCAAGTGGTGCTCGATCATGTCGCTGAGAGCCTGCTGATTGTCCTTGCCGACGAGCGCTTTTAAAATGATTCAACACGATGAACTGCTTGCTTAATTAATTAATTACACAAATAATTAACAACCTACCTAATTCTTCGCACGCCTAATTAACTGCCAACCAAATGGACTAATTACCCACCTAATTGGAAAAAATCACTACTTCTAATTATCTATAGGCACAATTAAGTGTGTATCTAAACCATTAATTACATTAATGACTTGGTTTCAAAATTGATTGAGTGGAAAAAAATTCTAATTCAATGGACCTAATTAATTACATACATAATTAACCGTCTAGTTAATTAATTACATTAACGGTTTTATTTCCAAATTGATTCAGCACTCGATTTCCAAAATATTTTCGCATGAATGGCTGCTACGAATAACGGCGACTACCAAGTATTGTAGGACACATTTCCTTAACAAATTTTTGACATTTGAATGGACACACTTGATTTGAGAATGCAGTATGTGTGTCTCTGTGTATTAATGACAAGAAATATAATATGACCGTGTCCACGAACACATGTACATGGTGGTATGACGAAACGTCTTCCGTCATGGCCATCCTTGACGTCGTGATGCACGCCTTGGCATTCTCGAGTATCAGCCGCGACATCCTTCATGATGTAGCGCATGACGTCCTCCGTAGGGTGCGCGGATGCGTACGCCCACAAGTAAAAGTTATGTTCTTTTGTTGTTTAGGAAACTTGTGATAGTCAATTAATAATGGAGATAATAATAATGACATAGTGCGCAGGATTAATGATTTGTTATTGAGGATTATCTTATTTTGTTTTGGAAGGTTATCGAGGAAAATATTACGTCTATATTTTAGGAAGGTAATCTCAAATATATGGTGTGAGTTCAAAATTCTTAATTACCTATTTATTTACGTGATTAGAATGAATCAGAACCTATCAAAGTAAGCACGAAACAAGATATCTCCTTCAATAAGATTTGGGTTTCTAATGGAAAGGAGAAAAACCAGTTGGTGGGGGTGGTGGGAGATGACGAATAAAAACCGGACGAAAATAAACCATACCAGGCTACCAACTCCTCTATTAGGAGTAGAGATATCGTCGGTTCCGTTTGGTACAGGCCACGCTACGAGCACTTGTGCTTGTACCATGTTCATTCTTCTCTTCTAGAGACTCCAAGAACACAGAAAAGGGGTGGTACGATGTGCGGATGCTCGTACCACCACCCACCGTCTTCTCCCATGTGACGCCTCGAACAATGATTTTTCTTCCAAAAGTTTTCCAAGGACCAGAAATATTAGTGCCATATCCAAACTAAGCATATATGTTTTGCGAATTGTTCTACAAGAACCGCGTTTGGATAGCTCACCTGGCTTCGTGGTCGAGTGGCCGGCTCCGCGGCTTTTTTCGGCTGTTTGTATGCACTAGGTTGGGTTATGCCGGGCAACTCTCCTGCCCTGTTGCCGGGCCGGTGGACAGCAATTTCTTTCTGGTTGTTGGTTCTGACCACTTCTGTTGTGTCCTCCGTGGCCGGTTAGCTAGTTATTGGATAGGCTGGCTCCCGGTTTTGTTCGTGTCAGCGCCCTGTTGCACGGTTCGTGCAGTTTTGAGTTGCCTTCATTAGCATGGGATATGGTCCTTAACAGACTACCCTAGGAAAGGATAGGTCTGACACGATACAATATGTGCATGGTCATTGGTATCGCATTTTGTAGATAATTTTATAAATTAAACTCCTTCATATTCCCTTTTGGTTGCATTTCTTGATAATGCCCTTGAGGGATAATTCATAAAATGAACATTTTCTATACGTGCCGCCCATAGGTTTCTTAGCTTCCCGACTGAAGTTGGTCACTCACAAGTTGCTTGGCCTCTTGGTTGCAGTTAGTCTCTGGACGTGCGCGCGCGTGGTAGCCAACAATTTAGAAGGCTCTAACCTAACCGATTTCTTGGTTGCATCGGACTCATATGTGTGCATTGGACGTTGTGCAAAGATACACGCCTCGGTGGATCGACGATGGCATTTATTCCCTTTTTTATTCCGCACTGCTCTCCCCTCGCCCCCAAACCAACGTTACAGAGTTCCTTAGACCTTAACAATATCGTATGCCAATATACCATATGGTTACCCTAAGGTTACCGAATGTCACTCCATAACTAGATGTGAATAGAAGTAACTTCCGAGAATACCAGGAATGTATGTCTAGGTATTGATAGTTCGAGACTGGGATTTGCTACTCTAACGATAGAAAGATACTCTCTGGGTCCACTCGGTGTAATGGTATCATTACCATCTTCCCTGTCATGTGTGATGAACATCACAGGGATACCATAATAGGGATATGAGTAAAGAGAACAAAAATGGTAACGAGGATAACCGGTATAGTGATCAAGGAGTTGATAATGTGGAAATTGAATATCTCACCTCGGTTTATGTAACATATCACGAAGCAAAGGGACTGGTATCTAGCAACAAAAGGTTCGCTCAAGAACTTCTCGAATATGCAGGAGTTAGCAACGGTGTCCAGATCCCGCTATTAGCTATGGATCAGAAAGTGTTACGCGCCATGTCCACTTGTTTCCAAACCTGTAGGGTCACACGTTTGACAACTAGTAATTATAATAACTGGAGAACGAGCGAATGAACACCGAAAGTGTTTTGGATGGATCCAGAAGTGTTCCAAATGGTCCCAGAAGGGCTTCAGAAATTCTAGAAAGGTATAATATGGTTTCAATCAATCTATATATGGAAAGTGTTTCAAGGTTCTTGAAACTTCCAGAAAATTCAGGATTTATTTATGGAAGAAGTCTCTCTTGGGTCAACCCAAGAGGGCAGTCCCTAGTGGGTTGTTTGGGACCAAAGTGCCCCCCCATTAGATGGCATGGGGTGGCCGAATTGGACAAGGAGGGGATTCCTTCCCTCTTTGGTTCGGCCAAACCAGGAGGATACTTCTTCTCCTCCTTGTTGCACATCCTCCCCCCTCCACCTATAAATATTTTGGGAGATACCCACCTAGAGGCACATTAATTCTAAGGGAATAGCAACACGCTCATCCGAGTCTAATTGGTCTAAAGTTTATAATCCTAATTAGATGGCTCTAATCTCAATCTAGTTGGTATGTTAGATTGGTGATTTGCCTCAGAAAAATTCTCACGACTAGGAGGTATAACCTAGTTGTGGTCTTTGGCTTGCTTCACCAATAGCCTACACTGATTCGGCTCATTTGCTTGTCATCGAGATCACCATTACCTGCGATCTTCATAATGTTCTTGCGTATGATTGTGTATAATAATTTTTTCACCGCGTAGCATGTTCCCCTACAAATCCCATGGACTAAATCCCCGTCCTCGTCATCGTGCTCATGGTCAAATGGAGGATGGCCACCTCATCTTCCACAACTCCACAAGCACCGCGAGGTTGCTAGCAATAGATCTCTAGCTAGCAACTCAACTAGCACCCCTATGATGAGAGAGTGTTAGATGGTTGTTTGAGAAGAATTAGAAGGAGATGAGGGGAGATACATGAAGGCACCAATCATAGAGGACCACACCCACCAATTATTTTGATGAAATGGTATGGAGGAGAAGAGGAGGAGGTTGACGATAAAGAAGAAAAGGAGGACCAAGTTGCAGAATTTTTAGACCAATACATGGCCATGTGGGAGCCGTACATAACCGTAGCTATATTCATCACTTTATGTATACATATTTTCATGTATATAAGGATTTTACTGGAGAACTTTATGAGTTTGAGGACGGTTTTATAACACGCCAACATGTAGAGGTACCATACCTATAATTTACTCAAGAAAATTATGGCAGGGAGTTAAAGCCCATGATTTGGGGAGATATCCTAAATCCTAATAGTATTTGGGAAGATATTCGACGATATGTGTGACTTGGAAAGATAGAAGAATAAAATCTTCCCAAATTTCTGCCATAATAAGCAAAATTTTCTCTTGTGGATATCCTTCCAATTCATGGGCTTTAATTACCTTCCATAATACGCACCTTGGTCTAAAGCATATAGGGGCAGAGGAGAGCCGTCCTTCTCACCTCCTTCGCATCCACTTTCCATTGCTTGCCTCTTCCTGCTTATCGCTTCAGTATTGCGACTTCCACTATGCCTCGTCCTTTACTCCGCATCCATTGTTTTTGTTGTCGCCGTCATCATACTCTCTTCTGCAGACCTGCCTCCGCCATTCCCAGTGCTCACGTCCTCCTCCTATTCCTCTTAACAAGGGAGAGAGATATACAAATGGTCGGAGGGGACGCATCTTCTTAGGCCAATAATTCTAGTAGGTTTTCCTTACTTACTTTGTTTGTGAAAGCTTTGGGCCGCTTGATTCAAAGGATATTTTATGGAGAAAAATAATGCTTGATAATTTTTATGAAAGGACTGACTTTCATTAGATTTCTCCTAAGAATTATTTGTATATGTAAAATTTCTATTGAATCGAAAAGTTATGGTGGGTTGCCCGGCATAATCAGCCTCATTCGGAAAGTCATGGTGAGGTTGATAATGGAACCCGGATGATGATGGATCATCTATAAAGAACATGGATGATGATGGATCGTCCAAGATAGTATGACATGTAGTAATTGATTGAAAATTTAGTCTTCAAGCATACAAGCTAGCCACAGATTGTTATTATATTATTATTATGATAATTATGTGATATTTGTCCATCCAATTGTCAAAGGATTCTGATGAGTTGGACAATGGAGAAGCACCATCCACTTCATTGGGTGAGGGATATGTATGAATGGGTTTCCCAAAAGAGATGGCCATGAAGACATTAAGGTGATTGATAATACTAGAACTAATTAATTTCATTTCATTTGTTATGTGTGTGTTTGCACCTTCTGTTTCAACCAAGCTTTTATGCTTTTATGCCACAATGAGCAATTGCATTGTTGGAGATACTTCTCACACAAAAGGTATTTTTCCATGTGACCTTGCTACTTGGTTTACCTTATGGTGCTATTGATAGAACATTAACACAATAGTGAAACATACCCTTCAACACTGACAAGTGGTAAGCAAATGTGTCAACTTGAAATGAATTGCCAAGAGATTTGTTCCAGGATGTCGTGCTGAGTCCCCTTGTGTGGTCCCTTGGGAAACAGAGTTGGTATTCCACCTCGTTTGCCTCCAAAGAGGTAACCTTGTCCTTTCCAACCCATACAAGGTTGCATTTTCTAAACTCATCCATGACGTACTTTTTAACACGTCGAGATGGTTGATTTCTTAAGCTTGAGGGATCAAGCTGGATTATTTATATTTATTTTGCACTTGCCACACATGTCTATAAGAAGTTGACTTAATTTCTTGTGTCCCAGGAAGGCCACCACTTCAGATAATAATCAAATGCCTCAATATGGTCTTTGGAGGGAGAGGCAGGATAGCAAATTTATTCTCAATTGGCAAATTACGGACACATCCTCTTCTTCTAGCAACTACACACATGTTCTTAGACTCCACATACTCTTGTTCAATGTCATAAAATAATCTTGAAAGTTTTTCCCATGCACCTTTTGGAGCTAGTGCCACAATTTATAATATAATAAAGGTGGCCGAATAGATTGTTCAGGAAGCCCTCTATTCCTTACTCTTAACCAATCACTATGGAGGTTAAATCTAGCCATTGGTTTTGGGACAGGCATATCATCATGGCTATCAAAATTACACTATAATACTATGAAAACTAACTGGAGAGGGGCTCTATGACGGCAATGATGGTTTTTAGAATGGAGACAGGAAGAAGACGATGGATAATAAATAGTTTGCGTACACAACAACTTAGACCGGCGGGAAACCGGAAGGGTTAGATTTGAACGAGCCACACAAATATGTCAGATATAGCGGTATGATCACTGATAACCTTCGATCATTGACCGGTCATTTCTAGACTCGTCTATGATAAAAATTCCAGCTGAGCCCCAAAAGACATATCAGTGACACTTTCGGAGTGGCCGGTCAGTGCTAAGGCCCATCACAGACGTGTGGCCATGGGGCGGTCAGTGATGAGGGCTCAATGTTATTCGGATTTGTAGTTGTGTCGACCCTCCTTGGATAGTAGCCATGATGATACGCCTCTCCCAAACAAATGGCTTGATTTAACCTACCTAGTGATAGGGTACATATAGTGAATACATGGCTTCCTGACCAAGCTATTAGCCAACCTTTCTTCTACGATGTGGCACTAGCTTGAAAAGGTGTATGAGAATTTTTTCAAGATTCTTGTATGACAATGAGCTAGGATTTGTGGATTATAAGCCCTTGTGTGCAACTACTTGAAAAATAGGATATATCCATAATTTGCCAATTCATAATGGATTTCCTCTCTTGCCTCTCCCTCCACAAACCATATTTGAGGCCTTTCCTCATTATATGAAGTTGTGGCCTTCTAGTGACCCAAGAAGTTAAATCAATTCCTTGTATACATGTGTGGCACATGCGAATTAAATAGAAAGAATGCATTGTCCTCTTGCAAGCTTAAGAAATACACCATCTCTAAGTGTTCAAAATATGTCATGGATGAGTGCGGAAAATGGAACCTTGTATGGGTTGGACATAACAAGGTTACCCATTTGGTGCTAGATGAGGTGGAATACCTACTCGATTTACCAAGGGACCACACAAGGGGAGTTAGCACTACCTTGAGGAACAAATATCTTGGCCATTCATACCATGTTGACGAAGTTGCTTACCACTTGTCTGTGTTGAAGGATATGTTTCCCAGTTGAAGGAGGAGAGGTAACTCTACATAGGATTTGGATCCACATGAGCACTACTAGGGAAAACTCTATCAGAAGCGCGCGTTTTTGGTCTAGTAGTAGCGCGGGTACGTGCTCAACTAGTAGGGTGCTACAGCTAAACTTTAGCAATAGCGCGGTTCCTGCACACGCTACTGCTAACTCAGATTGCAGTAGCATTTTCTCTAGCCAACGCTACGGATAGTTACTAGTAGTGCGCTTAGGACCCGCGCTACTACTACTCGTTTGTATTCCATTTCTCGGTTGTTTATAGTGTACTTATACACCGTTATACAATTTTATATACAGCGACAATTTAGAGATTGTTATATCATTATGATCATGATGACTTATTATATCTGTGGGTGAAAGAAACATTGATTAGATTCAAGTGGATGGATCCAAAGTGACTAAGTTTGTTTTATTAGTACTTTGGATCTGCACCATGTTGCCTCCACTTGAATCTAATCCACGTTTCTTTCAGCGACTGATATAGTAACTCATCATGATCATAATGATATAACAACTCAGCATCATCATCACAATAATAACTCATCATCATTATCATAATAATAAGTCATACTCATCACCATCATAGTCATCTAACAAGTAATCATTCTAGCACATCACTCATCATCATCATCATAATAACAACTCCTCCTCATCATCATAGTCATAACCAACACTAATTAATTGTTCGTAGCACATGAAAGGTACTAGCTAGAACGTGTGATACATGTCCAATGTATCTATAATTTCTTTATTGTTCCATGCTATTATAGTATCAATCTTGGATGTTTATTATGCAATTATGTATCTTTTTTGGAACTAACCTATTAACCTAGTGCCAGGTGCTAGTTGCTGTTTTTTTGCTTGGTTTTGGTTTTCCAGAATATTTGTACCAAATGAATTCCAATTGCCATGAAACTTTTTGGAGATTCTTTTCTAGACAAAAGAGGCCCTAAAAGGTTCGGAAGGAGACTAGAAGATGAAGGAGTAGCCCACAAGGCACCAGGGCGTACCTTGGTGTGTTGTGGGGCCCATGTTCATCTATTTGACCTAATTTCACCTCTATAAATTCTCTAAAATCTAGAAACCAACAGAGAGCCAGCCAAAAACCCTTTTCCACTGCCGCAAGTTCCTGTTCTTGAGAGATCCCATATGCGGCCTTTTCTGTCGCTTTGCCGGAGGGGATTCAACCATGAAGGGGTTCTACATCAACCTTGCTCCTCCTCCGATGATGTGTGATTTGTTTACCATAGACCTATAAGTCCATAACAAGTAGCTAGATGGCTTCTTCTCTCTCTTTGATCTTCAATACAATGTTCTCCTTGATGTTCTTGGAGATCTATTTGATGTAATCACTTTTTGTGGTGTGTTTGTTGGCATCCGATGAATTGTGAGTTTATGGTCGAATTATCTATGAATATTATTTGAGTCTTCTCTGAACTCTTTTATGCATGATTATTATAGCTTTGTATTTCTCACTGGTCTATTCATTTGGTTTGGCCAACTAGATTGATTTTGCTTGCAATAGGAGAGATGCTTTGTGATGGGTTCGATCTTGCGGTGCTCAATCCTAGTGACAGAAGGGGACGTGACATGTATTTGTATCATTTCCATTAAGGATAAAAAGATGAGGTTTATTCATGCGTGAGTTTACTTTGTCTACATCATTTCATCTTGCTTAAGGCGTTACTCCATTCTTTATGAACTTAATAATCTAGATGCATGTTGGATTGTGGTCGATGTGTGGAGTAATAGTAGTAGATGTAGGCAGGAGTCTGATACGTCTCCAACATATCTATAATTTTTGATTGCTCCATGCTATTATATTATCTATTTTGGATGTTAATGGGCTTATTTTTACATTTTATATCATTTTTGGGACTAACCTATTAACCAGAGTCCCAACCCAAATTGTTGTTTTTTTACCTATTTTAGTGTTTCGCCAAAAAGGAATATCAAATGGAGTCCAAATGGAATGGAACCTTCGGGAGCGTGATTTTTGGAACAAACGTGATCCGAAGACTTGGAGTGGACGTCAAGCAATCAACGAGGCGGCCACGAGGCAGGGGCGCGCCCTCCACCCTCGTGGGCCCCTCGTTGCTCCACCGACGTACATCTTCCTCCTATATATACATCCACGTACCCCACAAACATCCGGGAGCACCACGAAAACCTAATTCCAGCATCGCAACCTTCTGTATCCAAGAGATCCCATCTTGGGGCCTTTTCCGGAGCCCCGCCGGAGGGGGCATTGATCATAGAGGGCCTGTACATAAACTCCATGGCCCCTCCGATGATGTGTGAGTATTTTACTTCAGACATTCGGGTCCACAGCTAGTAGCTAGATGGCTTCTTCTCTCTCTTTGGATCTCAGTACAAAGTTCTCCTCGATTCTCTTGGAGATCTATTCGATGTAATCTTCTTTTGCGGTGTGTTTGTCGAGATCCGATGAATTGTGGGTTTATGATCAAGTTTATCTATGAACAATATTTGAATCTCCTCGGAATTCTTTTATGTATGATTGGTTTATCTTTGCAAGTCTCTTCGAATTATCAGTTTGGTTTGGCCTACTAGATTGATCTTTCTTGCAATGGGAGAAGTGCTTAGCTTTGGGTTCAATCTTGTGGTGCTCGATCCCAGCAACAGAAAGGGAAACGACACATATTGTATTGTTGCCATCGAGGATAACAAGATGGGGTTTACATCATATTGCATAAGTTTATCCCTCTACATCATGTCATCTTGCTTAAGGTTTTACTCTGTTCTTATGAACTTAATACTCCAGATGCATGCTGGATAGCGGTCGATGTGTGGAGTAATAGTAGTAGATGCAAAATCGTTTCGGTCTACTTGTCACGGACGTGATGCCCATATACATGATCATGCCTAGATATTCTCATAATTATTTGTTGGAAATATGCCCTAGAGGCAATAATAAAAGCATTATTATTATATTTCCTTGTTCATGATAATTGTCTTTATTCATGCTATAATTGTGTTATCCGGAAATCGTAATACATGTGTGAATAACAGACACCAACATGTCCCTAGTAAGCCTCTAGTTGACTAGCCCGTTGATCAACAGATAGTCATGGTTTCCTGACTATGGACATTGGATGTCATTGATAACGAGATCACATCATTAGGAGAATGATGTGATGGACAAAGACCCAATCCTAAACATAGCTTGAAGATCGTGTAGTTCGTTTGCTAGAGTTTTGCAATGTCAAGTATCTTTTCCTTAGACCATGAGATCGTGTAACTCCCGGATACCGTAGGAATGCTTTGGGCATACCAAACGTCACAACGTAACTGGGTGACTATAAAGGTAGACTACGGGTATCTCCGAAAGTATCTGTTGGGTTGACACGGATCAAGACTGGGATTTGTCACTCCGTATGACGGAGAGATATCACTGGGCCCACTTGGTAATGCATCATCATAATGAGCTCAAAGTGACCAAGTGTCTGGTCACGGGATCATGCATTACGGTACGAGTAAAGTGACTTGCCGGTAACGAGATTGAACGAGGTATTGGGATACCGACGATCGAATCTCGGGCTAGTAATATATCGATTGACAAAGGGAATTGCATACGGGGTTGATTGAATCCTCGACATCGTGGTTCATCCGATGAAATCATCGTGGAGCATGTGGGAGCCAACATGGGTATCCAGATCCCGCTGTTGGTTATTGACTGGAGAGTCGTCTCGGTCATGTCTGCTTGTCTCCCGAACCCGTAGGGTCTACACACTTAAGGTTCGGTGACGCTAGGGTTGTAAAGATAAGTATATGCAGTAACCCGAATGTTGTTCGGGGTCCCGGATGAGATCTCGGACGTCACGAGGAGTTCCGGAATGGTCCGGAGGTAAAGAATTATATATAGGATGTGCAGTTTCGGCCATCGGGACAAGTTTCGGGGTACCCGGTATTGTACCGGGACCACCGGAAGGGTCCCGGGGGTCCACCGGGTGGGGCCACCTATCCCGGAGGGCTCCTTGGGCTGAAATAGGTGGGAACCCAGCCCATAGTGGGCTGGGGCGCCATCCCCCCCAAGGCCCATGCGCCTAGGGTTGGTGGGGGGGGGGGAACCCTAAGGGGGGCGCCCCCTTGCTTGGGGGGCAAGCCCCCCACCCCTTGGCCGCCGCCCCCCCTGGTAGATCCCATCTACCAGGGCCGGCGCCCCCCCCTTTGCACCCCTATATATAGTGGGGGAGAGGAGGGACTTGATGCCCACGCCTTTGGTGCTTCCCTCTCTCCCTGTTACACCTTTCTCTCTCGTAGTACACGGCGAAGCCCTGCTGTCGTGACGCCCTGCATCCACCATCACGCCGTCGTGCTGCTGGATCTTCGTCAACCTCTCCTTCCCCCTTGCTGGATCAAGAAGGAGGAGACGTCTCCCATCCCGTACGTGTGTTGAACGCGGAGGTGCCGTCCGTTCGGCGCTGGTCATCGGTGATTTGGATCACGTCGTGTTCGACAACATCAACCTCGTTCTAACGAACGCTTCCGCTCGCGATCTACAAAGGTATGTAGATGCATCTCGTGACTCGTTGCTAGATGAACTCCTAGATGATCTTGGTGAAACGAGTAGGAAAATTTTTGTTTTCTGCAACGTTCCCCAACAGTGGAATCATGAGCTAGGTCTATGCGTAGTTCTTCTTGCGCGAGTAGAACACAATTCGTTGTGGGCGTGGATTTGTCAACCTTCTTGCCGCTACTAGTCTTTTCTTGCTTCAGCGGTATTGTGGGATGAAGCGGCCCGGACCAACCTTACACGTACGCTTACGTGAGACCGGTTCCACCGACTAACATGCACTAGTTGCATAAGGTGGCTGGCGGGTGTCTGTCTCTCCCACTTTAGCTGGAGCGGATTCGATGAACAGGGTCCTTATGAAGGGTAAATAGAAGTTGACAAATCACGTTGTGGCTTTCACGTAGGTAAGAAAACGTTCTTGCTAGAACCCTAATTCAGCCACGTAAAACTTGCAACAACAATTAGAGGACGTCTAACTTGTTTTTGCAGCAAGTGGTTTGTGATATGATATGGCCAAAGTTGTGATGAATGATGAATGATCTATATGTGATGTATGAGATGTTCATGCTATTGTAATAGGAATCACGACTTGCATGTCGATGAGTATGACAACCGGCAGGAGCCATAGGAGTTGTCTTTATTCTTTTATATGACCTGCGTGTCATCAAGAAACGCCATGTAAATTACTTTACTTTATTGCTAAACGCGTTAGCCGTAGTAGTAGAAGTAATAGTTGGCGAGCAACTTCATGGAGGCACAATGATGGAGATCATGGTGTCATGCCGGTGACAGGATGATCATGAAGCCCCAAGATGGAGATCAAAGGAGCTATGTGATAATGGCCATATCATGTCACGTTTATTATTTGATTACATGTGATGTTTATCATGTTTTGCATCTTGTTTACTTAGAACGACGGTAGTAAATAAGATGATCCCTCATAACAATTTCAAGAAGTGTTCTCCCCTAACTGTGCACCGTTGCTAAAGTTCGTCGTTTCGAAGCACCACGTGATGATCGGGTGTGATAGATTCTTACGTTCACATACAACGGGTGTAAGACAGTTTTACACATGCAAAACACTTAGGGTTAACTTGACGAGCCTAGCATGTACAGACATGGCCTCGGAACACAGAAGACCGAAAGGTCGAGCATGAGTCGTATAGAAGATGCGATCAACATGAAGATGTTCACCGACGTTGACTAGTCCGTCTCACGTGATGATCGGACACGGCCTAGTTAACTCGGATCATGTAATACTTAGAGGACTAGAGGGATGTCTAATCTAAGTGGGAGTTCATTATATAATTTGATTAAGATGAACTTTATTATCATGAACATTAGTCTAAAAACATTTTACAATATGTCTTGTAGATCAAATGGCCCACGTAGTCCTCAACTTCAACGCGTTCCTAGAGAAAACCAAGCTGAAAGACGATGGCAGCAACTATACGGACTGGGTCCGGAACCTGAGGATCATCCTCATAGCTGCCAAGAAAGATTACGTCCTACAAGCACCGCTAGGTGAAGCTCCCGTCCCACAGAACCTAGACGTTATGAACGCCTGGCAGACACGTGTTGACGACTACTCCCTCGTTAAGTGCGGCATGCTTTACAGTTTAGAACCGGGGCTCCAAAAGCGTTTTGAGAGACATGGAGCATATGAGATGTTCGAAGAGCTGAAAATGGTTTTCCAAGCTCATGCCCGAATCGAGAGATATGAAGTCTCCGATAAGTTCTTCAGCTGTAAGATGGAGGAAAATAGTTCTGTCAGTGAGCACATACTCACTATGTCTGGATTACATAACCGCTTGTCTCAGCTGGGAGTCAATCTCCCGGACGATGCGGTCATTGACAGAATCCTCCAGTCGCTTCCACCAAGCTACAAGAGCTTTGTGATGAACTTCAACATGCAAGGGATGCAAAAGACCATTCCTGAGGTGTTTGCAATGCTGAAATCAGCAGAGGTAGAAGTCAAGAAGGAACATCAAGTGTTGATGGTCAATAAAACCACTAAGTTCAAGAAGGGCAAGGGTAAGAAAGCATTCAAGAAGGACGGCAAGGAAGTTGCCGCGCCCGGCAAGCAAGCTGCCGGGAAGAAGCCAAAGAATGGACCCAAGCCTGAGACTGAGTGCTTTTATTGCAAGGGAAGCGGACACTGGAAGCGGAACTGCCCCAAATACTTAGCAGACAAGAAGGCCGGCAAAACAAAAGGTATATGTGATATACATGTAATTGATGTGTACCTTACCAGTAATCGTAGTAGCTCTTGGGTATTTGATACCGGTGCAGTTGCTCACATATGTAACTCACAGCAGGAACTACGGAATAGGCGGAGACTGGCGAAGGACGAGGTGACGATGCGCGTCGGGAATGGTTCCAAAGTCGATGTGATCGCCGTCGGCACGCTACCTCTTCATTTACCTACGGGATTAGTTTTAAACCTCAATAATTGTTATTTAGTACCAGCTTTGAGCATGAACATTGTATCAGGATCTCGTTTAATTCGAGATGGCTACTCATTTAAATCCGAGAATAATGGTTGTTCTATTTATATGAGAGATATGTTTTATGGTCATGCTCCTGTGGTGAATGGTTTATTCTTAAATGAATCTCGAGCGTAATGCTACACATGTTCATAGTGTGAATACCAAAAGATGTAAGGTTAATAACGATAGTCCCACATATTTGTGGCACTGCCGCCTTGGTCACATAGGTGTCAAACGCATGAAGAAGCTCCATAAAGATGGACTTTTAGAGTCTCTTGACTATGAATCATTTGACACGTGCGAACCATGCCTTATGGGTAAAATGACCAAGACTCC
Organism: Triticum monococcum; assembly: GCA_034509565.1. NCBI lineage: Eukaryota > Viridiplantae > Streptophyta > Magnoliopsida > Poales > Poaceae > Triticum > Triticum monococcum. Next base: position 780,516,956 of record CM067847.1, read on the forward strand.
GTTCTCAGGAACAATGGAGCGAGCAACCAACTTATTGGAAATCATACATACTGTTGTGTGCGGTCCAATGAGCGTTGAGGCACGCGGTGGCTATCGTTATGTTCTCACTCTCACTGATGACTTGAGTAGATATGGGTATATCTACTTAATGAAACACAAGTCTGAAACCTTTGAAAAGTTTAAGGAATTTCAGAGTGAGGTCGAGAATCAACGTGACAGTAAAATCAAGTTTCTACGATCAGATCGTGGAGGAGAATACTTGAGTCACGAATTTGGCACACACTTAAGAAAATGTGGAATAGTTTCACAACTAACGCCGCCTGGAACACCTCAGCGTAACGGTGTGTCCGAACGTCGTAATCGCACTCTATTAGATATGGTGCGGTCTATGATGTCTCTTACCGATTTACCGCTATCTTTTTGGGGCTATGCTTTAGAGACTGCCGCATTCACTTTAAATAGGGCTCCGTCAAAATCCGTTGAGATGACACCGTATGAATTATGGTTTGGGAAGAAACCTAAGCTGTCATTTCTAAAAGTTTGGGGATGCGATGCTTATGTCAAGAAACTTCAACCTGAAAAGCTCGAACCCAAGTCGGAAAAATGCGTCTTCATAGGATACCCTAAAGAAACTATTGGGTATACCTTCTACCTCAGATCCGAAGGCAAGGTCTTTGTTGCCAAGAATGGATCCTTTCTAGAGAAGGAGTTTCTCTCGAAAGAAGTAAGTGGGAGGAAAGTAGAACTAGATGAAGTATTGCCTCTTGTACCGGAAAATGGCGCAACTCATGAAAATGTTCCTGAGGTGCCAGCACCGACTAGAGAGGATGTTAATGATAACGATCAAGATACTTCTGATCTAGCTTCTACTGAAATTCGAAGGTCCACAAGGACACGTTCCGCACCAGAGTGGTACGGCAACCCTGTCTTGGAAATCATGTTGTTAGACAACGGTGAACCTTCGAACTATGAAGAAGCAATGGCGGGCCCGGATTCCGACAAATGGCTAGAAGCCATGAAATCCGAGATAGGATCCATGTATGAAAACGAAGTGTGGACTTTGACTGACTTGCCCGTTGAACGGCGAGCCATAGAAAATAAATGGATCTTTAAGAAGAAGACAGACGCGGATGGTAATGTGACCATCTATAAAGCTCGGCTTGTCGCTAAGGGTTATCGACAAGTTCAAGGGGTTGACTACGATGAGACTTTCTCACCGGTAGCGAAGCTAAAGTCCGTCCGAATCATGTTAGCAATTGCCGCATTTTACGATTATGAAATATGGCAAATGGACGTCAAAACGGCTTTCCTTAATGGTTTCCTTAAGGAAGAATTGTATATGATGCAGCCGGAGGGTTTTGTCGATCCTAAGAATGCTGACAAAGTGTGCAAGCTCCAACGCTCGATTTATGGGCTGGTGCAAGCATCTCGGAGTTGGAACATTCGCTTTGATGAGATGATCAAAGCGTTTGGGTTTACACAGACTTATGGAGAAGCCTGCGTTTACAAGAAAGTGAGTGGGAGCTCTGTAGCATTTCTCATATTATATGTAGATGACATACTTTTGATGGGAAATGATATAGAACTGTTGGACAGCATTAAGGCCTACTTGAATAAGAGTTTTTCAATGAAGGACCTTGGAGAAGCTGCTTATATATTAGGCATCAAAATCTATAGAGATAGATCGAGACACCTCATAGGTCTTTCACAAAGTACATACCTTGATAAGATATTGAAGAAGTTCAATATGGATCAGTCTAAGAAGGGGTTCTTGCCTGTGTTACAAGGTATGAAATTGAGCTCAGCTCAAAGTCCGACCACGGCAGAAGAAATAGAAGAGATGAGTGTCATCCCCTATGCCTCAGCCATAGGTTCTATTATGTATGCCATGCTGTGTACCAGACCTAATGTAAACCTTGCCGTAAGTTTGGTAGGAAGATACCAAAGTAATCCCGGCAAGGAACACTGGACAGCGGTCAAGAATATCCTGAAGTACCTGAAAAGGACTAAGGAGATGTTTCTCGTTTATGGAGGTGACGAAGAGCTCGTCGTAAAGGGTTACGTTGACGCTAGCTTCGACACAGATCTGGATGACTCGAAGTCACAAACCGGATACGTGTATATTTTGAATGGTGGGGCAGTAAGCTGGTGCAGTTGCAAGCAAAGCGTCGTGGCGGGATCTACGTGTGAAGCAGAGTACATGGCAGCCTCGGAGGCAGCACATGAGGCAATTTGGGTGAAGGAGTTCATCACCGACCTCGGAGTCATACCCAATGCGTCGGGGCCGATCAAGCTCTTCTGTGACAACACTGGAGCTATTGCACTTGCCAAGGAGCCCAGGTTTCACAAGAAGACAAGGCACATCAAGCGTCGCTTCAACTCCGTTCGTGAAAATGTTCAAGATGGAGACATAGAAATTTGTAAAGTACATACGGACCTGAATGTAGCAGATCCGTTGACTAAACCTCTCCCTAGGGCAAAACATGATCAGCACCAGAATTCCATGGGTGTTCGATTCATCACAATGTAACTAGATTATTGACTCTAGTGCAAGTGGGAGACTGTTGGAAATATGCCCTAGAGGCAATAATAAAAGCATTATTATTATATTTCCTTGTTCATGATAATTGTCTTTATTCATGCTATAATTGTGTTATCCGGAAATCGTAATACATGTGTGAATAACAGACACCAACATGTCCCTAGTAAGCCTCTAGTTGACTAGCCCGTTGATCGACAGATAGTCATGGTTTCCTGACTATGGACATTGGATGTCATTGATAACGAGATCACATCATTAGGAGAATGATGTGATGGACAAAGACCCAATCCTAAACATAGCTTGAAGATCGTGTAGTTCGTTTGCTAGAGTTTTGCAATGTCAAGTATCTTTTCCTTAGACCATGAGATCGTGTAACTCCCGGATACCGTAGGAATGCTTTGGGTATACCAAACGTCACAACGTAACTGGGTGACTATAAAGGTAGACTACGGGTATCTCCGAAAGTATCTGTTGGGTTGACACGGATCAAGACTGGGATTTGTCACTCCGTATGACGGAGAGATATCACTGGGCCCACTTGGTAATGCATCATCATAATGAGCTCAAAGTGACCAAGTGTCTGGTCACGGGATCATGCATTACAGTACGAGTAAAGTGACTTGCCGGTAACGAGATTGAACGAGGTATTGGGATACCGACGATCGAATCTCGGGCTAGTAATATATCGATTGACAAAGGGAATTGCATACGGGGTTGATTGAATCCTCGACATCGTGGTTCATCCGATGAAATCATCGTGGAGCATGTGGGAGCCAACATGGGTATCCAGATCCCGCTGTTGGTTATTGACTGGAGAGTCGTCTCGGTCATGTCTGCTTGTCTCCCGAACCCGTAGGGTCTACACACTTAAGGTTCGGTGACGCTAGGGTTGTAAAGATAAGTATATGCAGTAACCCGAATGTTGTTCGGGGTCCCGGATGAGATCCCGGACGTCACGAGGAGTTCCGGAATGGTCCGGAGGTAAAGAATTATATATAGGATGTGCAGTTTCGGCCATCGGGACAAGTTTCGGGGTACCCGGTATTGTACCGGGACCACCGGAAGGGTCCCGGGGGTCCACCGGGTGGGGCCACCTATCCCGGAGGGCTCCTTGGGCTAAAATAGGTGGGAACCCAGCCCATAGTGGGCTGGGGCGCCATCCCCCCCAAGGCCCATGCGCCTAGGGTTGGTGGGGGGGGGGAACCCTAAGGGGGGCGCCCCCTTGCTTGGGGGGCAAGCCCCCCACCCCTTGGCCGCCGCCCCCCCTGGTAGATCCCATCTACCAGGGCCGGCGCCCCCCCCTTTGCACCCCTATATATAGTGGGGGAGAGGAGGGACTTGATGCCCACGCCTTTGGTGCTTCCCTCTCTCCCTGTTACACCTTTCTCTCTCGTAGTACACGGCGAAGCCCTGCTGTCGTGACGCCCTGCATCCACCATCACGCCGTCGTGCTGCTGGATCTTCGTCAACCTCTCCTTCCCCCTTGCTGGATCAAGAAGGAGGAGACGTCTCCCGTCCCGTACGTGTGTTGAACGCGGAGGTGCCGTCCGTTCGGCGCTGGTCATCGGTGATTTGGATCACGTCGTGTTCGACAACATCAACCTCGTTCTAACGAACGCTTCCGCTCGCGATCTACAAAGGTATGTAGATGCATCTCGTGACTCGTTGCTAGATGAACTCCTAGATGATCTTGGTGAAACGAGTAGGAAAATTTTTGTTTTCTGCAACGTTCCCCAACATTATTCACTTTTCTATCAACTGCTCGACAGTAATTTGTTCACCCACCGTAATACTTATGCTATCTTGAGAGAAGCCACTAGTGAAACCTATGGCCCCCGGGTCTATTCTCCATCATACAAGTTTCCCATCTACTTTATTTTGCAATCTTTACTTTCAATCTATATCATAAAAACACCAAAAATATTTATCTTATTACTATCATCTCTATCAGATCTCACTCTTGCAAGTGGCCAGGAAGGGATTGACAACCCCTTTATCGCGTTGGTGGCGAGGTTCTTATTTGTGTGTGTAGGTACGAGGTGACTCGCGCATGGTCTCCTACTGGATTGATACCTTGGTTCTCAAAAACTAAGGGAAATACTTATGCTGCTTTACTGCATCACCCTTTCCTCTTCAAGGGAAAACCAACACAGTGCTCAAGAGGTAGCAAGAAGGATTTCTAGCGCCGTTTCCGGGGAGATCTATGCGAAGTCAAGACATACCAAGTACCCATCACAACTCTTATCCTTCGCATTACATTATTTGCCATTTGCCTCTCGTTTTCCTCTCCCCCACTTCACCCTTGCCATTTTATTCGCCTTTTTTCCATTCACCCTTTCTTTTGCTTGCTTCTCGTTATGGCTAGTCCTTTATCTACTCCTTTATCTCCCGAGAATGAGGTCCTTAATTTTAAACAAAGGGAGGGAGAAAATCTAAAAGATGCTTGGTTCAGAATTTGCAATGCACAAAATCGATCTATTAGGAAGCAATCTACTTCCGTTCTTCTTCGCAATTTTTATGTAGGCATCACTCCTTGGAATAGATATATTCTTGATACCATTACCGAAGGAAATTTCTTGGGTAGCCATACTGTTGATTCTTATAATGCTATGATAGATTTGTTTGGGACACCACCTCTCTTGGTTAATGGAACTATTTTAACTTTGGAACATGTGATGCAACGGCTTGAAATTATTGAAAATAAAGTTGCCACCATAGAGTTAATTTAAAATTTGGATAGAAAGGTCCATAACCAAATTACCCAATACGGATCTAACATAGGAGTTGCTCCTAATTTTTTTGAAAGAAAAGGGACCTTTGGTTAATGAAAATCAAGATCAAGGTTCCACTGGAATTGATAAAATTGAGGATATTGTTACCAACATCGGGTCAGCCTTTTCTTCTTTGAAAAATACTCCTCCTAATGCTAAGATTGTCAAATTGATGTATGTTTCTAAAAAATAAGGGTGAAACCTCTAGTAAGGGAAGTGCGGATCTCAAATCCATAAGTGTTCACCCTAACTTTCTCACTATCCTTAAGGAACCTTTTGCTACAAATAATTTTCTTGATTTCGTGCCTAGGAGTTTGATAATTAATAAAAAGAAATAAACTCCTAAGAGTTAGAGGTGTCTTATTGAAGAATTGCCTACTAAAGATGGCAATGCCTAGATATATCTTCACTTTTATGCCTAGCTAGGGGCGTTAAATGATAGCGCTTGTTATGAGGCTACCCAATTTTATTTTTATTCCTTGCTTTTTCTCCTGTTTAGTAATAAATAATTTAGTAATAAATAATTTATTCCTTGCTTTGAAGCACAAGTCGGGATGAGACCCCAGACGAAAAAAAGAGAAAAGAGGCCAAAAGAAAAAAAAGAAAAAAAGAAAGAAGGCCCAAATGGAAAAAGAAATGAGAGAAAAAGAGAGAAGGGACAATGTTACTATCCTTTTACCACACTTGTGCTTCAAAGTAGCACCATGATCTTCATGATAGAGAGTCTCCTATATTGTCACCTTCATATACTAGTGGGAATTTCACATTATAGAACTTGGCTTGTATATTCCAATGATGGGCTTCCTCAAATTGCCCTAGGTCTTCATGAGCAAGCAAGTTGGATGCACACCCACTTAGTTTCTTTTGTTGAGCCTTCATACACTTATAGCTCTAGTGCATCCATTGCATGGCAATCCGTACTCACTCACATTGATATCTATTAATGGGCATCTCCATAGCCCGTTGCTACGCCTAGTTGATGTGAGACTATCTTCTCCTTTTTTGTCTTCTCCACAACCACCATTCTATTCCACCATAGTGCTATATCCATGGCTCATGCTCATATATTGCATGAAGATCGAAAAAATTTGAGACCATCAAAAGTATGAAACAATTGCTTGGCTTGTCATTGGGGTTGTGCATGATTTAAATACTTTGTGTGGTGAAGATGGAGCATAGCCAGACTATATGATTTTGTAGGGATAGCTTGCTTTGGCCATGTTATTTTGAGGAGACATGATTACTTTGTTAGTATGCTTGAAGTATTATTATGTTTATGTCAATATTAAACTTTTGTCTTGAATCTTATGGATCTGAATATTCTTGCCCCAATAAAGATAACTACATGGATAAATATGTTAGGTAGCATTCCACATCAAAAATTCTGTTTTTATCATTTACCTACTCGAGGACGAGCAGGAATTAAGCTTGGGGATGCTTGATACGTCTCCAACGTATCTATAATTTTTGATTGCTCCATGCTATTATATTATATATTTTGGAAGTTAATGGGCTTATTTTTACGCTTTATATCATTTTTGGGACTAACCTATTAACCGGAGGCCCAACCCAAATTGCTGTTTTTGGCCTATTTTAGTGTTTCACCAAAAAGGAATATCAAACGGAATGAAACCTTCGGGAGCATGATTTTTGGAACAAATGTGATCCGGGAGACTTGGACTGGATGTCAAGCAATCAATAAGGTGGCCACGAGGTAGGGGGGCGCGCCTACCCCCCGGGCACGCCCTCCACCCTCGTGGGCACCTCATTGCTCCACCGACGCACTTCTTCCTCCTATATATATCCACGTACCCCGCAAACATCTGGGAGCACCACGAACACCTAATTCCACCGCCGCAACCTTCTGTACCCAAGAGATCCCATCTTGGGGCCTTTTCCGGAGCTCCGGCGGAGGGGGCATTGATCACGGAGGGCCTCTACATCAACTCCATGGCCCCTCCGATGATGTGTGAGTAGTTTACTTCAGACCTTCGGGTCCATAGCTGGTAGCTAGATGGCTTCTTCTCTTTCTTTGGATCTCAATCAAAGTTCTCCTCGATTCTCTTGGAGATTGAGGGGGTCCTGGATTAGGGGGTCTCCGGACAGCTGGACTATATCCTTTGACCGGACTCTTGGACTATGAAGATACGAGATTGAAGACTTCGTCCCGTGTCCGGATGGGACTCTACTTGGCGTGGAAGGCAAGCTAGGCAATACGGATATGTATATGTCCTCCTTTGTAACCGACCTTGTGTAACCCTAGCCCCTTCCAGTGTCTATATAAACCGGAGGGTTTTAGTCCGTAGGACAACATACAATCATACCATAGGCTAGGTTCTAGCGTTTAGCCTCTCCGATCTCGTGGTAGATCAACTCTTGTACTACCCATATTATCAAGAATAATCAAGCAGGACGTAGGGTTTTGCCTCCATCAAGAGGGCCCGAACCAGGGTAAAACATCGTGTCCCCTGCCTCCTGTTACCATCCGCCTTAGACGCACAGTTCGGGACCCCCTACCCGAGATCCACCGGTTTTGACACCGACATTGGTGCTTTCATTGAGAGTTCCTCTGTGTCGTCATCATTAGGATTGATGGCTCCTTCCATCATTGATAGCGATGCATTCCAGGGTGAGACCTTTCTCCCCGAACAGATCTTTGTGTTTGGCGGCTTCGCACTGCGGGCCAACTCACTTGGCCATCTGGAGCAGACCGAGAGTTACGCCCCTGGCCATCAGGTCAGGTTTGGAAGCTTAAACTACACATCCGATATCCGCGGAGACTTGATCTTCGACGGCTTCGAGCCCCTGCCTAGTGCGCCACACGGTCATGATGAGCATGATTTAGCTCTACCATCGGACAGTGTTCAGGAGATCGCGGTGGCAACCGCTCCGACCCTCAATTCGGAGCCAGTTGCCCCATCCATGGATGGGTGGATAGACCCCGCCATGGAGGCTGCATCCTCAGCGGCGAACGAGCCGAGTATCGACCTTTCCCTTCACAAGAACCGTGACGCTAAGCTGCCGGATCCTTCCCCGGCCACGGACTCCGAACCGCCGGCGCCCGTGCCTATCGAATCCGACTGGGCGCCGATCATGGAGTTTACCTCCGCAGATATCTTTCAGCACTCGCCCTTCGGTGACATACTGAACTCATTAAGGTCTCTCTCCTTGTCAGGAGAGTCTTGGCTGAACTATGTTCGGCAGGATTGGGATGGGGATGACGAAGAAATTCGCCGCCCACCCAGCACCCACTTAGTAGCCACTGTCGATAATTTGACCGACATGCTCGACTTGGACTCCGAAGACATCGACGGTATGGACGACGATGCGGGAGACAAAGAGGAACCACTGCCCACAGGGCATTGGACAGCGACCTCATCATATGATATATACATGGTGGACACACCCAAAGAAGGCAATGGCGACGAGACAGTGGAGGATGACCCCTCCAAGAAGCAACCCGAGCGCCGACGTCAGCGGCGCCGCTCTAAGTCTCCCCAAAGCAAAAGCGGTGACACCGGCACAGGAGATAATAGCACTCCGGACAGTGCCGAAGACGATAACAATCCCCTCCAGCAAGATTTAGAGCAGGAGGATAGAGAAGCCAGCCCTCCCGAGAGAGCGGCAGATGGAGATTCGGAGGATGATAATTACATGCCTACCTCCGAAGACGAGGAAAGCCTCGTCTATGACGAATTTGTCGTGCCGGAGGATCCTGCCGAACAAGAGCGCTTCAAGCACAGGCTTATAGCCACAAAAAATAGCCTCAAGAAAAAGCAGCAGCAGCTTCAAGCTGATCAAGATTTGCTAGCCGACAGATGGACTGAAGTCCTTGCGGCCGATGAATATGAACTCGAACGCCCCTCCAAAAGTTGCCCGAAGCGCAGGTTGCTACCCTGACTGGAGGAGGAAGCATTAAAACCTACATCCCCAGCGTATGACGTGACTGATCGGCCACCTCGTGGCCGCGACAGAGAGGCATTTCAGCCAAAAGCTCAGCCCGCACCCTGACGCCACTCAAATAAAAATGTCAAGGCATGGGGGAACACGCTAGACCTGCGAGACGTATTGGAGGACAAAGAAAAACACGCAAGATCGATCTACGGATCACGAGGGCGCGCCACCATGCGGGACTAGAACCGTCACACCGGATACAGTAAAAGTAAATCCGGCCGGGCCGAACACAGCGGACGAGACTCATTTGAGCTGCATCGCGACATAGCCAGTACAGAGGCGCCGCACACCCCCTATGCTTCATAGACGAAGTAATGGATCATCAAATCCCAGAGGGTTTCTAACCCGTAAATATAGAATCATACGACGGCACAACAGATCCTGCGGTATGGATCGAGGACTTCCTCCTGCACATCCACATGGCCCTCGGTGACGATCTACACGCCATCAAATACCTCCCACTTAAACTCAAAGGACCAGCTCGGCATTGGCTCAACAGCCTGCTAGCAGAATCCATTGGTTGTTGGGAAGATCTGGAAGCCGCATTCCTCGACAACTTCCAGGGCACTTATATGCGACCACCAGATGCCGATGACTTGAGCCACATAATTCAGCAGCCAGAGGAATCGGCTAGGTAATTCTGGACATGGTTCCTGACAAAGAAAAATCAAATCATCAACTATCCGGATGTAGAGGCCCTAGCAGCTTTTAAGCACAACATCCGCGACGAGTGGCTCGCCCGGCACCTTGGCTAGGAAAAGCCGAAATCTATGGCAGCCCTCACGACACTTATGACCCGCTTTTGCATGGGAGAAGACAGCTGGCTGGCTCGCAGCAATAATATATCAAAGAACCATGGTACTTCGGATACCAAGGATGGCAATGGCAGGTCACGTCGCAACAAACACAAGCGCCGCATCAACAACCACAATACCGAGGATACGGCAGCCAATGCCGGATTCAGAGGCTCTAAACCCGGTCAGCGGGAAAAGCCATTCAAAAGAAGCACTCTGGGCCCGTCCAGTTTGGACCGTATACTTGATCGCTCGTGTCAAATACATGACAACCCCGACAAGCCAGCCAACCACACCAACATGGATTGTTGGGTGTTCAAGCAGGCCGGCAAGTTAAATGCCAAAAACAAAGATAAGGGGTCACATAGCGATGACAAGGAGGAGCCCCGGCAGCCAAACACTGGAGGACAGAAGAGGTTCCCCCCACAAGTGCGGACGGTGAACATGATATACGCAACCCACATCCCCAAGAGGGAGCGGAAACATGCGCTAAGGGACGTATATGTGTTGGAGCCACTCGCCCCAAAGTTCAACCCATGGTCCTCCTGTCCGATCACCTTCGATCGTAGGGACCACCCCACTAGTATCCGTCATGGCGGATTCGCCACACTGGTCTTAGACCCAATCATTGACGGATTTCACCTCACTCGAGTCCTTATGGACGGTGACAGCAGCCTGAACCTGCTTTATCAGGACACAGTGCGCAAAATGGGTATAGACCCCTCAAGGATCAAACCCACAAAAACGACCTTCAAAGGCGTCATGCCAGGCGTAGAGGCCCATTGCACAGGCTCGGTCACACTGGAAGTGGTCTTCGGATCCCCGGATTGTTGGAAATATGCCCTAGAGGCAATAATAAAAGCATTATTATTATATTTCCTTGTTCATGATAATTGTCTTTATTCATGCTATAATTGTGTTATCCGGAAATCGTAATACATGTGTGAATAACAGACACCAACATGTCCCTAGTAAGCCTCTAGTTGACTAGCCCGTTGATCAACAGATAGTCATGGTTTCCTGACTATGGACATTGGATGTCATTGATAACGAGATCACATCATTAGGAGAATGATGTGATGGACAAAGACCCAATCCTAAACATAGCTTGAAGATCGTGTAGTTCGTTTGCTAGAGTTTTGCAATGTCAAGTATCTTTTCCTTAGACCATGAGATCGTGTAACTCCCGGATACCGTAGGAATGCTTTGGGTATACCAAACGTCACAACGTAACTGGGTGACTATAAAGGTAGACTACGGGTATCTCCGAAAGTATCTGTTGGGTTGACACGGATCAAGACTGGGATTTGTCACTCCGTATGACGGAGAGATATCACTGGGCCCACTCGGTAATGCATCATCATAATGAGCTCAAAGTGACCAAGTGTCTGGTCACGGGATCATGCATTACGGTACGAGTAAAGTGACTTGCCGGTAACGAGATTGAACGAGGTATTGGGATACCGACGATCGAATCTCGGGCTAGTAATATATCGATTGACAAAGGGAATTGCATACGGGGTTGATTGAATCCTCGACATCGTGGTTCATCCGATGAAATCATCGTGGAGCATGTGGGAGCCAACATGGGTATCCAGATCCCGCTGTTGGTTATTGACTGGAGAGTCGTCTCGGTCATGTCTGCTTGTCTCCCGAACCCGTAGGGTCTACACACTTAAGGTTCGGTGACGCTAGGGTTGTAAAGATAAGTATATGCAGTAACCCGAATGTTGTTCGGGGTCCCGGATGAGATCCCGGACGTCACGAGGAGTTCCGGAATGGTCCGGAGGTAAAGAATTATATATAGGATGTGCAGTTTCGGCCATCAGGGCAAGTTTCGGGGTACCCGGTATTGTACCGGGACCACCGGAAGGGTCCCGGGGGTCCACCGGGTGGGGCCACCTATCCCGGAGGGCTCCTTGGGCTGAAATAGGTGGGAACCCAGCCCATAGTGGGCTGGGGCGCCATCCCCCCCAAGGCCCATGCGCCCAGGGTTGGTGGGGGGGGGGGAACCCTAAGGGGGGCGCCCCCTTGCTTGGGGGGCAAGCCCCCCACCCCTTGGCCGCCGCCCCCCCTGGTAGATCCCATCTACCAGGGCCGGCGCCCCCCCCTTTGCACCCCTATATATAGTGGGGGATAGGAGGGACTTGATGCCCACGCCTTTGGTGCTTCCCTCTCTCCCTGTTACACCTTTCTCTCTCGTAGTACACGGCGAAGCCCTGCTGTCGTGACGCCCTGCATCCACCATCACGCCGTCGTGCTGCTGGATCTTCGTCAACCTCTCCTTCCCCCTTGCTGGATCAAGAAGGAGGAGACGTCTCCCGTCCCGTACGTGTGTTGAACGCGGAGGTGCCGTCCGTTCGGCGCTGGTCATCGGTGATTTGGATCACGTCGTGTTCGACAACATCAACCTCGTTCTAACGAACGCTTCCGCTCGCGATCTACAAAGGTATGTAGATGCATCTCGTGACTCGTTGCTAGATGAACTCCTAGATGATCTTGGTGAAACGAGTAGGAAATTTTTTGTTTTCTGCAACGTTCCCCAACAGTGGCATCATGAGCTAGGTCTATGCGTAGTTCTTCTTGCGCGAGTAGAACACAATTCGTTGTGGGCGTGGATTTGTCAACCTTCTTGCCGCTACTAGTCTTTTCTTGCTTCAGCGGTATTGTGGGATGAAGCGGCCCGGACCAACCTTACACGTACGCTTACGTGAGACCGGTTCCACCGACTAACATGCACTAGTTGCATAAGGTGGCTGGCGGGTGTCTGTCTCTCCCACTTTAGCTGGAGCGGATTCGATGAACAGGGTCCTTATGAAGGGTAAATAGAAGTTGACAAATCACGTTGTGGCTTTCACGTAGGTAAGAAAACGTTCTTGCTAGAACCCTAATTCAGCCACGTAAAACTTGCAACAACAATTAGAGGACGTCTAACTTGTTTTTGCAGCAAGTGGTTTGTGATATGATATGGCCAAAGTTGTGATGAATGATGAATGATCTATATGTGATGTATGAGATGTTCATGCTATTGTAATAGGAATCACGACTTGCATGTCGATGAGTATGACAACCGGCAGGAGCCATAGGAGTTGTCTTTATTCTTTTATATGACCTGCGTGTCATCAAGAAACGCCATGTAAATTACTTTACTTTATTGCTAAACGCGTTAGCCGTAGTAGTAGAAGTAATAGTTGGCGAGCAACTTCATGGAGGCACAATGATGGAGATCATGGTGTCATGCCGGTGACAGGATGATCATGAAGCCCCAAGATGGAGATCAAAGGAGCTATGTGATAATGGCCATATCATGTCACGTTTATTATTTGATTACATGTGATGTTTATCATGTTTTGCATCTTGTTTACTTAGAACGACGGTAGTAAATAAGATGATCCCTCATAACAATTTCAAGAAGTGTTCTCCCCTAACTGTGCACCGTTGCTAAAGTTCGTCGTTTCGAAGCACCACGTGATGATCGGGTGTGATAGATTCTTACGTTCACATACAACGGGTGTAAGACAGTTTTACACATGCAAAACACTTAGGGTTAACTTGACGAGCCTAGCATGTACAGACATGGCCTCGGAACACAGAAGACCGAAAGGTCGAGCATGAGTCGTATAGAAGATGCGATCAACATGAAGATGTTCACCGACGTTGACTAGTCCGTCTCACGTGATGATCGGACACGGCCTAGTTAACTCGGATCATGTAATACTTAGAGGACTAGAGGGATGTCTAATCTAAGTGGGAGTTCATTATATAATTTGATTAAGATGAACTTTATTATCATGAACATTAGTCTAAAAACATTTTACAATATGTCTTGTAGATCAAATGGCCCACGTAGTCCTCAACTTCAACGCGTTCCTAGAGAAAACCAAGCTGAAAGACGATGGCAGCAACTATACGGACTGGGTCCGGAACCTGAGGATCATCCTCATAGCTGCCAAGAAAGATTACGTCCTACAAGCACCGCTAGGTGAAGCTCCCGTCCCACAGAACCTAGACGTTATGAACGCCTGGCAGACACGTGTTGACGACTACTCCCTCGTTAAGTGCGGCATGCTTTACAGTTTAGAACCGGGGCTCCAAAAGCGTTTTGAGAGACATGGAGCATATGAGATGTTCGAAGAGCTGAAAATGGTTTTCCAAGCTCATGCCCGAATCGAGAGATATGAAGTCTCCGATAAGTTCTTCAGCTGTAAGATGGAGGAAAATAGTTCTGTCAGTGAGCACATACTCACTATGTCTGGATTACATAACCGCTTGTCTCAGCTGGGAGTCAATCTCCCGGACGATGCGGTCATTGACAGAATCCTCCAGTCGCTTCCACCAAGCTACAAGAGCTTTGTGATGAACTTCAACATGCAAGGGATGCAAAAGACCATTCCTGAGGTGTTTGCAATGCTGAAATCAGCAGAGGTAGAAGTCAAGAAGGAACATCAAGTGTTGATGGTCAATAAAACCACTAAGTTCAAGAAGGGCAAGGGTAAGAAAGCATTCAAGAAGGACGGCAAGGAAGTTGCCGCGCCCGGCAAGCAAGCTGCCGGGAAGAAGCCAAAGAATGGACCCAAGCCTGAGACTGAGTGCTTTTATTGCAAGGGAAGCGGACACTGGAAGCGGAACTGCCCCAAATACTTAGCAGACAAGAAGGCCGGCAAAACAAAAGGTATATGTGATATACATGTAATTGATGTGTACCTTACCAGTAATCGTAGTAGCTCTTGGGTATTTGATACCGGTGCAGTTGCTCACATATGTAACTCACAGCAGGAACTACGGAATAGGCGGAGACTGGCGAAGGACGAGGTGACGATGCGCGTCGGGAATGGTTCCAAAGTCGATGTGATCGCCGTCGGCACGCTACCTCTTCATTTACCTACGGGATTAGTTTTAAACCTCAATAATTGTTATTTAGTACCAGCTTTGAGCATGAACATTGTATCAGGATCTCGTTTAATTCGAGATGGCTACTCATTTAAATCCGAGAATAATGGTTGTTCTATTTATATGAGAGATATGTTTTATGGTCATGCTCCTGTGGTGAATGGTTTATTCTTAAATGAATCTCGAGCGTAATGCTACACATGTTCATAGTGTGAATACCAAAAGATGTAAGGTTAATAACGATAGTCCCACATATTTGTGGCACTGCCGCCTTGGTCACATAGGTGTCAAACGCATGAAGAAGCTCCATAAAGATGGACTTTTAGAGTCTCTTGACTATGAATCATTTGACACGTGCGAACCATGCCTTATGGGTAAAATGACCAAGACTCCGTTCTCAGGAACAATGGAGCGAGCAACCAACTTATTGGAAATCATACATACTGTTGTGTGCGGTCCAATGAGCGTTGAGGCACGCGGTGGCTATCGTTATGTTCTCACTCTCACTGATGACTTGAGTAGATATGGGTATATCTACTTAATGAAACACAAGTCTGAAACCTTTGAAAAGTTTAAGGAATTTCAGAGTGAGGTCGAGAATCAACGTGACAGTAAAATCAAGTTTCTACGATCAGATCGTGGAGGAGAATACTTGAGTCACGAATTTGGCACACACTTAAGAAAATGTGGAATAGTTTCACAACTAACGCCGCCTGGAACACCTCAGCGTAACGGTGTGTCCGAACGTCGTAATCGCACTCTATTAGATATGGTGCGGTCTACGATGTCTCTTACCGATTTACCGCTATCTTTTTGGGGCTATGCTTTAGAGACTGCCGCATTCACTTTAAATAGGGCTCCGTCAAAATCCGTTGAGATGACACCGTATGAATTATGGTTTGGGAAGAAACCTAAGCTGTCATTTCTAAAAGTTTGGGGATGCGATGCTTATGTCAAGAAACTTCAACCTGAAAAGCTCGAACCCAAGTCGGAAAAATGCGTCTTCATAGGATACCCTAAAGAAACTATTGGGTATACCTTCTACCTCAGATCCGAAGGCAAGGTCTTTGTTGCCAAGAATGGATCCTTTCTAGAGAAGGAGTTTCTCTCAAAAGAAGTAAGTGGGAGGAAAGTAGAACTAGATGAAGTATTGCCTCTTGTACCGGAAAATGGCGCAACTCATGAAAATGTTCCTGAGGTGCCAGCACCGACTAGAGAGGATGTTAATGATAATGATCAAGATACTTCTGATCTAGCTTCTACTGAGATTCGAAGGTCCACAAGGACACGTTCCGCACCAGAGTGGTACGGCAACCCTGTCTTGGAAATCATGTTGTTAGACAACGGTGAACCTTCGAACTATGAAGAAGCAATGGCGGGCCCGGATTCCGACAAATGGCTAGAAGCCATGAAATCCGAGATAGGATCCATGTATGAAAACGAAGTGTGGACTTTGACTGACTTGCCCGTTGAACGGCGAGCCATAGAAAATAAATGGATCTTTAAGAAGAAGACAGACGCGGATGGTAATGTGACCATCTATAAAGCTCGGCTTGTCGCTAAGGGTTATCGACAAGTTCAAGGGGTTGACTACGATGAGACTTTCTCACCGGTAGCGAAGCTAAAGTCCGTCCGAATCATGTTAGCAATTGCCGCATTTTACGATTATGAAATATGGCAAATGGACGTCAAAACGGCTTTCCTTAATGGTTTCCTTAAGGAAGAATTGTATATGATGCAGCCGGAGGGTTTTGTCGATCCTAAGAATGCTGACAAAGTGTGCAAGCTCCAACGCTCGATTTATGGGCTGGTGCAAGCATCTCGGAGTTGGAACATTCGCTTTGATGAGATGATCAAAGCGTTTGGGTTTACACAGACTTATGGAGAAGCCTGCGTTTACAAGAAAGTGAGTGGGAGCTCTGTAGCATTTCTCATATTATATGTAGATGACATACTTTTGATGGGAAATGATATAGAACTCTTGGACAGCATTAAGGCCTACTTGAATAAGAGTTTTTCAATGAAGGACCTTGGAGAAGCTGCTTATATATTAGGCATCAAAATCTATAGAGATAGATCGAGACACCTCATAGGTCTTTCACAAAGTACATACCTTGATAAGATATTGAAGAAGTTCAATATGGATCAGTCTAAGAAGGGGTTCTTGCCTGTGTTACAAGGTATGAAATTGAGCTCAGCTCAAAGTCCGACCACGGCAGAAGAAATAGAAGAGATGAGTGTCATCCCCTATGCCTCAGCCATAGGTTCTATTATGTATGCCATGCTGTGTACCAGACCTGATGTAAACCTTGCCGTAAGTTTGGTAGGAAGATACCAAAGTAATCCCGGCAAGGAACACTGGACAGCGGTCAAGAATATCCTGAAGTACCTGAAAAGGACTAAGGAGATGTTTCTCGTTTATGGAGGTGACGAAGAGCTCGTCGTAAAGGGTTACGTCGACGCTAGCTTCGACACAGATCTGGATGACTCGAAGTCACAAACCGGATACGTGTATATTTTGAATGGTGGGGCAGTAAGCTGGTGCAGTTGCAAGCAAAGCGTCGTGGCGGGATCTACGTGTGAAGCAGAGTACATGGCAGCCTCGGAGGCAGCACATGAGGCAATTTGGGTGAAGGAGTTCATCACCGACCTCGGAGTCATACCCAATGCGTCGGGGCCGATCAAGCTCTTCTGTGACAACACTGGAGCTATTGCACTTGCCAAGGAGCCCAGGTTTCACAAGAAGACAAGGCACATCAAGCATCGCTTCAACTCCATTCGTGAAAATGTTCAAGATGGAGACATAGAAATTTGTAAAGTACATACGGACCTGAATGTAGCAGATCCGTTGACTAAACCTCTCCCTAGGGCAAAACATGATCAGCACCAGAATTCCATGGGTGTTCGATTCATCACAATGTAACTAGATTATTGACTCTAGTGCAAGTGGGAGACTGTTGGAAATATGCCCTAGAGGCAATAATAAAAGCATTATTATTATATTTCCTTGTTCATGATAATTGTCTTTATTCATGCTATAATTGTGTTATCCGGAAATCGTAATACATGTGTGAATAACAGACACCAACATGTCCCTAGTAAGCCTCTAGTTGACTAGCCCGTTGATCAACAGATAGTCATGGTTTCCTGACTATGGACATTGGATGTCATTGATAACGAGATCACATCATTAGGAGAATGATGTGATGGACAAAGACCCAATCCTAAACATAGCTTGAAGATCGTGTAGTTCGTTTGCTAGAGTTTTGCAATGTCAAGTATCTTTTCCTTAGACCATGAGATCGTGTAACTCCCGGATACCGTAGGAATGCTTTGGGTATACCAAACGTCACAACGTAACTGGGTGACTATAAAGGTAGACTACGGGTATCTCCGAAAGTATCTGTTGGGTTGACACGGATCAAGACTGGGATTTGTCACTCCGTATGACGGAGAGATATCACTGGGCCCACTCGGTAATGCATCATCATAATGAGCTCAAAGTGACCAAGTGTCTGGTCACGGGATCATGCATTACGGTACGAGTAAAGTGACTTGCCGGTAACGAGATTGAACGAGGTATTGGGATACCGACGATCGAATCTCGGGCTAGTAATATATCGATTGACAAAGGGAATTGCATACGGGGTTGATTGAATCCTCGACATCGTGGTTCATCCGATGAAATCATCGTGGAGCATGTGGGAGCCAACATGGGTATCCAGATCCCGCTGTTGGTTATTGACTGGAGAGTCGTCTCGGTCATGTCTGCTTGTCTCCCGAACCCGTAGGGTCTACACACTTAAGGTTCGGTGACGCTAGGGTTGTAAAGATAAGTATATGCAGTAACCCGAATGTTGTTCGGGGTCCCGGATGAGATCCCGGACGTCACGAGGAGTTCCGGAATGGTCCGGAGGTAAAGAATTATATATAGGATGTGCAGTTTCGGCCATCAGGGCAAGTTTCGGGGTACCCGGTATTGTACCGGGACCACCGGAAGGGTCCCGGGGGTCCACCGGGTGGGGCCACCTATCCCGGAGGGCTCCTTGGGCTGAAATAGGTGGGAACCCAGCCCATAGTGGGCTGGGGCGCCATCCCCCCCAAGGCCCATGCGCCCAGGGTTGGTGGGGGGGGGGGAACCCTAAGGGGGGCGCCCCCTTGCTTGGGGGGCAAGCCTCCCACCCCTTGGCCGCCGCCCCCCCTGGTAGATCCCATCTACCAGGGCCGGCGCCCCCCCCTTTGCACCCCTATATATAGTGGGGGATAGGAGGGACTTGATGCCCACGCCTTTGGTGCTTCCCTCTCTCCCTGTTACACCTTTCTCTCTCGTAGTACACGGCGAAGCCCTGCTGTCGTGACGCCCTGCATCCACCATCACGCCGTCGTGCTGCTGGATCTTCGTCAACCTCTCCTTCCCCCTTGCTGGATCAAGAAGGAGGAGACGTCTCCCGTCCCGTACGTGTGTTGAACGCGGAGGTGCCGTCCGTTCGGCGCTGGTCATCGGTGATTTGGATCACGTCGTGTTCGACAACATCAACCTCGTTCTAACGAACGCTTCCGCTCGCGATCTACAAAGGTATGTAGATGCATCTCGTGACTCGTTGCTAGATGAACTCCTAGATGATCTTGGTGAAACGAGTAGGAAAATTTTTGTTTTCTGCAACGTTCCCCAACACGGATAACTTCCGAAGTGAGGAGTTAATCTTCGATATAGTCCCGTTCTGCAGTGGCTATCATGCACTGCTCGAACGAACCGCATTCGTGAGATTCAACGTAGTACCACACTATGCATATCTCAAGCTCAAGATGCCAGGACCTCGGGGGGTCATCACAGTCAATGGAAACACAGAGCGCTCTCCCCATATGGAGGAGGACACTGCGGCCCTCGTAGCAGAAGCGCAAAGCAGCCTCTTAAGGCAATCCACCAGTTCGGCGATTCAAGAGCCGGACACCTTCAAGCGCGCTCAGAGTACTCGGCAACAAGACCGCCTGGCACATTCCAAGCTCGCACAGCAATGCGGCCCCCACCCTAGTACCAGCCAAAAGCCGAAATCCGTGCCACGCGTACATAATTACGCATTAAAAATACCATGGGCACAGGTGGGGAGGGGGGCACGACTACGACACGCCCCAAGATGCGGCTCAACCGCACTAGGGGCTTCCCGCTTTGTTATTTTTCTCTCTTTCAGGACTTTAATCTCTGGAAACCCCGTCCGGCAGTACGGTTGCCGGACAGACGATGCAACAACCAAGGAGGCAGAAAGCGACGTCGCACCACAGAAATCCCAGGTGGTCTCTGACAACGAGTGAAATACCTGCTTTAAATACCATTCCTCAGCTTGCCCTTGGAGGGGACATGTCAAATAGTCCTACTTTTTGCTTATCACACTACTTGTATCATTTTGCTTCGACGCACCTTTTTGAATAAACAATGCATAGCACTAGACTATTACCGCATTCTCTATTCTTCCTTTTATATATATACGTGTGTGTGTGTGTGTTCATTCATGACATTCAGCACCCGTACACTCTGGTACGGCCAATACGCCAGGGGCTTAAGCATACCCCATAATACGGTGTGAGAAGTCTGAGCACTTTCGACAGTGCGGCAGCCCGAACTTATAGCATTATATGCATCAGCTCCAAATCATGTCTTGAGTCAATAGTTGGGTTTGCCCGGCTCCCATGTTTTGGTACCTTACGTTCCGCTATATCGGCTAAGGTAGCACTGGGAGAACTACTACGATTGTGCCCCTGTTCAGCTGGGCTAAGCACCTCAGTAGAGAAAGCTAAAACTGACTGTCATGATAAGGCGAGAGCTGGTCGCTGTTCGAGAGGTCTCGAGTCCCTAAAGACTTATGCCGCTTAGAGCGAGGAGTCGGCTTTGTCCGGCTTAAGGCGTGCATAGCGCCCCGAATTCGGCCTTCCGAATACTAGGGGCTTCGCCAAAATTTAAAATTGTAGAATTCTATGGCTAAGTGAGAGTGATAAAGCATTATAGTCTGGTTGCCTTGTTCGTTGTGCTGAGCAGCTCCCTAGAAGGACCCAACAATGGGAAAAAGAGTGCTGAGGTTTATCCCGAACACCCCAGCACTCGTGGCATGGGGGCAGAAGCCTACGACTGGCCATCTCTCAGATTTGATTAAAAGCCGCACATAAGGTAATATTTTAAATTCAAACAAGCATTGCATAGCGCATATGAACAAGTTTTCATAATACAGGATCACACGAGCAAGTTCATTCAAAAATTACATCTTTTGCACACTCGTCCGCCACAAGACGGGCACCCTTCAGGACACCCTCATAATACATTTCGGGGTGGCGATGCTCCTTGCCCTGCGGCGGCCCCTACTTCACCAGCTTCTCAGCGTCCATCTTGGCCCAGTGCACCTTTGCACAGGCTAAAGCCCGGCGGGCACCTTCTATACAGACGGACCGCTTGATGACTTCCAGCCGTGGGCGGGCATCCACAAGCCGCCTCACCAGGCCGAAGTAGCTGTTGGGAAGGGAGTCGCCAGGCCACATCCGGACTATAAAGCCCTTCATGGCCTGTTCGGCCGCCTTGTGCAGCTCGACCAGTTGCTTCAGCTGGTCGCTCATACACATCGGGTGTTCGGTCCCAGTATACTGTGACCAGAACAGCTTCTCCGTCGAGCTTCCCTCCTCGGCCTGGTAAAATTTCGTGGCATCCGACACGCTGCCGGGCAAATCTGCGAATGCTCCTGGAGAGCTCCGGACTCGGGTAAGTAACAATTAATTTACTTTCACATGACTGCTTTGCATATTGAATGCCCTACCCGCTGCTATCCTACTCATTGCCTCAATCTCCTGGAGGGCCTTTTGGGCTTCGGCCTTGGCATGCTTTGTGCTCTCGAGGGCCGCGGCAAGCTCGGACTCTTGCTTCTTCGAGTCAAGCTCCAAAGCCTCATGCTTCTTCACGAGAGCCTGGAGCTCTTGATGCACCTCGCCCACCCATGCATCTTGTTTCTCCCGCTCGGTGCGCTCCTTGGCCGCTTTGTCTTCGGCC
This sequence comes from Triticum monococcum, assembly GCA_034509565.1. Lineage (NCBI taxonomy): Eukaryota > Viridiplantae > Streptophyta > Magnoliopsida > Poales > Poaceae > Triticum > Triticum monococcum. Next base: position 780,538,934 of record CM067847.1, read on the forward strand.
TCGGACAGCGCTTGCTTCAGGGTCTCCACTTCGATCGTGGCCCCTGGCACATTCATGATGATCCTGTCATTTCGCAACCACATTTTCTTTTTTATATATAGACAAGGTATTACTTACCTTTGTTCTCCTCGAGCTGCCTCTTGGCAAGGCCAAGCTCTTTCTCGGACCCCTCGAGGTCCTGCTTCAGTGCGGCAACCTCCGTAGTCAGTGCAGCAGAGGTCAGCAGTGAAGCCTGCATACACATACAAACATACTTATATTAGACTCCTGCATATATTATTTGATCCTCTATTCACTTTTCTTTGTGAACACCAAACAGAGCATCAGGGGCTACTGTCTATGCGGTAATATTTTTTCTATATTTTAAATACTTACCTCAAAGCCTGTTAGAAGGCTGGCACAGGCTTCAGTCAGTCCGCTCTTGGCGGACTGAACCTTCTTGATCACCGCACTCATAATAGTGTGGTGCTCTTCATCGATGGAAGCGCCGCGAAGCGCTCCCAGCAGGTTGTCTGGTGCCTCTGGATGGATAGAGGTCACCGGCACGGGCGTCTTGCCCCTTTTGGAAGGGGGCCGCCTGCCCGAGTCCGGAACCACTGGAGGTTCCGGCGCGGTGTTCGGCTGAGAGCCGAACTTGGAGCCCCTGGGAGCCTTGCTCCCTTTGCTCCTGGAGTCCGGAAGGTCTCCTTGAGGCACCTCCGGGACTGTCTCCCCCCGGCTCGGTGCCCCCTGAGACAGTACCTCGGCATTGTCCATAGGGCAAGGAGAGGTGGCGGTTGGAAGTGTATCACTATTCATGTCCGATGAGTCCAAGGAACCGTCCGAGGATGATACATCGATACGGGCTTGGGGCGGACTGCATAATCATATTCGACGTTAGGAGAAGCAGCGGAACAAAGGTATGCTATGGGTTACTCTGGTATCCGAATACTTACGACTTCGCCAGGGGCTTGCCCCTGAGCAGCCACTCGTCTTCGCCATCGGCGGCGGTGGTGGAACAGTCCGGAAGGAGAGTCCTTCCCTTCTTGGACCCTTCAGCCTCCCCGGTTGGGGCGGCCTTCCTTTTCTTGTCTTCCCCGGATGGAGGGGGAGAGTCTTCATCTTCCTTCTCCTCGTTTTCGTGGGAGGAGTGTGTCTTGGAGTTATCAGATGATGAGTCCGATACCACCTGGCCCCGGGAACTCTTTCGGGTTCCCTTGGCCTTCTTCTTGGTCTTATCCAGCACCTCATAAGGAGCCGAAGTCCGCATCTCCGTCAGGAGAGCGTCCGCAGGGTCTTCGGGCAGAGGGGCCGGACAGTTGATCTGCTCTGATGTCTCCACCCAGTCCTGTCAAAGGCATGGGAGCTCATACCCCGCACATGGTTAAGCTATGGGAAATAAACACCCTATCAGATGTATGGAACTTATCGGATTCGCAGAACCGTTCGCGCTTAGCCCGCGGTCCTCAGTAAGAGAAGGTGGGACCTCGGCGCCCTTGAACAGCACCCTCCAGACGTCTTTATGCGTCGTGTCGAAGAGCTCGCTTAGAGTCTGGTGCCGTGCCGGGTCGAACTCCCATAAGTTGAAATCCCGTTGTTGACACGGGAGGATCCGGCGGAAGAGCATGACCTGGACTATGTTAACAAGCTTAAGTTTCTTGCTTGTCATGTTCCGGATACACTTCTGGAGTCCGTCCATCTCCACCGATGAACCCAGGACAGGCCCTTCTCCTTCTAGGAAGTGAGCCGCATGGGGATTCTGGATCGAAACTCGGGGGCCGCCACCTAGTTGGTGTCGCCCGGCTCAGTGATGAAGAACCACCCCAATTGCCACCCCTTTAGGGTCTCCACGAAGGAGCCCTCGAGCCATATAACGTTGGGCATTTTGCCCACCATGGCTCCGCCGCATTCCGCTTGTTAGCCGCCCACCACCTTTGGCTTGATATTGAAGGTCTTCAGCCACAGGCCAAAGTGGGGCCGGATGCGGAGGAAACCCTCGCACACGACGATGAACGCCAAGATGTTGAGGATGAAATTCGGGGCCAGATCATGAAAGTCCAGCCCGTAATAGAACATGAGGCCGCGGACGAATGGATGGAGGGGAAACCCCAATCCACGGACAAAATGGGGGAAGAAAGACACCCTTCCGTGAGGTTCCGGGGTAGGGACGACCTGCCCCGCGGCTGTCAGCCAGTGCGCGATATTCGCGGCTAAGTATCCGGCTGCACGTAACTTTTTGATGTGCCCCTCCGTGACGGAGGAGGCCATCCACTTGCCTCCCGCTCCGGACATGTTTGGAGAGAGTTGAGGAGGAGGATGCGGACTTGGGCGCTGGAGCTCGAGTGCACGGGAATGGATGAGCAAGGAGGAAGAAGGCGTGGGTAGAAAAAGGTGAGATCTTATCCCTTTATAAGGGCAGACTAAACTAAGCGCCCCCACTAGCCTGGTAAAACTCGCTTATCCCCCAAGCGCCGTAATTGATGGCGCGGTTGGGTTACCCACATCCTTATTTATGAGAATCCCGTAAAAAGGGGAGCACGATCTCTGCTTTAACAAGACATGTCAAGAAACTGCCTCGCGTTATGTGCGGGGCTGGTTAAAGAAAAACGGTTTAAATAATTACCGGGCCGTGGCGTGATGTCATGCTGCCAAAACGTGTCAGCAGATTAGATTTGTGGTAATATTATTCTCTCTACGGTGGTATGTGGAACTTATTTTGCAGGGTAGGACACTATCCTTGTATTCAAATTCTTCCGTGGTGTATTCGGAGGAGGAACCACTACTAGGGAAAATCCTATACCCAAAATTCTCACTCTCCCTGCTTCACCCCGCCTCTTTTCCCCCTCAAATCCCCACTCTCTCCCCCGTCGCACCGCCGCGCCCCGCCGCTCGCCCCCGACCCGGCCCTCGCCCCCGACCCCGGCGCTCGCCCCTGACCCCGGCGCTAGGCCCCGAGCCGGCGCTCGCCCCCGACCCGTCGGCCCTCGCCTGAAGGAAATATGCCCTAGAGGCAATAATAAAGTTATTATTTATTTCCTTATATCATGATAAATGTTTATTATTCATGCTAGAATTGTATTAACCGGAAACATAATACATGTGTGAATACATAGACCAACAGAGTGTCACTAGTATGCCTCTACTTGACTAGCTCGTTAATCAAAGATGGTTATGTTTCCTAACCATGAACAAAGAGTTGATATTTGATTAACGAGGTCACATCATTAGTTGAATGATCTGATTGACATGACCCATTCCATTAGCTTAGCACCCGATCGTTTAGTATGTTGCTATTGCTTTCCTCATGACTTATACATGTTCCTATAACTATGAGATTATGCAACTCCCGTTTACCAGAGGAACACTTTGGGTACTACCAAACATCACAACGTAACTGGGTGATTATAAAGGAGTACTACAGGTGTCTCCAATGGTGGATGTTGGGTTGGCGTATTTCGAGATTAGGGTTTGTCACTCCGAGTGTCGGAGAGGCATCTCTGGGCCCTCTCGGTAATGCACATCACATAAGCCTTGCAAGCACTGCAACTAATATGTTAGTTGTGAGATGATGTATTACGGAACGAGTAAAGAGACTTGCCGGTAACGAGATTGAACTAGGTATTGGATACCGACGATCGAATCTCGGGCAAGTAACATACCGATGACAAAGGGAACAACGTATGTTGTTATGCGGTCTGACCGATAAAGATCTTCGTAGAATATGTAGGAGCCAATATGGGCATCCAAGTCCCGCTATTGGTTATTGACCGGAGACATGTCTCGGTCATGTCTACATTGTTCTCGAACCGTAGGGTCCGCACGCTTAACGTTACGATGACAGTTATTATGAGTTTATGCATTTTGATGTACCGAAGGTTGTTCGGAGTCCCGGATGTGATCACGGACATGACGAGGAGTCTCAAAATGGTCGAGACGTAAAGATTGATATATTGGAAGCCTATGTTTATACACCGGAAGTGTTCCGGGTGAAATCGGGATTTTACCGGAATACCGAGAGGGTTACCGGAACCCCCCGGGAGGCAAATGGGCCTATTGGGCCTTAGTGGAAAAGAGAAAAGGGGCAGCCCATAGCTAGCCGCGCACCCCCCCCTTCCCCAAGTCCTATTAAGACTAGGAGAAGGGGCCGACCCCCCTCCCTCTCCTTTCCCCCTTGGGAGTCCTAGTTGGAATAGGATTGAGGGGGGGAGTCCTACTCCCGGTAGGAGTAGGACTCCTCCCGCGCCCTCTCCCTAGCCGGCCGAACCCCTCCCCCTGCTCCTTTATATACGGGGGCAGGGGCACCCCATAGACACACAAGTTGATCATTGTTGATCGTTCCTTAGCCGTGTGCGGTGCCCCCTGCCACCAAATTCCACCTCGATCATACCGTTGTAGTGCTTAGGCGAAGCCCTGCGTCGGTATTACATCAAGATCGTCACCACGCCGTCGTGCTGACGGAACTCTTCCTTGACGCTTTGCTGGATCGGAGCCCGAGGATCGTCATCGAGCTGAACGTGTGCTAAGAACTCGGAGGTGCCGGAGTAACGGTGCTTGGATCGGTTGGATCGTGAAGAAGACGTACGACTACTTCCTCTATGTTGTGTGATCGCTTCCGCAGTCGGTCCCCCTCGTTGCTATGCATCACCATGATCTTGTGTATGCGTAGGAAAATTTTCGAAATTACTACGTTCCACAACAGTGGCATCCGAGCCTAGGTTTTTATGGTTTGATGTTATTTGCATGAGTAGAACACAAGTGAGTTGTGGGCGATACAAGTCATACTGCCTACCAGCATGTCATACTTTGGTTCGGCGGTATTGTTGGACGAGACGATCCGGACCAACCTTACGCGTACTCTTACGCGAGACCGGTTCCCTCGACGTGCTATGCACACAGATGGCTTGCGGAAGACTGTCTCTCCAACTTTAGTTGAACCAAGTGTGACTACGCCCAGTCCTTGAGAAGGTTAAAACGGAGTCTATTTGACGAACTATCGTTGTGGTTTTGATGCGTAGGTGAGATGAGTTCTTACTTAAGCCCGTAGCAGCCACGTAAAACTTGCAACAACAAAGTAGAGGACGTCTAACTTGTTTTTGCAGGGCATGTTGTGATGTGATATGGTCAAGGCATGATGCTGATTTTATTGTATGAGATGATCATGTTTTGTAACCGAGTTATCGGCAACTGGCAGGAGCCATATGGTTGTCGCCTTATTGTATGCAATGCAATCGCGATGTAATGCTTTACTTTATTACTAAGCGGTAGTGATAGTCGTGGAAGCATAAGATTGGCGAGACGACAACGATGCTACGATGGAGATCAAGGTGTCGCGCCGGTGACGATGGTGATCATGACGGTGCTTCGGAGATGGAGATCACAAGCACAAGAAGATGATGGCCATATCATATCACTTGTATTGATTGCATGTGATGTTTATCCTTTTATGCATCTTATCTTACTTTGATTGACGGTAGCATTATAAGATGATCTCTCACTAAATTATCAAGAAGTGTTCTCCCTGAGTATGCACCGTTGCCAAAGTTCGTCGTGCCCAGACACCACGTGATGATCGGGTGTGATAAGCTCTACGTCCATCTACAACGGGTGCAAGCCAGTTTTGCACACGCAGAATACTCAGGTTAAACTTGACGAGCCTAGCATATGCAGATATGGCCTCGGAACACAGAGACCGAAAGGTCGAGCGTGAATCATATAGTAGATATGATCAACATGACGATGTTCACCATTGAAAACTACTCCATCTCACGTGATGATCGGTTATGGTTTAGTTGATTTGGATCACGTGATCACTTAGAGGATTAGAGGGATGTCTATCTAAGTGGGAGTTCCTAAGTAATTTGATTAACTGAACTTAAAACTTATCATGAACTTAGTACCTGATAGTATCTTGCTTGTTATGTTGATTGTAGATAGATGGCTCGTGCTGTTGTTCCGTTGAATTTTAATGCGTTCCTTGAGAAAGCAAAGTTGAAAGATGATGGTAGCAATTACACGGACTGGGTCCGTAACCTGAGGATTATCCTCATTGCTGCACAGAAGAATTACGTCCTGGAAGCACCGCTAGGTGCCAGGCCTGCTGCTGGAGCAACACCAGATGTTATGAACGTCTGGCAGAGCAAAGCTGATGACTACTCGATAGTTCAGTGTGCCATGCTTTACGGCTTAGAATCGGGACTTCAACGACGTTTTGAACGTCATGGAGCATATGAGATGTTCCAGGAGTTGAAGTTAATATTTCAAGCAAATGCCCGAATTGAGAGATATGAAGTCTCCAATAAGTTCTATAGCTGCAAGATGGAGGAGAACAGTTCTGTCAGTGAGCATATACTCAAAATGTCTGGGTATAATAATCAGTTGATTCAGATGGGAGTTAATCTTCCAGATGATTGCGTCATTGACAGAATTCTCCAATCACTGCCACCAAGCTACAAGAGCTTCGTGATGAACTATAATATGCAAGGGATGAACAAGACTATTCCCGAGCTCTTCGCAATGCTGAAAGCAGCGGAGGTAGAAATCAAGAAGGAGCATCAAGTGTTGATGGTTAACAAAACCACCAGTTTCAAGAAAAAGGGCAAAGGGAAGAAGAAGGGGAACTTCAAGAAGAACAGCAAGCAAGTTGCTGCTCAGGAGAAGAAACCCAAGTCTGGACCTAAGCCTGAAACTGAGTGCTTCTACTGCAAGCAGACTGGTCACTGGAAGCGGAACTGCCCCAAGTATTTGGCGGATAAGAAGGATGGCAAGGTGAACAAAGGTATATGTGATACACATGTTATTGATGTGTACCTTACTAGAGCTCGCAGTAGCACCTGGGTATTTGATACTGGTTCTGTTGCTAATATTTGCAACTCGAAACAGGGACTACGGAATAAGCGGACGCTAGCAAAGGACAAGGTGACGATGCGCGTGGGAAACGGTTCCAAAGTCGATGTGATCGCGGTCGGCACGCTACCTCTACATCTACCTTCGGGATTAATATTAGACCTAAATAATTGTTATTTGGTGCCAGCGTTGAGCATGAACATTATATCTGGATCTTGTTTAATGCGAGACGGTTATTCATTTAAATCAGAGAATAATGGTTGTTCTATTTATATGAGTAATATCTTTTATGGTCATGCACCTTTGAAGAGTGGTCTATTCTTGTTGAATCTCGATAGTAGTGATACACATATTCATAATGTAGAAGCCAAAAGATGCAGAGTTGATAATGATAGTGCAACTTATTTGTGGCACTGCCGTTTAGGTCATATCGGTGTAAAGCGCATGAAGAACCTCCATACTGATGGGCTTTTGGAACCACTTGATTATGAATCACTTGGTACTTCCGAACCGTGCCTCATAGGCAAGATGACCAAAACACCGTTCTCCGGTACTATGGAGAGAGCAACAGATTTATTGGAAATCATACATACCGATGTATGTGGTCCGATGAATATTGAGGCTCGTGGCGGATATCGTTATTTTCTCACCTTCACAGATGATTTAAGCAGATATGGGTATATCTACTTAATGATACATAAGTCTGAAACATTTGAAAAGTTCAAGGAATTTCAGAGTGAAGTAGAAAATCATCGTAACAAGAAAATAAAATTTCTACGATCAGATCATGGAGGAGAATATTTGAGTTACGAGTTTGGTGTACATTTGAAAAATTGTGGAATAGTTTCGCAACTCACGCCACCCGGAACACCACAGCGTAATGGTGTGTCCGAACGTCGTAATCGTACTTTACTAGATATGGTGCGATCTATGATGTCTCTTACTGATTTACCGCTATCGTTTTGGGGTTATGCTTTAGAGACGGCTGCATTCACGTTAAATAGGGCACCATCAAAATCCGTTGAGACGACGCCTTATGAACTATGGTTTGGCAAGAAACCAAAGTTGTCGTTTCTTAAAGTTTGGGGCTGCGATGCTTATGTGAAAAAGCTTCAACCTGATAAGCTCGAACCCAAAGCGGAGAAATGTGTCTTCATAGGATACCCAAAGGAAACTCTTGGGTATACCTTCTATCACAGATCCGAAGGCAAGACATTCGTTGCTAAGAATGGATCATTTCTAGAGAAGGAGTTTCTCTCGAAAGAAGTGAGTGGGAGGAAAGTAGAACTTGACGAGGTAACTGTACCTGCCCCCTTATTGGAAAATAGTACATCACAGAAAACTGTTTCTGCGACACCTATACCAATTAATGAGGAAGCTAATGATGATGATCATGAAGCTTCAGGACAAGATACTACTGAACCACGTAGATCAACCAGAGTGAGATCCGCACCAGAGTGGTACGGTAATCCAGTTCCGGAAGTCATGCTACTAGATCATGATGAACCTACGAACTATGAAGAAGTGATGGTGAGCCCAGATTCCGCAAAGTGGCTTGAGGCCATGAAATCTGAGATGGGATCCATGTATGAGAACAAAGTATGGACTTTGGTTGACTTGCCCGATGATCGGCAAGCAATTGAGAATAAATGGATCTTCAAGAAAAAGACTGACGCTGACGGTAATATTACTGTCTATAAAGCTCGACTTGTCGCAAAAGGTTTTCGACAAGTTCAAGGGGTTGACTACGATGAGACCTTCTCACCTGTAGCGATGCTTAAGTCCGTCAGAATCATGTTAGCAATCGCCGCATTTTATGATTATGAAATATGGCAAATGATGTCAAAACTGCGTTCCCGAATGGATTTCTGGAAGAAGAGTTGTATATGATGCAACCAGAAGGTTTTGTCGATCCGAAGGAAGCTAACAAAGTGTGCAAACTCCAGCGATCCATTTATGGACTGGTGCAATCATCTCGGAGTTGGAATAAACGCTTTGATAGTGTGATCAAAGAATTTGGCTTTATACAGACTTTTGGAGAAGCCTGTATTTACAAGAAAGTGAGTGGGAGCTCTGTAGCATTTCTGATATTATATGTGGATGACATATTGCTGATTGGAAATGATATAGAATTTCTGGATAGCCTAAAGGGATACTTGAATAAAAGTTTTTTGATGAAAGACCTCGGGGAAGCTGCTTACATATTAGGCATAAAGATCTATAGAGATAGATCAAGACGCTTAATTGGACTTTCACAAAGCACATACCTTGACAAGATTTTGAAGAAGTTCAAAATGGATCAAGCAAAGAAAGGGTTCTTGCCTGTGTTGCAAGGTGTGAAGTTGAGTCAGACTCAATGCCCGACCACTGCAGAAGATAGAGAGAAAATGAAAGATGTTCCCTATGCTTCAGCCATAGGCTCTATCATGTATGCAATGCTGTGTACCAGACCTGATGTGTGCCTTGCTATAAGTTTAGCAGGGAGGTACCAAAGTAATCCAGGAATGGATCACTGGACAGCGGTCAAGAACATCCTGAAATACCTGAAAAGGACTAAGGATATGTTTCTCGTATATGGAGGTGACAAAGTGCTCACCGTAAGAGGTTACGTTGATGCGGGCTTTGACACTGATCTGGACGATTCTAAATCGCAAACCGGATACGTGTTTACTTTAAACAGTGGAGCTGTCAGTTGGTGCAGTTCTAAGCAAAGCGTCGTAGCGGGATCTACATGTGAAGCGGAGTACATAGCTGCTTCGGAAGCAGCGAACGAAGGAGTCTGGATGAAGGAGTTCATATCCGATCTAGGTGTCATACCTAGTGCATCGGGTCCAATGAAAATCTTTTGTGACAATACTGGTGCAATTGCTTTGGCAAAGGAATCCAGATTTCACAAAAGGACCAAACACATCAAGAGACGCTTCAACTCCATCCGGGATTTAGTCCAGGTGGGAGACATAGAGATTTGCAAGATACATATGGATCTGAATGTTGCAGACCCGTTGACTAAGCCTCTTCCACGAGCAAAACATGATCAGCACCAAGGCTCCATGGGTGTTAGAATCATTACTGTGTAATCTAGATTATTGACTCTAGTGCAAGTGGGAGACTGAAGGAAATATGCCCTAGAGGCAATAATAAAGTTATTATTTATTTCCTTATATCATGATAAATGTTTATTATTCATGCTAGAATTGTATTAACCGGAAACATAATACATGTGTGAATACATAGACCAACAGAGTGTCACTAGTATGCCTCTACTTGACTAGCTCATTAATCAAAGATGGTTATGTTTCCTAACCATGAACAAAGAGTTGATATTTGATTAACGAGGTCACATCATTAGTTGAATGATCTGATTGACATGACCCATTCCATTAGCTTAGCACCCGATCGTTTAGTATGTTGCTATTGCTTTCTTCATGACTTATACATGTTCCTATAACTATGAGATTATGCAACTCCCGTTTACCAGAGGAACACTTTGGGTACTACCAAACGTCACAACGTAACTGGGTGATTATAAAGGAGTACTACAGGTGTCTCCAATGGTGGATGTTGGGTTGGCGTATTTCGAGATTAGGGTTTGTCACTCCGAGTGTCGGAGAGGTATCTCTGGGCCCTCTCGGTAATGCACATCACATAAGCCTTGCAAGCACTGCAACTAATATGTTAGTTGTGAGATGATGTATTACGGAACGAGTAAAGAGACTTGCCGGTAACGAGATTGAACTAGGTATTGGATACCGACGATCGAATCTCGGGCAAGTAACATACCGATGACAAAGGGAACAACGTATGTTGTTATGTGGTCTGACCGATAAAGATCTTCGTAGAATATGTAGGAGCCAATATGGGCATCCAGGTCCCGCTATTGGTTATTGACCGGAGACATGTCTCGGTCATGTCTACATTGTTCTCGAACCATAGGGTCCGCACGCTTAAAGTTACGATGACAGTTATTATGAGTTTATGCATTTTGATGTACCGAAGGTTGTTCGGAGTCCCGGATGTGATCACGGACATGACGAGGAGTCTCGAAATGGTCGAGACGTAAAGATTGATATATTGGAAGCCTATGTTTGGACACCGGAAGTGTTCCGGGTGAAATCGGGATTTTACCGGAATACCGGGAGGGTTACCGGAACCCCCCGGGAGGCAAATGGGCCTATTGGGCCTTAGTGGAAAAGAGAAAAGGGGCAGCCCATAGCTAGCCGCGCACCCCCCCCTTCCCCAAGTCCTATTAGGACTAGGAGAAGGGGCCGGCCCCCCTCTCTCTCCTTTCCCCCTTGGGAGTCCTAGTTGGAATAGGATTGAGGGGGGGAGTCCTACTCCCGGTAGGAGTAGGACTCCTCCCGCGCCCTCTCCCTAGCCGGCCGAACCCCTCCCCCTGCTCCTTTATATACGGGGGCAGGGGGCACCCCATAGACACACAAGTTGATCATTGTTGATCGTTCCTTAGCCGTGTGCGGTGCCCCCTGCCACCAAATTCCACCTCGATCATACCGTTGTAGTGCTTAGGCGAAGCCCTGCGTTGGTATTACATCAAGATCGTCACCACGCCGTCGTGCTGACGGAACTCTTCCTCGACGCTTTGCTGGATCGGAGCCCGAGGATCGTCATCGAGCTGAATGTGTGCTAAGAACTCGGAGGTGCCGGAGTAACGGTGCTTGGATCGGTTGGATCGGGAAGAAGACGTACGACTACTTCCTCTACGTTGTGTGATCGCTTCCGCAGTCGGTCTGCGTTGGTACGTAGACAACACTCTCCCCCTCGTTGCTATGCATCACCATGATCTTGCGTGTGCGTAGGAAAATTTTCGAAATTACTACGTTCCACAACAGTGGCATCCGAGCCTAGGTTTTTATGGTTTGATGTTATTTGCACGAGTAGAACACAAGTGAGTTGTGGGCGATACAAGTCATACTGCCTACCAGCATGTCATACTTTGGTTCGGCGGTATTGTTGGACGAGACGATCCGGACCAACCTTACACGTACTCTTACGCGAGACCGGTTCCCTCGACGTGCTATGCACACAGATGGCTTGCGGAAGACTGTCTCTCCAACTTTAGTTGAACCAAGTGTGACTACGCCCAGTCCTTGAGAAGGTTAAAATGGAGTCTATTTGACGAACTATCATTGTGGTTTTGTGCTATGCATCACCATGATCTTGCGTGTGCGTAGGAAAATTTTCGAAATTACTACGTTCCCCAACATCGCCTCCCTCCTCTGCTTCCTCCCCTCCCAACCTCGGACGTCGTCGGGCCTGCCTCGTCACCCCTGCACCCTCTGTAAACCCCCTCTCTCTTTGCTAGCTAGGGTTCTTTGGTTAATTTACTTAGGTTTTAGTTAGGGTAGTAGGTTAATTAGGTTATCTATTTAGTTATGAATTTAGCAATTGTCCAAATCAACATCCCTTGTTAAAGCAAATTTAGGTAGGCCAAATTTATATGCAAATTTGAACTGGACATGTGATATGTGGATATGTCATGTTTTGGACATGTCATGTTTGGAATTTGAACATGTCATTTGGACATGTGATGTTTTGGTTCAATTTTGGTAAATGATCCGAGTGGCCTATGTTACGCCGGATTGTTGATTCATTTCCGTTCCGGTGAATTTCAGGCGCTCGATATGTCCATTTTTTAGCAAAGGTCATGCCGAAATTTGCCGTGAATAAAGGCATGATTTGTGCTACATAGTTGGCATATCGAGTGCTGGCACATAGATTTCTTTTTTATGTCATTTCTCACTTATTCATAATTTTAGAAATAAACGAGGACACTTAATCATAGGAACATGTCAAACAACGAAGAAACTGAGCCTTCTGACCAAGATGCAGACGAGATGGATTATGAGGGTGAACAAGAGTACCTCGACTATTTGACTGCTAAGCAAGGTTTGCAGGTCGGCCTCGATGATGGTACGGACGCCGACATCGACATCAACGGCGCCGGCACCGATGGCGGCGCCGAGACCGGCGGGGAAGGTACCGGCAGGGAAGATACCGGTGGGGAAGGTACCGGCGCCGATGCCGCTATCGAAAAGAGGAAGCATAAGAAGCAGAGGATACGAAAACCTAACAAACTAGGGATTGGACGACCTGTGATCACAAAGATGGAACCTGGCAAGTTTGAGCCATTAGAGCCGGAAGAACCTCGCAAGTGCTATGGGAACCAATTAGGATGCATCCTACGGGAATGTGCGAGCATCAACGACGATAACTTGAGGAGTAAAGAACATTTGACGTAGTTGCTTCTAACGAAGCTGCACAAGAGATTCAAGTTCCCCGACCGGGATGATAACATAGAACAACCACGCCATGGGCATGTTTAGCAATGATTTGGCCTCCTGGAAAGGGAGGGTGAAACGAGCTATGGAGGAAAATCCGACACTTATGGAAGAGGAGTTCGAAAAGATCAAGGACACTTGCGCTATCGAGGCAGCCAAGGCTAAGGCTGCAAAATTAAAGAGCCTTCAGCAAAGGAACATGGGGAAGCATCACCTCGGAAGCCGTGGCTACCTCGGTAAAAGGCCCATATGGGATAAGGAGGATGCGGAACGTTTAGCCACGGGTCTCCCAGACCCCTTGGAGCATGACTTCATCAGGGCCCGCTACAAGTGGGACAAGGAGAAAAAGGTTTTTTACACGGACCAAGTCACAAGGAAATTGATTAGACTACTGGAGAAGCATCACCAGCTTGCAGCCGAAAGCCCTACTTCTCCGACGAGGCCCAAGTGGGACACCCCTCTCAACCGGGCGTTGAACGAACTTAAGGGACTCCCTTTGGGCCAGCGGCCGCAATATGGTCGTGTGCACGGCGCTGGAGACGGTGCCACGTGGAAGGTGTTTTACAACGAGGGCCCGGAGGCCAAGAAGCAGAAAAAGAAGTTTAGTCAGGCAGACATCGACGCAAAGGTGAAGCTTGCGGTCGAGAAAAAAGCAGCTGAGGACGCGGAAAAAATAGCCGAGGAGAAATATGAGTTGCTACAGCAGGCAGTCAATGCAGCTGTAACTGCCTGCAGAAATGATTTCACTACTAACTTGGTTCCAGCTATCATCAACTGGACGAAGGAAAATCCAGACAAGATGGTACATGATTTCCCAATGCCGAGTTTCGTCGGGAGCAACTCCGTGAACAACAACAACACCGCACCATCACTTGCTCACGCAACTGGGCCTCCTCTCGCGGTCGCTCCCGCTCATAGCAGCCCGTCCTCAGTCTCCGGCGCGCTAGGTGGGCCTTCGTCTTTGGCTGAGCTCGACGCCGTCACGGTAATTACTTGCCGCACCAATATATATATATATATATATATATATATATATATTCCATTTTCGTTGCCTTTCGGATGTTTTACGCCACAGACATATGTGTTTGCAGGGCGAAGAAACCCCATGCACCATACTCTACTTGATCAAAGGCCAGAAGGTGGACGTTGGAAAGGGGATGATAATGAACCCCATGAAACCCACGTTCCACAACCAGCCGATCCCCGCTGGGCACTTCAGGGTTAACTTGTCCAGTGTGAAATCGGGGCACGAGCATTTGCCTCCTCCGGTATATCCCATGGGAGAGGACGACGAGACCCCGCCACGGATTGGAAACTGCAAGGGTTGGGTGCTTCTATGTCCGAAGAATCTTATTCGTCTGGAGCCGGCCGAGAGCACACCAATAACCACACATCAACAAGCATGTGCGGAGACCACCACCCCGCCTACGCAATTACCAGCTCCTGTAGTGCCGAGTGAGAGCGGCGGACGACGTGATGAAGGGGGTGCAATAGTACTGGCTGATGTAATCAGTCCTGTAGAACAGATGGATGATGAGACGGAGGTGGACCCTATGTGTTTCCTCAATACAAACGCGTATGATTGTGACATAAATCTGATGAGTCAACCATATGATGAATCGGGCTATCAGCATGCTAATGAGGATATGGATGATATGCCCGGGTAGGAAGGTCATTGGAAGGATTGCAAAAAGTCTCTCTTCATGAATTCCTCATAGGGCATGCCTAAAGATGTCGCCTCAACACAGGCTCAACTATCCGGGGGTCGTACAATGCTTAGCCCGGGAACCCTGGGGCAGGGGTTAAGGAAGGGTCTGGAAGGTGTGCCCAAGAAAAAGGAGAGGAAGAGATCAGGGAAGATAACTGCCTCCAAACAAGCCAGAGCACAAAGCAGCCAGACGATGCATTCTGAAGAGCGTGTACCCGTGAAAGGTGCGTCCATGTTCCATCTCACGGGCGAGCCGATGCTACCGCCGAAACCGCTGGAGGCACTATCAGGGGATCTCAAGAGACTGCACGACCATGTGCTATCGACTGAGAAAAGCCTACTAGCCTCAAAGGATCCAGGATATCCGACATACGCGGCTTGTGTGCCTGAGGGGAAGTGCTACGTCGACACACGGCCCGCGGAGGTGTTCTTCCTGCGGTTTGACCATATCTTTGAGATGTTTCTGACAAGGCGGCTTGATTTTACAATCGTCCACCTTTTTGCGCTACATATGAGCTCCGTCATGAAGAGTGAAGAAGTCTCGCAAATCTGTGTGGCGGATCCGTACTACATGCACGAGTGTTTCTTGAGTCTCGGCGACTTTGTGCATGAAACTGCTAGGGAGTACCTCCAAAACTTCATGGTACAGAATAAGGACCGGGAAATTGTCCTCGTGCCTTATCATCCAAAGTAAGTCAGTTCTGGACAACCCTTTCGTACATTTCAATCATTCCTTCTCTCTCATATGGGGAATAATTTGAGGTGTCTTTTCCCCGCAGCAACGGGGGCGCCGTCCTTATTGTTCTTTACCCGCTAGTCTCCCATGCCGTGTATTTTGACATTCCAGAGACTACGAGAAAAAAGACTACTCCCACATAATGAATGTTCTAGATGATGCTCTCCAAGGCTTCAGCATTAGAGGTGGCCACATGCAGATCAGGAAACAAAGGAAACAAGAAGATGGGTTTCACGCATAAAACTAACTTCTCCTGCATCCATGTCCCAAAACCAAGCAAGAAGGATGGATTCTACATCGTCCATCTCATGATTTAGTTCAACATGGATCACCAAAAGCTTTGTATGAAAAGCAGAAATGATGATCATATCCACAAGTGGCTAGAATCTCCTGGAGAAGCGGATTATAAACTTATAGATGACTTCTTTCGCATCCAAACTGACATTGCGACGATCATCATGAAAGAAGTCGTCGATGAGAAGGGGATGTTCCACCACGGCCCTATATCGCGAGCTGACGTCCGAACTCGCATAGGCATGCAACATCTAGACCTCACGTCGTTCAAGAAGCTAGGGTCCATCCTCGATGATATGGAAGGATGGAACTTCTAGTGATTTATGATGCCGATGATGATGATATGTGTCGGTTGAACTTGTATACTTTTTGTAGCCATGAAACTTTGTGATGTCCACGGTCCCTGCCGAACTTGCGTAACGCTACTTTGTTCGTTTGCATACGATGACATGCGTACCTCTAGTTAATTAATTTGCATACTGTATGTTGCATCTAGTTGCTAACCCTTTCTTTTTTGGTGTTTATCTAGTATATTTTGTTGCATATATATGATTGTACATCCTCTTCATGAAGATGCATTTCTAACAGGTACCTAGTTTCTTGATGGCGAGATGGAAGTGCTATGTCGTGTACAAAGGGAAGGTTCTGGGGGTGTACAACGAGTGGCATGAGTGTCAGGAGCAAGCGAATGGGTTCTCGGGCGCCAGCCATAAAGGCTTCAATAGCAGACAAGAAGGAGAAGCTAGTTACTTGAGGTTCACGCTAGCGCGAGAGAGGACTCGTAACCGCCACCTCATGTACTACATAG
The DNA here is from genome assembly GCA_034509565.1 of Triticum monococcum. Lineage (NCBI taxonomy): Eukaryota > Viridiplantae > Streptophyta > Magnoliopsida > Poales > Poaceae > Triticum > Triticum monococcum. The sequence goes on from CM067847.1 coordinate 780,555,598, forward strand.
TTCCGCTCTCACTCATAGTGATAGCTCTTCTCGCGTATACCTTTGTTTACATGGATGACCTTGTAGTTGCAAGTATTCGAGACTTGCATGTATCGCTATTTTCGAGATGATGACAAGATACCACTTTGTGTTGGATGATGATTATGATGAGACTATTTGTATGTATATGCTATGACTACATTTGTTGTCTCGCAGGCATTTGTATGTGTATCATGATGACATTTGTATGTGCTAAAGATTCTTCTATAAAGCCTGTTCAAATACAAAACAAATACGCCGAAAAAAACAAAAAAACTACTAAAATTAGCAGTAGTGAGTGGAAAACAGTTAGCAGCAGTGCAGTAGTAGCAGTAGCGTGCACAGGAGAAGCGCGCTATAGCAATTAGCAGTAGCGTGCTTCCATTACACGCAATGCTGCTACACTTGTGTAGCAGGAGCGCTGGTGAGCACGCGCTACTGCTACGTGTTAGTTGTAGCGCCTTATTAGTAGTGCCGGTCCCCACGCTACTGATACACCTAAAACCCGCGCTGCTGCTAGCCTTTTCCCTCGTAGTGAGCCCGACTTGCAATGCCGAAGACAACACTGCGCGCCAGACTCATCATCATTGAAGCCTGGTTCAGGGGCTACTGAGGGAGTCCTGGATTAGGGGGTCTCCGGACAGCCGGACTATATCCTTTGGCCGGACTGTTGGACTATGAAGATACGAGATTGAAGACTTTGTCCCATGTCCGGATGGGACTCTACTTGGCATGGAAGGCAAGCTAGGCAATAGGGATATGTATATCACCTCCTTTGTAACCGACCTTGTGTAACCCTAACCCCTTCTGGTGTCTATATAAACCGGAGGGTTTTAGTCCGTAGGACAACATACAATCATACCATAGGCTTGCTTCTAGGGTTTAGCCTCTCCGATCTCGTGGTAGATCAACTCTTGTACTACCCATATTATCAAGAATAATCAAGCAGGACGTAGGGTTTTACCTCCATCAAGAGGGCCCAAACCTGGGTAAAACATCGTGTCCCCTGCCTCCTATTACCATCCGCCTTAGACGCACAGTTCGGACCCCCTACCCGAGATCCGCCTATTCAATGTAATCTTCTTTTGCGGTGTGTTTGTCGAGATCCGATGAATTGTGGGTTTATGATCAAGTTTATCTATGAACAATATTTGAATCTCCTCTGAATTCTTTTATGTATGATTGGTTTATCTATGCAAGTCTTTTCGAATTATCAGTTTGGTTTGGCCTACAAGATTGATCTTTCTTGCAATGGGAGAAGTGCTTAGCTTTGGGTTCAATCTTGCGGTGCTCAATCCAGTGACATAAAGGGAAACGACACATATTGTATTGTTGCCATCGAGGATAAGAAGATGGAGTTTACATCATATTGCATGAGTTTATCCCTCTACATCATGTCATCTTGCTTAAGGAATTACTCTGTTCTTATGAACTTAATACTCTAGATGCATGCTGGATAGCTGTCAATGTGTGGAGTAATAGTAGTAGATGAAGAATCGTTTCGGTCTACTTGTCACGGATGTGATGCCTATATACATGATCATGCCTAGATATTCTTATAATTATTCGCTTTTCTATTAATTGCTCGACAGTAATTTGTTCACCCACCGTAATACTTATGCTATCTTGAGAGAAGCCACTAGTGAAACCTATGGCCCCCGGGTCTATTCTCCATCATACAAGTTTCCCATATACTTTATTTTGCAATCTTTACTTTCAATCTATAACATAAAAAACCAAAAATATTTATCTTATTACTATCGTCTCTATCAGATCTCACTCTTGCAAGTGGTCGTGAAGGGATTAACAACCCTTATCGCATTGGTTGCGAGGTTCTTATTTGTGTGTGTAGGTACGAGGTGACTCGCGCGTGGTCTCCTACTGGATTGATACCTTGGTTCTCAAAAACTGAGGGAAATACTTACGCTGCTTTACTGCATCACCCTTTCCTCTTTAAGGAAAAACCAACGCAATGCTCAAGAGGTAGCAGAGTCGGTCTACTTGTCTCGGAAGTGATTCCTATATACATGAGCATTCCCTTAGATATCTTCATGATTATTCGATTTTCTATCAATTGCCCAACATTAATTTGTTTACCCACCGTATGCTATCTTCAAGAGAGAGGCCTCCAGTGAAAACTATGGCCCCGGGGTCTATCTAAATCATATATTAAAAATACAAAAATATATTGCTGCAGTTTTATTTACGTTACTTTATTTTGTATTTTATGTATCTATCTATCACTACGAGATTTGATCCTTGCAATTAATTGCCAAGGTATTAACAACCACTTGTTTGTGTTGGGTGCAAATATTTATTATTTTGTGTGTAGGTGTTGCTAATGAGGTGTTCTGTGATTCTCCTACTAGATTGATAACCTTGGTTTCTAACCGAAGGAAATACTTATCTCTACTGTACTGCATCATCCTCTCCTCTTTGGGGAAATTCGAACGCAGCTCACAAGTAGCAACCTGCTACCCTCTCTAAGGTAAAATAGCATAATACAAGATAACCCCTGACTCTTCATTATGGAGAATGGAGATCAACCTGTCTCCAATTGGTGGGCTTCACACCATGTTGCCTCCAAGTAGCTCCCTGCGATCATTCATTACTTTTCTTCAACCTTTGATTGTGAGGTCTTCATCTCTTCGAGAAATCGTGTATGCACAGCGGAGAACCGTAGGCAAACTCGGCTATAAGCTAATAATACCAATGTCACCTTTCATATGCATCAGATGAGGCACACAATCCTTCGGGATTTTTTGTTGAAGAACATAATAATAACGTAGTTAGCAATGTAGTTTAGCTTTAGAAGAATGTATGCAAAAAATGCAATGGTGTCATAATAGTGAAAAATCTCACCATTCCATTTCCATGGATGTTACCATAGTTCAACACGTGGACTAGTGGCATGTATTGACCATAATGTGGAGGAGTTTCATAATTGTTATTTAAAGTCTCAACATCAGTAATAAATTAGACAAGATGATTTTTCTCCGTGTATGTTAGTTCAAAGCCATTGGTGTAGTAGGTTTTGTCTACTACCTTCCATATATTTGTTGAATAATGGAAATAAGTTGTTAATGGAAATAAGCCGTCAATGATTTTTAAATAAACAATATAAATTACTTAACAAATTTATATGAAAAACTCACAAAGAGGTAGAATTGGAAGCGTGTCCAGATCCACCCAAATGTCGGTATTATCTTCAGTTCCATCTTCGGGCCAAATATCGAAGGTTATTTCATATCCTCCTTAAATTCATAGGCCTTGGATAGTCCTCTCCAAGTTGAGCAGCCCAAATGTGAGCTATTTTCTCCATTAAATACCTTAACCCAAAAAGTGAGATCATGCTTCATCCTAAGGTGAGCTCTCTTCGTCTCCGTGCTCTCCCTATCTTTGAAACCAAGCCTTTCCAAGGCATATGGTCTTGCATGACATGGGATGCACTATTCAAATAAAAAAAGAAAATTACACGTTGAAGCCAAAATTCACAAGTCATGCTTAATTATAGAAAAATAGTTGTCATCATTATGTACTGTAAAAACGTCGAAAGTCTCCTTCAGTGCGATGGTGAAGCACCTACTGTTTTGCAGACGAGGCAACATGTCGCGCATACCCCGGTCTTCTTCGCAATAGTCGCACTTAGGGATGCTATCATCGTCAGATATTTGATGTGTTCATAAGTCAAAGAGAAAAAATGGATGGCAAATAACAAGAACTCAACACACATATCATTATTATTCATCAGCTTTCGGTCTGTCGAGTCTTCCTTGAAAATTGTAATTTCACGTGGTGTATATGGTGGGCACTCCCTCTCTGATATATACGACTATCGGTGATGGTCGCTCTCCCTTCATTCCCGAGTGCATTGCACCAAAAGGGCTAGCACACAGGAACGAACGAGAAGCAACCCCCACGACAATAGTCGGGATTCTTCCTCTCTCATATTCCGACAGTATATGGTGGACACTCCATCATAGATATTTTGAACATCGGTGATGGTCGCTTCCCCTCCTTCTCACGTGCATTACCAAGGAAAATCATGAGAAGAACGAAAGAAAGCGACACCCACAACAACAGCCGGGGTTCTTCCTCTCTCATATTTCAACAGTATAGGGTGGATACTCCCTCTCAGATATTTCGACCACCGGTGATGGTCGCTTCCCAGCCTTTTCTAGTGCATTACCAAGGTATATCACGAGAAGAAGGAAAGGAAGCAACCCCCACGACAACAGTCGGCATCCTTCCTTCAAGAGATGATTGAAAGTCACACAAGGAGCCTCGACATAATGACAGTCAAACCGTTACATATATCGAGTAATGACACAAAAAATGACCTATGGTTTGCTGGAATGTCATTGAGTTCCTATTCCGGCAAATCACTAGCAGTCGACATTTCCTACTTTATAGCACAAGTCATGCTGAAATCCATGCAAAATTCCGGCATGACCTTTGCTAAAACAAGGCATATTGAGGACCTAAAATTTGTCGGAATGGAAATTAATCAACATTCCGGTAAACCATAGGCCACTCAGAGGTGTTCCCTGCAAGCAAAGTCCACATGTCCAAATATCTTCATACACATGTGCAAAGAGAAGAGAAGGAGGAGGTGGACTTTGAGGTCATCGACTCGGGTGTAGAGGAAGTAGACGAAGCTCCGATGACAAAGCCTGCATATTCCACCGAGTGAAAATTTTGGATCCTCAAATCTCATATAGAATTCTTTCATGACAAGGTGAGAAAAAAAGGACAGACCTAGAGCATAGAAGCTCCCACACAAGGGGGGGTCTGGGGAGGGATTATAGGAACCTAGTATTACCCCTGCAAAGTGCAATGCAGAGAGGCTGGCTCGAACCCAGGACCTCTTGGCAGAAGTGGGGAGGACTTCACCACTACGCCAGACCTGCTTGTTGAGGAACGCAGTAATTTCAAAAAAAATTCCTACGCACACACAAGGTCTATCATGGTGATGCATAGCAACGAGAAGGGAAGAGTGTTATCCACGTACCCTCGTAGACCATAAAGCGAAAGCATTATGACAACACGGTTGATGTAGTCGTATGTCTTCACGATCCGACCGATCCTAGTACCGAAAGTATGGCACCTCCGCGATCTGCACACGTTCGGCTCGGTGACGTCCCATGAACTCTCGATCCAGTTGAATGTCGAGGGAGAGCTTTGTCAGCACGACGGCGTGATGACGGTGATGATGAAGCTACCGGCACAGGGCTTCTGCTAAGCACTACGACGATATGACCGAGGTGGATTATGGTGGAGGGGGGCACCGCACACAGCTAAGGGATCAATGATCAACTTTTGTGTCCTAGGGTGCCCCCTGCCCCCGTATACAAAGGAGCAAGGGGTGGCCGGTCGACCCTTGGGGCGCGCCAGGAGAGGAGGAGTCCTCCTCCTAGTAGGAGTAGGACTCGCCTTTCCTACTCCTACTAGGAGGGGGAAAGGAAGGAGGAGAAGGGAGAAGTAAAGGGGGGCGCCGCCCCCCTTCCCTAGTCAAATTCAGACTAGAGGGAGAGGGGGCGCGCGGCCTGCCCTGGCCGGCCATCTCTCTCTCTCTCCACTAAGGCCCATGTGGTCCATTTGTTCCCCGGGGGGGTTCCGGTAACCCTCCGGCACTCCGGTTTTCTCTGAAATCACCTGGAACACTTCCGGTGTCTGAATATAGCTGCCCAATATATCAATCATTATGTCTCGACCATTTCGAGACTGCTCGTCATGTCCGTGATCATATCCAGGACTCCGGACTACCTTCGATACATCAAAACACATAAACTCATAATACCGATCATCACCGAACATTAAGCGTGCGGACCCTACAGGTTCGACAACTATGTAGACATGACTGAGACATGTCTCTGGTCAATAACCAATAGCGGAACCTGGATGCTCATATTGGTTCCTACATATTCCACAAAGATCTTTATCGGTCAAACCGCATAACGATATACGTCGTTCCCTTTGTTATCGGTATGTTACTTGCCCAAGATTCGATCGTCAGTATCTCAATACCTAGTTCAGTCTTGTTACCGGCAAGTCTCTTTACTCGTTTCATAATACATCATCCCACAACTAACTCATTAGTCACATTTCTTGCAAGGCTTATAGTGATGTGCATTACCGAGAGGGCCCAGAGTTACGTTGTGACGTTTGATAGCACACTAAGTGTTCCTATGGTATTCGGGAGTTGCATGATCTCATAGTCATAGGAACATGTATAAGTTATGGAGAAAGCAATAGCAACAAACTAAACGATCGTCGTGCTAAGCTAATGGATGGGTCAAGTCAATCACATCATTCTCTAATGATGTGATCCCGTTAATCAAATGACAACTCATGTCTATGGTTAGGAAACATAACCATCTTTGATTCAACGAGCTAGTCAAGTAGAGGCATACTAGTGACATTCTGTTTGTCTATGTATTCACACATGTACTAAGTTTCCGGTTAATACAATTCAAGCGTGAATAATAAACATTTATCATGATATAAGGAAATAAATAATAACTTTATTATTGCATAAAGATCTATAGAGATAGATCAAGACGCTTAATTGGACTTTCACAAAGCACATACCTTGACAAGATTTTGAAGAAGTTCAAAATGGATCAAGCAAAGAAAGGGTTCTTGCCTGTGTTGCAAGGTGTGAAGTTGAGTCAGACTCAATGCCCGACCACTGCAGAAGATAGAGAGAAAATGAAAGATGTTCCCTATGCTTCAGCCATAGGCTCTATCATGTATGCAATGCTGTGTACCAGACCTGATGTGTGCCTTGCTATAAGTTTAGCAGGGAGGTACCAAAGTAATCCAGGAATGGATCACTGGACAGCGGTCAAGAACATCCTGAAATACCTGAAAAGGACTAAGGATATGTTTCTCGTATATGGAGGTGACAAAGTGCTCACCGTAAGAGGTTACGTTGATGCGGGCTTTGACACTGATCTGGACGATTCTAAATCGCAAACCGGATACGTGTTTACTTTAAACAGTGGAGCTGTCAGTTGGTGCAGTTCTAAACAAAGCGTCGTAGCGGGATCTACATGTGAAGCGGAGTACATAGCTGCTTCGGAAGCAGCGAACGAAGGAGTCTGGATGAAGGAGTTCATATCCGATCTAGGTGTCATACCTAGTGCATCGGGTCCAATGAAAATCTTTTGTGACAATACTGGTGCAATTGCTTTGGCAAAGGAATCCAGATTTCACAAAAGGACCAAACACATCAAGAGACGCTTCAACTCCATCCGGGATTTAGTCCAGGTGGGAGACATAGAGATTTGCAAGATACATATGGATCTGAATGTTGCAGACCCGTTGACTAAGCCTCTTCCACGAGCAAAACATGATCAGCACCAAGGCTCCATGGGTGTTAGAATCATTACTGTGTAATCTAGATTATTGACTCTAGTGCAAGTGGGAGACTGAAGGAAATATGCCCTAGAGGCAATAATAAAGTTATTATTTATTTCCTTATATCATGATAAATGTTTATTATTCATGCTAGAATTGTATTAACCGGAAACATAATACATGTGTGAATACATAGACCAACAGAGTGTCACTAGTATGCCTCTACTTGACTAGCTCATTAATCAAAGATGGTTATGTTTCCTAACCATGAACAAAGAGTTGATATTTGATTAACGAGGTCACATCATTAGTTGAATGATCTGATTGACATGACCCATTCCATTAGCTTAGCACCCGATCGTTTAGTATGTTGCTATTGCTTTCTTCATGACTTATACATGTTCCTATAACTATGAGATTATGCAACTCCCGTTTACCAGAGGAACACTTTGGGTACTACCAAACGTCACAACGTAACTGGGTGATTATAAAGGAGTACTACAGGTGTCTCCAATGGTGGATGTTGGGTTGGCGTATTTCGAGATTAGGGTTTGTCACTCCGAGTGTCGGAGAGGTATCTCTGGGCCCTCTCGGTAATGCACATCACATAAGCCTTGCAAGCACTGCAACTAATATGTTAGTTGTGAGATGATGTATTACGGAACGAGTAAAGAGACTTGCCGGTAACGAGATTGAACTAGGTATTGGATACCGACGATCGAATCTCGGGCAAGTAACATACCGATGACAAAGGGAACAACGTATGTTGTTATGTGGTCTGACCGATAAAGATCTTCGTAGAATATGTAGGAGCCAATATGGGCATCCAGGTCCCGCTATTGGTTATTGACCGGAGACATGTCTCGGTCATGTCTACATTGTTCTCGAACCATAGGGTCCGCACGCTTAACGTTACGATGACAGTTATTATGAGTTTATGCATTTTGATGTACCGAAGGTTGTTCGGAGTCCCGGATGTGATCACGGACATGACGAGGAGTCTCGAAATGGTCGAGACGTAAAGATTGATATATTGGAAGCCTATGTTTGGACACCGGAAGTGTTCCGGGTGAAATCGGGATTTTACCGGAATACCGGGAGGGTTACCGGAACCCCCCGGGAGGCAAATGGGCCTATTGGGCCTTAGTGGAAAAGAGAAAAGGGGCAGCCCATAGCTAGCCGCGCACCCCCCCTTCCCCAAGTCCTATTAGGACTAGGAGAAGGGGCCGGCCCCCCTCTCTCTCCTTTCCCCCTTGGGAGTCCTAGTTGGAATAGGATTGAGGGGGGGAGTCCTACTCCCGGTAGGAGTAGGACTCCTCCCGCGCCCTCTCCCTAGCCGGCCGAACCCCTCCCCCTGCTCCTTTATATACGGGGGCAGGGGGCACCCCATAGACACACAAGTTGATCATTGTTGATCGTTCCTTAGCCGTGTGCGGTGCCCCCTGCCACCAAATTCCACCTCGATCATACCGTTGTAGTGCTTAGGCGAAGCCCTGCGTCGGTATTACATCAAGATCGTCACCACGCCGTCGTGCTGACGGAACTCTTCCTCGACGCTTTGCTGGATCGGAGCCCGAGGATCATCATCGAGCTGAATGTGTGCTAAGAACTCGGAGGTGCCGGAGTAACGGTGCTTGGATCGGTTGGATCGGGAAGAAGACGTACGACTACTTCCTCTACGTTGTGTGATCGCTTCCGTAGTCGGTCTGCGTTGGTACGTAGACAACACTCTCCCCCTCGTTGCTATGCATCACCATGATCTTGCGTGTGCGTAGGAAAATTTTCGAAATTACTACGTTCCACAACAGTGGCATCCGAGCCTAGGTTTTTATGGTTTGATGTTATTTGCACGAGTAGAACACAAGTGAGTTGTGGGCGATACAAGTCATACTGCCTACCAGCATGTCATACTTTGGTTCGGCGGTATTGTTGGACGAGACGATCCGGACCAACCTTACACGTACTCTTACGCGAGACCGGTTCCCTCGACGTGCTATGCACACAGATGGCTTGCGGAAGACTGTCTCTCCAACTTTAGTTGAACCAAGTGTGACTACGCCCAGTCCTTGAGAAGGTTAAAATGGAGTCTATTTGACGAACTATCATTGTGGTTTTGTGCTATGCATCACCATGATCTTGCGTGTGCGTAGGAAAATTTTCGAAATTACTACGTTCCCCAACATCGCCTCCCTCCTCTGCTTCCTCCCCTCCCAACCTCGGACGTCGTCGGGCCTGCCTCGTCACCCCTGCACCCTCTGTAAACCCCCTCTCTCTTTGCTAGCTAGGGTTCTTTGGTTAATTTACTTAGGTTTTAGTTAGGGTAGTAGGTTAATTAGGTTATCTATTTAGTTATGAATTTAGCAATTGTCCAAATCAACATCCCTTGTTAAAGCAAATTTAGGTAGGCCAAATTTATATGCAAATTTGAACTGGACATGTGATATGTGGATATGTCATGTTTTGGACATGTCATGTTTGGAATTTGAACATGTCATTTGGACATGTGATGTTTTGGTTCAATTTTGGTAAATGATCCGAGTGGCCTATGTTACGCCGGATTGTTGATTCATTTCCGTTCCGGTGAATTTCAGGCGCTCGATATGTCCATTTTTTAGCAAAGGTCATGCCGAAATTTGCCGTGAATAAAGGCATGATTTGTGCTACATAGTTGGCATATCGAGTGCTGGCACATAGATTTCTTTTTTATGTCATTTCTCACTTATTCATAATTTTAGAAATAAACGAGGACACTTAATCATAGGAACATGTCAAACAACGAAGAAACTGAGCCTTCTGACCAAGATGCAGACGAGATGGATTATGAGGGTGAACAAGAGTACCTCGACTATTTGACTGCTAAGCAAGGTTTGCAGGTCGGCCTCGATGATGGTACGGACGCCGACATCGACATCAACGGCGCCGGCACCGATGGCGGCGCCGAGACCGGCGGGGAAGGTACCGGCAGGGAAGATACCGGTGGGGAAGGTACCGGCGCCGATGCCGCTATCGAAAAGAGGAAGCATAAGAAGCAGAGGATACAAAAACCTAACAAACTAGGGATTGGACGACCTGTGATCACAAAGATGGAACCTGGCAAGTTTGAGCCATTAGAGCCGGAAGAACCTCGCAAGTGCTATGGGAACCAATTAGGATGCATCCTACGGGAATGTGCGAGCATCAACGACGATAACTTGAGGAGTAAAGAACATTTGACGTAGTTGCTTCTAACGAAGCTGCACAAGAGATTCAAGTTCCCCGACCGGGATGATAACATAGAACAACCACACCATGGGCATGTTTAGCAATGATTTGGCCTCCTGGAAAGGGAGGGTGAAACGAGCTATGGAGGAAAATCCGACACTTATGGAAGAGGAGTTCGAAAAGATCAAGGACACTTGCGCTATCAAGGCAGCCAAGGCTAAGGCTGCAAAATTAAAGAGCCTTCAGCAAAGGAACATGGGGAAGCATCACCTCGGAAGCCGTGGCTACCTCGGTAAAAGGCCCATATGGGATAAGGAGGATGCGGAACGTGAAGCCACGGGTCTCCCAGACCCCTTGGAGCATGACTTCATCAGGGCCCGCTACAAGTGGGACAAGGAGAAAAAGGTTTTTTACACGGACCAAGTCACAAGGAAATTGATTAGACTACTGGAGAAGCATCACCAGCTTGCAGCCGAAAGCCCTACTTCTCCGACGAGGCCCAAGTGGGACACCCCTCTCAACCGGGCGTTGAACGAACTTAAGGGACTCCCTTTGGGCCAGCGGCCGCAATATGGTCGTGTGCACGGCGCTGGAGACGGTGCCACGTGGAAGGTGTTTTACAACGAGGGCCCGGAGGCCAAGAAGCAGAAAAAGAAGTTTAGTCAGGCAGACATCGACGCAAAGGTGAAGCTTGCGGTCGAGAAAAAAGCAGCTGAGGACGCGGAAAAAATAGCCGAGGAGAAATATGAGTTGCTACAGCAGGCAGTCAATGCAGCTGTAACTGCCTGCAGAAATGATTTCACTACTAACTTGGTTCCAGCTATCATCAACTGGACGAAGGAAAATCCAGACAAGATGGTACATGATTTCCCAATGCCGAGTTTCGTCGGGAGCAACTCCGTGAACAACAACAACACCGCACCATCACTTGCTCACGCAACTGGGCCTCCTCTCGCGGTCGCTCCCGCTCATAGCAGCCCGTCCTCAGTCTCCGGCGCGCTAGGTGGGCCTTCGTCTTTGGCTGAGCTCGACGCCGTCACGGTAATTACTTGCCGCACCAATATATATATATATATATATATATATATATATATATATATATATATATATATTCCATTTTCGTTGCCTTTCGGATGTTTTACGCCACAGACATATGTGTTTGCAGGGCGAAGAAACCCCATGCACCATACTCTACTTGATCAAAGGCCAGAAGGTGGACGTTGGAAAGGGGATGATAATGAACCCCATGAAACCCACGTTCCACAACCAGCCGATCCCCGCTAGGCACTTCAGGGTTAACTTGTCCAGTGTGAAATCGGGGCACGAGCATTTGCCTCCTCCGGTATATCCCATGGGAGAGGACGACGAGACCCCGCCACGGATTGGAAACTGCAAGGGTTGGGTGCTTCTATGTCCGAAGAATCTTATTCGTCTGGAGCCGGCCGAGAGCACACCAATAACCACACATCAACAAGCATGTGCGGAGACCACCACCCCGCCTACGCAATTACCAGCTCCTGTAGTGCCGAGTGAGAGCGGCGGACGACGTGATGAAGGGGGTGCAATAGTACTGGCTGATGTAATCAGTCCTGTAGAACAGATGGATGATGAGACGGAGGTGGACCCTATGTGTTTCCCCAATACAAACGCGTATGATTGTGACATAAATCTGATGAGTCAACCATATGATGAATCGGGCTATCAGCATGCTAATGAGGATATGGATGATATGCCCGGGTAGGAAGGTCATTGGAAGGATTGCAAAAAGTCTCTCTTCATGAATTCCTCATAGGGCATGCCTAAAGATGTCGCCTCAACACAGGCTCAACTATCCGGGGGTCGTACAATGCTTAGCCCGGGAACCCTGGGGCAGGGGTTAAGGAAGGGTCTGGAAGGTGTGCCCAAGAAAAAGGAGAGGAAGAGATCAGGGAAGATAACTGCCTCCAAACAAGCCAGAGCACAAAGCAGCCAGACGATGCATTCTGAAGAGCGTGTACCCGTGAAAGGTGCGTCCATGTTCCATCTCACGGGCGAGCCGATGCTACCGCCGAAACCGCTGGAGGCACTATCAGGGGATCTCAAGAGACTGCACGACCATGTGCTATCGACTGAGAAAAGCCTACTAGCCTCAAAGGATCCAGGATATCCGACATACGCGGCTTGTGTGCCTGAGGGGAAGTGCTACGTCGACACACGGCCCGCGGAGGTGTTCTTCCTGCGGTTTGACCATATCTTTGAGATGTTTCTGACAAGGCGGCTTGATTTTACAATCGTCCGCCTTTTTGCGCTACATATGAGCTCCGTCATGAAGAGTGAAGAAGTCTCGCAAATCTGTGTGGCGGATCCGTACTACATGCACGAGTGTTTCTTGAGTCTCGGCGACTTTGTGCATGAAACTGCTAGGGAGTACCTCCAAAACTTCATGGTACAGAATAAGGACCGGGAAATTGTCCTCGTGCCTTATCATCCAAAGTAAGTCAGTTCTGGACAACCCTTTCGTACATTTCAATCATTCCTTCTCTCTCATATGGGGAATAATTTGAGGTGTCTTTTCCCCGCAGCAACGGGGGCGCCGTCCTTATCGTTCTTTACCCGCTAGTCTCCCATGCCGTGTATTTTGACATTCCAGAGACTACGAGAACAAAGACTACTCCCACATAATGAATGTTCTAGATGATGCTCTCCAAGGCTTCAGCATTAGAGGTGGCCACATGCAGATCAGGAAACAAAGGAAACAAGAAGATGGGTTTCACGCATAAAACTAACTTCTCCTGCATCCATGTCCCAAAACCAAGCAAGAAGGATGGATTCTACATCGTCCATCTCATGATTTAGTTCAACATGGATCACCAAAAGCTTTGTATGAAAAGCAGAAATGATGATCATATCCACAAGTGGCTAGAATCTCATGGAGAAGCGGATTATAAACTTATAGATGACTTCTTTCGCATCCAAACTGACATTGCGACGATCATCATGAAAGAAGTCGTCGATGAGAAGGGGATGTTCCACCACGGCCCTATATCGCGAGCTGACGTTCGAACTCGCATAGGCATGCAACATCTAGACCTCACGTCGTTCAAGAAGCTAGGGTCCATCCTCGATGATATGGAAGGATGGAACTTCTAGTGATTTATGATGCCGATGATGATGATATGTGTCGGTTGAACTTGTATACTTTTTGTAGCCATGAAACTTTGTGATGTCCACGGTCCCTGCCGAACTTGCGTAACGCTACTTTGTTCGTTTGCATACGATGACATGCGTACCTCTAGTTAATTAATTTGCATACTGTATGTTGCATCTAGTTGCTAACCCTTTCTTTTTTGGTGTTTATCTAGTATATTTTGTTGCATATATATGATTGTACATCCTCTTCATGAAGATGCATTTCTAACAGGTACCTAGTTTCTTGATGGCGAGATGGAAGTGCTATGTCGTGTACAAAGGGAAGGTTCTGGGGGTGTACAACGAGTGGCATGAGTGTCAGGAGCAAGCGAATGGGTTCTCGGGCGCCAGCCATAAAGGCTTCAATAGCAGACAAGAAGGAGAAGCTAGTTACTTGAGGTTCACGCTAGCGCGAGAGAGGACTCGTAACCGCCACCTCATGTACTACATAGTTCCGCTCTCACTCATAGTGATAGCTCTTCTCGCGTATACCTTTGTTTACATGGATGACCTTGTAGTTGCAAGTATTCGAGACTTGCATGTATCGCTATTTTCGAGATGATGACAAGATACCACTTTGTGTTGGATGATGATTATGATGAGACTATTTGTATGTATATGCTATGACTACATTTGTTGTCTCGCAGGCATTTGTATGTGTATCATGATGACATTTGTATGTGCTAAAGATTCTTCTATAAAGCCTGTTCAAATACAAAACAAATACGCCGAAAAAAACAAAAAAACTACTAAAATTAGCAGTAGTGAGTGGAAAACAGTTAGCAGCAGTGCAGTAGTAGCAGTAGCGTGCACAGGAGAAGCGCGCTATAGCAATTAGCAGTAGCGTGCTTCCATTACACGCAATGCTGCTACACTTGTGTAGCAGGAGCGCTGGTGAGCACGCGCTACTGCTACGTGTTAGTTGTAGCGCCTTATTAGTAGTGCCGGTCCCCACGCTACTGATACACCTAAAACCCGCGCTGCTGCTAGCCTTTTCCCTCGTAGTGAGCCCGACTTGCAATGCCGAAGACAACACTGCGCGCCAGACTCATCATCATTGAAGCCTGGTTCAGGGGCTACTGAGGGAGTCCTGGATTAGGGGGTCTCCGGACAGCCGGACTATATCCTTTGGCCGGACTGTTGGACTATGAAGATACGAGATTGAAGACTTTGTCCCATGTCCGGATGGGACTCTACTTGGCATGGAAGGCAAGCTAGGCAATAGGGATATGTATATCACCTCCTTTGTAACCGACCTTGTGTAACCCTAACCCCTTCTGGTGTCTATATAAACCGGAGGGTTTTAGTCCGTAGGACAACATACAATCATACCATAGGCTTGCTTCTAGGGTTTAGCCTCTCCGATCTCGTGGTAGATCAACTCTTGTACTACCCATATTATCAAGAATAATCAAGCAGGACGTAGGGTTTTACCTCCATCAAGAGGGCCCAAACCTGGGTAAAACATCGTGTCCCCTGCCTCCTATTACCATCCGCCTTAGACGCACAGTTCGGACCCCCTACCCGAGATCCGCCTATTCAATGTAATCTTCTTTTGCGGTGTGTTTGTCGAGATCCGATGAATTGTGGGTTTATGATCAAGTTTATCTATGAACAATATTTGAATCTCCTCTGAATTCTTTTATGTATGATTGGTTTATCTGTGCAAGTCTTTTCGAATTATCAGTTTGGTTTGGCCTACAAGATTGATCTTTCTTGCAATGGGAGAAGTGCTTAGCTTTGGGTTCAATCTTGCGGTGCTCAATCCAGTGACATAAAGGGAAACGACACATATTGTATTGTTGCCATCGAGGATAAGAAGATGGAGTTTACATCATATTGCATGAGTTTATCCCTCTACATCATGTCATCTTGCTTAAGGAATTACTCTGTTCTTATGAACTTAATACTCTAGATGCATGCTGGATAGCTGTCAATGTGTGGAGTAATAGTAGTAGATGAAGAATCGTTTCGGTCTACTTGTCACGGATGTGATGCCTATATACATGATCATGCCTAGATATTCTTATAATTATTCGCTTTTCTATTAATTGCTCGACAGTAATTTGTTCACCCACCGTAATACTTATGCTATCTTGAGAGAAGCCACTAGTGAAACCTATGGCCCCCGGGTCTATTCTCCATCATACAAGTTTCCCATATACTTTATTTTGCAATCTTTACTTTCAATCTATAACATAAAAAACCAAAAATATTTATCTTATTACTATCGTCTCTATCAGATCTCACTCTTGCAAGTGGTCGTGAAGGGATTAACAACCCTTATCGCATTGGTTGCGAGGTTCTTATTTGTGTGTGTAGGTACGAGGTGACTCGCGCGTGGTCTCCTACTGGATTGATACCTTGGTTCTCAAAAACTGAGGGAAATACTTACGCTGCTTTACTGCATCACCCTTTCCTCTTTAAGGGAAAACCAACGCAATGCTCAAGAGGTAGCAGAGTCGGTCTACTTGTCTCGGAAGTGATTCCTATATACATGAG
Organism: Triticum monococcum; assembly: GCA_034509565.1. Taxonomy (NCBI): domain Eukaryota; kingdom Viridiplantae; phylum Streptophyta; class Magnoliopsida; order Poales; family Poaceae; genus Triticum; species Triticum monococcum. The sequence goes on from CM067847.1 coordinate 780,571,849, forward strand.
CATTCCCTTAGATATCTTCATGATTATTCGATTTTCTATCAATTGCCCAACATTAATTTGTTTACCCACCGTATGCTATCTTCAAGAGAGAGGCCTCCAGTGAAAACTATGGCCCCGGGGTCTATCTAAATCATATATTAAAAATACAAAAATATATTGATGCAGTTTTATTTACGTTACTTTATTTTGTATTTTATGTATCTATCTATCACTACGAGATTTGATCCTTGCAATTAATTGCCAAGGTATTAACAACCACTTGTTTGTGTTGGGTGCAAATATTTATTATTTTGTGTGTAGGTGTTGCTAATGAGGTGTTCTGTGATTCTCTTACTAGATTGATAACCTTGGTTTCTAACCGAAGGAAATACTTATCTCTACTGTACTGCATCATCCTCTCCTCTTTGGGGAAATTCGAACGCAGCTCACAAGTAGCAACCTGCTACCCTCTCTAAGGTAAAATAGCATAATACAAGATAACCCCTGACTCTTCATTATGGAGAATGGAGATCAACCTGTCTCCAATTGGTGGGCTTCACACCATGTTGCCTCCAAGTAGCTCCCTGCGATCATTCATTACTTTTCTTCAACCTTTGATTGTGAGGTCTTCATCTCTTCGAGAAATCGTGTATGCACAGCGGAGAACCGTAGGCAAACTCGGCTATAAGCTAATAATACCAATGTCACCTTTCATATGCATCAGATGAGGCACACAATCCTTCGGGATTTTTTGTTGAAGAACATAATAATAACGTAGTTAGCAATGTAGTTTAGCTTTAGAAGAATGTATGCAAAAAATGCAATGGTGTCATAATAGTGAAAAATCTCACCATTCCATTTCCATGGATGTTACCATAGTTCAACACGTGGACTAGTGGCATGTATTGACCATAATGTGGAGGAGTTTCATAATTGTTATTTAAAGTCTCAACATCAGTAATAAATTAGACAAGATGATTTTTCTCCGTGTATGTTAGTTCAAAGCCATTGGTGTAGTAGGTTTTGTCTACTACCTTCCATATATTTGTTGAATAATGGAAATAAGTTGTTAATGGAAATAAGCCGTCAATGATTTTTAAATAAACAATATAAATTACTTAACAAATTTATATGAAAAACTCACAAAGAGGTAGAATTGGAAGCGTGTCCAGATCCACCCAAATGTCGGTATTATCTTCAGTTCCATCTTCGGGCCAAATATCGAAGGTTATTTCATATCCTCCTTAAATTCATAGGCCTTGGATAGTCCTCTCCAAGTTGAGCAGCCCAAATGTGAGCTATTTTCTCCATTAAATACCTTAACCCAAAAAGTGAGATCATGCTTCATCCTAAGGTGAGCTCTCTTCGTCTCCGTGCTCTCCCTATCTTTGAAACCAAGCCTTTCCAAGGCATATGGTCTTGCATGACATGGGATGCACTATTCAAATAAAAAAAGAAAATTACACGTTGAAGCCAAAAATCACAAGTCATGCTTAATTATAGAAAATAGTTGTCATCATTATGTACTGTAAAAACGTCGAAAGTCTCCTTCAGTGCGATGGTGAAGCACCTACTGTTTTGCAGATGAGGCAACATGTCGCGCATACCCCGGTCTTCTTCGCAATAGTCGCACTTAGGGATGCTATCATCGTCAGATATTTGATGTGTTCATAAGTCAAAGAGAAAAAATGGATGGCAAATAACAAGAACTCAACACACATATCATTATTATTCATCAGCTTTCGGTCTGTCGAGTCTTCCTTGAAAATTGTAATTTCACGTGGTGTATATGGTGGGCACTCCCTCTCTGATATATACGACTATCGGTGATGGTCGCTCTCCCTTCATTCCCGAGTGCATTGCACCAAAAGGGCTAGCACACAGGAACGAACGAGAAGCAACCCCCACGACAATAGTCGGGATTCTTCCTCTCTCATATTCCGACAGTATATGGTGGACACTCCATCATAGATATTTTGAACATCGGTGATGGTCGCTTCCCCTCCTTCTCACGTGCATTACCAAGGAAAATCATGAGAAGAACGAAAGAAAGCGACACCCACAACAACAGCCGGGGTTCTTCCTCTCTCATATTTCAACAGTATAGGGTGGATACTCCCTCTCAGATATTTCGACCACCGGTGATGGTCGCTTCCCAGCCTTTTCTAGTGCATTACCAAGGTATATCACGAGAAGAAGGAAAGGAAGCAACCCCCACGACAACAGTCGGCATCCTTCCTTCAAGAGATGATTGAAAGTCACACAAGGAGCCTCGACATAATGACAGTCAAACCGTTACATATATCGAGTAATGACACAAAAAATGACCTATGGTTTGCTGGAATGTCATTGAGTTCCTATTCCGGCAAATCACTAGCAGTCGACATTTCCTACTTTATAGCACAAGTCATGCTGAAATCCATGCAAAATTCCGGCATGACCTTTGCTAAAACAAGGCATATTGAGGACCTAAAATTTGTCGGAATGGAAATTAATCAACATTCCGGTAAACCATAGGCCACTCAGAGGTGTTCCCTGCAAGCAAAGTCCACATGTCCAAATATCTTCATACACATGTGCAAAGAGAAGAGAAGGAGGAGGTGGACTTTGAGGTCATCGACTCGGGTGTAGAGGAAGTAGACGAAGCTCCGATGACAAAGCCTGCATATTCCACCGAGTGAAAATTTTGGATCCTCAAATCTCATATAGAATTCTTTCATGACAAGGTGAGAAAAAAAGGACAGACCTAGAGCATAGAAGCTCCCACACAAGGGGGGGTCTGGGGAGGGATTATAGGAACCTAGTATTACCCCTGCAAAGTGCAATGCAGAGAGGCTGGCTCGAACCCAGGACCTCTTGGCAGAAGTGGGGAGGACTTCACCACTACGCCAGACCTGCTTGTTGAGGAACGCAGTAATTTCAAAAAAAATTCCTACGCACACACAAGGTCTATCATGGTGATGCATAGCAACGAGAAGGGAAGAGTGTTATCCACGTACCCTCGTAGACCATAAAGCGAAAGCATTATGACAACACGGTTGATGTAGTCGTATGTCTTCACGATCCGACCGATCCTAGTACCGAAAGTATGGCACCTCCGCGATCTGCACACGTTCGGCTCGGTGACGTCCCATGAACTCTCGATCCAGTTGAATGTCGAGGGAGAGCTTTGTCAGCACGACGGCGTGATGACGGTGATGATGAAGCTACCGGCACAGGGCTTCTGCTAAGCACTACGACGATATGACCGAGGTGGATTATGGTGGAGGGGGGCACCGCACACAGCTAAGGGATCAATGATCAACTTTTGTGTCCTAGGGTGCCCCCTGCCCCCGTATACAAAGGAGCAAGGGGTGGCCGGTCGACCCTTGGGGCGCGCCAGGAGAGGAGGAGTCCTCCTCCTAGTAGGAGTAGGACTCGCCTTTCCTACTCCTACTAGGAGGGGGAAAGGAAGGAGGAGAAGGGAGAAGGAAAGGGGGGCGCCGCCCCCCTTCCCTAGTCAAATTCAGACTAGAGGGAGAGGGGGCGCGCGGCCTGCCCTGGCCGGCCATCTCTCTCTCTCTCCACTAAGGCCCATGTGGTCCATTTGTTCCCCGGGGGGGTTCCGGTAACCCTCCGGCACTCCGGTTTTCTCTGAAATCACCTGGAACACTTCCGGTGTCTGAATATAGCTGCCCAATATATCAATCATTATGTCTCGACCATTTCGAGACTGCTCGTCATGTCCGTGATCATATCCAGGACTCCGGACTACCTTCGATACATCAAAACACATAAACTCATAATACCGATCATCACCGAACATTAAGCGTGCGGACCCTACGGGTTCGACAACTATGTAGACATGACTGAGACACGTCTCTGGTCAATAACCAATAGCGGAACCTGGATGCTCATATTGGTTCCTACATATTCCACAAAGATCTTTATCGGTCAAACCGCATAACGATATACGTCGTTCCCTTTGTTATCGGTATGTTACTTGCCCAAGATTCGATCGTCAGTATCTCAATACCTAGTTCAGTCTTGTTACCGGCAAGTCTCTTTACTCGTTTCATAATACATCATCCCACAACTAACTCATTAGTCACATTTCTTGCAAGGCTTATAGTGATGTGCATTACCGAGAGGGCCCAGAGTTACGTTGTGACGTTTGATAGCACACTAAGTGTTCCTATGGTATTCGGGAGTTGCATGATCTCATAGTCATAGGAACATGTATAAGTTATGGAGAAAGCAATAGCAACAAACTAAACGATCGTCGTGCTAAGCTAATGGATGGGTCAAGTCAATCACATCATTCTCTAATGATGTGATCCCGTTAATCAAATGACAACTCATGTCTATGGTTAGGAAACATAACCATCTTTGATTCAACGAGCTAGTCAAGTAGAGGCATACTAGTGACATTCTGTTTGTCTATGTATTCACACATGTACTAAGTTTCCGGTTAATACAATTCAAGCGTGAATAATAAACATTTATCATGATATAGGGAAATATAAATAACAACTTTATTGTTGGCTCTAGGGAATATTTCCTTTAGTCTCCCACTTGCACTAGAGTCAATAATCTAGATTACATTGTAATGATTCTAACACCCATGGAGTCTTGGTGCTGATCATGTTTTGCTCGTGAGAGAGGCTTAGTCAATGGGTCTGCAACATTCAGATCCGTATGTATCTTGCAAATCTCTATGTCTCCCTCCTTGACTTGATCGCGGATGGAATTGAAGCGTCTCTTGATGTGCCTGGTTCTCTTGTGAAATCTGGATTCCTTTGCCAAGGCAATTGCACCAGTATTGTCACAAAAGATTTTCATTCGACTCGATGCACTAGGTATGACACCTAGATCGGATATGAACTCCTTCATCCAGACTCCTTCATTTGCTGCTTCTGAAGCAGCTATGTACTCCGCTTCACACGTAGATCCCGCCACGACGCTCTACTTGGAACTGCACCAACTGACAGCTCCACTATTTAATAAAAACACGTATCCGGTTTGTGACTTAGAGTCATCCGGATCAGTGTCAAAGCTTGCATCGATGTAACTGTTTACGACGAGCTCTTTGTCACCTCCATATACGAGAAACATATCCTTAGTCCTTTTCAGGTATTTCAGGATGTTCTTGACCGTTGTCCAGTGATCCACTCCTGGATTACTTTGGTACCTTCCTGCCAGACTAATAGCAAGGCACACATCAGGTCTGGTACACAACATTGCATACATGATTGAACCTATGGATAAAGAATAGGGAATGACTTTCACTTTCTCTCTATCTTCTGCAGTGGTCGGGCATTGAGTCTGACTCAACTTCACACCTTGTAACACAGGTAAGAACCCTTTCTTTGCCTGATCCATTTTGAACTTCTTCAAAGCTTTATCAAGGTATGTGCTTTGTGAAAGTCCAATTAAGTGTCTTGATCTATATCTATAGATATTGATGCCCAATATATAAGCAGCTTCACCGAGGTCTTTCATTGAAAAATTCTGATTCAAGTATCGTTTTATCATATTCAAAAATTCAGTATCATTTCCGATCAACAATATGTCATCTACATATAATATCATAAATTCTACAGAGCTCCCACTCACTTTCTTGTAAATACAGGCTTCTCCAAAAGTCTGTATAAAACCATATGCTTTGATCACACTATTAAAGCGTATATTCCAACTCCGAGATGCTTGCACCAGTCCATAAATGGATCGCTGGAGCTTGCACACTTTGTTAGCACCTTTTGGATCGACAAAACCTTCTGGTTGCATCATATACAACTCTTCTTTAAGATATCCATTAAGGAATGCAGTTTTGACATCCATTTGCCAAATTTCATAATCACAAAATGCGGCAATTGCTAACATAATTCGGACGGACTTAAGTATCGCTACGGGTGAGAAGGTCTCATCATAGTCAACCCCTTGAACTTGTCGAAAACCTTTTGCAACAAGTCGAGCTTTGTAGATAGTAACATTACCGTCAGCGTCAGTCTTCTTCTTGAAGATCTATTTATTCTCTATGGCCTAACAATCATCAAGCAAGTCAACCAAAGTCCAGACATTGTTCTCATACATGGATCCCGTCTCAGATTTCATGGACTCAGGCCGTTTTTCGGAATCTGGGCTCATCATCGCTTCATCATAGTTCGTAGGTTCATCATGGTCAAGTAACATGACCTCCAGAATAGGATTACCGTACCACTCTGGTGCGGATCTCACTCTGGTTGACCTACAAGGTTCAGTAGTAACTTGATTAGAAGTTTCATGACCATCATCATTAGCTTCCTCACTTACTAGTGTAGGAATCACTTGAACTGATTTGAACTGATTTCAGTGATGAACTACTTTCCAATAAGGGAGCAGGTACAATTACCTCATGAAGTTCTACTTTCCTCCCACTCACTTCTTTTGAGAGAAACTCCTTCTCTAGAAAGGATCCATTCTTAGCAACGAATATCTTTCCTTCGGATCTGTGATAGAAGGTGTACCCAACAGTCTCCTTTCGGTATCCTATGAAGACACATTTCACCGATTTGGGTTCGAGCTTATCAGGTTGAAGCTTCTTCACATGAGCATCGCAGCCCCAAACTTTAAGAAACAACAACTTGGGTTTCTTGCCATACCACAGTTCATAAGGTGTCGTCTCAAGGGATTTAGATGGTGCCTTATTTAACGTGAATGTAGCCATCTCTAAAGCATAACCCCAAAACGATAGCGGTAAACCAGTACGAGACATCAGCAAAGAGAGCCTTGGCTCAGTGGTTGGGCATGCGGTTGTGCAGCCTAACGACCCGAGTTCAATTCCTAGAATTGACAGGTGATGCACAGGGGTTTTCACCCATTTATTGAGGATCAAGTTTGGTGTGCGGTGGAACCACTCATCAAAAAATATCTTGATACTCATTTAAAAAATTCAGAGGACCATGTTTATCTTGGTACTCATACTAAAATGGCCGTATGCATCCCTAGTTGGTGCAGAGGCCGGGGAAGTGAAATTCTCCCCCAATGTTTTTAAAAAGACATCATAGATCACACCATATCTAGTAAAGTACAATTACGATGTTCGGACACACCATTACGCTGTGGTGTTCCGGGTGGCGTGAGTTGCGAAACTATTCCGCACTGTTTCAAATGAAGACCAAACTCGTAACTCAAATATTCTCCTCCACGATCAGATCATAGAAACTTTATTTTCTTGTTACGATGATTTTCCACTTCACTCTGAAATTCTTTGAACTTTTCAAATGTTTCAGACTTATGTTTCATTAAGTAGATATACCCATATCTGCTCAAATCATCTTTGGAGGTGAGAAAATAACGATATCCTCCGCGATCCTCAATGTTCATTGGACCACATACATCAGTATGTATGATTTCCAATAACTCTGTTGCTCGCTCCATTGTTCCGGAGAACGGAGTATTAATCATCTTGCCCATGAGGCATGGTTCTCAAGTACTAAGTGATTCATAATCAAGTGATTCCAGAAGTCCATCAGAATGGAGTTTCTTCATGCGCTTTACACCAATATGACCCAAACGGCAGTGCCACAAATAAGTTGCACTATCATTATCAACTCTGCATCTTTTGGCTTTAATACTGTGAACATGTGTATCACTACTATCAAGATTTAGTAAAAATACACCACTCATCAAGGGTGCATGACCACAAAAGATATTACTCATATAAATAGAACAATCATTATTCTTTGATTTAAATGAATAACCGTCTCGCATTAAACAAGATCCAGATATAATGTTCATGCTCAACGCTGGCACCAAATAACAGTTATTTAGGTCTAAAACTAATCCCGAAGGTAGATGTAGAGGTAGCGTGCCGACGGTGATCACATCGACCTTGGAACCATTTCCCACGTGCATCGTCACCTCATCTTTAGCTAATCTTCTCTTAATCCGTAGCCCCTGTTTCGAGTTGCAAATGTTAGCAACTGAACTAGTATCAAATATCCAGGCACTACTACGAGCATTAGTAAGGTACACATCACTAACATGTATATCAAATATACCTTTCACTTTGCCATCCTTCTTGTCCTCCAAATACTTGGGGCATTTCCGCTTCCAGTGACCAGTCCCTTTGCAGTAGAAGCACTCAGTCTCAGGCTTAGGTCCAGACTTGGGTTTCTTCACTTGAGCAGGAAATGGCTTGTTGTTCTTCCTTAAGTTCCCCTTCTTCCCTTTACCCTTTTTCTTGAAACTGGTGGTCTTGTTGACCATGAACACTTGATGCTCTCCTTCTTGATTTCTACCTCCACAGCCTTTAGCATTGCGAAGAGCTTAGGAATCGTCTTATCCATCCCTTGCATATTATAGTTCATCACGAAACACTTGTAGCTTGGTGGAAGTGATTGAAGAACTTTGTCAATGACACTATCATCACGAAGATTAACTCCCAGCTGAGTCAAGTGGTTGTGGTACCCAGACATTCTGAGTATATGTTCACTGACAGAATTATTCTCCTCCATTTCGCAGTTGTAGAACTTATTGGAGACTTCATATCTCTCAATCCGACCATTTGCTTCAAATATTAACTTCATCTCCTGGAACATCTCATATGCTCCATGATGTTCAAAACATCGTTGATGTCCCGGTTCTAAGCCCTAAAGCATGGCACACTGAACTATCGAGCAGTCATCAGCTTTGCTCTGCCAGGTTTTCACAACATCCAGCGTTGCTCCTGCAGTGGGTTTGTCACCTGGCGGTGCTTCTAGGAAGTAATTCTTCTGCGCAGCAATGAGGATAATCCTCAAGTTACACACCCTATCCTTGTAGTTGCTACCATCATCTTTCAACTTAGCTTTCTCTAGGAATGCATTAAAATTCAACGGAACAACAGCACGGGCCCACTACTAGGGAAAACCCTAGTAGTAGCGCTTGAAATATGCATAGGAGTAGCGCTGGGTCCAGCGCTACCACTAGGGCGCTACAACTAACTAGTAGCAGCAGCGCTGGAAAGGGAGCGCTACTGCTATGCCTAGTTAGCAGTAGCACTTCCCTTTGGACAGCACTACTACTACTTGTATGTAGCAGTAGCGCTTGTTCTAAAAAGCACTGCTGCTAAATTTTCCTGTATTTTTAAAAATACAGCTTATTTTCATTGTGTGGTTTTATATACAGTACTTTCATCATATGATTTTATGACCATGATTACTTATTATATGTAACAGTGGGTGAAAGGAACGTGGAGTAGATTCAAGTGGAGGCAACATGTGGTGCATGTCGAAAGTACTACTCTAATCCAAACTTGATCTAGTTTGGATTAGTAGTAATTTCGATGTGCACCACATGTTGGCTTCACTTGAATCTAATCTAGGTTCATTTCACCCACTATTATATATGATAAGTAATCATGCTCATATAACAACTTAGCATCATGCATCATCGATAATAATAATAAATAACTCATCATTGGTATCATAATAACAATCATGCTCATCATCATCGATCATACAGCTTCAACTCGATACCACATCATCATCATAGTCATCTAAACAATCCTACTTAGTTGTTCTTAGCACGTGATCATGAGTATTGTTAACTAGGACCTACTACCTTCTCTTAGGTAAAATAGCATAAAACAAGAGAGGCCCTGACTCTCCATTATGGATAATGAAGATTATCCGGTCTTCAATTCTTGCCTTTCGCACAATGTTGCTTCCAAGTACCTCCTTATGACTGTCCCTACATTTTTTCCATTCTTTGATTTTCATGTCTCCACTTCTTTTAGAAATCCAATATGGACAGGTGAGATCCGTATGATGACCTGGCCGTATGTTCAAAACATCAAGGCGACCATTCTGATACATTAGATGAGGCACACAATCATTAGGGATTTTCTGTTGAAAAACATAGTAATAAATTCGTAGTTAGCAATGTAGTTAAGTTTTAAAAGAAATTTATGCAAAAGATGCACAGATGTTGTAATACTAAAAAAAATCTTACCATGGCATCTCCATGAATGTTACCATAGTTCAACACGTGCACTAGTGGCACGCATTGACCATAATGTGGAGGAGTTTTATAATAGATATTGTAATTCTCAAGATCAGTACAAAATGGGACCAGATGATTTTTCTCCTTATAAGTTAACTCAGAGCCATCAGTGTAGTAGGTTCTGTCTACCATGTTTCGCACATTGTTTGAACAATGAAAATAAGATGTCAATGGAAATAAGCTGTCAACTATTTTGAAATGAACAATATAAAATTAGTTAATAACTATGTTTGAGAAACTCACATAGAGGTAGAATTGGAAGCGTATCAACAAGGAACCAAATGTCCATATTGTGTTGGTCGATGTGAGGAACACCAAGATCCATGGTGACAAGCATACCCTCATAAACACCATACATCTTGCAACGTGCTTCCCAATTTTTGCAACCAAAATGGGTTACGCTCTAAGAATTATACAGATTTACTTCAAAATCCACATCATGATGGGTCTTTAGGTGAATTTTCTTTGTTACGAAATTTTCACGGTCTTCAAAACCCATCCTCTCCAAGACATAGCGTCTTGCATGGCATGGGATAAGCTACTCAAATTGTAAAATATGAAAATTACACGTTGATATAGTTGAAGTCATGCTTAATTACGAAAAACACTTTTCGTCGTTGCGTACCGTTTCAACATCGAAGGTCTCCTGGAGCTTAATGCTGAAGCGCCGATCTTCGTCCAGGTGAGGCCTGTCGCACAGACCTCGGTCATCGTTGCACCAGCTGCACTCCCCCGAGAGACTTTCGTCGTCCGATGATGACATTTCCTACGTTCGTAATTCAAAGATTAAACTTGTACAATTCAATATATGTACTATAAAAATTAAATTAGATCATTATTATTTATCATGGGTTGACTACGGTCTACCAAGTCTATATGGTGGAGACTCTTCCTCATTGATTCCTCTCTGACATTTGCGACTGTCGGTGATGGTCGTTACTCCTCCTTCGCCTGGTGCATAACAAAGGTCTAGCACAAGGAGAAAGAAGGAGAAACGACCCCCAAGACAACAGTCGGCATTCTTCGTCCTCTCTCATATATGGTGGATACACACCCTCATTGATTTTTCGAGCATCGGTGATGGTCGTTATTCCTCCTTCCCCTAGTGTATAACAAAGGCCTAGCACAAGGAGAAGAAGGAAAAATGACCCCCATGACAACAGTCGGGCTTCTTCGTCCTCTCTCGTATATGGTAGATACACTCCCTCACTGATTTTTTGACCTTCGGTGATGGAGCCTCGACAGACTTAAAGTCAGCCTGAAATGTCATTTAATTATTTTTCGAGAAAATCCAGGCCACTCTATATTTCTTACATATCCTAGCACAAGTCATGCAAGAATTCACGGAAAAATCCGGCATGACCTTTGATAAAAAAAGGACATATCGAGCGCCTGAAATTTGCCGGAACGGAAATTAATCAACACTCCGGCAAAACATAGGCCACTATAGGAGGTGTAACCTACAAACATGGTCGGCCACTTGGGGAAGCATATATCCTATTTGAGCAACACAAGATATACATGTTTATATCTACATCATATAAGCAAAACCAAATCGTAAAATAAATTAGTATTCAAATTAGCATTCATTCAGTAAGCAAAACTAAACCATCTCTTTTGTCCGTACATCATCGAATATTATCACTAATAGATCTCGAATAGTATCGTACATATAATATCATTAATATAGCTAAAACCATAGCGAACGATGGGTATCGGCGTGGGCGGTGGACACCCAAAGAGAAGGAACCATCACAGGATCATAGCTCCAGTGAAATCCCTAAAGAACCTCCCAGGTATTGGAGAACCTTGTTGGTGTTCGTAGTAATTTAAAAAAATTTCCTACGCACATGCAAGATCATGTGATGCATAGCAACGAGAGGGGAGAGTGTGATCTACGTACCCTTGTAGATCGACAGCGGAATCGTTAGCACAACGCGGTTGATGTAGTCGTACGTCTTCACGGCCCGACCAATCAAGCACCGAAACTACAGCACCTCCGAGTTCTAGCACACGTTCAGCTCGATGACGATCCCCGGACTCCGATCCAGCAAAGTGTCGGGGAAGAGTTTCGTCAGCACGACAGCGTGGTGACGATCTTGATGCTCTACCATCCCAGGGCTTCGCCTAAGCACTGCTACAATATTATCGAGGATTATGGTGGAAGGGGGCACCGCACACGGCTAAGAATATGATCACGTGGATCAACTTGTGTGTCTAGGGGTGCCCCCTGCCCCCGTATATAAAGGAACAAAGGGGAGGTGCGGCCGGCCAGGAGGAGGGCACGCCAGGAGGAGTCCTACTCCGACCGGGAGTAGGATTCCCCCCTTTCCTAGTTGGAATAGGATTCGGGAAGGGGGAAAGAGGAGAGAGAGAAGGAAGGGGGGCGCCGCCACCTCTCCTTGTCCTATTCGGACTAGGGGGGAGGGGCGCGCGGCCCAGCCCTGGCCACCTCTCCTCTCTTCCACTAAAGCCCACTAAGGCCCATATACCTCCCGGTACTCCCGTAAAATCCCGATTTCACTCGGAACACTTCCGATATCCAAATATAGGCTTCCAATATATCAATCTTTATGTCTCGACCATTTCGAGACTCCTCGTCATGTCCGTGATCACATCCGGGACTCCGAACAAACTTCGGTACATCAAAATGCATAAACTCATAATATAAATGTCATCAAAACCTTAAGCGTGCGGACCCTACGGGTTCGAGAACAATGTAGACATGACCGAGACATGTCTCCGGTCAATAACCAATAGCAGAACCTGGATGCTCATATTGGCTCCTACATATTCTATGAAGATCTTTATCGGTCAGACCGCATAACAACATACGTTGTTCCCTTTGTCATCGGTATGTTACTTGCCCGAGATTCGATCGTCGGAATCTCAATACCTAGTTCAATCTCGTTACCGGCAAGTCTCTTTACTCGTTTCGTAATACATCATCTCTCAACTAACTCATTAGTTGTAATGCTTGCAAGGCTTATGTGATGTGTATTACAGAGAGGGCCCAGAGATACCTCTCCGACAATCGGAGTGACAAATCCTAATCTCGAAATATGCCAACCCAACATTTACCTTTGGAGACACCTGTAGAGCTCCTTTACGTTGTGACGTTTGGTAGCACACAAAGTGTTCCTCCGATAAACGGGAGTTGCATAATCTCATAGTCAGAGGAACATGTATAAGTCATGAAGAAAGCAATAGCAACATACTAAACGATCGGGTGCTAAGCTAATGGAATGGGTTATGTTAATCACATCATTCTCCTAATGATGTGATTCCATTAATCAAATGACAACACATGTCTATGGTTAGTAAACATAACCATCTTCGATTAACGAGCTAGTCAAGTAGAGGCATACTAGTGACGTTTGGTTTGTCTATGTATTCACACAAGTATTATGTTTCCGGATAGTACAATTCTAGCATGAATAATAAACATTTATCATGATATAAGGAAATAAAATAATAACATTATTATTGCCTCTAGGGCATGTTTCCTTCAGTCTCCCACTTGCACTAGAGTCAATAATCTAGATTACACAGTAATGATTCTAACACCCATGGAGCTTTGGTGCTGATCATGTTTTGCTCGTGGAAGAGGCTTAGTCAACGGGTCTGCTATATTTAGATCCGTATGTATCTTGCAAATCTCTATGTCTCCCACCTGGACTAGATCCCGGATGGAATTGAGGCGTCTCTTGATGTGTTTGATTCTCTTGTGAAATCTGGATTCCTTTGCCAAGGCAATTGCACCAGTATTGTCACAAAAGATTTTCATTGGACCTGACACACTAGGTATGACACCTAGATCGGATATGAATTCCTTCATCCAGACTCCTTCGTTTGCTGCTTCCGAAGCAGCTATTTACTCCGCTTCACATGTAGATCCCGCCACAATGCTTTGTTTACAACTGCACCAACTGACAGCTCCACCGTTTAATGTAAACACGTATCCGATTTGCGATTTAGAATCGTCCGGATCAGTGTCAAAGCTTGCATCAACGTAACCATTTACGATGAGCTCTTTGTCACCTCCATATATGAGAAACATATCCTTAGTCCTTTTCAGGTATTTCAGGATGTTCTTGACCGCTGTTCAGTGATCCACTCCTGGATTACTTTGGTACCTCCTTGCTAGACTTATAGCAAGACACACATCACGTCTGGTACACAGCATTGCATTCATGATAGAGCCTATGGCTGAAGCATAGGGAACATCTTTCATTTTCTCTCTATCTTCTGCATTGGTCGGGGATTGAGTCTTACTCAATTTCACACCTTGTAACACAGGCAAGAATCCTTTCTTTGCATGATCCATTTTGAACTTCACACTATCAAAGCGTTTATTCCAACTCCGAGAGGCTTGCACCAGTCCATAAATGGATCGCTGGAGCTTGCACACTTTGGTAGCTCCCTTTGGATCGACAAAACCTTCCGGCTGCATCATATACAACTCTTCTTGCAGAAATCCATTCAGGTATGTAGTTTTGACATCCATTTGCCAAATTTCATAATCATAAAATGCGGCAATTGCTAACATGATTCAGACAGACTTAAGCATCACTATGGGTGCGAAGGTCTCATCGTAGTCAATCCCTTGAACTTGCCGAAAACCTTTTGCGACAAGTCGAGCTTTGTACACAGTAATATTACCATCAGCGTCAGTCTTCTTCTTGAAGATCCATTTATTCTCAATTGCTTGCCGATCATTGGGCAAGTCAACCAAAGTCCATACTTTGTTCTCATACATGGATCCCATCTCAGATTTCATGGCTTCAAGCCATTTTGCGGAATATGGGATCACCATCGCTTCTTCATAGTTCGTAGGTTCATCATGATCTAGTAGCATGACTTCCAGAACAGGATTACCGTACCACTCTGGCACAGATCTTACTCTGGTTGATCTACGAGGTTCAGTAGTATCTTGTTCTGAAGTTTCATGATCATTATCATTAGCTTCCTCACTAATTAGTGTAGGTGTCACAGAAACAGGTTTCTGTGATGTACTACATTCCAATAAGGGAGCAGGTACTGTTACCTCGTCAAGTTCTACTTTCCTCCCACTCACTTCTTTCGAGAGAAACTCCTTCTCCAGAAATTTTCCGAATTTAGCAACAAAAGTCTTGCCTTCGGATCTGTGATAGAAGGTGTATCCAATAGTTTCCTTTGGATATCCTATGAAGACACATTTCTCCGATTTGGGTTCGAGCTTATCACGTTGAAGCTTTTTCACATAAGCATCGCAGCCCCAAACTTTCTGAAACGACAAATTTGGTTTCTTGCCAAACCACAGTTCATAAGGCGTCATCTCAACGGATTTTGATGGTGCCCTATTTAACGTGAATGCGGCCGTCTCTAGAGCATATCCCCAAGACGATAGCGGTAAATCAGTAAGAGACATCATAGATCGCACCATATCTAGTAAAGTACGATTACGATGTTCGGACACACCATTACGCTGTGGTGTTCCGGGTGGCATGAGTTGCAACACTATTCCACATTGTTTCAAATGTACACCAAACTCGTAACTCAAATACTCTCCTCCACGATCAGATCGTAGGAATTTTATTTTCTTGTTACGATGATTTTCAACTTCACTCTGAAATTCTTTGAACTTTTCAAACGTTTCAGACTTATGTTTCATTAAGTAGATATACCCATATCTGCTTAAGTCATCCGTGAAGGTGAGAAAATAGCGATACCCGCCACGAGCCTCAACATTCATCGGACCACATACATCTGTATGTATGATTTCCAACAAATCTATTGCTCTCTCCATAGTACCGGAGAACGGTGTTTTTGTCATCTTACCCATAAGGCACGGTTTGCAAGTACCAAGTGATTCATAATCAAGTGGTTCCAAAAGCCCATCAGTATGGAGTTTCTTCATGCGCTTTATACCGATATGACCCAAACGGCAGTGCCACAAATAAGTTGCACTATCATTATCAAATCTGCATCTTTTGGCGTCTACACTATGAATATGTGTGTCACTACTATCGAGATTTAATAAGAATAGACCACTCTTTAAGGGTGCATGACCATAAAAGATATTACTCATGTAAATAGAACAACCATTATTATCTGATATAAATGAATAACCGTCTCGCATCAAACAAGATCCAGATATAATGTTCATGCTTAATGCTGGCACCAAATAACAATTATTTAGGTCTAATACTAATCCCGAAGGTAGATGTAGAGGTAGCGTGCCGACTGCGATCACATCGACTTTGGAACCATTTCCCACGCGCATCGTCACCTCGTCCTTAGCCAATCTTCGCTTAATCCATAGTTCCTGTTTTGAGTTGCAAATATCAGCAACAGAACCAGTATCAAATACCCAGGTGCTACTGCGAGCATTAGTAAGGTACACATCAATAACATGTATACCACATATACCTTTGTTCACCTTGCCATCCTTCTTATCCGCCAAATACTTGGGGCAGTTCCGCTTCCAGTGACCAGTCTGCTTGCAGTAGAAGCATTCAGTTTCAGGCTTAGGTCCAGGTTTGGGTTTCTTCTCTTGACTAGCAACTTTCTTGCTGTTCTTTTTGAAGTTCCCCTTCTTCTTCCCTTTGCCCTTTTTCTTGAAACTAGTGGTCTTGTTGACCATCAACACTTGATGCTCCTTCTTGATTTCTACCTCCGCAGCTTTCAGCATTGCGAAGAGTTCAGGAATAGTCTTATTCATCCCTTGCATATTATAGTTCATCACGAAGCTCTTGTAGCTTGGTGGCAGTGATTGGAGAATTCTGTCAATGACGCAATCATCTGGAAGATTAACTCCCAATTGAATCAAGTGATTATTATACCCAGACATTTTGAGTATATGCTCACTGACAGAACTGTTCTCCTCCATCTTGCAGCTATAGAACTTATTGGAGACTTCATATCTCTCAATCCGGGCATTTGCTTGAAATATTAACTTCAACTCCTGGAACATCTCATATGCTCCATGACGTTCAAAACGTCGTTGAAGTCCCGATTCTAAGCCATAAAGAATGGCACACTGAACTATCGAGTAGTCATCAGCTTTGCTCTGCCAGACGTTCATAACATCTGGTGTTGCTCCAGCAGCAGGCCTGGCACCCAGCGGAGCTTCCAGGACGTAATTCTTCTGTGCAGCAATGAGGATAATCCTCAAGTTACGGACCCAGTCCGTGTAATTGCTACCATCATCTTTCAACTTTGCTTTCTCAAGGAACGCATTAAAATTCAACGAAACAATAGCACAGGCCATCTATATACAATCAAACATAAACAAGCAAGATACTATCAGGTACTAAGTTCATGATAAATTTAGGTTCAATTAATCATATTACTTAAGAACTCCCACTTAGATAGACATCCCTCTAATCTTCTAAGTGATTACGTGATCCAAATCAACTAAACCATGTCCGATCATCACGTGAGATGGAGTAGTTTCATTGGTGAACATCGCTATGTTGATCATATCTACTATATGATTCACGCTCGACCTTTCGGTCTCCGTGTTCCGAGGCCATATCTATATATGCTTGGCTCGTTAAGTATAACCTGAGTATTCTGTGTGTGCAACTGTTTTGCACCCATTGTATTTTTATGTAGAGCCTATCACACCCGATCATCATGTGGTGTCTCAGCACGAAGAACTTTCGCAATGGTGCATACTCAGGCAGAACACTTCTTGATAATTAGTGAGAGATCATCTTATAATGCTACCGTCAATCAAAGCAAGAAAAGATGCATAAAAGATAAACATCACATGCAATCAATATAAGTGATATGATATGGCCATCATCATCTTGTGCTTGTGATCTCCATCTTCGAAGCACCGTCGTGATCACCATCGTCACCAGCGCAACACCTTGATCTCCATCATAGCATCGTTGTCGTCTCGCCAATCTTATGCTTCCACGACTATCGCTACCGCTTAGTGATAAAGTAAAGCATTACAGCGCGATTGCATTGCATACAATAAAGCGACAACCATATGGTTCCTGCCAGTTGCCGATAACTCGGTTACAAAACATGATCATCTCATACAATAAAATTTAGCATCATGTCTTGACCATATCACATCACAACATGCCCTGCAAAAACAAGTTAGACGTCCTCTACATTGTTGTTGCAAGTTTTACGTGGCTGCTACGGGCTTAAGCAAGAACCAATCTTACCTACGCATCAAAACCACAACGATCGTTTGTCAAGTTGGTGTTGTTTTAACCTTCGCAAGGACCGGGCGTAGCCACACTCGGTTCAACTAAAGTTGGAGAAACTGTCACCCGCTAGCCACCTTTGTGCAAAGCACGTCGGGAGAACCGGTCTTGCGTAAGCGTACGCGTAATGTCGGTCCGGGCCGCTTCGTCCAACAATACCGCCGAACCAAAGTATGACATGCTGGTAAGCAGTATGAGTTATATTGCCCACAACTCACTTGTGTTCTACTCATGCATATAACATCAACACATAAAACCTAGGCTCGGATGCCACTATTGGTGTTCGTAGTAATTTCAAAAAAAATCCTATGCACACGCAAGATCATGGTGATGCATAGCAACGAGAGGGGAGAGTGTGATCTACGTACCCTTGTAGATCGACAGCGGAAGCGTTAGCACAACGCGGTTGATGTAGTCGTACGTCTTCACGGCCCGACCGATCAAGCACCGAAACTACGGCACCTCCGAGTTCTAGCACACGTTCAGCTCGATGAGGATCCCCGGACTCCGATCCAGCAAAGTGTCGGGGAAGAGTTTCGTCAGCACGACGGCATGGTGACGATCTTGATGTTCTACAGTCGCAGGGCTTCGCCTAAGCACTGCTACAATATTATCGAGGATTATGGTGGAAGGGGGCACCGCACACGGCTAAGAATATGATCACGTGGATCAACTTGTGTGTCTAGGGGTGCCCCTGCCCCCGTATATAAAGGAACAAAGGGGAGGTGCGGCCGGCCAGGAGGAGGGCGCGCCAGGAGGAGTCCTACTCCCACCGGGAGTAGGATTCCCCCCCTTTCCTAGTTGGAATAGGATTCGGGAAGGGGGAAAGACGACAGAGAGAAGGAAGGGGGGGCGCCGCCCCCCTCTCCTTGTCCTATTCAGACTACATGGGAGGGGCGTGCGGCCCAGCCCTGGCCACCTCTTCTCTCTTCCACTAAAGCCCACTAAGGCCCATATACCTCCCGGGGGGTTCCGGTAACCTCCCGGTACTCCGGTAAAATCCCGATTTCACCCGGAACACTTCCGATATCCAAATATATGCTTCCAATATATCAATCCTTATGTCTCGACCATTTCGAGACTCCTCGTCATGTCCGTGATCACATCCGGGACTCCGAACAAACTTCGGTACATCAAAATGCATAACTTATAATATAACTATCATCGAAACCTTAAGCGTGCGGACCCTACAGGTTCCAGAACAATGTAGACATGACCGAGACACGTCTCCGGTCAATAACCAATAGCGGAACCTGGATGTTCATATTGGCTCCTACATATTCTACGAAGATCTTTATCAGTCAGACCGCATAACAACATACGTTGTTCCCTTTGTCATCGGTATGTTACTTGCCCGAGATTCGATCGTCGGTATCTCAATACCTAGTTCAATCTCGTTACCGGCAAGTCTCTTTACTCGTTTCGTAATACATCATCTCGCAACTAACTCATTAGTTGTAATGCTTGCAAGGCTTATGTGATGTGTATTACCGAGAGGCCCCGGAGATACCTCTCCGACAATCGGAGTGACAAATCCTAATCTCGAAATACACCAACCCAACATTTACCTTTGGAGACACCTGTAGAGCTCCTTTATAATCACCCAGTTACATTGTGACGTTTGGTAGCACACAAAGTGTTCCTCCGGGAAACGGGAGTTGCATAATCTCATAGTCATAGGAACATGTATAAGTCATGAAGAAAGCAATAGCAACATACTAAACGATCGGGTGCGAAGCTAATGGAATGGGTCATGTCAATCACATCATTCTCCTAATGATGTGATCCCATTAATCAAATGACAACACATGTCTATGATTAGGAAACATAACCATCTTTGATTAACGAGCTAGTCAAGTAGAGGCATACACTGGTAGAAAAAGGGCCTATAGTCCTGGTTCGTAAGGGCCTTTAGTCCCGCTTCCTGAACCGGGACTAAAGTGTCGGTACTAATGCCCCGACCCTTTAGTCCCGGTTCAATCCAGAACCGGGACTGATGGGCCTCCATATGGGAAGTGCGCAGAGCCCAGGCAGGAGACCCTTTGGTCCCGGTTGGTGGCACCAACCGGGACCAATAGGCATCCACGCGTCAGCATTTCTGTGGCTGGGGTGTTTGTTTTTTTTGAAAGGGGGGGTGGTTTGGGGGTTTTGGGGGGTTAATTTAGGTGTTTCATATATTGTGTTAGCTAACTATAATTAATAGAGAGAAGTGTCCTCTCTTACGTCCGTGCTTGGTCGACGCTACGTACTATACATACGTATAGAGAGGACTAGACATGCTAGTTAGCTAGTTAGCAAATGAAGGAAACAGAAGATCGTCATGAACATATATGCATACAGAGAGAAGTGATATCGACCACCTCTTTTTCTTCGAGAGATTGGTCGAACAACAAGTTCTCGTATATCTATTCGACACTACCGGCTACATATATACAATAATTATCTCTTACAAATATAATCATACGGACTCATGGTCCACATAGTATTCTCCGTCTTCGGCGATCACTTGGTCAAGAAAGAATGCCGCCAATTCCTCTTGAATTGCTCGAATGCGAGCTGGTGCTAGGAGTTCATCCCGCTTCCGAAACATCTAATTTGAAGAAGGGGGTCAATACATATATATATGAATGAATGAAACTCAATACAAATGATGGTAATAAAATAAAATTGTGAATGTTGTTATTTACGTACTTCATATTGTTCGTCACAGTGAAAGTGCGTTATATCGACTAGAGGGGGGGTGAATAGGCGATTTTTATGAAAGTCTTCAAAACGCAGAAGTTATGAAGACAAACAGAGTGAACAAGCCTATCACTATGCAGCGGAAGGTAGATTACACAACGCAAGCCATAGTCAAATATACAATACAGTGAAAGCACAGAGTCAAATAGCTTCAGTGTAATGAGGATCAGGTTGGAAGAAGTTATGAAGCCAAACAGATCATACAGTCAGGTTGTGAAGACAGAAGATTAAGCAGGCATGCAATAGCTTCACAATGTGTACTGGTAAGTAAAGGGAGGTGAAGATGAAACCAGTGACACGTTGAAGACAATGATGTGTTGGACCAGTTCCAGTTGCTGTGACAACTGTACGTCTGGTTGGAGCGGCTAGGTATTTAAACCAAAGGACACACAGTCCCGGACACCCAGTCCTGAACACGCAGCTCAGGACACCCAGTCCTCACCGTTTTCTCCTTGAGCTAAGGTCACACAGACCCCGCCCAATCACTCTGGTAAGTCTTCAAGGTAGACTCCCAAACCTTCACAGACTTCGTTCACCGGCAATCCACAATTCCTCTTGGATGCTCAGAACGCGACGCCTAACCGTCTGGAGGATGCACAGTCCTCAAGTGTAATAAGTCTTCAGATCACTCAGACAAGAAGACTTAAGTGATGCCCAATTACTCTGGCTCTGGGTGGTTAGGGCTTTTCTCCTCACTAAGGATTTTCTCTCAAAGGCTTCGAGGTGGGTTGCTCTCAAACGACAAAAGCCGTGCACTGAAATCTGAGCAGCCAACCGTTTATGGTTGTGGGGGTGGACTATTTATAGCCACTTGGCAACCCTGACCTGATTTGTCCGAAATGACCCTGGGTCACTAAGGAACTGACACGTGTACTAACGGTCGGATTTTGAACTCTCACGACAGCTTTACTTGGGCTGCAAGTAAAGCTGACTTGTCTGACTCTGGACAAGATTTTCTCTCATTGTCTTCACTCGAAGACATAGGATTTGAATTAGGCATCACTTCAGTCATCCTGACTGGTTCTCTTGGACCCCACTTAACAGTACGGTGGTTCCTATGACACAACATGAATAAGTAAAACTACGAAGGATCTAAGTCTTCGAGTTCCAAAGGCTTCATGGGGAGTCTTCATATGTCATTGTCTTCGACATGAATGTCTTCATGAACCACCATTGTCTTCAATGTCTTTGTACATTTTTGGGGGTCATCTCTGGTAGCTAAACCGAATCAATGAGGGACTTCTACCTGTGTTATCCTGCAATTCTCACAAACACATTAGTCCCTCAACTAGGTTTGTCGTCAATACTCCAAAACCAACTAGGGGTGGCACTAGATGCACTTACAATCTCCCCCTTTTTGGTGATTGATGACAAACTAGTTGAAGTTTTCAACGGGGAATATAATTTGTGAAATTGTAAAGGAATTGTCTTCATAAGCTGCAAGGGCTCCCCCTGAAGATGTGCATATTAAGTGATTTGCTTCTGGAATGCAAATGCACACAGCAGGTTGTATTTGTGGGAATCCGCTTCAAATTATGATGACAATCCATCATGCACGTAAAGATATATGAAGATAATGATATGCATAATGAAAAATGGACGTCTGCGAAATGATAAGAGTCCGGAAATTATCGTCGTACATGCGGAATTTATCTTCGCAAGAACACAGTGGCAAACATAGTAGGAGACGACCATCAAGTTTAAGTGTTACAACTCAAAGAACCAAATGTAGCAAAACGAGAGTTGTAAGCACGAAGCAAAATGCAAAATATAAAGCACCCGCCCATATTATTGACCCGCTTGAAGACTATAAACATCATATGCTTCTCCCCCTTTTGTCAGTGATGACCAAAAAGGTTTGAAGACATAGAGTTTTCTATGCGTTCCCAGGCGCAGCAGGGTCGGTGGAGACGTTTGGTGGTGCAGGCGAGCTTGGGGCAGTGACGACGCGCGCTGAAGACATTGGTGGTGATGTGGCGTCGTCTTCTTCCTCAATGATTTTTCCCGTCACGGTGGCAGCAGAGGAAGAGAACTCAGATTCTTCAAGTGAAGGAGTCCCACGCAACACAGCTCTTCTGGGGGGTGTGGAGTCAAACTTGAAATGCTCCTTGAAGCCATCCTCTTGCAATTCAGCTTTAGTGCACATCATAGTGAGGCCTTTCCAAGTGCGGCGACAGGTTTCGTGTGCGACGAAGGCGTTCTTGGTGGCCAGATTCCTGATGCGATTGATGTCTTGCATGATACTGTGCATCTGCCTCTTGAGCCAGTCGTGATGCCTATCGTGCTTTTGATGCAGAGCCACAAGAAGTTCACGATCAGTGAGTGTACGAGCGTGTTTCTTGGGTCTCTGTCCAGCTTCGCTGTCAGTGGCTTCAGTGGATGCAGGGGCACGTGTGGTGCCAGCCATTGGATAGACTCTGGAAATGGCTTCAACACCTTCATCATGTTGAGTGAAGCTTTGGTGTTCCGCATTCTGAAGACTTAGTGGCTGTTTGGCAGGCTCAGGATAAATAGCTTCAGCAGAGGTGTCCACATCGGGTAACAAGATTCTGTGGTTGCGGGCTGAGGGCTGATATGATATTGCAGAGTGGAGCTTGATTAGCCTCATAACCCATGGAGCATAAATCTTCAGACCAAAGAGATCTGAGCCAGACGCAGCAAGTTGACGTATGAAGAGATCCTGGGCATTGAAGCATTTGCCGTGTAGGATGCAGAAGATGAGAGTCTTCATGGCACCTTCAACCTTGGCATATCGAGAGTGCCCCTTAATGGGCCATAGAGTCCGCCTGATGATGTGATAGATAGTTCTAGGCAGGTACTCTAAGTCTTCAACGAAGAACTCTGTTGGGTAAGGTGCGTCAGAAGGCAATGGCTTCATCATTGAGAGCATCTGACTCATATTCGGCTCAGGTCGCTGAAATATGCTCTCAACTGCTTCAGTATGGAGTTGGCAGCCTTCTTCGAAGAGGTCGCCTGGAGTGGGTAGGCCGGTGAGCTCAATGATATCAAATGCATTGGCTTCGTGATGGACGTTGCCGGTCATCCACTCCAGGACCCAAGTCTTCGGATCTCTGTTGTAGCCCTTGATGTGCAATGTGGCATAGAACTGAAGCAGAAGCTCTTCGTTCCAGTGCTCTTCATCCGTGACAAACGGCAGCAGGCCAACTTGCTTGAAGCAGTCCAGGGCTTCTTCCAGACCAGGCAGACCAGCAAAAGCTTCAACTTCAAGGCGCTGATGTGGAAAGATACGGCTCTGGTTGTAGAGGACGCAGGAGTAGTAGCTGCGCTGTGGGTAGCTCCAGAACCTATCTGACACAATCTTTTCCCTTGAGTAAGGGTTCTTGGAGTGATTGAAGAAAGTGTTGTCTGCCCTGAAGCTATTGACATTGAAGGAGCCAGGAGCAGTGACTGGACCTGGGAACCTTGGCAGTCGTGGGATTGGCTTCTGTACCTGGGGCCTGTGCGCAATATGATAATTGAACTGTGGTCCGGCAGCAGACACAGGCACAGAAGGGTCAGAGGCAGTTGCTTCAGTATCTCTTGAAGCTGTTGGTTGGTATGGCTCCACAAATGCTTCAGTATTATGTGTGGCAGCCGCAGTGGTGTCAGCCTCCTTGAGAATTTCTTCTTGCTGGTGTGGGGGAGATGGAGCTTGAGGTTCTTCATGCTTTTCTGCTTGTGCTTCGGCTGATGCAGCCGGAATGTCGTCAGCAGTCTGAGCCCTTGGTCCTTTGCGAAGCCTACGGAATGCAGGCGACGCCGGTGGAGTTGCAGTGGGCTGGGGCTCATCCTCTTCCTCCTGTGGGCGATCTGCCCATGATGCATCTTGTGTGATTGGCGTCAGGGGACGACCAATGCTGAGCAATTCACTCGATTTGAGCTGAGGAAGGACTGCATCATCTTGTACATTGTCTTGGAGACCAATGTCTTCAGCAGCGGTGGGGTCGGCTGCTGGAATGTCTTCATCATGCTGAGCCTCGGTGAGAGCAGGCTCATGGACGGTCATCTGACGATCTTCATGAGGACGGCGAACGGAAAGGGGTTCAACTATCAAGGGCTCTGTGGGAGCAGCCCGAGACTTCTTGGACTTGCGCTTTTTGATGGTGGGGTCTGAAGGAGAGGCTTCAGAGTGTTTCCTCTTCCTTGCTTTAGCTTCGGCTATCCTTGTCTTCTTAAGCTCTGAAGCGGGTGAGCGCTTTGGCTTCGAGCTAGGCTTGGCGGTGGGGAGGACAATTGGAACAGCTTCTTGGCGTGGGGCCTCTTCTTCAGCCACGGTGGGCGTCTTCTTTTTCTTGGGGGCCATCCTGGGGTCGATGCCGGGACGCCCAAGTGCCTTTTGCTTCTCAGCCTCATTGTAGGCCTGTACGCAGAGATCAGCCAAATTCTTCATGCGCTCGCGTGAACCCTGAGCCTCTGCACGTTTCTGCATGAAGTTTTCCTTCAACTCATGCAGCATGACTTTGAAGTCTTTGATTTCTTGGACGCTGAGCGTGGCCATGTTCTGCTTGAACTGAGCCTTTTCAAAATCTATCTTTTGCTTCAGTTCCACGATGCGCTGGGCAATTGCGAGTTCTGAAGCAATAGCTCCTTGGAAGGCTACGCTGAGGCCAATAGGCAGCTGCAGATCATCAAAGCTGATGTTGGGTGTGTCAAACCACTCATCTATGAAGTTGTGGATGATTTTTGCATCGAACAGAGGCAGATTGTTGAAGATTTCAGCCTCCTCCTTGCTCTTGATGAGCTGCTCAAGAGCGTCATCACCAAGATCTTCGTCACTGGACAGATCAATGGCTTCGCAGCGAAGAACGGCAGCGACAGTTAGCTCTTTGCTGGTGTGTGGCTGTGGTTTCTTTGCTTCTTGAGGCTTGGAGACTCTTGATAAGTCTTCAGACTGCACACTGGCTTCAGGAGGTGCAGTGGCCAATGGCTTCGCTTTGGAGATCTTGGGGGAGGCGACTGGCTTGGAACCTTTTGGCTTCTTCTTCATCTGCTTCGGCTCTAGGGCAGTAGGAGCATCATCAGACTCAGTGTCTGCTGGAGGGTCGTTCACGGCAGTCCCTTGGACTATAATGTGAGTCATGAGGCCGTCGAGATTGGCAAATGGCCCGATGACATTGGGATTAGCGTCGCATGTGCCATCTGCCCTTGGTCTGGAGGGACCAGGGTTGAAGTCCAATCCAAACTCCTTCTTGTTTTGCTTCGCAGAGTTCTGGGCAAATTGGAAGTTGCGCTTGAACAGAGTGTCATCGCGACACCAGAGAAGGGATGATGGATGTGCATCAGCTGGCTGTTGTCCCCTGACCATGCATGGAAAGAAGCCTTGAGCAATGGCTTCGTCTCTGGTTCGGGGTACGAGATTCTTGTACAAGGCATCTCCCCATGGCCTCTTGATGGCGCACTTCTCTGCATATTCTTTGGTGACGAAGCGGTATAGGAACCACTGCTCTGCCCAATACCTGCGAATCCATTGGATTCGTGTCTTGCGCTGACCATAGCTTTCTTCAGGATCTGTTTGGTACATTTCTGCCAAATCTTCAGGCAGATCCTTAGATGTGTCACCCCGTCTCTGTCTGCCTCCCTTCCTTGATTGTTTCTCAGATGCCATGAAGCTTAACTTGGAAGGCTTCAAAAGATTCAAAGGCTTCAAAGGATTCAAAGGCTTCAAAGGCTTCCTTTTGCTTGACCAACAGGAACTTGCTTCGGGTGAATTGATGTGACGCTGTAGGAACTCTGCAAATGAATGCAGACTATGAGAACCAAAAGATTCTCCCACGGACATGTACCTATGACAGCATTAAGGTGCGAGGGAAGGGGAAGAGGTCATATGCATTCTCAGAAGATTTTGAAGATAAATCAGTGTAGAAGACATTGACCTCATCATGCGAAGACATTCACTTTATAGAAAAGAAGTTGGTTCCAGATTTGTACGAACCCATAGATCAGTACAAGTGAGGAATCTAACTACTTCATGAAGAACAAGTGAATATGCTAGGGAAGTTATGAGATTCAGACAAGAGGAATGAAACTTGAAGGAATAGAAACCTCTTTTGGCAGAAAGTGATGGATCAATATGATCAAAAGAAGCTGTAAAAAGGCTTGTTATTTACCAGACTTGGAACTGCTAGACGAGATGAGAGGTGAGGCCGAGCAGTTCGATCCTCCGTGCCCTAACTTGGCGACGGAAGACACTTAGGACGACGGCGGAGAGACTGGTGTCCGCTGTCGGCGTGAGAACAGCGTCGGAGAGGTCGCGGCAGTGAAGCACTTCGTCGCCAGCGTCGTTGAGAGTTAGCGGTGGCGCTAGGGTTTGTGCGAGGGAGGAAGAAGAGATAATGACCGCAGTGAAACGTGTATTTATAGGGATATGGGCGGCACTGCGCTATTACTCAGGTGCCCCTGGCGATTCGCATCTGATCAGTACGTGGCCAGCATGCGGAATTGTGGGGGCAGTTTCACCCCACGCACGCCTGGTTTGTCGGGAGTCGTTCCTACTTCTTCGGAATTCTAGTTGATGGAAAAACATTGAAGGCTGTTTTAAAGTTTGTCTCTGTGTCTTCTTCTGACAAGGATGCAGTGAAGACATTCGACAGTTTCAACAGAGTGCATATGACTTGGAGAGATAGAGTTTGAGTTAGGAAGCATGGAGAGGTTAGGGTCCGATCACATTCACTTAGTTCAAAAGATTCAGACAAGAAGACATAGCTATAAGTGAATGCTGTAGAGGACAGAACAACAGTGCATATATAATCAACATAGTGAAGATAATCATGAAGACATGTTGAGATTGAAGCCAAACCAAATGTGAAGACATAGCAAATGTAATGCCATGAGTAAAACACTTCAAGCAGAAAAATTTTGGTGGTGGCGCTACCCACCGTATAGGAAGTATTGGACCCAGACACGGCGCACAATTATCATGGCGCTCCGAGGTCAAATTCCACGTTAATGTATTCACACTTAGAATGTATGTCTTCATTGATTGAAGATATACGTTACTTTGTGTGTTGCACATCTAAGTCATCATCATGCATAAGTGTTAGGATGTGTGCCTGATCACAGGACATTTGAGGATTCCAAGATATTTAGCTCACATCGTAACTTGCAAAATCTCTTCTCATCCAAGGGCTTGGTGAAGATATCTACCAATTGCTCTTCAGTGTTGACCTGTATGATATCAATGTCTTCCTTTGTAACATGATCTCTGAGAAAATGATGACGAATTTCAATGTGCTTTGTCTTCGAGTGCTGAACTGGGTTGTTGGCGATCTTGATGGCGCTTTCGTTGTCGCAGTAAAGTGGCACTTGCTTCAGATGAATGCCATAATCCTTGAGGGTTTGCTTCATCCATAGAAGCTAAGCGTAGCAGGATCCAGCAGCAATGTATTCAGATTCAGCAGTGGAGAGAGATACACAGTTCTGCTTCTTTGAAGACCAACAGACAAGAGATCGGCCCAGGAAATGACATGTGCCTGATGTGGACTTCCGATCAACCTTGTCACCAGCGTAATCAGCGTCCGAAAATCCAACCAGATCAAACTCTGAGCCCTTTGGATACCATAACCCTAGAGTTGGTGTGTGAGCCAAATATCGAAGAATTCGCTTCACTGCTAAGTGATGCGACTCCTTTGGTGCCGCTTGAAACCGAGCACACATGCAAACACTAAGCATAATATCTGGCCTAGATGCACATAAATAAAGCAAAGAACCAATCATGGAGCGGTATACCTTTTGATCGAACTCTTTACCATTGTCGTCAGGACCCAAATGATGTTTGGCTGGCATTGGTGTTGTGAAGCCTTTGCAGTCTTGCATACCGAACTTCTTCAGGCAGTCTTTGAGGTATTTCTCTTGAGATATGAAGATGCCATTGCGTTGTTGCCTTATCTGAAGACCGAGGAAGAATTTCAGCTCCCCCATCATAGACATCTGATATTGCTCTTGCATCATATATCCGAACTCCTCACTGTACTTCTGATTGGTGCAGCCGAAGATAATGTCATCCACGTATATTTGGCACACAAACAGTTCACCATCATATGTCTTTGTGAAGAGAGTGGGATCCAGGGAACCAGGTATGAAGCCTTTGCTCTTCAGGAAGTATTTGAGTGTATCATACCAGGCCCGAGGGGCTTGTTTGAGGCCATATAGTGCCTTTTTGAGCTTGTACACCATGTCAGGATGTTTTGGATCTTCAAACCCAGGTGGTTGAGCAACATACACTTCTTCTTCAATTTTGCCATTGAGGAAGGCACTTTTTACATCCATTTGATACAGGATTATGTTGTGATGATTTGCATAGGCCAGCAGTATACGGATGGCTTCAAGTCTGGCCACAGGAGCAAATGTTTCGTCGAAGTCGATGCCTTCCACTTGAGTATATCCTTGAGCAACGAGACGAGCCTTGTTTCTGACGACTTGGCCATGCTCATCTTGCTTGTTGCGGTATATCCATTTGGTGCCTATTATGTTATGCTTCCGTGGATCAGGACGCTTAACTAACTCCCATACATTGTTCAGCTCAAATTGTTGAAGCTCTTCTTGCATAGCTTGAATCCATTCAGGTTCCATAAAGGCTTCATCAGTTTTCTTGGGTTCTGTGATTGAAACAAATGCGAAGTGTCCGCAAAAGTTTGCCAGTTGAGTTGCCTTTTAACGAGCCAGTGGACCAGGTGCATTGATGCTATCAATTATTCTGTCAATTTGCACTTCATTGGCAACACGAGGATGTAGGGGTCGAAGACTTTGCTCTTGCTGATCTACGTTGTCATGGGGAGGAATGTCTTCAGGCTGAGCATTGTCTTCATGTGGATCAGGTGCTGAGATGATAAGTTCTTCTTCAGGACGAGCTTCAGAAGGTATTATTTCTCCAGTTCCCATTAGCTTGATTGATTCACTGGCTGGAACTTCATCTAGTACATCTGGTAGTTGCTCTCTTTGTGACCCATTGGTCTCATCAAACCGCACATCCACTGTTTCAACCACTTTGTAGTGAAAGAGATTGAAGACTCTGTAGGAGTGCGAATCCTTTCCATATCCAAGCATGAAGCCCTCATGTGCTTTTGGAGCAAATTTTGCGGTGTGGTGAGGGTCCTTGATCCAGCATCTTGATCCAAATACTCTGAAGTAACTTACATTTGGCTTCTTGCCAGTCAGAAGTTCATAAGATGTCTTGTTCAGCAGCTTGTGAAGATATACACGGTTGATAGTATGGCATGCAGTGTCAATGGCTTCAGTCCAGAATTTTCTTGGTGTCTTGTACTCATCTAACATTGTTCTGGCCATCTCAATGAGTGTTCTGTTCTTGCGTTTGACGATGTCATTCTGTTGTGGCGTGTATGGAGCTGAGAATTCATGAGTGATGCCCAATGTATCAAGATATGTGTCAAGGCCGGTGTTCTTGAATTCTGTGCCATTGTCACTTCTGATGTGCTTTATCTTGGCGCCATAATTGTTCATTGCCCGATTTGCGAAGCGTCTGAAGACATGCTGCACTTCAGTCTTGTAAAGGATTATGTGCACCCAAGTATATCTAGAGGCAAGCGGTAGTGGAGAAAGTTGAGTAGTGGGTAGGACCGAAGAGATCCATGTGAAGCAGTTCGAAGGGTTGAGTAGTGGTCATGATTGTCTTCGAAGGATGTTTTGCCCTTGTCATCTTCCCAGCTTCACAGGCACCGCATAAGTGATCTTTCTTGAACTTGACGCCCTCGATGCCTATGACATGCTTCTTCTTAGCAAGGGTGTGGAGGTTCCTCATGCCAGCATGCCCAAGTCTTCGATGCCAAAGCCAGCATTCTGAAGCCTTTGCGAGAAGACAAACTGCAAGCTGTGGCCCTGCTGAGAAATCTACCACGTACAAGTCATTTTTTCGATACCCTTCAAACACTAGAGACTTGTCAGATTCCATTAGTACCAGACAACGATATTTTCCAAAGATTACAATCATGTTTAAATCGCAAAGCATTGAGACAGACATTAAGTTGAAGCCAAGGGATTCAACAAACATGACTTTATCCATGTGTTGATCCTTTGAGATTGCAACTCTACCTAGACCCAGTACTTTACTTTTACCAGTGTCAGCGAATGTGATGTGGCTCTTGTCAGATGGACGTAAGGTTGAGTCCATAAAGAGACTTCTCTTGCCAGTCATGTGATTTGTACACCCGCTGTCAATAATCCATACTGAAGACTCTGAAGTCACTGGTGTCGTACCCTATAGTGCAGTTAGGGGGATAGGCTTCACCAAGAGTGTTGTGAAGCAAAAACATTTGACGAACCAGTGGATTATGAAAACTGAGATCCAGGTTAGGACAAGCAGGGAGAGTAGCATGCGATTCAGATATGAAATACATAGTGATGCCATTCGGGCATTTGATCGTGTGCCCCACGAGTTTTTTAAGGTCCCCAGCAATAGCATCAGAAGATTTTGGTTTTGTGCTGGAGACCTTTCCCTGCAAAAGAGAGTTAAGCTTTCTTAACCACCCACATCTTCAAGGGTGGCTTAGAAGCAATAAGTCTAAGTGCAGCATCTGAGAATTTTGGCTTTGGAGCCCTAGCAAACAGTCTAGCAGGTGGGCAGTAGTACTCATAAGAATGGGCAGAATAGTTTTTGGTCATATGAGAATGACGGTTTGAAGAACCGTTCTCATAAGACTGAGCATGGTTTCCCTACAAAACATTTGCGTTAGTGCAGCTCAGATGAGTCCTCTGCCTGTATGAAGCCTTTGGACCATATGAAGTCTTTGGTCTGAGGTTTGTCTTCTTCATGTGAGGTGTCATGGGGACATTCACAGGAAGATTCTCAAGACACGTTTTTGGAACCCAGATCTTCTTCATGGGCGGTCCATTCCTGCAGTTAGTACCAATGTACCTGGCAAATACTTCACCATTCTGATTCCTAAACAGTTTATAGTTTGCATCAAAGGATTCATCAATGATAATTGAATTAGCACAAGTGAAGCCAGATAGATTGGATGGATCTGATGAGGAGTCCTTTGCAGCAACCCATGTGGTTTTGGGGTACTGCTCAGGTTTCCAGTAAGAGCCATCTGCATTAATTTTCCTCACGAACCCAACAACCTCTTTGCTAGGGTTTCGGTTCAGAATCTGCTTCTTGAGGACATCACATAGTGTCTGATGTCCTTTGAGACTTTTGTACATCCCTGTTTCAAGCAATGTCTTCAACCTAGCATTTTCATCAGCAATAGCAGTGGTATCCTCAGCAGAGGGGTTAGTTACCACTTCAACAGTTGAAGATATTGCAACAGCAGTAGCAGTGGAACATTCAGCAACAGAAATAGCATTATCACGCTCAATGCATTTAAGGCATGGTGGTTCAAATCCTTCCTTAGCAGAACTGATCTGTTCGGCTCGAAGTGACTCGTTTTCCTTTTGAAGATCTTCATGATCCGCGCTCAACTTCTCAAGATCTTGCTTCTTCTGAAGATAATCATAGGAGAGCTTTTCATGAGTAGTTGAGAGAGTCTCAAGACGATCTTCGAGTTCCTGATACTTAACATGAAGATTTTTTATGTCTTCAATTAAGGATTCAGAACGAGTCATTTCAGCACCCAACAGATCATCGCTTCTGTCTAACAGTTTTTGAATATGTTCCATGGCCTTTTGTTGTTCAGTTGCAATTTTAGCAAGTGTTTTGTAACTGGGTTTTGAATCACAATCAGAGTCATCGTCACTAGATGTTCGATAGTGAGTAGTGCGTGTGTTTACCTTGGCACCACGTGCCATGAAGCAGTAGGTGGGAGTAGAGTCGTCCTTGTCATTTGCACCGGTGATGGTGATGGAGTCATTGTCTTCAGTGTTGAAGATGGACTTGGCGACATAGGTTGTAGCCAAACTTGCAATGCCTGAATCAGACTCCTCCTCAGACTCCACCTCTGCCTCCTCAGAAGCGGACTCCTCCTCTGAATCCATTTCCTTGCCAACAAACGCACGAGCCTTGCCAGATGAACTCTTCTTGTGTAACGAAGACTTTGAGGAAGATTTGGACGAAGACTTTGAGTATTTCCTCATCTTCTTATCGTCAGAGTCATATTCCTTGCTCTTCTTCTTCTTTCTGTTCTCATTGTCCCATTGTGGACACTCAGAGATGAAGTGTCCAGTTTTCTTGCACTTGTTACAAGTTTTCCTCTTGTAGTCATGCGCAGAGGCTTCATCATTCCTTGAGCTTGATCGTGAAGACTTTCTGAAGCCTTTCTTCTTGGTGAATCTCTGGAACTTCTTCACTAGCATTGCAAGTTCCCGTCCAATGTCTTCAGGATCATCAGAACTGCTGTCAGATTCTTCTTCAGATGATGACACAGCTTTTGCCTTCAGGGCACGGGTTCGCCCATAGTTTGGATCGTAGATATCTCTTTTCTCAGAAAGCTGAAACTCATGTGTATCGAGCCTCTCAAGTATGTCAGACGGATCGAGTGTCTTGAAGTCTGGACGTTCTTGAATCATCAGGACTAGGATGTCAAATGAACTGTCAAGTGATCTTAGCAGCGTCTTGACGATTTCATGTTTGGTGATCTCAGTGGCGCCGAGGGCTTGAAGCTCATTTGTGATGTCAGTGAGCCGGTCAAATATGTGCTGGACATTCTCATTGTCATTTCGCTTGAAGCGGTTGAAGAGATTGCGAAGAACACTGATTCTCTAATCTCTCTGGGTTGAGATGCCTTCATTGACATTGGAGAGCCAGTCCCAGACCAGCTTGGATGTCTTCAAGGCACTCACACGGCCGTACTGTCCCTTGGTCAGATGACCACAGATAATATTCTTAGCAGTGGAGTCCAGTTGAGTGAACTTCTTGACATCAGCCGCAGTGACACCTTCTCCAGCCTTGGGAACGCCGTTTTCGACGACATACCATAGGTCGACGTCAATGGCTTCAAGATGCATGCGCATCTTATTCTTCTAGTAGGGATATTCAGTTCCATCGAAGACGGGGCACGCAGCGGAGACTTTAATTATCCCTGCAGTCGACATAGCTAAAACTCCAGGTGGTTAAACCGAATCACACAGAACAAGGGAGCACCTTGCTCTGATACCAATTGAAAGTGCGTTATATCGACTAGAGGGGGGGTGAGTAGGCGATTTTTATGAAAGTCTTCAAAACGCGGAAGTTATGAAGACAAACAGAGTGAACAAGCCTATCACTATGCAGCGGAAGGTAGATTACACAACGCAAGCCATAGTCAAATATACAATACAGTGAAAGCACAGAGTCAAATAGCTTCAGTGTAATGAGGATCAGGTTGGAAGAAGTTATGAAGCCAAACAGATCATACAGTCAGGTTGTGAAGACAGAAGATTAAGCAGGCATGCAATAGCTTCACAATGTGTACTGGTAAGTAAAGGGAGGTGAAGATGAAACCAGTGACACGTTGAAGACAATGATGTGTTGGACCAGTTCCAGTTGCTGTGACAACTGTACGTCTGGTTGGAGCGGCTAGGTATTTAAACCAAAGGACACACAGTCCCGGACACCCAGTCCTGAACACGCAGCTCAGGACACCCAGTCCTCACCGTTTTCTCCTTGAGCTAAGGTCACACAGACCCCGCCCAATCACTCTGGTAAGTCTTCAAGGTAGACTCCCAAACCTTCACAGACTTCGTTCACCGGCAATCCACAATTCCTCTTGGATGCTCAGAACGCGACGCCTAACCGTCTGGAGGATGCACAGTCCTCAAGTGTAATAAGTCTTCAGATCACTCAGACAAGAAGACTTAAGTGATGCCCAATTACTCTGGCTCTGGGTGGTTAGGGCTTTTCTCCTCACTAAGGATTTTCTCTCAAAGGCTTCGAGGTGGGTTGCTCTCAAACGACAAAAGCCGTGCACTGAAATCTGAGCAGCCAACCGTTTATGGTTGTGGGGGTGGACTATTTATAGCCACTTGGCAACCCTGACCTGATTTGTCCGAAATGACCCTGGGTCACTAAGGAACTGACACGTGTACTAACGGTCGGATTTTGAACTCTCACGACAGCTTTACTTGGGCTGCAAGTAAAGCTGACTTGTCTGACTCTGGACAAGATTTTCTCTCATTGTCTTCACTCGAAGACATAGGATTTGAATTAGGCATCACTTCAGTCATCCTGACTGGTTCTCTTGGACCCCACCTAACAGTACGGTGGTTCCTATGACACAACATGAATAAGTAAAACTACGAAGGATCTAAGTCTTCGAGTTCCAAAGGCTTCATGGGGAGTCTTCATATGTCATTGTCTTTGACATGAATGTCTTCATGAACCACCATTGTCTTCAATGTCTTCGTACATTTTTGGGGGTCATCTCTGGTAGCTAAACCGAATCAATGAGGGACTTCTACCTGTGTTATCCTGCAATTCTCACAAACACATTAGTCCCTCAACTAGGTTTGTCGTCAATACTCCAAAACCAACTAGGGGTGGCACTAGATGCACTTACACAAAGTACCCGCCCCGCTCACAGGTCGTGTGGCGGATGGACTCACAGATGTAGTATCCACAGAAATCATTCCCTTTTTCCTGCCACAACCACTTTACAAGAAATAGAGGTCAATCAAACTGATAAGCAAGAATGCTAAATGGTATTGATGAAACTAGCGCTTGAATCACTAGGAGATGCGCGGAGCATGCTACTATAGTACTTACTTTCGGGTGTCTAAATTCCAGCTCCTTCGGCAGTCCCGGAACTTTTCTGGTGAATTTTCTCCAAACCATGCCGGACAAAGAAAACAATTACTTGATATCAGGAAATGAACAAAGTTGCTGATATGGTGGATAATGATTGATTTAACTTACTTCTTGAGGATTTCAGTCATGTCCGCATACTCCTTGGGATCTTTTCGTTTAGAGTCCAAGACAGTTACTACTCCCTGCTCAAGCCTAATCTCTAGGAGAATATAGTGGTACCTGCGCGCATGCATAACTCATCAATTACATTACTATAACCTGGACTAATATATAAGGGAAACCGAATATGCACAAGACAGTAACACTCACTTGAAGTTGTAAGGAAAGAGTATTATATCTTTGTTTTCATTTTTTTTTGAATGATCGTAGCAAGTTGACCTCGGTATCTCCGGGACGATGTTCAACCTCAGTTGCATCTATGAGATATGTGTTAACGAACCCAATATCACTGATTTGTCTTTTCTTCAATTCGGCGATCTTCATTCTGCATAATATAGTGAGGATAATTATAAATACATGCAATGAAAGAGATGAGCTATATAGAGAGACTTAATGACAGAAGTAGTAGTACTTACAGACAGTAGCAGGTGATCGTTGTTTTATCGAGGGCCAATTGATTGAAAAACTGATAGAACTCCTCAAATGGAATAGGCAACAGTTCAATTCCAATGAGGTCATGCTCCGGTTTAACTCTCGCATACAAAGTACTCCTCCCCCTAGACTCTCTACAGATTTTCAAGTACCAATATTGTAATCTTCGCATCATCGTTGTTAAAGATTTTTCATCTTTGACGAGAGGCTTCCTGTACTCGTATCTGTGTATCTGCACCTCCATGGGATCATAATGTACATCATCGGGCAGGTAATCGTGAACATTGCCATAACCGGGCACCATCCTCGGATCGACGATGTCGCTAGGCACCTTGAGGGGGGGGGGGCACGATTGCTTCGCTTGTTCGCCGAGCTGGGCAATTTGTTTCCCAGCTGCTCGTCGTTCTTTCAGCCTTTGATCACTGACTGTACTTCCCGACCGCTCTGCTTCGGCCCATGTCTTTGCAATAATGCGCTCATAGTTGCCTTTCGGTGGAGACTTGGGTGGTTTTGCCAGGGCAGCCAGAGTGCGCTTCACTTTCACCGGATCTACCCTCTCCTCCGGAGGTGGATGTCTCTTTGCTTTCAACCCTTGAAACCAGTCATCCACTTTGGTTCGCGCGATCTTCGCGTTCTCCTCCGGGGTCCTCTCGTATGGTAACTTCTCTGGAGTCTTCAGAGAAGGACCGAATCTGTATGTCCTCCCGCCTCTGGTTGTACTACTAGACGTCGACCGAGCAGACGGAGCGGTTGTCTTCTTTACTTGCTTAAGAGGCGGAGGAGAAGGACTACGACACGCCGGAGCAGCTGGAGCGGCGGCAAGTCTCTTCCGCCCTTGCTGATGAGGCGGAGAAGGAGGCTGACTGCTCGGGTGCGTCAGCGCAGGCGGAGAAGGAGGCGGATTGCCGCCACGCGCCAGAGAAGGAGCCGGCCGAGGGCCCTGATCGTCATTCGCCGGAGGAGGAGGCGGTGGAGGAGGCGGAGTGCCCTGACTTGCCGGAGGAGGAGGAGGAGGCGGAGGCGTCCAGTTCGGAAGGTTGATGAGCTCCTTCCGCCATAGGCATGGAGCCTTCAGAGCAGACACCAGCCGAGTCTCCCCTTTGCCGGTAGGGTGGTCAAGCTGGAGGTCCTCAAATCCCTCCGTTATTTCATCCACCATCACCCTAGCATATCCTTCTGGAATCGGCCGACAGTGAAAAGTTGCGCCGGGTTCAGTAGGATAAACAGAGCCAATAGCCGCCTTGACCTTCAAATTCATCCATTGTGTCATAAGGTGGCAATTTTGAGACTCCATTATAGCATCCACGGGATAGCTTGCAGGAGCCGTCAAGGCATGCTCCGGCTGAAGCAGCTCGGTGGAAGCCACGCTGCTTCTGCGCTTAGATGGCGGGGTAGCTTCAGGGGAAGGTTCGGCAGTACGTTTGCTGCGATTTGCTTCTCGTTCCTCTATCGCGTCTACCCTTGCTTGCAGCGCCTGCATTTGGGTCTGCTGCACTTTTTTCCTCCTCTCATGGGATTTGTAACCGCCTGCGTCCGGAAACCCAACCTTCCACGGAATGGAGCCTGGCGTGCCTCGTGTCCGTCCAGGGTGCTCAGGATTCCCGAGGGCCATTGTGAGCTCGTGGTTCTCTCTGTCTGGAAAGAACTTCCCTTGCCGCGCTGCTTCAGTATACTGCTTAAGCTTCCTGACTGGTATGTCCATTTGGTCGTTCGTCCAAATGAACTTCCCTGTTACAGGGTCCAAGGTTCCGCCAGCCTCGAAGAACCAAGTCCGGCAACGGTCTGGCCAGCTAATTGTCTCTGGTTCGATCCCTTTAGCAACCAGATCATTCTCAGTCTTGGCCCACTTAGGCCGGGCTACGACGTAGCCACCTGACCCCGTGCGATGGTGAAGCATCTTCTTCGCAGCATTTTGCTTATTTGTCGCCGACATCTTCTTACTCTTTTCCGATGTCTTGTGGGCCACAAATGCGGGCCAGTGATCTCTGATCTTCTCATATCTGCCCTTGAATTCTGATGTCTCTTTTTTATCGACAAACCTATTCAGCTCTTTCTTCCACCTCCTGAATAGATCTGCCATCCTCTTAAGAGCAAAAGACTTGATTAATTGCTCTTTAACTGGCTTCTCCGGATCATCCTCTGGGGGTAGGGTGAAATTTGACTTCAGCTCAGTCCAAAGATCATTTTTCTGCATATCATTGACATAAGACACCCCAGGGTCTTCTGTAGCCGGCTTAAACCATTGCTGGATGCTTATCGGGATCTTGTCCCTAACCAGAACCCCGCACTGAGCAACAAATGCGCTCTTTGTCAGGAGGGGTTCAATCGGTTGGCCGTCAGGCGTGATTGCTATGATCTCTAACTTTTCATCCGAGCTCAACTTTTTCTTCGGGCCTCGTCTCTTTACCGAAGTTGTGCTCGATCCGGAGGGCTAGAAAAAAGAACAAAGACTTAATTAATATGTATACATACCAAAACAATGAATGCATCGATCAGCTAGTCAACACAGGCTTAACTAATATATATACCTGGTCGGACTCGGTTCGGTCACCGGAGCCGTCATCACGGTCTCCTTCTTGCACCGACATTGGGTCACCGGAGCCGCCCTCATGTTCTTCTTCTTGCACCGGCATTAGGTCACTGTAGCCAGCTTGTTCACCCTCTCCTTCCAGACCATCGGTGTCGTTGAGAAAGAACGAGACGGCATCACTTCCTTCTGCGATTATGTCCCTCAACAACGCTTCTTTTGCTTCGTCTCGGGCGGTGTCCATAGTTTCTACAAATATTTACAACATGGCAATTATTATTCAAACATGACAGATGGATATATTAGTGCCAAACATAGACCTAGCTACCCAATCATAGCAAGCTATCGGGAGGGGGTGTATATCAACAACAACGACACTACATCTATGTCCCTCGACGACCCTCGTTCCCGATAAAAAAAGAGGAAGAAGAAGAAAAAAAAGAGGAGAAGAAAGAATAGAGGAGAAGAACTCCTCTATTCTTTCTTCTCCTCTTTTTTTTCTTCTTCCTCTTCTTTTTCTATCCTCTTCTTCCTCTCATGTTCGAGAGGATCGCCGAGGGGTCGGGAGGTTGCGTAGTGTCAAAGGATTCAACAAAACCATGTCTTCATCATTAGGCGAAAGTAACATGTGCATGATGGTACGAAGCTCTTCAAAGTTGTTCTGGAAGGGAGTCCCAGATAGGATAATTCGCTTTTTGGTACAAAGTTCAGCAAGAGCCTTCCGAATATCGCTATTTGGAAGGCCTTTGCTGAATTCGTACCAAAAGGCGGATTATTCTATCCGGGACTCCATTCCAGAACAACTTTACAGAGCTTCATACCAACATGCCCTGGTTACTTCCGGCTAATGATGAAGGCATGGATTTCTTCAATACTTTGACACTAGGAAACCTCTCTCGACCCCTCGGCGATCCTCGACCCCTCGAACCCTCGACGACCCTGGAACCCTCGACCCCTAGACGACCCTGCTGGAACCCTCGACCCTCGACCCTATAGAACCCTCGAACCCTCGACCCTTGACCCCTTAACGACCCTCGACCCTCTACCCTAGTTCCCGACCCTTGACCCTCGGCGATCCTCGACACCCTCGTTCCCGATAAAAATTAAGAAGAAGAAGAAGAAGAAGAAGAAGAAGAAGAAGAAGAAGAAGAAGAAGAAGAAGAAGAAGAAGAAGAAGAAGAAGAAGAAGAAGAAGAAGAGAAGAAGAAGAAGAAGAAGAAAATAGAGGAGAAGAAGAAAGGAATAGCTAGAGGAGAAGATCGAAGAAAAAAAAGAAGAAAAAAAAGAGGAGAAGAAGAAAGGAATAGTGGAGAAGAAGAGAAAATAGAATATATTCTATTTTCTCTTCTTCTCCACTATTCCTTTCTTCTTCTCCTCTTCTTTTTCTTCTTTTTTCTTCTTCTTATTTATTTCTCCTCTTCTTTTCCTCTCCTCTTCTTCGTTCTTTCCTCTTCGTATTTTCTTCTTTCCTATCCTTCTTTTTCTAAAATTATAACTTTCTTCTTCTCCTCTTCCTTTTCTTCCTCTCCTCTTCTTCTCCTTTTTCCTCTTCTTATTTTCCTTCTTCCTCTCCTAAATATATAAAACTTTTCTAAAAATGAAATTAACCTAAAATGTACTAAATCAAAGAACATATATAGATAATCCTTTTCTAAATATTTAAACCTAACTTTTGCATATATGAACATATATACACAGAGAACATAAAAACATATATACATTATTATAAAAAAGAAAAATACAAAATACAAACATATATATAAAAAAATCTGAAAAGAAGCAATATACACAATACATATATGCATAATATACACAAAGAGGCAATATACACAAGCATATATAATATATATAAAAACAGGGGAGGGGCGCCGGCCGGACCAACGGGCAGGGCGACGGCGACGGTGACGGGCAGGCCGCGGCGACGGTGACGGGCGGGGCAGGGGCGATGGCGACGGGCGGGGCAGGGGCGACGGCGCGGGGGAGGCCGGCGACGCGGCGCGGGGCGACGGGGAGGGGGCCGGAGATGGCGCACGCAGTGACGAGGAGGAGGCCAGCGATGGCGCAAGCAGCGACGGGGACAAGGCCTGCGGCGGCGCGGGGCGACGGCGACGGGGAGCGGGCGACGACGGGCTCGATCGGGGCGGCGACGATGTAACGCCCCGAGACTGATGTGCCAGTTGTCGCCCAGGTATTCGCTGTTGTTTGCCTTGTCATTGCTTGCGTGTCATGCATTGCATATCATGTCATCATGTGCATTGCATCATCATTTTTTCAAAACTTGCATCCATCCCGGTCTCCTTGTTTCGTCCGTTGTCCGTCCTGAGCCCAGACACACTTGCACGCGCCCGCGGCATGTCCGAAATATTATTTTATAAGTGGCCGGAAAATGTTCTCGGAATGGGATGAAAGTTGGTGTGTGGTCTTATTATAGTGTAGATAGACCGCCTGTCAAGTCTCATCGCATTCGGAGTTCATTTGATAGCCCAACCGGTTAACTATAGCGGCAATATAGCCGGTCTAACGTCGGACGTTTTCGGTCTCCGGAAACAGATGCCGGGCCCTCTCTGTCTCTTCTCCCCCTCATAGTCTCGCCACAGCCCACCTAGTCCATCCTCCTTCCCCTCTTCGCTTCCGGAGTTGTCCGATGCGATCGCACGGTCCGCGACCCTCTCTGCTCAGTGCATCAAACCCCCTCGCGCGCGCGCCCGAAAAGTTGTCCCGGACCCGACCCGGACAGGCGTTACCGTTGTGTCCGGATCATCCCCGAACATCTACAAAACATCTCCGTTTTGTTTATTAGACTTCCTAACCTATTTTTTTCTCAACCACTCGTTTTCGGTCGTAGGATCCAGATTAGCCCCTACCCAAACACCCACATACTATAAATAGATAGTCCAACCCTAAATTTGAGGAGAGATGTCCCATCCTCCCAGCCGCCGCCGCCATTCCACCAAATCCCCCTCGGGATCTTGCCCGATCCACCCAATCGATCCTGCCTTCTCCTCATTTTCCCCATCCCACCAACCAACAAACCCCATCTCTCCTTCTCAGATCGACTCTGCGCTCGATCCCGAATGGATCAAGGCGCTGCCTTCGCTCCCGTGCCCGAGTGCCTGCTGGAGTTTAACCTCGCGCGGGCCTCGAACTTGTTCGTCGTCCCGAGCAGGAACGCTCGACCCCGAGCTCCTCCTTCCCTGAAGCTCCTCTTCGTGCGCCGTGGCTCTGCTTCGTGCGAACCCAGAACGAACGAGGCGACCGACCGTGTTGACCAGCGCCAGCGCGTGCGTCGTGCCCAGCTCCACTGTCAAGCCGGCCTAGCCTCTCCAAGGTCCAAGGCCTAGCCCCTGTGCTGCACCACGTGCTGAGG
Source organism: Triticum monococcum (assembly GCA_034509565.1). NCBI lineage: Eukaryota > Viridiplantae > Streptophyta > Magnoliopsida > Poales > Poaceae > Triticum > Triticum monococcum. The sequence continues at coordinate 780,613,944 of CM067847.1, forward strand.
CCCAGCCGCTGGCCAGATCTTGCCCGGTGAGGTGAGGACGCGCCCAGCCTCCGTTGTGCACTGTTGGGCCGGCCTCTGTTTCGGCCCGCTGTGTTTTTTTTCAGTTCTGGAGGTTTTTCCTATTTATATACAGATTGCAATTTGCAGAAAAACCCTCCTTGTTCATGCATATAATAACTTAATAACCTTGCATCATATTAAAATGATTTGTATATGAAACTTGCTCAGAATTTTGTCTAGTTTAATAATTTACAACTTTAATCTATGTTTAAAATGCTTAAAATGTTGTTTGGTTAAATTTGCTCCTATGCCATGCTAAAATGGTTTAATTCATAACTAAATAACCGTAACTCGGAATTCAATAATCTTTATATGTAAATGGGGTAGAATTTTGCATAGTTTAACATGGTGGCATCACTTTGCATGTTTAACAAATCTAAAATTATGTCTAGGGCAGGACAGTACCATAACCAAAATATGCACATGAGGATTTTTCCGGACCTGTCGTTTGTTGTTCCGGTCTCATTTAAACTTGCCTAGATAGGTAGTTTTGTTTTGCTTCACCTCTTGCCATGCTAACAACATTTAATATTGTTGGGTACATAAACGAGATCGAACTAAATAACTTGAATGTGGTGTTTCGTCAATATGCAACCCGTTGCATATTGAGCTCCACTTAACTTGTAGGTTTGTTTGTGCTCTTTGCCATGCCATGCATATTTAAACCGGACATGCATCATACTTGTTTGCGCATCATGCCATGTTTATGTGATGGGTGTTTACTATGTTGTTTGCTTCTTTTCGGTGTTGCTTCTTCGTGTTGGTTCCGATAACGTCGCGTTTTGTGAGGACCCGTTCGTCTTCGTCCGTTTGTCTTCTTCATGGACTCGATTCTTCTTCCTTGCGGGATTTCAGGCAAGATGACCATACCCTCGAAATCACTTCTATCTTTGCTTGCTAGTTGCTCGCTCTTTTGCTATGCCTATGCTGCGATACCTACCACTTGCTTATCATGCCTCCCATATTGTTAAACCAAGCCGCTAACCCACCTTGTCCTAGCAAACCGTTGATTGGCTATGTTACCGCTTTTGCTCAGCCCCTCTTATAGCGTTGTTAGTTGCAGGTGAAGATTGAAGTTTGTTCCTTGTTGAAACATGGAGATGTTGTTCCTTGTTGGAACAAGTTTACTTGTTGGGATATCACAATATCTCTTATTTAATTAATGCATATATATACTTGGTAAAGGGTGGAAGGCTCGGCCTTATGCCTGGTGTTTTGTTCCACTCTTGCCGCCCTAGTTTCCGTCATATCGGTGTTATGTTCTCGGATTTTGCGTTCCTTACGCGGTTGGGCTATAATGGGAACCCCTTGACAGTTCGCCTTAAGTAAAGCTCTTCCAGCAATGCCCAACATTGGTTTTACCATTTGCCACCTAGCCTTTTCTTTCCCTTGGGTTCTGCAGACTCAAGGGTCATCATTATTTTAACCCCCCCCCCCCCCAGGCCAGTGCTCCTCTAAGTGTTGGTCCAAACTAGAGTCCTGTGCAGCGCCCCCTCGGGGAAACTCGAGGTTTGGTTTTAGTTGTACGGAGCGCTCATCTGAGTGTGCCCTGAGAAAGAGATATGTGCAGCTCCTATCGGGATTTGTCGGCACATTCGGGCGGTGTTGCTGGTTTAGTTTTACCCTGTCAAAATGTCTTGTTGTACCGGGATACCGAGTCTGATCTCACCGTCTCGGGAGGAGGTCTATTCCTTCGTTGACCGTGAGAGCTTGTGATGGGCTAAGTTGGGACACTCCTGCAGGGATTTGAACTTTTGAAAGCCGTACCCGCGGTTATGGGCAGATGGGAATTTGTTAACGTCCGGTTGTAGATAACCTGAACTTGACCGTAATTAAAATGAATCAACCGCATGTGTAACCGTGATGGTCTCTTTCCGGCGGAGTCCGGGAAGTGAACACGGTTGTTGGAGTTATGCTTGACATAGGTTGTTTTAGGATCACTTCTTGATCATACTTTTATCGACCGTGCTTTGCCTTCTCTTCTCGCTCTCATTTGCGTATGTTTAGCCACCATATATGCTAGTCGCTTGCTGCAGCTCCACCTCATACCTTTACCTTACCCATAAGCTTAAATAGTCTTGATCGCGAGGGTGCGAGATTGCTGAGTCCCCGTGGCTCACAGATACTTCCAAAACCAGCTTGCAGGTGCCGATGAGTTCATGCAAACGACGCAACCAAGCTTAAGGAGGAGCTCGATGAAGATCTTGTCCTTTGTTTTGTTTCGTTCTAGTTGATCAGTAGTGGAGCCCAGTTGGGGTCGCTCGGGGACCTTTGTCGCATTTGGGGTTCTTCTTTTATTTTGGTTCCATAGTCGGACCTTGATTGTATTTGGATGTTGTAATGCTTTATTCATGTATTGTGTGAAGTGGCGATTGTAAGCCAACTATGTATCTCTTTCCCTTATGTATTACATGGGTTGTGTGAAGATTAGCTCACTTGCGACATTGCTTTCAATGCGGTTATGCCTCTAAGTCATGCTTCAACACGTGGGAGATATAGCCGCATCGAGGGCGTTACAGACAACGACGACGATGAACGGCCTGGGGGCGTCGGGGGCGAATGGGAGCGGTTGGCGAAATTTTCACAAGTGCTACCTTATATACCTAGAGCAATGGCCCTAGTTCGTGGCACGAACCGTGACCAATGCCCCCCTTTGGTCCCGGTTGGTGCCATGAACCGGGACCAAAGGCCAATTTTCAGTAGCCCAAAGGGCGGGAAGCGGCGGCCTTTGGTCCCGGTTGGTGGCACCAACCGGGAATAAAGGGGGGCATTGGTCCCGGTTGGTGCCACGAACCGTGACCAATGCCCCCTTTAGTCCCGGTTGGTGCCACCAACCGGGACCAATGGCCTTGTGCTGCCCCGAGCCCAAAAGTTTAGTCCCACATCGCTAGCTGAAGGGCGCCGGCACTTGTTTATAAGCGCTGGTGTGCCTCCCCATTCGAGCTCCTCTCTAATGCAGGCTTTCGTGCCTAAACTTGCTACTGCCTGCGGGCCTATTGGGCCTTCTGCGGGCCTGAATCCTGGCCCATGTAGGGTTTCTAGTCGTATTCAAGCCGTGGAGGCCCAGTAGGTGGCATTTTTTGGTTTTTTCTTTTTTATTTCTACATTTTTTTGGTTTTTTATTTTTTATTTCTACTTAAAACTAAATACTTACAGTTTTTTAGTGATTTCTTTTTGCTTTTAGGTCACAAAAATTATAAACTTTCTGTTAGTGCCATTAGTTTTAAATTTTGAATTTTTAAAAATTTGTGTGAACCACTAGTTTATGAATAACTTTATTATCAAAATAAAATTTTTTTTCTATTTATTTTTTATTTATAGTTACAACTAAATACTTATAGTTTTTTAGTGATTTCCTTTTGATTTTAGGTCACAAAAATTACAAACTTTCTGTTAGTGCCATTAGTTTTAAAATTTTGAATAGTTTAAATATCTATTTTTTAAAATTTGTGTGAATCACTAGTTTATGAATAACTTTACTATAAAAATAGATTTTTTTCTTTTTTGCAATTTATTTTTTATTTATACTTATAATTAAATACTTATAGTTTGATTTTAGGTCACAAAAATTATATTCTTTTTGCTATTGAAGAATATTATAGTTTTATTTTAGTTGATCATAACATAATATTTTAATTGATTGTTTTTATTTTCATAAAAGTTTTGTAGTTCATTCTGTTTGCTATTAATTCATTCTTTCAGCTAAATGACTCTGAAATTGGAAAGCATTTAAAAATGAACTCTGAAAAGGTTGAAAGTTGGCATGGTATCATCATTTCACCCACATAGCATGTTCCAAAAAGTAGAGAGGGTTACGACAAAAACTTGATGCACTTCGTGTACAAAATGGACAATCACTTTCGAAGTATCAAAGTTTCGGACAATAACTGCGCCACATCATTGGCTAGGACGAATGGTTCATCTGTGTACCCAAGATTGTTTAGATCCACTATTGTCATACCGTACTGTGGGTCTACCTGTACCCCGCCTCATGACATATTGATCCATTTGCCTCAACACATAAAACCTTGAACCATAAGACATGAAAGCATTTCAAATGAACTATGAAAAAGTTGAAAGTTGGGATGGTATCATAATTTCACCCACATAGCATGTGGATGTACAAAACGGACAATGGTAGCATGTTCATCTGTTACAAATTTGGCATGGTATCTACATAATAGTTGCGGGAGAAAGTCTTCACTTTTTCTTCGCTTGTGTCATTTGCTTATTGCGCTGTAAACATGGATAATCTTCATTGTTTATCAGGATGCTTGGGTCAGCCTTGACATTGAAGGGAGGAATTTCATGAAACTTTTCATAATCTTCAGACATGTCTGTCTTGCCGTCCACTCCCAGGATGTCCCTTTTTCCTGAAAGAACTATGTGGCGCTTTGGCTCATCGTATGATGTATTCGCTTCCTTATCTTTTCTTTTTCTCGTTTTGGTAGACATGTCCTTCACATAGATAACCTGTGCCACATCATTGGCTAGGACGAACGGTTCGTCAGTGTACCCAAGATTTTTCTAATCCACTGTTGTCATTCCGTATTGTGGGTCTACCTGTACCCCGCCGCCTAACAGATTGACCCATTTGCACTTAAACAAAGGGACCTTAAAATCAGGTCTGTAGTCAAGTTCCCATATGTCCACTATGTAACCATAATATGTATCCTCTCCGCTCTCGGTTGCTGCATCAAAGCGGACACCGCTGTTTTGGTTGGTGCTCTTTTGATCTTGGGCGATCGTGTAAAATGTATTCCCATTTATCTCGTATCCTTTGTAAGTCAATACAGTCAAAGATAGTCCCCTGTACAACAAGTACAACTCATCACAAACAGTGTTGTCACCTCTGAGATGTGTTTCCAACCAACTGCTGAAAGTCCTGATGTGTTCACACGTAATCCAGTCGTCGCACTGCTCCGGGTGTTTGGAGCACAGACTGTTCTTGTGTTCATCGACATACGGGGTCACCAAGGTAGAGTTCTGTAGAACTGTGTAGTGTCCTTGAGACCAAGAATATCCGTCCCTACATATTATTGAGTCTCTTCCAAGAGTGCCTTTTCCAGTCTGTCTCCCCTCATACCGCGATTTAGGGAGACCTATCTTGTTAAGGCCAGGAATGAAGTCAACACAAAACCCGATAACATCCTCTGTTTGATGGCCCATGGAGATGCTTCCTTCTGGCCTAGCGCGGTTACGGACATATTTCTTTAGGAGTCCCATGAACCTCTCAAAGGGGAACATATTGTGTAGAAATACGGGCCCTAGGATGACAATCTCGTCGACTAGATGAACTAGGACGTGTGTCATGATATTGAAGAAGGATGGTGGGAACACGAGCTCGAAACTGACAAGACATTGCGCCACATCACTCCTTAGCCTTGGTACGATTTCTGGATCGATCACCTTCTGAGAGATTGCATTGAGGAATGCACATAGCTTCACAATGGCTAATCGGACGTTTTCCGGTAGAAGGCCCCTCAATGCAACCGGAAGCAATTGCGTCATAATCACGTGGCAGTCATGAGACTTTAGGTTCTGAAACTTTTTCTTTGGCATATTTATTATTCCCTTTATATTCGTCAAGAAGCCAGTTGTGACCTTCATACTGAGCAGGCATTCAAAGAAGATTTCTTTCTCTTCTTTCGTAAGAGCGTAGCTGGCAGGACCTTTATACTGCTTTGGAGGCATGCCATCTTTTTCGTGCAAACGTTGCAGGTCCTGCCGTGCCTCAGGTGTATCTTTTGTCTTCCCATTCACGCCCAAGAAGCCTAGTAGGTTCACGCAAAGGTTCTTCGTCACGTGCATCACGTCAATTGAGGAGCGGACCTCTAGGTCTTTCCAGTAGGGTAGGTCCCAAAATATAGATTTCTTCTTCCACATGGGTGCGTATCCCTCAGCGTCATTCAAAACAGCTAGTCCACCAGGACCCTTTCCAAAGATTACGCGGTGTAAATCATTGACCATAGCAAGCACGTGATCACCAGTGCGCATGGTGGGCTTCTTTCGGTGATCTGCCTCGCCTTTGAAATGCTTGCCTTTCTTTCGACATTGATGGTTGGTCGGAAGAAATCGACGATGGCCCAGGTACACATTCGTCCTGCATTTGTCCAAGTATATACTTTCAGTGTCATCTAAACAGTGCGTGCATGTGTGGTATCCTTTGTTTGTCTGTCCTGAAAGGTTACTGAGAGCGGGCCAATCGTTGATGGTCACGAACAGCAACGCCTTAAGGTTAAATTCCTCCTGTCTGTGCTCATCCCACGTACGTACACCATTTCCATTCCAAAGCTGTAAAAGTTCTTCAACTAATGGCCTTAGGTACACATCAATGTCGTTGTCGGGTTGCTTAGGGTCTTGGATGAGAACTGGCATCATAATGAACTTCCGCTTCATGCACATCCAAGGAGGAAGGTTATACATACATAGAGTCACGGGCCAGGTGTTGTGATTGCTGCTCTGCACCCCGAAAGGATTAATGCCATCCGCGCTTAAAGCAAACCATACATTCCTTGGGTCCTTTGCAAACTCATCCCAGTACTTTCTCTCGATTTTTCTCCACTGCGACCCGTCAGCGGGTGCTCTCAACTTCCCATCTGTTTTTCGGTTATCACCGTGCCATCGCATCAACTTGGCATGCTCTTCGTTTTTGAACAGACGTTTCAACCGTGGTATTATAGGAGCATACCACATCACCTTCGCAGGAACCCTCTTCCTGGGGGGCTCGCCGTCAACATCACCACGGTCATCTCGTCTGATCTTATACCGAAATGCACCGCATACCGGGCATGCGTTCAGATCCTTGTATGCACTGCGGTAGAGGATACATTCATTAAGGCATGCATGTATCTTCTCCACCTCCAATCCTAGAGGGCATACGACCTTCTTTGCTGCGTATGTACTGTCGGGCAATTCGTTATCCTTTGGAAGCTTCTTCTTCAATATTTTCAGTAGCTTCTCAAATCCTTTGTCAGCCACAGCATTCTATGCCTTCCACTGCAGCAATTCCAGTACGGTACCGAGCTTTGTGTTGCCATCTTCGCAATTGGGGTATAACCCTTTTTTGTGATCCTCTAACATGCGATCGAACTTCAGCTTCTCCTTTTGACTAATGCATTGCGTCCTTGCATCGACAATGGCCCGGCGGAGATCATCATCATCGGGCACATTGTCTGGTTCCTCTTGATCTTCAGCAGCTTCACCCGTGGCAGCATCATTGGGCACATCGTCTGGTTCCTCTTGATCTTCACCAGCTCCCCCCGTTGCAGCATCACTGTATTCAGGGGGCACATAGTTGTCATCGTACTCTTCTTCTTCGGCGTCTTCCATCATAACCCCTATTCCTCCGTGCCTCGTCCAAACATTATACTGTGGCATGAAACCCTTGTAAAGCAGGTGGGAGTGAAGGATTTTCCGGTTAGAGTAAGACCTCGTATTCCCACATTCAGTGCATGGACAACACATAAAACCATTCTGCTTGTTTGCCTCAGCCGCATCGAGAAACTCATGCACGCCCTTAATGTACTCGCGGGTGTGTCTGTCACCGTACATCCATTGCCGGTTCATCTGCGTGCATTATATATAATTAAGTGTCCAAATTAATAGAAGTTCATCATCACATTAAAACCAAAGTGCATACATAGTTCTCATCTAACAACATATAGCTCTCCAGAGCATCTAATTAATTAAACCATACATTGAAACTATGTAAAACATTTCAATGCGAAAACAAATGCGATCAAAATCGCAACCAACGTAACAATTGATCCAACGGTATAATGATACCAAGCCTCGGTATGAATGGCATATTTTCTAATCTTTCTAATCTTCAAGCGCATTGCATCCATCTTGATCTTGTGATCATCGACGACATCCGCAACATGCAACTCCAATATCATCTTCTCCTCCTCAATTTTTTATTTTTTCCTTCAACAAATTGTTTTCTTCTTCAACTAAATTTAACCTCTCGACAATAGGGTCGGTTGGCATTTCTGATTCACATACATCCTAGATAAATAAAATCTATGTCACGTTGGTCGGCATAATTTTCATAAACAATAAATGAACCAATAGTTATAAAGATAATATACATACCACATCCGAATCATAGACAGGACGAGGGCCGACGGGGGCGGATACCAAAACCATCGCACTATATAAGATGCAATAATAAATGTAAGAAAATGATACAAGTATCTATCTAAACATACAAGTAAGAATATTTTTCCTTTCAGAAAGAAGATAAGAATAAGAGGCTCACCATGGTGGTGTCGGTGATGAGATCGGCGCGGGTGATCGACGGCGGTGAAGACAGGGACGGGGCGTGACGGACCGCTAAATCTAGACAAATCTCGAGGAAAATGGAGATTGGAGGTCGAGCTTCGAGAGGAGAAAGCTTAAGTAGTGTGGCTCGGGCATTCCATCGAACACCTCATGTGCATAGGAGGTGAGCTAGAGCACCACAAAGCCCTCTCCCCCTCGGCCAGAAAAAACAGAGCACTGTGCTCTGCTCTTGCGCGAGGGGGTATATATAGGCACCTCATTGGTCTCGGTTGGTGGCATGAACCGGGACTAAAGGGGAGCCTTTGGTTCCGGTTCAAGCCACCAACCAGGACCAATGGTGGTGGGCCAAGAGCGAGGCCCATTGGTCCCGGTTCATCCCACCAACCGGGACCAAAAGGTCCAGATGAACCGGGACCAATGGCCCACGTGGCCCGGCCGCCCCCCTGGGCTCACGAACCGGGACCAATGCCCACATTGGTCCCGGTTCTAGACTGAACCGGGACTAATGGGCTGACCCGGCCTGGACCAAAGCCCTGTTTTCTACTAGTGATGCTAGTGACGTTTGGTTTGTCTATGTATTCACACAAGTATTATGTTTGGTTTGGATAATACAATTCTAGCATGAATAATAAACATTTGTCATGATATAAGGAAATAAAATAATAACATTATTATTGCCTCTAGGGCATGTTTCCTTCAAACCTGCCCTCCAACGCAACCATGTAGCGATGGACGTGCTCGTCCTCCTCGCTGACACGGTGACGTACCACCTCCGCGGGGTCCTCAAGCCATCGCACCGTCACTGGCCCACCTGACCGCCACCAAAGAAGGTTCGGGTCAACGACGGGCTGGCTCCTTACCAAGCTACGCCCCCAGAAGGTAGCACCTCCAAGTACCAGCCCGGCGGAGCCCAGTCCCAGACATGGCTCCTCACCAAGCCGAGGCATCCTCTGCCAAGTCGACAACGAGGATGTAGGATAGGCATCGTCGACGTCGATGCGGGAATAATTGGTTTAACTAAAAAAATAAACTAGTTATATAGTAAAATTTTAATTAGATCATCAAATCTCATATACCTAAATTTTCTTACTAAAAATTAAACTAGTTTTATTAATTCAACTAGTTCAACTAAGCACTTACTATAAATAAAATAAACTAGTTCTTACTAAAAATAAACTAGTCTAACTAGTTCTATTAAATTTCTAACTAATTCTATTAAACACTTACTAATTCTATTAAACAACATAGACATGCAAAATACTATCAGGTATTAAGTTCATGATAAATTAAAGTTCAATTAATCAAATTACTTAAGAACTAATCATCTAAGTGATCACATGATCCATATCAACTAAACCATGTGCGATCATCACGTGAGATGGGGTAGTTTTCAATGGTGAACATCACTATGTTGATCATATCTACTATATGATTCACGCTCGACCTTTCGGTCTCAGTGTTCCGAGGTCATATCTGCATATGCTAGGCTCGTCAAGTTTAACCCGAGTATTCTGCATGTGCAAAACTGGCTTGCACCCGTTGTATGTGAACGTAGATCTTATCACATACGATCATCACGTGGTGTCTCGGGACGATGAACTGTAGCAACGGTGCATACTCAGGGAGAACATTTATACCTTGAAATTTAGTGAGAGAACATCTTATAATGCTGCCGCTGAACTAAGCAAAATAAGATGCATAAAGGAAAAACATCACATGCAATGAATATAAGTGATATGATATGGCCATCATCATCTTGTGCCTTTGATCTCCATCTCCAAAGCACCGTCATGATCACCATCGTCACCGGCTTGACTCATTGATCTCCATCGAAGCATCGTTGTCGTCTCGCCAACTATTGCTTCTACGACTATCGCTACCGCTTAGTGATAAAGTAAAGCAATTACATGACGATCGCATTTCATATAATAAAGCGACAACCATATGGCTCCTGCCAATTGCCGATAACTATGTTACAAAACATGATCATCTCATACAATAAAATTTAGCATCATGTCTTGACCATATCACATCACAATATGCCTTGCAAAAACAAGTTATACGTCCTCTACTTTGTGTTTGCAAGTGTTACGTGGCTGCCACGGGCTAAACAAGAACCATTCTTACCTACGCATCAAAAAACCACAACGCGGTATAGTGATTGCTTTTTGATCTTCAGAAAGAACCGTGTTCATTGAATCCGATTCAACTAAAGTTGGAGAAACTGACACCCACCAGCCACCTATGTGCGAAGCACGTCGGTAGAACCAGCCTCGCGTAAGCATACGCGTAATGTCGGTCTGGGCCGCTTCATCCAACAATACCGCCGAATCAAGAAACAACTAGTGACGACAAGCAATATGTATATACACACGCCCACAACTCCTTTGTGTTCTACTCGTGCATATAACATCTACGCATAGACCTGGCTCGGATGCCACTGTTGAGGAACGCAGTAATTTCAAAAAAATTCCTACGCACACACAAGATCTATCATGGTGATGCATAGCAACGAGAAGGGAAGAGTGTTGTCCACGTACCATCGTAGACCGTAAGTGGAAGCGTTATGACAACATGGTTGATGTAGTCGTACGTCTTCACGATCCAACCGATCCTAGTACCGAAAGTTCGGCACGTCCGCGATCTGCACCGTTCGTCTCGATGACGTCCCACGAACTCTCGATCCAGCTGAGTGTCGAGGGAGAGCTTCGTCAGCACGACGGAATGATGACAGTGATGTTGAAGCTACCGGTGTAGGGATTCGCCTAAGCACTACAATGATATGACCGAGATGGATTATGGTGGAGGGGGACACCGCACACAGCTAAGGGATCAATGATCAACTTTTGTGTCCTAGGGTGCCCCCTGCCCCCGTATATAAAGGAGCAAGGGGGAGGCCGGCCGGCCCTTGCGGCGTGCCAGGAGAGGAGGAGTCCTCCTCCTAGTAGGAGTAGGACTCCCCTTTCCTACTCCTACTAGGAGGGGGAAAGGAAGGAGGAGAAGGGAGAACGAAAGGGGGGCGCCGCCCCCCTTTCCTAGTCCAATTCGGACCAGAGGGGGAGGGGGCACGCGGCCTGCCCTGGCCGGCCCTCTCTTTCTCTCCACTAAGGCCCATGTGGCCCATTAGTTCCCCGAGGGGGTTCCGGTAACCCTCCGGCACTCCGGTTTTCTCCGAAATCACCCGGAACACTTCCGGTGTTTGAATATAGCCGTCCAATATATCAATCTTTATGTCTCGATCATTTCGAGACTCCTCGTCATGTCCGTGATCATATCAGGGACTCCGGACTACCTTCGGTACATCAAAACACATAAACTCATAATACTGATCGCCACCGAACGTTAAGCGTGCGGACCCTACGGGTTCGACAACTATGTAGACATGACCGAGACAAGTCTCTGGTCAATAACCAATAGCGGAACCTGGATGCTCATATTGGTTCCTACATATTCTACGAAGATCTTTATCGGTCAAACCGCGTAACGATATACGTCGTTCCCTTTGTCATCGGTATGTTACTTGCCCGAGATTCGATCGTCGATATCTCAATACCTAGTTCAATCTTGTTACCGGCAAGTCTCTTTACTCGTTTTGTAATACATCATCCCACAACTAACTCATTAGTCACATTGCTTGCAAGGCTTATAGTGATGTGCATTACCGAGAGGGCCCAGAGAAACCTCTCTGATACTCAGAGTGACAAATCCTAATCTCGATCTATATCAACTCAACAAACACCATCGGAGACACCTATAGAGTTTCTTTATAGTCACCCAGTTACGTTGTGACGTTTGATAGCACACTAAGTGTTCCTCCGGTATTCGGGAGTTGCAATAGCAACAAACTAAACGATCATCGTGCTAAGCTAACAGATGGGTCAAGTAGATCAAATGATGTGATCCCGTTAATCAAATGACAACTCATGTCTATGGTTAGGAAACATAACCATCTTTAATTCAACGAGCTAGTCAAGTAGATGCATACTACTAACATTCTGTTTGTCTATGTATTCACACATGTACTAAGTTTCAGGTTAATACAATTCTAGCATGAATAATAAACATTTATCATGATATAAGGAAATATAAATACGAACTTTATTATTGCCTCTAGGGCATATTTCGTTCATAGCCCTCTTTTGTGACAAAGTGATAATGACATAAAAATAATGGAAGTGTCCAATGCATTTCTATATTGAAATAGCCTATTCGATACCTAACACATTTCTATTTTATTACTAAATTTTCTAATCTACTATTAGTTAGAATTTATTTTCTATTCTATCACTAAATTTTCTATTCCATTACTAGTTATAATCTCTACCAACTAAGTGTCCAATACATTTTTCTACCAACTAAATTCTTAACTAATTCAGTAACTAGAAAGTATAAAGTAGAAACTATAAACTAATTTAGTAAACTACAAACTAAATTAGAGGATGGAGGAGGAGGAGGGAGGAGGGGCAGCGGCTGGAGGGCAGTGAGGAGGGGCGGTGGTTGGAGGGAGGAGGGCGGCAGCTAGACGAGGAGGAAGGAGGGAAGAGGAGGAGGATGGAGGAGGGGTTGCAGCTGTAGGAGGAGGAGGGGCAGCGACTGGAGGGGAGTGAGGAGGCGCGGCGGTTGGTGAGGGGAGGGCAGCGGCTGGAGGAAGGAGGGAGGAGGGAGGAGGGAGGAGGAGTCTTACCGAGGTGGATACGGCGGCGCGCGGCGACGACGAGAGTGAGAGTGAGCATAGGAGAGTGAGGGGGACAATCACGTGCAGGGGATAAGGCTGTGTAGCAGTAGCGTGGTGCTACTAAGCCGGCACTATTGCTAAGTTAGACCCACATGGGCCGCAGTACTGCCTCCCCGTGGCTCATCATAGTAGCAGCGCTGGCCAAGAACCGGCGCTACAACTACGTGGTTAGTTGTAGCACGGGAATTGTCACCCGCACTGCTACTATTGCTTGACCCGGAGGAACCCTCAGGCCAACTTAACAGGCAGCGTGGGTTTATAGCCCGTGCTACTACTATCAACGTAGTAGTAGCGTGGTGTATAGTTCCATCGTTACTACTACTTAGCAACAGCGCGACCCATATACCCTTATACTACTAAGCATCTATCTATAAGGTTTTTCCTAGTGGAGGATTCTAGTTTCTACTAAGATAGGAAAAGCTAGTAGGATGATTTTGAATGATTGATGGGATCAGATTCATACTGGCACAATAACTGAAAATGCCGATGTGAAATCTCTCACTAATGGTAGAATTGCGACATTTGTTTGTAATTTTGGTGGCTTGGACTTGTTTATTGCGGGTGTGGGCTGTAACCGGCACCACCGTGATGGTTTGGAGGGCGAGCAATCCACTTTGTTCAACCATTATCTCGAAATCTTGGATGCCATGAAATCGGCTGTGGCAATGATGTAGCCGTAAAATTTAGTTCTAGTTCGATCGCTGAATGTTTATGTCAGTAACCACAACTTCATCTATGTTAAACTGTTCGTTTTGTGAATGACTTGCGTTAAACATCAAGTTTTTATGAAAGATGTTTATTTGTGAGAAGCATGCTAATCTTTACTTTACAAAAGTATATTAATGATACCTTCAACTATTTTGAGAGCCTAATTTTGTACATGCAAAAGGTAAGTTTAGTTTTGCTCATTTCCTCCTTTATACTTCCAAGAAACATTCCTTGATCCTATATGGAAGTTACTGTTGTACCTAGTTGTTTCGCGAAAAATAAAATGGCGTCACCATAATAACATGCGTGTGTGTTCTAGTATATATACAATCATATACAAATAAATAAAACAGGCAATAGTAGACATCGAAACATTTCTTTGTAAATTGTTATCTTATCTTTATCTAATATTAAAGGATGGAGCATTTCATAGTTCTTCATACGTCACCCTTTTATATCCGTTGATTTTAGGTTAATCCTAAAGATTGACGGATGAGATAGATTTACATAACGTTATGGAAAAAATTACGTACAACTATAGGATGTACAGGTTTTATCCTTTGACACGTAAAAGATGTGCTTTGTATAACGAGTTTTTTTCTTCTATATGACCCCTCACGATACGGACCATCAGTTGGAATCAAACACTGCAACTGTGGTTGCCTTCCCTAACATCTTCTATAAATATTAGCTCGGGGAGAGAGGAGAGGTGGGGAAGGGCTGATCCGTGGAGCGCACGAGCAGCCGAATTATGCGCAAACCAAGGCCGATCACACGAGGCAACTTATATGGGTACGAGTCATGCACAGGCCAACGGCAAGGAAGCCCACACCATCACCTCCTAATGCGAAGATGTGGGAGGGGAGAGGACATACATCATGTGGGTCGACGTCGATGCGATACGTCCGCTTTCCCGACCCACGGGCACTGGTACGAGTCGACGATGCTTGCGGCGTCCGATGGCGGCCGGGGAGTTGCCAGAGGGCGACCACAGAACGCGTGAGTCAGATCGCCTAGAGAAGGCGTGCGGCAGCTTAGGTATCGCATAGAGCAGCGGGGCTTAGGGCTGCAGCCGGCCGGTGGATTAGGCTCGGCGGCCGGTGGATTTAGGCTCGGCAGCCAGGGTATGCGGGAGTGGAGTTAGGCTCGGCGGCCGGTGGATTAGGGCTGCAGCCGGCCGGACAGACTCACAATTGATGGACAGGGTGCTGGGGCAGCCAGGGCTCGTCGAGGTAAGGACAGAGCAGCAGGGGTACAGGGGCAATGCTCTTAATGCTCCACCCTCTGCCTTTCTAGACAAGGACGGCGAGTTGTGGCCTTGCTGCTGGGCGACATCAGAACCACGTCTTGAATGCGAGTCCCGATCCGTCAGATATGGCCTACCACATCACGCACATTAACATCATCACGAGCATCCGAATCTCCACACTGTACTTTCTTTGGCACTGGATAATTTGACGATCTTCACAGGCGAGTCAGCATACCACTTAGCCCTGGATGAGCATGACTGTCCATTGGCAAGTTTTTCAAGCAGGTTACCAGTTGGTCGTCATGCCATCTGAAAGATCATATGGGGGTGCCTTAGTCACCATAAGGTATGAGTTTTTGCATGGAGGCTTGCGTCCAACTTGCTTGCCATTTGTGCAAATAAATTCTCTAGCACTCTAGAACATAATGATCTTCGCACACTTTGTGGTGTGGAGCGCAATGACGGATTTCATGCTATGTGCAGATGTCCCAGAGCGAAGGACCTATGGAGATTTGTGGTGAAGAATTGGCCCCTCCCGGATGTGGATAAGGTGTGCAACACGGGGCTGAAATGGCTTCTAGGATTGCCTGACCAGCTGCCTGATCTGAGTCGCATGGTGCTATTGATGGTCCTTTCTCCTTTCGTGTACATGGCACGCCCGAAATGAAATCAGTCATGACAAACCTCTGCCGCTGACCAAAGCTTCTCGACGCTTTCTACATAGCTACATCATATTGTTGCTGAGCTTACAACAGTCCCCACATGCTGACATGACCAAGGAAAATATGGTGCTAGTTGTTGATGGCTGCCAGCTCGCTCCTACATGTGACTTGTAGCGGGCTGCATGCATGGCAGAGGAGGCGGCTGGACCAAGCTGAACATTGATGGCAGCTACCTCACATTGGATGGCACATTAGTTGGAGGTATGGTCCTCCGTGACGCACAATGACATATCCTCTACACGGCTTTGTAGGCAGCTGAGTGCATGCGAGAGTGCCCTCCATGTTGAGTTGGAGGCTTTCCGTGAAGGCTATGCTACAGCCTTACAATGCACGGACATGCCCATTCTTCTGGAGCTGGACTGTTCTGAGGCAGTTACATTGTTATAGCTTGCTTCTCCAAATCGATCAAGATATACGGTGGTAGTCCAAGAGATTAAGGAGTTGATAGTGAGTGGGAGGGAGATTCTAGTTACTAAGATTAATCATACATAAAACAAAGTTAGTCATTGGCTAGCGGCCTACGAGCGTAGCACTCCTCGCACTGCGGTGTGGCTAGGAGAAGGATTAGATGAAGTTGTTGAACTGTGTAAGGATGAGACGCCACCCTAAGCAATAGAGATCCCTTTTTACCCCGCGGAAAAAAATACGGCCTCATCGAACCGGGTTTGTAACAAAGCTCAAATGAATGTTCAGCCTCGTCGGACATGGAAAGTATGATGATATCCTTGCCCTGTTGGTTTATTAAAGAATATCCTCGCCCGTTGTGCAAAAAGATGGTTGAGCAGTAAGACTTCACATTAAATATCTGGCAGTGCGGTCGTTGATAAAAACATGGAATGACCACACGTTTCATGTATACACAATCACTCCAGGCAGAGTCACCGTGCCTCCGTAGAGATTCATACTTTTGTTTGGTTTGTGACTAACTTAGCCAAAGTTTGCGACAATTAAGGTTAGGCAAGTTTGACTAACTTAGGTGAGTGTTTAATTCAAGCCATACCTTAGGCAAGCCACACTTAGACCCCACATGGCATACACATAAAAAGTGTGGCAAGATTTCCTTAGGCTTGCTAACTTGTGGCTCTCATTTTGATGAACTAACCTTAGGCAAGTTTGACAAAAATGTGTAGCAAAGTATGGCAGTTAGTCCTAGAACCAAACAGCCCCGGTCTCCTCTGCATTGATCAAGCTGGATTTTTTATCAGGAGTTTAGGAGTCAACCTATTGCACCTTCAGAATATTTCAAGCCTAAACTCGTCCTGCGAAGGACAGAGTAAACTTCTAAGTGTTAAGCTATCGATGTTGTAACTATGTGAGCATGCAGTCGACTATGTTATATCGTGACGAGCCTCTGATACCTCAGTTAACCTAGAAATTTAACAATGGACCTCAGATCATGTATCGGTCATCTAGTAAACTTTTCGGGGCTTAACTCATAACTGAGCCTATGTGGTCGGATATCCCGTGAATTAGGACATGGAAAAACAATCCAGTGGTTAATTAAGGAGAGCATCCTTACTAACCCACTCCGTTAGAGATTCAATACTCTCGTAATATGTAAAGCAGGTTTGATATTTATGTTAAAGTGTTCCAAAGCTTGTGTAAACATGCTATTCTATAGAGAGATCTTTGGAGGAACACGACTATAAGAACCCGACTGCTAGTCACAGTCAATGAGATAGGGCGATATCTAGGAAGCTTATGAAAGGGTTAGGAGTGTGACCAATATGCTCCATCCATGGGATTAGCCTTCGGCAACCTAATATCAACTGTCAATTGGTGAAACTTCCGCACGCCAAAGTGACAATTCAAGGTACTCCCTCTATTTTTATATACAAGGCCACAAACTCATATTACATGTACTAATGTAAAATTTAATGTTTGTTTTGCAAGTCAGTTTTTCTTTTCGTTTACTAGGATCATTAATATGCCACATGCATGCAAGAAATCTGAGTGGAGAAAGTAGCTGACTGTCATTATGACTTTATGTATGCAAGTATTAAACATGTTGCTTGTACGAGAAAATATCATTAATTTTATCTCGATTACTGTTGGTGGCCTTGTATAGATGCAAAATGTATAGACCATAGTGGCCTTGTATAAGTAAATGGTGGGAGTATATTCCATTGTTCAGTTGTGAAACAGTCGAATACTTTTGCTCTAGGTGGATGCTCAACTTAATAGTCTCCACTAAAAACTCTGGTATATCAAAACATTGTTTGAAACAAATGACAACTTAATGTGCCCCGAGAACTAATGGGGGCTTGTTGAATCATAGATGGGCTTTGGGCCCATATAAACAATGATTTGTGTTAATCTCTAGTGCCCATCTAGGTGTATGGCAAGGGATAGGAAATTTTGGGGACTTCCTAGTCGGTGCTAACGGCTTTTTTTTAGACAATCAGCAAAGCCTTATTGATCCATCACACAATTTACATGGACCTTTATTGATCCATCACACAATTTACATGGACGAAATGAAGATCCCCAGGGTGGCCCAACCAAACATGACGACTAAGCCCCAGTTTTAGTGCATGCTTTGCTAGATTGTGAGCTTCGACATTCGGGCTCCTAAATTCATGAACAAAATTACACAAAGTAAAACTAGTAGAGTACTCTAGTATTTCATGTATAATAGTCCCATAGCCAGCCCCACTTCTCCTCTTGATGTCATCTATCACCACTGAGCAATCCGAAGCCAGTCGGTGCCAACGGGTAGGAGATCTGGCGCGCGCTAACCTACATCAATGGGCCGTCCCATTAACGACTAGAGACGTATTCTGTCACCAGAGAAAAAGGTTCGTTGGTCAGCGGTTGACCGATCTACGGATGACCAATTGACAAAACCGACAAAATTGAAAAAAAAGCAAATCATGAATTCAGGAATATTCACGGATTCTGAAAAAAATCACAAACTTTGAAAAAGTCCACGACTTTGGAAAAGGTTCATCAATTTTGTAAAAAAAGTTCACTTTGACAAATAGTACACAAAAATTTGAAAAAAATGCATCAATTTTGAAAAAAAGTTTATCGATTGAAAACAAAAGTTCACCATTTTAAAAAAAGGTCATTCGATTTTAAAAAAAATCACCGATTTTGAAGAAAATTTCAGAAACCTATAAAAACGTTCATTCATTTTGATAAAAGTTTCAAAATTTGAAACACAGTTCATGGATTTTGGAAAGAAATTATCAATTTTGAAGAAAAACTTCACGCATTTAATATATAAAATGAAAATGAAAAATGAAAAAGAAAAAAAGGGGAAAGAGCAAGGGTAAACAAAATGAAAGAAAAATTAACAAGCGGAAAATAATAATAAAGAATAAACCAGGCTTTACACGAACTGTAAAAGAATAACAGGGAAAAAAGAAGTTAAAAGACACAAATCGTTGAGTTGTTCTATTAGTTACTACTGTTCTCAACTCATCGCTTGCGCACCCGTTTTTCAGTTTAACATGGGAAAAAGGGAAACGGCCGAATGTGGAGGCGGGGGTGTGCGCGCGATTACAGAAACACTAGAAACTGGCGCCTCAAGCAACGAATAGGAAATGCCTAAGTTTAGTACCATCTCACAAGTTAAGAAAAGTTAAGATCCTTTTATAAGGGATGCTCTACCACATACCATCGGGAGCTTGAGAAGAGGAGAAATACACTAGCGCTCCTCCTAATTCGTCACGCCGCCTCGTCCGCATGGGTGTTGTGTTTCATGAATTACCTGAGCCGAGATCAGACATATGCTTGTGTTTTATTTTTGCCAGTCAAGAACTGTTAATTAATCTGGGATTAGTTAACGAGTTGCTAAAAGATGCGCCACTATCTGATATGTTAGACCGTGGGTTGTTTGCCTTCCCGGGTTCAATGAAGACGACTCCCTTCCTGGGATGTGTTGACTTGTTGTGGGTCTAAGCTATATATTGGAGGCGCTGGCCAGCCAACACACTTACCCACTCCTTGCGCAACCCTAGTCATCATCCAATGTTTCTCTTGCTATGCTATCTCCGGCGATTCCATCCAGTCGACCGCAGGACGGCCGTTCGGGATAGTAGACTTTCGAAACCCCATCCCTTGTGATCTTGCACCGGGAGAAGGGCGATAAGATTTTTAGGGAGCGTCTCAACACAACTATGCCTGGTTCATGTACGTCCTCGTCCTCTGCTTCCACTACTTTCCCTGCATTGACTCCGCATCATATAAGTCTGCTGCTTTAAATGTGACTCCTGACAAAAGCACAAGCGACTCTGGAATTATTCCTGTCTTCCAACGTCGACCAATATGATTTTGTTGGCGTGCAAAAAGCATGGGAAATCCTACGCTGCCTTACACTTCGAGCAGAGTATGATAAGCAGCTGCACTGATCAAGGCAGAAATATTATTGAATCTGATATCGAAATTGAGGATATGGGGAGCTCTTGTACGCTTGTAGATGTGATGATTTTTTTTTTGAACCGGATGTAACCCCTTTTCATTACTTTCATAACGGAAATACAACAGTTCAACGACCACCCAGGAAACCAAAGAAAGGGGAACGCGAGTTCAAGCATCCCTGGGAAACCCACGATAAACACCCGTCATCGGGCAGTTCATTGCGGGGGAAAACCCAGTGACACCAACATAAGTACCACACGCACACAAAATCAACAGGCTGACCAGAGTTATGCTCACGCAGGAGCTGAATGCCAAACACACCACCAGACACCAGAACACCAAAAGGTAATCCGGACATAGAAAAGCATGACTCAGGAGGAAACGCGTTGAAGAGGAGCTTTTTTCCTGCCATCCACGCGCTCAATTGTTTCCTCCCGGCGCCGCGCAAATACGCATCATGTTCGAGGCATTGATCCTCAGCATCTTAGCTCCACGCTCCATTGCTTCACGGTCTTCTCCCATCATCAGACCTGCCCAATATGTAATATAACCACAAGCAACATATATCACGTTAAATGGAGATCCCAACTTCTTGAGTTCAAAGGTGGTTCTGTTACGACAATTCCACATAGCCGAGCAAAGGGCAGCTAAGCCAAAAGTATAGAACTTCTCTCCATCTGGAAGGAAGCTATAGCACCAGAAAAAATATTGCCAAATGGTATTCGGACTGCCCAACATGCATCCAACAGTCCTCCACATGACCCTAGCAACCGGGCATGTGAATAACAGATGTTGTGATGTCTCCCTGTTATTACAAAAGGAGCAGGAGGGATTTCCCAACCAGTTTCGCCTCCTCATCACATCCCTAGTCAGAATAGAGTCTTGAGAAAGTTGCCACAAGAATATTTGAATCTTAAGCGGGATTTTGGCTTGCCAAATCAACTTGTAATTACACCCAGCCAAGTTCCGTTCCAGGTATTCGTATATAGACTTGGTAGAGAACTTGTTCTTTCTCCCCAAGGACCACACAATCTGATCAGGTTCGTCCGAGGTCCGCCACAGGGATACCATATTACTCATATCACTCCATTGCTCCAGTAGAGGGGGATGGAGGTGCCTTCGAAAAAAGTTGTCATCTACACCATTTTTAAACTTTGCAACCATGACCCCTTGGTCGTTACAGATACTGTAACGCTCAGGGAATTGGACACGCAAGGGAGTTTCACCATCGATACAATCATCCCACACTCTAGTCAAGTTACCAGATTTAAGAACTACTTTTCTACCTGCCAGATAGTGTTCTTTGACTTTCATAATAGCCTTCCAAATAGGAGAGTCACCAAATTTAGTCTTAACCGAGACCACCGTATCTTTTTTGAGGTATTTAGCTCGAATAATGTCCTACCACAGCCTTGCTATCTTTCCAACTTCCACCACCACTTAGTGAGAAGGCTAATGTTTTGTTTGTGCAAGTCTTTCACCCCCAGGCCTCCTTTATCCTTGGAGCGGCAGATTCTAGACCATTTAACCAAATGGTATCATTTTCTACCCTCATGCTCTTGCAAGAAAAATCGTTTACGGTGCTTATCAAGTTTCCCAATCACCTTTTTCAAGAGAAGAAACATAGACATATAGTAAAATACTATACTAGTTAAAGATGCATTAGGGAGAATCAAATGACCTCCCGAAGAGGCATCATTTCCTATCCAGGTTTCACCACATTTGAGAAATCTCTCATCCAAGAAATCCCAGTCTAGACTAGGCAACGTGGGATAGCTGACTGGTACACGCAGGTACTTGATGGGGAAATGTCCAATGCTGCAATTAAACAGCTCAGAGTAGAAGGCAATTGTCTCATTATCTCCCCCAACACACAGTATCTCACTTTTCATGAAGTTAATTCTCAAACCTGACATAAGCTCGAACATGTACAGAAGGATCTTAAGGTTTATAGCTGCATCTTTGTCATGCTCAAAGCAAATGACCGTGTCATCCGCATACTGTAATATGGCCACCCCACCCTCTATCAGGTCCGGAGCGAGCCCAGTAAGCAGCTTTTCTTTCTGGGCATTGAGGATCATTTTCGAAAGGGTTTCTACAGCAATATTAAACAAGAAGGGGGAGTGGGGATCGCCTTGACGGGCCCCTTTGTGGCTTTGGAAATATGGTCCATTCTCATTATTGAGTTTAATACTCAGAGTGCCATTTCTAAGTATCTTATCTACCCATCCACACCAAGTAGGACCAAAGCCCCGATTGTGACGACATTCAATAAGGAAGTCCCAATTTATCTTGTCATACGCCTTTTCAAAGTCCAATTTCAACACCACACCAACTTTCTTCTTATGGTGCGTGTGATGCAGCACTTCATGCAACGTAAGGATCCCATCCATAATGTTCCTATGTTTGATGAAGGCATTTTGGTGTTTACTAATCAGCTTATCAGCGAAGATAGCCAGCCTATTGTCCAACACCTTAGTAATAAGCTTATAGGGGCATCTAAGCAGGCAGATAGGACGATATTGCTGAGTTCGTTTGGCCCCATTCAGCTTGGGAATCAAGGAGATAATGCCATAATTCAGACGGGCTACATCCGGGGTATTATTGTGAAAGGCTTCAAACAACCGCATTATATCTTTTTTGACGAAATCCCAGCAGTGTTTATAAAACTCAGCAGGTATATTATCAGGTCCAGGAGCCCTATTGCTTTCCATACCAAATAAGGCCTTTTTAACTTCTTCTTCTGTGAACACATTCGTTAGGATAAGGTTATCATCTTCAGTAAGCTTTTCATCATTAGACCAGGTTTTTGAGGAGAGGTGGAAAAGATTTCCACGAGCCGAGCCAAATAGTTCTTTATAATAAGATGTAGCATGAGCCAAAAGCTCCTTTGTGCCTTCTATAACCATGTCTCCATTACTGAGGGAGTGAATGGTGTTTTTCCTCTTTTTTCCGTAGGCTATACGATGAAAATAGGCTGTGTTATCATCCCCTTTGAGCAGTCATCGCTCATTCGAGTGCTGAAGTCAAAAAAGCTCTTCATGAGCAAGGATCTCATTAAGTTCGGCACACAAGGTGGTCCTTTTCTCATAAGTTTCAGAGTCCAGGGGGCCACATTCCTCCAATTTTTCTATCTCTTCCAGTTCCTTTTTAACCCATTTATTCCTCTTTCTGGCATGGCCGAATAGGTGGGAACCCCAACCTTTAAAGTATTTTTTGATACGCTTTAGTTTTATATTTAGAATATCAATAGGGTCCTCAGATTGCACGGGCTGCTGCCATATAATCTTAGCTTTTTTATAAAAATCCTCATTCTTTAACCAACTGACCTCAAATCTGAACTCACGTTGGCGCATGGGACTCTTATTCAAGGGGGTTTGTCTTCAACAACAACGGGTTATGATCGGAGACATCTCTCACTAGTTTACGAACCGCGACCAGTGGGAATAGATCTTCCAAGTCAAAACTCATGAGCACTCTATCAAGTTTCTCGAGCGTGGGATGTCTCTGTTTATTGGACCACGTGAACCTACCTCCTCCCATATGGATCTCTCTAAGATTCAACATCTGGATGATAGTGTTAAATCTGTCCATGTGATGAGATCGATGGAGAGACTTGTTCTTATCACTACCACCCCTTAAAATATTAAAGTCGCCGCCAATTATAGAGGGGGTTTTAATATTGCCACACACCGAGGCAAGCTCATCTAGGAACCCGTCTCTCTTATCCTCCTCAGTTGCCCCATAAACCACCACAAGGGTCCAAATACACTTGAGTTTGGTGTTAGAGACCGTGGCCTGTAACATGTATTTACCTGCCTCCCAAGACACACTTTCCAAGGTTTCCTTTTTGATCCCACATAGGATCCCACCAGACTTACCAGTGGAAGGAATCCAGTTCCAACTAAATCTGTCAAAAGGGGTCAACCTTCCTAAGATATTTAGGAGTAAAACTATCTTTCTTCGTTCTAGGATGCCTATAAAGTTTAGGGAGTGGTCTCTAATGATATCAGAGAAGCAGGTAGTCCTCTCTCTTCCCCGCCCCTCTGCAATTCCAAAAGAGACCGTTCATTTTTTCTTTCTTCTCCCCTTTTTACTGAAAGCTCTACTAGGAGGCTGAGTAGAGCTTCCAGCTTCATTTTGCAAGGTTATCCCATTTTTTTGACTTCTAGTGACCGATCTAGCTATAACCACATTAGGTTTCCTCTCCCTCTTCTTCCTAGATCGCACCACCGTAAATTTTTCCTCATCCACCTCCTTCTCCTCTTCCCAGCTCAGATTCAGAGGTGTCTGATCCCCTTTTCCATTAGTAAGAATCATATTATTACTATCAGTATCATGTTTATCAACATTGTCAACATTTTTTCCATGTTTCTACAATTCTCAAGCTCTCGAAGAATATCCACACTAGCAAAATCAATGTCAGGTATATTAACACCCATTTTAACAGCTCTAATAATAAGCTCAGGATCGGACAATGCATCAAAAGAATTAAGGTTGTGTGATATACCTTCCAGGTCTCGTTTTTTAGCTGCTGCTATAGCTCTTTCATCCACCCTCTCCATCTTGTTCTGGGCATTGCGCAGGCTGAAGCAGAGATTCTCTTCAGTTACCAGCGGAGGAGCAGCCAGCAACTCATTCTCCATCTCACCCTCAGGCAATTCAACCCTATAATCATTAGTGATTATCGCACCATCACAGCAAGCAGTGACATCCCCCACCTGATGAGATTTTTAACAATGTTAGAATAAGATTTTTTTTTAGGCAAGTTCATACTACTATCTGCAGGAATCTCAATAGGAGGTCTTACTTTTTCCTGAGCCATCTCAAGCGCCATGGTGTCAATAAGGAGGGTATTGTGAACCGAATCATCCGAATCAGTACTCTCTTGAGACTCCCGGATTGGGTCTGATTTATCTCCATGGGGAATGCAGGGAGATTTCCCTCCAAGCCCATGTGATAGGTCAGCCTTCTGAGCTCCAGGAGTAATAGAGGGAACATTTCTTTTTTTCAGTACTGTTCGTATCAGGATTAGCAGGGGCTTGTATCTTCTCTTTCTCCCTTCTTGGGTCTCTCACCAGGATCTGGCCCATCTCATAGTAAAAGTTATAGAAATGATCTCCCAGGATAGCTTCAGCTACAACAGGGATATCATCAACATTTCTACATCCTACCCTAACCAGGGTAGAGGCCGGGCGGTGTAGGGTAGCTGCATCAATTTCCAGAGGGACCCCGACCAGAGAGGCCACATAGGCCAGATTCCTTTCACTTCTTTTATCTAGAGGAACATTGCTCACCTTAATCCATGCCATTTCCATCACCCCCTTAGCCCCAATTGCAGAGGACCAGTGCGCAGCATGGATCACTGCCCCACTGGTTTTTAGGGTGATTTTTCCAACATAGCAAATCTGTGCAACCGTACGAGGATTAGGGAAACGAACAACGAACACCCCCGGCCCTATTGCATGAGCAGAGCATCTCCATACAGTGACCAGATAAGCATTTAAATCTAATTCCATTTGACGAGTAGATGTTTCCCCTTCCACTATGGTAACAACAATGTTATTGGCCCTCTCCTTAATCTGATTAGCAGTGCATGAATCATGAATGTAATAAAATCCCTGCCCCTTAGATTGAAACGCACACATAGGTGCCATACACTCCCAAGGAAGAAATTCAAGCTTACTACATCTCTCACAATAAGCTTGAGGGCATCGGGTAGGTGGGTGTTCATGAGATTTGCAAATAGGACAGACATCAAGTTTCTTAGGAGGAGACATCTGAGTAGGGTTTCTTTTTCCTTGAACCTAATGAGGAGGAGACGCAGCCTGACCTCCAGCAGTGGTGTCACCTGAGCCCGATGAAGCCTGTGTTTTCTGCACCCAGATCCCGCCCTCATGGGACTCACGGCGACCAGCACCCGCCGCCTCGTCCCAGCGCGAGGTGTCCCCCGACCCCGGCTGGATTGTGGATGAGGTGTTGTTGGAGCGGTCGCCTCCATCCTCGTGACACCATGAGAACTTGCTGTGGTCTCCTCCGCGGCCGTTGCCGCGGCCGCCCTGGCGCCCTCCTCCACGATCCGAGCGGCCACCGCCGCCACCTCCGCGTCTCTCTCCTTGGAACTTGCGGTGGTCGTCGGCGGGATTCGATCCCGCACCTTGGCGAAGTGACAGGGGAAGGAGATCACGTCTCCGATATCGACCCCTTCCCCCTCACGAAGGAAGCGCGCATCGATCGTGACACCGCGCATATCCACGAGGACAAGACGGATCGCATCGTGTCGCTGAACAAGCACGCCATCGTTGAAGGAGATTGTGCGCGCTAGGAGGTCGGCGGCGTACGAGACTCGCCGTCGCGTATTGGGCTCGCCGCCATTCCCTCCGCTCGCGCTCGCCATCTCGCCGATGTGATGATTATTTATCGATCATCTCCTATGAATTTGGTGAAGTGGGGATTTTTGTGAGTGAATATGGGGAGATAGAACTGCAGGCACCTGATTCTGTACTGACGAATGTTGTTCTGGGCTGTAGCTCGTCTTCTCTTAAAACAAGGCTTGTCATAAATTATAGGTGATTCTAGATGTATGTTTGTTAGTGTACCTCCATGTTCGCTGATAAAAAATCTATGTTATAGAATGTATTATTCTGCTTTGGCTCACAATTATTCGTTGAAGAAGTTCTTAGTGTTAGATTGCACAATTTCTCTGTTTTCCGTGTTTCCCTAGTTCCCTTTCTTTTCTACTTGTCCAATGTAGTGACAGTGGTCTAGCATCTGCAAATGCATCTTGGCAGCAGCATTTCCAATGACAAGACCATTAGGAAGTTCTATCGTGATTGAAGATGCTACATATGACGGAATGTGTGCATCATGGACGAGAGGCACAACAGACAGGAGGGGCCGGCTGGCTGGTCGAGTGGGCCTGATGCGGCTGCCAGGGTGCTGCTCCGACGCCTCGACGGCCACCCTGAGCTCCCTTGGGGAGGAATGGCGATATGGCATTGCCGTGCTCAAAAGCTAGTTGCGGGCCATGCAATCATGTCAGGCGAGAGAAGAAAGAGTAAATTACATATGTACTTGTATTTGTTGGCACGTTAAACAAGGTACTCATACAATCCTGAATATTGCTTCGCCTACGTTTGAAAGTGAGGCGCCACTGTATCAGCCTTATTTTTTGGAGATAATGAAAAACCACGCTTAGATTGAGTGTAAAATAGTATGGGGTGTTTCTTTACGGGTGTAACTTACCGGCTAATGAGCAATTTCCGTCCGGAAACGAAACGGCCGACCGAGGCATGAATTTTTTTTTACAGAGGTATTTGAAATGAAAACACTGATCCAAACAGGCCTTAAGTTCTATTAAGTAAGAATAAGAAGCAGGGAAAAAAGAGGCAAACAATTTCTCCCGAATTTAACGATCGATTGCATTCATCAGTTCTGACAATAGCTCAGGCCGGCAACAAACACTCACACTTGATTTAACCTATGACGAAGTGACAGGAACATTCTGATCTGTCAGGGGCAACTGAGATAGATTTCGCAAAGCTAACTGACATACTCACGCTCAAAGCCTAACTAAACTTATTGATTTCTGCCTAAGGCGACCGGCCGATGTGCAATGAATGGCCCTAGTTGGGGGCGAAGAAGATCTCGGAGTCGAGCCTCTTGGACCGGAAGAGCTTCTCCATCTCCGGCGTCGTGTTGAATGACGCCTCCAGCACCTCCGGCGAGATGGCCTTCCACACCGATGTCTTCCCCGCCAGGTGGCTGAAGATCGGGCTGCAGCAACAATGCTATTATTAGATCATCCCCATGGATTAATTTCTGGAGAAGCACAAGTGCACAACACCATGACAAGTAGAATTTGTTTCAGTAATGAATTCCTTACTTGGGGGTGGTGATGATGGAGAACCACTCCATGCCAGAGGCATCAGCGATCTTGGACACAACGTGGAAGCGGGGCACGATGAAGAGGCTGCCGCCCTCGATGCGGGTCTCCAGCACACGCTTGCCGTCCGGGCCGACGACCTGCACGCGTCCGCTGCCACGGACGATATACGTGACCTGGTACGCCGAATCGCACGAGAATCCAGGGGAGCACATGGAGTGGGCGTCGATCCTGACCAGGTCAGCCCCCAGCCCGACCTCCTTAACAAGCGGCAGGTTGGCCGTGTTGAGCACCACCACACGGCCGCCCTTGGGGATGTCCACGTCGAGCTTGGCCTCCAGGCAGTTGAGCGCCATGTCCTTGCGGTCCTCTGCGACCGGCTCGGGGAGCTTCTGCCCGGCCGAGAGCTTGACGATGCCGGAGGCTGGCTGGCTGGAGACGAGCTTGGCCGCGTCATCCTGCTTGAGGTCCCAGGCGCGGCCGACGAACTCTGTGGAGAAGCCGGTGAAGATGCCGCTGGCGCCCGTGAGCTGGAAGTTGGTGAACTGGCCGGGCCTGTGGCCCTTGGAGGTGTCGCCAAGGAAAAGGATGACGAGCTCCGTCGCAGACCCCGGGGTGTTGTGCCACCAGGTGACCACACCGAACGGGAGCGCCAGAGCGTCACCCTCCTTGACGGCGACCACCTTCTCCTTGGTGGCCTCAGGCAGGACGATGCCACAGGTTCCCTTGCCTGTCAATCATAGATCAAAATGAGCAGTATTAGTACTACGAAACTCGTGGAAAAACAAGTCTAAACTGTTGATTAATGTTGCAACGAAATTCCGAAAACAGCATGCATGTTAAGATCGGAGGAAAACCAACACGCATGGCCAAGTTGTGACGTTACAGAAAGATCGAGGCAAAACCAAATAAATGAAACATTCAGGACCTCTTAAGCAAAGAGATTTATTCAAAAGAAACGCAATAATAGTTCTTCTGTTATTATTGATTCGAAATAAGTGGGATCTGATGGAGACACTTAACCTGATGAAACCGAACCCCCCAAAAAAAAAAACTAGCACGATTTCGGAACTGATCACAACGTGTGCATTCGTCAGACAATTTCAGGAGAAATATGTCTCCCCTCAATCCCAATCTAGGTTAGCATTCGATCTAAACTGATCCGATAAATACGCTAGCATCTACGAACCAAAATTAACCTGACGAAACTAAACAATTCAGCAAACAACAACAATACTACTACTGTATTTGTTTTTGCTAACCTGACGAAACTAAACAAAACTAGCACGATTTCAGAAGTGATCACAAGTAAACAACGTGTATTCGACAGAGACAATTCAGGAGAGCTGCGATCCAAAATGAACGTTACCATTCGATTAATACACTGGCATCTACTAACCAAAATTAATTGAGTCAGATCGATCGGTTGGTCGGCGATCGAGATCGATCGGTTGCATGCACATACCTTGGAGGACGTAGGCGACCTTTGCGGAGTCGGAGTAGCTGGGGAGGGACATGCCGCCGGCGGCGAGCGAGAGCTTGGCTGCGCCGATGGAGGCGACACCGAGCATGGGCAGCTCGGCTGGGCTCCACTCATAGTAGGCGCCGCCCTCGCCGCCGTACGCCTTCGCCGGCTGCCTCGGGGTCAGATCCACCGCCATCGTCGCGAAAAGGAGAGGGAACACGAGCTACGATCGATCGAGGTTCTGGAAGTGCCGGGGGCAGGAGAGGAGAGTGCGATGAGGCGATGTGGGATGGGATCGGGCGCCGGCTATTTATAGCCCAGGAACCGGGAGGATGGAAGCCTGCTCAGCCTCATGGATAAGGTTAACGGCCGTATTAATAGGAGTGGATTAGGATTAACATAGGATAGTTGTTTCCCTTTTTTTTTAACTAACATAGGATAGCCAAACAAGTCAAAGTGTATTTAACATAAAAAATATTGTGAAACAACATAGTACCGAAGTTATGGTTGGCAACATTCTAACACCAATTCATGCTAACATAAAAAAAATTCTAACCTTCATGTTTGAATTGAAACTCCTGCTTTACCTACTTTCATTTTCTCTTGGAGGAAGAGTGGTTTTTGTCCTCCCTCTTTATGAATTCATATAATCAAATACAACAAATTATTACTCCTATATTTTTATTATAAAAGTTGGGGCATTTGTGAAGGCTGCAATGAATAATATTTAAAAGATTCATTCTCATATTTTACTTTCTGGGCAAATTAAAGGTTAATAAGCCAACTTGCATCTGATAATATTTAAGGTGTCATCCTCTGCAAGCTTCACCAGTGTTGCTCCACTGATAATGATGCCGTGATACTTTGTTCTAAAAACTAAAGAGCCAAGTAAAATTAATATATGAACCCCTGCTTAAAGATGAGCTAGCAGGGGACTTTTTGTTGGGTCGGATTTTGTTTGCAGGTCGAATGATCGTTGGCTCATTCAATTTAAACATCCAAAATCGTAGTGGTACAACAAAGACAAGGTAAGCACCTGGCCAATATCTTGATGTTGAAGCAAAAAAAAAGCACATTGCTTATTAAGTTTATCTTCTTAATTCGATATTTAAATAATTTTGAGCTACTGTCATAAATAGTTGCAGTTATCAATCCAATATATTTCATATTTTATTTTGTTTTGCGGGATAGGTTAAGCATTTGGTCATTGGTATCTAACATTAAAATTGATGGTGTTTTTTTTAAATCTCATCTAGGTGCATAGTAGAGTATTTTGGCTCACCAAGACACGTTCTAGAGACAACACTATTTTATTTATATTAAGTACCTGAAATGTTAAACCTTCATATACTAGGTGCTAAGATTTGGTTTTGTACAATTGAGTCAAACTTATTCACCCTCTCGCAAATGGGAGAATTCCAAGTGAGTAGTAAACTATCAATAATAAGTTGCAAATTCAGTTATTTTCAAAAAAAATCTACTTTGGAAAATATTAAATTTTGTATGATTTTGTACATTTTAGTTCACAGTTTGGCATAGAATAAAAATGCAAACTTGAAATAGTCGAGGTTTTGTAGTGCAAAGAAACAGAGTGAATATTATTACTTCTATATTTCCTTACTCCAGTTTAATATATTTTGTAGTTAATTATCTGATTATTAAACAGACAAATCTATTGTATGTGCAAACATTATTGTATTTCCCGACTCACTGCTCAAAAATTATTTGAGACAAGACTTTCAACACTCGGGTGCCCCTACACCATCTATGAAGAGTTAATTCGGAAAAAAATAAAACAAAATCAAAAAAATCTGAAACTTTAGAAGACCAAACATGATCAAACATTCGACGTTCTTGCAAAGTTTCAGCCTCAGATAACATTTGAGGGGCCCTGACCTAAAGAACCAAAGTTAGTGTTCAAAGTTTATGTGCACTTTTGAGCAGTAACTTTTTTGTGAGGGCTCCTCGACTGTTATTTGTGTATGAAAATTTGGAAGAATATCAAAAATTTTGATCATCCTTGATCCCCAAAGTTTCAGATTTTTTGCTTCTTTTTCATTTTTTTGAATTTATTGTTCATGAGGATGTAGGGGCACCCCGGAACTGTCACACTTTTCTATAATTAATTTTTAAATATATACATACCAAATTAAAAACGTAAATATTTTAATTAAGAAATCCCCCTTCACATATATTTAAATATACAAGTGTTACAAAGTAAATGTGCTTGATGTGTAATTATACCATATATTACACAATAATGGAAAGAGAAAATAATATCCTTAGAGCATCTCCAAGAGAAGATGCATATTTGGAGATGTAGAAATTTACATCTTCAAAAAGCGTTTTTTACATCTTCAAAAAAGAGGCAACTCCAACAGATGATGTAAATTAATGATGTAAAAGTGCAACTCCAACAGATGATGCAAATGGAGATGTAAAACTAATTGAACGGTCATGGGGACGGCGGTGGCGCAACGCGATTCGAGGCGGGGAGAGGATGAGGAGCGGCGGACCGGCCGGCGGAGAAGCGGCGAATCATGGCGGCCGAGCTGCGGCAGAGGAGTGGTGATTCCAGGCGGAGAGAGAAGGAGGAGCGACTACAGAACACCTACGGTTGGACGCGACCTGCAGGGAACACGGTGGCAGCTCCGCACACGTCATCGCGCTAGCGGGAAGGACGGCGGAGTCGGGCAACAGTCGGCTGGCGGCATGGCGCGCCTCCCCGAGTCGAAGCCA
Source organism: Triticum monococcum (assembly GCA_034509565.1). NCBI lineage: Eukaryota > Viridiplantae > Streptophyta > Magnoliopsida > Poales > Poaceae > Triticum > Triticum monococcum. The sequence goes on from CM067847.1 coordinate 780,646,158, forward strand.
TCTAGCTACTTGCTATGGGCGCGTAAGTCTGTGGTAAACTACTTACACATCATCAGAAGGGCAACAAGGTTGATGTAGAAGCTCTCTGGTCGAATCCCCCTCCGGCAGAGTACCGGAAAAGGCATCCAGATGGAATCTCTTGAGAACAGAAACTTGCGGTGGTGGAAAAAGTGTTTTGGGTGGCTCTCTGTTGGTTTCCCGATTTTAGAGAATTTATAGAGCCGGAGTTAGAACAAACGGAGCCACGGTGGGCACAAGGTACTAGGGCACGCCTACCCACCTGGGCACACCCTTGTGCCTTGTGGCCACCTCGTTGCACATCTGGTCTCCTCCCAAAGCTTCTAGGGTCTCTCTTGTCCAGAAAAAAATGTCAAAAAGTCTCGGGGTATTTGGACTTCGTTTGGTACAGTATTCCTGGAAAATAAAAAACAAGCAAAAAAGTAGCAACCGAAACTCGGCAATAAGTTAATACGTTAGTCCCAAAAAGATATAGAATTTCATATAATTGCATATAGAACATCCAAGATTGACAATATAATAGCATGGAACAATAAAAAATTATAGAGACGTTGGAGACATATCAAGCATCCACAAGCTTAATTCTTGCTCTTTCTCGAGTAGGTAAATGATAAAAACAGAATTTTTGATGTGGAATGCTACCTAACATGTTCATCATGTAATCTTTATTTTTATGGCATGAATATTCAGACCCGTATGATTCAAAGCAATAGTCTATAGTTTACATAACAACAAAAATAATACTCCACTATACCAACAAACAATCATGTCTTTCAAAATAAAGATGCTACTACAAAATCATATAACCTTGCCATGCTCCATCTTCTTAACACAAAGTATAAATCATGCACTACCCCAGTGTTAGCCAAGCACTTGGTTCATACTCCCTCCGTTCGGAATTACTTGTCGCAGAAATGGATGTATCTAGATGTATTTTGGTTCTAGATACATCAATTTTTGAGACAAATAATTCCGAATGGAGGGAGTAGTTTTTAACGCGCTTCAACTTTTTCAACTCTCACGTAATACATGAGCATGAGCCATGGATATAGCACTATGGGTGGAATAGAATATGGTGGTAGAGATTTATGTGGAGAAGACAAAAGAGGAGAAAGTGTCACATCGACGAGCTAAATCAATGGGGTATGTAGATGCCCATCAATTGATGTCAATGCGAGGAGTAGGGATTTCGATGCAACGGATGCACTAAGAGCAATAAGTGTACACTAGTAGAAAAAGGGTCAAACGTGAAGCACATTAGTGCCGGTTTGTATTAGAGCCGGCACTAATGTGTACATTAGTGCCGGTTCGTGGCGGCGATCAATAGTACCGGTTCGTGGCGAACCTTTAGTACCGGTTCATGCCACGAACCGGTACTAAAGAGTTTGTGTCATCCTGCGGTCAGGCTATGGCCCCACCATCACCATTTAGTGCCGGTTCGTACCACGAACCGGTACTAATGAGGTTATAGCAAGATGTTTTTAGTCCCACCTCGCCAAGAGAGAGGCAGTATGAGCGGTTTATAAGCCGTGAGTGCACAGACAATGGCGAAGAGTTGCAATGCTCACCTACATGTTGATTAGCTTCAAGCCTTGCGGAATAGCATAGATTGCACTGAGCTATGTGCAGTGCAGTCTACACTATTCCGAATGGCTTGAAGCAAATTAACCAGCATTGCACCTCTGTTACATGGCCACTTCAATGTTTTTTAAACTTATTTGAACTCCGGACTTCTTTTGTGTTCAGTATGCAGCATTTAAAGCGACGTCATCAATTTCCAACATGTTCTGACATCATTTGTTGTTTTTCGGTCATTTATCTAATTGTTTAGAGAGCTAAATGACCGTGAAATTGAAAATCACTACAAAATGAATCCTGAAAATGTTAAAACTTGGCATGGTATCATCGTATCACCCGCATAGCATGCGCGAAAGAGTAGAGAGGGTCACGGCAAAAACTGGACGCACTTCGTGTACAAACTGGACATACTCTTTCCGAGTATCAGGGTTTCGGATGAGAACTCATCTGTTACATGGCCACTTCAATGTTTTTTAAACTTATTTGAACTCCGGACTTCTTTTGTGTTCAGTATGCAGCATTTAAAGCGACGTCATCAATTTTCAACATGTTCTGACATCATTTGTTGTTTTCGGTCATTTAACTAATTGTTTAGAGAGCTAAATGACCGTGAAATTGAAAATCACTACAAAATGAATCCTGAAAATGTTGAAACTTGGCATGGTATCATCGTATCACCCATATAGCATGCGCGAAAGAGTAGAGAGGGTCACGGCAAAAACTGGACGCACTTCGTGTACAAACTGGACAAACTCTTTCCGAGTATCAGGGTTTCGGACTATGCAAAAATAAGTAATGCAGAAAATAAAAGAACTATACAAAAAAATTACTCAAAAATAAATAATGCAGAGAAGAAAAAACTATATAAAAAACTACTCAAAAATAAATAAAAGAAAATAAGTAATGCAGAAAAGAAAAAACTATATAAAAAATTTGTTGGCGCACTGCCCTGTGGGTCTACCAGACCTAGGGTGTGCAAATGCAGGCCCAGAAGGGCCAGCAGACTCACAGGGCAGCGCGCCCTAATTAATTAGGCCTAGAAACCTGCTATATAGAGGAGTTCGAAGAGGTAGCCGCGGCTGGGTTTATAAACCAGTGCGGCTGCCCTTCGCCGGGCGAGGTGGGACTAAATTTTGGGGTGGCAGCGCAAACTCTAAATACAGCAAAAAACAATTAAAATAAATAAAAGAAAATAAATAAAGCAGAAAAGAAAACACTAAATGAAAAAAGCCCACCTACTGGGCCACAGCGGCCTGCATACGACTAGAAACCCAACCTGTTGTTGGGCCAGGATGCAGGCCCGCAAGCCCAATAGGCCCCAGAGGGCAGAGTAGCAGAGGTAGGCCTAGAAGGCCTGCTTTAGAGAGGAACTCGAGACAGCAGCGGCGGCGGGGCTTATAAGCAGGTGTGTGCGCCCTTCGGCTAGCGAGGTGGGACTAAACTTCTGCGCCCCTCGCCTGGCAGCGCACACCCTTTAGTACCGGTTGGTGGCTCCAACCGGTACTAAAAGCCTTCGTTTCCCGCCGCTTGGCCTGGGAAAATAGGCCTTTAGTACCGGTTGGAGCCACGAACCGGTACTAAAGGCCAATCCTATATATATAGCACTTACGAAAATTTCAGTTTCAACTCCCCACTTCGTCTCCAACCTCCGCCGCGCGCGCCGCTCGATCCCGTCGTCGCCGCCCGTCGCCCGTACCGTCGTCCGTCGTCATCGTCGCTGTCCCCGCCGCCGCCCGTCGTCGTCGTCGTCTCGCGCTGCCGCCCCGAACGCCGCCGCCGTCCGTCGTCATCGCCGCGGCCGTACGTCTCTCTCTCTCTCCCGCACACACATACACACACATACATACACACACACCGGCGCCCCCGCCCCGTACGTCGGCGCCCCCGCTCGTACGTACGGGGCGGCGGCATATGGGGCTGCACACACACACACACATATACCACACACACACGCATACACACACACATACACACATACGTACACACATATACGTATATATACACACACATGCATACACACACACATACACACACACAATTTTTTTTACTTATTTTCTGTTTTTTAGAAAAGTTAATTAGATGATCGAATGTTAGATTAATGTCGAATGTTAGATGAATTAGCTAGCTAGATAGAAAAATTGTCGAACTAGAGATTAGAACTAGTTGAATAATTAATATAACTAGTTTATTTTTAATAAGAAAATTTAGGTATATGAGATTAGAACTAGTTGAATAATTAATATAACTAGTTTATTTTTAATAAGAAAATTTAGATATATGAGATTAGAACTAGTTGAGTAATTAATATAACTAGTTTATTTTTAGTAAGAAAATTTAGGTATATGAGATCAGAAATAGTTGAATAATTAATATAACTAGTTTATTTTTAGTAAGAAAATTTAGGTATATGAGATTAGAACTAGTTGAATAATTAATATAACTAGTTTATTTTTAGTAAGAAAATTTAGGTATATGAGATTTGATGATCTAATTAAAATATTATTTGTTAATTAGTTTTTCTGTTTATTTAATTTTTTATATATTTTGAGTTTATATAAATGTTAGATTAATGTCGAATGTTAGATGAATTAGATAGAAAAGTTAAATATATAGTAATGTCAATTGAATATATAGTTAGATATATTAATGTCAAATGTTAAATGAATATATATTTGGCTAGATATAGGTGTTTAATGTTTCACCTATATGAACATAGGAAATGTCATCTGACGACGAAAAAGATTTTATTATGTGCGAACACTGTGAAGACCAGCGCGGCCTGTGCGACCAAAATTTCCTTGCTGATGGTAGGCGCTTCAGCATCAAGCTGGATGAGACATTCGAAGTTGATACAGTAAGTCACTTTGTCAATTATTATTTGAATGCAAAACTTATGCTTCATTTGCTTCAACTTATAATTTTAAATTTTCAATATTCTACTAGCGCATCCCCTGCCATGCAAGAATTTTTGTCTTGGATAAGATAGGTTTCAGTGCTATAGATGATATGGAGGTAAAGAGAGTTTACTTGAAGACGCAGCATGGGTATACTTTCAACGTCAAATTATATAATGGAGACACATACACCCATTTTGAATGCAAAACATGGCAAGCACTATGCAAGGCTTATGCATTTGAGCCTGATATAGTTATCACCTTTGATATTCGTCCGGAAGATGATATTGAAGGTAATATAGACATCTGGGTCGATGTGCAAACGCCTCCAGTTCTACCATTTGGTGAGTTTTTCTCAACCATGCATGCATATGTTTATGTCTTTCATACAGTTTCTTCAAAAATAGTTGACAACTATTTTGTATTGTCAGCTTATTTCGGTTCAAGCAAACATGTCCGGCGCTTGGTAGACAGGACCTACTACTGCCCCGGGGCTCAACTAAACTGCGAGGAGATAAGTCATTATGTTTCATGGCTTGAGGATCTTAATACTGTCAAGACAATTTTTTTTTCCTAAACTTAGATATGTTAGTACTCAAAACGTGCGACCAATGGTGATCGTATTGAACTACGGTCACATCTATAATCAAAAGATGGTAAAATTTTAAATATTTGTCCTTAATTAGTGCATCTTTTGCATACATTATTTTTGAAGCTAAACTTTCATTGCTTAGTATATTAATTACTATACAATGTTGTTCAACAGGGACTTCCGATGACAGTTGTGCCTCAGTGGATCGAGACAAAAGGTCGCATGTCAATGGTTAGCTTACGACCAAGATTTCCTACATTGCACATGAGTGCATTCAGGATTTCTAAAAGCGAAGAATGCTTAATAGTGAAAGATTGGAGCAAAATTGTTAACGATCGCAGAGAAGTACTAGGGGGCAGTAAGGAGAAGCGCAACCCAAGATTAGGAGACAGATTCATCTGCATGCTCCAGTATGATGAATCAGGAGAGCTATACATGTTCTATGCTATTCTACCTGAGAGGGAGCACCAGGATCAGTAGCTACTACTTCATGCTCTTAATTAGTACTTGTCTCATGGATCCGTGTCCTGAACTTCGATGTTGGTGATGATTATGTTGAACTTGATGATATCTCTTTGCTTCTGTTACAAAGTGAATGTTTCCTCTTTAAGCTAGCCAACGTTGATGATGATTACATAGCTAGTGGTAATGACTATGATGATTAAATAGTGGTAATTAGACGACCACGATGATTTTTAGCTAGCTAGAGTTTATTTATTTATTAATATGCGATGATGATGATGATGATGACGACTACAACTCATTATAACGTAAAACAATCCTAAATTAAATTGATAACACAAATTTAATTGAAAAATACAAAATAAAACAAAAACCCACAACCATTTAGTACCGGTTGGTTTTACCAACCGGTACTAAAGGGCTCCCGGCCCCCGGAGCTGGCTCGTGCCACGTGGTACCCCTTTAGCACCGGTTCGTGCTGAACCGGTACTAAAGGGGGGGGGGCTTTAGTGCCGAAATAATAGTGCCGGTTCCTAAACCGGCACTAAAGGGCCTTACGAACCGGTGCTATTGCCCGGTTCTACACTAGTGGTATGAAAGCTCAAAAGGAAAATAAGTGGGTGTGCATCCAACTTGCTTGCTCATGAAGACCCCGGGCATTTGATGAAGCCAACTTCTCTAATGAAAAATTCCCACTAGTATATGAAAGTGACAATATAGGAGACTCTATATATGAAAAACATGGTGCTACTTTGAAGCACAAGTGTGGAAAAGGATAATAACATTGCCCTTCTGTTTTTCTCTCATTTTTCTTTTATTTTGGTGGACTCTTTTTGGCTTCTCTTTTTTATTTCCTCACTTGGGACAATGCTCTAATAATGATGATCATCACACTTCTATTTACTTACAACTCAAAATTACAACTCAATATTAGAATAAAATATGACTCTATATAAATGCCTAAGGCAGTGTACCAGGATGTGTAATGATCAAGCGTAACATGCATAAAAAATATTGTGAAACAACATAGTACCGAAGTTATGGTTGGCAACATTCTAACACCAATTCATGTTAACATAAAAAAAATTCTAACCTTCATGTTTGAATTCAAACTCCTGCTTTACCTACTTTCATTTTCTCTTGGAGGAAGAGTGGTTTTTGTCCTCCCTCTTTATGAACATATAATCAAATACAACAAATTATTACTCCTATATTTTTATTATAAAAGTTGGGGCATTTGTGAAGGCTGCAATGAATAATATTTAAAAGATTCATTCTCATATGTTACTTTCTGAGCAAATGAAAGGTTAATAAGCCAACTTGCATCTGATAATATTTAAGGTGTCATCCTCTGCAAGCTTCACCAGTCTTGCTCCACTGATAATGATGCCGTGATACTTTGTTCTAAAAACTAAAGAGCCAAGTAAAATTAATATATAAACTCCTGCTTAAAGATGAGCTAGCAGGAGAAGTTTTTGTTGGGTCGGATTTTGTTTGCAGGTCAAATGATCATTGGCTCATTCAATTTAAACATCCAAAATCGTAGTGGTACAACAAAGACAAGGCAAGCACCTGGCCAATATCTTGATGTTGAAGCAAAAAAAAGCACATTGCTTATTAAGTTTATCTTCTTAATTCGATATTTAGATAATTTTGAGCTACTGCCATAAATAGTTGCAGTTATCAATCCAATATATTTCATTATTTATTTTGTATTGCGGGATAGGTTAAGCATTTGTTCATTGGTATCGAACATTAAAATTGATGCTGAAAAAAAAAATCTCAACTAGGTGCATAGTAGAGTATTTTGGTACAACAAGGACACGTTCTAGAGACATCACTATTTTCTTTATATTAAGTACCTGAAATATTAAACCTTCATGTACTAGGTGCTAAGATTTCGTTTTGTACGATTGAGTCAAACTTACTTACCCTCTCGCAAATGTGAGAATTCCAAGTGAGTAGTGTACTATCAATAAGTCGCAAATTCAGTTATTTTAAAAAAACTACTTTGGCAAATATTAAATTTTGTATTATTTTGTACATTTTAGTTCAAAGTTTGGCTTATACTAAAAATCCAAACTTGAAATAGTCGACATTTTGTTGTGCAAAGAAATGGAGCAGATATTTTTACTCCTATATTTCCTTACTCCAGTTTAATATATTTTGTAGGTAATTATCTGATTCTTAAATAGACAAATCTATTATACGTGCAAACATTATTGTATTTCCTGACTCAATGCTCAAAAATTATTTGAGACAAGACTTTTAACACTCGGGTGCCCCTACACCATCTTTGAACAGTAAATTCAGAAAAAACTGAAACAAAATCAAAAAATCTGAAACTTCGGAACATCAAACATGATCAAACATTCGATATTCTTGCAAAGTTTCAGCCTCAAATAACATTCGAGGAGCCCTAACCTAAAGAACCAAAGTCAGTGTTCAAAGTTTATGTGCACTTTTGAGCAATAACTTTGTTTTTTGTGAGGGCTCCTCAACTGTTATTTGTGTCTGAAAAATTGCAAGAACATAAAAAATTTGATCATCTTTGATCCCCAGAGTTGTAGACTTTTTTTGCTTCTTTTTTCATTTTTGTGAATTTATTGTTCATGAGGGTGTAGGGGCACCCGGGAGCTATCACACCTTTCTCTAATGAATTTTTATGAATATACATACCAATTTAAAAATGTAAATGTTTTAATTAAGGAATCCTCCTTCACATATATTTAAATGTATATAAGCATTACAAAGTAAATATGCATGATGTGCAATTATACCATATATTACACAGTAATGGAAAGGGAAATAATATCCTTAGAGCATCTCCAATAGAATATGCATATTTAGAGATGTATTAATTTACATCTTCAAAAAGTGCTTTTTACATCTTCACAAAAAGGGGCAACTCCAACAAATGATGTAAATTGATGATGTAAAAGTGCAACTCCAACAAATGACGCAAATGGAGATGCAAAACTTGTTGAATGGTCGCGGGGACGGCGGCGGCGCGACGCGATTCGAGGTGCGGAGACGATGAGGACTGGTGGAGCAGTGACGAATGAGCAGCGGAGGGGCGGAGGAGCGACGAATCAGGGTAGCGGAGCAGCGGCGCAGGATTGGTGATTCGAGGCAGAGAGAGGAAGAGGAGCGGCTGCAGAACACCCACAGATGGCCCTGACACTACAGAGAACATGGCGGCAGCTCCGCGCGTGGGCGGACAGTGTTGCGCCGCGGGAGGACGGTGGAGGTGGGAAACTGTCGGCTGGCGGTGTGGCCCGCCTCCCCTACGTTCGACGGTGGGTCGGGACTAGGAACAAGACCACCCCGTCCATGACCACGTTGTGGAAGCCATGAGGGCAGTCGAACCTCTGGGCAAGATTCGATTTGAAACGGAGATCGATATCATATCAGCCGGTGTGGAGGACAACACTACTCCGGCGTGGCAGGCGGCGAGGGACGGGTAGGAGGAGTGGCGGCGGGCTCGGAGGTGGGTGTTTAGGCGGGGGTGGCGGCGATTTTGGGCGAACTCGGCCAACGGCGGAGTTGGGTGGGCGGGCGTTGGTTGCGCGGAAGCAGATGGAAGGCAGTTCGGTGGTGGTGCGTGGCTGGCAATTTTACTTCTCCTATACGTGGAGATGTATATTTCCATCGTGAGGTGTTGTATTTAACATCTCTGGGAGGTGGAGATGTAGTTTTTCTTCATCTACATCATCTGTTGAAGAAGAGGGGTTTTGGGGCCTCGGAGATGCAAAAGTTAGTTATTTTTGCATCTACATCTTCTATTGGAGATGCTCTTATCCCGTGAAGATGCACGGGTTGATGACTAGTATATATTGAAAACCTCACACATGTTGTGACACTCCCCAATGCGCCCCGAGACAAGAAGTAGTTCGGTGCAGTCCCAAAGATGATATCCCTACCATCGAGCCAACGGTCCTCCAAAAAGAGAATAGTTATTTATTGCTTGTGTTGTTGACACGTCCCTCATGCATTATATTTACGAAAAGGGTTTCAGCGCTTTATATTTTAAAGCAAGCATCATCACATTTAAATCTGAGCAAACCCATGCAAACACACACCACCGCACACAACACACCCATCCAAAGCAAAATACAAAGGTAAGCTAACTACAGATGTGTGAAGAAGAACACTTGTAGCTGGCGGAGACCACCACGAGCAATCCACAACGGAGAGGTGAAACAGACAACAATGAAGCCAAGACTCCAAAATGGTGCCTATCAGAAGGGTATGACCACGGATAGCCATCACCGCCTGATCCCCAGATCAAGTTTTCATCCGGAGCAAGGTGAAAGAAGTGGGAACGCAGTGACGGAGCCTTCAGGAAGGATACGACGTGAACGGAAACCGCCATTGTCGGCAAGTACACGGACTGGGCAGGTGATGTACCCTGGCGCTCACACCCCTCCATCGCACCCTAAGCATACGTGTCGCCTCGAACATCGTCAGGGCTATGGAAACACACACACACACACACACACACACACACACACACACATGCAAGGAAAGGGGGAGGAGGTGGACGCATCCATGACCAGCACACCTAGTGTCGGCAATGGATGGCTCGACCACGTCGGTGCCACCCATCCCTTTGACCAACCTCCCCACCGAGCACCCCTTGTGCCGCCCGACCTCGGCGGATGATGCAGCTGCACGTGAGGCCACGAATGACATGACCACCGGCAAGAACTGTTGGGAAACATAGTAGAAAACCAAAAATATATGTGTCCTTTGCGAAGTGTCTCGGATTAGGTCTCACCTGTGTGACAGTCTATGAGAACCATTTTGGATAAGGGGGGCATAGGTTAGTTCTCTAGTAGTAATATGTGATGATACACGTTGAATGACTTTTTTAAGAGTAGTATAAGTACCTAGCATGATCCCTCCCGTTAATGTTCTTCTGCCCAACCGAAGACCAAAGGAACGACCTCTCTACTTGGTTCAAGCGTACGGTCTTCACAATCTAGGACATTAGAACTACACTAGGATTCTAATCACGAGGATTACATGAACTATGTTTAGCTCTAATTGATCAACTAGAACCAACTAGAAATAGAACTAGATGAACTAGAGGAGGCTCCAAAACTTCTATATCAATTATGGCCGAAACCTCTAGTATATATAGGTTGGAGGGGAAAGGGAGAGGTGCCACGAGGGTTAAGGAATCCTCCCCCTTTGGCAGACCAAGAGGAGGGGGGTTCCCCCTCCAATTCGGGCTCCCCTCCCTCCTTTCCATGGAAAGGGAGGTGCCACCCCTATTGGGCCCTTGTGTGGTCCAATTCTCTTTCCACTACATGCCCTTTTTAAGGACTGTTGATATTATATTAAATATAAAAGCCTCCTAAAACTTAGTAGAGCCTTTTATCATAAATTTAACATCACCGGAAACACTTTCCACCTATATATTAATTATCAGTAATACCCGGTATTGCCCGATAAGCTCTGAAACCCTTTGGGTGAGGCTGAAACGCTTCTGGTTCCTTTTGGAACTATTCTGAATATTAATGAAACAATTCCACAAATAAATCCTCGTTACTCTTGTCGTACTAACACTCAGCAAATCGTTATTAACTTAAGCTGGTGACCGCGTAGATTCGGTAAAACATAGATATGAACGAAACCCCTCCGTTCAATGACCGATATCGGAACCGTGGATGTCCAAATCGACCTCGATGATTACATGAATGACATTCGAGGGAACCTTTGGTTATCATATTATGTTCCCTTTTCTTCGCGACACTTTACAAAACCCAAGGTGTATTGGTATCCTCCTGAGTCATCCACATGCTCACTATACCTTTCTCCTCATTATTGGTTTTGTTCTTCTTTCTCGTTGAAGTGTTCAGGCATCCCAGTGATATAGTCACTTGTGTCCAACCAGACGATGATGGATATCGTCACATCGAGAGGGCCGTAAGAATATCTCTCCATGGCCGGAGGAGCAGATCCCACTCTTGAGCTATCTAGCCTCTTGTCAAACTTTCCAATGAGCTTGTAAACTGTCGTTATGATCACCTAATTACAGATAACGTTTGAGCAACCTCAACGTTCATCGTACCATAAGAAGTAACTACGATACTAGCATGACTAAGGAACTAAAACACACGTTAACGCTCCATATTATAACAATTGATTTTGGACGATATTATCTCAAAGTATAACAAACAAGTTTTGGTCAATTCAATATAATCGTTCTTCTAACATCATACTCTGAAAATTATTTTAGGGCTACCGTTACGCTTAATGATATCCTAAGATCTGGAAAAATGATCACAAACAACACTTGAGCTGGTCTTAGAGGCGAGACAAGGAAACTTATTTTGCCATTTATCATTCCACATGTGCATATGAGTTTTCCACTAAATCGCATATTCCAGGATCTTAGCAGTTATAGCATGAAATATCAACTCTTAATTATGAATATGGAAATATAATAATACCATATTATGGCCTACGACTTATTTCCAACAAGGACGACTGCATAAAACCCCGCCATCAGCCAAGAATGCTCATCTAGGATTCCCACCTATGATACCATACATCGTCTAGCCGCTGGAGCAACTGAAGCCTGGCCAGCCAGCGCACCCACGATCCTGTCGTTGTTGCGCCTCCACCACACCCAGCCGAGGCCATGGCGAGGACATCCACCTGCAGCCCCCACCTATCTAGATCTTGATCTGGTAGTCCTGCCATCATCGCCGCCACACTCCCAGATGCGCCCATACACCAAACTCCCGCTGAGGGACAATAGGGCGCCGGAGCACTGCATTGCCGTGGCGCCCGGGTCCGCCCCCGTCTCTGGCCCGGGACACCGGCCCGCACCAGACCCGCATGGGCGAGATGACTCAAAGACTCTGACGAAAACTAGGGTTTGCCTATCAACGCCATAGAGCAGTGACGAGGGAGGAGGAGGAGGGGCGGGGCAAGATCTGACAGGATCGAGGGTTTCCTCCCAGTCACGTCATGAGGGCAATATGGGTGAAGGGAGGAGGGGTCATCCATTGTCGTGATTTTCATGTAAATACACTCAGCCCATATGCATTATATTGACATGCCATTATGTGCCACATCAAATTTACCTATAGTACTATTACTTCACCTTACCACAAACTTAATTGTTATTTTTGCAATGTATGTTATTCTCTTCTTACCATTCTTTCTTTTCTTTCCATGGAAATCAATCTCAAACAAAAGTTTTGAATGTTGTATTGGGAAGTGAAATCCACAATCAAAACCACTTTGCTTTCTGGCATTGTGAATTATTAGTTTGATTTCACGGTTCACGGCTTACGTAGGGTCGGTCCTCATTCTGGATGTCACTTTGTCTCCAATCTAAGAGAAAACTTATTTAGTTGGTGGGATTCCAGGTGTTGGGGAACGTAGTAATTTCAAAATTTTCCTACGCACACGCAAGATCATGGTGATGCACAGCAACGAGAGGGGAGAGTGTTGTCTACGTACCCACGCAGACTGACTGCGGAAGCATTGACACAACGTAGTTGATGTAGTCGTATGTCTTCACGGCCCGACCGATCAAGCACCGAAACTATGGCACCTCCGAGTTCTAGCACACGTTCAGCTCGATGACGATCCCCGGACTCCGATCCAGCAAAGTGTCGGGGAAGAGTTCCGTCAGCACGACGGCGTGGTGACGATCTTGATGTACTACTGTCGCAGGGCTTCACCTAAGCACTGCTACAATATTATCAAGGACTATGGTGGCAGGGGGCGCCGCACACGGCTAAGAAAAAGATCACGTGGATCAACTTGTGTGTCTATGGGGTGCCCCCTGCCCCTGTATATAAAGGATGGAGGAGGAGGAGGCCGGCCAAGACTAGGTACGGCCAGGATGTGGAGTGCTACTAGGACTCCAAGTCCTAGTAGGAGTCCACCAAGAGGGGAGGAAGGGAGAAGGAAGTGGAGGAGAAGGAAAGGTGGCCGGCCCCCTTTTCCCTAGTCCAATTCGGACTAGAGGGGAGGGGGGGCGCAGCAGGCCCTTTCTCTTCTTCCCACTAAAGCCCATCAAGGCCCAATACTTCTCCCGGCGAATTCCCGTAACTCTCCGGTACTCCGAAAAATACCCGAATCACTCGGAACCTTTCCGATGTCCGAATATAGTCGTCCAATATATCGATCATTACGTCTCGACCATTTCGAGACTCCTCGTCATGTCCCCGATCTCATCCGGGACTCCGAACTCCTTTGGTACATAAAATCTCATAAACTCGTAATATAACTGTCATCGAAACCTTAAGCGTGCGGACCCTACGGGTTCGAGAACAATGTAGACATGACCGAGACACGTCTCCGGTCAATAACCAATAGCGGGACCTGGATGCCTATATTGGCTCCTACATATTCTACGAAGATCTTTATCGGTCAGACCGCATAACAACATACGTTGTTCCCTTTGTCATCGGTGTGTTACTTGCCCGAGATTCGATCGTTGGTATCCAATACCTAGTTCAATCTCGTCACTAGCAAGTCTCTTTACTCGTTCCGTAATACATCATCCCGCAACTAACTCATTAGTTGCAATGCTTGCAAGGCTTAAGTGATGTGCATTACCGAGAGGGCCCAGAGATACCTCTCCGACGATTGGAGTGACAAATCCTAATCTCGAAATATGCCAACCCAACATGTACCTTTGGAGACACCTGTAGAGCTCCTTTATAATCACCCAGTTACGTTGTGACGTTTGGTAGCACACAAAGTGTTCCTCCGGCAAACGGGAGTTGCATAATCTCATAGTCATAGGAACATGTATAAGTCATGAAGAAAGCAATAGCAACATACTAAACGATCGGGTGCTAAGCTAATGAAATGGGTCATGTCAATCAGATCATTCAACTAATGGCGTGATCCCGTTAATCAAATGACAACTCTTTGTCCATGGTTAGGAAACATAACCATCTTTGATTAACGAGCTAGTCAAGTAGAGGCATACTAGTGTCACTCTGTTTGTCTATGTATTCACACATGTATTATGTTTCCGGTTAATACAATTCTAGCATGAATAATAAAATTTTATCATGATATAAGGAAATAAATAATAACTTTATTATTGCCTCTAGGGCATATTTCCTTCACCAGGTACCCTACCTATAGTCATTTTCATATCTCGTTGAGTATATTTCAAATTGGGTAGGCCGCTCACCTTGATAGCCTGCAATATTTTACATGGTTCATCGTCCTTTTGCATCTAAGATAAATAATTACACTATAAGAACAAATGTTAAGATGTTTGTGATAGGAATTTATTACCTAGACCTATCCAAAGATATTTGTAAGTACCAAAATAGGCATAAATATGTACAATACACTACATTCATCTAAGTGGAACAAATTAATTAGTTATTTTGTCTTTTTGTTTTACTTATAATTACTAGGGTTCAATTAAACAAGAGAATTTTCTAAGACATAATATATGAAAGTAAATATTGAACACAAACCACAAGCACAACTCCCATTCTCGATGGTGATTTCAAACTAAAATTTAGCATAATCATTACAGTGGAAGACATTGGAATCATTACACAAAATAAGTACTAATATTTCACATGTTTGTAGGAAAATATTAGCAACATTCTTATGGGAATAATTTTGGTAAGTGTAATAGAAATTATTTTTATAAGTGCGGGGAAGTCATATGGAAATGGATCGGCATAACAAAATCACCAGGGACAAACTGATTAAAGACAAAAAAAATATATGAGTGGATTAGGATTGTTAGTGAAGTTGTTGCTGATTTGTTTCTTGGGGGAAGGATAAACACACTGTCACGTCAAATTTGTTATTCCTATGCACAGATTTTACGTAAAAACTACATATTGTGAGGGAAGCAACAAGTGCTTACAGAAAAACAGGCAAATAACCATCAACGAATTAAACTAGGCATAATATTTTCCTACAAGAATAGCATTGCTTTTGTCACATGGTATAGGTGGTATATATATAGTGCCGGGAGCAGGAGACGATGATGTGATAAGGCGATGAGGGATCGATCGGGCATCGTCTTTTTATAGACATGAAACCAGAAGGAAGGCTACTGAGCTCACAGATAAGATTAACAGCCATATTAATTGGTAGGATTATAACAGAATTGTTCTCGTGACTATATATGGGAGTTGCCGATTATTTTATAGACAAGAAACCGGAAGAAAGGGCAATATATACAGTGAAAGTTTTAATTTTTTGCACACGGTCATGTTAGTTATCACTCTAAACAAATATGGCAAATCACAATAATTGCTCCATTTGCCACAATGTTCCCCATTCATGGAAAATGTCCACCCACTTGACAAAAAAAATCATCGTTCTACTCGCACAAAACATGCTAACAGTTCTACTGAGAAATTCTTATACTTTTGAAAGAAAAACAGTTCACCTATTTAGAAAATCAAATGTTACAACAATGAGTGAAAAATGGTTCGTCCAAAATTATGTAGCAAACTTACACCTGGATCTTTTGTTTCCATGTTGAGACCAAAAGTGGCTTGTCCTTGTACAAATTATTAAAAACAAAACCTTAACGAACATTTGACGAACTGTATGTTGGGGAACGTAGTAATTTCAAAAAAATTCCTACGCACACGCAAGATCATGGTGATGCATAGCAACGAGAGGGGAGAGTGTTGTCTACGTACCCTCATAGACCGATAGCGGAAGCATTATGACAACGCGGTTGATGTAGTCGTACGTCTTCACGGCCCGACCGATCAAGCACCGAAACTACGGCACCTCCGAGTTCTAGCACACGTTCAGCTTGATGACGATCCCCGGACTCCGATCCAGCAAAGTGTCGGGGAAGAGTTCCGTCAGCACGACGGCGTGGTGACGATCTTGATGTTCTACCGTCGCAGGGCTTCGCCTAAGCACCGCTACAATATTATCGAGGATTATGGTGGAAGGGGGCACCGCACACGGCTAAGAATATGATCACGTGGATCAACTTGTGTCTCTAGGGGGTGCCCCTGCCTCCGTACAAAAAGGCTCAAAGGGCACGGGGGGGGGGGGGGGGTGGCGGCCGGCCAAGAGGAGGCGCGCCAGGAGGAGTCCTACTCCCTCCGGGAGTAGGACTCCCCCCTTTCCTAGTTGGAATAGGATTCGTGGAGGGGGGAAAGAGGAGAGAGAGGAGGAAGGGGGGCCGGCCCCCTCTCCTTGTCCTATTCGGACCAAGGGGGGAGAGGCGCGCGGCCCATCTCTGGCCACCTCTCCTCTCTTCCACTAAGGCCCACTAAGGCCCATATACCTCCCGGGGGGTTCCGGTAACCTCCCGGTACTCCGGTAAAATCCCGATTTCACCCGGAACACTTCCGATATCCAAACATAGGCTTCCAATATATCAATCTTTATTTCTCGACCATTTCGAGACTCCTCGTCATGTCCGTGATCACATCCGGGACTCCAAACTCCTTCGGTACATCAAAACTCATAAACTCATAATATAACTGTCATCGAAACCTTAAGCGTGCGGACCCTACGGGTTCGAGAACAATGTAGACATGACCGAGACTCGTCTCTGGTCAATAACCAATAGCGGAACCTGGATGATCATATTGGCTCCTACATATCCTATGAAGATCTTTATCGGTCAGATCGCATAACAACATACGTTGTTCCCTTTGTCATCGGTATGTTACTTGCCCGAGATTCGATCGTCGGTACCCAATACCTAGTTCAATCTCGTTACCGGCAAGTCTCTTTACTCGTTCTGTAATTCATCATCCCGCAACTAACTCATTAGTTAAAATGCTTGCAAGGCTTAAGTGATGTGCATTACCGAGAGGGCCCAGAGATACCTCTCCGACAATCGGAGTGACAAATCCTAATCTCGAAATACGCCAACCCAACATGTACCTTTGGAGACACCTGTAGAGCACCTTTATAATCACCCAGTTACATTGTGACGTTTGGTAGCACACAAAGTGTTCCTCCGGCACACGGGATTTGCATAATCTCATAGTCATAGGAACATGTATAAGTCATGAAGAAAGCAATAGCAACATACTAAACGATCGGGTGCTAAGCTAATGAAATGGGTCATGTCAATCAGGTCATTCAACTAATGATGTGATCCCATTAATCAAATGACAACTCTTTGTCCATGGTTAGGAAACATAACCATCTTTGATTAATGAGCTAGTCAAGTCGAGGCATACTAGTAACACTCTGTTTGTCTATGTATTCACACATGTATTATGTTTCCGGTTAATACAATTCTAGCATGAATAATAAACTTTTATCATGATATAAGGAAATAAATAATAACTTTATTATTGCCTCTAGGGCATATTTCCTTCAGTCTCCCACTTGCACTAGAGTCAACAATCTAGATTACACAGTAATGATTCTAACACACATGGAGCCTTGGTGATGATCATGTTTTGCTCGCGGAAGAGGCTTAGTCAACGGGTCTGCTACATTCAGATTCGTATGTATCTTGCAAATCTCTATGTCTCCCAACTGGACTAGATCCCGGATGGAATTGAAGCGTCTTTTGATGTGCTTGGTTCTCTTGTGAAATCTGGATTCTGTCGCCAAGGCAATTGCACCAGTATTGTCACAAAAGATTTTCATTGGACCCGATGCACTAGGTATGACACCTAGATCGGATATGAACTCCTTCATCCAGACTCCTTCGTTTGCTGCTTCTGAAGCAGCTATGTACTCCGCTTCACATGTAGATCCCGCCACGATGCTTTGTTTAGAACTGCACCAACTGACAGCTCCACCGTTTAATGTAAACACGTATCTGGTTTGCGATTTAGAATCGTCCGGATCAGTGTCAAAGCTTGCATCAACGTAACCGTTTACGATGAGCTCTTTGTCACCTCCATATACGAGAAACATATCCTTAGTCCTTTTCAGGTACTTCAGGATGTTCTTGACCGCTGTCCAGTGATCCACTCCTGGATTACTTTGGTACCTCCATGCTAGACTTATAGCAAGGCACACATCAGGTCTGGTACACAGCATCGCATACATGATAGAGCCTATGGCTGAAGCATAGGGAACATCTTTCATTTTCTCTCTATCTTCTGCAGTGGTCGGGCATTGAGTCTAACTCAATTTCACACCTTGTAGGACAGGCAAGAACCCTTGCTTTGCTTGATCCATTTTGAACTTCTTCAAAATCTTGTCAAGGTATGTGCTTTGTGAAAGTCCAATTAAGCGTTTTGATCTATCTCTATAGATCTTAATGCCTAATATGTAAGCAGCTTCACCGAGGTCTTTCATTGAAAAACTCTTATTCAGGTATCCCTTTATGCTATCCAGAAATTCTATATCATTTCCAATCAGTAATATGTCATCCACATATAATATCAGAAATGTTACAGAGCTCCCACTCACTTTCTTGTAAATACAGGCTTCTCCGAAAGTCTGTATAAAACCAAATGCTTTGATCACACTATCGAAGCGTTTATTCCAACTCCGAGAGGCTTGCACCAGTCCATAGATGGATCACTGGAGCTTGCACACTTTGTTAGTTCCCTTTGGATCGACAAAACCTTCTGGTTGCATCATATACAACTCTTCTTCCAGAAACCAATTCAGGAATGTAGTTTTGACATCCATCTGCCAAATTTCATAATCATAAAATGCGGCAATTGCTAACATGATTCGGACAGACTTAAGCATCGCTACGGGTGAGAAGGTCTCATCGTAGTCAATCCCTTGAACTTGCCGAAACCCTTTTGCGACAAGTCGAGCTTTGTAGACAGTAATATACCGTCAGCGTCAGTCTTCTTCTTGAAGATCCATTTATTCTCAATCGCTTGTCGATCATCAGGCAAGTTAACCAAAGTCCACACTTTGTTCTCATACATGGATCCCATCTCAGATTTCATGGCTTCAAGCCATTTTGCGGAATCTGGGCTCACCATCGCTTCTTCATAGTTTGTAGGTTCATCATGATCTAGTAGCATGACTTCCAGAACAGGATTACCGTACCACTCTGGTGCGGATCTCACTCTGGTGGATCTACGAGGTTCAGTAGTATCTTGTTCCGAAGTTTCATGATCATTATCATTAGCTTCCTCACTTATTGGTGTAGGTGTCACGGAAACAGGTTTCTGTGATGCATTACTCTCCAACAAGGGAGCAGGTACAGTTACTTCGTCAAGTTCTACTTTCCTCCAACTCACTTCTTTCGAGAGAAACTCCTTCTCCAGAAAGTTTCCGAACTTAGCAACAAAAAGTCTTGCCTTCGGATCTGTGATAGAAGGTGTATCTGAAGGAAATATGCCCTAGAGGCAATAATAAAGTTATTATTTATTTCCTTATATCATGATAAATGTTTATTATTCATGCTAGAATTGTATTAACCGGAAACATAATACATGTGTGAATACATAGACCAACAGAGTGTCACTAGTATGCCTCTACTTGACTAGCTCGTTAATCAAAGATGGTTATGTTTCCTAACCATGAACAAAGAGTTGTTATTTGATTAACGAGGTCACATCATTAGTTGAATGATCTGATTGACATGACCCATTCCATTAGCTTAGCACCCGATCGTTTAGTATGTTGCTATTGCTTTCTTCATGACTTATACATGTTCCTATAACTATGAGATTATGCAACTCCCATTTACCGGAGGAACACTTTGGGTACTACCAAACGTCACAACGTAACTGGGTGATTATAAAGGAGTACTACAGGTGTCTCCAATGGTAGATGTTGGGTTGGCGTATTTCGAGATTAGGGTTTGTCACTCCGATTGTCGGAGAGGTATCTCTGGGCCCTCTCGGTAATGCACATCACATAAGCCTTGCAAGCACTGCAACTAATATGTTAGTTGTGAGATGATGTATTACGGAACGAGTAAAGAGACTTGCCGGTAACGAGATTGAACTAGGTATTGGATACCGACGATCGAATCTCGGGCAAGTAACATACCGATGACAAAGGGAACAACGTATGTTGTTATGCGGTCTGACCGATAAAGATCTTCGTAGAATATGTAGGAGCCAATATGGGCATCCAGGTCCCGCTATTGGTTATTTACCGGAGACGTGTCTCGGTCATGTCTACATTGTTCTCGAACCGTAGGGTCCGCACGCTTAATGTTACGATGACAGTTATTATGAGTTTATGCATTTTGATGTACCGAAGGTTGTTCGGAGTCCCGGATGAGATCACAGACATGACGAGGAGTCTCGAAATGGTCGAGACGTAAAGATTGATATATTGGAAGCCTATGTTTGGACATAGGAAGTGTTCCGGGTGAAATCGGGATTTTACCGGAATACCGGGAGGGTTACCGGAACCCCCCGGGAGACTAATGGGCCTATTGGGCCTTAGTGGAAAAAGAGAAAAGGGGCAGCCCATAAGCTGGCCGGCGCCCCCCCTTTCCCCAAGTCCTAGTAGGACTAGGAGAAGGGGCCGGCCCCCCCTCTTTCTCCTTTCCCCCCGAGAGTCCTAATTGGATTAGGATTGGAGGGAGGAGTCCTACTCCCGGTGGGAGTAGGACTCCCCTGCGCCTCCCTCTCCCTGGCCGGCCGGCCCCCCTTCCTCCAACCTTTATATACGGGGGCAGGGGACACCCCAAGACACACAAGTTGATCCTTGAGATCGTTCCTTAGCCGTGTGCGGTGCCCCCTGCCACCAAATTCCACCACGATCGTACCGTTACAGTGCTTAGGCGAAGCCCTGCGTCGGTAGTACATCAAGATCGTCATCACGCCGTCGTGCTGACGGAACTCTTCCTCGACGCTTTGCTGGATCGGAGCCCGAGGAACGTCATCGAGCTGAACGTGTGCTAAGAACTCGGAGGTGCCGGAGTAACGGTGCTTGGATCGGTCGGATCGGAAAGAAGACGTACGACTACTTCCTCTACGTTGTGTGATCGCTTCCGCAGTCGGTCTTCGTTGGTACGTAGACAACACTCTCCCCTCTCGTTGCTATGCATCACCATGATCTTGTGTGTGCGTAGGAAAATTTTCGAAATTACTGCGTTCCCCAACAGTGGCATCCGAGCCTAGGTTTTATGGTTTGATGTTATTTGCACGAGTAGAACACAAGTGAGTTGTGGGCGATACAAGTCATACTGCCTACCAGCATGTCATACTTTGGTTCGGCGGTATTGTTGGGTGAGACGATCCGGACCAACCTTACGCGTACTCTTACGCGAGACCGGTTCCCTCGACGTGCTTTGCACACAGATGGCTTGCGGAAGACTGTCTCTCCAACTTTAGTTGAACCAAGTGTGACTATGCCCGGTCCTTGAGAAGGTTAAAACGGAGTTTATTTGACGAACTATCGTTGTGGTTTTGATGCGTAGGTGAGATGAGTTCTTACTTAAGCCCGTAGCAGCCACGTAAAACTTGCAACAACAAAATAGAGGACGTCTAACTAGTTTTTGCAGGGTATGTTGTGATGTGATATGGTCAAGGCATGATGCTGATTTTATTGTATGAGATGATCATGTTTTGTAGCCGAGTTATCGGCAACTGGCAGGAGCCATATGGTTGTCACTTTATTGTATGCAATGCAATCGCGATGTAATGCTTTACTTTATTACTAAACGGTAGTGATAGTCGTGGAAGCATAAGATTGGCGAGACGACAACGATGCTACGATGGAGATCAAGGTGTCGCGCCGGTGACGATGGTGATCATGACGGTGCTTCGGAGATGGAGATCACAAGCACAAGATGATGATGGCCATATCATATCACTTATATTGATTGCATGTGATGTTTATCCCTTTTTATGCATCTTATCTTGCTTTGATTGACGGTAGCATTATAAGATGATCTCTCACTAAAATTATCAAGAAGTGTTCTCCCTGAGTATGCACCGTTGCCAAAGTTCGTCGTGCCCAGACACCACGTGATGATCGGGTGTGATAAGCTCTACGTCCAAATACAACGGGTGCAAAACAGTTGCACACGCAGAATACTCAGGTTATACTTGACGAGCCAAGCATATACAGATATGGCCTCGGAACACGGAGACCGAAAGGTCGAGCGTGAATCATATAGTAGATATGATCAACATAACGATGTTCACCATTGAAAACTACTCCATCTCACGTGATGATCGGTTATGGTTTAGTTGATTTGGATCACGTGATCACTTAGAAGATTAGAGGGATGTCTATCTAAGTGGGAGTTCCTAAGTAATTTGATTAACTGAACTTAAACTTATCATGAACTTAGTACCTGATAGTATCTTGCTTGTTTATGTTGATTGTAGATAGATGGCTCGTGCTATTGTTCCGTTGAATTTGAATGCGTTCCTTGAGAAAGCAAAGTTGAAAGATGATGGTAGCAATTACACGGACTGGGTCCGTAACCTGAGGATCATCCTCATTGCTGCACAGAAGAATTACGTCCTGGAAGCACCGCTGGGTGACAGGCCTGCTGCTGGAGCAACGCCAGATGTTATGAACGTCTGGCAGAGCAAAGCTGATGACTACTCGATAGTTCAGTGTGCCATGCTTTATGGCTTAGAATCGGGACTTCAACGACGTTTTGAACGTCATGGAGCATATGAGATGTTCCAGGAGTTGAAGTTAATATTTCAAGCAAATGCCCGAATTGAGAGATATGAAGTCTCCAATAAGTTCTATAGCTGCAAGATGGAGGAGAACAGTTCTGTCAGTGAGCATATACTCAAAATGTCTGGGTATAATAATCACTTGATTCAGATGGGAGTTAATCTTCCAGATGATTGCGTCATTGACAGAATTCTCCAATCACTGCCACCAAGCTACAAGAGCTTCGTGATGAACTATAATATGCAAGGGATGAACAAGACTATTCCCGAGCTCTTCGCAATGCTGAAAGCTGCGGAGGTAGAAATCAAGAAGGAGCATCAAGTGTTGATGGTTAGCAAAACCACTAGTTTCAAGAAAAAGGGCAAAGGGAAGAAGAAGGGAAACTTCAAGAAGAACAGCAAGCAAGTTGCTGCTCAGGAGAAGAAACCCAAGTCTGGACCTAAGCCTGAAACTGAGTGCTTCTACTGCAAGCAGACTGGTCACTGGAAGCGGAACTGCCCCAAGTATTTGGCGGATAAGAAGGATGGCAAAGTGAGCAAAGGTATATGTGATATACATGTTATTGATGTGTACCTTACTAGAGCTCACAGTAGCACCTGGGTATTTGATACTGGTTCTGTTGCTAATATTTGCAACTCGAAACAGGGACTACAGAATAAGCGGACGCTAGCAAAGGACGAGGTGACGATGCGCGTGGGAAACGGTTCCAAAGTCGATGTGATCGCGGTCGGCACGCTACCTCTACATCTACCTTCGGGATTAATATTAGACCTAAATAATTGTTATTTGGTGCCAGCGTTGAGCATGAACATTATATCTGGATCTTGTTTAATGCGAGACGGTTATTCATTTAAATCAGAGAATAATGGTTGTTCTATTTATATGAGTAATATCTTTTATGGTCATGCACCTTTGAAGAGTGGTCTATTCTTGTTGAATCTCGAAGATAGTGATACACATATTCATAATGTAGAAGCCAAAAGATGCAAAGTTAATAATGATAGTGCAACTTATTTGTGGCACTGCCGTTTAGGTCATATCGGTGTAAAGCGCATGAAGAAACTCCATACTGATGGGCTTTTGGAACCACTTGATTATGAATCACTTGGTACTTGCGAACCGTGCCTCATAGGCAAGATGACTAAAACACCGTTCTCCGGTACTATGGAGAGAGCAACAGATTTATTGGAAATCATACATACCGATGTATGTGGTCCGATGAATATTGAGGCTCGTGGCTGATATCGTTATTTTCTCACCTTCACAGATGATTTAAGCAGATATGGGTATATCTACTTAATGAAACATAAGTCTGAAACATTTGAAAAGTTCAAAGAATTTCAGAGTGAAGTTGAAAATCATCGTAACAAGAAAATAAAGTTTCTACGATCTGATCGTGGAGGAGAATATTTGAGTTACGAGTTTGGTGTACATTTGAAAAATTATGGAATAGTTTCGCAACTCACGCCACCCGGAACACCACAACGTAATGGTGTGTCCGAACGTCGTAATCGTACTTTACTAGATATGGTGCGATCTATGATGTCTCTTACTGATTTACCGCTATCGTTTTGGGGATATGCTTTAGAGACGGCCGCATTCACGTTAAACAGGGCACCATCAAAATCCGTTGAGACGACACCTTATGAACTATGGTTTGGCAAGAAACCAAAGTTGTCGTTTCTTAAAGTTTGGGGCTGCGATGCTTATGTGAAAAAGCTTCAACCTGATAAGCTCGAACCCAAATCGGAGAAATGTGTCTTCATAGGATATCCAAAGGAAACTATTGGATACACCTTCTATCACAGATCCGAAGGCAAGACTTTTGTTGCTAAATTCGGAAACTTTCTAGAGAAGGAGTTTCTCTCGAAAGAAGTGAGTGGGAGGAAAGTAGAACTTGACGAGGTAACTGTACCTGCTCCCTTGTTGGAAAATAGTGCATCACAGAAAACTGTTTCTGCGACACCTATACCAATCAGTGAGGAAGCTAATGATGATGATCATGAAGCTTTGGAACAAGATACTACTGAACCACGTAGATCAACCAGAGTGAGATCCGCACCAGAGTGGTACGGTAATCCAGTTCTGGAAGTTATGATGCTAGATCATGATGAACCTACGAACTATGAAGAAGCGATGGTGAGCCCAGATTCCGCAAAGTGGCTTGAGGCCATGAAATCTGAGATGGGATCCATGTATGAAAACAAAGTATGGACTTTGGTTGACTTGCCCGATGATCGGCAAGCAATTGAGAATAAATGGATCTTCAAAAAAAAGACTGACGCTGACGGTAATATTACTGTCTATAAAGCTCGACTTGTTGCGAAAGGTTTTCGAAAAGTTCAAGGAGTTGACTACGATGAGACCTTCTCACCCGTAGCGATGCTTAAGTCCGTCAGAATTATGTTAGCAATTGCCGCATTTTATGATTATGAAATATGGCAGATGGATGTAAAAACTGCATTCCTGAATGGATTTCTGGAAGAAGAGTTATATATGATACAACCAGAAGGTTTTGTCGATCCAAAGGGAGCTAACAAAGTATGCAAACTCCAGCGATCCATTTATGGACTGGTGCAAGCATCTCGGAGTTGGAATAAACGCTTTGATAGTGTGATCAAAGCATTTGGCTTTATACAGACTTTTGGAGAAGCCTGTATTTACAAGAAAGTGAGTGGGAGCTCTGTAGCATTTCTAATATTATATGTGGATGACATATTGCTGATTGGAAATGATATAGAATTTCTGGATAGCATAAAGGGATACTTGAATAAAAGTTTTTCGATGAAAGACCTCGGGGAAGCTGCTTACATATTAGGCATAAAGATCTATAGAGATAGATCAAAACGCTTAATTGGACTTTCACAGAGCACATACCTTGACAAGATTTTGAAGAAGTTCAAAATGGATCAAGCAAAGAAAGGGTTCTTGCCTGTGTTGCAAGGTATGAAGTTGAGTAAGACTCAATGCCCGACCACTGCAGAAGATAGAGAGAAAATGAAAGATGTTCCCTATGCTTCAGCCATAGGCTCTATCATGTATGCAATGCTGTGTACCAGACCTGATGTGTGCCTTGCTATAAGTTTAGCAGGGAGGTACCAAAGTAATCCAGGAATGGATCACTGGACAGCGGTCAAGAACATCCTGAAATACCTGAAAAGGACTAAGGATATGTTTCTCGTATATGGAGGTAACAAAGAGCTCACCGTAAGAGGTTACGTTGATGCAAGCTTTGACACTGATCCGGACGATTCTAAATCGCAAACCGGATACGTGTTTACTTTAAACGGTGGAGCTGTCAGTTGGTGCAGTTCTAAACAAAGCGTCGTAGCGGGATCTACATGTGAAGCGGAGTACATAGCTGCTTCGGAAGCAGCAAACGAAGGAGTCTGGATGAAGGAGTTCATATCCGATCTAGGTGTCATACCTAGTGCATCGGGTCCAATGAAAATCTTCTGTGACAATACTGGTGCAATTGCCTTGGCAAAGGAATCCAGATTTCACAAAAGGACCAAACACATCAAGAGACGCTTCAACTCCATCCGGGATTTAGTCCAGGTGGGAGACATAGAGATTTGCAAGATACATACGGATCTGAACGTTGCAGACCCGTTGACTAAGCCTCTTCCACGAGCAAAACATGATCAGCACCAAGGCTCCATGGGTGTTAGAATCATTACAGTGTAATCTAGATTATTGACTCTAGTGCAAGTGGGAGACTGAAGGAAATATGCCCTAGAGGCAATAATAAAGTTATTATTTATTTCCTTATATCATGATAAATGTTTATTATTCATGCTAGAATTGTATTAACCGGAAACATAATACATGTGTGAATACATAGACCAACAGAGTGTCACTAGTATGCCTCTACTTGACTAGCTCGTTAATCAAAGATGGTTATGTTTCCTAACCATGAACAAAGAGTTGTTATTTGATTAACGAGGTCACATCATTAGTTGAATGATCTGATTGACATGACCCATTCCATTAGCTTAGCACCCGATAGTTTAGTATGTTGCTATTGCTTTCTTCATGACTTATACATGTTCCTATAACTATGAGATTATGCAACTCCCGTTTACCGGAGGAACACTTTGGGTACTACCAAACGTCACAACGTAACTGGGTGATTATAAAGGAGTACTACAGGTGTCTCCAATGGTAGATGTTGGGTTGGCGTATTTCGAGATTAGGGTTTGTCACTCCGATTGTCGGAGAGGTATCTCTGGGCCCTCTCGGTAATGCACATCACATAAGCCTTGCAAGCACTGCAACTAATATGTTAGTTGTGAGATGATGTATTACGGAACGAGTAAAGAGACTTGCCGGTAACGAGATTGAACTAGGTATTGGATACCGACGATCGAATCTCGGGCAAGTAACATACCGATGACAAAGGGAACAACGTATGTTGTTATGCGGTCTGACCGATAAAGATCTTCGTAGAATATGTAGGAGCCAATATGGGCATCCAGGTCCCGCTATTGGTTATTGACCGGAGACGTGTCTCGGTCATGTCTACATTGTTCTCGAACCGTAGGGTCCGCACGCTTAACGTTACAATGACAGTTATTATGAGTTTATGCATTTTGATGTACCGAAGGTTGTTCGGAGTCCCGGATGAGATCACGAACATGACGAGGAGTCTCGAAATGGTCGAGACGTAAAGATTGATATATTGGAAGCCTATGTTTGGACATAGGAAGTGTTCCGGGTGAAATCGGGATTTTACCGGAATACCGGGAGGGTTACCGGAACCCCCCGGGAGACTAATGGGCCTATTGGGCCTTAGTGGAAAAAGAGAAAAGGGGCAGCCCATAAGCTGGCCGGCGCCCCCCCTTTCCCCAAGTCCTAGTAGGACTAGGAGAAGGGGCCGCCCCCCCCCCCTCTTTCTCCTTTCCCCCCGAGAGTCCTAATTGGATTAGGATTGGAGGGAGGAGTCCTACTCCCGGTGGGAGTAGGACTCCCCTGCGCCTCCCTCTCCCTGGCCGGCCGGCCCCCCTTCCTCCAACCTTTATATACGGGGGCAGGGGACACCCCAAGACACACAAGTTGATCCTTGAGATCGTTCCTTAGCCGTGTGCGGTGCCCCCTGCCACCAATTTCCACCTCGATCGTACCGTTACAGTGCTTAGGCGAAGCCCTGCGTCGGTAGTACATCAAGATCGTCATCACGCCGTCGTGCTGACGGAACTCTTCCTCGACGCTTTGCTGGATCGAAGCCCGAGGAACGTCATCGAGCTGAACGTGTGCTAAGAACTCGGAGGTGCCGGAGTAACGGTGCTTGGATCGGTCGGATCGGAAAGAAGACGTACGACTACTTCCTCTACGTTGTGTGATCGCTTCCGCAGTCGGTCTGCGTTGGTACGTAGACAACACTCTCCCCTCTCGTTGCTATGCATCACCATGATCTTGCGTGTGCGTAGGAAAATTTTCGAAATTACTGCGTTCCCCAACAGTATCCAATAGTCTCCTTTGGATATCCTATGAAGACACATTTCTCCGATTTGGGTTCGAGCTTATCAGGTTGAAGTTTTTTCACATAAGCATCTTAGCCCCAAACTTTCAGAAACGACAACTTTGGTTTCTTGCCAAACCATAGTTCATAAGGCGTCGTCTCAACGGATTTTGATGGTGCCCTATTTAACGTGAATGCGGCTGTCTCTAAAGCATAGCCCCAAAACGATAGCGGTAATTCAGTAAGAGACATCATAGATCGTACCATATCTAGTAAAGTACGATTACGACGTTCGGACACACCATGACGCTGTGGTGTTCTGGGTGGCGTGAGTTGCGAAACTATTCCGCATTGTTTCAAATGTACACCAAACTCGTAACTCAAATATTCTCCTCCACAATCAGATCGTAGAAACTTTATTTTCTTGTTACGATGATTTTCAGCTTCACTCTGAAATTCTTTGAACTTTTCAAATGTTTCAGACTTGTGTTTCATTAAGTAGATATACCCATATCTGCTTAAGTCATCTGTGAAGGTAAGAAAATAACGATATCCGCCATGAGCCTCAATATTCATCGGACCATATACATTTGTATGTATGATTTCCAACAAATCTGTTGCTCTCTCCATAGTACCGGAGAACGGCGTTTTAGTCATCTTGCCCATAAGGCACGGTTCGCAAGTACCAAGTGATTCATAATCAAGTGGTTCCAAAAGTCCATCAGTATGGAGTTTCTTCATGCGCTTTACACCGATATGACCTAAACGGTAGTGCCAAAAATAAGTTGCACTATCATTATCAACTCTGCATCTTTTGGCTTCAACATTATGAATATGTGTGTCACTACTATCGAGATTCAATAAGAATAGACCATTCTTCGATGGTGCATGACCATAAAAGATATTACTCATATAAATAGAACAACCATTATTCTCTGATTTAAATGAATATCCGTCTCGCATCAAACAAGATCCAGATATAATGTTCATGCTTAACGCTGGCACCAAATAACAATTATTTAGTTCTAATATTAATCCCGAAGGTAGATGTAGAGGTAGCGTGCCGACCGCGATCACATCGACTTTGGAAACATTTCCCACGCGCATCGTCACCTCGTCCTTAGCCAATCTTCGCTTAATCTGTAGTCCCTGTTTCGAGTTGCAAATATTAGCAACAGAACCAATATCAAATACCCAGGTGCTACTGCGAGCATTAGTAAGGTACACATCAATAACATGTATATCACATATACCTTTGTTCACCTTGCCATCCTTCTTATCCGCCAAATACTTGGGGCAGTTCCGCTTCCAGTGACCAGTCTGCTTGCAGTAGAAGCACTCAGTTTCAGGCTTAGGTCTAGACTTGGGTTTCTTCTCTTGAGCAGCAACTTTCTTGTTGTTCTTCTTGAAGTTCCCTTTCTTCTTGCCTTTGCCCTTTTTCTTGAAACTAGTGGTCTTGTTGACCATCAACACTTGATGCTCCTTCTTGATTTCTACCTCCGCAGCTTTCAGCATCGCGAAGAGCTCGGGAATAGTCTTATTCATCCCTTGCATATTATAGTTCATCATGAAGCTCTTGTAGCTTGGTGGAAGTGATTGGAGAATTCTGTCAATGACGCTATCATCCGGAAGATTAACTCCTAGTTGAATCAAGTGATTACAATACCCAGACATCTTGAGTATATGCTCACTGACAGAACTGTTCTCCTCCATCTTGCAGCTATAGAACTTATTGGAGACTTCATATCTCTCAATCCGGGCATTTGCTTGAAATAATAACTTCAACTCCTGGAACATCTCATATGCCCCATGACGTTCAAAACGTTTTTGAAGTCCCGGTTCTAAGCCGTAAAGCATGGCACATTGAACTATCGAGTAGTCATCAGCTTTGCTCTGCCAGACGTTCATAACATCTGGTGTTGCTCCAGCAGCAGGCCTGGCACCCAGCGGTGCTTCCAGGACATAATTCTTCTTTGCAACAATGAGGATAATCCTTAAGTTACGGACCCAGTCCGTGTAATTGCTACCATCATCTTTCAACTTTGCTTTCTCAAGGAACGCATTAAAATTCAACGGAACAATAGCACGGGCCATCTATCTACAATCATACATAAGCAAGATACTTATCAGGTACTAAGTTCATGATAAATTTAGGTTCAATTAATCATATTACTTAAGAACTCCCACTTAGATAGATATCCCTCTAATCCTCTAAGTGATTACGTGATCCAATTTAACTAAACCATGTCCGATCATCACGTGAGATGGAGTAGTTTCATTGGTGAACATCACTATGTTGATCATATCTACTATATGATTCACGCTTGACCTTTCGGTCTCCGTGTTCCGAGGCCATATCTGTATATGCTTGGCTCGTCAAGTATAACCTGAGTATTCCGCGTGTGCAACTGTTTTGCACCCGCTGTATTTGAACCTAGAGCCTATCACACCCGATCATCACGTGGTGTCTTAGCACGAAGAACTTTTGCAACGGTGCATACTCAGGGAGAACACTTCATGATAATTTAGTGAGAGATCATCTTATAATGCTACCGTCAATCAAAGCAAGATAAGATGCATAAAAGATAAACATCACATGCAATCAATATAAGTGATATGATATGGCCATCATCATCTTGTGCTTGTGATCTCCATCTCTGAAGCACCATCGTCACCAGCGCGACACCTTGATCTCCATCGTAGTATCATTGTCGTCTTGCCAATCTTATGCTTCCACGACTATCGCTACCGCTTAGTGATAAAGTAAAGCATTACAGCGCGATTGCATTGCATACAATAAAGCGACAACCATATAGCTCCTGCCAGTTGCCGATAACTTGGTTACAAAGAATGATCATCTCATATAATAAAATTTAGCATCATGTCTTGACCATATCACATCAGAACATGCCCTGCAAAAACAAGTTAGACGTCCTCTACTTTGTTGTTGCAAGTTTTTACGTGGCTGCTACGGGCTTAAGCAAGAACCAATCTTACCTACGCATCAAAACCACAACGATAGTTTGTCAAGTTTGTGCTGTTTTAACCTTCGCAAGGACCGGGCGTAGCCACACTCAGTTCAACTAAAGTTGGAGAAACAGTCACCCGCAAGCCACCTATGTGCAAAGCACGTCGGGAGAACCGGTCTCGCGTAAGCGTACGCGTAATGTCGGTCCGGGCCTCTTCGTCCAACAATACCGCCGAACCAAAGTATGACATGCTGGTAAGCAGTATGACTTATATCGCCCACAACTCACTTGTGTTCTACTCGTGCATATAACATCAACACATAAAACCTAGGCTCGGATGCCACTGTTGGGGAACGTAGTAATTTCCAAAAATTTCCTACGCACATGCAAGATCATGGTGATGCATAGCAATGAGAGGGGAGAGTGTTGTCTACGTACCCTCGTAGACCGATAGCGGAAGCGTTATGACAACACGGTTGATGTAGTCGTACGTCTTCACGGCCCGACCGATCAAGCGCCGAAACTACGGCACCTCCGAGTTCTAGCACACGTTCAGCTCGATGACAATCCCCGGACTCCGATCCAGCAAAGTGTCGGGGAAGAGTTCCGTCAGCACGACGGCGTGGTGACGATCTTGATGTTCTACCGTCGCAGGGCTTCGCCTAAGCACCGCTACAATATTATCGAGGATTATGGTGGAAGGGGGCACTGCACACGGCTAAGAATATGATCATGTGGATCAACTTGTGTCTCTAGGGGGTGCCCCTGCCTCCGTATATAAGGGCTCAAAGGGGGGGGGGGCGGCCAGCCAAGAGGAGGCGCGCCAGGAGGTGTCCTACTCCCAGAGAGGGAGTAGGACTCCTCCCTTTCCTAGTCGGAATAGGATTCGTGTAGGGGGGGAAGAGGAGAGACAGGAGGAAGGGGGGCCGGCCCCCTCTCCTTGTCCTATTCGAACCAAGGGAGGAAAGGCGCACGGCCCATCTCTGGCCACCTCTCCTCTCTTCCACTAAGGCCCACTAAGGCCCATATACCTCACGGGGGTTCCGGTAACCTCCCGGTACTCCGGTAAAATCCCGATTTCACCCGGAACACTTCCGATATCCAAACATAGGCATCCAATATATCAATCTTTATGTCTCGACCATTTCGAGACTCCTCGTCATGTCCGTGGTCACATCCGGGACTCCAAACTTCTTCGTACATCAAAACTCATAAACTCATAATATAACTGTCATCGAAACCTTAAGCATGCGGACCCTACGGGTTCGAGAACAATGTAGACATAACCAATAGCGGAACCTGGATGCTCATATTGGCTCCTACATATTCTACGAAGATCTTTATCGGTCAGACCGCATAACAACATATGTTGTTCCCTTTGTCATCGGTATGTTACTTGCCCGAGATTCGATCGTCGGTATCCAATACCTAGTTCAATCTCGTTACCGGCAAGTCTCTTTACTCATTCCGTAATTCATCATCCTGCAACTAATGTGCTTGCAAGGCTTAAGTGATGTGCATTACCGAGAGGGCCCCGAGATACCTCTCCGACGATCGGAGTAACAAATCCTAATCTCGAAATACGCCAACCCAACATGTACCTTTGGAGACACCTGTAGAGCACCTTTATAATCACCCAGTTACGTATTGACATTTGGTAGCACACAAATTCTTCCTCCGGCACACGGGAGTTGCATAATCTCATAGTCATAGGAACATGTATAAGTCATGAAGAAAGCAATAGCAACATACTAAACGATCGGGTGCTAAGCTAATGAAATGGGTCATGTCAATCAGATCATTCAACTAATGATGTGATCCCGTTAATCAAATGACAACTCTTTGTCTAGGGTTAGGAAACATAACCATCTTTGCTTAACGAGCTAGTCGAGTAGAGGCATACTAGTGGCACTCTGTTTGTCTATGTATTCACACATGTATTATGTTTCCGGTTAATACAATTCCAGCATGAATAATAAACTTTTATCATGATATAAGGAAATAAATAATAACTTTATTATTGCCTCTAGGGCATATTTCCTTCACTATAGTCATGGCAAATAGAAAAAATTGCAAGCTGGAAACTTAAAAAAAGGAAATAGATTGGTATGGAGAATACAAATAATTAAATTATAAAAACAATGCAAAAGTGTGCGCATATACCAAGGAAAAAGCTTAAGAGAGCAAACAAAAATAGCAAACAACTCACACGCCACTCGTGGAAAATAAAATGAAATTTGTATCTCCCTGATCACAAAATTTTGGATATCAACTACATTAGCTTAAACACACACATGCACGTGTGCACAAACACACATACATATGACTACCACATGCGACAGAAAGACACCATAGTGCCAAAGAAAGGAGGCAGATAGTTTCAAATTTAAACAATCACCCCAAATATCCCATTTCCCAGTAAAAAAATATTCCACATTCATGAGACAGAGAATTGTGCCTTGCTGAACTCGCTAGAAGGAGAGGGTATGTTCCAACAAGCAATTGGTTTGGTGAGCTGCTAGATTTTCAGGTGCCTTACCTGGTAAAAGATGTAATAGTGACCTCTAAATAGAAATTTGTTGTTAGCAATAAAAAACAGCCATATGTTGATTTTCGCAAAACAAAGTCTTAGGTAACTATTGTTAAGAATAAGCATAATTTGCACTACATGGTTGAAAAGCATACCGGAAGGGAATGCACGCCTTGCCATGCCTCTCCCTCCCTTCCATTTTGGTTTTCGCATTGCTAGTGCGCTAATACTCGGCCTTAGAGTGGCATAGGAAATACAAATAATGGAATTTGCTAATAGAAAAAACATAACAAAAGTATGTTGAAGGAATGAATAATTAAAAGACTTAAAAAATAAACAACCTGCAATCGACTCCCAAAAATTAATATGAGATTGGTATCTCGTCAATCACAAGTTTGTTGTAAATCAACTGCATTAACTTAAAACACACATGCACGTGTGCGCAGACAAGCACACATATCACCACCACACCAGACAGAAGCACAACACAATGCCGAAGAAAGGAGTCAAAGGTGCTTCAAATGAAAGGAGTCACCACAAAGGCCGTGCTTTGAATGGAAACATCACCTCCCACTAGAATAATATTTCCCCTTAATTAGACGCGAAGCGTGGTGTTTGATCCCTATTTGTTTTTGAACATCTCAACACCCCTTTATTAACTTGTAATCAAAACAGTACCACTTACAAGCAAAGGAATGGTGGCCTCAGGTGCCTCATCAAACCAAGAGTTTGGGGGGGGGGGGGGGGGGGGAGGGGGGGGGGGGATTTGCAATGTCTGGCTAGTTCATCTGCAGTAGAGTTAGATTCCCTGTGGCAGTGGTCAAACCGTACATGAGAGAAGTCCCTTGCCATATGAAAACAATCATCCAAAATAGTTTGGATGTTCCCGACGAGTAATCTCTATCTTGCATCTCAGAAATTAAATCACTATTGTCCGAATTTATTATCAGCTTGTTGCAACCCACAGACATGACCAGATTCAGACCAAACCGAAGAGCAATAGCCTCGGCCATGAACACATTCATACAAACATCAACAACATTGTTGCTTGCTTCATTGAATTTACCAGCAGTATCGCGCAAAACAGCTCCAACCGTACCTTGGAGCAAGTCCGGGGCAAATGAGGCATCGACATTTAGTTTGGTATATCCCGGCGGAGGTCTTATCCATGGGTTCCTTTTCTCCCTCGTAGCCTTGGCCGCCGCAGGAATAAAGTTCTCAGCAAGGGCTCGGACTGATAGAACAATCTGGGCTTGTTGTTGAGTCTGCTCGTCGTGCACCAATTTCCTTCTCTCCCACCATAGAAACCAGCAGGTGATAGCTATGATCAAGTTACCATTCCTCTGACCAAGGACTATGGTCTCATCCACAGGCAGAGATAGGAGGTATTCCAGGACCGCTTCTCCCGCTCGATTAACCATACATCCTCTCTGAATGATGCTATCCAAACCCAGCTTCCTCCATACTTTTTTTGCTTTTTTGCATTGGAACAACATATGCTTCACACTTTCAGCATTTTTACACGCTGGACATTTTGTGGTAGTTTTTAGATGCCTATCCGCGAGGTTGACATGGCAGGGCAGGGTGCCATGTAGTGTTATCCATAGGAAAATTCTCACCTTTGCAGGGCAGGGCAGTTTCCAAATTAATTCCCAAATTGGATTTGATGCAGCTACTATAGGGGTGTTTCTCCTTGGGGCTTTCAGATCATAGTAGCACCGCCACACCTCCAGATAGGCTGATTTGACAGTAAAGATGCCTTTCAGATCATAGCAGTAAAAGATGGCAGTGGGATATTTAGTATCCGATAAGCGTCAACCGACCAATAAGTCTGGTCCACCTACATCGCGTCCCAATGGCCTGTCATAGGATCAATCAAGTCTGAAACCTTGGACAACAGGTTGTTACCTCTTGGGGTGATTGGTAGTCTAGAGGGAGATTCAGGGATCCAAGAATCCGGTCAAATGTTTACTTTGTGCCCATCTCCAATTCGCCATATGTACCCGAGCTTTAGAGTCTTGACCCCCTCCATAATACTTTTCCAAGTGTAAGAGGATTTCTTCTTCAAGGGTGCATTCAGCAAATCACCATTGGGATAATACTTGGCTCGAAGTATTGTTGCACATAGTGAATCAGGATCATCCAACAAACGCGATGCTTGCTTCGCCAATAGAGCCAGATTGAAGCAATGAATGTCACGAAACCCCATTGCCCCTTCTTTCTTTGGAACACACATTTTCCACCAAGCGAACCAGTGAATTGTCCTATGACCTGCATCATCACTCCACCAAAATTGCACCATCGCGTCTGTTATTCCGTTGCAATTTTTTAGGGATTTTAAAGACCGACATTGTATATGATCGTATGGCTTGAGCCACTGATTTCAGAAGCACATCTTTTCCCCCTAGTCATAGGACCTTTTATTTCCATCCCATTAATATCTGAATAATTCTGTAAATTAGATAACTAAAACAATCACTTTTGTCCAGCCCAACTTGTGCAGGCAGCCCCAAGTATCTATCATTCAAGCTTTTTGTCATAATCTCCAAAGTGGTGCATACGTGTGCTCTAGTTCAACAGGTGTTCTTGGGCTAAATAAAATACTTGATTTTTCTCTTGGTGTATGAAGTATTTTGTCTAGGTTCGTTTTGGGATGTTTCATTGAATTTGGGAAGACTTTTCATGCTTATTTGGAGGCACTAGGGTCAACTAATTCTGATCCTAGCATAAATATACTCAAAGGGAGAATTAATTAGGCACAGTCTGTTTAGAGCATTGCACTGTGTTTTTGCTTTGCTAATATTGACGTATAAGTCAAGAATGTGCGAGTATATGGACCTTTGTCTTTTGAATAAAGAGATATGTAAACAACAAACTGATGCATAAACGTACAAATTTTGTTCACTAGATACACTGCATGTTCAACATAGATAATCATCAGTGATATGACAGGGTCAACTATTTTCCTAATAATTAGTGGTTATTTCCTATGAGAGAGCCTTTCTACATCTCACGTAGCAGATCTTCTTTACCACTCTCTTGCTCTCTCATAAGAAGCTATACTTTGCATGCAGGCTAAATATTAAAGGGTCTCAAAGAAATAAGTTTGTACTCAACAAACATTAGATAGACATTTTGAAGCATAATTTTCGAATATAAATTGGTTTTCTTTACACTCTGGAGATATTACCTCTCTCAACTGTTATCATATAGCAGAGACTGAATGATCCTAACGGCAAGATGTCAGACATAGTACCCAGGTCTCAGTACACACACTAAGAAAGAGCAGTTGTTT
Organism: Triticum monococcum; assembly: GCA_034509565.1. NCBI lineage: Eukaryota > Viridiplantae > Streptophyta > Magnoliopsida > Poales > Poaceae > Triticum > Triticum monococcum. The sequence continues at coordinate 780,683,486 of CM067847.1, forward strand.
CCCACATATCTTTTGAACAACCGTAACTATTTTCCAACTTTTTGGGTGACATAGAATTCTATGTTCTGTTTGATTCCTTGCAAACAACAAAAAGGAGTGGCTACACTCTATTGTTTGTTCTATATTTTCATACTTGCTTTTCCTTCGGCTACCTCACACTAGAAAGGGAGATAAGTGGGTAGCTAGCTTTTTTCAAGTCCAGCAGAATTTATCATTGATCTATGCATGATTAAACACCAATTTCTGCATTCATTTTGTACTACTATAGTCTTATTGTTGAGATGGTTCTGTTACATTGGTTGAACAAGCCGTGCATTTTTGAGTAATGCTGAATGGAAGTATCTATTTCTTTTGCCGATGATGGAGGAATTACTGATCTCAATTTGCCTGTAAGCTTCATGGAATGCTCTGAGTTGAGTGCCAACTGCTAAGGTACTATCCTAATATGTATAAGATTTTCCATCGGAAACTTGAAATCATAGTGTATACCAAACTGTTGCATTATGGCCATTCGTTTCCTTTTGTTTGCATTAATGTATGAAGTGTTTTCTCTTGGTGTTGGTTTGTTGGAAGACAAACTGAAAAATGTTCCCTCTATTTACAGTTATGTTCACTTTAGATATATGAAATCTTCGATTTATTTTTTCAATTGTGTTCTTCATCAGATGTTGTTCTTAAAAGGTTGCTGATTACACCTAGAAAGATCCTCCTATAAAAGTAGAGTTACGCTCTTTCACGCACATCACCCGTGGATCTCAGTGGATCAAGATACGCAACATTCAGATTGCGAAAAACATAATTTACCTGCTATTCTTTCTGTCTGACAATAATCTTCCCGGTGACTAATATATATATATATATATATATATATATATATATATATATATATATATATATATATATATATATGATTCTTGGGCTCATCACAACATTATAATGAGCATGTGCATTTTCTGCATGGGAAGATACTAGAACACTTGCAACTTGATTCTATCTGAAACAAAGAAACTATACACTAGATAAAATGAGTAGTCTGTGAAGGGTTAAGCTTATTTTTGGATAATCTACTGCTTCAAGTTTGCTTCATCAAATGATGCATTTTTTCGCCATTTTAATATTTTACGTTATGGCATTCGATGATAGTGTGCCCACTTATTCTGTAGCCAACCTTTCTGATGACCAAATCATGATATTACTTTGTTTTTTCTTTTTGATACATGTGTGAATTTTCCCATCACTAAACAACAATGCCATGCATGCAACATAAGATATGACAGTAAGGTTTTCTTACCCTTGGTCATCATCCAAGAGTTGTTGTTTTATTTCTGAATTGGGAACATTAGTCTAACTAAATAAATATGGACGCTTATGCATAGGCGGTTCTTATAAACAAATAATTATAGTATGATTATTTATTTTGTGCACCTGCCAGATGCTATTACTTGTACTATAGGATTGTCTAATTGGCTTAGAATTACAGAGGGATAATAATCTTACTCGGGTCTGGACTATAATTTTTTTGGTGTCAGGTATGTAGAATTATGGCTTTAGGGTGTAACCTGGGTGGTTAGTAGATTAGATTTTGCAGAGCTTTTCAAATCTGTTCAAACATCTCCGTGCATCAGATTTATGTATTTATTGATTATTTAAGTATCATTGTCCTTTCAAAAGGAAATGTACCATTTTTCGTTTAAGTTTGTTGACCAAGGTTGTCGAAGTATTAAACTCAGCCACTGTGGCATGATCAACTTTTATGAGCAACTTCTTTATAGTGGGCAAATCAAATGTAGGTCCAAGTGGCTTCGCGACAGGGTTTGGAAACACTGCTTGTGGGTGACCATGGGATTCTCGTAGGAGAGACTAATAAACATAGCATACAGAGAAATAATTGATTCATCACAAGTACATGCAGTCTTTTTTTGGTCATACATGCAGTTTAATTACACTCAATTTAATTATCTTATTTTCATTTGAGAACATCTTGATGTTCTCAATTTGTACTGGTAAAGGAATGCAAGTGTTTGAATTCTGGTTATATTGATGTTTTTGCCATTAGTACAACATTGCCATGTACTGATATATATATATGGGATAATAAGCTTCACTATATGAAGCTGTTGTTAACTTCTGCTCCCATCATTGTCGGGGGTTGCTGATCCCACATACACCTATGGGGATCGGCGGACCGAGCCCCTTTCGGTTCGGCAGGGGGCGGTGGATGCACAAAGAGCAGATCGAGGCGAACGCACGAGCGAGACGATCGGTTTATCCAGGTTCGGGCCGCACGGATGCGTAAAACCCTACTCCTGCTTTGGTGGTTGTATTGAGTTCTTGCTCGGGAGCGACGAGTGCTACAGTACACTCAAGCAGCTGGCGAGACCGAGCGTGAGAATGGCCGTCCTCCCCCTCCTCTGTTGCGCATGGGCCTCCTTTTATATGTCTAAGGGGTCACCGACAGGTGGCAACAGAGGTGAGGGTAAAAATGTAAAAGGGGTGGTAGTTGGCGCCACCGCCTGCTACAGTCGTATCATACCTAACCCTGACGGCAGGGGACAAGGGCATTAAATGCCTGTCTGTGTCACCTAGACGGTACAGAGAGGGACCGCTAGGAACGCCACCGTTTGCCACGATGGCGATCTTGTCAGCGCTTGCTTGCCACCGCATGCCCCCGGGTGCCCAGCCTCCCGCCACGTGTGCCAGGAGCGGTCCCAGAGCGACACGTTGGTGGGTGAGCTGGAGCGCGGGCTGTGGGGTAGTAGCTTGCCGCGGCAAGCGCCTTGCCGCGGATGTTGCCTTGTCGCGTCCGGGAGCTTGTCGCTCACCGGGTCTTGTCGGGACGCGCAGCGCGCCGCAGCGAGCTTCTTGAGATGCTTTGGTTGGTCTTCCCGGCAAGCTCCTCTTGCCGGGGTCTCATCTTCTTTCCGGCAAGCTCCTCTTGCCGGGGCCTCGTCTCCTTCCCGGCAAGCTCCTCTTGCCGGGGCCTTGTTTTGCTCTTGGATGCTTTGTTCTTGAATGGCCCCAAAGGAACTACGGAGGGTCTTGGCGGTCGCCCGGCAAGCCTTGCCGCGGGTCGGTGCGACTGCCCGTGCACAAATTCGGGATACTAAGGTACCCCTACTTTAGTACACCGACAGGAGCCCCCGGGCCTGGGCCATACACGGTGCCGAGCGCTGTTGGGCCAGGCCCAAAACAATGCACGGGCACGCGCGGCCTAGGGCGCGCCATATCTGACTCCGCACCCGCCGCGCCCTCCCCAAACGGTACGCGTCGAACGCGGCGCCGTACGTGACGTGGGCGGCGTGCGCGGGGCTGCTCCCCGCGCGCATGCGTCACGTCGTGGTAAAAGGGAACGGTTTGCGCCCCCCCCCCCCCCCCCCCCGCGTAAACGGAGGGAGGCGTGGAGGCGTGATGGGCGGAATCATGGGTAGTTGTTTATTCGTGACGGCGAAATGTCCTCCCTGCCGCCCCCCTCTCCTCCCTCTTTATAAGCAGAGGAAACAGGGGTACGGCGCCATCTGCCTGTTGCTGCTTCCAATCTCAAAACCTCCGCCGCTCCCCGTCTTCTCAGAGCAACAAGAGAGCAGCGCCCTGCTCCCCCCATTACCACCAGCACCACCTCCACCGTCGGCCTCCTCCACCAGCTTCGCCATGGCTCCGAAGGGCGACAAGGGGAAGGCAGTGAAGTCGACCGAGGCGCAGCGGCTCGCGGCGATGCGGAAGGAGCGAGCCATCTTCCCCCCTAAGCTCGGCGCGAAGCCGTTGTGGGAGCGGTATTACCTGTTCTGGTCGGCGGAGACGCGAGCTCACCCGCGGACCAGGGTCCTCCCGGCTGCAGCCCATGCGACGGCTCCGGACGGGTACCCTTTCTTTGCTGTGTTCTTCTACTGCAGGCTCTGCCCGCCCTTTTCCGAGTTCTTCTGTGATATTATGAACACATATGGCTTCTACCTCCTTGACTTCACACCCACCGCCGTCCTCACCATGGCAGTTTTCGCACACCTTTGCGAAAACTTTGTCGGAGTCCACCCTAGTGTAGCTCTCCTCCGCCATTTCTTTATCCCTCGGGTAGAGAGGGGAGAGACCCTGTCCGGCGGAATCGCCTGGATCTCAAGATCCGGCAAGAAGGAATCTTATCTAGAGGGGCAGTTCCGCGGCAAGTGGGAGGAGTGGAGAGCAGACTGGTGCTGGATTGTTGAGGAGAGCCCGCAGCCATTCACCGCCCGGCGCCAAACAGCGGCAGTGCGCGGCAGTGACTGGAGCGACTTGGCCCCGGAAGACAGCAAGCTGACGATTGCCGTCACCAGGATCCAGCGCCTTAGGCTTGCTGGACTCACTGTAGGCGCTGTTGGCGCGGACTTTCTTCGCCGCCGCATTGCCCCTTTGCAGGAACGGGGAAGGCCTGCCTGGGAGTTCAAGAACGCGGCGGACATTATGAAGCTGCGCCCAGGCCTCAACTATAATTTCACTGTCCTCGAGCATAATGGCATGCTGTAGGAACTCTTCAAATACGATTAGGATCACCCCGAAGTCTTCAGGGTGCCGCAGGGCGTCGTCCCTTTGTGCAACAACTCTGCGCTCGACCGCATCCGGGCGATGATGCCGTTGTGCGACTCGCACGGAATCGAGCCAACTTGGCAAGAGCCCGAAGACGAGGTCGTGCAGCAGTTCTTCGACGACCTGGTGGAAGTGCCAATCCGCGCCGATGAGAGGGACGGCCTCATCCACGACACCACCGAGGTCGAGCTGGCGTACATAGCCACTAGGTTGGAAGAGGCAGCGGCAGCCGCAGCGGCAGGCGAATTTGGGTTTACTCTGGAGGAAGCGGCGGCAGAAGAGGCAAAACCCCGTGCCGAGCGAGAGGAGTTCCTCGGCAAGAAGGAGCTCGCCCGGCAAGAGGAACTTGCCGGCAAGGAAGATCTTGCCGGAGCGGCGCCGAGCCGAGCGAGCCTGTCGGGGATGCGAGCGACTCGATGGAGATCGACTCTTCCTCCACTTCGTCTTCCGACAGCCCGCCGCCGGCTGCGCCTCCATCTCCACCAAGAAGGCGTCTCCGCAAGGCCGGGGATGTAGCAAGGCAGCAGGCGCATCAATAGTCGCCATGTCGCACGATGCGCTTCACCGCGGCAAGCACCGCTGCCGCGGGAGCGCCCCACGCTGCAGCTGCAGCCGGAGCGGGATCTTCCCGGGCTAACGTATCTGCCCTCGCCAAACGACCAAGGGAGCCTACCCCTCCACCTCCCCGCGCCGGACGCGCGCCGGATTTTGACTTCTCCGCGTTCAGCTTCGACGAGGAAGAAGAGGAAGAGTAGGTTTTTCTCTTGTACTTGCTGTTCTTCAATCCTTGCTGCTTTGTCTTGCATCTCACTTGTCTTTCTCTGAATCCGTTCCTTTTCAGGACTCTGGCCCAGAGAGCGGCAAAGAGGGCCAAGGCGCCGGTGATCGTCATCGAGGACGAGCCCACCGCGTCGGCAGGGGACGCGCCCGAGACCAACTTGTCGGACCCAATGGCTGATCTCCAGAGCAGCCCCCAGTGTAAGTGCCTTATTTGCCCTTCGCTGTTGGGGCGTGCACGGAGACTCTCGCTTTGCTGACTTTTGATTGATGGCTTGTGCAGGAACGGAGCAGCCTCAACAGGGACGCCCGGAGACCGCCCCTGAAGCGCCAAGGGAGAGTCCTCCGACGAGGGAGAGGTCTCCGGCAAGGGAGAGCTCGCCGGTGAGGGAAGGGTCCCCTGCGAGGGAGGAGGCTCCGACAAGGGAGGAGCCCCCGGCAAGGGAAGGGTCCCCGGCAAGGGAGGAGGCTCCGACAAGGGAGGAGCCCCCGGCAAGGGAAGGGTCCCCGGCGAGGGGCAGCGCCAGCGATCCCCCGGCAACGGAGACCACTACCGCCGAGCCGGGCACAGGTAACTTCCTTGCCCTTCAACTTCCCTTGGGCTCTTCTTCTCCTTTTGATCTCCTTCTTGGATTTTGCTTGAATCCTACTTGAGTCTTCTCCCCTCTCCCGGCTATCAGGCCCGTTGGGTGCAGAGCCGATGGAGACTGAGGCCACCGCCGACGACGCTGTTGCCACCGAGGAGACAGCCGGCGCCGGCGAGCCTGCCGGCGAGGAGACCGCCAGTGCTGCCACCGCCGCCGCGCCAGGCTCCGGAGAGCCCCGGCCCGGCATCTATCTGAAGGCCGGCGAGGATATCTACATCAACCTATCCTGGGCGTCGAGTTCCAGGGCACCGGTCGAAGGAGAAGCGTTCGACGGAAAAGTGCTTGCCTCCGCCGGGCTGAAGCTGGTCGACGCGCCAAGCAGTAGCAGCAACGAACCCGAAGAGGAGCGTCTGTTGTGGAAGCTGGTGGCGCTCTACCGCGCCCGGCAGGCCAAACTGGAGTCCCGCGAAGCGCTCGTCGCGAAGGCCGGGGCTGACATCGAGAAGCGCGCGGAGGAGCTCCGGGGCGCCAACCAAGAAGCTCTCCGTTCCCTGGCAAGGGAGCGGGAGGAACTTGCCGAGGTGCAGCAAGCCTTCCTTCTCGAGAGGGCGGACGTCGAAGAGCACCAGCGCCTTGCCGCGGAGAGGTTGTCTTCGCAGGAAGGTGACTTGACGCAGCGGAAGGTCAACCTCGACAGCCACGAGGAGGAGCTTGCCGCGCGCGAGCGAGCGGTCGGCGGAGCCGTTAAGCGAGCCGAAGACGCCGCCGCAGCTGCCGAGGCCGCCAAGACCGAGCTGGAGCTGAAGGTGGTGCAGCTGGAGGCGGGCCTTAAGGTGAGCGGCGACGAGTTTGGCGCGCTCAAGCTCGAGCGGGAGAAGGACGCCAACAGCTACTTGGAGCTGCAGGCCCTCCTCACTGAGAGAGGCAAGGAGCTCGACGCCGCCAGGGCTTCAAATGCTGATCTTGAAGCGAAGCTGGCGGCTCTGACAAGATCCCTAGGCAGCGCCAAGGAGCAAGAGACGGCCCTGAAGGAGGAGGTCGAGGCCGGCAAGGTGCTGCTGGCGAATGCCGTCGCCGCCCAGAAGACCTTGTCGGAGACCGTGGAGCACTGGACGGAGGGTCTGGTGAGCGTCGCCGCGGACGTCGACAAGGAGTTGGCGCTGCTGGGGATGGTGGATCTCGGGTATTCCACCGATGGGAATCTCCAACCCAGCGCCAAGCTTGTTCTTCAAGGGTGTGGCGACGGCGCTTCAGCGACTCCGGGAGCAGTTCCCAAAACAGCTCGCCGACGAGTCGCGCAAGATCTGTGCGGGAGCTCTCCAGAAGGTGCTGATGAAGGTAGCCTTCCGCAACCCAGGCCTCCGCCTCACCAACGTCCTCCGAAGCCTGCCGCCAGATGTTGACTTGGAGGAGCTCAAGGCCCTTGTCGCACCCATTGTGGACAAGGTGAGCGACATCAAGAGGATCGAGGGCGACCGCGTAGACTAGGCTGCCTATTCCCCTTTTTTTTCTTTGTCGTTGTCGATCACGTTATGAGAAGCAATCTGTTAGACCTTGCGACAGGTTATCCTGTAATATACTTCTATCTTGGGTAGTAATTGCTATATTATTTTCTTTACTTGACTCTTTCCCTTGTATGCTTTTACCCTACGCTTTTAGGGAACTTGTCAGCGCAGGCTCCTCTGCCGCGAGCGCTGAGTGCGAAACGTCAGCAGCCCGCTGGCACTGCCACAGCCGGCAAGAAACCTCATCGCAGAGCTAGTCGCGGCTCGCTTAAGTTGTTGAGCGGACTCGAAACAACAATAAGGGCGCAACTTAGCTACGAGTTGGTTGGTGCCCGCGCCGACAAGAAACCTTGTCGCAGCTAGCCGCTGCTCGCTTAAGTTGTTGAGCGGGCTCGAAACAACAGTAAGGGCGCGGCTAACCACGAGTCGGTTCCTCCGCGCACAGGTTTTCCATACAAGGCGGAGTCGTTCAAGGAAAATAACTTAAAAACTTAAAGGAAATCTGATTGCTCAAACTTTGGCACTTATCTTTTTCTGTTGTTTGCTTTCCCGATAAGGCAGAACCTTCTTGAGCGCCGGCCGGTCCACACATTATCTCCTCCTCCCCCCCCCCCCCCGGCAAGCTCGTGCGCGAGGGACCCTTGCTTTCCTTAATAGAAAAGAGAGAAGAGAAAATAAAGTTATGGAGCCTTGTGGCTCATTTTTTTTTTGCTTACCGGGGGTATGTGCTGAGCACATAATTTTTACGCACGGGGTCTGCGCCCGGCTTTGTACAAAGGATTACATGCAACAGCGGCAAGACTTGTACAAATGGGTGGTTGCCGGACAGGGTCCGACAAACCGCGCCTCACGGGCAAAGCTTGCGAAGATGCGCAATATTCCAGGAGTTGCTCACTGGTACGCCATCTTCGGTCCCAAGGCGGACTGCGCCAAGCCTGGTGACCCGCTTCACCCAGTAAGGGCCTTCCCACTTCGGCGTCAACTTGTTGGAAATCTTGGCGGACTGATCACGCCAAAAAAAAAGGTCGCCTTCCTCGAAACTTCTGGCGTCAACTTTGCGGCTATGGTAGCGGCGCAAAGCTTGCTGGTTGCGAGCAGCTCGTACAGCAGCCTGAAGACGATCTTCCTCAAAGAGCAGCGCGTCATCTTCACGCAGCCACTCTTGCTCAAGCTCATCATAAGCGAGCACTCGAGGTGACCCGTATACGAGTTCGGTGGGGATAACTGCTTCTGGTCCACAAATTAGAGCAAAAGGTGTCTAGCCGGTCGCTCGATTTTGCGTCATTCTGATCGACCAAAGAACCACCGGCAGCTCCGCGCCAAAGCCTCTGCCGGAGAGGCGGGCGGCGGCGGCGAACGGTGCGAGGGACGAGATATGCTCGGACTTCTAACTGCGTTAGAAGGAGCAACATCTCGTCTGAGCGACCGCGCCACGCTCGCGCCAGCATGTTGGCGCGCATGCTGATCTCGAGCACTCCGGGATCCGCCAGCTTGATCTTGGCCCAGCAGACGTATGGTACCGTGGGTACCATGACGCTGCTGGTCCCGCGCCTCCCGGGACGGGCGCGGTGTGTGTACGGACGCCGAGGTCTTGGAGTGCGCGCGGTCATTGTGGGAGGCGACCGTGCCGCCGACGTGCGGCGCAGCCTGGTCCTTGGACCTGGCAGCGCCATGGGTCTCCCCGTCGGCGCTCGTTCTTCCGCCGGCGCCTACTCCACCAGCCGTTCGCTCTCGTGACGGTGGGCTCGGCGCGGACGGAGCAGCTGCCTCCGAAATCTTCTTCTTCGGCGGCATGTTGATGAAGATAGTGAAGATTTGGCTCGTGCGAACGCAGGATCAGGTCCGCACAACCTCGACGCACCCCCTACCTGGCGCGCCAAAGATGTCGGGGGTTGCTGATCCCACGTACACCTATGGGGATCGGCGGATCGAGCCCCTTTAGGTTCGGCAGGGGGCGGTGGATGCACAAAGAGCAGATCGAGGCGAACGCACGAGCGAGACGATCGGTTTACCCAGGTTCGGGCCGCACGGATGCGTAAAACCCTACTCCTGCTTTGGTGGTTGTATTGAGTTCTTGCTTGGGAGCGACGAGTGCTACAGTACACTCAAGCAGCTGGCAAGACCGAGCGTGAGAATGGCCGTCCTCCCCCTCCTCTGTTGCGCATGAGCCTCCTTTTATATGTCTAAGGGGTCACCGACAGGTCGCAACAGAGGTGAGGGTAAAAATGTAAAAGGGGTGGTAGTTGGCGCCACCGCCTGCTACAGTCGTATCATACCTAACCCTAACGGCAGGGGACAAGGGCATTAAATGCCTGTCTGTGTCACCTAGACGGTACAGAGAGGGACCGCTAGGAACGCCACCGTTTGCCACGATGGCGATCTTGTCAGCGCTTGCTTGCCACCGCATGCCCCCGGCTGCCCAGCCTCCCGCCACGTGCGCTAGGAGCGGTCCCAGAGCGACACGTTGGTGGGTAAGCTGGAGCGCAGGCTGCGGGGTAGTAGCTTGCCGCGGCAAGCGCCTTGCCACGGATGTTGCCTTGTCGCGTCCGGGAGCTTGTCGCTCACCGGGTCTTGTCGGGACGCGCAGCGCGCCGCAGCGAGCTTCTTGAGATGCTTTGGTTGGTCTTCCCGGCAAGCTCCTCTTGCCGGGGTCTCGTCGCCTTTCCGGCAAGCTCCTCTTGCCGGGGCCTCGTCTCCTTCCCGGCAAGCTCCTCTTGTCGGGGCCTTGTTTTGCTCTTGGATACTTTGTTCTTGAATGGCCCCAAAGGAACCACGGAGGGTCTTGGCGTACGCCCGGCAAGCCTTGCCGCGGGTCGCTGCGACTGCCCGTGCACATGTTCAGGATACTAAGGTACCCCTACTTTAGTACACCGACAATCATGCACGGCGTTGTCCCTTCATGTATAGCTGCACTTATTAGCAATATGTGTCATCTATTAACGATGTACACAGCGATTTCTGCTATTCTTACGGGAGAGTCACCTCTGTTTAATGCACCTGTTTCAGTAGAAGCACGAAAAGCCCTCCATGAAAACTTCCACAGTTTTATGTTTACATCACAATACAGACGTGAGTTTTTATAATTAAGTCGGACATGAGTTTTAGTATAGTTTCTAAGTGTATCTTCAATTACTTGTTGGACAGCCATACTTTCTAGCATATCAACCTGATACAAACTCTTACATTGATATAACAACTGTTTCCCTAAGAAGACTCTTACATTGGTTGCAGTTTCCTGTACTTCACGTCTATGGTGTAGTGTAACTAAATCTAATAAACTACTTAGCAATGAATTAAGTCTTGGGACGAGTTACCAAGCATTATAAAAAAACAAATAGCTTATCAATCCATGTAGCGCGGCGTGCATGCCGCCGCGCACTACTCGCTAGTGATTCCGAGAGCAGGAAATGCATGTGAGGGTCGCGCTAGCCCGTGCCGTGCGTCGCCACTTTTTGAGCCCATGGCCAACTTCATTGCTGACTTGCTTTTTGGGAAGGAATAAGAATCGGAAGAAAAAATGGTGTAGATTTGTAGTAAAGCCCACTAGCTATTGAAACGAAAAGTACGTGCACACATTAAAAATAATTTGTTATTTAGACGAATAAAATGGTACATCGCAACAATAAAAAAAGTTGTGAAACAATTATCATCGGTTGCGGCAACAAGTTTTGTAACATCGCGGGTGGCTTTGGGGCATGATGGTATGGCTTTGCGGCAACAAAAGCATCAGTGGCGGGCGACTAACCTTGCAATGTCACACGACCAACTTGAAACGTTTGAGCATTCGACGGTTCGACCACAACATCACCGGTCTTGTAGCTTTGCCATGTGCAACAAGGGGCAACCAGTTGCTCCAAGTCATCACTAGGGGTGACAGATGATGCTTCAAGACAGCGTACGAGGACAGCGTGCTCCTACAAGGGCGCCCATGCTGCTATGCAACATGAGGCCGCCCCGATTCACAATACCACCCGCCAATGTGTTGGTGCTGCAACATGGGCGATGTTGTGCAACGACGGCTGCAACTTGGGGGCATGTTGCGACGACCGAAATGTTGGCGATGTTGCGATTGCAACATGACCGATGTTCTGCGGGGATGGCTGCTACTTGGAAGATGTTGTAACTGCAACATGGGACATGTTGCGAACTTGCGACTTCCGCATCATCGGCGATGTTGTGCGGCGATGAGTGTTTGCAGCACTCGCCCAGTTGCAAACCTCCCGAGCACAACATGGTCATGTTGCAAATGACGAGTGCAACATGAGTCATGTTGCAAACGACGAGTGCAGCATGAGTCATGTTGCAAACGACAGTCGCAACTAAATGCTAAAGCGGGCCGGATCAGACGACGGTCGTATGTGGCAGATGCAGCTTTGGAGGCGTTCGCGTGTCAGACGACCGACATATAACACTCGCTCAAAAAGAAAACGACTGACGGAGTTGCAGCATTGCTTGTCCAGTTTGCAACATCACCGACCAGGCCCCGCAGCGCCATGCATCCTGCTTTATAGCAGACCGTCTTATAACGTCGTTTGAATGTGGTATCGCCACCTGTCCTTTGTAGCATCTGCGCTACCGACTCTTCAATGTAACAAATATATGTTTGATTAGAGAAAAATACAAAGAGATCGTCAATTAATGTGGATATAATAACATGGCGAGCCAAATGCTTACTCCCTCCATTTCATAATATAATACTCCCTCCGTCCCATAATGTAAGAACGTTTTTGACACTACACTAGTGTAAAAAAAACGCTTTTATATTATGGGACAGAGGGAATAACATCTTCATGCTGAATATCACAGAAAAAACACTTTGCAGCACAGACGGACATACAATAGTTGCATCAGACATCCAAAAGAATGTAGTCAACTATGTAGAAAAAATAGACGGCATTGGAGGGTTGCTCAGAGAGAGAGCAGAGCGTCCTCCTGGGTGTCTCGGTGCGGACGCATGCAAGTATGCACATGGTCGAAGTAAAGTACGAGTAGCAGCAGTACTAGCTGCGTAGGAACAAGGGCTAGATAAAATATTAGTGCCGGTAAGCGGTCATAGTGGGGAGTAATTTAGATTAGTGTCATGCATATGATACTAGTCTTTGTTACTACCTTTATAGTGCAAAGTAATATACAAGTAGTATCATAGATGATAGCATTTATTACATTATAGACTCATTTTGCTTTGAGTTGCGTTATGTTACAGTAACATATTATGTTACTTCAAACACCATTTTCCTCATTAACTCTATGCCACAAACACTACAAGAAATATGTCAACTTGTGACCAGCACTATGGGTCACTAAATGGTCACTGTTTTCAATTTGTGACCTTTTTGTGACCAAAAACATAAGGTCAAAAGCTGGTGGTCATAAACTGACTATAGCGACCTTTCTTCTGGAATGGTCATAGACATTTATGACCAAAATATGTATACTGTGGCGTTTTGGTCACTAGCAACCTCCCTAGGCCACGTAGGCATCCAGCGTGGCAATCTGATGTGGCACAAGATTCAGCCCGGTCCAATTCGATTTTCTACATGGGCCTAGCCCAACAATTCAGCCTTTTTACTGTATATTTTCTCTATTAATTTTTTCTAGCTACATGGGCCTGGCCCAATAATTTGGCCTTTTTTATATTTTGGGCCATGGCCTTTTTAGTTTTTCAGTATATAGTTTTTAATCTGGTCCCACAAGTCAGATGGGTCCCACTTGTCATAATCTGCTATATTGGTCCCACATGTCAAAAATGTGAGCATTGTTTAGATTATTTTCACAAATGGGCCCACTAATCAGGTTTCCATTTCACACGTCTTCAAATCACACAAATAATCAATATTTTAAATAGAACAGAAAAAATGTACAATTTCTTAGGCCTGGAGCTCCTGTAGATAGTCTATTACAATCTGTGCATAGTCTATTACAACCCAGATATGCCTACTATTACAGTACTATAATATTTATAGTTTATTACAGTCAAACAGAACAAATCTTTGCTGCTAGGGCTACACGTCGCTTTGAACTTGAAATTTCCCAGGCCTGGAGCTCTTGTAAAAAGGTGAACACAAAGGCATTAGAGTACCATCTTCATTCCTGGAGTAGATATTCAAACCTCTAGGTTTAGTTTATAGACAATCTAGAAAATATATATTTAACAAGTTTATATGCTAGTACAAAATCACCATCATTAACAAGTTTATATGGGAATGAAGACAATCATCAGTACTGGATTAAACACAATGCTATCTTCATATTAGCAAACAGAATATCTCATTTTCATATTCTCTATAAGCAAGTACAGTCTGCTTCAACCCATGTTCTAAAAAAGATGTTTATCCTAGCTTAATACAAAATGAGCAGCTGCAATTCTAGCAACAATCTGAGAACACAGTCCTCTTGGTTTGAACGAGCCAGAGAACTAAACCCAAACCAGATCAAGAAACGGAATTCACAAGGAAACTCATCGCAGCAACAATTCGAACGAACAGCACAAGACAGAGGCGGACAGGTGGCGGAACGGGACCAAGGCGCTTACCACGGAGACCTGCCTACGTCAGGGTGCTTCTCCTTGTACTCCTTCCTGAAGTTGTTCCTGCGAAGACGAAACACGCACCAAATCCTTGGTCAGGACGCGTCTCTACACCACAGAAGCAACATCAATAGAACCAGGAACCAAGACTGGGACTCACATGAAGATGAAGAAGGCACTCGAGGGAGCTTGGGCTTGTTGGGGCCCTTCTCGGCCTTGCTCTTCTTCACCGCGAGCCTGCGCCACCACAACATAAACAACAACAGCAAACCAAACCGAGTCAGGACCTGACAAGAAACAACAGCAGCCACCACGGGAAACAAAAACGAGATGGGAAGACAAGGGAGGGAGGGGTCGGGGCACTGACCTGGAGTCGCCGGTGCGGGAGCCCACCTTTGTTACTATGTTAAAGAAAGTTGATTTGCCAACATTGGGTAACCCGGCCTCCATGAAACGTCAATATAAACTTCATATCTCCTCTTATTCCTCAATAGTAAATGTCAATAGCAAACTACTATGTTAAAGAAAATAATATGATGGTTCTGGAAATAGTAAACTTGAAGAAAATAAGACCACAAACACACTATTGCATTCACAGTTATTAGTAAAGCAGCGATCAAAACTAGTGATAATGCACAAGCAACTTTTGCATATGTCTATACGATCAAACATTATAGAAGTATAATTGTTATTCTCATCTCACTACACAAGTGGCTCTATGAACATGCCAGACACAATACTGAACATGAGAGGAAAAACTATAAAGAAGATATTTTACAGATTTACTGTGACATATTTACCCTACATGTGAAATATTTTTCAATAAATGAACTCGTCTAAGAGGACATGACACAATATCTACTCGTCAAAGAGGACATGGCACAATATCTACCAGCTACAAATCCCAGGCAATATCTACTAGCACAGTTAACCAGAACAATTACAAACAGCAGAGGAAATCATGAATGTGTAAATGCATGAATGGTTCTTTAGATCAACTTCAAAGCTAGCAGCAAGCATGTTTAGAAAACTTAACACATTAGTAATATTGCCAGCATCACAAGAATTAGAATTCATACAAGGAATTCCTAAACAAGCAGCAACCACTGAAATTGCAACCATAATACTCTGAACAGAAATGTGTCACTATGCTATACATCATGTAGGTGGAGGTGATCTGCTGCAACAAATGCAAATTGGTGCTCTGCTGCCACCCAGGAACTGGAGCACAGGTGCTGCTGCAGGCGGAGGCGAGCTGGTGCTCTGCAACCGCCCAGGAGCTGGTGTTCTGCTCCTCGCCCGTGCACAGGTGCTGCTACATCTCCTTGCCCAGTACTCACTCTGCATCAATTTGATGATTATAAAAAATCTGATCATAAACTAAGACTTGCTCATCTGAGGAAAAGAATTTGATGATCATAAACAATCTGAGAACAATAGATGTTGAGCAAGCAATTAGCATGATTCAATTTTGATGATCCAATATTGAGCAAGCAATCTGAATAAACAATCTGAATAAGCAACTAGCATGATCCAATGTTGAGCAAGCAATCTAAATAAACAATCTGAGTAAATTTGCAAAGTTCTTCAACATTTTTAGTTAATTAACAGTACTCACTGGAGTAATGTTAATTTCCTACGGTACTCCTTTTGTGTGACTATCTCTGTTGACAAGAACAACAGGCAAATGATTGAGCCTGCTGTTATTTTACTGACAAGAACAGCAAGCAAATGATTGAACAAGAAGTTTCAGTTAATTTACTTGGAGTAGTAAAAACTTAGTGTCTAGAGCAAAGCATTTGCACCATTTGTCAGACCTGTAGCTACTGTTATTTTATTCTATGTTTTTCTCTGTACTTTCATCAGAGCATTCAGAAGCATGCAAACAAGTTTATTTAAACAATTTGTTGTAGTCCTCCAAGATACTACAGCAACCACTAATCCTTGAGAAGTAATCCTTGTTGGAATGTCATTGTTGGGCATGATGCAATTTGCTAGAGTACAACATGATGCAATTTGCTAGAGTACACCAGTACTACAGGAAGCTATACTAGAGTACAAATGGTTGTATACATTGAATTCTTTAGCAAACAGCAAAAACCACTGAAAATGCAACCATAATACTCTTCATAGTCAGTCATTAATCATCCGAAATGAGGGACACTCAAATTCAAGCACCAATCAAATCTGAAGCGCCCATCCAAGTTCAGGAGCAACCCAGATTTGCAACCTAGATAGAGGCATCAATTTCTCAGATAGTACTAAAGATACGCATACTAGAATCCAAAAGGGGGGCGCTAGAAGTGGTGGTGGGGGGGAAGATACCTGGAGGGGCGACTCCGGTGGCAGGTGGTGCGGGGCAAGGTGAGCTAGGGACGGACGGAGCAGGTGTGGAGGGATGCGCTGGCGGCGGAGGACGAAGAGGCCGTCGGTGAGACCCGCTGCGTGACGACGGTGCGTGTGGGGACGACGGCGGCGGTTGGGCTCGTCGGCGAGTTGGATCTGGGCGGCGGTGAGGTGGAGGTCGCGGATGAGCCGGGTAGTAGCGGCAGCGGCTGGCAAAGGAGGTAGCAGCACCGCCCACCTCCCTCGTCGCCGGCGCTTGGCCCGCCCGCGCCATGCCCGACCTCTAGAAAATCGACAGGGGGCGAAACCCTAGCCACGGGTGAGGTTGCGGGCTTGCACTAGAGGGTGCGAGCGACGAATCTGACGGGGAGGGGAAGAAAGAGCTGCACGAGGGGAGCCCGGGGGTGTGCTGCGCGCCAGTGAGAGCCGCCTCAACTCGCCGGAATCGGGTGGAGCAGAGGGGTCGCAGGAGGGAGAGAGAGAGGGCTCGCAGGGGAGAAGGGCTCGCGGTGAGGGAAGGGGATGGGAGAGGGCGTGGGGGAGGCCATGGCTGTCGGGGAGCTCGAACGGAGGGAGGTGGAAGCGTCGATCTGGAAGGAAGGACGAGATGGCGGCGAGGTGATGGGGACGAGTGAGGAAGGGGGCGACGGGGGGAGGGGATCTGAGCTAGGGTTTTGTAACACCCTCGATGCGACTATATCTCCCACGTGTCGAGGCACGACTTAGAGGCATAATCGCATTGAAGGCATATGTCGCAAGTCAGGTAATCATCAGAAACATCCCATGTAATATAGATAATGAAAAGGGATAACATAGTTGGCTTACACTCGCCTCGTCAATCAAGTACATAAATAACATACATCATCCAAACACTCATGGCCTGACTACGGCGCCTAAATAAAAGACAACCCAACAAGCGACATGGTCCCGATCACCCCAACTGGGCACCACTACTGATCATCAGGAAAAGAAACATAGTAACGCTGAGAGTCCTCGTCGTACTCCCACTTGAGCTCAAGCGCGCCATCTGGAGCTGTATCATCGGGTCCTGCATCTGGTGTAATAGTAATCTGTGTGCCACAGGGACTCAGCAATCTCGCACCCTCGCGATCAAGACTATTTAAGCTTAATAGGTAAGGCAAGGTAAATATATGGAGCTGCAGCAAGCGACTAGCATATATGGTGGCTAACCTATTCGCAAAAGAGAGCGAGAAGAGAAGGCAAAGCGCGAACGCATAACTAAAGAGGGCAATCCTGCGGCAAACATTACTCCAACACCGTGTCCACTTCCCGGACTCCGCCGAGAAGAGGCCATCACGGTAACACACTCGGTTGATTCATTTTAATTAAATTAAGGTTTAAGTTATCTACAACCGGAACAAATTCCCATCTGCCCATAACCGTGGGCACGGCTTTCGAAAGTTCAAATCCCTGCAGGGGAGTCCCAACTTAGCCCATGACAAGCTCTCACGGTCAATGAAGGAATAGACCTCCACCCGAGACATTCCGATCAGACTCGGTATCCCGGTACAACAAGACAATTCGACAGGTTAAAACAAGACCAGCAACACCGCCCGAATGTGCCGATAAATCCCGATAGGAGCTGCACATATCTCATTCTCAGGGCACACACAGATGAGCCAGACATCGGGTAGGCCAGCCTAGAGTTGCCCCTGGTAGCCCCGGACATCGCTCGGTTGGACCAACACTCAGGGGAGCACTGGCCCGGGGGGTTTAAAATAAGATGACCCTCGGGCTCCGGAAACCCAAGGGAAAAAAGGCTAGGTGGCAAATGGTAAAACCAAGGTTGGGCATTGCTGGAAAAGCTTTAATCAAGACCAACTATCAAGGGGTTCCCATTATAACCCAACCGCGTAAGGAACGCAAAATCTGGGAACATAACACCGATATGACGGAAACTAGGGCGGCAAGAGTGGAACAAAACACTAGGTGAGAGGCCGAGCCTTCCACCCTTTACCAAGTATATAGATGCATTAAGATAACATGGCAATATAATGATATCCCAACAAGTAAATACATGTTCCAACAAGGAACGGTCTCCAATCTTCACCTGCAACTAGCAACGCTATAAGAGGGCTGAGCAAAGCGGTAACATAGCCAATCAACGGTTTGCTAGGACAATGGTGGGTTAGAGGCTGAACATGGCAATTTGGGAGGCTTGAAAGCAAGTGGTAGGCATCGTAGCATTGGCATAGCAACAGAGCGAGCAAACTAGCATAGCAAAGATACTAGTGATTTCGAGGGTATGATCATCTTGCCTGCAAAGCTGTCAGAGTTGACTAGATCCTCGAAAGCAAACTCAACGGGCTCCTCGTTAGCGAACTCGTCTCCCGGCTCTACCCAAACAAGACAAACAAGCAACAAGGACACAATCAACCACGTGCAAACTCAAACAACACGATGCGAAGATGATATGCTATGCGGGATGCGATGCGGGATGCATATGCAAGATATGACAGGAAAATGCATGAAACTGGCCTCAACTTGGAAATCCAAGTGTGCCACTGGAAAGATGAGATGAAATTGCTTGAAAACGATATAAAGATCATCGGAATCAGAGTTACGGTTTGGAAATGGCAAGCGATTCAAAATTGGCACCGATCTGCGATTTACAGCAAGTAGGCATCTAAACGCAACGAAATGAACATGCTACAGAACCCAAACATGACATCAAAATACATGGCAGGGATGCATTCAAGATTCTTAACAAAAGTCTAGCACTGAGCTACAGTCAATTCATCCATTAGGAGGTTCAAACAAGCATGGCAAAAATGCAAATGGTAAAACAGATCTCAGACTTAGTGAAATTAACACTTGTCTGGAATTTCAGATCAGGTAGCCCTCTTCGGAGCAGCAAAACTATAAGCTACAGGACCTGAACATGGCAAAGTAAGACATGGCATGGAGCTACTCAAAGAGCTTAACAAAAGTCCCTTAGTGACCTTGAGCCAAAAGGGATCACAAAATACATTTGCAAGCATGTGAACATCGCAAAAACATAATCAGTTTCAGACTTAGTGAAAACTGGAACATGCTGAAACATAACTCAAGAAGGCATGTTTACGAGCTCGATGCACTCACCACGGAGCAAGTCGTTGCAAGACAAGCATACATCCAACAAGAAGGCACAAAATGCAAGAACAATGGCATAGCATGCACGGATCAACTACAACAACATCGGCAAAATCGCAAACAAGTTGACGATCTGCCCAGATTCACAACGAAGCAAAAGTAGAGCTCGATTGACTCAAGCTAGGGTGCTCCATATATGCAAACAAAGACATGGATGGATAGAGCACTACAAGATTAACAAAACTTCTTTACTGATCATCCTCAAAAGAGGCACGGACCACTAGGAAATAACATGAACATATGGCATCACGAGATAAACAATCCCAGGACTTAGTGAAATCACTAAGTCCCTGAAAACAGAATTACCGAGTGCCTCACTTTGCAAGCATGCACTAGTCGCTACACACATCACAAAAATACATGATTGCACCTCTGGAAAGATGACAAAACCCTTAACAAAACATATGTAGAGCTCATGGGCATATCGTGCACACAACAATCATGGCAAAAATGACAAATGTCTAAGATGAAGTAGCAGATCTGACAATTAACTCAAGTAGCCCTCTTCTAACAGCATTTCGGGCATCAAGATGAACTCAAATGAAAATGATGCAATGGAATGAAATGATGTACTCTCTGAGATGAACATTTTGATATGCTATATGCATGAATCGGAGCTACGGATGCGGAGATATAGCAAGATGAATATGGGCACATGGATCTGGAATTCTGGGACAGACAAAAAAACAACCTCCTAGGGTTTACTGTAGCTCCGATCTCAGATCTGGCGCACGGAGATCGAGGATCGCCGGAGGAGCATTGTAGACGGCCGGAGTTCGTCGAGGGCATCGCCGGAGTGGAGAGGAGACCGGAGCCGGGCCGGATCCGGCGTGGGGGGAGGCGGCGAGCGGCGCGGACGCCGAGGCGGTGCTGCGGCGGCGCAGTGGCGGTGGGGACCGGTCGGGCGGCGTGCGGCGGAGCTGCGGCGGCGCGGTGGCGGCGGGGACTGGCCGGGCGGCGTGCGGCGGAGCTGCGCGGGAGGAAGGAGGGAGGCGCCTCCCCGGGCGCTCGGGCGGCGAGGCGATGGGCCCGCGGGGGCCGGCTGCGGGCCTCCCGGGCCGGAGCGGTGGGCGGCGGCGCAGGGACACATGGCAGCCCCTGAGTGGTGCACGGCGAAGTGTCCGGCGGCCGGCGGGCAATGTCCGGTGCGCGAAGGTGATTTCTAGGGTTTCGGAGGGAGAGGAAGATCCGGAAATGGAGGGGTCTTTATATAGGCATAGAGGGGGCTAGGAGAGTCCAAATGAGGTGCGGTTTTCGGCCACGCGATCGTGATCGAACGCTCTAGATGATGGAGCAAGGTTAGGTGGGTTTTGGACCAAATTGGAGGGGTGTTGGCTGCAACACACACGAGGCCTTTTCGGTCCCTCGGTTAACCGTTGGAGCATCAAACGAAGTCCAAATGATACGAGACTTGACAGGCGGTCTACGGGTAGTAAACCAAGGCCGCTTGGCAAGTATCGGTCCAATCCGGAAATGTTTAATCCCCACACACGAAAGAAGGCTAGAAATGACCACCGGAGAAGAACGAAGCGCCGGAATGCAAAACGGACAACGGGGAAAATGCTCGGATGCATGAGACGAACACGTATGCAAATGCAATGCACATGATGACATGATATGAGATGCATGACAATGATAACAACACACGGAGACAAAGATCTGAACCCGAGAAAATAAAATAACTTATGGCCGGAAACGGCAAGAGTTGGATTACATATTGGGAAAGTCATAGCCGGGGTGTTACAGGTTTGGGCTGCGGGTGAGGGGTATCTCCTTTTCTTTCTTTTTTTCTTCTTTTCTGTAGATAGATGGATGGATGGATGTGGGATGGAGAGATGGATGGATGGATGGATGGATGGACGCCATGTCATCGATCCGTGGACAGAGTTATGATTGGTTCAGAAAATCAGTGATGTAAAATAGTTTTCAAATACTAAAAATAGAGGGATTTAATGAAGTAGCTATCAAAAATATTTTGTAAAAGGGCACCACACAAACTTTCACTAGAGTTAGACCACATTTTATGGATTAGGACCAATTTGTATGCATTTTTCATATTTCTAGCTATTTTTAATCATTTTTTGAGTGGCAAAAATGTTTTTTGTGAAGAACCTACCAAATAATTGTTGCAAAATTGCAGAAAATAAATTTTCTAAAATATTAGGCCATATTTAATGCACAATTGACAAAATGGTTGGATGTCAAAAGTTTTCATCCACCTCTCGTGAAAAAGACAAATTTATGCCGGTTTAATTGGAAGCGGGTCAAATTTGAACTGCAACTGGCTCATAGTTTGCTCTTTATTTTTTCAAAAAATTATTTTTAGGTACAAAAGAATCTATTTAATCAGAGAAACACCAAAAAAAATTCAAGATTCAACCACTAGCTAGGAACGGTCATTCCCGCCGTTTTGACCGCATTTTGAAACGGGCATAAAAAATTCAAAAACAATCAAAAAATTGGAAAACCTTCGCGTTGTTTCATCATATGTGGCCAAGTTACCGGCAAAAATTATAAACTTGTAATACAGCAATTATTTAAAAAAAAGTGTTCTCAGAAATGAGCTGTCATGCGTGAAGATTCATGCCTTTTAAGCCAAATGATCAATCTTATGGCCACATTCATGGCATAGTTTGTTCAAATGATCTCATATTGTGCACAAGGGTGCATCTTCGAATTCCAAACAATGTTGCCTAAGGGAGTTTTCATTTTCTTTGCACGGAAAATTCATTTTCCATTTTTCGAGTGCCGAAATGAGGTTTTTTTGTGAAGGGCCTACCAAATAATTGTTGCAAAATTGAACCAAATAAATTTTCTAAAATATTAGGCCATATTTAGTGCACAATTAACCAAATAGTTGGGTGTCAAAAGTTTTTATCCACCTCTCGTGAAAAAGACAAATTCCTGCCAATTCAGTAGGAAGCGGGTCAAATTTGAACTGCAGCTACCTTGTAGTTTGCTCTTTATTTTTTCCAAAAATTATTTCTAGGTACATAAGTATCTATTTAATCATAGAAATACCAAAAAAAATCAAGATTCAACCACTAGCTAGGAACGGTCATTCCCGCCGTTTTGACCGCATTTTGAAACGGGCATAAAAAATTCAAAAAAATCAAAAAATTGGAAAACCTTCGCATTGTGTCATTATATATGGCCAAGTTCCCAGGAAAAGTAATAAACTTCTAATACGGCAATTCTTTTTAAAAAAAGTGTTCTGAGAAATGAGCTATCATGCGTGAAGATTCATGGCTTTCAAGCCAAATGATCAATCTTATGGCCACATTCATGGCATAGTTTGTTCAAATGATCTCATATGGTGCACAAGGGTGCATCTTGGAATTCCAAACAATGTTGCCTAAGGAAGTTTTCATTTTCTTTGCACGAAAAATTCATTTTCCATTTTTCCGAGTGCCCAAAATGAGTTTTTTTTGTGAAGGACCTACCATATATTTTTTGCAAAATTGGACCTAATCAATTTTATAAAATACTAGGCCATATATAATGCACAATTGACAAAACGGTTGGGTGTCAAAAGTTTTGATCCACCTCTGGTGAAAAAGACAAATTCCCGCCGATTCAGTAGGAAGCGGGTCAAATTTGAACTGCAGCTGCCTCATAGTTTGCTATTTATTTTTTCCAAAAATCATCTCTAGTTACATAAGTACCTATTTAATCATAAATACATGGTTTGGTGGCGATACATCGAGGTTTGGGCGGTGGCTGAGGCCCCCAACTCTAGAGCGCGTAAACTCGCATGCCCGCCGCGTGGTCACCGCGTGACCGTGGTGTTGCCATGTGTTCTGGGCAGCCTAGGCATGTCTAGTGGGTTGGGCACTCCCCAGGTAGGTGCTAGGAAGAAAATCACAACATAAGATTCTCACGAGCAGACCGATCGATGCTCAAACATGAATAAGCAGCCAAGTGTTTGATTAGCAGTACAGGAAATGCCCATGGCCAATGGGCGTGAGTTTTGGCTGAGGATGATCATCTACTAAGTAGAATGTCTTCACAAAGTTTTAGCTCAAAAGGAGGATCCTAGGTGGCACTAGCTTTGCAAAGTACCACACTGGACAAAAATATGAATGATGAAGCTGGGCTCAAAATAATGAATGGGTTGAGCTAAAATTTGGTGGAGGATGGTTATTTGGGCATAGGAAAGCATTGTAGAAAATGGATACCATTTGGACATGCCAAAGTAGTACTTCCTTCACAATGCTCTTCTATGGACAAAAACTTGGGAAAACTAGTGAGAGAGATTGGATGAATGAAATGAGCTAAAAATTGGTGTAGGTAAGTTACATAGGTATGGTCATGCGCTGGTAAATTTTCATATCATTTGGGTAAGCCTAGCTAGTACTTACTTCACAAAGCTTCTCTCGAGGTAGAAACTTTGGAAATTTCCTGAGAAAGATTTACTAGGAAAATTGTGCTGAATATTATCATGTGGCAATTATTTGGGTATGGAAGAGTGCCCGAAAAGTTTGAGTGTAATAGGAGGGGTCTATATAACACTTGCTTTGCAACGTGCCAATTTGTCCATAAAATATAAATTGAACCTGGGCTCACATAGATGATTTGACTGAGCTGCAATTTGGAGGAGGGTGATAATTTGGGCATATAAAGGAACTGTAGAAATTTCATGTCATTTCGAGATATAAAAAAGGTACTTCCTTCACAATGCTTGTAGGTGGACAAAAACTTTGGAAATTTGCCGAGGAAGATTTGCTAGGCAAATGGAGCTGAATTTTGTCATGCAGTAATGATTTGGATAGGAAAGAGTGCCCAAAAATTCCGAGGGCAATCAAGAATATATAAATAGCACTTCCTTCATAAAGTGTTGTTGTGAACAGTATAGGAAAATGAATATTGTTGAATTAGTTTTGAACTAGGCAAGGAAGGATTTTTACGTATCTGATGAAGATATGACCCAAAGAATTTATGAGACTTTTTTGGGAATTTTGGGAATGACAGAAATATAGGTTGCTTCACAACCTAGGGCAAAAACTGCCACATGGACATGACACATAGGCAAAACTGATGAGGTGGCTCCTAGTCATAGGAACCCACCACAATTTACAAGGTTATGACCATCTATATTGGTCATGATCAGCTAGAAATAAGGCAGCAGACCAGTGTTATCTGCTTTATGACCATTTCGTGTAAGGAAATTACGACATTTCTGACCAAAATGGTCGTTATAGTTTAGGGTTTGGAGCCCCCCGAACAGCTTTTGACCAATTGGTCTGAAATGGTCATAGATCTATGACCAATTCTTTCAGGGTCACTGACAGAAGGTCACTAGTTGACATATTTCTTGTAGTGAAAAGCAAACATGCCTTGACATGCACTATGTTAGTTGCTAAGTTACTCCCACTATGACCAGTCTAAGGGAAAGAGCGGCAGTCCTCACGTGTTCACGTGGACACGTGGTTGGCTGCCAAGGCGAGTGCGAGTAATCAGCCGGTTTAAAACAAGAGTTTTTCTTCCCTAATTCCCTTTCTTTCTTACTTCTTCAATGTAGTGACAGTGGTCTAGCATCTGCAAATGCATCTTGGCAGCAGCATTTCCAATGACAAGACCATTAGGAAGTTCTATCGTGATTGAAGATGCTACATATGACGGAATGTGTGCATCATGGACGAGAGGCACAACAGACAGGAGGGGCCGGCTGGCTGGTCGAGTGGGCCTGATGCGGCTGCCAGGGTGCTGCTCCGACGCCTCGACGGCCACCCTGAGCTCCCTTGGGGAGGAATGGCGATATGGCATTGCCGTGCTCAAAAGCTAGTTGCGGGCCATGCAATCATGTCAGGCGAGAGAAGAAAGAGTAAATTACATATGTACTTGTATTTGTTGGCACGTTAAACAAGGTACTCATACAATCCTGAATATTGCTTCGCCTACGTTTGAAAGTGAGGCGCCACTGTATCAGCCTTATTTTTTGGAGATAATGAAAAACCACGCTTAGATTGAGTGTAAAATAGTATGGGGTGTTTCTTTACGGGGGTAACTTACGGGCTAATGAGCAATTTCCGTCCAGAAACGAAACGGCCGACCGAGGCATGAATTTTTTTTACAGAGGTATTTGAAATGAAAACACTGATCCAAACAGGCCTTAAGTTTTAAGTAAGAATAAGAAGCAGGGAAAAAAGAGGCAAACAATTTCTCCCGAATCGATTGCATTCATCAGTTCTGACAATAGCTCAGGCCGGCAACAAACACTCACACTTGATTTAACCTATGACGAAGTGACAGGAACATTCTGATCTGTCAGGGGCAACGGAGATAGATTTCGCAAAGCTAACTGACATACTCACGCTCAAAGCCTAACTAAATTTATTGATTTCTGCCTAAGGCGAGCGGCTGATGTGCAATGAATGGCCCTAGTTGGGGGCGAAGAAGATCTCGGAGTCGAGCCTCTTGGACCGGAAGAGCTTCTCCATCTCCGGCGTCGTGTTGAATGACGCCTCCAGCACCTCCGACGAGATGGCCTTCCACACCGATGTCTTCCCCGCCAGGTGGCTGAAGATCGGGCTGCAGCAAAAATGCTATTATTAGATCATCCCCATGGATTAATTTCTGGAGAAGCACAAGTGCACAACACCATGACAAGTAGAATTTGTTTCAGTAATGAATTCCTTACTTGGGGGTGGTGATGATGGAGAACCACTCCATGCCAGAGGCATCAGCGATCTTGGACACGACGTGGAAGCGGGGCACGATGAAGAGGCTGCCGCCCTCGATGCGGGTCTCCAGCACACGCTTGCCGTCCGGGCCGACGACCTGCACGCGCCCGCTGCCACGGACGATGTACGTGACCTGGTACGCCGAATCGCACGAGAATCCAGGGGAGCACATGGAGTGGGCGTCGATCCTGACCAGGTCAGCCCCCAGCCCGACCTCCTTAACAAGCGGCAGGTTGGCCGTGTTGAGCACCACCACACGGCCGCCCTTGGGGATGTCCACGTCGAGCTTGGCCTCCAGGCAGTTGAGGGCCATGTCCTTGCGGTCCTCTGCGACCGGCTCGGGGAGCTTCTGCCCGGCCGAGAGCTTGACGATGCCGGAGGCTGGCTGGCTGGAGACGAGCTTGGCCGCCTCATCCTGCTTGAGGTCCCAGGCGCGGCCGACGAACTCTGTGGAGAAGCCGGTGAAGATGCCGCTGGCGCCCGTGAGCTGGAAGTTGGTGAACTGGCCGGGCCTGTGGCCCTTGGAGGTGTCGCCAAGGAAGAGGATGACGAGCTCCGTCGCAGACCCCGGGGTGTTGTGCCACCAGGTGACCACGCCGAACGGGAGCGCCAGAGCGTCACCCTCCTTGACGGCCACCACCTTCTCCTTGGTGGCCTCAGGCAGGACGATGCCGCAGGTTCCCTTGCCTATCAAACAATCATGGATCGAAATAAGCAGCAGTATTAGTACAAGAATTCTCCAAAAAACAAATCTAAACAATTGATTAATATTACTGCACGAAATTCCTAAAACAACAGAAAAGGTTAAGCTCATAGGAAAGCCGACAAGCATGACCAAGTTGTGACACGCACGAGATTCACAAAGATTTGATTGAAACAACAGGCCACCAAAGAGATGAAATAGCCCGACCTCTTAAACAAAGATATTTAATCAAGACGATAACGAGAAAAGCTCAGTATAGAAACCCAATAATATGTGTTCTGTTATTGTCGTGGCATCTGATGCAACAGACACTTAACCTAACGAAACTAGCACGATTTCAGAACTGATCAGACCGTGTATTCAGCAGATAATTCAGGAGAAAGACGACTCGGATCAATCCCGATCTCTGGCAATATTCGACCTAAATTGCATACAGAAACCCAACAGATTCATCCGCGGCCACCTACAATTCAGCAAAGAATAACAATACAAATATTTGTTTTTGTTAACCCGACGAAACTAAACAAAACTGCCACGTACGGTTACACAACTAATCACAAGGTGTATTCGACAGCTGCGACTCTGCTCAATCTCAATCTACGTTAGCATATGATCTAAGCAGATCCGAATAATACGCTAGCATCTACCGTCCAAAATTAATCCACGTCCAGCAGACCAGGGTCGATCGATCGGACTCGTATGGGAGAAGATTGGGGGTCGGCTACCAAGACCTATCGTACGGGAGAAGATTGGGAGTTTGGGACTCATACCTTGAAGGACGTAGGCGACCTTCGCGGAGTCAGAGTAGCTGGGGAGGGACATGCCGCCGGCGGCGAGCGAGAGCTTGGCTGCGCCGATGGAGGCGACACTGAGCATAGGAAGCTCGGCTGGCCTCCACTCGTAGTAGGCGCCGCCCTCGCCGCCGTACGCCTTCGCCGGCTGCCTCGGGGTGAGATCCACCGCCATCGCCTCGAAAATGAGAGGGAACACGAGCTACGATCGATCGATCGAGGTTCTGGAAGTGCCGGGAGCAGGAGAGGAGGGTGTGATGAGGCGATATGGGTTGGGATCGGGCGCTGGCTATTTATAGCCCAGGAACCGGGAGGATGGAAGGCTGCTCACGCTCATGGATAGGATTAACGACCGTACTAATAGGAATGGATTAGGATTGTTAGGGAAGTTGTTGCCAATTTTTTTCTTGGAGGAAGGGCAAACGCATTGTGACGTCAAAATGGTTAGGGCACTGATAGGTGCCGGTGCGCCGGCCCAAGTTTGGGCCGGTCGCACCGCAGCCGCACGATTAGCGCGTCATCGGCCGTCTGTTTTGCCAGCTGGCCCATGTCCTTCGTTGACTTCGTCTACCAACACCACGATCCATCTCTGCGAGTAGTGTCCCGCCCCGTCGGCCGCCCCACCGGCTGTAGACCTTGAAGTAGGTCACGCCTCGCGCTACCCTTCCCCCCGCAGCGCAGTTAGGCGCCTTCCCCTCGTCGCCCGTCGTCGCCCGGCTCCAACGGGACGCCGTCGCTCCCTCCCCCCAGCAGCCCCTCCACGCTGTGCAGCGCGCGTCCGCCGTCAACAATCACCGCCGACGCTCGCCCCTCGCTGGTGCTGCCCATCCCCTCACCCCCTCTCCCTCACCCCCCTCCAGGAAACAATGGCGAGGACGCCGTGGTTCGCATCCAAAACAACGGTTGTAGCAAAAAAATGTGCTGCTTCCAGCAAACTTGAAAACGCTAGTATCAAAAATTGGAAAAATGGACGTTGTTGAGGCAAAAAATCAAAGATGCCGGTGGTAGCAAAAAATGAAACTCGTTCCAGCAAATCAAAAGGCATGTGGTAGCAAAAATGCAAAAATTTGGAGTTGTACCAACAAAACCAAAAAAACGATGGTAGCAAAAAATGTTGATGGTTCCAGCAAAAAAAATTATGGTGGTAGCAAAAAGAGTAAAATTGGGCATGATTCCAGCAAAACCAAAAAAACGATGGTAGCAAAAGAGGTTGATGGTTCCAGCAAAAAAATATTATGGTGGTAGCAAAAAACTGAAAATTGGACGATGGTTCCAGCAAAACCAAAAAAACGATGGTAGCAAAAAATGTTGATGGTTCCAGCAAATACATATTATGATGGTAGCAAAAAACTGAAAATTGGACGATGGTTCCATCAAATCAAAACGCCTGTGGTAGCACAATTAGGAGCTAGTTCGAACATCTGGTCGCCGTGGTTGTAGCACTTGTCTAGGCACGGTCATCCAGCTCGTTGCCTGCCCGTGGTCGTGGTCACCCACCCGTCGCAGCTCCCGGCGAGACCGGTTGCAGCTCCCAGCCAGGCCGGTTGCAGTTGTTCCCGTCCACCGGGTGCAAATCCCCGGCATGCTTCCTCCTCCGCCAAGCGCCGACCCGTGGACCATCACACGGGGGCATCGGGGAGCAGGAAGGGGAGGGCCGACGAGCAGAGGTGAAGAGAGAAGCAGGGGATGCCTCGCCGGTGGGGGCCTCGCCGGAGAAACCGCGGCACTGGCCGGAGCCAAGCTCATGCAGAGAGGCGACTGAGGGATGGATATGTGCGAGAGATGCTGAGGAGAGAGGCGAGCAGGGGATGAAAGGATAAGACACGGGTGGTTGAGATATAAAAGGACGGGTGTGTGCGGACCTGTGGCCGCGTGGCACGGACGTGGTGGCTCGCGACCGGCCGAGCATTCGGCCGGTGCGCCACATCCAAACGTTTCCCAAATGGTTATTCCTACACACAGAGTTTAGGAAGGGAAACGTTTCGATGCGCCGGCCGAACTTTTCCGCAAGCGACCCGTATGTGCCACGCGGTCACACAGGTCTGCACGCACCCATTCCCGGCCACTCCCTTCTTATCCTTTCACCCCCGCTTGCCTCTCTCCATTCTCGCGCGCATATCCATCCCCCACTGCCTCTCTCCATGTGCCTGGCTCTGGCCAGTGCCGTGGTTTTCTCCGGCGAGGCATCCCCAACTCCTCTCTTCACCTCTCTCCGACAATGTTTTTCTCCGACGGAGGAGGAAGCACGCCGTGGAGCTAAACCTGGTGGACAGTAAGAGCTGAAACCGGCCTCGCCGGGAGCTGCAACCGGTGGACGGAGGAGCTGCGATAGGTGGGTGACCA
This sequence comes from Triticum monococcum, assembly GCA_034509565.1. NCBI lineage: Eukaryota > Viridiplantae > Streptophyta > Magnoliopsida > Poales > Poaceae > Triticum > Triticum monococcum. Next base: position 780,713,454 of record CM067847.1, read on the forward strand.
CAGCCGCTGGCAGGCAACGGGGTGGGTAACCACGACCGAAGCAGTGCTACAACAACGGCGACCAGATGCTCGGACCAGCACCCAATTTTGCTACCACCGTAATTTGTTTTGCTGGAACCATCAACAGTTTTTGCTACCAACGATCTTTGTGGTTTTGTTGGAACCACGCCCAATTTTCATTTTTGCTACCACCATAATATTTTTTGCTGGAACCATCAATATTTTTTGCTACCATTGACTTTTTTGGTTTTGTTGGAACAACGCCAAAATTTTGAAAGTTTTGCTACCACCGGCCTTTTGGTTTGCTGGAACGAGCTTCGTCTTTTCCTACAACTAGCATTTTTTATTTTTGATGGAACAACGTCCATTCTTTTTTTTATGTTTTTGCTACCAGCATTTTTCTAGTTTGCTAGAAGCAGTGCATTTTTTTGCTATCGCCGTTGTTTTTAGCACGAACCACGAGGGCATCGCCATTGATTCTGGAGGGGAGGTGAGGGAGAGAGGAGAGGGGTCAGGGGATGGGGCAGCACCGGCGAGGGGCAAACGTCGGCGGGGAAAAATGGTTCAACCGGCAAGGAAAAGTTTCAACCGGGGGTTAAGAAAGCTTCAACCGGAGAAAGCTGTCTGTGCACGTACGAGCGGTGGCGACAAGGGGAGAGGGCATGGGGTGCTGCGATGAGCAGTGATGGTGGGGGAGAGGACGAGGGTGCTTTCACATCTCGCCGAAGCACACTCACATGGTGGCTGGGGCAGGGGCACTGCGGCAACAGATTTGAAGGGGAGGAAGACGATGATGACGTAGGGGAGGAGGAGCGAACGGTTCCCGCATGCTTGATCAAACGGCTGCAGGCCAACCAGACCAAATTTGGGCAGGCGCACTGGTACGTCCATTTTGCATCAAGTTTTCCTACTATTATTTATAATGTTTTTATGCATAATAATGCTTTTTGGAGTAATTCTGATGCCTTTTCTCTCATAATATGCATGGTTTACACAAGGAGGGACAATACCGGCAGCTGATTCTGGACCTAAAAAAGCTACATCAGAGTTACCTATTCTGCACATCTCCAAATGAGCTGAAAATTTACGAAGAATTATTTTAGAATATATAAAAAATACTGGAGCAAATAACTACCAGAGGGGGCCACCTAGTGAGCACAAGACACCAGGGCGCGCCAGGCCCCCCAAGCGCGCCCTGGTGGGTTGTGCTCAGCCCAGCCCACCTCCGGTGCCCATCTTCTGGTATATAGGTCATTTTGACCTAGAAAAAATTAGGAGAGGATTTTCGAGACAAAGCGCCGCCGTCTCAAGGCGGAACTTGGGCAAGGGCACTTTTTCTCTCCGGCAGAGCGATTCCGCCGGGGGAACTTCCCTCCCGGAGGGGGAAAATGAAGCCATCGTCATCAGCAACAACCCTCTCATCTTTGGAGGGCAATCTACATCAACATCTTCAACAGCACCATCTCCTCTCAAACCCTAGTTCATCTCTTGTGTTAAATCTTTGTACCGGAACCTCAGATTGGTACCTGTGGGTGACTAGTAGTGTTGATTACATCTTGTAGTTGATTACCATATGGTTTATTTGGTGGAAGATTATATGTTCAAATCCACTATGCTATTTAATACCCCTCTGATCTTGAGCATGATTATCATTTGTGGGTAGTTACTTTTGTTCTTGAGGTCACGGGAGAAGTCATGTTGCAAGTAATCATGTGAACTTGATATGTGTTCGATATTTTGATGATATGTATGTTGTGATTCTCTTAGTGGTGTCATGTGAACATCGACTACATGGAACTTCACCATATTTGGGCCTAAGGGAATGCATTGTGGAGTAGTTATTAGATGATGGGTTGCTAGAGTGACAGAAGCTTAAACCCTAGTTTATACGCTACTTCGTAAGGGACCGATTTGGATCCAAAAGTTTAATGCTATGGTTAGATTTTATCTTAATACTTTTCTCGTAGTTGCGGATGCTTGCGAGTGGAAATCGGCAAGGAAACATTTATATTGCGTGCTGAAATTTATTGTCACTTGTTACTATGGGAAACAATCCTTTGAGGGGTTTGTTCGGGGTATCTTCACCTCGACCGGAAGCACAATTAGTTGCCCCTCAACCTACTGCACCTATGGAAAATATTGGTTATGAAATTCCTTCGGCTATGAACAACTGCTAGCTAATCCTTATGCAAGAGATGGGACCGAACATCCTGATGAGCACGTGATCTATGTGGATGAAATTTGTTGATTATTTTAGCTTGCAGGTTTGCCCGGAGATGAAGCTAAGAAGAACTTCTTCCCTTTATCTTTGAAGGGAAAAGCATTGACATGGTATAGGCTATGCGATGATATTGGATCTTGGAACTAGAATCGATTGGAACTGGAGACTATTGAATCCATGCTTGATACTTCTTGTACTGGTTCTTTTATGAAGAAGACTATTGAATTCAGCTGGGATCTTTTGGAAAGAATCAAACGCAACTCCGAAGATTGGGAACTTGACGAAGGTAAAGAGTCAGGTATTAAGCTTAAGTTGATTGTGTTAAATATTTTATGAATACCGATGCTTTTCAAAAGTTTAGCACTAAATATGGACTTAACTCTGAGATAGTAGCCTCTTTCTATGAATCATTTGCTACTCATTTTGATCTCCCTAAGGAGAAGTGGTTTAAATATCACCCACCTATTAAAGAACCGGTTATAGTTAAAGATGAAACTATTATTTACAATGTTGATCCAGTTGTGCCTACTGCTTATATTGAAAAGCCACATTTCTCTATTAGGATAAAAGAATATGCTAAGGTTTCAACTGTGGTTCACAAAAGTAATATTAAAGCACCTAAACCTTCTGAGTAAATTAAAGTAGAACCTAGTGTTGCTATGGTTAAAGATCTCCTAGTAGAAAATATTGATGGGCATGTTATTTACTTCTGTGATGAAGCCGCTAGAATTGCCAAATCTAATGATAAGGATAAACATAGACCCGTAGTTGGCATGCATGTTGTCTCAATTAAAATCGGAGATCATTGCTATCATGGTTTATGTGACTTGAGTGCTAGTGTGAGTGTTATTCCTTTTACTCTTTACCAAGAAATTATGAATGACATAGCACCCGCTGAGATAGAAGACATAGATGTTACTATTAAACTTGCTAATCAAGACACCATCACACCACTTGGGATTGCTAGATATGTTGAAGTCTTGTGTGGGAAAATAAAATACCCTACTGATTTTCTAATTCTTGGTTCCCCACAAGATGAATTTTGTCCCATTATCTTTGGTGGACCTTTCTTGAACACCGTCAATGCTAAAATAGATTGTGAGAAACAAACTGTCGGTGTTAGCTTTCGTGATGAGTCTTCTGAGTTTACTTTCTCCAAGTTATTAGACAACCTCGTAAGAAAGAATTACCTAGTAAGGATGAGATAATTGGTCTTGCTTCTATTGTTGTGCCTCCTATTGATGAACTAGAACAATATTTGCTAAACCATGAAAATGGTATGCTTATGCATGAAAGAAATGAAATACATAAAATTTTCTTTCGAAGAATGAGCTCTGCTCAAACATAATTTGCCTATTGAAACTCTAGGAGGTCCTCGTCCACCTAATGGCGATCCTGTGTTTGAATTAAAAAAATTGCCTGAAACTTTGAAATATGTTTATCTTGATGAGAAAAAGATATATCCTGTTATTATTAGTGCTAACCTTTCAGAACATGAAGAAGAAAGATTACTAAAAACTCTGAGGGAGCACCATGCTGCTATTGGATATACTCTTGATGATCTTAAGGGCATTAGTCCCACTCTCTGTCAGCATAAGATTAATATGGAACCTGACGCTAAACCCGTTGTTGATCATCAACGATGATTGAATCGTAAGATTAAAAAAGTGGTAAGAACTGAAATACTAAAGCTTATGGAAGCAGGTATAATTTATCCCATAGTTGATAGTAGATGGGTGATTCATGTTCATTGTGTCCCTAAGAAGGGAGGTATTAATGTTGTTCCTAATGATAAAAATGAACTTATTCCACAAAGAATTGTTACTGGTTATAGAATGGTAATTGATTTTATGAAATTAAATAAAGCAACTAGAAAAGATCATTACCCTTTGCCTTTTATTGATTAAATGCTAGACAAATTATCTAAGCATACACACTTTTCTTTTCTTGATGGATATTCTAGTTTTTCTCAAATACCTGTCTCACAACCTGATCAAGTGAAAACCAACTTTACTTGCCCTTTTGTAACTTATGCTTATAAACGTATGCCTTTTTGTTTATGCAATACACCTGCTACCTTTTAAAGATGTATGAATGCTATATTCTCTGATTTTTGTCAAAAGATTGTTAAGGTTTTCATGGATGATTTTTTCATTTACGGAACTTCTTTTGATGATTGCTTAAGCCACCTTGATCACGTTTTGCAGAGATGTGAGCAAACAAATCTTGTCTTGAATTGGGAGAAGTGCCACTTTATCTGAATGAGGTATTGAGGTGGATAAAGCTAAAGTTGATGCGATTGAGAAAATGTCATGTCCTAAAGATATTAAAGGTATTCGTAGTTTCCTTGGTCATGCAGATTAATATAGGAGATTTATTAAAGACTTCTCTAAAATTTCTAGGCCTCTTACTAATCTTTTACAAAAGGGTCTTACATTTGTTTTTTATGATGATTGTGTAGAAGCCTTTCAAACACTTAAGAAAGCCTTAACTTCTGCACCTATTGTTCAACCACCTGATTGGAACTTGCCTTTTGAAAAAATGTGTGATGCTAGTGATTATGTTGTTGGTGTTGTTCTAGGACAAAGAGTTGATAAGAAATTAAATGTTATTCATTATGCTAGCAAAACACTAGACAATGCTAATATGTCTCCAACGTATCTATAATTTTTGATTGTTCCATGCTATTATATTATCTGTTTTGGATGTTTAATGGGCTTTATCATACACATTTATATTATTTTTGGGACTAACCTATTAACCGGAGGCCCAGCCCAGATTGCTATTTTTTTTTGCCTATTTTAGTGTTTCGCAGTAAAAGAATATAAAACGAAGTCCAAATGGAATGAAACCTTCGGAAACGTGATTTTCAGAATAAACGTGATCCAGAGGACTTGGAATGGACGTCAAGGCATCAACGAGGAGGCCACGAGGCGGGGGCGCGCATACCCCCCTGGGAGCGCCCTATACCCTCGTGGGCCCCTCGTGGCTCTACCGACCTACTTCTTCCTCCTATATATACCTACGGACCCCGAAAACATCCAGGAGCACCACGAAACCCTATTTCCACCGCCACAACCTTCTGTACCAGTGAGATCCCATCTTGGGGCCTTTTCCGGCGCTCCGCCGGAGGGGGCATTGATCACAGAGGGCTTCTACATCAACAACATAGCCTATCCGATGATGTGTGAGTAGTTTACCTCAGACCTTCGGGTCCATAGTTATTAGCTAGATGGTTTATTCTCTCTCTTTGGATCTCAATACAAGGCGCGCCCCCCTACCTCGTGGGCCCCCTGGATTCCTTCCGACGCCAACTCCAACTCTATATATTTTCTTTCGGGGAGAAAAAAATAGAGAAGAAATCATCTCGTTTTACAATACGGAGCCGCCGCCAAGCCCTAAAACCTCTCGGGAGGGCTGATCTGGAGTCCGTTCGGGCCTCCGGAGAGGGGGATTCGTTGCCGTCGTCATCATCAACCATCCTCCATCACCAATTTCATGATGCTCACCGACGTGCATGAGTAATTCCATCGTAGGCTTGCTGGACGGTGATGGGCTAGATGAGATTTATCATGTAATCGAGTTAGTTTTGTTAGGGTTTGATCCCTAGTATCCATTATGTTCTGAGATTGATGTTGCTATGACTTTGCTATGCATAAAGCTTGTCACTAGGGCCCGAGTGCCATGATTTCAGATCTGAACCTATTATGTTTTCATGAATATATGTGAGTTCTTGATCCTATCTTGCAAGTCTATAGTCACCTACTATGTGTTATGATCCGGCAACCCCGAAGTGACAATAATCGGGACCACTCCCAGTGATGACCATAGTTTGAGGAGTTCATGTATACACTATGTGCTAATGCTTTGTTCCGGTTCTCTATTCAAAGGATGCCTTAATGTCCCTTAGTTTCCATTAGGACCCCGCTGCCACGGGAGGGTAGGACAAAAGATGTCATGCAAGTTCTTTTCCATAAGCACATATGACTATATTCGGAATACATGCCTACATTACATTGATGAATTGGAGCTAGTTCTGTGTCACCCTAGGTTATGATTGTTACATGATGAACCGCATCCGGCATAATTATCCATCACCGATCCGATGCCTACGAGATTTCCATCTACTGGTTTACGCTTATTTACTTTCTCGTTGCTACTGTTATAATCACTACAAAACACCAAAAAATTACTTTTGCTTCTGTTACTTTTGTTACCGTTACCACTACTATCATATTACTTTCCTACTAAACACTTTGCTGCAGATACTAAGTTTCCAGGTGTGGTTGAATTGACAACTCAGCTGCTAATACTTGAGAATATTCTTTGGCTCCCCTTGTGTCGAATTAATAAATTTTGGTTGAATACTCTACCCTCGAAAGTTGTTGTGATCCCCTATACTTGTGGGTTACCAAGACTAATTTCTGGCGCTGTTGCCGGGGAGCATAGCTCTATTCTTTGAGTCACTTGGAATTTATATCTGCTGGACTCTATGAAGAACTTGAAAGACGAGAAAACAAAAATTTATCCCTCAACTACGAGGGGGGGTAAGGAACTGTCATCTAGCTCTGCACTTGATTCACCTTCTATTATGAGTAAGCTTGCGACACCTAAACCTGCTTCTGCTATTCGTTCTGATATGTCGCATGTTATTGATGATGCCACTTCTACTATGCATAATACTTACGATGAAACTACTTCTATGCTTGATACTACTGTGCGCCATAGTAAATTTCTTGATGAAAAAATTGCTAGGGCTAGAGAGAAAGAAATTATTGAAGCTGATAATATTGATGAAAATGATGATGAGGATAGGCCTGTTATTCCTGAAGGTTATGTTTTTGATAAAGAGGCTTCTGCTGCTATTTTAGCTTGCAATGATAACGATGAGCTTAGAAGGTTAATAGCTAAATGGAACAAAGAATCACTTAGAGATAAAATGAGGCCTGATCCTGCTTTTGCTACTTCACCTATTTGTGTTCCCGATAAGGATTATGAATTCTCTGTTGATCCTGATATAATTACTTTGGTTGAATCTGATCATTTTCATGGTTATGAATCTGAAACTGTTGTGGCACATCTTACTAAATTAAATGATATAGCCACCCTATTCACTAATGATGAGAGATCTCGCTACTTTTATATTCTTAAAATATTTCCGTTCTCATTAAAGGGTGATGCTAAGATATGGTTTAATTCTCTTGATCCTGGTTGTGTGCGTAGTCCCCAGGATATGATTTATTACTTCTCTGCTAAATATTTGTTGGGGAACATAGTAATTTCAAAAAAAATCCTATGCACACGCAAGATTATGGTGATGCATAGCAACAAGAGGGGAGAGTGTTGTCTACGTACCCTCGTAGACCGAAGCGGAAGCGTTGATGCAACGTAGAGGAAGTAGTCGTACGTCTTCTCGATCCAACCAATCCAAGCACCGAAACTACGGCACCTCCGAGTTCTTGCACACGTTCAGCTCGATGACGATCCCCGGGCTTCGATCCAGCAAAGCGTCGGGGAGGAGTTCTTTCAGCACGACGGCGTGGTGACGATCTTGATGTTCTACCAGCACAGGGCTTCGCTTAAGCACCCCTACGATATGACCGAGGTGGAATATGGTGGAGGGGGGCACCGCACACGGCTAAGGAATGATCACGAAGATCAAATTGTGTCTAGAGGTGCCCCCTACCCCCGTATATAAAGGAGCAAGGGGGGGTGCGGCCGGCCAGGAGGAGGGCGCACCAGGAGGAGTCCTACTCCCACCGGGAGTAGGATTCCCCCCCCCCCCTTCCTAGTTGGAATAGGATTCGGGAGGGGGAAAGAGGAGAGAGAGAAGGAAGGGGGGCGCCACCCCCCTCTCCTTGTCCTATTCAGACTAGGGGGGGAGGGGCGCGCGGCCCAGCCCTGGCCACTTCTCCTCTCTTCCACTAAAGCCCACTAAGGCCCATTTACATCCCGGGGGGTTCCGGTAACCTCCCGGTACTCCGGTAAAATCCCGATTTCACCCGGAACAATTCCGAGATCCAAAGATAGGCTTCCAATATATCAATCTTTATGTCTCGACAATTTCGAGACTCCTCGTCACGTCCGTGATCATATCCGAGACTCCGAACAAACTTCGGTACATCAAAATATATAAACTCATATTGAAACTTTCATCGTAACGTTAAGCGTGCGGACCCTACGGGTTCGAGAACAATGTAGACATGACCGAGACACGTCTCCGGTCAATAACCAATAGCGGAACCTGGATGCTCATATTGGCTCCTACATATTCTACGAAGATAATTATCGGTCAGACCGCATAACAACATACTTTGTTCCCTTTGTCATCGGTATGTTACTTGCCCGAGATTCAATCGTCGGTATCTCAATACCTAGTTCAATCTCGTTACCAGCAAGTCTCTTTACTCGTTCCGTAATACATCATCTCGCAACTAACTCATTAGTTGCAATGCTTGCAAGTCTTATGTGATGTGCATTTCCGAGAGGGCCCAGAGATACCTCTCCGACAATTGGAGTGACAAATCCTAATCTCGAAATACGCCAACCCAGCAAGTACCTTCGGAGACACCTGTAGAGCACCTTTATAATCACCCAGTTACATTGTGATGTTTGGTAGCACACAAAGTGTTCCTCCGGTAAACGGGAGTTGCATAATCTCATAGTCATAGGAACATGTATAAGTCATGAAGAAAGCAATAGCAACATACTAAATGATCAAGTGCTAAGCTAACGGAATGGGTCAAGTCAATCAAATCATTCACATAATGATGTGATCCTGTTAATCAAATAACAACTCTTTGTCCATGGTTTAGGAAACATAACCATCTTTGATTAACGAGCTAGTCAAGTAGAGGCATACTAGTGACACTCTGTTTGTCTATGTATTCACACATGTATTATGTTTCCGGTTAATACAATTCTACCATGAATAATAAACATTTATCATGAAATAAGGAAATAAATAATAACTTTATTATTGCCTCTAGGGCATATTTCCTTCAGTCTCCCACTTGCACTAGAGTCAATAATCTAGATTACACAGTAATGATTCTAACACCCATGGAGCCTTGGTGCTGATCATGTTTTGCTCGTGGAAGAGGCTTAGTCAACGGGTCCGCTACATTCAGATCTGTATGTATCTTGCAAATCTCTATGTCTCCCACCTGGACTAGATCCCGGATGGAATTGAAGCATCTCTTGATGTGCTTGGTTCTTTTGTGAAATCTGGATTCCTTTGCCAAGGCAATTGCACCAGTATTGTCACAAAAGATTTTCATTGGACCCGATGCACTAGGTATGACACCTAGATCGGATATGAACTTCTTCATCCAGACTCCTTCGTTTGCTGCTTCCGAAGCAGCTATGTACTCCTCTTCACATGTAGATCCCGCCACAACGCTTTGTTCAGAACTGCACCAACTGACAGCTCCACCGTTTAAAGTAAACACGTATCCGGTTTGCGATTTAGAATCGTCCGGATTAGTGTCAAAGCTTGCATCAACGTAACCATTTACGATGAGCTCTTTGTCACCTCCATATACGAGAAACATATCCTTAGTCCTTTTCAGGTATTTCAGGATGTTCTTGACCGCTGTCCAGTGATCCACTCCTGGATTACTTTGGTACGTCCCTGCTAGACTTATACCAAGACACACATCAGGTCTGGTGCACAGCATTGCATACATGATAGAGCCTATGGCTGAAGCATAGGGAACATCATTCATTTTCTCTCTATCTTCTGCAGTGGTCGGACATTGAGTCTTACTCAAATTCACACCTTGTAACACAGGTAAGAATCCTTTCTTAGCCTGATCCATCTTGAAATTTTTCAAAACTTTGTCAAGGTATGTGCTTTGTGAAAGTCGAATTAAGCGTCTTGATCTATCTCTATAGATCTTAATGCCCAATATGTAAGCATCTTCACCGAGGTCTTTCATTGAAAAACTCTTATTCAAGTATCCCTTTATGATATTCAGAAATTCCATATCATTTCCGATTAGTAATATGTCATCCACATATAATATCAGAAATGCTACAGAGCTCCCACTCACTTTCTTGTAATACAGGCTTCTCCAAAAGTCTGTACAAACCCAAATGCTTTGATCACACTATCAAAGCGTTTATTCCAACTCCGAGAGGCTTGCACCAGTCCAGAAATGGAACGCTGGAGCTTGCACACTTTGTTAGCTCCTTTTGGATCGACAAAACCTTCTGGCTGCATCATATACAACTCTTCTTCCAGAAATCCATTCAGGAATGCAGTTTTGACATCCATCTGCCAAATTTCATAATCATAAAATGCGGCAATCGCTAACATGATTCGGACAGACTTAAGCATCGCTACGGGTGAGAAGGTCTCATCGTAGTCAATCCCTTGAACTTGTCGAAAACCTTTTGCAACAAGTCGAGCTTTGTAGACAGTAACATTACCATCAGCGTCAGTCTTCTTCTTGAAGATCCATTTATTCTCAATTGCTTGCCGATCATCGGGCAAGTCAACCAAAGTCCACACTTTGTTCTCATACATAGATCCCATCTCAGATTTCATGGCTTCAAGCCATTTTGCGGAATCTGGGCTCACCATTGCTTCTTAATAGTTCGTAGATTCATCATGATCTAGTAGCATGACTTCCAGAATAGGGTTACCGTACCACTCTGGTGCGGATCTTACTCTGTTTGATCTACGAGGTTCAGTAGCAACTTGATCTGAAGTTCCTTGATCATCATCATTAACTTCCTCACCAATTGGTGTAGGTGTCACAGAAACCGGTTTCTGTAATGTACTACTTTCCAATAAGGGAGCAGGTACAGTTACCTCATCAAGTTCTACTTTCCTCCCACTCACTTCTTTCGAGAGAAACTCCTTCTCTAGAAAGTTTACGAATTTCGCAACAAAAGTCTTGCCTTCGGATCTGTGATAGAAGGTGTATCCAATAGTCTCCTTTGGATATCCTATGAAGACACATTTCTCCGATTTGGGTTCGAGCTTATCAGGTTGAAGTTTTTTCACATAAGCATCGCAGCCCCAAACTTTAAGAAATGACAACTTTGTTTCTTGCCAAACCATAGTTCATAAGGCGTCGTCTCAACGGATTTCGATGGTGCCCTATTTAACGTGAATGCGGTCGTCTCTAAAGCATAACCCCAAAATGATAGCGGTAAATCTGTAAGAGACATCATAGATCGCACCATATCAAGTAAAGTACGATTACGACGTTCGGACACACCATTACGGGTGTTCTGGGTGGCGTGAGTTGCGAAACTATTCCGCATTGTTTCAAATGTACACCAAACTCGTAACTTAAATATTCTCCTCCACGATCAGATCGCAGAAACTTTATTTTCTTGTTACGATGATTTTCAACTTCACTCTGAACTTCTTTGAACTTTTCAAATGTTTCAGACTTATGTTTCATTAAGTAGATATACCCATATCTGCTTAAGTCATCTGTGAAGGTGAGAAAATAACGATATCCACCACGAGCCTCAACATACATCGGACCACATACATCTGTATGTATGATTTCCAACAAATCTGTTGCTCTCACCATAGTACCGGAGAATGGTGTTTTGGTCATCTTGCCCATAAGGCACGGTTCGCAAGTACCAAGTGATTCATAATCAAGTGGTTCCAAAAGCCCATCAGTATGGAGTTTCTTCATGCGCTTTACACCGATATGACCCAAACGGCAGTGCCACAAATAAGTTGCACTATCATTATCAACTATGCATCTTTTGGCTTCAACATTATGAATATGTGTATCACTACTATCAAGATTTAATAAGAATAGACCACTCTTCAAGGGTGCATGACCATAAAAGATATTACTCATATAAATAGAACAACCATTATTCTCTGATTTAAATGAATAACCGTCTTGCATCAAACAAGATCCAGATATAATGTTCATGCTCAACGCTGGCACCAAATAACAATTATTTAGGTCTAATACTAATCCCGAAGGTAGATGTAGAGGTAGCGTGCCGACCGCGATCACATCGACTTTGGAACCATTTCCCACGCGCATCGTCACCTTGTCCTTAGCCAATCTTCGCTTAATCCGTAGTCCCTGTTTCGAGTTGCAAATATTAGCAGCAGAACCAGTATCAAATACCCAGGTGCTACTGCGAGCATTAGTAAGGTACACATCAATAATATGTATATCACATATACCTTTGTTCACCTTGCCATCCTTCTTATCCGCCAAATACTTGGGGCAGTTCCGCTTCTAGTGACCAGTCTGCTTGCAGTAGAAGCACTCAGTTTCAGGCTTAGGTCCAGATTTGGGTTTCTTCTCCTGAGCAGCAACTTGCTTGCTGTTCTTCTTGAAGTTCCCCTTCTTCTTCCCTTTGCCCTTTTTCTTGAAACTAGTGGTCTCATTGACCATCGACACTTGATGCTCCTTCTTGATTTCTACCTCCGCAGCTTTTAGCATTGCGAAGAGCTCGGGAATTGTCTTATCCATCCCTTGCATGTTATAGTTCATCACGAAGCTCTTGTAGCTAGGTGGATGTGATTGGAGAATTCTGTCAATGACGCAATCATCCGGAAGATTAACTCCCAATTGAATCAAGTGATTATTATACCCAGACATTTTGAGTATATGCTCACTGACAAAACTGTTCTCCTCCATCTTGCAGCTATAGAACTTATTGGAGACTTCATATGTCTCAATTCGGGCATTTGCTTGAAATATTAACTCCAACTCCTGGAACATCTCATATGCTCCATGACATTCAAAACGTCGTTGAAGACCCGATTCTAAGTCGTAAAGCATGGCACATTGAACTATCGAGTAGTCATCAGGTTTGCTCTGCCAGACGTTCTTAACGTTGTCAGTTGCATCAGCAGCAGGCCTGGCACCCAGCGGTGCTTCCAGGACGTAATTTTTCTGTGCAGCAATGAGGATAATCCTCAAGTTATGGACCCAGTCCGTGTAATTGCTACCATCATCTTTCAACTTTGCTTTCTCAAGGAACGCATTAAAATTGAACGAAACAACAGCACGTGCCATCTATCTACAATCAAACATAAACAAGCAAGATACTATCAGGGACTAAGTTCATGATAAATTTAAGTTCAATTAATCATATTACTAAAGAACTCCCACTTAGATAGACATCCCTCTAATCCTCTAAGTGATTGCGTGATCCATATCAAATAAACCATGTCCGGTCATCACGTGAGATGGAGTAGTTTCAATGGTGAACATCATTATGTTGATCATATCTACTATATAATTCACGCTCGACCTTTCGGTCTCCGTGTTCCGAGGCCATATCTGTTATATGCTAGGCTCGTCAAGTTAAACCTGAGTATTCCGCGTGTGCAACTATTTTGCCCCCGTTGTATTTGAACATAGAGCCTATCACACCTGATCATCACGTGGTGTCTCAGCACGAAGAACTTTCGTAGCGGTGCATACTCAGGGAGAACACTTTTACTATGATAATTTAGTGAGGGATCATCTTATAATGCTACCGTCAATCAAAGCAAGATAAGATGCATAAAAGATAAACATCACATGTAATCAATATAAGTGATATGATATGGCCATCATCATCTTGTGCTTGTGATCTCCATCTTTGAAGCACCGTCATGATCACCATCGTCACCGGCGCGACACCTTGATCACCATCGTAGCATCGTTGTCGTCTCGCCAATCTTATGCATCTACGGGCTTAGCAAGAACAATCTTACCTACGCATCAAAACCACAATGATAGTTTGTCAAGTTGGTGCTGTTTTAACCTTCGCAAGGACCGGGCGTAGCCACACTCGGTTCAACTAAAGTTGGAGAAACTGACACCCGCCAGCCACCTGTGTGCAAAGCACGGCGGTAGAACCAGTCTCACGTAAGCGTACGCGTAATGTAGGTCCGGGCCGCTTCATCCAACAATACCGCCGAACCAAAGTATGACATGCTAGTAAGCAGTATGACTTATATCGCCCACAACTCACTTGTGTTCTACTCGTGCATATAACATCAACACATAAAACCTAGGCTCGGATGCCACTGTTTGGGAACGTAGTAATTTCAAAAAAAATCCTACGCACACGCAAGATCATGGTGATGCATAGCAACGAGAGGGGAGAGTGTTGTCTACGTACCCTCGTAGACCGAAGCGGAAGCATTGACGCAACGTAGAGGAAGTAGTCGTACGTCTTCCCGATCCAACCGATCCAAGCACCGAAACTACGGCACCTCCGAGTTCTTGCACACATTCAGCTCGATGAAGATCCCCGAGCTTCGATCCAGCAAAGCATCGGGGAGGAGTTCCGTCAGCACGACGGCGTGGTGACGATCTTGATGTTCTACCATCGCAGGGCTTCGCCTAAGCACCGCTACGATATGACCGAGGTGGAATATGGTGGAGGGGGGCACCGCACACGGCTAAGGAACGATCACGAAGATCAACTTGTGTCTAGAGGTGCCCCCCTTGCCCCCGTATATAAAGGAGCAAGGGGGGTGCGGCCGTCTAGGAGAAGGGCGCGCCAGGAGGAGTCCTACTCCCAACGGGAGTAGGATTCCCCCCCCCCCCCTTCCTAGTTGGAATAGGATTCAGGAGGGGGAAAGACGAGAGAGAGAGAAGGAAGGGGGGCGCCGCCCCCCTCTCCTTGTCCTATTCGGACTAGGGGGAGGGGCGCGCGGCCCAGCCCTGGCCACCTCTCCTCTCTTCCACTAAAGCCCACTAAGGCCCATTTACCTCCCGGGGGGGTTCCGGTAACCTCCCGGTACTCCGGTAAAATCCCGATTTCACCCGGAACAATTCCGATATCCAAATATAGGCTTCCAATATATCAATCTTTATGTCTCGACCATTTCGAGACTCCTCGTCACGTCCGTGATCATATCCGGGACTCCGAACAAATTTCGGTACATCAAAATATATAAACTCATATTGAAACTGTCATCGTAACGTTAAGCGTGCGGACCCTACGGGTTCGAGAACAATGTAGACATGACCGAGACACGTCTCCGGTCAATAACCAATAGCGGAACCTGGATGCTCATATTGGTCCTACATATTCTACGAAGATCTTTATCGGTCAGACCGCATAACAACATACGTTGTTCCCTTTGTCATCGGTATGTTACTTGCCCGAGATTCGATCGTCGGTATCTCAATACCTAGTTCAATCTCGTTACCGGCAAGTCTCTTTACTCATTCCGTAATACATCATCTCGCAACTAACTCATTAGTTGCAATGCTTGCAAGGCTTATGTGATGTGCATTACCGAGAGGGCCCAGAGATAACTCTCTGACAATTGGAGTGACAAATCCTAATCTCGAAATACGCCAACCCAACAAGTACCTTCGGAGACACCTGTAGAGCACCTTTATAATCACCCAGTTACGTTGTGACATTTGGTAGCACACAAAGTGTTCCTCCGGTAAACGGGAGTTGCATAATCTCATAGTCATAGGAACATGTATAAGTCATGAAGAAAGCAATAGCAACATACTAAACGATCAAGTGCTAAGCTAACGGAATGGGTCAAGTCAATCAGATCATTCACCTAACGATGTGATCCCGTTAATCAAATAACAACTCTTTGTCCATGGTTTAGGAAACATAACCATCATTGATTAACGAGCTAGTCAAGTAGAGGCATACTAGTGACACTCTGTTTGTCTATGTATTCACACATGTATTATGTTTCCGGTTAATACAATTCTAGCATGAATAATAAACATTTATCATGAAATAAGGAAATAAATAATAACTTTATTATTGCCTCTAGCGCATATTTCCTTCAATATTTCCCTGCTCATAAGAAACAAGCTGCTTTAAAGGAAATATACAACTTTGTGCAAATTAAAGAAGAGAGTCTCCCACAATCTTGGGGGAGTCTCTCAAGTTACTTAATGCTTTGCCTGATCATCCTCTTATGAAAAATGAAATACTTGATATCTTTTATATTGGACTAACCGATGCTTCCAGAGATTACCTGGATAGTTGTGCTGGTTCTCTTTTCAGGGAAAGAACACCGGATGAAGCTGAAATTTTGTTAAATAATATGTTGACAAATGAAAATAATTGGGCACCTCATGAGCCAGCCCCTGAGCCAGCTCCTGCTCCAATTACTGAGCCTATTCCTAAACCAACTCCGAAGAAGAGAGGTGTTCTATTTCTCAGTCCCGAAGATATGCAAGAGGCAAAGAAATCTATGAAAAAAATGTATTAAAGCTGAAGATGTTAAGAATTTACCTCCTAATGAAGAAATACATGGTCTTAATTTACAGCCTGATGAAGAAACATATGACCTTGATCCATTACCTATTGAAGAACCTCCTGCTCCCGATAACCCGACACATGTAGTAAAGGTAAATTCTCTCTATAGATTTGATGAAGGTGGCATTCCTCAATATAAGTCTGCTCGACAATGCTTAAATGAGTTTGATAATTTTATTGTCAAACAAGAAAACTTCAATGCTTACTTTAGTAGACAATTGAAATACGATTCCGATATGATTAAACACTTGGGTGATTATATGGCTAATATTAGAGGTGAACTTAAACTTGTTAGCAAACATGCTTCTATGGTTACCACTCAAGTAGAACAAGTACTTAAGGCTCAAAAAGAATTGCTTGATGAAATGAATAGTAAGAAAATGATTATGTTGTTAGAGTGGCTACTAGAACTGGTAGAATGACTCAGGAACCTTTGTATCCTGAAGGCCACCCTAAGAGAATTGAGCAAGATTCTCAGAGAAATAATATAGATGTACCTAGTTCTTCTAAGAGGAAGAAAAAGAAAAATGATAGGGCTTTGCAAACTTCTAGTGAACCTATTGCTGAACCACCTGGGAATCCAAATGATATATCTATTTCTGATGCTGAAACACAATCTGGTAATGAACATCAATCTAGTGAAAATGTTAATGATGATGTTCATGATGATGCTCAACCTAGTAATGATAATGATGTAGAGATTGAACCTGCTGTTGATCTTGATAACCCACAATCAAAGAATCAACATTATGATAAGAGAGACTTTGTTGCTAGGAAACATGGTAAAGAAAGAGAACCTTGGGTTCAAAAACCCGTGCCTTTTCCTCCCAAATCATCCAAGAAAAAGGATGATGAGGATTTTGAGCGCTTTGCTGAAATGATTAGACCTATCTTTTTACGTATGCGATTGACTGATATGCTCAAAACAAATCCTTATGCTAAATATATGAAGGATATCATTACTAATAAAAGAAAGATACCAGAAGCTGAGATTTCCACCATGCTTGCTAATTACACTTTTAAAGGTGGAATACCAAAGAAACTTGGAGATCCAGGAGTACCCACTATACCATGCTCCATTAAAAGAAATTATGTTAAAACTGCTTTATGTGATCTTGGAGCCGGTGTTAGTGTTATGCCTCTTTCTTTATATCGTAGACTTGATTTGAATAAGTTGACACCTACTGAAATATCTTTACAAATGGCTGATAAATCAGCTGTTATACCTGTCGATATTTGTCAGGATGTGCCTGTTGTGGTTGCAAACGTTACTATTTTAACGGACTTTGTTATTCTTGATATTCCCGAGGACGATAGTATGTCTATTATTCTTGGAAGACCTTTTCTGAATACTGCAGGGGCTGTTATTGATTGCACCAAAGGCAATGTCACTTTTCATGTTAATGGTAATGAGCATACGGTACACTTTTCGAGGAAACAACCTCAAGTTCATAGTATCAACTCTATTGGAAAATTCCATCGATTATATTTGGAGGTTTTGAATTTCCTCTTCCTACTATCAAGAAGAAATATGATATTCTTATTATAGGGGATGTGCATATCCCCGTTCCATGTTATAGGGGATGTGCATATCGATTATTATAGAGGTAACATAGTGTTATTCGAAATTTCTCCGGTTCCATGTTAATCGGAATGAGTTTGTTAACAAGACCTGATCAACCTTGTTAGTGGATTCCTTTTGATGAGCATGAGACGGATGAAACTAGAAGCACAACCTTCTATACCCTCTTTATACTTTCTGTTATTAAGTTGAAATAAAGTAAAAATAGTAATTTTTTGTCTGTTTCCTGATTTATCCGTGCAATATAAAAATATCCCGAAAATAAAAGTCCTCAGAATGCCATGCCAATTTAATATGATTTTTTCGGGAATATTTGAGGATTTATAGTGCAAAAATCACCGCGGGGGGGGGGAGCTGCCACCTGGTCACGAGGGTGGAGGGCGTGCCCTACCCCCCTGGGCGCGCCCCCTACCTCATGGGCCCACGGTGGCCCTCCTCCACTTATTCCTGCACCCACACACTCCTTCTTCCTCCCACAAACACGAAAAACCAGCTCAAGCACGAGTTCTTGCCCACTTTGCTGTGATTTTCGATCTCCTTGCTCAAAGCACCTCTCGCAAAACTAATTGGGGAGATTGTTTCTTGGTATGTGACTCCTCCATTGGTCCAATTAGTTTTTGTTCTAGTGCTTTATTCATTGCAAATTTGTGCTGCATAGGTGACCATGTTCTTGAGCTTGCATGTCAAATTTATATAGTTCCAAGTAGTTCTAATGCTTGATATAGGGTCTAGGCACTTGTAGGAGTAGTTGCTATTAGTTTTATTGAAGTTGGTTCACTTTTGTTTGAAGTTACTAAAAATTTCACATTATTTTAGAAAATAATGAAGAGACTTTTGAGGGGCTCATCAAGCCAAAGCTCGAAGGAAAAGCAAAATGAAGAAGCACAGAGGCCCAAATATAATTTGCCTCGTACCGCGGAGGTCCGGCCGTGTGAATGGCCTTCCAATGACTTCTTGAGAAGAGCCGGGATTTATGAGGATTTCTATTCATAGATTGAGAATGCCGGCCTCATCGACTTCCTCCGCGACCAACGTCATCAGTACCTCTTACTCACAAATACTTTTGTGCAAAACTTCTACTTTTTCCCTAAGGAATCACCTCCTTCAGTAGAGTTTCATTTATATGACGTTGTTAAGAAGATGCCATTAGCTGAATTTTGCAAGGTTTGCAACATACCCCCTGAGGGTACCTTAGATGAACCACACCGTAATGAGGTGAAGGCGTTTATTAACACTATCACTTTGGGAGAAACCAGGAAGGTTTCTGATGCAAGAATCACTAGCATACATTTTCCTGTTTTACGCTACTTTGCCATATTTGCTAGTCGTTGCTTGATTGGTCGTGGAAACTGTGGAAACCTTAGTGTTCCTGATATTATTATTTTGTTCCATGGTTTATACCGCGATAACACTGTTAGTATGGGCGGAATTATTTCTAGACGGTTAAGTATGAACCGTACTAAGGGTCCCATCTTTGGAGGCATTTATGCTTCACACCTCGCTGCACATTTTAACATAGCTATTAGGCTTCATGAGAAAGAATAAAAATTGCTGCCTAGTGCTTATCAAGATTATAAGAGTATGCTAGCGCCTGATTTTATTATTAAGGGCAGGGATGGAGAGCTCAAATATAAATTATTCTTTCATAAACATCATCATGAAACTATTACCTTGCCTTCTCCTTCTTTGTTTAATTTTGAAGGACCTTATCTCGTTACGTGGGCTGCCGTTCGAGCTTACCGGAATCCTGCAACAGCCCCGGAACCGGAACCACAAGATGAGCCTCCACGACAATCTATTTATTCTTGAGATCCGGAGATGGCTGTATGCCAGTGGCAGTCAGAGTCTTCTTCGTCGCAGTACGACCCCAGCTACACCTATGAGTATCCACAAGGCTATCCCTGGCAATAAACCAACTTAGGCCAAAAGCCTAAGCTTGGGGGAGTATGTATTTCTCACCGAAATTACATTTATGTTCACACACACTCATTGCTAGATGTCGGTGCTCAAACTCTTTCACTATAATATCCATGCTAGTTTATTTTCTTTTTCCTACTTTCTTTTTGTGTGCTTGTTAAACCTTAAGAAAAAACAAAAAAATTAGTAGTAGTTTATTTTTCTTGCTGTAGTAGTAATAATTAAAAAGAAAACCCAAAAATATTTCCCGTTCTTCTTTTGCTTGTTGGGAGCTTTCCCGTGTAAATAGTTTTTATTTCTTTTCTTTAGGGGTCGATAGGAGAAGACCATGATTAAATTGTTGAAATGGCTCTTATATGCATTATTGTTAATTTAACCAAGAGCCCATATTACCTTGTCTTCTCCTGTTTATTGAATGCTCGCAGATTCCAGCTTAGTCCAATGCACGTACACTCTTATTATTATTCACATCGTTCGGTTATGCAAGTGAAAGGCAATTATGATGATATATGATGGACTGACTGAGATGACAAAACCTGGTATGAACTCGACCCCTCTTGTTTTTGTAAATATAATGAGTTCATCATTCTTGATTCAGCTTATTATGAATAAACATGTTTGCAATGACAATTAGAGATCATAGTTGCTCGTGCCATGCTTGATTAGCTATGAGTTATAATGATTTACCTTGCGTGCCAACATGTTGTCGAAATGGTTGTGATGTGGTATGATGGGGTGGTATCCCCCTTTGAATGATTTAAGTGACTTGACTTGGCACATGTTCACGCATGTAGTTGAAACAAATCAACATAGCCTTCATGATATATATGTTCATGGTGGATTATATCCTGCTCATGCTTGCATCCAATGTTTATTAATTTTAATGCATGTACAAGGCTGTTGTCGCTCTCTAGTTGGTCGGTTCCTAGTCTTTTGCTAGCCTTCACTTGTACTAAGCGGGAATACTGCTTGTGCATCCAATCCCTTAAACCCCAAAGTTATGCCATATGAGTCCACTATACCTTCCTATATGCGGTATCTACCTACCGTTCCAAGTAAATTTGTATGTGCCAAACTCTAAACCTTCAAATAAACATTCTCTTTTGTATGCTCGAACAGCTCATGTATCAACTATGGCTGCCCTTATCTTCCATGTTAGGCGGGTTATTCTCAAGAGGAGTGGACTCCGCTCCTCACTCACGAGAAAATGGCTGGTCACCGGGATGCCCAGTCCCATGCTTTATGCAAACTAAATCAAAATTAATTGCAAACAAAACTCCCCCTGGGACCTGATGTTAGTTGGAGGCACTCGTTGTTTCGAGCAAGCCATGGATTGATGCTTGTTGGTGGAGGGGGAGTATAACCTTTACCATTCTGTTTGGGAACCTCCTATAATGTGTGTGGCATTGAAGATATCGCCATCTCTTAGTTGCTATGTTGACAATGAAAGTATGCCACTCAAAATATTATTTATCTCCATTTCAAAACCGAGCTCTTGCACCTCTACAAATCCCTGCTTCCCTCTGCGAAGGGCTTATCTATTTACTTTTATGTTGAGTCATCACCCTCTTATCAAAAGCACTAGCTGGAGAGCACAGCTATCATTTGCATTCATCACTATTAATTTATATTGGGTATGACTATGATTGGATCTCTTTTACCATGAATTATAATGTCTAGTCAGTCCTTGATCTTTAAAGGTGCTCTGCATTTATGTTTTGCGGTCTTAGAAAGGGCTAGCAAGATACCACCTTGTCATATTATATTATGATTGTTTTGAGAAAGTGTTGTCATCCAAGATTTATTATTATGGCTCGCTAGCTGATTATGCCATTGATATGAGTAAACATGAGACCTGAGAATTATTGCAAATGTGCTTAGTTATGATCTTTGCTGAAAACTTGAATGCTGGCTTGACATATTTATAACAACAAGAGCAAACAGAGTTTGTAAAAGTTTTTCTTTTTCTCTTTCAGTTTGTCAACTGAATTGCTTGAGGACAAGCAAGGGTTTAAGCTTGGGGGAGTTGATACGTCTCCGTCGTATCTACTTTTCCAAACACTTTTGCCCTTGTTTTGGACTCTAACTTGTATGATTTGAATGGAACTAACGCTGTTTTCAGCAGAATTGCCATGATGTTGTTTTATGTGCAGAAAACAAAAGTTCTCGGAATGACCTGAAACTCCACGGAATATCTTATAAAAAATAATAAAAAATCCTCGCCAAAGATGAACACCAGGGGGCCCACACCCCGTCCACGAGGGTGGGGGGCGCCCCCCCCCCCCCTAGGGCGCGCCCCCCTACCTCGTGGGCCCCCTGGAGACCTTCCGACGCCAACTCCAACTCTATATATTTGCTTTCGGGGAGAAAAAAAATAGAGGAGAAGAAATCATCGCGTTTTACGATACGAAGCTGCCGCCAAGCCCTAAAACCTCTCGGGAGGGCTCCGGAGAGGGGGATTCGTTGCCGTCGTCATCATCAACCATCCTCCATCACCAATTTCATGATGCTCACCGCCGTGCGTGAGTAATTCCATCATAGGTTTGCTGGACGGTGATGGGTTGGATGAGATTTATCATGTAATCGAGTTAGTTTTGTTAGGGTTTGATACCTTGTATCCACTATGTTCTGAGATTGATGTTGCTATGACTTTTCTATGCTTAAAGCTTGTCACTAGGGCCTGAGTGCCATGATTTCAGATCTGAACCTATTATGTTTTCATGAATATATGTGAGTTCTTGATTCTATCTTACAAGTCTATAGTCACCTACTATGTGTTATGATCCGGCAACCCCGAAGTGACAATAATCGGGACCACTCCCGGTGATGACCATAGTTTGAGGAGTTCATGTATTCACTATGTGCGAATGCTTTGTTCCGGTTCTCTATTAAAAGGAGGCCTTAATATCCCTTAGTTTCCATTAGGACCAAGCTGCCACGGGAGGGTAGGACAAAAGATGTCATGCAAGTTCTTTTCCATAAGCACGTATGACTATATTCGGAATACATGCCTACATTACATTGATGAATTGGAGCTAGTTCTGTGTCACCCTATGTTATGATTGTCACATGATGAACCGCATCCGGCATAATTATCCATCACCGATCCGATGCCTATGAGCTTTCCATCTACTGGTTTACGCTTATTTACTTTCCCGTTGCTACTGTTACAATCACTACAAAACACCAAAAATATTACTTTTGCTTCTATTACTTTTGTTACCGTTACCACTACTATCATATTACTTTGCTACTCAACACTTTGCTGCAGATACTAAGTTTCCAGGTGTGGTTGAATTGACAGCTCAGCTGCTAATACTTGAGAATATTCTTTGGCTCCCCTTGCGAATCAATAAATTTGGGTTGAATACTCTACCCTCAAAATCTGTTGCGATCCCCTATACTTGTGGGTTATCACTATCAAACTACCTGTTACCGACAATTTCAGTGCTCGCAGAAATTACCTTGTTGAAAACCACTTGTCATTTCCTCAGCTCCTCGTTGGAGTCGACACTCTTACTTATCAAAAGAACTACAATCTATCCCCTATACTTGTGGGTCATCACGCACCGGCGCCTAGCGGTGCTTTTAGGAAAACGTTATGTATCATCCGGTTGATCCATGCGATGTGTAAGCCGGCTCAAGCGATCGACACGTGTCCCATGGATTGGGCCCATGCGCCGCTATCCATCTACGTTACCCCATGCAGTGAACAGCATAGGCACTCGTTTTCGTCTCCTCCCCCCTATCCTTCGTCCTCCTCCCTCAATTTTGTGCTCTATCATTTGCCCTCCTCTTCCTCAAGATCAGGGCAAACGCCGGCAAGTCGACGACCGCCGCTGCTGCAAACTTTCTGCTCCCCATTCGTACTATAGCCGCTGCTCCTTCCCGCTGTTGCAAAGCAAAAGGACGGCCACAACGCGTCATAGCTGTTGAACGGGGCAACGACAGTCGCTAGAGGTGACACACATGCCGAAAGTGGGTGGCCATCGAGGATGCATCGCTCGCGGGCGGCTCCGGGCATTGCAATAGAGCGCTCCCGGCGAATCCTGGGCCTACAATGGAGCATGATACGTCTCCAATGTATCTCTAATTTTTGATTGTTCCATGTTGTTATATGATCATTCTTTTATGTTTTACCTTCATTTTATAGCAACTTTATATTTTTTGGGGCTAACCTATTGATATAGTGCCTAGTGCAAGTTTCTGTTTTTTGCTTGTTTTTTACTTCACAAAATATCAGTACCAAACGAAGTCCAAATGCCATGAAATTTTTTGGAGATTTTTTTCTGCCTAGAAGACAACTTGGGAGCAAAGGAAGCACCAGAGGGAAGACTCATGGTGCCCACCACCCATCTGGGCGTGCCAGAGGCCCCTGAGAGCCCTTATGGGTGGTGGGGCCTATGGAGGTCCTCTCCACCGTCTCTCAGCTCTATAAATACCCAAATATTCCAGAAACCCTATGGGAGTCGTCGAAACACATTTCCAGCAGCCGCAAGTTCCAGAACCACATGATCCAATCTAGAGCCATATTCCAGCACCTTGCCCGAGGGGAACACGATCACGGAGGGGTTCAACATCCCCATTGATGCTCCCCCGATGATGCGTGAGTAGTTCACCATAGACCTACGGGTCCGTAGGCAGTAGCTAGATTGCTTCTTCTCTCTTTTTGATTTTCAATAGAATGTTCTCCTCGATGTGCTTGGAGATCTATTTGATGTAATGACTTTTCACGGTGTGTTTGTTGGGATCCGATGAATTGTGAGTTTATGATCAGATCTATCCATGAATATTAACTAGCAAAAGGGCCCGTGCGTTGCAACGGGAGAAAAGAATACCCCGCGCTCTTAACTTATAAAAACTGGTCTATAATCTGAGTATTTGTAGCTACGGCCCAAACAAAGATGGTTTTTGCCTACAAAAGTGCAAGTTCAAGATTCCACATGTCTTTTATTTAAACACGGCTTGCATGTAGATTTAATACGTACAAAGAAATGGGCAAGTGATCTTTAATTTCGTCTCCAATCCTGATTTTGCTGGGATGTTCATCCATAATCCGGATCAGTATCGATATGAAAGAAAGACGGATAATGCGATGTTGATTAAGATTGCACCCTAGATAGTATTTTTTTCAAATAGTTAACTGATAAAATAACAACATATTCAGATTTTATATATTTTTCTAATAAAATTCCATATATAACATGTTAAAATTAGAGTAACGGTTAGAAGATATGTGTATTTTAAAATATGTACTGTGGGTTTAATGTCAGAAGCATTAGGGATTTTTCTATAAAATAGTATGACGGACTAAGAATACCTATTTCTTTTATTAGTAGGTATAGATTGAGTCTTCTTTGATCTCTTATATGCATAATTATTATAGCCTCGTATTTCCTCTCCGATGGGTTTCCCGGTGTTGCGATACTTTACCGGCGGCGGCCCGCTGTAGCACACAAGAAGATGGGATGGGTGTTGCTTTGCAGCATTAGCAACAAGCAACGGCCACTGGAGGATGCGGTCCGAGGCCAGCAGGGTGATACATCTCCAACGTATCTACTTTTCCTAACGCTTTTCCTCTTGTTTTGGACTCTAATTTGCATGATTTGAATGAAACTAACCCCGGCCTGATGCTGTTTTCAGCAGAACTACCATGGTGTTATTTTTGTGCAGAAATAAAAGTTCTCGAAATGGAACGAAACTTTGCGAGGATTTTTTATATAATAAAAGAGAATTTCAGGAGCCAAGAGCCACCTGAGGGGGCACCTGGGAGGGCACAACCCACCAGGGCGCGCCTGCCCCCCAGGTGCGCCCAGGTGGGTTGTCCCCACCTGGTGGGCCCGCAGACCCTGAAACCTACGCTATAAAATCATATTTTTTCCTGAAAAAATCAGGGCGAAAGAATTATCGCGTTCCACGAGATGAAGCCACCGTCACCTCCTATTCTTCATCGGGAGGCCAGATCTGGAGTCCGTTTGTGGCTCCGAAGAGGGGGATCTTCGTTCTTCGTCATCACCAACCCTTCTCCATCGCCAATTCCATGATGCTCCCCACCGGGAGTGAGTAAATCCTTCGCAGGCTCGCCGGTCGGTGAGGAGTTGGATGAGATTCATCATGTAATCGAGTTAGTTTTGTTAGGGCTTGATCCCTAGTATCCACTATGTTCTGAGATTGATGTTGCTATGACTTTAACATGCTTAATGCTAGTCACTTTGGGCCCTGGTGCCATGATTTCAGATAGGTCATGTTTATGTTATCACCATTATATCCATGTTCTAGATCCGATCTTGCAAGTTATAGTCACCTACTACGTGTTATGATCCGGCGACCCCGGAGTGACAATAGTCAGGACCACTCCCGGTGATGACCGTAGTTTGTGGAGTTCATGTATTCACCCTGTGTTAATGCTTTGTTCTGGTTCTCCATTGAAAGGAGGCCTTAATATCCCTTAGTTTCCAATAGGACCCCGCTACCACGGGAGGGTAGGACAAAAGATGTCATGCAAGTTCTTTCCATAAGCACGTATGACTATTTACGGAATGCATGCCTACATTTTATTTATGAACTGGAGCTAGTGCCGTATCACTTTAGGTTGTGACTGTCACATGATGAATATCATCCAACAAGTTACCAATCCAATGCCTACGAATTTATCTTATATTGTTTCTGCTAAGTTACTACTGCTATCGTTACTGTTGCACTTACTACAAAATCATTGCTATCACCGTTACCTTTACTGTTGCTACTGCTACTATTGTCAAAACTATCATAGTACTTTGCTACTGATCACTTTGCTACAGATAATTAATATCCAGGTGTGGTTGAATTGAAAACTCAGCTGCTGATACTTACAAATGTTCTTTGGCTCCCGTTGTGTCGAATCTATAAATTTGGGTTGAATACTCAACCCTCAAAAACTGTTATGATCCCCTATACTTGTGGGTTTTCAAGTTCTTTTTCTGGCACCGTTGCTGGGGACCATAGCTATATTTGTTGACTCACTTCGGATTATTATCAATTTATCATTATGAAAAATCTGAAGGATGCTAAGACTACAATTTTTCCTCTAAGACGGGGGGAGGTAAGGAACTGCCATCTAGCTCTGCTTTAGATTCACATTCTGTTATAAGTAAACTTGCAACACCACCACATGCTATTAATCCTGATATGTCGCAATTTATTGATGATGCTACTTCTGCTATGAATGATGCTTATGATGATGCCAATGAAGGAAATATGCCCTAGAGGCAATAATAAAGTTATTATTTATTTCCTTATATCATGATAAAAGTTTATTATTCATTCTAGAATTGTATTAACCGGAAACATAATACATGTGTGAATACATAGACAAACAGAGTGTCACTAGTATGCCTCTACTTGACTAGCTCGTTAATCAAAGATGGTTATGTTTCCTAACCATGGACAAAGAGTTGTCATTTGATTAACGGGATCACATCATTAGTTGAATGATCTGATTGACATGACCCATTCCATTAGCTTAGCACCCGATCGTTTAGTATGTTGCTATTGCTTTCTTCATGACTTATACATGTTCCTATGACTATGAGATTATGTAACTCCCGTGTGCCGGAGGAACACTTTGTGTGCTACCAAACGTCACAACGTAACTGGGTGATTATGAAGGTACTCTACAGGTGTCTCCAAAGGTACATGTTGGGTTGACGTATTTCGAGATTAGGATTTGTCACTCCGATTGTCGGAGAGGTATCTCTGGGCCCTCTTGGTAATGCACATCACTTAAGCCTTGCAAGCAATGCAACTAATGAGTTACTTGTGAGATGATGTATTACGGAACGAGTAAAGAGACTTGCCGGTGACGAGATTGAACTAGGTATTGGATACCGACGATCGAATCTCGGGCAAGTAACATACCGATGACAAAGGGAACAACGTATGTTGTTATGCGGTATGACCGATAAAGATCTTCGTAGAACATGTAGGAGCCAATATGGGCATCCAGGTCCCGCTATTGGTTATTGACCGGAGACGTGTCTCGGTCATGTCTACATTGTTCTTGAACCCGTAGGGTCCGCACGCTTAAGGTTTCGATGACAGTTATATTATGAGTTTATGAGTTTTGATGTACCGAAGGAGTTCGGAGTCCCGGATGAGATCGGGGACATGACGAGGAGTCTCGAAATGGTCAAGACGTAAAGATCGATATATTGGACGACTATATTCGGACATCAGAAAGGTTCCGAGTGATTCGGGTATTTTTCGGAGTACCGGAGAGTTACGGGAATTCGCCGGGAGAAGTATTGGGCCTTGATGGGCTTTAGTGAGAAGAGGAGAAAGGGCCTGCTGCGCCCCCCCCCCTCCCCTCTAGTCCGAATTGGACTAGGGAAAAGGGGGCCGGCCACCTTTCCTTCTCCTCCACTTCCTTCTCCCTTCCTCCCCTCTTGGTGGACTCCTACTAGGACTTGGAGTCCTAGTAGGACTCCACATCCTGGCCGCACCTAGCCTTGGCCGGCCTCCTCCTCCTCCATCCTTTATATACAGGGGCAGGGGGGCACCCCATAGACACACAAGTTGATCCACGTGATGTTATTCTTAGCCGTGTGCGGCGCCCCCTGCCACCATAGTCGTCGATAATATTGTAGCAGTGCTTAGGCGAAGCCCTGCGACAGTAGTACATCAAGATCGTCACCACGCCGTCGTGCTGACGGAACTCTTCCCCGACACTTTGCTGGATCGGAGTCCGGGGATCGTCATCGAGCTGAACGTGTGCTAAAACTCGGAGGTGCCGTAGTTTCGGTGCTTGATCGGTCGGGCCGTGAAGACGTACGACTACATCAACCGCGTTGTCATAATGCTTCCGCTGTCGATCTACAAGGGTACGTAGATCACACTCTCCCCTCTCGTTGCTATGCATCACCATGATCTTGCGTGTGCGTAGGAAAATTTTGAAATTACTACGTTCCCCAGCAGTGGCATCCGAGCCTAGGTTTTATGGTTTGATGTTATATGCACGAGTAGAACATAAGTGAGTTGTGGGCGATATAAGTCATACTGCCTACCAGCATGTCATACTTTGGTTCGGCGGTATTGTTGGATGAAGCGGCCCGGACCGACATTACGCGTACGCTTACGCGAGACCGGTTCTCCCGACGTGCTTTGCACACAGGTGGCTTGCGGGTGACTGTTTCTCCAACTTTAGTTGAACCGAGTGTGGCTACGCCCGGTCCTTGCGAAGGTTAAAACGGAGTCTATTTGACAAACTATCGTTGTGGTTTTGATGCGTAGGTGAGATTGGTTCTTGCTTAAGCCCGTAGCAGCCACGTAAAACTTGCAACAACAAAGTAGAGGACGTCTAACTTGTTTTTGCAGGGCATTTTGTGATGTGATATGGTCAAGGCATGATGATGAATTTTATTGTATGAGATGATCATGTTTTGTAACCGAGTTATCGGCAACTGGCAGGAGCCATATAGTTGTCGCTTTATTGTATGCAATGCAATCGCGCTGTAATGCTTTACTTTATCACTAAACGGTAGCGATAGTCGTGGAAGCATAAAAGTGGCGAGACGACAACGATGCTGCGATGGAGATCAAGGTGCCGCGCCGGTGACGATGGTAATCATGACGGTGCTTCGGAGATGGAGATCACCGGCACAAGATGATGATGGCCATATCATATCACTTATATTGATTGCATGTGATGTTTCTCTTTTATGCATCTTATCTTGCTTTGATTGACGGTAGCATTATAAGATGATCTCTCACTAAATTATCAAGAAGTGTTCTCCCTGAGTATGCACCGTTGCGAAAGTTCTTCGTGCTGAGACACCACGTGATGATCGGGTGTGATAGGCTCTACGTTCAAATACAACGGGTGCAAAACAGTTGCACACGCGGAATACTCAGGTTATACTTGACGAGCCAAGCATATACAGATATGGCCTCGGAACACGGAGACCGAAAGGTCGAGCGTGAATCATATAGTAGATATGATCAACATAGTGATGTTCACCATTGAAACTACTCCATCTCACGTGATGATCGGACATGGTTTAGTTGATTTGGATCACGTGATCACTTAGAGGATTAGAGGGATGTCTATCTAAGTGGGAGTTCTTAAGTAATATGATTAATTGAACTTAAATTTATCATGAACTTAGTCCTGGTAGTATTTTGCAAATCATGTTGTAGATCAATAGCTCGTGTTGTTGCTTCCCTGTGTTTATTTTGATATGTTCCTAGAGAAAAACTATGTTGAAAGATGTTAGTAGAAATGATGCGGATTGGATCCGTGATCTGAGGTTTATCCTCATTGCTGCGCAGAGGAATTATGTCCTTGATGCACCGCTAGGTGACAGACCTATTGCAGGAGCAGACACAGACGTTATGAACGTTTGGCTAGCTCAATATGATGACTACTTGATAGTTTAGTGCACCATGCTTAACAGCTTAGAATCGGGACTTCAAAGACGTTTTGAACGTCATGGACCATATGAGATGTTCCAGGAGTTGAAGTTAATATTTCAAGCAAATACCCGAGTTGAGAGATATGAAGTCTCTAACAAGTTCTATAGCTAAAAGATGGAGGAGAATCGCTCAACTAGTGAGCATGTGCTCAGATTGTCTGGGTACTACAATCGCTTGAATCAAGTGGGACTTAATCTTCCAGATAAGATAGTGATTGACAGAATTCTCTAGTCACCATGACCAAGTTAGTAGAACTTCGTGATGAACTATAGTATGCAAGGGATGACGAAAACGACTCCCGAGCTTTTCATGATGATGAAATCGATGAAGGTAGAAATCAAGAAAAACATCAAGTGTTGATGGTAGACAAGACCACTAGTTTCAAGAAAAGGGCAAAAGGAAGAAGGGGAACTTCAAGAAGAACGGCAAGCAAGTTGCTGCTCAAGTGAAGAAGCCCAAGTCTTATCCTAAGCCTGAGACTAAGTGCTTCTACTGCAAAGGGACTGGTCACTGGAAGCAGAACTACCCCAAGTGATTGGCGGATAAAAAGGATGGCAAAGTGAACATAAGTATATTTGATATACATGTTATTGATGTGTACTTTACTAGTGTTTATAGCAACCCCTCAGTATTTGATACTAGTTCAGTTGCTAAGATTAGTAACTCGAAACAGGAGTTGCAGAATAAACAGAGACTAGTTAAGGATGAAGTGACGATGTGTCTTGGAAGTAGTTCCAAGATTGATATGATCATCATCGCACACTCCCCTATACTTTCGGGATTAGTGTTGAACCTAAATAAGTGTTATTTGGTTTTTGCGTTGAGCATGAATATGATTTGATCATGTTTATTGCAATACGGTTATTCATTAAAGTCAGAGAATAATTGTTGTTCTGTTTACATGAATAAAACCTTCGATGGTCAAAAACCCAATGAAACAAGTTCGTTGGATCTCGATCGTAGTAATACACATATTCATAATATTGAAACCAAAAGATGCAAAGTTAATAATGATAGTGCAACTTATTTGTGGCATTGCAGTTTAAGTCATATTGGTGTAAAGCGCATGAAGAAACTCCATGCTGATGGGCTTTTGGAATCACTTGATTATGAATCACTTGATGCTTGCGAACCATGCCTTATGGGCAAGATGACTAAAACGCCGTTCTCCGGAACAATGAAGCAAGCAACAGATTTGTTGGAAATCATACATACTGATGTATGTGGTCCGATGAATATTAAGGCTTGCTGCAGGTATCATTATTTTCTGACCTTCACAGATGATTTTAGCAGATATGGGGATATCTACTTGATGAAACATAAATCTGAAACATTTGAACAGTTCAAAGAATTTCAGAGTGTAGGGATGGCAACGGGGCCCCATACCCGCCAAACCCGTGGGGATTTCATCTATTAGGGGGTGGGGATGGGTGAAAAACATCCCCATGGGGATATTTACCAAACTATTTTATTCCCCATAGGGTACAACGGGGATGGGGACGATATCCTATTCCCCGGATCCAATACCCATCGGGGACCCGATTAGTAACTATGATACTATGGTCAACCTTAAAATATTCACAAATAAACTTGCGAAAACAAAAAAAGCTCTGAAAAAACCTTAAACCTATCTCATATCCTCACCTCAGCTGCCACCATGACCAAGAAGTCAATACGACCTAGATAGGCATTAGCAGGACAAGGTAAACACCATGTATGTATGTTGATTATAGGGTGTCATATTATGTATACGAGTATTTGCTTATAGGGATGGGGGACCCTAATGGGGCCCCGTTCCCCAATGGGGCATGGGTATGGGGAAATTTCATCCCCAGTCACGTAAACGGGGATAGGGATGGGCTCATAGGGAATAGATGGGGATGGGGATGTTGTAGGTATCCCCATAGGGGACTGTCCCCATTGCCATCCCTATCAGAGTGAAGTGGAAAATCATCGTGACAAGAAAATAAAAGTTTCTACGATATGATCACAGAGGTAAAATATTTGAGTTACGAGTTTGGCCTTCAATTAAAACAATGTGAAATAGTTTCACTACTCACGCCACCTGGAACACCATAGTGTAATGGTGTGTCCGAACGTCATAACCGTACTTTATTAGATATAGTGCGATCTATGATGTCTCTTACCGATCTACCACTATCGTTTTGGGGTTATGCATTAGAGACAGCTGCATTCACGTTAAATAGGGCACCATCTAAATCCGTTGAGACGACACCGTGTGAACTATGGTTTGGCAAGAAACCTAAGCTGTCGTTTCTTAAAAAGTTTGAGGTTGCAATGCTTATGTGAAAAAGTTTCAACCTGATAAGCTCAAACCCAAATCGGAGAAGTGCGTCTTCATAGGATACCCAAAGGAAACTGTTGGGTACACCTTCTATCACAGATCCGAAGGCAAGACATTCGTAGCTAAGAATGGATCCTTTCCAGAGAAGGAGTTTCTCTCGAAAGAAGTGAGTGGGAGGAAAGTAGAAAACTTGATAAGGTAATTGTAGCTTCTCCCTTATTGGAAAGTAGTTCATCACAAAAATCTGTTCTTGTGACTACTGCACCAATTAGTGACGAAGCTAATGATGATGATCATGTGACTTCAGATCAAGTTACTGCCGAATCTCGTAGGTAAACCAGAGTGAGATCCGCACCAAAGTGGTACGGTAATCCTATTCTGGAAGTCATGTTACTAGACCATGACGAACTTGCGAACTATGAGAAAGCGATGATGAGCCCAGATTCCACGAAATGGTTTGAGGCCATGAAATCTGAGATATGATCCATGTATGAGAACAAAGTTTGGACTTTGGTTGACTTGCCCGATGATCAGCAAGCAATTGAGAATAAATGGATCTTCAAGAGGAAGACGGGCACTGATAGTAGTGTTACTATCTACAAAGCTAGAATTCTCGCAAAAGGTTTTCGACAAGTTCAAGGTGTTGACTACGATGAGAGTTTCTCACTCGTATCTATGCTAGAGTCTGTCCGAATCATGTTAGTAATTGCCGCATTTTATGAAATCTGGCAAATGGATAAACAAAACTGCGTTCCTTAATGGATTTATTAAAGAAGAGTTGTATATGATGCAACCAGAAGGTTTTGTCAATCCAAAAGGTGCTAAAAAAATGTGCAAGCTCCAGCGATCCATCTGTGGACTAGTGCAAGCATCTCGGAGTTGGAATATACACTTTGATGAGTTGATCAAAGCATATAGTTTTATACAGACTTGCGGTGAAGCCTGTATTTACAAGAAAGTGAGTGGGAGCACTACAGCATTTCTGATAAGTATATGTGAATGACATATTGTTGATCGGAAATAATGTAGAATTATTCTGTAAAGCATAAAGGAGTGTTTGAAAGGAGTTTTTCAAAGAAAGACTTCGGTGAAGCTGCTTACATATTGAGCTTCAAGATCTATAGAGATAGATCAAGACGCTTGATAAGTTTTTTCAATAAATACATACCTTGACAAGATTTTGAAGTAGTTCAAAATGGAACAGTCAAAGAAAGAGTTTCTTGCCTATGTTACAAGGTGTGAAATTGAGTAAAGACTCAAAGCCCGACCACGGCAGAAGATAGAAAGAGAATGAATGTCATTCCCTATGCCTTGGTCATAGGTTCTATAAAGTATGCCATGCTGTGTACCAGATCTATTGTATACCCTACCACTGAGTTTGGCAAGAGAGTACAATAGTGATCTAGGAGTAGAGCACTGGACATCGGTCAGAATTATCCTTAGTGAAATAAGGATATGTTTCTCGATTATGGACGTGACAAAAAGGTTCGTCGTAAAGGGTTACGTCGATGCAAGTTTTTGACACTGATCCAGATGATTCTAAGTCTCAATCTGGATACAAATTGAAAGTGGGAGAAATTAGCTAGAGTAGCTCCGTGCAGAGCATTGTAAACATAGAATTTTGCAAAATACATACGGATCTGAATATGGCAGGCCCGTTGACTAAATTTCTCTCACAAGCAAAACATGATCACTCTTTGGGTGTTAATCAAATAGCGATGTGAACTAGATTATTGAATCTAGCAAACCCTTTGGGTGTTAGTCACATGAAGATGTGAACCAATCACATAAAGATGTGAACTATTGGTGTTAATCACATAGCGATGTGAACTAGATTATTGACTCTAGTGCAAGTGGGAGACTGAAGGAAATATGCCCTAGAGGCAATAATAAAGTTATTGTTTATTTCCTTATATCATGATAAAAGTTTATTATTCATGCTAGAATTGTATTAACCGGAAACATACTACATGTGTGAATACATAGACAAACAGAGTGTCACTAGTATGCCTCTACTTGACTAGCTCGTTAATCAAAGATGGTTATGTTTCCTAACCATGGACAAAGAGTTGTCATTTGATTAACGGGATCACATCATTAGTTGAATGATCTGATTGACATGACCCATTCCATTAGCTTAGCACCCGATCGTTTAGTATGTTGCTATTGCTTTCTTCATGACTTATACATGTTCCTATGACTATGAGATTATGTAACTCCCATGTGCCAGAGGAACACATTGTGTGCTACCAAACATCACAACGTAACTGGGTGATTATAAAGGTACTCTATAGGTGTCTCCAAAGGTACATGTTGGGTTGACGTATTTCGAGATTAGGATTTGTCGCTCCGATTGTCGGAGAGGTATCTCTGGGCCCTCTCGGTAATGCACATCACTCAAGCCTTGCAAGCAATGCAACTAATGAGTTAGTTGTGATATGATGTATTACGGAACGAGTAAAGAGACTTGCCGGTGACGAGATTGAACTAGGTATTGGATACCGACGATCGAATCTCGGGCAAGTAACATACCGATGACAAAGGGAACAACGTATGTTGTTATGCGGTCTGACCGATAAAGATCTTCATAGAATATGTAGGAGCCAATATGGGCATCCAGGTCCCGCTATTGGTTATTGACCGGAGACGTGCCTCGGTCATGTCTACATTGTTCTTGAACCCGTAGTGTCCGCACGCTTAAGGTTTCGATGACAGTTATATTATGAGTTTATGAGTTTTGATGTACCGAAGGAGTTCGGAGTCCCGGATGAGATCGGAGACATGACGAGGAGTCTCGAAATGGTCGAGACGTAAAGATCGATATATTGGACGACTATATTCGGACATCGGAAAGGTTCCGATTGATTCGGGTATTTTTCGGAGTACCGGAGAGTTACGGGAATTCGCCGGGAGAAGTATTGGGCCTTGATGGGCTTTAGTGAGAAGAGGGGAGAAAGGGCCTGCTGCGCCCCCCCTCCCCTCTAGTCCGAATTGGACTAGGGAAAAGGGGGCCGGCCACCTTTCCTTCTCCTCCACTTCCTTCTCCCTTCCTCCCCTCTTGGTGGACTCCTACTAGGACTTGGAGTCCTAGTAGGACTCCACATCCTGGCCGCACCTAGCCTTGGCCGGCCTCCTCCTCCTCCATCCTTTATATACAGGGGCAGGGGGCACCCCATAGACACACAAGTTGATCCACGTGATGTTATTCTTAGCCGTGTGCGGCGCCCCCTGCCACCATAGTCGCCGATAATATTGTAGATGTGCTTAGGCGAAGCCCTGCGACAGTAGTACATCAAGATCGTCACCATGCCGTCGTGCTGACGGAACTCTTCCCCGACACTTTGCTGGATCGGAGTCCAGGGATCGTCATCGAGCTGAACCTGTGCTAAAACTCGGAGGTGCCGTAGTTTCGGTGCTTGATCGGTCGGGGCATGAAGACGTACGACTACATCAACCGTGTTGTCATAACGCTTCAGCTGTCAATCTACAAGGGTACGTAGATCACACTCTCCCCTCTCGTTGCTATGCATCACCATGATCTTGCGTGTGCGTAGGAAAATTTTGAAATTACTACGTTCCCCAGCAGTGGCATCCGAGCCTAGGTTTTATTGTTTGATGTTATATGCACGAGTAGAACACAAGTGAGTTGTGGGCGATATAAGTCATACTGCCTACCAGCATGTCATACTTTGGTTCGGCGGTATTGTTGGATGAAGCGGCCCAGACCGACATTACGCGTACGCTTACGCGAGACCGGTTCTCCCGACGTGCTTTGAACACAGGTGGCTTGCGGGTGACTGTTTCTCCAACTTTAGTTGAACCGAGTGTGGCTATGCCCAGTCCTTGCGAAGGTTAAAACTGAGTCTATTTGACAAACTATCGTTGTGGTTCTGATGCGTAGGTGAGATTGGTTCTTGCTTAAGCCCGTAGCAGCCACGTAAAACTTGCAACAACAAAGTAGAGGACGTCTAACTTGTTTGTGCAGGGCATGTTGTGATGTGATATGGTCAAGGCATGATGATGAATTTTATTGTATGAGATGATCATGTTTTGTAACCGAGTTATCGGCAACTGGCAGGAGCCATATAGTTGTCGCTTTATTGTATGCAATGCAATCACGCTGTAATGCTTTACTTTATCACTAAACGGTAGCGATAGTCATGGAAGCATAAAAGTGGCGAGATAACAACGATGCTGTGATGGAGATGAAGGTGTCGCGCCGGTGACGATGGTGATCATGACGGTGCTTCGGAGATGGAGATCACAGGCACAAGATGATGATGGCCATATCATATCACTTATATGGATTCCATGTGATGTTTATCTTTTATTCATCTTATCTTGCTTTGATTGACGGTAGCATTATAAGATGATCTCTCACTAAATTATCAAGAAGTGTTCTCACTGAGTATGCACCGTTGCGAAAGTTCTTCATGCTGAGACACCACGTGATGATCGGGTGTGATAGGCTCTACGTTCAAATACAACGGGTGCAAAACAGTTGCACACACGGAATACTCATGTTATACTTGACGAGCCAAGCATATACAGATATGGCCTCGGAACACGGAGACCGAAAGGTCTAGCGTGAATCATATAGTAGATATGATCAACATAGTGATGTTCACCATTGAAACTACTCCATCTCACGTGATGATCGGACATGGTTTAGTTGATTTGGATCACGTGATCACTTAGAGGATTAGAGGGATGTCTATCTAAGTGGGAGTTCTTAAGTAATATGATTAATTGAACTTAAATTTATCATGAACTTAGTCCTGGTAGTATTTTGCAAATCATGTTGTAGATCAATAGCTCGCGTTGTTGCTTCCCTGTGTTTATTTTGATATGTTCCTAGAGAAAAACTATGTTGAAAGATGTTAGTAGCAATGATGCGGATTGGATCCGTGATCTGAGGTTTATCCTCATTGCTGCGCAGAGGAATTATGTCCTTGATGGACCGCTAGGTGATAGACCTATTGCAGGAGCAGATGCAGACCTTATGAACGTTTGGCTAGCTCAATATGATGACTACTTGATAGTTTAGTGCACCATGCTTAACGGCTTAGAATCAGGACTTCAAAAACGTTTTGAACGTCATGGACCATATGAGATGTTCCAGGAGTTGAAGTTAATATTTCAAGCAAATACCCGAGTTGAGAGATATGAAGTCTCTAACAAGTTCTATAGCTAAAAGATGGAGGAGAATCGCTCAACTAGTGAGCATGTGCTCAGATTGTCTGGGTACTACAATCGCTTGAATCAAGTGGGACTTAATCTTCCAGATAAGATAGTGATTGACAGAATTCTCTAGTCACCATGACCAAGTTAGTAGAACTTCGTGATGAACTATAGTATGCAAGGGATGACGAAAACGACTCCTGAGCTTTTCATGATGATGAAATCGATGAAGGTAGAAATCAAGAAAAACATCAAGTGTTGATGGTAGACAAGACCACTAGTTTCAAGAAAAGGGCAAAAGGAAGAAGGGGAACTTCAAGAAGAACGGCAAGCAAGTTGCTGCTCAAGTGAAGAAGCCCAAGTCTTATCCTAAGCCTGAGACTAAGTGCTTCTACTGCAAAGGGACTGGTCACTGGAAGCAGAACTACCCCAAGTGATTGGCGGATAAAAAGGATGGCAAAGTGAACATAAGTATATTTGATATACATGTTATTGATGTGTACTTTACTAGTGTTTATAGCAACCCCTCAGTATTTGATACTAGTTCAGTTGCTAAGATTAGTAACTCGAAACAGGAGTTGCAGAATAAACAGAGACTAGTTAAGGGTGAAGTGACGATGTGTCTTGGAAGTAGTTCCAAGATTGATATGATCATCATCGCACACTCCCCTATACTTTCGGGATTAGTGTTGAACCTAAATAAGTGTTATTTGGTTTTTGCGTTGAGCATGAATATGATTTGATCATGTTTATTGCAATACGGTTATTCATTAAAGTCAGAGAATAATTGTTGTTCTGTTTACATGAATAAAACCTTCGATGGTCAAAAACCCAATGAAACAAGTTCGTTGGATCTCGATCGTAGTAATACACATATTCATAATATTGAAACCAAAAGATGCAAAGTTAATAATGATAGTGCAACTTATTTGTGGCACTGCAGTTTAAGTCATATTGGTGTAAAGCGCATGAAGAAACTCCATGCTGATGGGCTTTTGGAATCACTTGATTATGAATCACTTGATGCTTGCAAACCATGCCTTATGGGCAAGATGACTAAAACGCCATTCTCCGGAACAATGAAGCAAGCAACAGATTTGTTGGAAATCATACATACTGATGTATGTGGTCCGATGAATATTAAGGCTTGCAGCAGGTATCATTATTTTCTGACCTTCACAGATGATTTGAGCAGATATGGGGATATCTGCTTGATGAAACATAAGTCTGAAACATTTGAAAAGTTCAAAGAATTTCAGAGTGAAGTGGAAAATCATCGTGACAAGAAAATAAAAGTTTCTACGATATGATCGCAGAGGTAAAATATTTGAGTTACGAGTTTGGCCTTCAATTAAAACAATGTGAAATAGTTTCACTACTCACGCCACCTGGAACACCATAGTGTAATGGTGTGTCCGAACGTCATAACCGTACTTTATTAGATATAGTGTGATCTATGATGTCTCTTACCGATCTACCACTATCGTTTTGGGGTTATGCATTAGAGACAGCTGCATTCACGTTAAATAGGGCACCATCTAAATCCGTTGAGACGACACCGTGTGAACTATGGTTTGGCAGGAAACCTAAGCTATCGTTTCTTAAAAAGTTTGAGGTTGCAATGCTTATGTGAAAAAGTTTCAACCTGATAAGCTCAAACCCAAATCGGAGAAGTGCGTCTTCATAGGATACCCAAAGGAAACTGTTGGGTACACCTTCTATCATAGATCCGAAGGCGAGACATTCGTAGCTAAGAATGGATCCTTTCCAGAGAAGGAGTTTCTCTCGAAAGAAGTGAGTGGGAGGAAAGTGGAAAACTTGATAAGGTAATTGTAGCTTCTCCCTTATTGGAAAGTAGTTCATCACAAAAATCTGTTCTTGTGACTACTACACCAATTAGTGAGGAAGCTAATGATGATGATCATGTAACTTCAGATCAAGTTACTACCGAATCTCGTAGGTAAACCAGAGTGAGATCCGCACCAAAGTGGTACGGTAATCCTGTTCTGGAAGTCATGTTACTAGACCATGACGAACTTGCGAACTATCAGGAAGCAATGATGAGCCCAGATTCCACGAAATGGTTTAAGGCCATGAAATCTGTGATATGATCCATGTATGAGAACAAAGTTTGGACTTTGGTTGACTTGCCCGATGATCAGCAAGCAATTGAGAATAAATGGATCTTCAAGAGGAAGACGGGCACTGATAGTAGTGTTACTATCTACAAAGCTAGAATTCTCGCAAAAGGTTTTCGACAAGTTCAAGGTGTTGAGTACGATGAGAGTTTCTCACTCGTATCTATGCTAGAGTCTGTCCGAATCATGTTAGTAATTGCCGCATTTTATGAAATCTGGCAAATGGATAAACAAAACTGCGTTCCTTAATGGATTTATTAAAGAAGAGTTGTATATGATGCAACCAGAAGGTTTTGTCAATCCGAAAGGTGCTAACAAAATGTGCAAGCTCTAGCGATCCATCTGTGGACTGGTGCAAGCATCTCGGAGTTGGAATATACACTTTGATGAGTTGATCAAAGCATACAGTCTTATACAGACTTGCGGTGAAGCCTGTATTTACAAGAAAGTGAGTGGGAGCACTACAGCATTTTTGATAAGTATATGTGAATGACATATTGTTGATCGGAAATAATGTAGAATTATTCTGTAAAGCATAAAGGAGTGTTTGAAAGGAGTTTTTCAAAGAAAGACTTCGGTGAAGCTGCTTACATATTGAGCTTCAAGATCTATAGAGATAGATCAAGATGCTTGATAAGTTTTTTCAATAAATACATACCTTGACAAGATTTTGAAGTAGTTCAAAATGGAACAGTCAAAGAAAGAGTTTCTTGCCTATGTTACAAGGTGTGAAATTGAGTAAAGACTCAAAGCCCGACCACGGCAGAAGATAGAAAGAGAATGAATGTCATTCCCTATGCCTTGGTCATAGGTTCTATAAAGTATGCCATGCTGTGTACCAGATCTATTGTATACCCTACCACTGAGTTTGGCAAGAGAGTACAATAGTGATCTCGGAGTAGATCACTGGACAGCGGTCAGAATTATCCTTAGTGAAATAAGGATATGTTTCTCGATTATGGACGTGACAAAAAGGTTCGTCGTAAAGGGTTACGTCGATGCAAGTTTTTGACACTGATCCAGATGATTCTAAGTCTCAATCTGGATACATATTGAAAGTGGGAGCAATTAGCTAGAGTAGCTCCGTGCAGAGCATTGTAAACATAGAATTTTGCAAAATACATACGGATCTGAATATGGCAGGCCCGTTGACTAAATTTCTCCCACAAGCAAAACATGATCACTCTTTGGGTGTTAATCACATAGCGATGTGAACTAGATTATTGAATCTAGTAAACCCTTTGGGTGTTAGTCACATGGAGATGTCAACCAATCACATAAAGATGTGAACTATTGGTGTTAATCACATAGCGATGTGAACTAGATTATTGACTCTAGTGCAAGTGGGAGACTGAAGGAAATATGCCCTACAGGCAATAATAAAGTTATTATTTATTTCCTTATATCATGATAAAAGTTTATTATTCATGCTAGAATTGTATTAACCGGAAACATAATACATGTGTGAATACATAGACAAACAGAGTGTCACTAGTATGCCTCTACTTGACTAGCTCATTAATCAAAGATGGTTATGTTTCCTAACCATGGACATAGAGTTGTCATTTGATTAACGGGCACATCATTAGTTCAATGATCTGATTGACATGACCCATTCCATTAGCTTAGCACCCGATCGTTTAGTATGTTGCTATTGCTTTCTTCATGACTTATACATGTTCCTATGACTATGAGATTATGTAACTCCCATGTGTCGGAGGAACACTTTGTGTGCTACCAAATGTCACAACATAACTGGGTGATTATAAAGGTACTCTACAGGTGTCTCCAAAGGTACATGTTGGGTTGACGTATTTCGAGATAAGGATTTATCACTCCGATTGTCGGAGAGGTATCTCTAGGCCCTCTCGGTAATGCACATCACTTAAGCCTTGCAAGCAATGCAACTAATGAGTTAGTTGCGAGATGATGTATTATGAAATGAGTAAAGGGACTTGCCGGTGACGAGATTGAACTAGGTATTGGATACCGACGATCGAATCTCGGGCAAGTAACATACCGATGACAAAGGGAACAACGTATGTTGTTATGCGGTCTGACCGATAAAGATCTTCGTAGAATATGTAGGAGCCAATATGGGCATCCAGGTCCCGCTATTGGTTATTGACCGGAGACGTGTCTCGGTCATGTCTACTTTGTTCTCGAACCCGTAGGGTCCGCACGCTTAAGGTTTCGATGATAGTTATATTATGAGTTTATGAGTTTTGATGTACCGAAGGAGTTCGGAGTCCCGGATGAGATCGGGGACATGACGAGGAGTCTCGAAATGGTCGAGACGTAAAGATCGATATATTGGACGACTATATTCGGACATCGGAAAGGTTCCGAGTGATTCGGGTATTTTTCGGAGTACCGGGGAGTTACGGGAATTCGCCGGGAGAAGTATTGGGCCTTGATGGGCTTTAGTGAGAAGAGGAGAAAGGGCCTGCTGCGCGCCCCCTCCCCTCTAGTCCGAATTGGACTAGGGAAAAGGGGGCCGGCCACCTTTCCTTCTCCTCCACTTCCTTCTCCCTTCCTCCCCTCTTGGTGGACTCCTAGAGTCCTAGTAGGACTCCACATCCTGGCCGCACCTAGCCTTGGCCGGCCTCCTCCTCCTCCATCCTTTATATACAGGGGCAGGGGGCACCCCATAGACACACAAGTTGATCCACGTAATCTTATTCTTAGCCGTGTGCGGCGCCCCCTGCCACCATAGTCGTCGATAATATTGTAGCGGTGCTTAGGCGAAGCCCTACGACAGTAGTACGTCAAGATCGTCACCACGCCGTCGTGCTGACGAAACTCTTCCCCGACACTTTGCTGGATCGGAGTCCGGGGATCGTCATCGAGCTGAACGTGTGCTAAAACTCGGAGGTGTCGTAGTTTCGGTGCTTGATCGGTCGGGCCGTGAAGACGTACGACTACATCAACCGCGTTGTCATAACGCTTCCGCTGTCGATCTACAAGGGTACGTAGATCACACTCTCCCCTCTCGTTGCTATGCATCACCATGATCTTGCGTGTGCGTAGGAAAATTTTGAAATTACTACGTTCCCCAACAGCCAATACCTTGCATGATGATGATGTGCCACTAGGTGGTGAATTTCTTGATGAACAAATTGCTAGAGTAAGACAATATGATATTGTTGAACCGGATGATGAGCTTGAAACACCTGCTAGAACTAGCCTACCTAGATATGAAATGCCTAAGGTACCTGAAGGTTATGTTATGAATGAGGAGACAACTAGAGATATTCTTGCTTGTAAGGAAAGAGATGATCCAGAGAAATTGTTATGCAAGTATAAAGAAAAATCTCTGAATGCTAGAATGCAATATGATCCTAAGTTTGCTACCTCACCTATCTTCATTGATGATAAGGATTATGAATTCTCTGTCAACCCAGAGTTAATTACTTTGGTTGAATCTGATCCGTTCCATGGTTATGAAACTAAAACTGTTATGGCACATCTTACTAAGTTGAATGACATAGCCACCCTTTTTACTCATGATGAGAAAACTCGCTATTACTATATTCTC
Source organism: Triticum monococcum (assembly GCA_034509565.1). Taxonomy (NCBI): domain Eukaryota; kingdom Viridiplantae; phylum Streptophyta; class Magnoliopsida; order Poales; family Poaceae; genus Triticum; species Triticum monococcum. The sequence continues at coordinate 780,757,026 of CM067847.1, forward strand.
AAATTATTTCCATTCTCATTAAAGGGTGATGCTAAAGCTTGGTACAATACTCTTGCTCCTGGTTGTGTGCGTAGTCCCCAAGATATGATTTATTATTTCTCTGAAAAATATTTTCCTGCTCAAAAGAAACAAGCTGCCTTGCAGGAAATATTTAACTTTGTGCAAATTGAAGAAGAGAGTCTCCCACAAGCTTGGGGGAGGCTTCTCCAATTGCTTAATGCTTTGCCTGATCATCCTCTTAAGAAAAATGAAGTACTTGATATCTTCTATAATGGACTAACTGATGCTTCTAGGGACTTCCTAGATAGTTGTGTTGGTTGTGTTTTCAAGGAACGAACTATTGGGCAAGCTAAAGAATTATTCAATAACATACTGAAAAATTATGATGATTGGACTCTTCCTGAACACCGCCTAAACCCACTCCGAAAAAGAGGGGTATATTATATCTCAGTCCTGAAGATATGCAAGAGGCAAAGAAATCAATGAAGGAAAAAGGTATTAAAGCTGAGGATGTCAAAAATTTACCTCCTATTGAAGAAATACATGGGCTTGATACACCACCATTGCCTAAGGTGGTACAGGTAAAGTCTCTAATCAAATTCAATGACAATGATAATCCTCATAATATGCACCCTAGCCAATGCCTCTATGAGTTTGAAAATTATATTAGAATGCAAGATCACTTCAATGCAAATGTTATGAAACAATTGAAATACAACTCTGATATGATTGCTCGCTTGAGTGACTTGTTATTTAGAATCTCAAATGATGTTAGAGGTGTGGGAAAGCATGCTTCTATGGTACAAAACCAATTAGAACAAGTTGCTAAATCTCAAAGAGAATTTCTTGCTGAAATGAATAACAACATACATGACTTTGCTGTTAGAGTTGCAACTAGAGGAGGTAAAATGACTCAGGAACCACTTTATCCTGAGGGACACCCAAAAAGAATTGAACAGGATTCACAAAGGAACAACACCACTGCACCTAGTCGTTCTAAAAATAAGAAGAAAAATAAAAATGATAGGACTTTGCATGCTACTAGTGAACCTGAAGTAGAAAAACCTCCTGATAATGACAATGATGTTTCTATTTCTGATGCTAAAACTCAATCTGGTAATGAACATTCACCTAGGGATAATGAAAAAGATAATGCTGATGTTCATGAAGATGCTCAACCAAACAATGAAAAAGAACCAGATAATGATGTTGAAATAGAACCAGCTGTTTATCTTCATAACCCACAACCCAAGAATAGACGATATGATAAAAGAGACTTCATTGCTAGAAAACACGGTAAAGTAAGAGAACCGTAGGTTCAAAAACCTATGCCTTTTCCACCCAACTCAACTGAAAAGAAAGATGATGAAGAATTTGAACGCTTTGCTGAAATGCTGAGGCCAGTCTTTTTGCGTACTCACTTGACTGATATCCTTAAAATGCCTCCTTATGCAAAGTACATGAAAGATATCATCACCAACAAGAGAAAAATACCGGAAGCTGCTCCACCATGCTTACTAATTATACTTTTAAAGATGGAGTACCTAAAAAACATGGAAACACAGGAATACCAACTATACCTTGCTCCATCAAAAGAAACTATGTGAAAACTACTTTATGTGATTTAGGAGCTGGTGTTAATGTTATGCCTTTCTCTTTATATAAAAGACTTGATTTGAATAAACTCACACCTACTGAAATATCTTTGCAAATGGCTGACAAATCAACTACCATACTGATTGGTATTTGTGAGGATTTGCCTGTTGTTGTTGCTAATGTTACTATTTTGACTGACTTTGTTAAACTTGATATGCCCGAGGACGACAACATGTCTATGATCCTTGGTAGATCCTTCCTGAATACTGCAGGGGGCTATTATTGATTGCAATAAAAGCAAGGTCACTTTTCATATCAATGGTAATGAGCATATGGAGCACTTTCCGAAGAAACAATTCCAAGTGAATGGTATTAATGTTATTGAAAATTCTCCGACAATCACTATTGGAAGTTTTCAACTACCTCTACCTACTGTTAAAAAGAAATATGAAATGCTTATTGATGGGGACATTCATATCCGCATTGAGGTAACTTAGTGATTTGCGAAAGTTCTTCGGTTTCATGCGAATCAAAAGTGGTTGTTAATAAGACCTGATCAACCTTATTAATGGACCATTTTTAGAGGTATGAAGTTGATGAATTTAGTGAGCACTACCTTCTGTCCCTATCTTCTATTTTCTGTTCCTACTAGTTAAATGAAATAAAATGCCACGTTTTGTCTGTTTTCTGAATTTCTCGTGCAATAAAGATGGCCCAAAAATAAAAGTTCTCAAAATGCTCTGGAAATTTTATACGATTTTTTTTAAATATTTACGAATTTCTGGTGCAAATAATATCAGAGGACGGTAAACTAGGTGGGCACAACCCACCTGGGCGCGCTAGGACCCCCAGGCGTGCCCTGGTGGGTTGTGGTCCCCACGTGGGGCCCCTCACTTATCTCTTCATCCCACATCATCACCTACCTCCAGAAAAATATCACCATTGCTCTCTCTCTCTCGTGTTCTTGCTCTCAAACCCACGGATTTCGATCTCTTTGCTCGAAGCTCCGTTTCCGAAACCGTTTTGGGGGATTTTTGCTTGGTATGTGACTCCTTTGTTTGTTCAATTAGTTTTTGCTTTAGTGGTTTATATTTTGAATAATTAGCTACTCTTGGTGCTGCTGTAGATGAGCTTGCATGTTGGATTCTTAGAGTTCTAAGTAGTTTGAATGCTTGCTATGGCCTCTATGTATCCCTATGAGTAGATGCTATCAATTTTGCAAAGTTTTGTTGAGAAAAATATGTGCACTAAAAATTTCAGAATTTTGTTCATAGGAAAAAAATGAATATCTTTAGGAAGTTTGCTTCCAAGAAGAACTCAAAGGGAGTTATTGGGGAGTCGTGTGACAGTGATCTCCATACCCGGAGATTGGCGGAAGTACGGCCGTGCGAATGGCCACATACCCCGTTCATGGAAGTGGCTGGAATCCTTCAAGAGTTTGCACAATATGCTGCTAATGCCGGCCTCACCGACTTCATCGCAGCTGCATGTGAATAGTATCATCTCCTTTGTGCAAAGTTTTACTTTTCTTCCTAGGGCTAATCCCCCTGAGGTGCAATTTAATATATATGTTGAACCCCATCAGATGCCTCTTACTAAATTTTGTTAAATATGCTTGCTTCCTCCTGATGGTAGTCTGGCGGAGCCTAGGCCCGCAGAGTTTGAAAGCATTTATCGTACTCTGACAGTGGGTGATGAGAGAGGGGTGTCGAGTATCACTGCCACTGGCTTGCATTTTCCTGTTGTTCATTATTTTACTCTTTTCATTGCAAAATGCTTGCTTGCTAGAGAGAAGGTGGGTGCACCGAGTGCCCCAGACCCTGTCGTTTTACGTCGTGCACTTGAGGGCGGCAACACTTATAGCTTGGGGGCTATTGTGGCACGTCGCCTTCACATTAATAAATCCAAAGGTAAAATACATGGTGGTACTTACGCTACTTGTTTGGCAGCTCGCTTTAATGTTCAGATACGCCTACATGATTACCCTTTGCCCAAGGTTTACCTAGATCGCGCTGCTATGGAATACCACCAGTTTATTGCTACCGATTATCCTAACATCCCTATTCGGTATAACCTGGTTTTTAGTGTGATAACTCGTGATATTATTCCATTGTCCGCACCTGCTTTGTTTGATCCTATTGCCAAGGGCGAATACAAGATTATGCTCGCAGATATCATCGCTTAGCGAAACAACCAGGCTGTAGTAGAGGAGGAACCTCAGTAGTGGGATCCATTGATGCCCGCTCCTCAATAGCTCGACTCCTGATTGATTAACAAGCTAGGCCAAAAGCCTAAGCCTAGGGGAGTACGTGTTTCTCATCGACTTTACATTCATGTTCACACATTTCAGTTGTCGGTGTTCACACTTTTTCATCGTATTATCCATGTTAAATTTATTCTCTCGCCTTCTTCTTGTGTGTTTGAAAAACTATGAGAAAATACAAAAAATATTTCCTGCTTCTTTTTGATTTTCTTTCTAGAGTTGTTAGTCGTAGCACTAAAAGAAAACCCAAAAAGATTTCTTTGTTCTTCTTTTGCATGTTGGGAGCTTTCCCGTGTAAATAGTTTTTCTCATTTTTGCTTTTCCCTTTTTATTTTGCTTGTTCAAGAAAATCAAAAACTCCAAAAATATTTCAGTGTGTTTCTCTGAATTTCTTTTCTTTTTATTTGAGTCATACCGAGGAGAAGGCCACGATGAAAATGTTGAGTGGCTCTCATATGTTGTTAATCTAACAAAGAGCTCATTTTACCTTTTCTTCTCCTGTTGAATAAAATATTTGTGGATTCCAGCTTAGTCCATGGCACTCTTGCACTTTTATTATTTTTTTATCGTTTGGTCGTGCAAGTAAAGGCAATAATGACGACATTCGATGAACTGGTCGTGGCAGAGGGAAATGGGTACGAACTTGACTTGTTCTGTTCTCGTAAATATGTTTAACCTAGTATCCACGATTCAGCCCATTATGATCAAACATGTTTGTAATGACAATTAGAGATTATAGTTTCTCATGCCATGCATAAGTAGCTAGGTGTGGATAATGATCTATCTTGGATGTCAACATTGTATTAAAATGATTGTGATGCAGTGTGATGATATGGTATCCTCCTCTGAATGTTCGAGTGGCTTGACTTGGCACATGTTCATGCATGTAGTTGAATCAAAACCAACATAGCCTCTATGATATTTATGTTCATGGTGTTCATATCCTACCCATGCTAATGTCCAATGTTACTTATGCATAATGCATGTTCATGACCGTTGTTGCTCTCTAGCTGGCCGCTTCTTGACCTATTTGCTAGCCTTCGCCTGTACTAAGTGGGAATACTGCTTGTACATCAAAAGACCTTGAACCCAAGTTATTCTAGATGAGTCCACCATACCTACCTATATGCGGTATTACCCTGCCGTCCTAAGTAAATTTGCATGTGCCATCTCTAAAAACTTCAAATAAATATCCTTTTTGTGTGCCTGGATCGTTCATGGAACTACAGGAGGTAGTCGGTATCTTCCATGCTAAGCGGGTTATTCTCAGGTGAGTGTTTGTTCACTCGCCATCGCACGAGAAAAGGGCGGTAATAGGGATGCCCAGTCCCAAACTGCAAAAAGAAAAGAGCTTACAAATAATCAAACAAAAACTCCAAAGGAGTCATAACCTTTACTTTATCGCCTAGGAACTGCCACTAGCGTGTTTAGCATGGAAGATATTGATAACTGATAGCCGTGAAGTAAATGAGAAGGGTGCATGTCTCAAAATATCATTTACCACTGTTTTAAAACTTGAGCTCTGGCACCTCTGCAAATCACTGCTTCCTTCTGTGAAGGGACTATCTATTTAATTTTATGTTGTGTCATCACCTTCTAAAATAAGCGCCAGAACTTGAGAGCACTGTTGTCATGCTGATGCATTGTGTGTAGCTGCTACCTCTTGAGCACAGCGTTGATTTTCCCTTTAAGAGGAAAGGGTGATGCAGCAAAGTAGCGTAAGTATTTCCCTCAGTTTTTGAGAACCAAGGTATCAATCCAGTAGGAGGCCACACGCAAGTCCCTCGTAACTACACAAAGAAATGAGAACCTTGCAACCAACGTGATAAAGGGGTTGTCAAGCCCTTCACAGGCACTTGCAAAAGTGAGATCTGGTAGAGATGATAAGATAATATTTTTTGTATTTTTATGATAAAGGCTAAAAGTAAAGAAAGCAAAATAAAGTAGATCGGAAACTTATATGATGGAAAATAGACCCGGGGGCCATAGGTTTCACTAGTGGCTTCTCTCAAGATAGCATAAGTATTACGGTGGGTGAACAAATTATTGTCGAGCAATAGATAGAATTGAGCATAGTTATGAGAATATCTAGGCATGATCATGTATATAGGCATCACGTGCGTGACAAGTAGACCGACTCCTGCCTGCATCTACTACTGTTGCTCCACACATCGACCGCTATCTAGCATGCATCTAGAGTATTAAGTTCATAAGAACAGAGTAACGCATTAGGTAAGATGACATGATGTAGAGGGATAAACTCAAGCAATATGATATAAACCCCATCTTTTTATCCTCGATGGAAAAAATACAATACATGTCGCTTCCCTTTCTGCCACTGGGATCGAGCAACGCAAGATTGAACCCAAAGCTAAGCACTTCTCCCATTGCAAGAAAGATCAATCTAGTAGGCCAAACCAAACTGATAATTCGAAGATACTTGCAAAGATAACCAATCATACATAAAAGAATTCAGACGAGATTCAAATATTGTTCGTAGATAATCTTGATCATAAACCCACAATTCATCGAATCTCGACAAACACACCACAAAAGAAGATTACATCGAATAGATCTCCAAGAGAATCAAGGAGAACTTTGTATTGAGATCCAAAGAGAGAGAAGAAGCCATCTAGTTAATAACTATGGACCTGAAGGTCTGAGATAAACTACTCACACATCATCGGAGAGGCTATGGTGTTGATGTAGAAGCGCACCGTGATTAGTGCCCCCTCCGGCGGAGCGCCGAAAAAGGCCCCAATATGGGATCTCATGGGTACAGAAGGTTGCGGTGGTGAAAATAGGGTTTCGTGGTGCTCTGGATGTTTTCGGGGTACGTAGGTATATATAGGAGGAAGAAGTAGGTCGGTGGAGCTACGAGGGGCCCACAAGGGTGGGGGCGCACCTAGGGGGGCAGGCACGCCTCCCTGCCTCGTGGCCTCCTCATTGATGCCTTGACGTCCACTCCAAGTCCTCTGGATCACGTTTGTTCCAAAAATCACGTTCCCAAAGGTTTCATTCCGTTTGGACTCCGTTTGATATTCCTTTCCTTCGAAACACTGAAATAGGCAAAAAACAACAATTTGGGTTGGGCCTCCGGTTAATAGGTTAGTCCCAAAAATAATGTAAAAGTGTATGATCAAGCCCATTAAACATCCAAAATAGATAATATAATAGCACGGAACAATAAAAAATTATAGATACGTTGGAGACGTATCAGTATCTAATGTTTGGTGCATAATGACTGGATCTTTTTTGCCATGAATTACAATGTTTAGTCGCTGCTTGAACTTTGGAGGTGCTCTGCATTTATGTTTTGTGGTCTCAGAGAGGGCTAGCGAGATACCACTATTGTCATATTATATCATGGTTGTTTTGATAACGTGTTGCCGTTTGAGATATCTTATTATTTCTCGCTAGCTGATTATGTCATTGATATGAGTTAATATAATTTTTAAGAGTTATTGTCGACATGGTTAGTTATAATATTGGCTGAAAACCTGGGTGTTGTTTAAGCTTATTTATGCAAACTAGAGCAAACGAGTTCGTAAAAGTTTTTCTTTTTCGCTTTTAGTTTATCAACTGAATTACTTGAGGACAAGCAAAGGTTTAAGCTTGGGGGAGTTGATACTTCTCCAACGTATCTACTTTTCCTAACGCTTTTCCTCTTGTTTTGGACTCTAATTTGCATGATTTGAATGAAACTAACCCTGGACAGACGTTGTTTTCAGCAGAACTACCATGGTGTTGTTTTTGTGTGGAAATAAAAGTTCTCGGAATGGAACGAAACTTTGCGAGGATTTTTTATACAATAAAAGAGAATTTCTGGAGCCAAGAGCCACCTGAGGTGTGTTGTCCCCACCTGGTGACCCCGTAGACCCTGAAACCTACGCTATAAAATCACATTTTTCCATTAAAAAAATCAGGGAGAGAATTATCACGTTCCACGAGACGGAGCCGCCATCACCTCCTATTCTTCATCGGGAGGCCAGATCTGGAGTCCATTTGGGGCTCCGGAGAGGGGGATCTTCGTTCTTCATCATCACCAACCTTCTCCATCGCCAATTCCATGATGCTCCCCACCGGGAGTGAGTAATTCCTTCGTAGGCTCACTGGTCGGTGAAGAGTTGGATGAGATTCATCATCTAATCGAGTTAGTTTTGTTAGGGCTTTATCCCGAGTATCCACTATGTTTTGAGATTGATGTTGCTATGACTTTGCCATGCTTAATGCTTGTCACTTTTGGCCTGGGTGTCATGATTTCAGATCTGAACCATTTATGTTATCAGCATTATATCCATGTTCTAGATCCGAGCTTGAGAGTTATAGTCACCTACTATACGTGTTATGATCCAGCAACCCCGGAGTGACAATAGTCGGGACCACTCCCGGTGATGATCGTAGTTTGAGGAGTTTATGTATACACCATGTGTTAATACTTTGTTCTAGTTCTCTACTAAAAGGAGGCCTTAATATCCCTTAGTTTCCAATAGTACCCCGCTGCCACGAGAGGGTAGGAGAAAAGATGGCATGCAAGTTCTTTCCATAAGCACGTATGACTATTTACGGAATACATGCCTACATTATATTTATGAACTGGAGCTAGTGCCGTATCGCCCTAGGTTATGACTGTCACATGATGAATTTCATCCAACAATTTACCGATCCAATGCCTGCGAATTTATCTTATATTGTTTCTGCTAAGTTACTACTGCTATCGTTACTATTGCACTTACTACAAAATCACTGCTATCACCATTACCGTTGCTATTGCTACTACTACAATTATCAAAACTATCATACTACCTTGCTACTGATCACTTTGCTACAGATAATTAATCTCCAGGTGTGATTGAATTGACATATCAGCTGCTAATACTTACAAATATTCTTTGGCTCCCTTGTGTCGAATCTATAAATTTGCGTTGAATACTCTACCCTTGAAAACTGTTGCGATCCCCTATACTTGTGGGTTATCACAGGGGAGCAATGCTTTGAGAAGGGGGGGCATGTGCTGCAGTGTGCGGGCGAGCAAGACTAAGCGACGGTTGTGATGGATGCATCAAATGGCCGCGGTGGCGGCTTAAGTTTCCTTATAATCAAGCGGATGATTTGTAGCATTGATGTCCTACTACGCATATTTATTCTTGTAGACTCGTATTGGGCCTCCAAGCACAGAATTTTTTAGGACAGTAGCAATTTTCCCTCAGGTGGATGACCTAACGTTTATCAATCCGTGGGAGGTGTAGGATGAAGATGGTCTCTCTCAAACAACCCTACAACTAAATACAAGAAATCTCTTGTGTCCCCAACACACCCAATACAATGGCAAATTGTATAGGTGCACTAGTTCGGCAAAGAGATGGTGATAAAAGTGTAATATTTATGGTAAAAATATATTTTTATAATCTGAATAAATAAAAACAGCAAGGTAGCAAATAGTAAACGCGCACAAAAACGGTATTGCAATGCTAAGGAACAAGGCCTAGGGTTCGTACTTTCACTAGTGCAATCTCTCAACAATGCTAATATAATTGGATCATATAACCATCCCTCAAAGTGCAACGAAGAATCACTCCAAAGCTCCTATCTAGCAGAGAACATAAGATGGAATTGTTTGTAGGATATGAAACCACCTCAAAGCTATTCTTTCCGATCAATCTATCCTAGAGTTCGTACTAAAATAACACGAAGCTATTCTTTCCGATCGATCTAACCAAGAGTCCGTACTAAAGTACCACCAAAGAAAATTCAGATTCATAATACTCAATCCAACACAAAGAACTTCAAAGAGTGCCCCAAGTTTTCTACCGGAGAAACAAAGACAAAAACGCGCATCAACCCCTATGCATAGATTACTGAAGGAAATATGCCCTAGAGGCAATAATAAAGTTATTATTTATTTCCTTATATCATGATAAATGTTTATTATTCATGCTAGAATTGTATTAACCGAAAACATAATACTTGTGTGAATACATAGACAAACTAAATGTCACTAGTATGCCTCTACTTGACTAGCTCATTTATCGAAGATGGTTATGTTTCCTAACCATAGACATGTGTTGTCATTTGATTAACGGGATCACATCATTAGGAGAATGATGTGATTGACATGACCCATTCCATTAGCTTAGCACCCGATCGTATAGTATGTTGCTATTGCTTTCTTCATAACTTATACATGTTCCTGTGACAATGAGATTATGCAACTCCCGTTTGCCGGAGGAACACTTTGTGTGCTACCAAATGTCACAACGTAACTGGGTGATTATAAAGGTGCTCTACAGGTGTCTCCAAAGGTATATGTTGGGTTGGCATATTTTGAGATTAGGATTTGTCACTCCGATTGTCGGAGAGGTATCTCTGGGCCCTCTCGGTAATGCACATCACTTAAGCCTTGCAAGCAATACAACTAATGAGTTAGTCGCAAGATGATGTATTACGGAACGAGTAAAGAGACTTGCCGGTAACGAGATTGAACTAGGTATTGAGATACCGACGATCGAATCTCGGGCAAGTAACATACCGATGACAAAGGGAACAACGTATGTTGTTATGCGGTCTGACCGATAAAGATCTTCGTAGAATATGTAGGAGCCAATATGAGCATCCAAGTTCCGCTATTGGTTATTGACCGGAGACGTGTCTTGGTCATGTCTACATTGTTCTCGAATCCGTAGGGTCCGCACGCTTAACGTTACGATGAAAGTTTCATTATGAGTTTATATATTTTGATGTACCGAAGGTTGTTCGGAGTCCCGGATGTGATCACGGACATGACGAGGAGTCTCGAAATGGTCGAGACATAAAGGCCGATATATTGGACGGCTATATTCGGACACCGAAAGTGTTCCGGGTGATTTCGGAGAAAACCGGAGTGCCGGAAGGGTTGCCGGAACCCCCCGGGGAAGTATTGGGCCTTTGTGGGCCTGAGGGGAGAGAAAGGGCAGCAGCCGAGGAGGTGGCGCGCCCCCTCCCATGGGGAGTCCGAATTGGACTAGGGGAGGGGGGGCGCGGCCCCTCTTTCCCTCTCCCTCTCCCTCTCTTTCCTTCCCCCTTCTCTCTTCCTAGTTGGACTAGGAAAGGGGAGTCCTACTCCTACTAGGAGGAGGACTCCCCCCTCCTTGGCGCGCCCCAAGGGCCGGCCGGCCTCCCCCCTTGCTCCATTATATACGGGGGGCAGGGGGCACCTCTAGACACACAAGTTGATCTTCGTGATCGTTCTCTTAGCCGTGTGCGGTGCCTCCCTCCACCATAATCCTCGATAATATTGTAGCAGTGCTTAGGCGAAGCTCTGCGACAGTAGAACATCAAGATCGTCACCACGCCGTCGTGCTGACGGAACTCTTCCCCGACACTTTGCTGGATCGGAGTCCGGGGATCGTCATCGAGCTGAACATGTGCTAGAACTCGGAGGTGCCGTAGTTTCGGTGCTTGATCGGTCGGGCCGTGAAGACGTACGACTACATCAACCGCGTTGTCATAACGCTTCTGCTGTCGGTCTACGAGGGTACGTAGACAACACTCTCCCCTCTCATTGCTATGCATCACCATGATCTTGCGTGTGCGTAGGAAATTTTTTTAAATTACTACGTTCCCCAATAGTGGCATCAGAGCCTAGGTTTTATGTGTTGATGTTATATGCACAAGTAGAACACAAGTGAGTTGTGGGCGATATAAGTCATACTGTTTACCAGCATGTCATACTTTGGTTTGGCGGTATTGTTGGATGAAGCGGCCCAGACCGACATTACGCGTACGCTTACGCGAGACTGGTTCTACCAACGTGCTTTGCACACAGGTGGCTGGTGGGTGTCCATTTCTCCAACTTTAGTTGAACCGAGTGTGGCTACACCCGGTCCTTGCAAAGGTTAAAACAGCACCAACTTGACAAACTATCGTTGTGTTTTTGATGCGTAGGTAAGATTGGTTCTTGCTTAAAGCCCGTAGCAGCCACATAAAACTTGCAACAAACAAAGTAGAGGATGTCTAACTTGTTTTTGCAGGGCATGTTGTGATGTGATATGGTCAAGGCATGATGCTAAATTTTATTGTATGAGATGATCATGTTTTGTAACCGAGTTATCGGCAACTGGCAGGAGCCATATAGTTGTTGCTTTATTGTATGCAATGCAATCGCCCTGTAATGATTTACTTTATCACTAAGCGGTAGCGATAGTCGTAGAAGCATAAGATTGGCGAGATGAAAACAATGCCATGATGGAGATCAAGGTGTCGTGCCGGTGACGATGGTGATCATGACGATGCTTCGGGGATGGAGATCACAAGCACAAGATGATGATGGCCATATCATATCACTTATATTGATTGCATGTGATGTTTATCTTTTATGCATCTTATCTTGCTTTGATTGACGGTAGCATTATAATATGATCTCTCACTAAATTTCAAGATAGAAGTGTTCTCCCTGAGTATGCACCGTTGCCAAAGTTCGTCGTGCCCAGACACCACGTGATGATCGGGTGTGATAAGCTCTACATCCATCTACAACGGGTGCAAGCCAGTTTTGCACACGCAGAATACTCAGGTTAAACTTGACGAGCCTAGCATATGCAGATATGGCCTCGGAACACTGAGGCCGAAAGGTCGAGCATGAATCATATAGTCGATATGATCAACATAGTGATGTTCACCATTGAAAACTACTCCATTTCACGTGATGATCGGTTATGGTTTAGTTGATTTGGATCATGTGATCACTTAGAAGATTAGAGGGATGTCTTTCTAAGTGGGAGTTCTTAAGTAATATGATTAATTGAACTTAAATTTATCATGAACTTAGTACCTGATAGTATCTTGCTTGTTTATGTTTGATTGTAGATAGATGGCCCGTGCTGTTGTTCCGTTGAATTTTAATGCGTTCCTTGAGAAAGCAAAGTTGAAAGAAGATGGTAGCAATTACACGGACTGGGTCCATGACTTGAGGATTATCCTCATTGCTGCACAGAAGAATTACGTCCTGGAAGCACCGCTGGGTGCCAGGCCTGCTGCTGATGCAACTGACGACGTTAAGAACGTCTGGCAGAGCAAAGCTGATGACTACTCGATAGTTCAATGTGCCATGCTTTACGGCTTAGAACCGGGTCTTCAACGACGTTTTAAACGTCATGGAGCATATGAGATGTTCCAGGAGTTGAAGTTAATATTTCAAACAAATGCCCGGATTAAGAGATATGAAGTCTCCAATATGTTCTATAGCTGCAAGATGGAGGAGAATAGTTCTGTCAGTGAGCATATACTCAAAATGTCTGGGTATAATAATCACTTGATTCAACTAGGAGTTAATCTTCCGGATGATTGCGTCATTGACAGAATTCTCCAATCACTTCCACCTAGCTACAAGAGCTTCGTGATGAACTATATTATGCAAGGGATGGATAAGACAATTCCCGAGCTCTTCGCAATGCTGAAAGCTGCAGAGGTAGAAATCAAGAAGGTGCATCAAGTGTTGATGGTCTACAAGACCACTAGTTTCAAGAAAAAGGGCAAAGGGAAAAAGAAGGGGGACTTCAAGAAGAACAGCAAGAAAGTTGCTGCTCAAGAGAAGAAATCCAAGTCTGGACCTAAGCCTGAAACTGAGTGCTTCTACTGCAAGCAGACTGGTCACTGGAAGTAGAACTGCCCCAAGTATTTGGCGGATAAGAAGGATGGCAAGGTGAACAAAGGTATATGTGTTATACATGTTATTGATGTGTACCTTACTAGAGCTCGCGGTAGCACCTGGGTATTTGATACTAGTTCTGTTGCTAATATTTGCAACTCGAAACAGGGACTACGGATTAAGCGAACACTGGCGAAGGACGAGGTGACGATGCGCGTGGGAAATGGTTCCAAAGTCGATGTGATCGCAATCGGCACGCTACCTCTACACCTACCATCGGGATTAGTATTAGACCTAAATAATTGTTATTTGGTGCCAGCGTTGAGCATGAACATTATATCTAGATCTTGTTTGATGCGAGACGGTTATTCATTTAGATCAGAGAATAATGGTTGTTCTATTTATACGAGTAATATCTTTTATGGTCATGCACCCTTGAAGAATGGTCTATTTTTGATGAATCTCGATAGTAGTGATACACATATTCATAATGTTGAAGCCAAAAGATGTAGAGTTGATAATGATAGTGCAACTTATTTGTGGCACTGCCGTTTAGGTCATATCGGTGTAAAGCGCATGAAGAAACTCCATACTGATGGACTTTTGGAACCACTTGATTATGAATCACTTGGTACTTGCGAACCGTGCCTCATGGGCAAGATGACTAAAACGCCGTTCTCCGGTACTATGGAGAGAGCAACAGATTTGTTGGAAATCATACATACAGATGTATGTGGTCCAATGAATGTTGAAGCTCGTGGCGGATATTGTTATTTCTCACCTTCACAGATGATTTAAGCACATATGGGTATATCTACTTAATGAAACATGTCTGAAACATTTGAAAAGTTCAAAGAATTTCAGAGTGAAGTTGAAAATCATCGTAACAAGAAAATAAAGTTTCTACGATCTGATCGTGGAGGAGAATATTTGAGTTACGAGTTTGGTCTACATTTGAAACAATGCGGTATAGTTTCGCAACTCACGCCACCCGGAACACCACAGCGTAATGGTGTGTCCGAACGTCAAAATCGTACTTTACTTGATATGGTGCGATCTATGATGTCTCTTACAGATTTACCGCTATCGTTTTGGGGTTATGCTTTAGAGACGGCCGCATTCACGTTAAATAGGGCACCATCAAAATCCGTTGAGACGACGCCTTATGAACTGTGGTTTGGCAAGAAACCAAAGTTGTCATTTCTGAAAGTTTGGGGCTGCGATGCTTATGTGAAAAAGCTTGAACCTGATAAGCTCGAACCCAAATCGGAAAAATGTGTCTTCATAGGATACCCAAAGGAGACTGTTGGGTACACCTTCTATCACAGATCCGAAGGCAAGACATTTGTTGCTAAGAATGGATCCTTTCTAGAGAAGGAGTTTCTCTCGAAAGAAGTGAGTGGGAGGAAAGTAGAACTTGATGAGGTAACTGTACCTTCTCCCTTATTGGAAAGTATTACGTCGCAGAAACCGGTTTCTGTGACACCTACACCAATTAGTGAGGAAGCTAATGATAATGATCATGAAACTTCAGAACAAGTTACTACTGAACCTCGTAGATCAACCAGAGTAAGATCCGCACCAGAGTGGTACGGTAATCCTATTCTGGAAGTCATGCTACTAGATCATGATGAACCTACGAACTATGAAGAAGCGATGGTGAGCCCAGATTCCGCAAAATGGCTTGAAGCCATGAAATCTGAGATGGGATCCATGTATGAGAACAAAGTGTGGACTTTGGTTGACTTGCCCAATGATCGGCAAGCAATTGAGAATAAATGGATCTTCAAGAAGAAGATTAACGCTGACGGTAATGTTACTGTCTACAAAGCTCGACTTGTCGCAAAAGGTTTTCGACAAGTTCAAGGGATTGAGTACGATGAGACCTTCTCACCCGTAGCGATGCTTAAGTCTGTCCGAATCATGTTAGCGATTGCCGCATTTTATGATTATGAAATTTGGCAGATGGATGTCAAAACTGCATTCCTGAATGGATTTCTGGAAGAAGAGTTGTATATGATGCAGCCGGAAGGTTTTGTCGATCCAAAGGGAGCTAACAAAGTGTGCAAGCTCTAGCGATCCATTTATGGACTAGTGCAAGCCTCTCGGAGTTGGAATAAACGCTTTGATAGTGTAATCAAAGCATTTGGTTTTGTACAGACTTTTGGAGAAGCCTGTATTTACAAGAAAGTGAGCGGGAGCTCTATAGCATTTCTGATATTATATGTAGATGACATATTGCTAATCGAAAATGATATAGAATTGCTGGATAGCATAAAGGGATATTTGAATAAGAGTTTTTCAATGAAAGACCTCGGTGAAGCTGCTTACATATTGGGCATTAAGATCTATAGAGATAGATCAAGACGCTTAATTGGACTTTCACAAAGCACATACCTTGACAAAGTTTTGAAGAAGTTCAAAATGGATCAAGCAAAGATAGGGTTCTTGCCTGTGTTACAAGGTGTGAAGTTGAGTCAGACTCAATGCCCAACCACTTCAAAAGATAGAGAGAAAATGAAAGATGTTCCCTATGCTTCAGCCATAGGCTCTATCATGTATGCAATGCTGAGTACCAGACCTGATGTGTGTCTTGCTATAAGTCTAGCAGGGAGGTACCAAAGTAATCCAGGAGTGGATCACTGGACAGCGGTCAAGAACATCCTGAAGTACCTGAAAAGGACTAAGGATATGTTTCTCGTATATGGAGGTGACAAAGAGCTCATCGTAAATGGTTACGTTGATGCAAGCTTTGACACTGATCCGGACGATTCTAAATCGCAAACCGGATACGTGTTTACATTAAACGGTGGAGCTGACAGTTGGCGCAGTTCTAAACAAAGCGTCGTGGCGGGATCTACATGTGAAGCGGAGTACATAGCTGCTTCGGAAGCATCAAACGAAGGAGTCTGGATGAAGGAGTTCATATCCGATCTAGGTGTCATACCTAGTGCATCGGGTCCAATAAAAATCTTTTGTGACAATACTGGTGCAATTGCCTTGGCGAAGGAATCCAGATTTCACAAGAGAACCAAGCACATCAAGAGACGCTTCAATTCCATCCGGGATCTAGTCCAGGTGGGAGACATAGAGATTTGCAAGGTACATACGGATCTGAATGTAGCAGACCTGTTGACTAAGTCCCTTCCACGAGCAAAACATGATCAGCACCAAGGCTCCATGGGTGTTAGAATCATTACTGTGTAATCTAGATTATTGACTCTAGTGCAAGTGGGAGACTAAAGGAAATATGCCCTAGAGGCAATAATAAAGTTATTATTTATTTCCTTATATCATGATAAATGTTTATTATTCATGCTAGAATTGTATTAACCGGAAACATAATACTTGTGTGAATACATAGACAAACTAAACGTCACTAGTATGCCTCTACTTGACTAGCTCGTTTATCGAAGATGGTTATGTTTCCTAACCATAGACATGTGTTGTCATTTGATTAACGGGATCACATCATTAGGAGAATGATGTGATTGACATGACCCATTCCATTAGCTTAGCACCCGATCATTTAGTATGTTGCTATTGCTTTCTTCATAACTTATACATGTTCCTGTGACTATGAGATTATGCAACTCCCGTTTGTCGGAGGAACACTTTGTGTGCTACCAAACGTCATAACGTAACTGGGTGATTATAAAGGTGATCTACAGGTGTCTCCAAAGGTACATGTTGGGTTGGCGTATTTCGAGATTAGGATTTGTCACTCCGATTGTCGGAGAGGTATCTCTGGGCCCTCTCGGTAATGCACATCACTTAAGCCTTGCAAGCAATACAACTAATGAGTTAGTTGCGAGATGATGTATTACGGAACGAGTAAAGAGACTTGCCGGTAACGAGATTGAAATAGGTATTGAGATACCGACGATCGAATCTCGGGCAAGTAACATACCGATGACAAAGGGAACAACATATGTTGTTATGTGGACTGACCGATAAAGATCTTCGTAGAATATGTAGGAGCCAATATGAGCATCCAGGTTCCGCTATTGGTTATTGACCGGAGATGTGTCTCGGTCATGTCTACATTGTTCTCGAACCCGTAGGGTCCGCACGCTTAACGTTACGATGAAAGTTTCATTATGAGTTTATATATTTTGATGTATCGAAGGTTGTTCGGCGTCCCAGATGTGATCACGGACAAGACGAGGAGTCTCGAAATGGTCGAGACATAAAGATCGATATATTGGACGGCTATATTCGGACACCGAAAGTGTTCCGGGTGATTTCGGAGAAAACCGGAGTGCCGGAAGGGTTACCGGAACCCCCCGGGGAAGTATTGGGCCTTAGTGGGCCTGAGGGGAGAGAGAGGGCAGCAGCCCAGGAGGTGGCGCGCCCCCTCCCATGGGGAGTCCGAATTGGACTAGGGGAGGGGGGCGCGGCCCCTCTTTCCCTCTCCCTCTCCCTCTCTTTCCTTCCCCCTTCTCTCTTCCTAGTTGGACTAGGAAAGGGGAGTCCTACTCCTACTAGGAGGAGGACTCCCCCCTCCTTGGCGCGCCCCAAGGGCCAGCCGGCCTCCCCCCTTGCTCCTTTATATATGGGGGCAGGGGGGCACCTCTAGACACACAAGTTGATCTTCGTGATCGTTCTCTTAGCCATGTGCGGTGCCCCCCTCCACCATAATCCTCGATAATATTGTAGTGGTGCTTAGGCGAAGCCCTGCGACGGTAGAACATCAAGATCGTCACCACGCCGTCGAGCTGACGGAACTCTTCCCCTACACTTTGCTGGATCGGTGTCCGGGGATCATCATCGAGCTGAACGTGTGCTAGAACTCGGAGGTGCCGTAGTTTCGGTGCTTGATCGGTCGGGCCATGAAGACGTACGACTACATCAACCGTGTTGTCATAACGCTTCCGCTGTCGGTCTACGAGGGTACATAGACAACACTCTCCCCTCTCGTTTCTATGCATCACCATTATCTTGTGTGTGCGTAGGAATTTTTTTGAAATTACTACGTTCCCCAACAATTACCCCAATGTCACCTCGGGAATCCGCGAGTTGAGTGCCAAAACATATATCAAGTGAATCAATATGATACCCCATTGTCACCACAAGTATTCAATTGCAAGACATATATGAAGTGCTCTCAAATCTATAAAAGTATGCATTCCGATAACAACAAAATATCAAAGGGGAAAACTCAATTCATCACAACAAGATAGAGAGGGGAAAACACCATATCATCCGACTATATTAACAAAGCCCGCGATACATCAAGATCGTGACATCTCAAGAACACGAGAGAGAGAGAGAGAGAGAGAGATTAAACACATAGCTACTGGTACAAACCCTCAGCCCCAAGGGTGGACTACTCCCTCCTCATCATGGTGGCTGCCGCGATGATGAAGATGGCCACCGGTGATGATCTCCCCCTCCGACAGGGTGCCGGAACAGGGTCTAGATTGGATCTCGTGGATACAAAGGCCTTGCGGCGACGAAACTTCTGATCTAGGGCTACCCCCGATGGTTTCTTTATTTATAGGAATTTTTGGCGTTGGTTTCACGCTAAGATGGGCCTCGAGGTGAGCACAACCCACCGGGGCACAGGCAAGGGCCCAGGCGCGCCCCGGTGCCTTGTGCCCTACTCCTTCACCTTCTAGTCCTTCCATGAAGCTTCGGGGGTCTATTTTGTTCCAAAAGAATCATCAAAAAGTTTCAACTCATTTGGAGAACTTTCATTTCTGCACAAAAAAACAACACCACGGTAGTTCTGCTGAAAACTGCATCGGTCCGAGTTAGTTCCATGCAAATCATAACAAAGCCATATAAAATTGTTGTAAACATGGCATGAATACTTCATAAATTATAGATACATTGGAGACGTATTAGCATCCCCAAGCTTAATTCCTACTCGTCCTCGAGTAGGTAAATGATAAAAGAAATAATTTATGAAGTGTGAATGCTATCAAAGTGCATAAGTTTGATCAATGATAATTTCAATCACTTTCCTAGCATCGTAATAGCAACTCTTTCTCATAATACTTATTATGATAAAGTAGCAATTGAAAAAAGAATTTTTGTTGTGGAATGCTACCTATGATATTCATCATATACCCTTTATTTTGTAGCATGGGCATTTGGACATTTATATGGTTCAAAGCAATAGTCTAGTTTTGACATGAGGACTTTAATACTCAATCATACCAACAAGCAACCATGTCTTTCAAAATATGGACGCTAAAATAAGTTATCCCTGGCCCATCATGCTCAATCATTGATCCATTCATGAAACACACTCGCATATTAGCTACACCCAATGCTCAAGGACGATCATAGTGCCTCCTAGTTGATACTTTATAAGAGGAAGATGGAGACTCAAGTTAAAAATAAAAATTGCATAAAGTAAAAGAAAGGCCCTTCGTAGAGGGAAGTAGGGGCCAGATCTCAAAGTGAAAATATAGGGACAAAAACATTTTGAGAGGCATACTTTTCCCACCAATGAAAGCGAATTAGAGCTCCCAACACTTTCCATGCTAGATATATCATAGGCGGTTCCCAAACAAAAAATAAAGTTTATTCCTTTTTCCACCATACTTTCACTTTCCATGGCTAGCCGAATCCATGGTTGCCCTCCATACCAACACTTTCCAAGGAATTTATTATTTGACAACATAAAGTAAATTGATTTTTCATTTCGGGACTGGGCATCCCTAATACCTTTGCCTTATTCTCATGCAATGACAAGTGAATGAACACTCATCATGAGAATAACACATCTAGCATGGAAAACATTGGCCACCCCTCACCGCCTCGTGAGCGGTACGAGCACACAAAAGAGAAATTTATTTTGAAATTAGAGATGGCACATACAAATTTGCTTAGAACGGCACAGAAATACCGCATATAGGTAGGTATAGTGGACTCATGTGGAAAAAACTGGTTTAAAGGATTTGGATGCACAAGTAAAGATCATACTTAGTGCAAAATTAAGGCTAGCAAAAGACTGGGAAGCGACCAACCAAGAAACTAATAATCTCGTAAGCAAGCATTAGGCATAATTAACACCGAATAATGCACCACAAGTAGGATGTAATTTCATTGCATGACTATTGACTTTCGTGCTTGCATAGGGAATCCCAAACCTTAACACCAATATTCTTACTAAAGCACAATTACTCATCAACATGACTTACATATCACATCATCATATCTCAAAACTATTACAAAGAATCAAGTTTATTTTGTCCAATGATATTCATGAAAGTGTTTATTATATCCTTCTTGGATATCTATCACTTTGGAACTAATTTTCATATGTTTCTTCTGATATGCTCAAACAAATATAAGTGAAGATCATGAGCATAATATTTCTTTCTCTCAAACTAATTTAAGTGAAGCAAGAGAGAATTTCTTCAAAAATACTAAATCACACCATGCTCAAAAAAGGATATAAGTGAAGCACTAGAGCAATTCCATAGAAAAGAGCTTCATTGACGGGATGTGAGTGCCGCTTACCTAGCCTCCCTGGCAACTATTTGAGGGCTCTATTTTATTTAAAAACTTTCAGATCGATAATTGTTGAAGAAGAAAGGTGGGATGCCTACCGGGGCATCCCCAAGCTTAGATGCTTGAGACTTCTTGAAATATTAACTTGGGATGCCTTGGGCATCCCCAAGCTTGAGCTTTTGTGTCTGCTTAATACCTTTCATATCACAGTTTTCCTAAATCTTAAAAACTTCATCCACACAAAACTCAACAAGAACTCGTGAGATAAGTTAGTATAAACCAATGCAAAAACCTTATCATTCTCTACTGTAGCAAATCACTGAAATTATAATTTAACATTGCATACTAAATGCCTCTGCATATTTAATACTCCTATCCTAAAATAGAATTATTAAACATGCAAACATATGCAAACAATCCAAACATAACAACAATCTGCCAAAACAGTACAGTCTGCAAAGAATGCAAGAGTATCCATACTTATTCAACTCAAAAAAATATGAAAATTTACCAAACTGTAGAAAATTTATCAGAGCTTATTGTGTAAAAAGTTTAAACATTTTATGACATTCTGACTTTTCTAGGGAATTTTTGCAACACTGTTAAATTTTCTGTTTTCGAACAGCAACATGTAGACTTGCAAAATAAGTATGACAAAGGCTATCCTTGACAATTTTATTGAAATAAAAGATGCAAAACATTATTCTAAATAAAAAAATCAAATGAAAACAAAATAAATTGGCTCTCCAAGTAAAACACATATCATGTGACGAATGAAAACATAGCTCCAAATGAGGTTACCAAAAATGTTGGAGACGAAAGAGGGGATGCCTTCCGGGGCATCCCCAAGCTTAGTTGCTTGGATCTTCCTTCAATATTAACTTGGGGTTCCTTGGGAATCCCCAAGCTTAGGGTCCTGTCACTCCTTATTCTCCTCATATCGATATCTCACCCAAACTTGAAAACTTCAATCACACAAAACTTAACCGAACTTTGTGAGATAGGTTAGTATGATAAAGAGCAAACCATTTCACTTTGGTACTGTCAAAGACAAGATTCATAATTGTTTCCACACAATGCCTACTGTAGCATATCATTTCCACAATTTATATTGAGCAATATAAGCCATAGAAACTAGGAAACAAGCAAACTATGCTTTGAAAACAGAATCTGTCAAAAACAGAACAGTCTGTAGTAATCTCTACTCCAACCATACTTCTGCTACACTAAAAATTCTGAAAAAATAGGACAACGTAGGGAATTTGTATATCTATCACCTGTAAAATTTCAGATCAAAAGCACGTTCCAGTGAATCTTTAAATTTCCTGTACTGAGCGCAAAAGTTTCTGTTTTTGCACAGATTCAAGTCAACTATCA
This sequence comes from Triticum monococcum, assembly GCA_034509565.1. Lineage (NCBI taxonomy): Eukaryota > Viridiplantae > Streptophyta > Magnoliopsida > Poales > Poaceae > Triticum > Triticum monococcum. The sequence goes on from CM067847.1 coordinate 780,779,354, forward strand.
TCCACACCATCCTAAAGGCTTTACTTGGCACTTTACTGAAACAAAAGCAATAAAATATGATTACTACAGTAGCATAATCTTGTGAACACACAAAAACAGTAGGTAAAAGTGTTGGGTTGTCTCCCAACAAGCGCTTTTCTTTAATGCCTTTTAGCTAGGCATGACGATTTCAATGATGCTCGCATAAAAGATAAGAGTTGAAACATAACAAGAGCATCATGAAACACATGGCAAGCACATTTAAGCCTAACCCACTTCCTATGCATAGGTATTTTGTGAGCAGACAATTTATGGGAACAAGAATCAACTATCATAGGAAGGCAAAACAAGCATAACTTCAAGATTTTCAACACATAGAGAGGAAACTTGATATTATTGCAATACCTACAAGCATATGTTCCTCCCTCATAATGATTTTAAGTAGCATCGTGAATGAATTCAACAATATAACTATCACATAAAGCATTCTTTTCATGACACATAAGCATAGAAATTTTGTTAGTCTCCACACAAGCAAAATTATTCGCATGAATAGTAGTGGGAGCAAACTCAACAAAATAACTATCATGGGATTGAAAATTAAAATCATGATAACAAGTTTCATGGTTATAATTATTCTTTATAGCATACATGTCATCACCATAATCATCATAGATAGCAACTTTGTTACCATAGTCAATTGAAGCCTCATCCAAAATGGTGGATTCGTCACTAAATAAAGTCATGACCTCTCCAAATCCACTTTCAAAATTATATTCATCATAAATAGGAGGCATGCACTCATTAATTATAACAAATTTTCACATCAAATCTTGGGGGACTAAAAATATCATCTTCATCAAACATAACATCCCCAAGCTTATGGCTTTGCATAGCATTAGCGTCATGGATATTCAAGCAATTCATACTAGCAATATTGCAATCATGCTCATCATTCATGGATTTTATGCCAAACATTTTATAGCATTCTTCTCTAAGAATTGAGCACAATTTTCCTTTCCATCATTTTCACGAAAAACATTATAAAGATGATCAATAATATGATGCAACCTCAATTCCATTTTTATGTAGTTTTCTTTTATAAACCAAACTAGTGATAAAACAAGAAACTAAAAGATTCAATTGCAAGATCTAAAGATAAACCTTCATGCACTCACCTCCTAGGCAACGGTGCCAGAAAAGAGCTTCGTTGACGGGGTGTGAGTGTCGCTCACCTAACCTCCCCGGCAACGGCGTCAGAAAAGAGCTTGATGTCTACTACGCAACTTTATTCTTGTAGACTCGTGTTGGGCCTCCAAGCGCAGAGTTTTGTAGGACAGTAGCAATTTTCCCTCAAGTGGATGACCTAAGGTTTATCAATCGGTGGGAGGTGTAGGATGAAGATGGTCTCTCTCGAACAACCCTGCAACCAAATACAAGAAATCTCTTGTGTCCCCAACACACCCAATACAATGGCAAATTGTATAGGTGCACTTGTTCGGCAAAGAGATGGTGATAAAAGTGTAATATTGATGGTAGAAATATATTTTTATAATCTAAATAAATAAAAACATCAAGGTAGCAAATAGTAAACGGGCACAAAAACAGTATTGCAATGCTTAGAAACAAGGCCTAGGGTTCATACTTTCACTAGTGCAATCTCTCAACAATGCTAATATAATTGGATCATATAACCATCCCTCAAAGTGCAATGAAGAATCACTCCAAAGTTCCTATCTAGCAGAGAACATAAGACAGAATTGTTTCTAGGGTATGAAACCACCTCAAAGCTATTCTTTCCGATCAATCTATCCTAAAGTTCGTACTAAAATAACACGAAGCTATTCTTTCCGATCGATCTAACCAAGAGTTCGTACTAAAATAACAACAAAGCAAATTCAGATTCATAATACTCAATCCAACACAAAGAACTTCAAAGAGTGCCCGAAGATTTCTACCGGAGAAACAAAGACAAGAACGTGCATCATCCCCTATGCATAGATTACCCCAATGTCACCTCGGGAATCCGCGAGTTGAGTGCCAAAACATATATCAAGTGAAACAATACGATACCCCATTGTCACCACGAGTATTGAATTGCAAGACATATATCAAGTGCTCTCAAATCCATAAAAGTATTCAATCCGATAACAAGGAAATCTCAAAGGGAAAAACTCAATTCATCACAACAAGATAGAGAGGGGAAAACACCATATCATCTGACTATATTAACAAAGCCCGCGATACATCAAGATCGTGACATCTCAAGACCACGAGAGAGAGAGAGAGAGATTAAACACATAGCTACCGGTACAAACCCTCAGCCCCGAGGGTGGACTACTCCCTCCTCATCGTGGTGGCAGCCAGGATGATGGAGATGGCCACCGGTGATGATCTCCCCCTCCGACAGGGTGCCGGAACGGGGTCTAGATTGGATCTCGTGGATACAGAGGCCTTGCGGCGGCAGAATTTCTGATCTAGGGATACCCCCGATGGTTTCTCTATTTGTAGGAATTTTTGGCGTTGGTTTTACGCTAAGATGGGCCTCAAGGTGAGCACAACCCACCGGGGCATGGGCAAGGACCCACGCGCGCCCCGGTGTCTTGTGCCCTACTCCTTCTCCTTCTGGTCCTTCCACGAAGCTTCGGGGGTCTCTTTTGTTCAAAAAAAACATCAAAAAGTTTTAGCTCATTTGGAGAACTTTCATTTCTGCACAAAAACCAACACCACGGTAGTTTTGCTGAAAATAGCGTCAGTCCGGGTTAGTTCCAAGCAAATCATACCAAAACCATATAAAATTGTTGTGAACATGGCATGATACTTCATAAATTATAGATACATTGGAGACGTATCAAGCATCCCCCAGATTTTACGTAAAAGCTACGTACTGTGAGGGAAGCAACAACCGCTTAGAGAAAAAGAGGGGAATAGCCATCAATGAATTAAACTACGCCCTCCGTTCCTAAATGTAAGTCTTTTTAGACATTCCAATGTGGACTACATATGGAGCAAACTGAGTGATTATACACTCTAAGCTACATCTATATATGTCCGTATATGGTTCATATTGAAATATCTTGAAAGATTTTTCGCAAAAAAAACTATCTAAAAAGACTTATATTTAGGGACGAAGGGAGTAGTGCGCAAGATTTTAATACAGGAATAGCATTGCTCTTGTGACATTTTTTGTAAGGGAGGCAAAAGTTTTGCCTCATATCAATAAATAAGGAGAAAGAACATAGTTTCGGTCATTATTCTCCCGGTAAAAAAATTCCCAAAAATCTAGCCCCTACTATCACCCAAGTCGATGACTCGTCTCTAATCGTCGCCACCACCTGTGAGGGCAGGGATTCCTTGTTGCGAAAGACCCAGGCATTCCTTTCATTCCAAATCTCCTAGTAGATGAGCATTTGCAAAGGGTTGATCACCTTCCGAGAGTAACCTGTCTGGCCCTTGCTCGAAATCCACCATTGGTTCACCTTCTGAAGCTCACTCCAGGATGGGGTCACCGATTGCCAACCCAGCCAACCGAAAATCAAGTTCCACATCCTAATAGTGCAGCGGCACTTAAACATGACATACGCCGCTCATTTTGGTTCCCTTTTGCATAACTGACAAAGACCACAATTTGGCCAACCTCTGCGCTAGAGCCTATTGCCCGTCTAGATTCTGTCTTATAGGACATGCCATGAGAAGAATTTAATCTTCGGAGGTTCCCAGATCTTCCAAACCATCTGAGGCATCGCAGACTTGATCAAACAAGTAAACTACATCATGTACGCAGTGGCGGCAGAGTAGCATCCATCCGCAGTGAACTTCCAACGGATGCCATCCTTAGTACTTGGGGTCAGTTGCACCGTCTAAGTTAGGTACCAAAGGTCATAGAATTGTTGGATCAGAACAACCGAGAGGCCATCTTGCATGTTAATGTGTGTGACCAAAACATTGTTGGCCATCTCCTTGGCGACGCAACTTGTCGTGGAATTGTCACGGCAGATGTCCTAGTGTGAGGACTTAGTCGTGGAGCCATCGCAACGAGGTTAGCCTAAAGGGGTTAAACGGGACAAAGGACACAGGGAGTTTATACTGGTTCGGCCCCTTGCGGTGAAGGTAAAGGCCTAATCCAGTTTGAGATGGTATTGCTTGTGTTTCGATTATCAAGGAGTGAATACGCTTGACCTAGCTTTCAATCTCTTCTCTCCTGCGCTAAGTCGCCGCCGGGTCGTCCCTTTATATACACAGGTTGACGCCCGGTGGCTCACGGAGTCCCGGCCGGCTCATAAATAGCGTGTCCGGCTCGGTGGCTAACTATACATGCCTTATAATACAAGTTATACTTATATGGCGGTTTACACTTGTTGGGCCTTAAGTCGCCCTTGGGCTTCGGGCCCTCAACGAGTCTGCGTAGTGAACCGCCATCTTTAGCATCTCCATGGCTTTGTCTTGATAAACCGCCATGGACTTAACCCGGCACCTCCTGGGCGGGTTAACTCCATAGTTATATCCCCAACACAACTGTTGGTGCATTTTGAAAGGGCAAAGAAGTCCGGTGTGATGTCTTTTGGTTTTTGCCCATTTAGCCATGGAGAGTGCCAGAAGCTCGCCGAAAGGCCGTCGCAGATGGTGATTGTCATGGCCGCATAGAAAAGGTTCTTGTCCTCGTCATCACATGGGGTTTTGAGGCCAACCCAGGCCCTCTGATGGGCCTCCCAAACAAACCATAGTCATCTAACTCTAAGCGCCCGGGAGAACTTGTCGAGGTCAAGCATGCCCAGGCCACAAAAATTTGTAGGGCGACACAGTGTTCCAATTGATTTTGCATTTGCAGCCCATGATCTAATCCGCCCTCATCCATAGAAATGCCCATTTTATCCTGGTGATACTTTTCTTGAAACCCGGAGGCACATCAAGCTTTGTGATTGCTATAGTTCGATGACCCTGTTCAAGTCAGTCTTAACATCTCTTCTTTTTTCTCTTGTCATATAGTATAGGTGGTTATATATAGTGCAAAGTTTTAGATTTTACCACACGGTCATGTCAGATATTCCTCAAAAAACAAGAAGTTGTGGCAAATCACAATTATTGTTCCAATATCAACAATGTTCATCATCGATGGAAAATGTTCACCTACCTTGACAAAAAAAAATCTTGGTTTTACTCACAAAAAAAATGTTAACAGTGCACAAAAGTGAGCGATAAATGGTTCGTCCAAACTTATGTAGCAAACTTACACCTGCATCTTGTGTTTCCATTTTGAGAACAAAAGTGGCTAGTCCTTGTAGGAATTGTCCCTAAAATAAAAGTGTGGTGAAGGCATAGACCAAGGAAAAAAGCTTAAGAGAACCAACAAAAATAGTAAACAACCCGCACGCCACTCCCTGAAAATAATATGGAATTGGTATCTTCATATAGGATGGTTTCTCGTGCCGCCGCCGCCGTCTGAGAAATTTAGGTCCCCTCGCCTCCGGCTGCCATCTTGGCGCTTAGAGGTGGGGGGACCTCGGATCTTCAAGGCCTCTATGTTCTTCGTCAACGTCTACTGATCATCTTAGTTTTGTGAGAATAAATTTCCTCTTGTACTTTTGGCGGTGCCATGAGGTTAGAGAGTTTTCTGTCCTCGCACATCCGATTATTCGGATTTGATGTGTCAAGATTTTTTTTGTTGGTCTGATTCTTTGTGGAGGTGAAATCTTACATCGACACCATGGTGAAGATATAGTGATTCGACGGCCTGCACTTCTAGGGGATCATCCGCGGTCCAAGTACATTCGTCGAGCAAGGCTTCATCTTTCTGGATTGACGACTCATGGTGCTTTCAAAAACAATTATTGGTAATATTCGTGCGGGTGAAAGAGTTACAACATCATTGCTCCAGTCCAATTACAGCCTCTTTACCGAAGTCTTTAGAGTATTTATTCAAGTAGAGATTGATATCGAAAAGAAGATGTTTTCAAGAGATTTCATTGTAATTCTTAGTCATAGGAATTACTTTGTATTTTTCTTGGATCTTAGGTCAAAATCAACCTGTAATTGTTATGAGTATGAATAAAGTTACAGGTGTTTCTCAAAAAAATACATTCACGTAAACACACACATGCACGCGTGCACGAACACACATACATATGAACACCAGATGCGACGGACACACAACACAGTGCTAAAGAAAGGTGGCAGGGAGTTTCAAATTGAAACAATCACCCCAAATGTCCTGCTTTAAACGAAAACGTCACCTCCTTTTTTTGCCGAGAAAAAAGTTGTACTATATTAATTAACCTATATCACGGTAATCCAGTTCACAAAAGTTTAAAACATGTCAGTGTCCGACCGTAACTGTATGGCCGTCTTTACCTCACATCTATGCATCTGAGCCAAATGGTGGCTCACATGATTACACCCTCTCTTAAGAGCTTTTACCACTACCTCTCTATCTCCTCTCATCATAGCGGTGATCTCCTAGATGATGGCAGCATGTCATGATCTGTTCCCCGATGGGTTTGAAATCATCATAGAAACTTCAGTATTGTCCGTCTCTAGGATAAACCAAAGTGTGCTCCACTCCAAAGCTTCAAGTTCCGAGGCAAAAGCATTATCACATGTGAATAAATGAAGACAGGAATTGAATATGATGCCGCCTAAGTTGTCCCGAAGCACCATGCCGCGGGAATCGCCATGTTTCACCGACAACGTACACTACTTCTGCTCCTCTACTTGTCGATGACATCATCATTACTTGTCATCTTCGTAGTGTTCCTTGGTGTGATCTTGTATCATTAGTTTGTCGCGTAGCATGTTCCGCTACAAAGCCCATGGACTAAATCCCCGTCCTCATCATCGTGCTCTCATGGTCGACTAGAGCGATGGCCATCCCGTCTTTCGAAACTCCACAGAGCACCCTGAAGTTGCTAGCACCATATCATCGGCTACCAACTCAACCAACACCTTTGGAATGAGAGAGTGTTACATTGTCGTTTGAGGAGAATTGGAAGGACACGAGGGGATAGAAATGAAGGCACCAATCATGGAGGATTGCACCCGCCAACAGTTTGATGAAATGATATGGAGGAGAAAAGGAGGGCTAACTTGCAAAATTTTCTGACTAATACAGGGCCTTGTGAGCACCGTACATACACGTAGTTGTATTTTACACGTAGTTGTATTTATGACGATATGTCCTACATATTTTTCATGTATATAAGGATTATAGTGGAGCCCTTTATAAGTTTGAGGACGGTTTTATAACGCACCGACAATTAAAAGTACCATAGATGTGATTTACTCAAGAAAAAATGTGGCATGTAGTTAAAGCCCATGATTTAGGGAGATGTTCTAAAGCCTACCGGTATTTGCGAAGATATTCTACGATTTGGACCATTTGCAAAGATACAACAGGAAAACCTTCCCAGATTGTGATCTTTCTGCCATAATAAGCGATTATTCTCTCGAGGATATCTTTCCAATTCATGTAGTTTAATTACCTGCCATAATACGCTCCTAGGTCTAAAGCATATAAGGGCAGCGGAGAGCCATCATGTTGTCCTCCTCCGCCTCCACTCTTTCCAGTGCTCGCCTCCTCCTCCTTCATTGCCTCACCAGTGAGACTTCCACTCTGCCTCATGCTTGACTCCACATCCATTATTGTTGTTGCCCCTGTCATCACACTCTCTTTTGTAGACCCGCCTCAACCCTTCCTTCTGCTCACGTCGTCCTCCTATTCCTCTTCAGTAGGGAGTCACATATCCAAAGGGTCGGCGGGGGGGGGGGGGGGGGGGGGGGGGGGCATATTCATAGATCAATAATGGTGGAAGGTTTTCTCTCCTTCTTTTGTTGGGGAAAGCTTTGGGCACTTGATTCAAAAGATTTTGGATGGAGAACTAGAATGCTTGATAATTTTTATGCCAATAATGCCTTTCATTGAAATTTTCCCTAAGAGTTCTTTGTACTATGTAAAATTTCCATTGCCTCAAAACACTCAGAAAGATCCTTTGTGTTTTCAACAACACAGTCATATCGAACAAAATCACCATTTCCATGTTGGCACCCTCTCATGTTTTTCATCATTGATATATCTCTCCATCGATGGTTTGCTTTCCATAAGAGGTTATTTATGGTGGTTTGTTCAATAAAAAAATTATGTTTCCCCTTTCCTCAATGTGCCCCAAACTGTAGAATTAGATCTGGCCTTAGCATGTGCTAATTTGACCATGTAGCAATCACCAGATTTCATGTGGCATTGGTTGGTTTGCTCATTGGTCCGTTTGTTGTACTATGAGATCAGTTTACTAGTCCTTATCCGCATTTTTGTTCAATGAAAAAAAGGGCATCTTCTTCTTCCTTTTTATGTGTTATAGACTCTAGAGTTGATTCTGATTGTGCGGACTTCTCAAGAGATTCCAATTATGATAACTTGTTGTCATTTGGGGCTTGTGGGACAACAAAAATTCTCCCACTGCGTAATTTTCCTCTCTATATTTTCGTTGCTAGTAGCTTGATTTTTTTATTTACCTTCTTCCGTGCTTAACTCGTATCACAGGATTGGATTAGCGACAATAATGACATTGATAAGCTTCATTGGGAAAGTCATGGTGCGGTTGAACCCTCATTGGCTCTGGCCATAAGGAACTTGGATTATGATGGCTCATCCAAGCTGGCACAACATGTCGTAATTGAGATAAAATTTATTATTTAGGCGTAGAAGCCAGCCATGGTTTGTTATTACCTTTTTATTATTATGATCATTATCTGATATTTGTCCATGCGATTGTTAGAAGGATTCTGATGAGTGGGCCGTTGGAGAAGCAACATCCACTTCGTTGATTGAAAGATATGTATTAATGGGTTTGCCAAAAGATATTGTTAGGAAGGTATTAAGGAGAATGGTAATACTAGAACCATACAATTTCATTTCATTTATTATATGTGTGTTTGCACTTCTTATTTCAACCAAGGCATTTTTCTTTTAGGCCACAATGAGCAAATGCATTGTTCGAGCTACTTCTCATGTATGATGTATTTTCCCATGTGATTCTGCAGCTTGGTCTACCCTATGGTGCTATTCATAACACATTAACACACCTGGGAAGCATATCCTTCCACATCAACAAGTGATACACAACTATGTCAATTTGGAATGAGTTGCCAAGAGATTTGTTCATGGATGTCATATTGACTCCCCTTGTGTGGTCCCATGGGAAACCGAGTAGGTATCCCACCTCATCTGGCTCCAAAGGGGTAACCTTATTTTTTTCCAACCCATACAAGGTTCCATTTTCTCCATTTATCCACGATATATTTTGAACACTTTGAGATGGTGGATTTCTTAAGCTTGCAAGAGTACAATATATCCTTTCTATTTATTTCGCACTTTCCATACATGTCTACAAGGAATTGATTTAACTTCTTGAGTGCCAAGAAGGCCACCACTTCGTATAATGAGTAAAGTCCTCAACTATGGTATTTCCAGGGAGAGGCAAGACAAAAAAAATATGTTCTCAATTAGGAAATTGTGGATATATCCTATTTTTCTAGAAGCTGCCCACAAGTTCTTAGAATCCACAAATTCTAGTTCAATGTCATATAAGAATCTGGAAATTGTTTGCCATACACCTTTTGGAGATAGTACCACATTTTCATTGTGGAAGCTATTGGGTCACCATTCTTATGTGGCACTAGCTCGAAAAGGTGTATGGGATTTTTCTCTCCAGATTCTTGTATGACATTGATCCAGAATTTGTGGATTCTAAGCACCTGTGTGCAACTGCTTGAAAAAGAGGATATATCCATAATTTTCCAATTGAGAATAGATTTCCTCTCTTGAATGTTCCTCCAAAGTCCATATTTAAGGCCTTTCCTCATTATATGAAGTTGTGGCCTTCTAGGGACCTGAAAAGTTAAGTAAATTCCTTGTAGACATGTGTGGCAAGCGCGAAATAAATAGAAAGAACCCAATGTGCTCTTGCAAGCTTAAGAAATCCACCATCTCAAACTGTTAAAAAACATGTCATGCATGAGGGCAGAAAATGGAACCCTCGTATGGGTTCGGAAGAACAAGGTTGCCCGTTTGGAGCCAGATGACGTTGAATACCTACTCAGTTTCCTAAGGGGCCACACAAGGGGAGTCAGCGCGACATCCAAGAACAATTCTCTTGGCAATTCATTCCAAGTTAACACAGTCGCTTACCACTTGTCCGTGTTGAAGGATATGTTTCACGGTTAAAGGAGGAGCGGTAGCTCTGCACGGGCTCAGGATCCACATGAGGATTGTAGTTTCTAGTAGTACTCCCTCCGTCCCAAAATTCCTGTCTTAGATTTGTCTAAATACAGATGTATCAAGTCACGTTTTAGTATTAGATACATCCGCAACTAGACAAATGACAAAAATTTTGGAACGGAGGGAGTACTAAGTTAGGCAAAGCTAGTAGGAGGCCACCTGGCCCAGGCCCAGGCCCAGGCCCAGTAGGTGCACACAACGGACGGGCTCGACCCCGCAAAAGCAGGTGGGCGAGACCAGCTGGTCGGGTCCAACCGAGTCCACCCCACCCCCACTCCTTCGCTCACACTCCGCCCGCCGCGCCGGACGGACCATGGCCGCGACCGCCGACGACGCCCGCCGCGCCGCCGCCGTCGCCAAGTACCGCGCCAGCCTCCTCGCCTACCGGGAGCGCCAGTCCCTCCTCAGCACAGGTACCTCCCCGTCCTCCCCCGCCGCCGCAATGCCCGCCCGCCCCCGCCGCGCAGACCTAGCGACCGAGCCGCTAGTACGGCCTGGCTCGAGTCGCCCACCGGAGCGAGCAGTCGGCGCCCCGCCTTCGCTCCGGCTGCCGGCTCGCTCCCGTCCGCCGCGATGGCGCGTTGCTTTCGGGGTTTTGCGCCGATAAACCCTCGCCTCCTTGGCGCTGATCGCGTGGTTACCGCCCAATAACTATTTTTTTACTAAGAAAAATAACAGTAGAATCTCCGGGCAGTTGGTCGATTCCGAATTTGGGCGCGGTTCGCCCTTGGAAAGTTGAGGATTTGCTTCAGTCTAGGTTTCTACGGGTACGATTGTGCTAGCTGCTCTGGTGATTGGAACCAGAGCACTTTACTTTCACATTGTTCAGTGCTGTGATGCTGGTGCATGATGCAGGTAGCACCCTTTTTACGCCCTGTTTGCTCGGCAAAGATGATTGGTGGTAGGAACTAACAAGAGTGATTTACCTTTATATTGTTCGGTGCAATGCTCTGTAGTTGGTGCAAGTAGTGGCCATTTCTCGCCTGTTCGCGTGGAAATGGATGATCCCGAGCAAGGGCTGTTCGTGCAGGCTCCTTTTAATTTGATCTCTGATTTTCTCCTCTTGAGCATTTCGTTACTGTTGTGCAATTTTCTTGCTGGAAATCCATAAGCATCTTCTGTTGTGTTTACGGTGTTTGATACGCTCTCCCATTGCAGGGGAAGAGAACCTGAAGAAGGCTAGGAAGGAGCGTGAGATAACTGATGAGCATGTCAAGGCGTTTCAGAGCATTGGGCAGATAGTGGGGGAGGTGCTGCGCCCGCTTGGCGGCGAGCGCTGTGAGTGTGGACCGCAGCTTTCAGATCAGCCTCCTCTTTTTCTGCCATCGAGATCTCTCTGTTTGGTGTCTGATCGATATTTCCCTCCTTGCTGACAAGTCATGTTCCTTCACTTGCAGTTATCGTCAAGGTTAGGAGTGGTCCTCGATACCTTGTCAACTGTCGCCATAAGTTGAACACGGAGAGCTTGAAAACAGGCACACGCGTGTGTCTTGACCCAAGCACACTTACAATCGTGCGCATGCTTCCGCGTGAGGTATAATTGTGTTTCGGTATCATTTCTGTTTCGAAACATCCGTTACTTTGCCTGTCCCATTTATTACCTCTGTCTTCTGTTTCTCCATTGGTTGCAATCCAGAATCACATGGATGTTATGTGTTGAGGACGTGATTTGAAATTCTACTTCCTTTCAGGTGGACCCTTTAGTGTTCAACATGGTTCATGAAGATCCAGGGAATGTCAGCTTCTCTGCTGTTGGAGGGCTATCTGACCAGATCAGGGAAATTAGGGAGACCATAGAACTTCCGCTCATGAACCCTGAACTGTTTCTGCGAGTTGGTATTAAGCCACCCAAGGTAATTCATCAATGCATACACTTGCATTCGTTTGTTCCAAGGGCACAACCGTGCAGGCTATTAAAATAGAGTTAATATTGCTTAACAACCACTTGGCTTCAGGGAGTGCTCCTCTACGGCCCACCTGGAACTGGGAAGACACTGCTGGCTAGGGCTCTTGCAAGTAACATAGATGTGAACTTTATTAAGGTGTCACATACATATATTGACCTTCAACTGTTTTTCTCCCTCTGTATATATATCTTTATGTTCATATTACTAATCTGTACTGTATGCAATAGGTTGTCTCAAGTGCAGTCATTGGTAAGTATATTGGTGAGAGTGCTCGGATAATAAGGGAAATGTTTGCATATGCACGTAATCACGAGGTAAGCCCCACTCAACGTCTTCTCGCTTTTATCTGAAAACCTTCTATGTTTCAATAACCTACATGTTCAGAACCCCAGAGCATTATCAAAAGCTAGCTTCTGTCCGGATCTTTTTTCTTGATTTTCTCTAGTTTTGTTATTAACTATAAACACATATACTCCCTCTGTAAAGTAATATAAGCTCTTTTAGATCACTAAAGTAGTGTTCTAACAGATCTTATATTTGTTTACAGAGCAACTGGTTATGAGTTTTACTTGGCACATAACTAGATACTGGATAAGAGTTGCACTTATCTCCAAAATACATATTAACAATGATACCCACATTACCACAGAAGTGTAGTATAAATAAAGAATGCCATACATTTTGTTTCCTGTAGAGTCATCCCAACTTAGTTACTAATCACTCAACTCTGCTGCTGTTCCATTTTTCTGTCCAGCCATGCATCATCTTCATGGATGAAATTGACGCACTTGGAGGAAGAAGATTCAGTGAGGGCACAAGTGCTGATCGTGAGATCCAGAGGACGCTCATGGAACTGCTAAACCAGTTAGATGGGTTTGATGAACTTGGAAAGGTATATATCTCTTTTGCTGGACTTCGTGACTTTGTGCCCAGGATGAGTATTATTGATGTTGCATCCAGACCTGTATGCATGTGCGGTTGTCATGTTAGCATGTTCCCATTGATTATATTGGTTTCTGGATGAATGTTTAGTTATTTAACATGCTTGAAATCTGAACCTTTCAGTCAGTGGTGGGTTATTTTCAGAATGTTCCCATTGATTATATTGGTTTCTGGATGTATGTTTAGTTATTGAACATGCTTGAAATCTGAACCTTTGTGCCTGTGGTCAGTTATCTTCGTAGCTCAAAATATGCTGAACTTCTCATGAAAGTAATTGCTGTTCTACTTGTTGCTTGCGTAAACTTACACTCTTTGTACGTATTCCAAGCCATGCATTTCCTTGTTGTGAGTGCCTCCAGACGCAATTGATTTTCGGTCTGAACTTATTTTCATCCCTGGTTACCTTCAGGTGAAGATAATCATGGCGACCAACCGTCCGGATGTTCTGGACCCTGCTCTCCTACGCCCTGGGCGTCTGGATCGCAAGATTGAAATCCCTCTTCCTAACGAGCAAGCGAGGCTGGAAATCCTCAAGATACATGCAGCTGGGATGGCCAAGCACGGTGAAATCAACTACGAAGCTGCTGCCAAGCTAGCAGAGGTGAGTCCCTCGCCTAACCTACGCAAAGCTCCCGTTCCATTCAAAGCTTCACTTGTAAACTCCGTCGTTGTGTTTCAGGGATTCAACGCCGCTGACTTGCGCAACATCTGCACAGAGGCCGGCATGGCGGCGATCCGAGCGGAGCGTGACTACGCCATCAACGAGGACTTCATGAAGGTACTTGTGGTATTTTGCCAACGATTTCTGATTTAATGACAGATAACATGTGGCATCCATCATAATGTCTCGATTTTCTGCCACGGCTGTTACCAGGGGGTGAGGAAGCTGATGGAGTTGAAGAAGCTGGAGTCCAGCGCCAACTACAAGGCGGACTTCGGCAGGGGCTAGAGGAACGACAGGGCGAGTTAAACAGACGTTTTGACGACAATTTAGATAAACATATATATCAACCCATGATTTTGAAGAAGGAAATTACGAGGTGTACGATCCAGACGCTGTCGTAGTTCCTGTCAGCGGTACTGATCCTTGCTCCAGGCCTCGAATTTTGGGAATCTCTCTATGCGCTTGTGGTGCCGCAAGATGTTGGCCTGCGGGGCATGAAAACTGATAACTAATCCTCACATATCCTAGTTTCTGCATGTAGTGTTATGGCCGCCGAGGTTCCTCTTGGGTTCCTCTTGTTCAGTAGATGAAATGGAGGGGAGGGTTTTAGACTGAAAGACTGAAATGCTATGCTGGCGCCCTGCTGAAATGGAGTACCCCTGTTGTGATATATGTATAAATGTTGCCCTGTTGTGTGTCTCTTGTGTGCTGCATTGTTGCCCCATGTGCTGTTTTCCTTTTCTTATCAGAGGAATCAAATTGTCAGGATAAATAGTACTGACCCCCCCCCCCCCCCCCCCCCCCCCACACACACACACACAGTTAAGTTAAGCTATTGATCTGGGAATGGAACTGGATTACTTCCCAGCTAGATGCTATGCTGGTGTCTTCAAATGGAGAGCCAATAACAGCAGAGGTGTCTGAACTTGGTGAGAAAAATTAGTTTGGTGCTAAAACTTGCGGCATTCATTGAGTCGGTGACATAACTTGGCTTTGGTTGCGGCATTCATTGAGTCGGTGACATAACTTGGCTTCGGTTGCGGCATTCATTGAGTCGGTGACATAACTTGGCTTCGGCGTGCATCTACGGTGCTAATAATGTTTGTATACGCACAGGATGCTGACGAGGCACACCAATAGGCATGAGACCTGGGTCAGTGACTGGAAGGCCGGGAGAAGGCGTGTGGCCTGGTTTCTTTCAGCAAATAGCCTGGATTTTGTTTCATCACGGAAAAGCCCCTTGATATTTTTCTTAAACAAATCCTTGAAATGTAGCTACGCCTTTATAACAGTTGGGGTCCTATTGGGCCGGCCTGTTAGCGTGCATTTAAAAAAAAAGTGGAAACCAGTCTGCAGCGCGACTCTGCTAGCCACTAAGCCAACATCAACTTCTTGTAAACTATCACCGCGTGTCCTACTTGAGGTTCAAAGAGTTGGCTTTACATTGGTTTATTTTTGTATTTTCTTTTTTTCTTCTCCTTTTTTTCTTTTTTCTTCTCCAATTTTTTCTTTTGTTTTTACTTATGTTTGTTTTCATTTTCACTCTACATCTTCCATTTTTTTAATAAGTAATCAACATATTTCGTATACACGTTCCACATTGTCCGAACGCTTATTTAACATTTTCAAATAAATGTTCAACATTTCAATACTTACGCAAAAAATTAAAATACATGTTCACCATTTTTCAAATACTCCTTCAATAGTGTTTAATACTTATTCAAAATTTTCAAATACTTGTTCAACATTTTTCAAATACTTATACAACAAACTTTTAGTACTTGATCAACATATTTCCAATACTCGTTCACCAATTTTTAGTACTTATTCAACATTTTTAAAATACTTGTCAACATTTTCAATACTTATTCAACATTTTCAAATACTTTTTTCAACATTTTTTAATACTTATTAAACATTTTAAGCATAAAGAAAAGTACAAAAATAAAGAAAAAATCGAGAACCGAAAACATAAAACAAATAAAACAAACAGGCCGCGGCCTCCCGCGCGGCTGGGCTGGCTCATCTGGCGCTCCCCGACGCGAGGCTTCTCCCTGCGCTCGCTTAAAGCGAGAAATAGGGGTGCCTATCTTATAGACCTATAGGCAAGCACCCATATGGGGCTTAAATGGGCTGCAGTTATTGCGGCCCATTTTTAACATGATAGTTTTTTATTCATCTATAATATTATAATTTATATTTATTAGTTAAGTAATATAAATAGTTTCTTCAAATAATAATGAAATATTTTTAGATATTACATGAATATTATTGTTAGTAATATTCCTCGTAATGTGAATACACGGATATTTTTTTGAATGGATAAATACAGGCTGAAAATACATGAATATTTTTCTGAATATATTAATATTTTTTTCATTATTCATCAAAATTACTCTAATGCATAAATATTATTTTAATTATATAAAAATTACAAATAATATGGGAATATTTTTAAGGATAACAAGAAATTATTTTAAATATGAACAATTTTTATACGTTCATGAACATTATTTTAACTAAGATTTTTTCAAAATTACATAAACACTATTTTAAATATATTTTTTATAATTGTATGAACATTATTTTAAATAATTTAGTTTATATGTGTGTATATTATTTTAATATATATATTTTTACAGAATTCTAAAAAAGAAAAAAAAACTAACATGTGTAAACGGGACGCGGTGACCGCAGCCCATTTAAGCCTTATGTGCGTACTCGGCTGCAGGCCATTAAGGGTAGAAATCCCATTTTGACAACATGTTGTATGTTCGACCCTGTGCCGCGCAACATGTTGTATGTGATGTTTCATTGTTTTTCAAGAGAAAAATTAAGGGAATTTTTGTGAGAAAAATAAAATTCTAGGGGGGATTTTAAAAAAAACACGCCCTCACCGTGCCTTCCCGTGACTGACACTGGGTCCCGCGCCATGTTGGCTCGCCTCATCATCACTCTATGCATATACAAACATGATTGCCACCGTAGATGAACGCCCAAGCCAGGTTCTGTCACTGATTCAATGTATGCCACAAGCTTTAGCATCAAACTAACTTTTCTAACAAGTTCAGACACCTCTGGTGTAATTGACTCAATAAGATTAAGAAAAGAAAAACAAGTGTGTGTGCAAGGAACTGCCCATAGCTGCTAACAATCATTGGTATGATAGCGAATCAGTCATTGGTTAGGATTTGCTATTTGGGGTATTCAGGGATCTAAACCTGTCAGGGATCAGATATCGACAAACAAAGATGACATGATCCTCGAGAAATGTACTCCCTCCGTTCCTAAATACTTGTCTTTCTAAGCATTTCAACAAGTGACTACATACGGAGCAAAATGAGTGAATCTACACTTTAAAATATGTCTACATACATCTGTATGTAGTAGTCATTTGAAATGTCTAGAAAGACAAATATTTAGAAACAGAGGGAGTAGTTAAGTACAATCTGTATGCGTTGTTTCAAAGGTGGTGGGTCGTAATCACTGAGATTGGTTCTCACCAGCTGCCTTAGCAAAACTATCATGCCAGGTTTTAGCACAAAGATTAGATTATGTGTCATCATGGGAGGCACGTCGTCTACATGTGATTTCTGAAACTTTGGGTTTTCGCGTGTGGCCTAGTATACAAATAGGGATTACCAGCGGATCAAAGAAGATTAGTTGAAGGCGACGTCGGATTAGCAGTTAAGATCATGTCAAAGTGGATCACCTTTTGGACCTTATGTGGTCTCCGGTGAACAATTTGTTTTAAAACACAAGTGACTAAATGATTTTTAAAATATAAATGTGCAAAACTATTTTTCATGGCAAATCTGATGACGTCGCTCTCTCGACAAACTACAACAATGACCATATTCATAACAGCTGCTTTTTCTAGCCGAATCGACAACTGCTTTAGTCAATTAAACTTTGTGTTCAATACGTGCGCACACATGTTCTGTTTATTTTGGGTAGGGACAGAATAAGCTAGGTATAGGGCAGCTCCATACAGTGGCGGAACTAGCTAGGAAAACCTGGGCAGGCATGTGCGAGCTAGGATAGAGAAAAACACATACAAATTGCCCTCGATGGTCTAATTTGCCCTCATGTTTCACTATTTTTCATTTGCGTTGGGCGGGTCATTGCACAGCTTTGGCCCTATGTAGCTCTGCCACTATACCCATAAGTCTCAAAGGAACTGGCCTTAACCCTGAACCATATGTAGAACGATTGATGCGTACAGACGTTGTCCACTCAGCTAGTCGTCTTGGTCGTTGTTGTCGGCCGTCGTCCTAGCGGGGTAAACATTCAGTGATTCTCGTAATCTGGTCCTCTAGCTCCCCCCATGACAATGGCTCAACAGCTTACCTTTTGGCAGGGTTTCTAAACGCACTGGAATATGAAGAAGAAGGATGCATGATTTCCACAACAACAACAAAAATACATGTTTGGAATGTTATGTACCTTTGAAATCGTTCAATTGGAAAAACTATAGAAAAATAATAAAAAGTTTAAGAACATGTTTAATTTAGTGAATGATACTTCTTCTCCAAAATATAGTACAAAGGGAACTTAGCAAAAAAAAAACAAGGGTCTAAATCTTGTGAATCAAACCACATCCATACTTGAAAAGGCATTACGATACAAATGCGCCTGGAATCCTACCAAATTAGTTGGCACACATGCACGCATACACATTTATAACATGTTAGGATACTTTTGCGTATGGTTTATTTTCCGTTAGGATACTTTTGATTTGTGATATAGAGCATGTGTTGCATTGGTGCAGCATGTGGGATTGCTGATATGTTGGCTATTTTCTTTTCTTATTAGAGGAATCAAATATGTCATGATAAATACTAAAAAATCTCGAAGATATTGGTCTAGGAATGAAACCAAATTAATTCCCAGCTAGATGCTATTATTGGTGAGCTAGTTGAAATGAAGAATCAATGCTTGCATTTTGGAAAAATAGAAAGTCTCCTTTAGAAGCTGTTTTTCTCTTTATAGAATAAGATTAAAGGCAAGTTTGGTCAACTTAGGTGAATGTTTAGTTCAAGCCACACTTTAGGCAAGCCACACTTGAGCCCCACATGGCATACATACAAAAAATGTGGCAAGATTCTCTTAGACTTGCCAACTTGTGATTCTCATTTTGATGAACTAACCTTAGGCAAGCTTGGTAAAAATATGTGGCAAAGTGTGGCAATGCTAGTCCTAGAACCAAACAGCCCCTACGAAAAGAAAAACAAGTGTGTTCAAGCAACCGTCCATAGCTGCTAACTAATCATTTTTGTATGACTGCGTATCAACCATTGATTAGTCTTGCTACTTCGAATATTCAGGGATCCAACCTGTCAGGGATCAGATACTATGAAACAAAGATGACATGATCCTCAAGAACTGTAGTAAAGTATAATTCGCGTATGTTGTTTCAAAGGTGGTTTAGCGTAATCATGGAGATCGTTCTCACTAGTTGCCTTAGGGAAACTATTATGCCAGATGTTAGCACATAGATTAATTTTTTGCATGGTAATATGTGTCTTATTCATACTATAATGATTAAAGTACAAGTCACGTAAGGACCGACATGACAAAACTAAAAAGATAGCAGAACATCTCTGAGCTTGATGCCAACGCCCGTCACTTGACTCCGGCACAACGATAGCAACCACCAAAGAAAAGAATGACGGATCACCTCCTCACCTGAGCTGGAAGCGGCTCCACCGCTGATATGCAGCTTTACGGACCTCCAAGGTGGCTCACCAAAAATGAAGACCTTGCCTTTGAACGAATCAGACCCACCCCGGACACGCCATCGTACTCCAGATCTATTACCCCACCACGACTAAGACACCGAGGGAGGAAACCATACCTGCCATCCACGAACCACAAACCTAGCACATGTTCCGTCTTCCAGATGTCGTGGATGCAGACCACAATCTGCATCCGCTCCTGGACTACCTCCCAAGCTCCGCGCCGACGCTGGAGCAAACGCCGTCGCAACGGTAGAGTCCGGGGATGCCACCGCTGCCACGCCAGCGTTGATTGAACATACTGGTTTCCAAATTCATCCCCAACCACAGGACCAATGGCCTAGTCAGAGATGGATCCAAGAATCATTATTCAGCGCCATCATCGTCGCCACCGAAGCCAAGATGATGAACAACCTAAAAACCTAGACTACGAGAGAGTAAAGAGATCCACGCGCATGGATCTGGCGACCCCCCACACCACCGACGACCGAGGTCTCCTGTGGGGGGGGGGGGGGGGGGGAGCCACCGTAAGATGGCGCTAGAAGATTGGCCTCCTAGCGGCTGCTAGGGTTCCAGCCGCCTGGACGAGAGGAAAAACGATATGCCGATTAGGGTTCCTCTTTAGCACATAGATTAGAAATCATCATGGCAGACATGCTGTACTTGTGAATATACTTCTCAGACGGTTTGAGCATGTGGCTCTCGGTATATATACAAACGTGATCACCAACAAATGGAAGAAGATTAGCTGATGGCGACACCAGAGAACATGTAAGATTACGGCAAAGCAGATTACCTATTCGACCTTACGCCGTCTCCAGCGAACAACTTAATTTGTTGAAAATGCAAGTGGGTTTGACGATTGTTAAAAAAAATATACATTGTGGAATTATTTTCCATGGAAAATCAGATGACATTGTTTAGAGCATACACAATTAGTGGCACACACCCCAAAAGAAAAGATATGTGTGTATGGTTTTTCCTCCTCCCTCTGGGGGAAATCTAGGAGCTAGGGCTGCGACGACGATCTACCCCCTCCTCGGCGAGATCATGGGACCCTTCTCCCTCCATCTGTCGCCTCGGTGATGGAAGGCGGTGGGGACCCCGCTGTTTTGGACCGGCGGTGGTAAGGTGAGGTTTTAGTTTATGTTTCGGCCCTTAGTCATTGGTTGTGAGGTGAAGGGCCCTCTGTTGGCATGGAATAATTTCTCCCCGTCCTTATGCTTGTTCAGATGGTGCTTCTTGGCATCATTGGAAGGCATGTGGTGGTGGTGTATCTCTAGATATATTTCTTTGGGTAAGGTTTTTTCTACTATAAAGAATGAAAAGCTCCTAGGCATTTAGGGTTTCCCCGTCTCCCGCTAGCATCGCCGCCAATCTACCTCATCTTCTGTGGCCTTAGGGCCATGGAGACGCGGTGGATGCTGGCTCTTGCCAGCGCGAGGGCTCTTGCTTTGGTTTTTGGTGTTATTCTGGCTCTCTTCGGTGTTTCTTCTTTGGGACAGCGATTTACGATGTAGATTGCGGTTGGTATCATCTTCTCGAGTAAACAAACAACTTTCTGGTCACAACTTCTAGAAGTTGTTGGGTTTCAACAAGTTTGCTCCCTTGAGACTAAGGCATAGAGGCAGTAATGAGCTTTGCTCACGGTGTGTCATCGGTGGATGCAGGAGGAAAAAGGAACTTTGCTACAGCTACGGGCAGTTTCTACGGAAAGTACTTACTGAGATGAGCTGGAGACGTAGGATTCATCACAATTTGGGTCCCACAGCTAACTTTATGGGGGAGAAAATCAATGAGATTCAGCCATGCAATTCCCTAACTTGTGTCCGTAGTGGGATTTCCGTAAGTCTAGCATTTTTGGAGGAAAAAGACTTTGAAACCTTCAAAAATTTCATGCTATTTTTTATTTTTTATAAAGTTATTTTCATGACGGTTTACTACTTAATATATAGTCTTTGCCGTTTTTCACAAAGTAAAAAAATTGTAATCAGAGGCGAAGGGCGTGGAATGGACTGCAGCTATGACCGGCACACCGAAACAGCCTACTATGTTAATCCGTCGCAACTCACAAGTAGTTTTCTTTTCAAATAGTTTGGATTGCTTATTACATGAGTCATGTGGTAATCCATGGATATTTAGCCAGCCAATGTGGTGGGCTAGTCGTACATATGGTGCGCCCTCCATGACACCATGGGAACTAGCCGGTGCTGGTGCGTGGACGCTAGTGGCCAGTTGCATGCACCCGGGACTGATCATTGCCGTGCATTTCTTCTCTGAATGGGACGTGCACGCAGGCATAGTGGGTGGGTGAGCGCGTGAGACGGGCGCCGGCCAAATCCTAGAGATACCTCGCGCCCATGCATGCATATCGTTGAACATGATTGACTCATTGTAAGCGTACGTATCGCCACTGGTACTCCGCTAAGGTAACGTGCATTCAAGTACTCCCTTCGGTCTTTTTTACTCTGCATATAAGAATTGTATGAAGTCAAATTTCATAAAATTTGATCATATTTATATGAAACAATATTAACATCTATAATACTAAATTTATACAATATCAAAAACTAAAGTCATGACGCATCTAATGTTGCTGATTTCACATTCTGAATGTTGGTACTTTTTTCTATAAACTTGGTCAAAGTTTACGTGGTTTGATTTCAAACAAATTTTGTATGTGAACTAAAAAGGACCAAAAGGAATAGCAAGTGGTTATATTCTTCGGGGATCAAATCTGCCAGGTCCGATATCTGCAGGCTGCAGCGCCAGCGTCAGAATACTAAGCAGCCTCTTGATCGAGTAAACCATTTTTCAGAGAGAGCTACGGGATCTCCAGTTCTCCGTCCGCTGCAAATGATCAAAATTAATCTCACTTTTCTTTTCTTTGAACAAGACATATACGCACATTCATTTTTATGAACACACACACAAACCTTATGCCTATAAGCACATCTGAAAGACTGAGCCGACATGCAGATCTCTAGTCGACGGACACATCATACCCTTGAAATAATTAATAGCGCCGGAGAGCCTGAAATAAAATAATAAAATATGCAAGCATCCATATCAAGTCTAAAACTCAAATTTGGATAGGCTGGTTTCGTCATAAGGAACCTAACCATCTAAGATTCCCCCTAAAAAAACATCAAAAATGTTTTAAAAAAACGAAGATTGATTTCTCAGCGAATGCCCAGAATTGTCATGCGAAAATAGATAAAAATTACTGTACTGTTACAAGCGATTTGCCATCCTCTAAAGCAAAAAATTGCCATGTAGAACAAAAAAGAGTTTCATGCATTCGATCGAGATCCGACGATCCTAAGAGAGTTTGTTGAGATTGCTTAAAAATCTGACATTCGCTAGTTAGTGGCATCGAAAAACATCTAAGCCACGCTTAGCTCAGAGCTCTAACAGAGGTTCTCCTGACGATCTGATCTACTCCTGCTTCCAACTTAACTCGGTTAATCCATTTATCTCTTGTTAATGCAGATGTGAAGATCTTCCTTGGTTGATTAATCAACCAACATTTGTTTTAGTTAAACTGAAGTTCGAGTTCAATACGTGCGTACATATGTTGTGCAATAATACATGTCGTGGCCGGTCCAGAGCGGACACGACCTCTCACTGGCGCCTGCATTGAAGCGGCATGCCGGCCAAGAGCATCGACCCCGCCACGTCCCCGGTGTCCGCGTTTGTTCAATGCCGGAGAGATGTATGTTATACGGGCCGGGATGGATATCTACCACGCCCGTCCGTCTGTATGCTGCCATTAAGCAGGCTCGCCGGCCAAGGAACCAACTCCGGCGCCACGCATTGACACACCCAGACACTTGGCCTCATCAGAATCCCCTATTTAAAGGCGGCCACACCCGGCTAACTCCGCACCAATACACGTCCTCCTTTGCTCCACATCCACTATGACCGCGAGCAGTCACGCTCCGTGGTATAGTCTATCGCTGGAGATGAAGCATGAGGTGGCCGCCCTTGGAGCCACCTGGCAATCCCGCCGTGCCAGGCGGAACGAGTAGGGCATGCCGGCCAGCTCGGCTGATGTTTACGACGATGACCCCATGTGCTCCGGCGACACGGCGCAGGTGCTTGCCGGCCTGACCATGGAGCAGGTGCAGGTGCACTATGATGCTGCCATGGCGGAGGAGGAGCAGCCTGCGCTAGCTCCTATGCGGCGTTCCAGTAGACGCACAAGGAGCAAAGGTACAGCCGGTTCCTCCTTGAGCAGCACCGGATGGCGGAGGGCCAAATCTATGGTGAGCACGTAAGCGAGGTGGCCATGGCCACCATGGCCACGGCCACCATGGCCACGGCTCACTCGAACTTCATAGCGGAGCAGCATGTGCTCTACGAGGTTGTGCGCGCCGCTCGCAATGAAATTTCAGGGCAGCCGGACACTGTCACCAGCTGTGTGTACCCGTCGCCGTCCATCTTTTGGGGTCGCACGTGACAGGTGGACAGTGACGGACCTTCCACGTCCATCGTCGAAATCACGTCCACTGGCGTCAGCAACGGATAGGTCACAGACTCCTTTGAGGATGAGTAGGGCATGCGAGGCGGCAGGATGTTGTGTCCCAAGTGGGCCTGTCTGTCTCCCATGTTCTACTCTTCTCCACCGGAGACCACACCTCCACTTCACGGGTTTTGAACCCCTCCACCATTCATGAAGACGACAGATGGAGGACATTGTCGCCGATGCAGAATACAAAGAAAGTGGACAACGACGACCACTATCGTAGGATGCTGGAATACTCTTTCTTTTTAAAATGTTTGAAATATAATGAAAAATCTCCCTGTTTGCATGAATCTCTTCCGGTTTATATGAAAATATGCCGTGTTTGCCTGAATTTTGTCTGGTTAGTTGAAAAGGTATTTGAAATGTATGAGGACAATGTTTGATGAATCCGTATCCGAGGACCGGTCCCGGTCCATGGACAGATGCCGGAGCAAATACGCGGATCAACATTGGAGTGCATTAGGCGTAGCTGCTGAACTTTCAAAGAAATCGTATATCCAATGGGTTTGGACAAAATATACTTATAATGTAATTATGTGATATTAAAATCTAGTGCAATTTAACATGAAATTGCAATCACTTTTCTTGAGCATAGTATGTCATATTTTTATAGTTTTCAGACACCATGGACACTCCATCAAAGAAAAGAAAAAAGATAGCATGGACACGATTGAGAGCCATACAATTTGCACGTACACGGTTGGTTATACGTACTAGTCAAAATAAAATGGCGGGCCAGCTTTCGTGCAGCGACAGGCACACATCCATCCAGCCATCTATATATCGTGTATCCATGTCCTAATCGGACGAGACTAATTAAGCACCTTGCACCTTGCTTTGCATAGCTAGCTATCTTCTCCATTCTCCATTTTCCACCATGGCCACCGCCGTCGCATTTGCCCACCTTCTACTTTTCCTCGTCTCGGTGTCCCCAGTGGCCTGCTACTCTGCTAGTCCCTCGCACCGCTGCGACTGGTGCCCTCGGTGGTCCACCGCCTCCCTCCTGCCTCCCGATGCCACCCTCACCGGAGCCGCGTGCGGGTACGGTGGCCCGGCAGCGGCAGCTGAGCTTGCTGACGGGAGCTTCCACATTGCGGCCGTCAACGCCGGCTTTTTCCGCCAAGGCCAGGCCTGCGGCGCCTGCTACCAGCTGAGGTGCAGGGGCCGGAGCGCGTGCGCGAAGGACGGCGTCAAGGTCGTCGTCGTCGCCGACATGCCGGAGACGAACAGCACAGGCGGGGGCGAGCGGTTCATGCTCACCAAGGACGCCTTCGCCGCCTTGACTACTGCTGGTGCCGATGGTCAGCCGGCTGTCGACGTCGACTTCAGGAGGATACCTTGCGCTTATAAAAGCAAAAACCTTGCGGTGAGGGTGGAGGAGACGAGCAGCAGGGACAAGGGCCACCTCGCCGTCAGGTTCCTCTACCAGGGCGGCCAGACCGACATCGTCGCCGTCGAGGTGGTGCAGGCGGAAATTCCTGGTGCCACTGCCACCCAGAGTGCCGCGGCGCCGTCGCCGACAACATGGCAGTACATGACGCGGCGCGAGGGGTCGCCGGGCGTGTGGCGCACGTCGCGCACGCCGGCCGGCCCGTTGAGGCTCCGGCTCGTCGTGACCGCCGGCTCCGGCGGCAAGTGGCTTCGAGCCGACGGTGTAGTGCTCCCCGCGGAGTGGCAGGCCGGCGCGGTCTACGACACTGGGCTGCGCGTCACCGACGTCGCCGCAAGCACCTGCGGCGGCGCCTCCTGCTCCGCCTCCGGAGACGACGACGAGGAGTAGTAGGAGCTCAGATGACAAGCACGCTCCCATCCATCCAGGATCGTGGTGACCATGGTTCGTCGGAGCCGGCCTACACGCCATCGGCCGGCTGCCGGGGAGGTCGATGCTGCTGCATGCATATACACCGTACACTACAGATATTGTGTGCGTGTTCCGCTGCATGCACCGAGAAGGAAAATGTACAAAGATCGCCTCATCGCAAGCTCTTCTTCACTGTCGTCGTCGCCGAAGCTCCGCCGAGAGAAATGGTGTGTGCTTCCACCATGACTGGCGTCCGTTAACCACACTAGCAAGTTGCTAGTGCATATTATCAAGTATTTTAGTGGGCTATACATAGAGGTACACACTTGAGAGTTGAGACCCTATCATTGTCATTGTACTCATGCATGGACTACATGAGTGTGAGGGTGAGCTATCGGTAGCTAGTCTAATCTCTAATGTCTCATCATAGGTATCCCGGCCGGCCGGAGGGTTTTTAGGAATTTGGAGATGCCTTGCGTCGGCCATTGTTGATGTTTCTCTATTGAATTTGGAGACACTTATCAAGCGTGTGTTTTTTTTGCTTTTGCGAATCCACTTATCAAGTGTGTTGTGTGCATTGCATAATTTGCATGGCATTGTCTTACGCTTCTTATTCCGTCCTTCCTCTCCATCCCATATTTTTAAACCACTCACATATATTAATTAATTAAAAAACAGTCATACAACCATCCTTTACAACTTTAGACACACAGGGCGGAACACTAAGAATCACACCATCAGACCTATTGTCAAAAGTGAACTTTGCAATCTCGTGCGCCGCCATATTTACCCTTCTATTAATCTTGGATATCTTCAAATTTATCGTCATCCTGAAAATGCTCAATGCTTTCCTCTTACAATCAACTAAGGGAGACCTGCCCAAATACTCATTTCTAAGGAAACAAAGATGGGATGGGGATTTGTTTTGTCCTCATCCCATCTTTATTCTCGGCTTTGACAAATTTGTTCATCTTTTTTTTCTCCGAAACTGATTCAGCTGCCCCATGCTTGTCTTTTTAACTTTTTTCTATGAGAAACATTCAATATATTCATCTTCAATCATGACAATACAAAGAATACCAGAGGTAATAAAATTTACAACACCAGATCCATGGACTACCTAGGGACTAAATATATGTGCCTTCGTCACAGCGCACATGCGACGCCTTTTCAACACTTCGCCTGTGGGGGGTGCGGTGCCTAGGGGCGTAACCCAAGATAGTGGTAAAAAAGCATAATCATCACAATAAACTGCATCAATGTACGGCTTCCAATTCATCACCGAATTTTGCATAACTGCATGTTAGATATATAGTTATTATTGGACAATTATATAATCTCTAATTGGCACATTGATTACACGCAGTAGTAGATGATATGGGAGGTTTTTGACTAAACTTCTCCTGAGTTTCTAATTTTCAAATGGAGGGCCTCTCTTGTGATTTAAAATGTTGCGATGTTGTGTTCTGCTGCCATCCTTGCAATGGCCCAACATGTGCAACTATTGCTGACACACACTTCTGTGCGAGTTTGGGTTTGATATTTCTTATTCAGGGAAAAAAATCAAACCATCGGTCATTAGCAAACTGCTTCAAATGATGATTTGGTCGTCATCAAATTGTTTGAAATGATGATTTGGTATAATCGATCATGGATATCTGTTCTCCAACTGCCTTGCTAAGTTCGTTTAAGCCAGTTTTTTGCAGCGAGATTAGATATAATCATATAAGACAACATTATTATCATGACAGGCACGTCGTATTTAGAATTATCTATCTGTAGGCACATACATATGGCTATATATAATATATATGCGATGCCAACTGTGCGTGCTTTATGATTCTGATTCCATCACGGCGCCATTGACCAATACAGCAGAAACCGGCTAGCTAGTGCATATGAGTGGCCATCACACTTGACTTGAGATCACTATCATTTTAGACTCATGCATGCATGGACACATGGTGGGTGGGTGAGCTAAGAGATCGGGCTAATCATCACAAGAAACTGCAACTATGTGCGTAGCTGCTAATCAATCATTGTGTTTGCATAATTGCGAGTCGACCAAATCCAACAACTGTGTACACCTTCAATTTAGTAGTACCATATGAATATTTATAGCTTGGAGCATTTCTTTAATTAGTTCATTTCGGCCAAATTGCTGTTTTAAATATTGACTGATAGAATATGAAGCTGGGATCAAATCTGCCAGGAGCAGTATCAATGCAGCCATAGTTGTATTATTTTACAATAGATGCCATACTAGAATAAATTATGCTGCGATTCGCAAACAGTTTCAGCGACGACGTAGTCAAAATCAGGGAGATTTTGTTCTCCAGCTGCATGCTTGAAAATTATTATTGCATTAGTACTAGTTTCTAATTGGCACAGGGATTCTTGTTGATCTGTCCACTTCCAACTTTGATTTATTAGTTCGTTGTGTTTCAACTTGCAAGATCTTTCTCATGGCAGCTGTTGTAACTAAAGTTCAAAGTGATACGATGTCTCATTACAACCTTTAGCATGTGTGATGTGTCTTCCTCTGCATGCATGAATGTATAGTACACGTAAATACTAGAGTTAATTGACGACCAGTGACATGAAGGAACAAATACCGATCTCAAAGTAGGGACTAAGTCGTCAGGAATTTTATTTTGGGTAAGTTAGCTTTCTGGACCGATGGATTGAGATCCAACATGATGTTTTTCTTTCTTCTTGCTTCACCTTTCACCATCCCTGAATCCACTCCTCGCCTCTAGTTCGCCGCTCTGGCTCGTTCCTAGCTCTGCCTCGTCTGTGTCCCCGCACCTCGTTGCCACTCTCTGTGAAGCCCCCCCCCCCCCCCCCTGGCTCGGCCGGATTTCAACCGCGGTTCCTTCTTTTTTCTCCCATGAAATCAACCTACCCAAATTGCAAATTCAGACAACTTGCATATAGCCGCCATTCTCAAAATAATGAAAATGAAGGAACAAATATGGACATGCTCCACCGTCTTTGTATCGAGATACTGTTCCTTATTAATGGAGAGAAACCCTGTGCATGCATGCATGCACGCGTATGTGTTGATGAGGTTATGTAGTACTCCGGCTCCATTATTCCGGAGTAATGCAGCCACTAGGAGGACAATGTCATAGTCATGCCCATCCTTTCTTTCCTGGCTGTGTAACGTGAGGAGTTCACCGGCAGTTTTTCTGCTGGGTGATATGGACTTTTGGAACTTGAAAACAAACCAAGTAGCCTAACTCGTTTCCCTTGTTTCTTGTTTATTTGCTCGACCGATCAATGGAAATGCAAGGGGCCTATGTTTAACCTGGGAAGGAAAATTTTCTCTATCTAGTTTGTGGGTGAAGGAGCGAGGCGCGAGTCTGGTGGCCATCATCGTCGCCCTGTCCAGCGGGTCGAAATTCAAAGACCCCTTCTGGCCCGCTCTTCTTCTTCCACGATGGTGCCCCCACCAAAACCTCAGTTGGCAGCTACTACTAAAAACTTCATACTTAGCCCGTGTGCCCGTAGGTGCCCACCATCGCTCACATGGTGCCACAAGACGTCAAGACCGTCCCCTCGGATGTGGGGGCATGATCGGAAATCCCATGGTTGCTCGCCTCTGAATTTAGCTTGTAAGAGCATCTTCAACGATTTTGTATATTTGCACCCAATTGCTATTTTAGCAATCTTGGCCAAAAAATCTTCTCTAAGAGCCTTTGTATAAGTGGCCCCCCACCAATTTTTTTTACAAAGCTTGTTGTACTTGCACCCAGACTTTATATATTTGCAAAGTGGAGAGACCACTTGCTATAATTTTACAAAGCCTCCGAAAGTGGTCACCATCATATTTTGTCTCAATGACATGTGGGCCATGTATGCCACGCGTATGTGTATGCTGTGGACGTGTGCTTTGTGTGTACCTTTTTTCTGCATGGAAATTTTTGTGCATGTCGCGCGTGTGTTGTGTTGTGTAAGTTTTTTTGCATGGATTTTTTTCATGGAATGTGTACGTGTACGCGTGTGTGGTGTTGTGTGTATGTGACGTGTATGGTGGCAAGTTGTGGTAGTATATGTATTTATGTGGCTGACAGTCGCGAAGTCGCCGTGCTAAAGCCTCATAGGACCAGCGCAGCAAAGTAGCAACCATCGTCGATGAAGGAACTCGTAGATCAGAAGGATCAAACCTGTAAACACCCGAACAAAGATGATCAAAGTACGGATCCAAACAGATCCACTGAAGACCATCACCGACCAAATCCCGCAAGATCCGATGGAGACACACCTCTACACGCTCTATGACGATGCTAGATGCACCATCGGGACGAGGATATAATGTGGTAGACATTATTACTAATAAGGGACATCGCCGCCACCACACAGCCCCAACCAAGACGTTGAACCTAACAAGAACGAGAACGGGGTCCCTCCCGCCGGCGAGGAGGGGGGGGGGGAGGGGGGCAAGATCCTCCGCGCCTTCATGGCCTAGAGGCCACCGAAGATGGGGTGGACCGACGGCGGCGCCAATGGGAGGAGAAGAGCTTTTATTCAGTAGAGCGTCTTGAGAAATGCTTATTATACTAGGAACATATGGAAAAAAATTATCCCGTTGCAACGCACGGGCATATGTACTTGAAAGCTATACAATTACTGAAGAAATTGTGAAACTATTACTTTTTTTATTTTGATGAAAAAATTGCATGATACAACATTTCATTGAAATTAGGATAGAGTTATTAAGAGGCATTTGGATATGCCCAGGATACAAAGCTAGTATCGAGCGACCGACAAATGAAAGCACCAATACTAGCCTACCAACAATGAAGTGTATTAATCTGGTTGCCATGGCCTATGAATCATCCGTGCTACCTTGTGCTTGCCTGCCAACGTCCAATCGATGAGACCATTCTTGATACGATCAAGCATTTGCTCCTCCGTCAAGTTCTTTTGCTCAAATATGCGTGCGTTCCTGTCCTTCCACACAGTCCACCATCTGAGCTGCACAAGCGAGCTCCAAGCTGCCTTGTGGATCGCCGGCACCTACTGCCTTCATTGGTACCACAGTCCCAAATGTTCTCACATCCTGGCGACGGCACAAGGGCCAAAGGCAGATTGCACTTTTGCATAATCTTTCCCCACAAGCTAATCGTGAATGGGCAGCCAGCAAGGAGATGCACGGGCGTCTCTCGCTGGGCATTACAGAGGCAACACATCGGGTTGTGAGGCCAGTTTGGCTTCTCCAGATTGTCCCGGTCAGGATTTTGCCAAGCACATGCCATCCATGAGAACACCTTGCATTTCAGTGGTGCCTCTGACTTCCGGATCAGCTGTTTGTAACTCATCTGCATCGATCCATCAAACTGAATAGCATAGGCCGACTGACTGGAGAAGTCGCCGTTTGCCGTCCACCGCCAGGAAACCGCGTCCGGATGCTGGCCTAGCGCCACAGCCTGTAGCTGAACCCACAAGGCGGTGAACTCACAGACAGCCTGCAGCGTCAGATTCTCCCTTAGGTGATGCATCCAACGATCGCCGGTAAGCGCTCGAGCCACCGTGAGCCGTTTCCGGGTGCAGACACTGAATAGTGCCGGGTAGCTGTGACAGAAACTTATTCCATGCATCCAGGGCTCTGTCCAGAAGCAAATCCGTTGTCCATCTCCCAGATGGAACTGAAATGAAGCCATGAACAGCTCCTGAACTCTGGCATCGGTGGGCAGAGGCAGCCCCAACAAACTATTACTTTTCATGCCAAATATGATGACGCCGTTCGGAACATATATGCTTTTTTTGCGGGGCAGAACACATGTGATTAGCTCTCTGTGATTAGTGAGTACCATTCCCAATCGTTATCCTCCATGTCTGAAATTGTAATCCCAAAGCGAAATCAGCCGAAAATGGGTATGAAATGGACTGCGGCAATGGTTGAAACGATGAAACAATCTACTAGTACTATACTTTGTTAAAATTCAGTGCGCTGGGCAAGTCGCACGTATGGTAACTAGCTAGTGCTAGCGCATGGACGTTACTTAGTGGCTAGAGGCCAGTTGCATGCACTCGAGATTGATCAATATCATAATATGTCGTTGCCAACTTCTTGTGTAAGGGCATCTCCAACGGCGGCCATTGACCAATACACTAGAAACCGGCTAGCTAGTGCATATTAGTGGCCATCACACATGACTTGGAGATCACTGCCATTTAGTACCTATGCATGCTAGGACGCAGAGTGGGTGGGTGAGCTAAGATACGGGCTAATCAATGTGTTTGCATAATTGTGTATCATCGATCCAATCCAATCAAACAACTGTGTACACTTGCACTTTAATTAGTTGTACTATGAATATTCATAGGATGAAGCATTTCTTTAATTAGTTCATTTCAGCATAATTGTTGCTTTATATAAATATTAATGGATAGAATATGAATCTGGGATCAAATCCGCCAGGAGCAGTATCAGTACAGTAGGGGTTGTATCATTTTCAAAGAGGTGCCATACTGGAATTGATTATGGCTTTATCACAAACAGTTTCAGAGACGACGTAGTCAAAATCACAGAGATTATGTTCCCCAGATGCATGCCTGAAAAATATTATTGTATTACTAGTTTCTAGTTGGCACATGGATTCCTGTTGATCCGGCCACTTCCAACATTGATTGAATAGTTCCTTCTGTTTCAACTTGCAAGATCTTTCTCATGGCAGTTGTTTTAACCAAAGTTGAAGTGATTGGTGACTTATTCCAACCTTTATCATGTGTCTCCTCTGCATGCATGAATGCATAGTAACACACATAAATATGATAATTAACTGACCATAGATGACATGAAGGAACAAATAGGGATCTCAAATGTGGACTAGGGTCTGTTTGGCACTACTCCGCTCCAAAATCAGCTTCACTACATCAAGTCCACTTTGGAACAGTTTTATTCTAGAGTTGCGGTTCCACCAAAAAGCAGTTTATCATGTTTGGCTTCCAACTAGCTGCAGCTTCAAAAATGGAAAATTTGATGAAAAAGGTCTATTTGGTTGGATGACGTGAGAAAAAACAAAAGGGTATCCACTAACTGGTAGTAGTGATGGGTAGTTTTTCCCCAACTCCAGTTTCTAGAGTTTTTGGAACACCCCATAAAGTACCTCACAGAAAACATGGAGTTGTACCCCAATTCTAGTTATTTTATGGAGCGACATTTCGTGGAGCTTCCAGGGTTTGAATTTTATAGAGCCGAGTTGATTTTAATTAGGGAGCGGAGCATTTCCAAACAAGTCCTAAATCTCAGTCACCTAAAGTTTTATTTTGGATAAATCAATTTTCTTAACCATTTGATCAAGATCCAACGGGCCACTCTCCATTGTTTTTCCTTAAGCTTTCGTCCGCCTTAAATGGTTCTTCTTCACTCCTCACCTCCAGTTGGCTCCGCCTAGTTTCTAGCTCGACCACAGAGTTCAACATCGTCTCCTTCCTTTTTCTCCAACGAAATGAACTTACCCCAATTGCAACTTCAAACAACTTACATATAAGCCGTCGTTCTCAAAATAATTTTAATGAAGGAACAAGTATGTACATGCTCTACTGTGCACTTTGTATCGAAACTGTTCCTTATTAATGGAGAGAAACCTTGTACATGCATGCATGCACACGTACGTGTTGATGAGGTTATGTACTCCGACTCCATTATTCCGGAGTAATGCATCCACTAGTAGGACAATGTCTTCTTAATTTCCTGGCTGTGTAACGTGAGTTCACGGGCAGTTTTTCTGCTTGGTCGTAAGGACTTTTGTAACTCGAAAACAAACAAAGCAACCTAACTTGTTTCCCTTTGCTTCGTCTTTATTATAAGAAGAAGCTGGTTGCATCAACGGATCAATATAAGCGAAAAGGGTCTAATTAACCTGGAGAGGAAAATGTATCTAGCTAGCTAGTGGGTCCTGGTCGTCGCCGTCGCCCTCGCCGGCGGGTCGAAATCCCAAGATCCCTTCCTGCCCTCTGTTCTTCTTCCACGACGGTGCCCCCTCCGACAAGTCAACTGGCAGCTACTGTACTAGAAAACGCTTCATACTTGAGCCCGTGACCCCGTGTGCCCGTAGGTAGGCGCGGCGCCCACCAGCACTCACATGGCGCGCAACAAGACGTCAAGGCAGGCCCCTCTCGTATGTGCATGATTGGCAATGCCATGGTTGAATATATACGCAGATGGAAGACACCAGGCGCAACGTACGCATGCGTCTCGCGTTGCACGCAAGACGGAAGAAAATGGGGGTGCAGCGGCAGATGCAGCTTAGCTTTCGTACAAGGACAACCATGAACATACACATCGGTCCATCCATCGTGCACATCACAATACACGACGTACTGCCAGCCCATGAGCACATGAAATCCTCTCGTGATCCCCTCCAACTGATAGCCAGTTAATTATATATACTTAGTTTAAGACTGCATTAAGACAATTAACGTTTCCATTGATCGTTGTCGAAGACCGCTTGAACTGCCCCGTGTCTCTTTGATAAGACAATAAGTATTGATTAAACACACGCACACACCCTACCCCTACAATACACTCTTCCGAGATACTGAGCTGCGCATCACATCTTGCGATTGACAAAGTCACCATGTGTGCATCGTAGTCGACAGAAACGTCTTCTCGCATTGAATGAACATCACGGGAAAGGCTGGAATAAATCCAGGAAAACGTGAGCACCCCTGGCAATCTAGGACTTGAACGCTGGTGGCCTAGTTCCACCACAAGAAACCTAACCATCTGAGTTAAGCTCAGTTCACAAGTCTTTATTAAATTGATAGCTAAAGTTTATTTTGATATGTAATCACGATGGCTGCATACAAAAAAAAATACGTGTCTCTGTCAGAACACACGAGCAACACATGATCAACACTTCGGTTGGGGTGACTCAGGGTTGGGGAGGGGAGGGGGGGGGTGAAACTTAAGGTAGCGACCGAGCTTTTTTTTCATGCGGGAGAAATACTTGTATTACTCAATAATCAAGTCTTTACAATCATCTTTAGCAATCTCCAAAACCTCAGGAGGACCGGATCGAATCCAGGTCAGAGTTCTACCCTCCACTCCCCCGAAGCCAGCTAGACAATTGCTAGCTTTATTTTTGCACTCGCGAAACATGAGTAATACACGCAGATCGAAGGCTTAAAATATACCTAATCTCATTAATAAGGAAAGCATAAACGGATCGATCCTGGCCAGCGCAAGTGATCATGGCCACCGCCTCCGAAGAATCCATCTCAATTGCAATAGGGAGATTTGACCTCTGAATGGATGTAGATAAGCCGTCCATGCACGCACATAACTCTGCTTCCAAAGCATCTCTGCAAGAATACAGAACTCTGCAGGCTAAAAATATAATGTCATCATTCGAATCTCGAAGGATCATTCCAGCACCCGCTGCTCCAGCAGAATCATAGGACCCATCTGTATTGAGTTTAACCCAGTCCGAGTTTGGTTTAGACCATCTAAGCGCCAGGGGTGCAACTCTGACCGGCGTAGACGAGGAACTAAAAACCATAACGGACTTACCCTTACTTGGGTCCATGTTCGAGTTCAGTTTGATCGCCACCAAAGATTCCAAATAGCTTTGCAATAACCGAACTGAAACCTCCAAAGGTGGGGCTGGTTTTTGATGTGTTATC
Organism: Triticum monococcum; assembly: GCA_034509565.1. Classification (NCBI taxonomy): domain Eukaryota; kingdom Viridiplantae; phylum Streptophyta; class Magnoliopsida; order Poales; family Poaceae; genus Triticum; species Triticum monococcum. The sequence goes on from CM067847.1 coordinate 780,814,816, forward strand.
ATCATGCATTGCTCAGTTTCACTTAATTGTGAAAGGGCATTTAGCAGCCACTCCTTCCCACTATTTATCAGATTATCAATACTAGGTAACCTCCATACCTTGGCCATCTCCTGATACAAATCTCGCCCAAACTGACATCGCAGAAAGGGATGGAAATTGTCTTCCTCCTCAATACCACAAACTGGGCAGATACTAGACACTTCAAGTCCAATTCTGTGCTTGTTTCTCCAAGTGGGGAGCCCATCCGTTGCTACTCGCCAAGCAAAGTTCTTCACAGTAGGGGGCGCATCATTCTTCCATATGTATGACCAGCACGATCTACTTCCATCTGGAGAAGAGCTAGACGAGGTCGTCCTCTCTCTGTGTGCTTCATCAAACGCCAATTCATCACAGTAGCAACCGAGCTTAATCATTACAAGAAGCAACAACTATATACGGCTGCCAATTCATCACAGTATTTTGCATAACTGCATGTTAGATACTTTTGCACTGAGGATTACATGCACTAGTAGTTTTTTTTTTGCGGGGTACATGCACTAGTAGATGATATGGGTGGTTCTCGGCTAAACACATGCTTGGGCTGAATTTCTAATTGTCGATGCCTTGGTTCAAATGGAGAGACCCTCTTGTGATATACAATGTTGCCATGTTACGTGCATGTTTTGTTGTGCTGCGCATCCTTGCACTGGTCTAGCATGTGCAACTATTGCTGACACACCCTTTTGTGCAATTTTGGTATGATATTCTTATTCAGAGACCAAATCTCTTGGGACAAATTTAAGCAGCTGTCGTTATCAAACGGCTTCAACTGATGATTTGGTCGTTATCAAACTGCTTGATATGATGATTTGTTATAATCAATCAAGGAGATCTGTTCTCCAACTGCTCTTAGCAAGATTAAGTATGGAGAGCACCATTATCATGGCAGGCACGTCGTACTTAGAATTGCAGGTCATATCTATTTATGGGCACATACATATGGTTGTACATAATATACTCTTTCCATTTCAAAATAAGTGTTGTGGTTTTAGTATTAGAACCAAAACTATGGCACTTATTTTGAAACGGCCCGTATATGTGATGCCATATAGTTTATGTAAACGGTGCGTGCTCCCTGATTTCGATTCCATCATGGCGGCCATTGACTAATACACTAGAAACCGGCTAGCTAGTGCATATTAGTGGCCATTACACTTAACTTGGAGATCACTGCCATTGTGTACTCATGTATTCTAGGACGCAGAATAAGTGGGTGAGCTAAGAGATAGGGCTAACCATCACAAGGAAGTGCAACTATATATGTGTGTAGCTGCTAATCAATCAATGTGTTTGCATAACTGTGTATCATCGATCCAATCCAATCCAACAACTGTGTACATTTGAACTTTAGTAGGTTGGAGCATTTCTTTAATTAGTTCATTTCAGCCTAATTGCTGCTTTAAATATTAATGGATAGAATATGAAGCTGGGATCAAATCCCCCAAGAGAAGTATCAATACAGTCAGGGTTGTATTATTTTCAAATGCGTGCCATACTGGAATTGATTATGGCTGTGATCACTAACAGTTTCAGCGACAACGGAGTCAAAATTATGAGAAAAATATTATTGTATTACAAGTTTCTAGTTGGCACATGGATTCCTGTTGATCCGGCCACTTCCAACTTTGATTGATTAGTTCCTTATGTTTCAACTTGCAATATCTTTCTCATGGCAGTTGTTTTAACTAAAGTTGAAGCGATTGGTGACTTATTCCAACCTTTACCATATGTCTCATCTGCATGTGTGTATGCATAGTAACACATAAATATGATAATTAACGGACCGTCGATGCCATGAAGGAACAAATACAGATCTCAAATGTGGACTAGGCCCTGTTTGGCACTACTCAACTCCAAAACCAGTTTCACTCCATCAAGTCCCCTTTGAAGCAGTTTTATACAGGAGTTGTGGCTCCACCAAAGAGCAATTTATCATGTTTGGCTTCCAGCTAGCTGCAGCTTCAAAAATGGAAAATTTGATGAAAAAGATCTACTTGATAGGATGACGTGAGGAAAAATGAAGAAGTATCCACTTACTGGTGGCAGTGATGGGTAATTTTCCCTCAACTCTAGTTTCTAGAGTTTTTGGAGCACCCCATAAAGAACTTCACAGAAAACAGGGAGTTATACCCCAAATTCTTTTTTTATGGATTGACATTTCGTGAAGCTTCCACGTTTGGTTTGATTTTTATAGGGCAGAGTTAAATTTTAGGGAGCGGAGCATTCCCAAACATTGCCCTAAATCTCAGTCACCTAAAATTTTATTTTGGATAAGTCAATTTTCTGGACCATTGGACTAAGATCCAAAGGGCCGCTCTCCATTGCTTTTTCTTCAACTTTCATCCTCCTTGAATGGTTCTTCTTCACTCCTCTTCTCGAGTTTGCTCCGCCTCATTTCTGGCTCGACCTAAGAGTTTAACCTCGCCTCCTTCCTTTTTCTCCCACGAAATGAACTTACCCCAATTGCAAATTCAGACAATTTACATATAGCGGTCGTTCTCAAAATAATGGTAATGAAGGAACAAGTATGTCCATGCTCTACTGTGCACTTTGTATCGAAACTGTTCCTTATTAATGGAGAGAAACCTTGTACATGCATGCATGCACACGTACGTGTTGATGAGGTTATGTACTCCGACTCCATTATTCCGGAGTAATACATCCACTAGTAGGGCAATGTCATGGTCATGGCTATCCTTTCTTTCCTGGCTGTGTAACTTGAGTTCACCGGCAGCTTTTTCTGCTTTGTCGTATGGACTTTTGAACTTGAAACAAACAAAGTAACCTAACTATTTTCCCTTTGCTGCGTCTTTATCATAAGAAGAAAGCTGGTTGCATCAACCGATCAATGGAAATCGAAAGGTGCTTTATAATTAACTGTGTTGATAAATCTTAGTCGGCCGAGACTTGATTATGTCTCAATCGATGCTATATTTATGAGATTCGTGCAAAACTTTTATTTTAGTTTTTTCTATATTCTTTCTTATATGTTACTTATATAAGTGGGATTTGATTAAGTCTTAATCGACCAAGACCTAACCATGTCCATTAACTCGGAGAGGAAAATGTATCTAGCTAGCTAGTGGGTGAGCGAGCGAGAGAGCGAGTCTCATGGCCGTCGCCGTCGCCGTCGCCCTGGCCGGCGGGTCGGGAAATCCCAGGATCCCTTCCTGCCCGCTGTTACGTTCTTCTTCCACGACGGTGCCCCCAGCAGCAACTTAATTGGCAGCTACTGTACTAGAAAACTGTTCATACTAGGACCCGTGTGGCTATAGGTGCCTACCACCACTCACATGGCGCGCAAAAAGACATCAAGACCGGCCCCTCTCGTTTGTGCATGATTGGAAATGCCGTGGTTGCTTGCCTCTGAATTTAGCTTCTAATCACGAGAGTTGGAATATGCAGACGGCATGCATGAAGCCGAACCAGAACCCCTAACATCCTCAAGGAATGTCACGTAAGCTACAATAACAGTGACATCCCTTCTTCATATTCATATGGTTAAGCCTAAAATGATTATAATTAATTTGTAAATTACAAATTTACTGCATACATTTATAAAAATTACATACAAACCAAATTATGGTGCAATAAATTTATTTTTTAATTTATTTTTATACATGCTATAGTAATCCTAACATCTCTTCTTCCTTTTACGCACGTATTTCACTGTAGCTTTGTCACATTCCCTTGAGGATGTTAGAAAATCCGCTTCGGCATGAAGCCGCCCCGCGACACCGTACCAGGCTGGGGTCGATAACTCGACGTGCCCGCCGGTCGGCCGGCCCGGCGCGACGTACGCATGCTTCTCGCGTTGCACGCAAGACGATGAAATGGGGGTGCAGGGGCAGCTCAGCTTTCGTACAAGGACAGCCATGAACTCGCCGGTCCGTCCATGATGCACCTCGCAATCTGGCAGACACGACGCTTGAGTCCGGTGACCTACGAGACGTACGGCCAGCCCATGGGCACATGGAATCCTCTCGTGATCCCCTCCAACTGATAGCCAGTTAATTACTATATAGTTTAGGACTTTATTCAGAGTATTCATTCTTGGCGCGCATGTGGAGTTGAAAAGATCCTTCGGTTCGATATGATTTTCTTCATGCCCCCCACGTAGACGTAGGTGTAGGTCCGTCCGTTCTCCAACTCTCGATGGCGCTTAAAGAGAGCCATCAACCACACACCACCTCATCTCAATCCATCCATCCATCTGCACGGTAGGAGAAGACCATCGTCATCGATCGACCGGCCATGGCGCGTCTTCTCCTCGTCCTCGTCCTCGTCCTCGTGGTGGCCGCTGCCGTCGCCCAATCGCTGGCCGTGGGCGCTTCTTTGGCTTCCTCGTCGTCGTACCGCTGCGGCTGGTGCCCGCGCCGCTCCACAGCGTCCCTCCTCCCACCCGACGCCGGCGTCCTCACCGGCGCCGCCTGCGGATATGGTGGCCAGGCGGCGGCGGAGCTCGCCGCCGACGGGGGCTTCCACATTGCGGCCGTCAGCTCTGCATTCCTCCGCGGCGGCCGGGCCTGCGGCGCCTGCTACCAGCTGAGATGCAGGGGCCGGAGCGCGTGCGCGGAGGGCGGCGTCAAGGTCATCATCGCCAACGTGGCGAAGCCAGCGACGGGCACGAACAGGACGGGCGGCAGCCAGTTCCAGCTCACTAGGGACGCCTTCGCCGCCTTGACTGCTTCCCGTGACGATGGTCAGCTCGCGAGCTTGTTGGACGCGGCCGTCGACGTCGACTTCAGGAGGATACCTTGCGCGTACAAGAGCAAGAACCTGGCGGTAAGGGTGGATGAGACGAGCAATAGGGACAAGGGCCACCTCGCCCTCCGGTTCCTCTACCAGGGCGGCCAGACCGACATCGTCGCCGTCGAGGTGGCGAAGGAAGTGGCTCCTGATGCCGCCCAGAGCGCCGCCGCGCCGTCGCCGACGCAATGGCAGTACATGACGCGGCGCGAGGAATCTCCCGGGGTGTGGCGCACGTCGCGCGCGCCGGCCGGCCCGCTGCAGCTCCGGCTCGTGGTCACCGCGGGCTCCGGCGGCAAGTGGCTGCGCGCTGACGGGGCGGTGTTCCCCGCGGAGTGGCAGCCCGGCGCGGTCTACGACACAGGGTTGCGGGTCACCGACGTCGCCGCGCGCACATGCAGCTGCGCCTCTGCCTCCGGGGACGACGACGAAGAGGAGTAGGAGCCCAGTTGACATGCACACGCGCGCTCCCATCCTTGCTGGTTCCTAGTGATCGACCGGTGGTCCACCGGCCGGCCGCCGGGAAGATGTATGACACGCGGCACACGCGGAAAAGTGAAGAGAAACGGAGAAAGAGGCATAACAGCGAAAAGGAACCGGAAAGAAAGGGAAGTTCGCAACGACGCCCTTGGGATATTCCAACCTAGACCCCTTCATCGCCTACAACTTTTCGCCGTCGTCGTCGCCGAAGCTCCGCCGGAAGAAATGGCGCGTGCTCCATGATTGTGGTTCCACAATGGCTGGCGGCCATTGACGTCCACACTACCAAGTAGGAAGTAGCTAGTGCATATTAGTGGGCTATACATAGACACGCTTGAGAATTGAGATCGTTGTCATTGTACTCATGCATGCACTACATGAGTGGGTGGGTGAGCTATCGGCATTAGGCATTAGGCATTCGGCATCTAGCCGGCGGGTCCAAGTCCAAAAATCTTGCGGCCATTGCTGATTCTTATTCCACCGTCTTCTTTATGAAATTTGGTTACACTTATCTCTGCTCCCTCTATCCCAACGTTTCTCAAGCTAACATAGCTTGATAACATTCTTATATTGTGCGATGGAGTACTAGTTTATTGTGCATGCATGACATCGTCATTTAACTACCGCTCATGAATATGTGATAATCCTGACAATATAAGCAGCACCAACAGATTTGCCAATTTTCAGTCAATTGATAATACTAAGATCCGTGTAGGATTTATTCTTTCCAACTACAATTTTCTTTACACTAGATGAAGAGTTTTTTTTAATTGGGTGAACATTTTTTTAGGAAAAAATCTGGCATTTTTTAAAACCCCACGCTCCCTCTCTCTCCCCATTCTTCACCAGTGGTGCTGGAACTCGATGTGGATATGAAAGAGGAGTGTTGGTTCCTTGTGTAGATAGTAGAAATAAGGTTGAGTCTGCGTTAGAGGCATGTGGCGTTGATGTTAGGGAATGCGCCGCCGTCACATGCGAGTGCTGACTAGTGGCTAGCACCGCTTCTCTGGCTAGTGATGGTTGTGGTGAGGTGCCTCCTTCTGTCAGCCGCGACAATACCGGCATCTCCTGCAATAAACTTGGCGGTCACCCCGATCTGGAGGAGAGCCCTCTGCTTGGCCTCAACTCTTTAAGCCATCGTGGAGGTGGATAAGGAGCAGAGGAGTTGTAGAGAGCTGGATAGCATACATAGGAAAGAGCACATCATCAATGGCGTCCTCGAAGAAGCTACAACGCGTGCTGCCGTTGTCAATTGTCGGATGTTGTCTCCATATCGTTGAACTACTTGCCGAAAGACAATCATCTATCTTCCTCGCAACCCATGAGCTAAAAAGGAACACAATGAAGCTTCTACTCTGGGTCCATGTCCTGTTGGTGGTGTTGTGGGGGTTTGTGGCATCCCAAGTGGTTTTCGTGCTAGGCAACATTGCAATTGGATCCAACGGGAGTGGATTTGGAAATGGTTGCAATCTCTTTTTTCCGTTCGGATCCTCCTTGTAAAAGTAAGGGTTTGGTTTGTAATTTCTTGTTCCTATTGGGTCCTGACTCCTCATAATGTAAGAGTATTGTCCTACCGCTTTAATTCAATGTAGTACTAGGTCCTTTTGCACCCTTCCCTAGAAACAATTTCTTTAAATATGTATGTATGTAAAAAATGTAAGATTGACTGAGAATTATCAGTCTACTTAGCTTGCTCCGGAAAATGTGGCCATACATATCCATAGAGACTAATTAAACATTCGGGAATGTATAGAATCTTTTTCTTAACCAAGCATAACCCCTTTCCATTAACTGAATAACAAAAATACATCAACCAGTCCATAGATAAAGGAAAAGTAAAATAAATCTAAATCAGACTTAGGCATGGCAAACATTTTTTATGGTCAATTATGTTGTCACGAGGATGACAATTTGTTTTAACAAGCATGGTAAATCCTGGCAAAAGCTGAACATGACAAGGATTTGCCCTGTTTCCTGAAGAAAAGTGGCATCCTCACCACAACATAATTTAATATCTGAGACATTTGATTTGCCATGCTAAAAAAATCTAACATCGATTTATCGCAAAATCCTAAACATTTATTTACGTAATCACATACCAGTCCGCAACTACGAGCGTACACTTACAGTTTATTACAACGGCAGCTTGCTAATTTAAGTAAGTATATTGGCTGATATCTCGGGATTGGTACTATAATCCTCAGACAAAGATGAATAAATATACCGGCATGCATCCTGGAGAAGTCGAATATGTATATTGGTATACATGCTGCCGAAGACAGCCTTGAGGATAAGCAGGCGAAATCATGGAGATCGATCTGTCTCTGCTGCTAATCTCCAGCTCCCTTGTGCGAATTATTATTGTGCTAGCTAGGAGGTTTTCTGTTAGCACATGGGTTTTATGGAGTATAAATACATACATATACGTAAGCTCATTCATGGCACGCACGCACGTCCATTGATCGCTGCTGTTGATCTATTTCCAGCTCTGATTACTTAATTAGTTCCATAAAAAAGCTTAATTAGTTTTTTTTTGTGTGTGTGGTGGAGTTACTAGTTAATAACTCGAGATCGCTGATTCTCATAGCAGCTGTTATAATAAGCATTTAAAAGTTCAAATGTGAAGATCTGTGATACTCGTAGCAGCTATTATAATAAGCGTTTAAAAGTTCAAATGTGAAGATCTGTGATATCCATGGCAGCTGTTGTAAGTATTTAAATGGTCCGCGCAACATTTGTACTAGTAGTATATTCAGTTTGAAAAGGAAGCTGTGAAGATCTTTGATTCTCATTGCAGCTATTCTTGTTTAAAAGTTGTGCGGAACAATTAATCTCTGCTCCACGTACGGCATGGCCTGGCCGGCCATGATTCACGAGGGGCGAGGTCGACATGGCCGGTCCGGTTCAATCCTTTGTCCCGTCTCCGTCGGCCATGCCGGCCGGCGGGGTCCAAGCTCGAAGATTCCCTGCTGCCCGTCTTACTCGTTCAGCTCCACCACCGGCACTTAATTCGGAGCTGTTCAGGCTTAAGGGAGCCCGTGTCATAGCATTGTAGCGGTCACATGCACGCAACAACGAGACCGCTGTTTCACGCGTGCATGCAGTCAAACGCCGAATTTGAAATCTGAGCATATGCTTGGCCCTTAAATTTCATGTATGTATTACTTTCTCTGTAAACACTTTTATATTAGTTTACGGAGGAAATACTAATGTAAGTGCACGAGTAGCTGTCGCATGGAAATTATTGTCGTCACGGTCGAGAGTGCAATGCACGCAGTCACTCCAAGATCACGGACGGAATCAACACGGCCTGGCAGCATGCATGCGCTCGTTACTCATTGTGGGCAGCTCGCTTTCGGACAGCGACATCCGTCGACCCGTGTGTCGTCGTAGGCGTACAATTGTCCTGATCGGACAACGGGGCAAGGTCGGTCGACGTCGACGGGCATTGCCCTCGACTCTCGACCAAGCGTACGTCCCGTGTGCAAAGTCTCGCGCGCGCACTAGCCAACTAGCGATCGAGTTTACGACCGTTTCTGCGCGCGCGCATGAGACATGAGAGCGAGGTCACGTCGCATTCCTTCGCGCCACAATCACCTTGCCCTTGGATCCATCGTGCTCCCCACGTCCCCGCCCCATGCCGCTCGTCCGCCCGCCCGCTCGCTTTAAACCACCACGCACCGCACCCCCGGCCTCTCAAACGAGTCTCTCTCACCTCTGCCTTATCCATCGATCCGCTGGACGGGACTAATTCTAGGCTATCATCACTTTATCACTTCTTCCATCTACAACAACCAACGGCGATAATGGCCGCCTTGCCGCAGCTGCTTCTGACCCTCTTCCCCGCGGCGGTTGCCGTCCTGATCCTGCTGCTGGCCTCGGCGCCGGCCGCGCGGGCCTCGTCGGCGACGTACCGCTGCGGCTGGTGTCCGCGCAGGTCCACCGCGTCCCTCCTCCCTCCCGACGCCGGCGGCGCTCTCACTGGTGCCGCGTGCGGCTACGGTGGCCCGGCTGCAGCGGCGGAGATGGCCGTCGACGGGGGCTTCCACATTGCCGCCGTCAGCGCCGGCTTCTTCCGCGGCGGCCGGAGCTGCGGCGCATGCTACCAGCTGAGGTGCAGGGGCCGGAGTGCGTGCGCGAAGGATGGCGTCAAGGTCGTCGTCGTAGGCGAAGTGCCGGACACGAACAAGACAGCAGCTGGCCGCTTCCTGCTCACCAAGGACGCCTTTGCCGCCATGGCCACGCCAGACCGTGCCGCCGAGCTCGCGGACGCGGCCGTCGACGTGGACTTCAGGAGGATTCCCTGCGTGTACAAGAGCAAGAACCTGGCGGTCAAAGTGGAGGAGACGAGCAGCAGGGACCGGGGCTACCTCGCCCTCCGCTTCCTCTACCAGGGCGGCCAGACCGACATCGCCGCCGTCGAGGTCGCGCAGGCGGTCACCGGTTCCAGCGGTACTACCAACAACGACGCAGCACCGTTGCAGACATCGTGGCAGTACATGGCCCGGCGCGAGTCATCCCCGTCGGTGTGGCGCACGTCGCGCGTGCCGGCCGGTCCGCTGCAGCTCCGGCTTGTGGTCACCGCGGGCTCCGGCGGCAAGTGGCTGCGCGCCGACGGGGCGGTGCTCCCCGCGGATTGGCAGCCCGGCGCGGTCTACGACACCGGCCTGCGGGTCACCGACGTCGCCGCAAACACCTGCGGCGCCGCCTCCTGCTCCGCCACGGACGAGGGCGACGAGGCCGAGCAGCTCCGATGACACGCTCCCCTTGCATGCATCCACGGATGAGCCAGTGGCCGAACGATGGTCCAACGGCGACGCCAGACACGCACACCTCCACCGGCTGGCCGCCGGAATATCGGTCGATGCTGCATGTACACTGTACAGAGACGTGTACATCGCAACGTACGACATGCATGCATGTGTGCGCATGGTCGACGACGAGTCCCGGTTAGGACAAAACCTCCATGTCCCGCTCTAAAGTCTAAACAGAGGAGATTGGAGTGTAGCTTCACGTGTGGCGGGAAGGGACTAATGCAGAGAAGAACATGTACATAGATCTGTTTTGGTCTTGGAATCACATGACAGTGTTGCTGTTTTGGCTGCACGTCCTCTTCCTCTTTGGCATAGTAGGAGAGCATTATTGTAGGTTGATTCCACGAGCTGATTAAGATTGATCAATTGCCGACTATGGCTAAATTAACTGTACCGTATCATATTAATTTCCGTTGTGCTTAATTTGTAATTTGTCATATGAAATTAATCACAAAATAGAGAAAATCGGGTTAGAAGGTCCATCTTAACACTAAATAGGTGTTCCCCACTTGTTAGAGTTGTTTCGAATATTGTGTACAAGTTAGGTTACAGTTGGACTCTAAGTTGTATTGTATTTAAATAGGATATGGAGTCGTGTCCTAGTAGGACACTTGTATCCTAGGCCTCTCATATATAGCAGGGCTAGACACACGATGTAACCTATGCCAACATAATAGCACCGGAACGCAGGGGAAGCCGGCGGCATGTGCCGGTGTTCAGGGCGACCGGGGTGCGGTATTGTGACGGTGTCATGGGGAGGAGCGCCCGTAGTCAAGCCCCGGGGATGTAGCCATATCGGTGAACCTCGTTAACAAATCTCGGTGTCGTGCTTGTGTGATTGCTTGATCCTCGGTAGATCGACGGAGCGCCTCGGATTTATTTTAACAAGTGGTATCAAAGCAAGATTCAAAGGAGGCTACGGTGGTTGATCTAGAGGAAGCGAAACCGATAGATCATGGTTGTGGAGTTGAAACCGATTGAGCAGATCGAAACGGTGGCAACAAGATCTATTCGGATGGCGTAATAGGCAGTCGGGCATCAGATCGGTCAGCGGAGTTGGGCCGCGAAAGCGCAAGGCGTGTGCGCCGGTGGTCTAGACGGACAGACTATGGAGACAGGAGGACAGGTCGGGCGCGTGGCGCTGGAGATCATGGTCGTGGGCCACTGTAGCCAGTTCGGGACAGGCCGTGCGGCTAAGGCTGGAGTCGTGAGGCGAGCGACAACAGGGGCTGTAGGAAGCGATCGTATCCGAAGATTTGTTTGGAAAACAAAACTGGAACGAGTGCAGAACCAAGTCCTCGTGTTCGACTGGAAAACCTACAGGTGCGCTACTAGGTAGCAGCAAGGGTCGGGTCACAGTACAGAATAGAGGCAGCCAGGTGCAAATCGAGCAAAGGAAATATCCATTGATGCATCCATCGGGAACTAGCAAGGGGCTTGGGCAAGGCAAAAGCTAGCATCGTGGAGTTGAGCCACGGGAGCTACACCACCTGAAGGCCAAGAGTGATTCTTTGGTTGGTTTTGCTATTAGTACGTGGAGATTCGGTTCGTGTACTTGGGGCATTGTGTGGACAGCTTAGATAATTTTTCCACAGGGTTAGTCATATGAAGAACCATGGCGCCAATAGGTACCAGGTTTCAGGTGGAGAAGTTCAACGTGATTTTAAACCTTGGATTATGACAGACAAAGGTGAAAAAAATGTGTTGGCACAAAAAGGATGCTTGAAGGCGTTGCGGGAAGTCATGCTAGTTAAGATGGAATTATCATGTGATGGATAGAAATTTGCGGAAGATGATTTGGAAGCCTGGGTCGGACTAGGTAGTCTGACGGATCGACGCAAGTCGGTTGGTATAGAAAACGGTGGTGGGATCGGCGACAACGACATAGGAGTGTGGTGCTGATGGTGACCGTTTTCTGGGCGTGGAAACACGCGGCACATGCCTAAGTGCTTGTGTGACTTCGACAAGACTATGGCGCGGGGTTGATTCAAGATGGTGCACATGAGAGCTTGGAGTCGACGGGGCGCGAGGGTGGATTGATCAGCTATCATGGAGTCATGTTGAAGGTGGAGTTGGATTGAGGGGCTACGGTGTAAGGATCCAGAGAATCGAAGTCTATTCAGCTAGGAAAAAAGTGAGAGACATGTAATTCGGACTGGAGCCCAGTGGTCTGATGGAAGCGTGAAACTCGTCATCGGTCGGTGATGGTCGGTGATACTCTGCAATGGGGTTGAGTGGTGTGGGTTCGCGACCCTTGAGACTCGACTGGGACAGCGGAGGCTCGACGCGGTAATAGCGGCGACGCGTGCAATACGCACGGGACATGGAGACGAGCCAGAGCTCTGGTGGTCATACATGTGGTGAGACAACTGCGAATTTGACTCAAGTTGACTACAAGCAACGGTGAAATTCCTTCATGTTTCAGACAGGCGGTCAAGAAAGGAGCGGTGATGTTGAGTTCAGGTAACTCTTATGTGTGACACCCAATATGTGAGCTGTTCACTTTCACGCAGGTCAGTGATCAGTGTGTGATGCGTTGAACGAAGCTCTGGAAGTTGGGAGCATACACTAGAGTAAAGATGAACTTAATTTTGCTCGAGTGTTGACTGTGGTCAAGAAAAGAAGAAACTACAAGTTGCAGGTGGAGTCATATGGAGTCTTTGGAGTAGCAGCGGTATTCATGGGATAAGCTCAAGTCCAATGTACATGGAAGTTTGACACATTGACGAATTCAAGGCGGTGGAGAATATTCGCCAAGGTGGAGTTTGTTAGAGTTGTGTCGAATATTGTGTACAAGTTAGGTTACAGTTGGACTCTAAGTTGTATTGTGTTTAGATAGGATATGGAGTCGTGTCCTAGTAGGACACTTGTATCCTAGGCCTCTCATATATAGCAGGGCTAGACACATGATGTAACCTATGCCAACATAATAGCACCGGAACGCAGGGGAAGCCGGCGGCATGTGCCGGTGTTCAGGGCGACCGGGGTGCGGTATTGTGACGGTGTCATGGGGAGGAGCGCCCGTAGTCAAGCCCCGGGGATGTAGCCAACAAATTTTAGGATATTATGTAAAATCTTCGTAGCCTTACGTAGATGTAGGATTTTCGACACCAATATGTCGCCCTACTATGCAACCATATGTGAAAAAGTTTCACCTCAACATGCAACTGCGTATGAAAAAATATTTTCATTCTGTTATGGTACTTATATTGATAACAGAATATATTGTGCAAATAATCATATGTATATTTCAGTTTCAGCTCTCATATTACGAATTCACACATTTTTAGTTTCAACTCTCATATATTGTGCAAATAATCAAGTTGGAATAAATTTTCTTTCCACTCACAAATTATCAATCTTTCTAAAATTGGTTGGTGTGCACTGTAGTTCAAGCAGCAAGGCATGCTATTATTAGAGGGTGTTTGTTTCCAGGGACTTATTGATCTAGGGACTTAAATAAGTCCCTATAAGTCCCATCTAAACCAAACAGGAGGGACTTATAGGGACTTAAAGTGGGCATTTGGGATTTATGAAATAAGACTCTTAAGAAGGGACTTATAGGGACTTATAGTTATAATATGATCTTATAAAGACTTATAAGTCCCAAGAACCAAACATGTAGGGACTTTTTAGGGACTTGGAACTTATAAGTTGGGATTAAAAAAAATCTTAAGACTTATGAACCAAACAGGGCCTTAATGCATTGCAATCACATGAAATACAGGAACCAATAAAATCATGGTTATTGGCGTGCATGGCGGCGGACTGACCGTTTTTTTATGAGCACTTTGGATGGGTTCAGGCATGCCGTCCACTACACGTGTCGACCATTAGTTATTTTTTTCTGAAAGAAAGGGTCCAACTGTTGCTCATGTCATGTGTTCCCCGCTCAATGTCTACCGCCCAGATGTGGGGAGATCCTCTAGGAATTAGTGGTGGGAGGACATATTTCAACGTCTTTCCTTTTTCTCGTACAATGAATTAATCAAGTTGGAATAAATTTTCTTTCCCGTATTTTATGTGATCTTGACGCATCAGTAATCGCGTGCCCTGCTGCTTGAACGACGGTGCACACCACACTCAATGTATGAGAGAATGATGTGTGGTGGGCGGTATGCATGAACCCATCCAAAGTGCTCATGAAAAAAGGTCGGTTTGCCGCCGTACACGCCAATGACCATGCTTCTATTGGCTCCCGTATTTTATGTGATCGTGATGCATTAGTAATCACGTATTGCTTGAACGATGGTGCACACCACACTCAATGTATGAGAAAAAGGACGTGTGGTGGGCGGCATGCATGAACCCATCCAAAGTGCTCACAAAAAAAAGGTCGGTCCGCCACCGTGCACGCTAACGACCATGCTTCTGTTGGTTCTCATATTTCATGTGATCGTGATGCATTAGTGATCGTGTGCCTTGCTGCTTGAACGATGGTGCACACCAACCAATTTTAGAAAACGGTGTACCGACCTTTTTTATTAGCACTTTGGATGGGTTCATGTCGCCCACCACACGTGTCGACCGTTAGTTATTTTATGTGAAAGAAAGGGTGCAACTATTGCTCATGTCATGTGTTCCCCACTCAATCTCTACAGCGCAGATGTAGGGAGAGATCCACTCCGAAACAGTGGAGGAATGGCTGCGACTTGGTAGGGGTTCCTCTCTTCGAAGAAAGAAAGTTTTGTTGGGCCTACGAGAGTGAGTGGATTGGTGATCCCTAATTGGTCAACCGCCGCCTTCTTCCACGGGTCAACCCCCCTCTCTAGTCGATCCTAGATGTATGCCCACATTTGTGCGGGAACAGGAGGAGTAGGAGCGAGCCCTATAATATTTTCGCAAAAATAATCTTGTTATCTAAAATAATTCAGTGGGAACGTCTAGCTTAATTGCACAACAAGGAGTATAGTAGTTGCTCGGCACCCGTCACGGCTAGGTTAACAGGAGCCAGACCCAAAATATTTTGACGGGAAATTCAACTAAGCTGCAAAACAGAGAAAATGGAGAGGTAGCTCGGGGCGAACATCCGTTGCGGTTTGGATTTATCACTGCTACCTCTTGAGCACTGCGTTAGTTTTTTTTGAAGAGGAAAGGGTGATGCAACAAAGTAGCGTAAGTATTTCCCTCAGTTTTTGAGAACCAATGTGTCGATCCGGTAGGAGACTACACGCAAGTCACCTCGCACCTACACAAACAAATAAGAACCTCACAACCAACGCGATAAAGGGGTTGTCAATCGCTTCACGACCACTTGCGAGAGTGAGATCTGATAGAGATAATAAGATAAATACTTTGGTATTTCTTTGATATAGATTGGAAAATAAAGATTGCAAAATAAAATAGATTGGAAACTTATATGATGGAAAATAGACCCGGGGGCCATAGGTTTCACTAGTGGCTTCACTCAAGATAGTATAAGTATTACGATAGGTGAACAAATTACTGTCGAGCAATTGATAGAAAAATGCATAATTATGAGAATATCTAGCATGATCATGTATATAGGCATCACGTCTGCGACAAGTAGACCGAAACGATTCTACATCTACTACTATTACTCCACACATCGACCGCTATACAGCATGCATCTAGAGTATTAAGTTCGTAAGAACATAGTAATGCATTAGGCAAGATGACATGATGTAGAGGGATAAACTCAAGCAATATGATATAAACCCCATCTTTTTATCCTCGATGGCAACAATACAATACGTGCCTTGCTGCCCCTGCTGTCACTGGGAAAGGACACCGCAAGATTGAACCCAAAGCTAAGCACTTCTCCCATTGCAAGAAAGATCAATCTAGTAGGCCAAACCAAACTGATAATTCGAAGAGACTTGCAAAGATAACAAATCATACATAAAAGATTTCAAAGAAGAATCAAATATTGTTCATAGATAAACTTGATCATAAACCCATAATTCATCAGATCTCGACAAACACACTGCAAAAAGAATTACATTGAATAGATCTCCAAGAAGATCAAGGAGAACTTTGTATTGAGATCCAAGGAGAGAGAAGAGGCCATCTAGCTAAAACTATGGACCCGAAGGTCTGTGGTAAACTACTCACACATCATCGGAGAGGCTATGGTGTTGATGTAGAAGCCCTCCGTATCGATTCCCCCTCCGACGGAGCTCCGGAAAAGGCCCCAAGATGGGATCTCTTGGATACAGAAGGTTGCGGCGGTGGAAATAGGGTTTCATGGTGCTCCTGGATGTTTTGGGTGTATATGGATATATATAGGAGGAAGAAGTAGGTCGGTGGAGCTGCGAGGGGCCCACGAGGGTGGGGGGCGTGCCCAGGGGAGTAGGCGCGCCACCCTGCCTCGTGGCCACCTCGCTTCTTTTTTGACGTCTACTCCAAGTCCCCTGGACCACGTTTGTTCCAAAAATAACTCTCCCGAAGGTTTCATTCCGTTTGATATTCCTTTTCTGCGAAACAATGAAATTTGCAAAAAGACAGCAATTGCACTGGGCCTTGGGTTAGGAGGTTAGTCCCAAAAATAATATAAAAGTGTATAATAAAGCTCATTAAACATCCAAAACAGATAATATAATAGCATGGAACAATCAAAAATTGCAGATACGTTGGAGACGTATCAAGCATCCCCAAGCTTAATTCCTGCTCGTCCCCGAGTAGGTAAATGATAAAAACGGAATTTTTGATGTGGAATGCTACCTAGCATAATTCTCAATGTAATTTTCTTTATTGTGGCATGAATATTCAGATCCGAAAGATTCAAGACAAAAGTTTAATATTGACATAAAAACAATAATACTTCAAGCATACTAACTAAGCAATCATGTCTCCTTAAAATAACATGGCCAAAGAAAGTTCATCCCTACAAAATCATATAGTTTGGTCATGCTCCATTTTTGTCACACAAGAATGCTCTCATCATGCACAACCCCGATAACAAGCCAAGCAATTGTTTCATACTTGAGTAATCTCAAACGTTTTTCAACTTTCATGCAATACATGAGCGTGAGCCATGGATATAGCACTATGGGTGGAATAGAGTATAATGATGTGGGTTATGTGGAGAAGACAAAGAAGGAGAAAGTCTCACATTGACGTAGCTAATTAACGGGCTAGGGAGATTCCCATCAATTGATGTCAATGCAAGGAATAGGGATTGCCATGCAACGGATGCACTAGAGATATAAATGTATGAAAGCTCAACAAAAGAAACTAAGTGGGTGTGCATCCAACTTGCTTGCTCACAAAACCTAGGGCATTTGAGGAAGCCCATTGTTGGAATATACAAGCCAAGTTCTATAATGAAAAATTCCCACTAGTATATGAAAGTGACAAAATAAGAGACTCTCTATCATAAAGATCATGGTGCTACTTTGAAGCACAAGTGTGGAAAAAGGATAGTAGCATTGTCCCTTTTTTCTCTTTTTTTTTCTTTTTTTGGCCTTTCCCCTTTTTTGGGAGAATGCTCTATTAATGATGATCATCACACTTCTATTTATTTACAACTCAATGAGTACAACTCGATACTAGAACAAAGTATGACTATATGAATGCCTCCGGCGGTGTACCGGGAAGGGCAATGAATCAAGAGTGACATGTATGATAAATTATGCATGGTGGCTTTGCCACAAATACGATGTCAACTACATGATCATGGAAGGCAATATGACAATGATGAAGCGTGTCATAAATAAAACGGTGGAAAGTTGCATGGCAATATATCTCGGAATGGTTATGAAAATGCCATAATAGGTAGGTATGGTGGCTGTTTTGAGGAAGAAATAAGGAGGTTTATGTGTGATAGAGCGTATCATATCACGGGGTTTGGATGCACCGGCAAAGTTTGCACCAACTCTCAAGGTGAGAAAGGGCAATGCACGGTACCGAAGAGGCTAACAATGATGGAAAGGTGAGAGTGCGTATAATCCATGGACTCAACATTAGTCATAAAGAACTCACATACTTATTGCAAAAATCTACAAGTCATCAAAAACCAAGCATTACGCGCATGCTCCTAGGGGGGTAGATTGGTAGGAAAAGACCATCGCTCGTCCCCGACCGCCACTCATAAGGAAGACAATCAAAGAACACCTCATGTTTCAAATTTGTTACACAACGGCTACCATACGTGCATGCTACGGGACTCGCAAACTTCAATACAAGTATTTCTCAAATTCACAACTACTCAACTAGCACAACTCTAATATCACCATCTTTATATCTCGAAACAATTATCAAGTATCAAACTTCTCATAGTATTCAATGTACCTTTTTATGAAAGTTTTTATTATACCAAAGTAAATTACCATGTTGTTCTAAAGGACTCTCAAAATAACATAAGTGAAGCATGAGAGATCAATAATTTCTATAAAATAAAACCACCACCGTGCTCTAAAAGATATAATTGAAGCACTAGAGCAAAATTATATAGCTCAAAAGATATGAGTGAAGCACATAGAGTATTCTAATAAATTCCGATTCATCTGTGTCTCTCCCAAAAGGTGTGTACAGAAAGGATGATTATGGTAAACTAAAAATCAAAGACTCAAATCATATGCGGCGCTCCAAGCAAAACACATATCATGTGGTGAATAAAAATATAGCCTCAAGTAAAGTTACCGATGGACGAAGACAAAATAGGGGATGCCTTCCGGGGCATCCTCAAGCTTAGGCTTTTGGTCGTCCTTGAATTTACCTTGGGGTGCCTTGGGAATCCCCAAGCTTAGGCTCTTGCCACTCCTTATTCCATAATCCATCAAATCTTTACCCAAAACTTGGAAACTTCACAACACAAAACTCAACAAAAAATTTCATGAGCTCCGTTAGTATAAGAAAACAAACCACTACTTAAGGTACTGTAATGAATTCATTCTTTATTTATATTGATGTTAAACCTATTGTATTCCAACTTCTCTATAGTTCATACCCTCCGATACTAGCCATAGATTCATCAAAATAAGCAAACAACACACGAAAAACAGAATCTGTCAAAAACAGAACAGTCTGTAGTACTCTGTAGGTTTCGAATACTTCTGTAACCCCAAAAATTCTGAAATAAATTGGTGGACGTGAGGAATTTGTTTATTAATCATCTGCAAAAACCTAATCGCACTCTAGTAAAAAAAATGGCAGCAAATCTCGTGAGCGCTAAAGTTTCTGTTTTTTACAGCAAGATCTCAAAACTTCCCCCGAGTCTTCCCAAAGGTTCTACTTGGCACAAACACTAACTAAAAGCATAAAACCACATCTAAATAGAGGCTAGATGAATTATTTATTACTAAACAGAACCAAAAAGCAAGAAACAAAAAATAAAATTGGGTTGCCTCCCAACAAGCGCTATCGTTTAACGCCCTTAGCTAGGCATTGATAATTTTAATGATGCTCACATGAAAGACAAGAATTGAACCACAAAAGAGAACATCATAAAACACGTGACAAACACATCTAAGTCTAACATACTTCCTATGCATAGGCATCTTATAGGCAAACAGATTATCATAGCAAGCAAAAACTAGCATATGCAAGGAAGCAGAAAGAAACAATAGCAATCTCAACATAACGAGAGGTAATTTAGTAACATGAAAATTTCTACAATCATATTTTACTCTCTCATAACAATTACATGTGGGATCATAAGCAAATTCAACAAAATGGCTATCACATAAAATATTTTCGACACAATCCACATGCATGCAAAGTTGAAACTCTTCCAAAATAGTGGGATTAACATTAACTAAAGTCATGACCTCTCCAAACCCACTTTTATCAAAAATTTCATAAGATTGAACATTCTCAAAATATGTGGAATCTAAAGTTGACACTCTTCCAAACCCACTTTCAATAATATTGCAAACACTATTATCAATCTCATATTCATCATGGGGCTTAAATAAATTTTCAAGATCAAAAGAAGAATCACCCCAATCATGATCATTGCAACAAGTAGTAGACATAGCAAAACTAGCATCCCCAAGCTTTGCATATTATTAGCACAATTGACATCAATAGAATTTATAGTAAAATCATTGCAATCTTGCTTTTGATTCAGGGAACTATCAAGTATGGGTGCAATAGCAATAAGCTCGTCTTTAACATAAGGAACTATAGCAAATTCTTCTCCATAGATATTGGCATAATGGCTATAAGAATAGCAAGCATCATGTTCATCAAGGGATATTTCAATCAAATCACCGGAATCATAATTATCTATAGATTCGTGCATATATCATTATTTTCTTCCAAAGCAACGGTCATTCTCTCAATAAATTCCTTAACATAGGCATTGTGAGCATAGTTTTCATAGCAATATTTAAGTATGTCAAGATTTTTAGATTCGTAGAGAGTAATATCATACTTTTCAATCAAAGAAGCAACTTCAGAAGCACCCTTAAAAGCAACAAATTCTTCAATTTGTTCGATATCGTAGTAACTATAAACACCCTTTGCATAAGAAGATAAGATTTCATTTTCATTAAACTCACATATGTAGGTAAGGTGTTTTTTAGGGTTCTTAGAGTAACAAGTAAAATCATAAATTTCACAAAGATTCCAAGCATAACACATCAATCTGTTTATTTGATCCCATAAGAGTCTCCCTTTTTCAGACAAACGCTGACGCACAAAATGAGCATGCTCGTCTCAAGATTTCCCATCAACTAGGCTAGTTGGGGTTTCAGCACGAGCGCATAAGGATCGAAGATGATCCAAACAAAACACTTCAAGTGGATCCATATCAATACATTTTTAGCAAGCAAAGATGCAAGCAAATGGAAGGCACATGGAAACACAAAGAAAGATACATACGGGAAGAAGGTGAAGAAAAGGCAAAGGTTTTCGAAAATCATTTTAGAAGTGGGGGAGAAGAAAACGAGAGGCGAATGGCAAATAATGTAATGCGAGGGATAAGAGTTTGTGATGGGTACTTGGTATGTCTTGACTTGTGCATAGATCTCCCCTGCAACGATGCCAGAAATCCTTCTTGCTACATCTTGAGCACTGCGTTGGTTTTCTCTTGAAGAGGAAATGGTGATGCAGCAAAGTAGCGTAAGTATTTCCCTCGGTTTTTGAGAACCAAGGTATCGATCCAGTAGGAGACTACACGCAAGTCACCTCGCACCTACACAAACAAATAAGAATCTCGCAACCAACGCGATAAAGGGTTGTCAATCCCTTCACGGTCACTTACGAGAGTAAGCTCTGATAGAGATAATAAGATACATTTTTTTGGTATTTTTATGATATAGATTGGAAAATAAAGATTGCAAAATAAAATAGATTGGAAACTTATACGATGGAAAATAGACCCGGGGGCCAAAGATTTCACTAGTGGCTTCTCTCAAGATAGCATAAGTATTATGGTGGGTGAACAAACTACTGTCGAGCAATTGATAGAAAAGTGCATAATTATGAGAATATCTAGAGATGATCATGTATATAGGCATCACATCCGCGACAAGTAGACCGAAACAATTCTGCATCTACTACTATTACTCCACACATCGACCTCTATCCAGCATGCATCTAGAGTATTAAGTTCATAAGAACAGAGTAATTCATTAGGCAAGATGACATGATGTAGAGGGATAAACTCAAGCAATATGATACGAACCCTATCTTTTTATCCCTGATGGCAACAATACAATACGTGTCTTGCTGCCCCTGCTGTCACTGGGAAAGGACACCGCAAGATTGAACCCAAAGCTAAGCACTTCTTCCATTGCAAGAAAGATCAATCTAGTAGGCCATACCAAACTGATAATTCGAAGAGACTTGCAAAGATAACAAATCATACATAAAAGATTTCAGAGAAGAATCAAATATTGTTCATAGATAAACTTGATCATAAACCCACAATTCATCGGATCTCGACAAACACACCGCAAAAAGAATTACATCGAATAGATCTCCAAGAAGATCGAGGGGAACTTTGTATTGAGATCCAAAGAGAGAGAAGAAGCCATCTAGCTAATAACTATGGACCCGAAGGTCTGTGGAAAACTACTCACACATCATCGGAGATGCTATGGTGTTGATGTAGAAGCCCTCCGTGATCGATTCCCCCTCCGGCGGAGCTCCAGAAAAGGCCCCAAGATGGGATCTCTTGGGTACAGAAAGTTGCGGCGGTGGAAACATGGTTTCGTGGTGCTCCTGAATGTTTTTGGGGTATATGAATATATATATATATATATATATATATATATATATATATATATATATATATATATATATATATATATAAGAGGAAGAAGTAGGCCGATGGAGCTGCAAGGGGCCCACGAGGGTGGGGGCGCGCCTTCCTTCCTCGTGGCCGCCTCGCTTCTTTCTTGACGTCTACTCCAAGTCCCCTGGATCACGTTTGTTCCAAAAATAACTCTCCCGAAGGTTTCATTCTTTTTGGATTCCGTTTGATATTCCTTTTTGCGAAACACTGAAATAGGCAAAAAAAACAGCAATTTGCACTGGGCCTTGGGTTAGTAGGTTAGTCCAAAAAATAACATAAAAGTGTATAATAAAGCCCATTAAACATCCAAAACAGATAATATAATAGCATGGAACAATAAAAAATTATAGATACATTGGAGACGTGTCAATCACCGCCTATATAGGGGCATCATAGTCGTATATATGTGAAGCTCGAGGTTGATTGGTTGTCGAAGTTGTAGATCTATGCTATGAAGAGATTGACTTACGAAGATAGATCGGTTACACACCTCGATCGTCCGCCCTCTCCCCCTTTCTCTGCTTTCCTTAATATTCACCGTCGAGTCATCAAAACCATCAACTAATTCAGAGGGCTCGGCTGGCCCGGTCGCCCTACACTAATGTCCCTTCCAAAGGCGAAGCTCTCGTCTTTGGCAACCAGCAAATGGAGGGCTAAAACCTGTAGTTTTGAAGAGTGATTAATGCTCTATATTTTTGACTTAATTTGTTTCTTTATCTAGTGAGCTCAAACAGGATCTTCATTAGTTGTGTTCCAGTTGGAAAATTTTGTCGGGGAAGATAGTCCTATGAAACATCAGACTATTCGTGAGGCCTTTGTTCAATAAAATTTAAAGTGAAGTCATGGGCAAACTTCCCTAGGGCAAAATGGTATCATGGTCAAAAAGTTCAACATAATTTAACATGCATGTCTTAGTTGAAGAACAAGATATGTCATCAACACTGTCATCGATGTGAGGCATGCATG
Source organism: Triticum monococcum (assembly GCA_034509565.1). Classification (NCBI taxonomy): domain Eukaryota; kingdom Viridiplantae; phylum Streptophyta; class Magnoliopsida; order Poales; family Poaceae; genus Triticum; species Triticum monococcum. The sequence goes on from CM067847.1 coordinate 780,838,069, forward strand.
TGGTGACGAAGATTATCACATGTGTCTATTTAATTGAGGTTGAAACAAATATTTAGTATCACATGCGCCTTTTTATTTCCAAAAGTTTCACCCAAATCATATGTGCATCTCAAGTCATCATGATAGTATATATATTAGCATCACTCATCTTGGAAAAAACACGATTATTGTGTGTGGTTGAAAGTTTATTCTCTTACCTGGGAAACTTGCATGACTTCCGTCATAATAATTCTTGGATGTACGCACGTAAGGAAGTTCTATCCACTGAGAAGTTCTCCTATCTAGGTCTGACATGGCTCACAACACTATTATCTAATTGTACATAAAATAATAAAAACACGAGAATGAATTGTTTTGTAGTGTGCACCATCGTCTAAGGAGCGGGTAGGCACCGAAGCATGCGATTACTAATGCATAGTGAACACATGAATACATGCACCAATCGACGGTGGCGTGCCGAGCGTTGTTTTCTTTAACACTTGGATGGGTACATGCATGCATGCCGCCCACCACACGTGTCAACAGTTATCTGATGTGAAAGAGACGCTCCAACTTTTTACTATGCCACGTGTTTTTCGTCCATTTCTCTTGCCCGATATCTCTAGTCATGCGCTTGTCGCCTAATATCTCCCACCAGGATGTGGGGAGGGTTCCTCTCTGAATCGGGAGCAGGTTGGCTGGGAAGTGGGTGGGGTATTTCTCTCTCCAGAGAAAAGAAGTTTTGGTGGGCCTACGAGTGAGTGGATTGTTGCTTCTTGATTGGTCAATTGACGCCTCCCATGGATGTATACCCCTCTTGAGCCAATCCTAGTCGTATGCCCACATTCAAAGGAAGAGAGAGTGGGCTGGTTTCCTTTGGGCCTAAGCGGGAGTCACATCTCTTTTCATTTTCATTTGAACTCATTAGTCAGGTCGTCATCATCTTATATATGTGGAACTCGAGGTAGATTGGTTTTACAAGTTATAGATCTGATGCCATTGAATATGGACTTATGAAGATAGATTTCTGGTGGTTAGGGAAGATAGACCTATGAAGCAGCAGACAATTCGCGGGGCCTTCGTGTGTGATTTCATGTACTTGTAATTTACAAGTATAATAAAATTTACAAGGAAGTTATAGGTGGTGCTTCCCTAGGGCCAAAGGGGGCCATGGTCAAAAATTTCAACACAATTGAACATGCATGTCTTAGTTGATGAAGTAGATATACCATCAAGATTGTCACCGATATTCGGCATGCTTTCTATTAAGGCTGAAACAAAGATCCATTATCATCTATGCCTTTGAATTTCCAAATTTTCCATCCAAATCACATGAACAACCTCAAGTCATTCCTGATGGTATATATTGGAGTCGCCTTCTTGGAAAAAAAACATGATTATTAAGTGTGGTTGAAATTTTGTTCTCTTAGCTAGGAAACTTGCAAGGCTTTCATTATAATAATCCTTGAATATAAACATGTTAGAAAGATATAGCCATTGAGGAATCATCATAGCTAGTTGCGACATGGGTTGCGCCATTATGATCAGATTGCACATAAAATAATAAAGCACGAGATTGAATTGTTTTGTAGTCATGAGTCTTGACCATTCCTAGACTCACAATTTATATCTCATGTAACAGAATTCTACACCAATAGGGTGCAAGTGTAGGGACCCACATGGTGAGTCTTGTAAATTCGAAAGGATTTTTTGTGTGGTTGAGAAAATATATTTAGAACATGTTTGTCAAAGTAAGGGAAATTTAATCGAATCCATAATTTTCTAAATCAACTCTTTTCTTTCTCTAGTCCTTCACTAACCAGAGCTAATAGCCCTACAATCTGAAAATGCCCAAATATAAATATGGTTTGTGGACAATTAAGTAATCATATGAAGATAAGAGTGGTACGTGTGAATACTATGATTAATCATATGAGGATGATAATTATACTAGAATAACATTTAACCAGGGCAATGCGCATCTAATAATGTATATACTCCCTCTGTGTTTGTATACAAGGCAACTATCCCTTGGAACAAATAAATACCATACTGTTTGAACTGATCTACGACTTACCACTTCACATCTTATAATTATGGAGCATAGCTAGAATAATACAATGATTAAATACCTCTAAAAGTATGTTTGTCAAGACTTCAAGCAATCATATGGTACTAGAATAACATGTACCCATCGAATGTAACCTGCAGTAATATACATTTGGTATTCCTAGCATAAAATGATATATATCATGGACACTCGTTTCGAAAAGTTGATTTATAACTCTCAGGCGGGAAGCTGTTTAGAAACTGGACCATCGCTGAGGAAGGATCTAGGTCTCGAGATGGAATCGGCCAGGTTTGAATGCGAAGTATCGAACCAGTGCCTCCATCGGCCTTGAAACTTTTTCTACAATCAACCTACACGATTTCATCACACATGTCATGTTTTGGACGTTTTCAAGTTCCGTTTGATATATACTAGCAATTAAGTGCAACTCTAGCGCTTTAATGCATGCAATTCAATATCTGAACTACATATACATGAAATCATGGCCAAAACTGGGATGTAGAATTCCGTTTTCTTTGTTTATCATATGTTTAGTGCTTCCGCAAGAAAATATGGCCAGTCCCATACAACAAGGGGCAAGACTTGGTCGGGCATTTAATTTCTAAAAATGCCAATGAAGCTATAAAATTTTGAGACTTGGCATTGTGGCATGATATGACTCAAGGAATTTATGGTAAAAAAATTGAGAACATTTCATAGTAGTTGCCACGTGGCACGAGCCAGCTTCGGGAGCAGGGAGCCCTTTAGTACCGGTTGGTGTCACCAACCGGTATTAAAAGGTTGGGGGGTTTTGGGTTTATGATTTTTTTTCATTTAATTTTGTGTTTTCCATTTAATTCTTTTTCATTTGCTGGTATTTTACGATACTACATATTGTACACGTTATGCATATATATAAATAGAATTTCTAGTAGAACCGATCATAATATATATCATCGAATGTCTCACAATCATCATTAATTAATTCACACATATACACACACACACACATGTGTGTGTGTGTGTGTGTGTGTGTGTGTGTGTGTACAATTTCTCCTAATTGGTGCCTTCGGAGCCAGTGGCATTAGCCTAATTGGTGCCTTCGGAGCACGATAACAATTGGAAGTGGTTCATGGGGCGGTAGCAGATAATAGTATTCTCCTTTGGGATCTATGACCTGGTCGAGCAAAAATCCCGCTATTTCCTCTTGAATTGCTTCTATGCGGTCCTTTGTTAGGAGCTTCTCCCGCATCTCTTTGAATTGTTAAGAAGGAGATCAATATGCATGTGTATTAGTTGTGTGACTAGATATTGATAATGGTGTAAAAATTGTGAATAGTGTTGTGACAACGTACCCACTCCTGTCTTTGAGATTTGCTCCTTTCGGACGCCATCATGCGAATATTCTCGTAGACGTAGTATGCACATAGATTATTCCCGGCGCCTGCTTCAGGGCCTTTACGAGAATGGAATTTGAATAGATAATAATTAATCAAGCATGATAATTAAAGAGATGGCAGCTAGCTAGTACTACTTAATTACTTACCTGGGGTCGATACCATTTCAGATTTTGTTTCCATGGGCCTGGAGTGACCCTAATGAACTTTGCCCAAGCCCTGCCCGCCGACAAAGAAAATGAATAAAATGGGTTATTAAATAGTTGTTATCAGGAAATGACAAAGTAATTAAATAGGTCGAGATATAGTTAATAATGATTGAAATTACCTGTTGACTATCCCCTTCACGATGGTGTAGTCACTTGCTTTCTTAAGTTGTGAGTCTAGTACTTCAACTGTTCCTTCATCAACTTTAATGATTAACAAGATCCAGTGAAATCTGCATGCACACACGTTTGCATGTCTTAATTAAGCGGGCATATGTAAGCAAAAACATGCATGTAGCTAGCTAATAGGCAAAAACAGAATTTGTAGTACAAGACAGTGTGACTCACTCGAAGTTGTAAGGAAGTAGTATATCTTCATTGTATTTGAGGCGCTTGAAGAACTCTAGCTGTTGGGGAACGTTGCAGAAAACAAAAATTTTCCTACGGTTTCACCAAGATCCATCTATGAGTTCATCTAGCAACGAGTGGTCGGATGCATCTACATACCTTTGTAGATCGCGAGCGGAAGCGTTCAAAGAACGGGGATGAGGTAGTCGTACACGACGTGATCCGAATCACCGATGACCAAGCGCCGAAGGACGGCACCTCCGCGTTCAACACACGTACGGTTAGCGTAACGTCTCCTTCTTCTTGATCCAGCAAGAGGGAAGAAGAGGTTGAGGAAGATGGCTCCAGCAACAGCACGACGGCGTGGTGATGGTGGAGCTGCAGTACTCCGTCAGGGCTTCGCCAAGCACTATGGAGGAGGAGGAGATGTTGGAGAGGGAGAGGGAGGCAACCAAAGGCGTGAGAGAAAAGCCCTCCCTCCACCACTATATATAGGAGGGCCAAGGGGGGGGGCGCCGGCCCTAGGAGATCCAATCTCTTAGGGGGGGGCAGCGGCCAAGGGGAGGTTTCCCTCCCCCCCAAGGCACCTAGGGGTGCCTTCCACAAGTGGGACTCTTCCCCTTTGGGAAACCCTAGGCGCATGGGCCCTTGGGGCTGGTGCCCTTGGCCCATGTAGGCCAAGGTGCGCCCCCTACAGCGCATGTGGCCCCCACGGGGCAGGTGGCCCCACCCTGTGGACCCCCGGGACCCCTCCGGTGGTCCCGGTACAATACCGATAACCCCGAAACTTGTCCCGATGGCCAAAACAGCACTTCCTATATATAATTCTTTACCTCCGGACCATTCTGGAACTCCTCGTGACGTCCGGGATCTCATCCGGGACTCCGAACAACATTCGGGTTACTGCATATACATATCCCTACAACCCTAGCGTCACCGAACCTTAAGTGTGTAGACCCTACGGGTTCGGGAGACAAGCAGACATGACCGAGACGACTCTCCGGTCAATAACCAACAGCGGGATCTGGATACCCATGTTGGCTCCCACATGCTCCACGATGATCTCATCGGATGAACCACGATGTCGAGGATTCAATCAACCCCGTATGCAATTCCCTTTGTCAATCGGTATGTTACTTGCCCGAGACTCGATCATCGGTATCCCAATACCTCGTTCAGTCTCATTACCGGCAAGTCACTTTACTCGTACCGTAATGCATGATCCCGTGACCAGACACTTGGTCACTCTAAGCTCATAATGATGATGCATTACTGAGTGGGCCCAGTGATACCTCTCCGTTTATACGGAGTGACAAATCCCAGTCTTGATCCGTGTCAACCCAACAAACACTTTCGGAGATACCTGTAGTGCACCTTTATAGTCACCCAGTTACGTTGTGACGTTTGGTACACCCAAAGCACTCCTACGGTATCCGGGAGTTACACGATCTCATGGTCAAAGGAAAAGATACTTGACATTGGAAAAACTCTAGCAAACGAACTATACGATCTTTAAGCTATGTTTAGGATTGGGTCTTGTCCATCACATCATTCTCCTAATGATGTGACCTCGTTATCAATGACATCCAATGTCCATAGTCAGGAAACCATGACTATCTGTCGATCAACGAGCTAGTCATCTAGAGGCTTACTAGGGACATGTTGGTGTCTGTTATTCACACATGTATTACGATTTCCGGATAACACAATTATAGCATGAATAAAGACAATTATCATGAACAAGGAAATATAATAATGTTTTTATTATTGCCTCTAGAGCATATTTCCAACAGTCTCCCACTTGCACTAGAGTCAATAATCTAGTTACATTGTGATGAATCGAACACCCATGGAATTCTGGTGTTGATCATGTTTTGCCCTAGGGAGAGGTTTAGTCAACGGATCTGCTACATTCAGGTCCGTATGTACCTTACAAATATCTATGTCTCCATCTTGAACATTTTCACGAATGGAGTTGAAGCGACGCTTGATGTGCCTTGTCTTCTTGTGAAACCTGGGCTCCTTGGCAAGTGGAATAGCTCCAGTGTTGTCACAGAAGAGTTTGATTGGCCCCGACGCATTGGGTATGACTCCTAGGTCGGTGATGAACTCCTTCACCCATATTGCTTCATGTGCTGCCTCCGAGGCTGCCATGTACTCCGCTTCACATGTAGATCCCGCCACGACGCTCTGCTTGCAACTGCACCAGCTTACTGTCCCACCATTCAAAATATACACGTATCCGGTCTGTGACTTAGAGTCATCCAGATCTGTGTCGAAGCTAGCGTCGACGTAACCCTTTACGACGAGCTCTTCGTCACCTCCATAAACGAGAAACATTTCCTTAGTACTTTTCAGGTACTTCAGGATATTCTTGACCGCTGTCCCGTGTTCCTTGCCGGGATTACTTTGGTACCTTCCTACCAAACTTACGACAAGGTTTACATCAGGTCTGGTACACAGCATGGCATACATAATAGATCGTATGGCTGAAGCATAGGGGATGACACTCATCTCTTCTTTATCTTTTGCCGTGGTCGGGCATTGAGCCGAGCTCAATCTCACACCTTGCAAAACAGGCAAGAACCCTTTCTTGGACTGATCCATTTTGAACTTTTTCAAAATCTTATCAAGGTATGTGCTTTGTGAATGACCTATGAGGCGTCTCGATCTATCCCTATAGATCTTGATGCCTAATATATAAGCAGCTTCTCCAAGGTCCTTCCTTGAAAAACTCTTATTCAAGTAGGCCTTAATGCTGTCCAAGAGTTCTATATCATTTCCCATCAAAAGTATGTCATCTACATATAATATGAGAAATGCTACAGAGCTCCCACTCACTTTCTTGTAAACGCAGGCTTCTCCATAAGTCTGCGTAAACCCAAACGCTTTGATCATTTCATCAAAGCGAATGTTCCAACTCCGAGATGCTTGCACCAGCCCATAAATCGAGCGTTGGAGCTTGCACACCTTGTCAGCATTCTTAGGATCGACAAAACCTTCCGGCTGCATCATATACAATTCTTCCTTAAGGAAACCATTAAGGAATGCCGTTTTGACGTCCATTTGCCATATCCCATAATCGTAGAATGCGGCAATTGCTAACATGATTCAGACGGACTTTAGCTTCGCTACCGGTGAGAAAGTCTCATCGTAGTCAACCCCTTGAACTTGTCGATAACCCTTAGCGACAAGCCGAGCTTTATAGATGGTCACATTACCATCCGCGTTTGTCTTCTTCTTAAAGATCCATTTATTTTCTATGGCTCGCCGTTCAACGGGCAAGTCAGTCAAAGTCCATACTTCATTTTCATACATGGATCCTATCTCAGATTTCATGGCTTCTAGCCATTTGTTGGAATCCGGGCCCGCCATCGCTTCTTCATAGTTCGAAGGTTCACCGTTGTCTAACAACATGATTTCCAAGACAGGGTTGCCGTACCACTCTGGTGCGGAACGTGTCCTTGTGGACCTTCGAAGTTCAGTAGCAACTTGATCAGAAGTTTCATGATCATCATCATTAACTTCCTCTCTAGTCGGTGCAGGCACCTCAGGAACATTTTCTTGAGTTGCGCCATTTTCCGGTTCAAGAGGTAACACTTCATCAAGTTCTACTTTCCTCCCACTTACTTCTTTCGAGAGAAACTCCTTCTCTAGAAAGCATCCATTCCTGGCAACAAAGATCTTGCCTTCGGATCTGTGGTAGAAGGTATACCCAACAGTTTCTTTAGGGTATCCTATGAAGACGCATTTTTCCGACTTGGGTTCGAGCTTTTCAGGTTGAAGTTTCTTGACATAAGCATCGCATCCCCAAACTTTTAGAAACGACGACTTAGGTTTCTTCCCAAACCATAATTCAAACGGTGTCGTCTCAACGGATTTCGACGGAGCCCCATTTAAAGTGAATGCGGCAGTCTCTAAAGCATAGCCCCAAAAAGATAACGGTAAATCGGTAAGAGACATCATAGATCGTACCATATCTAATAGAGTGCGATTACGACGTTCGGACACACCATTACGCTGAGGTGTTCCAGGCGGCGTGAGTTGTGAAACTATTCCACATTTTCTTAAGTGTGTGCCAAATTCGTGACTCAAGTATTCTCCTCCACGATCTGATCGTAGAAACTTGATTTTCCTGTCATGTTTATTCTCAACCTCACTCTGAAATTCCTTGAACTTTTCAAAGGTTTCAGACTTGTGTTTCATTAAGTAGATATACCCATATCTACTCAAGTCATCAGTGAGGGTGAGAACATAACGATAGCCACCGCGAGCCTCAACACTCATTGGACCGCACACATCAGTATGTATGATTTCCAATAAGTTGGTTGCTCGCTCCATTGTTCCTGAGAACGGAGTCTTGGTCATTTTACCCATGAGGCATGGTTCGCACGTGTCAAATGATTCATAATCAAGAGACTCTAAAAGTCCATCTGCATGGAGCTTCTTCATGCGTTTGACACCTATGTGACCAAGGCGGCAGTGCCACAAGTATGTGGGACTATCATTATCAACCTTACATCTTTTGGTACTCACACTATGAATATGTGTAGCATTACGCTCGAGATTCATTAAGAATAAACCATTGACTATCGGAGCATGACCATAAAACATATCACTCATATAAATAGAACAACCATTATTCTCGGATTTAAATGAGTAGCCATCTCATATTAAACGAGATCCTGATACAATGTTCATGCTCAAACTTGGCACTAAATAACAATTATTGAGGTTTATAACTAATCCCGTAGGTAAATGTAGAGGTAGCGTGCCGACGGCGATCACATCGACCTTGGAACCATTCCCGGCGCGCATCATCACCTCGTCCTTCGCCAGTCTCCGTTTATTCCGCAGCTCCTGCTGTGAGTTACAAATATGAGCAACGGCACCGGTATCAAATACCCAGGAATTACTACGAGTACTGGTAAGGTACACATCAATTACATGTATATCAAATATACCTTTGGTTTTGCCGGCCTTCTTGTCCGCTAAGTATTTGGGGCAGTTCCGCTTCCAGTGACCGCTTCCCTTGCAATAAAAGCACTCAGTCACGGGCTTGGGTCCATTCTTTGGCTTCTTCCCGGCAGCTTGCTTGCCAGGCGCGGCAACTCCCTTGCCGTCCTTCTTGAAGTTCTTTTTACCCTTGCCCTTCTTGAACTTAGTGGTTTTATTGACCATCAACACTTGATGTTCCTTCTTGACTTCTACCTCCGCTGATTTCAGCATTGCAAATACCTCAGGAATAGTCTTTTCCATTCCCTGCATATTGAAATTCATCACAAAGCTCTTGTAGCTTGGTGGAAGCGACTGGAGGATTCTGTCAATGACCGCATCATCCGGGAGATTAACTCCCAGCTGAGACAAGCAGTTATGTAACCCAGACATAGTGAGTATGTGCTCACTGACAGAACTATTTTCCTCCATCTTACAGCTGAAGAACTTGTCGGAGACCTCATATCTCTCGACCCGGGCATGAGCTTGGAAAACCATTTTCAGCTCTTCGAACATCTCATATGCTCCATGTCTCTCAAAACGCTTTTGGAGCCCCGGCTCTAAGCTGTAAAGCACGCCGCACTGAACGAGGGAGTAGTCATCAACACGTGTCTGCCAAGCGTTCACAACGTCTTGGTTCTATGGGACGGGAGCTTCACCTAGCGGTGCTTGTAGGACATAATCTTTCTTGGCAGCTATGAGGATGATCCTCAGATTCCGGACCCAGTCCGTGTAGTTGCTGCCATCGTCTTTCAGCTTGGTTTTCTCTAGGAACGCGTTGAAGTTGAGGACTACGTTGGCCATTTGATCTACAAGACATATTTGCAAAGGATTTAGATTAAGTTCATGATAATTAAGTTCATCTAATCAAATTATTAATGAACTCCCACTTAGATTAAACATCCCTCTAGTCATCTAAGTGTTACACGATCCGAGTCGACTAGGCCGTGTCCGATCATCACGTGAGTCGGACTAGCCATCGTCGGTGAACATCTTCATGTTGATCATATCTTCCATACGACTCGTGTTCGACCTTTCGGTCTCTGTGTTCCGAGGCCATGTCTATACACATGCTAGGCTCGTCAAGTCAACCCTAAGTGTTTTGCATGTGTAAAACTGTCTTACACCCGTTGTATGTGAACGTAAGGATCTATCACACCCGATCATCACGTGGTGCTTCGAAACGACGAACTTTAGCAACGGTGCACAGTTAGGGGAGAACACTTCTTGAAATTGTTGTAAGGGATCATCTTATTTACTACCATCATTCTAAGTAAACAAGATGCAAAAACATGATAAACATCACATGCAATCAAGCAATAAACGTGACATGATATGGCCAATATCACATAGCTCCTTTGATCTCCATCTTGGGGCTCCATGATCATCTTGTCACCGGCTTGACACCATGATCTCCATCATCATGATCTCCATCATCGTGTCTCCATGAAGTTGCTCGCCAACTATTACTTCTACTACTAAGGCTAACACATTTAGCAATAAAGTAAAGTAATTTACATGGCGTTTCTCAATGACACGCAGGTCATAAAATAAAGACAACCCCTATGGCTCCTGCCGGTTGTCATACTCATCGACATGCAAGTCGTGATTCCTATTACAATAGCATGAACATCTCATACATCACATATATATCATTCATCATTCATCACAACTTTGGCCATATCATATCACAAAGCACTTGCTGCAAAAACAAGTTAGACGTCCTCTAATTGTTGCTGCAAGTTTTACGTGGCTGAATTAGGGTTCTAGCAAGAACGTTTTCTTACCTACGTGAAAGCCACAACGTGATTTGTCAACTTATATTTACCCTTCATAAGGACCCTGTTCATCGAATCCGCTCCAACTAAAGTAGGAGAGACAGACACCCGCCAGCCACCTTATGCAACTAATGCATGTTAGTCGGTGGAACCGGTCTCACGTAAGCATACGTGTAAGGTTGGTCCGGGCCGCTTCATCCCACAATACCGTTGAAGCAAGATAAGACTAGTAGCGGCAAGAAAGTTGACAACATCTACGCCCACAACCAATTGTGTTCTACTCGCGCAAGAAGAACTACGCATAGACCTAGCTCTGATACCACTGTTGGGGAACGTTGCAGAAAACAAAAATTTTCCTACGGTTTCACCAAGATCCATCTATGAGTTCATCTAGCAACGAGTGATCGGATGCATCTACATACCTTTGTAGATCGCGAGCGGAAGCGTTCAAAGAACGGGGATGAGGTAGTCGTACACGACGTGATCCGAATCACCGATGACCAAGCGCCGAACGGACGGCACCTCTGCGTTCAACACACGTACGGTTAGCGTAACGTCTCCTTCTTCTTGATCCAGCAAGAGGGAAGAAGAGGTTGAGGAAGATGGCTCCAGCAACAGCACGACGGTGTGGTGATGGTGGAGCTGCAGTACTCCGTCAGGGCTTCGCCAAGCACTATGGAGGAGGAGGAGATGTTGGAGAGGGAGAGGGAGGCAACCAAAGGCGTGAGAGAAAAGCCCTCCCTCCACCACTATATATAGGAGGGCCAAGGGGGGGGCACCGGCCCTAGGAGATCCAATCTCTTAGGGGGGGCAGCGGCCAAGGGGAGGTTTCCCTCCCCCCCAAGGCACCTAGGGGTGCCTTCCACAAGTGGGACTCTTCCCCTTTGGGAAACCCTAGGCGCATGGGCCCTTGGGGCTGGTGCCCTTGGCCCATGTAGGCCAAGGTGCGCCCCCTACAGCCCATGTGGCCCCCACGGGGCAGGTGGCCCCACCCTGTGGACCCCCGGGACCCCTCCGGTGGTCCCGGTACAATACCGATAACCCCGAAACTTGTCCCGATGGCCAAACCAGCACTTCCTATATATAATTCTTTACCTCCGGACCATTCCGGAACTCCTCGTGACGTCCGGGATCTCATCCAGGACTCCGAAAAACATTCGGGTTACTGCATATACATATCCCTACAACCCTAGAGTCACCGAACCTTAAGTGTGTAGACCCTACGGGTTCGGGAGACAAGCAGACATGACCGAGACGACTCTCCAGTCAATAACCAACAGCGGGATCTGGATACCCATGTTGGCTCCCACATGCTCCACGATGATCTCATCGGATGAACCACGATGTCGAGGATTCAATCAACCCCGTATGCAATTCCCTTTGTCAATCGGTATGTTACTTGCCCGAGACTCGATCGTCGGTATCCCAATACCTCGTTCAGTCTCGTTACCGGCAAGTCACTTTACTCGTACCGTAATGCATGATCCCATGACCAGACACTTGGTCACTCTGAGCTCATAATGATGATGCATTACTAAGTGGGCCCAGTGATACCTCTCCGTTTATACGGAGTGACAAATCCCAGTCTTGATCGGTGTCAACCCAACAAACACTTTCGGAGATACCTGTAGTGCACCTTTATAGTCACCCAGTTACGTTGTGACGTTTGGTACACCCAAAGCACTCCTACGGTATCCGGGAGTTACACGATCTCATGGTCAAAGGAAAAGATACTTGACATTGGAAAAACTCTAGCAAACGAACTATACGATCTTTAAGCTATGTTTAGGATTGGGTCTTGTCCATCACATCATTCTCCTAATGATGTGACCTCGTTATCAATGACATCCAATGTCCATAGTCAGGAAACCATGACTATCTGTCGATCAACGAGCTAGTCATCTAGAGGCTTACTAGGGACATGTTGGTGTCTGTTATTCACACATGTATTACGATTTCCGGATAACACAATTATAGCATGAATAAAGACAATTACCATGAATAAGGAAATATAATAATAATGCTTTTATTATTGCCTCTAGGGCATATTTCCAACACTAGCATGCTTTCCTCTACACTTTTTTCGTAATATGAATCTATTTTCCATGTGTATTCATTAATGGTATTTGGGTCAACGAACCCAATGCCATAGCGTCCACCTTTTTTCATTTCATAAATCTTCATCCTGCATAATACCACAGAAAAGAATATAGTGAGGATAATTACAGGTAATGATTGATCAAAATGATCACTACAGCTAGCTTGAGACTTAAAATACAGAAAGAAATCACTTACAGACAATAGCAACTGACGATAGATTTGTCGAGTGCGCCTTGATTGTATAGCTGAAATAGTTCTGAATACTCAACGGTCACAGCTTTCTCATGGTAGTAATGATCCTTCTTGACATTCACCATGAGGGACTTTCGATTCGAAATCTTGGTAATGTCGATGTACCATTGATGCAATTCATACATTCTCGTTGGGAGCTTATTGACCTCGTCTGGCTCGACCAAAGGTTGGCCCCGGACATATTTCCGTTTTATTTCCTCCTCTCTAGTCGGAGACATGTTCTCGATATCGAGGAGTTGTCCAACAGTGATCCCGATCGTTTCAACCTGCGCAATATGCTCCTCAGTTATTACCACATCGTCCACCCCGGGAACGTTAACAGTTTGCCCACAATAATATTGGGCACGCCTACTCTCATGTGTTGTTGGCACAACAAGCGGGGGGGTTGATTGCGCCGCCTGTTCTCCCAGCTGGGGAATGATTTTACCGCTACTTTTGCCAGCTGATTTTCTCGAGCTCGAGCTCGCCTCTTTCTGTAGACGTGCTCGATTTAACTTCTTGATGTGGCGCTCATAGTCTGTTTCAACAGGCTTGGGAGCTGGTGCTCTAGCCATACGAATGAAGTGGTCAATCTTTTCCACAGGCACTTTCTCCCTTGGCGGCGGTGGCGGTTTCGGTGCAAAATGGGCTTCCACCTCGGCCTTCGATATGGCTACATTTTCCTCCTTGGACTTGTCGTAAGGCCTCTGCGGAAGAGGCGTGAGGCTTGGACCATATTGAAATCGCTTGCCTCCGCCTGTACCTCCAGTACTACCTCAACTTATACCGCTACGCACCATAGCTGAGGCGGCTCTCTTCCGTGATTGCTGAGGCGGCAAAGACGGCTGACGTGGCTGAGTTGGAGGAGGAGGAGTGGCCTGAAGCTGTGCCGGACTTGGAGGAGGAGTGGCCTGAAGCTGTGCCGTACTTGGAGGAGGAGTGGCCTGATGCTTTGCCGGACTTGGAGGAGGAGTGGCCTAAACCTGTGCCGGACTTGGAGGAGGAGTGGCCTGACGCGTTGGTGAACTTGGAGGAGCGGGAGTCTGCTGACTCGATGGCGGACTTTGACGAGGAGTCGGTTGACGCGGTGTCGGTGGCCTTCGAAAGATGATGCAATCCTTTCTCCATAGGATGATACGATGGTTGGCCTCTCCCAGTGTGTGCTCATCGTCACCTCCAGGAATGTCAAGCTCTAGCCCCGAATATTGGTCCACCACCTCATCAACCAAGACACGAGAATAGCCCGCTGGAATCGGGTTGCAATGGAAGGTTGCCTCGGGGGGATTTGTAAAAGCAAGGGCGTCCGCCACCTTCATGGATATGTTCTTCATTTTGAAGTGTAGCTCGCAGTTAGTGTTCTCCATGATGTCATCCATTGGGTAGCTATCCAGCAATGCGTCGCCCGGGGCGGAACCCACGCTGCTTCTCGGCATGGATGGGACGGTGCTATCCAATGGTGGATCATCCGCTAGCTGCTGAGACCCCCTTTGCTGGCTAAGTGAGTCGATCTGCTCCTACTGCCCCTGGAATTTGACTGCCAAGTCCGCGTGCGCTGATTCTAGGTCTTGAAGGCGTCTAGTCTAGCTTCCTCTGCTCCTCCTCCATCTTCCTCTTCTTCTCCTCCGCAATCTTCTTTCTCGCACGGGTTCTGTAGTCGGCGTTCCAGTCCAAAAACCCCTCATACCACGGAATAGCGCCCATGCCTCGTGTTCTTCCCGGGTCTTTAGGATTTCCCAGGGCACGCGTAAGCTCGTCGTTCTCTCTGTTGGGCTCGAACACCCCCGATCGAGCCTCTTCTATTGCAACAAGTAGCTTATCTTCGGCTCCGTCCAGACATGCCTTCTTCGAAATTTTGCCTGTCTTCGGGTCCAACTCCCCCCCATGCGCATAGAACCAATTCCTGCACCTGGGGGGCCAGCTCAATGTTTCTGGAGTGACACCTTCATCCAGCATCTCTTTCTCAGACTTATCCCACTTAGGCATTCCCACCGCATAGCCACCTGGCCCCAGCTTTTGGAACTTATCCTTTTTTGCGGCATTGGCCTTGTTTATTCTCGACCGTTCCTTAGATAATTCCGAATCCTTGAATTTCATGAAATCATCCCAATGAGCACTTTGCTTCTCTAGTGTTCCCTCGAATACTGGAGTCTTCCTTCCTCACTTGACGTACTTGGCCCATTCACGAATCTTGTGGTTCTTGAATGCAATCGCCATCTTCCTAAGAGCAGCGTCCTTGACTTTCTCCACATCTGCATCTGTGAAATGATCTGGTAGGGTGAAATGTTCCATGAGCGTTTCCCAAAGCAGAAGTTTTTGTCTGTCGTCGACAAAAGTAACTCCTGGACATGGCTTTGCTGGCTCTCTCCATTCTCGAAGGGAGATCGGGAGTTGGTCCTTCACAAGGACTCCGCACTGACGAATGAACTTGTCCGCAATCTTCTTAGGCGCTAATGGTTCGCCATTAGGTTTGATGGCCTCGATATTCTACTTTACACCCTCCTTCAACTTTTTGTTCGGGCCTCGTTTCCTGTTGCCTGAAGATTTGCTCGATCCGGATGGCTGAAAGAAGAAAGATCGATTCGTTAATATATCTTCAAGTCATTTAAAACATGTGATGATCACCAGATGCCTACTTATATAAATATATATACCTCGCCGGTCTTTGTTGTTTCAAGATCAACATTTTCTTCGTCATGTTCATAGTTCATGACTTCATCAATTCGGTCGTCGCGATCGAATATCATATCACCCTCCCCGGTGTTGTTTAGATATTCGGAGCCGTCATAATCTTCTTCATTCTGAACAGGGCCTCTTCTCCCAAAGAACCTGCCAGAGTAATCTAGGCGGTGGAAAACCAAAGTGAAGGAACCATCACTGGATCATAGCTCGGGTGATGTCCCCAAAGAACCTGCCATGTATTGGAGAACCTGACGTCCATAGCAGCCGTGTAGCGATGGATGTGCTCGTCCTCCTCCCTGACACGGCGACGTACCATGCACCTCCGGCGGGGCCGGCTCCCTCCGCACCGAAAGTGGCCCACGAGAATGCCACCAAAGGAGATGAGGGTCGACGACGGGACCCGGGGCCGGGTTCCTCACCAAGCGTCGTGCCCCTGAAGGTAGCACCTCCCAGTGCCAGCCCAACGGAGCCCAGTCCCGGACATGGGTCCTCTGAAGCAGAACGTCGTCGCGAACGGGTCGACGGCGAGGATGCGGGCCGGGCATCGTCGACAACAAATACTATATGCCGCAAAAGTAAAGTAACATTTTTTAAATGATGGATTGTGATTTCATATATGCAAATTCTAAATTTTATAACTAAAACTAATATTTCTATAACTAAAACTAACATTTCTAATATTTCTATAACTAAAAAACATTTCTATATAACTAACATTTCTATATAACTAACATTTCTAATATAACTAACATTTCTAATATTTCTATATAACTAACATTTCTATAACTAAAACTAATATTTCTAATAATTCTATAACTAAAAAACAGAAAGATTGCTAACAATTCTATAACAATGTGTGTGTGTGTGTGTGTGTGTGGTTGGCGGCCGGGGCAGGAGCTCACCGGCGAGGCGCGACGACGGTGGGCGGCGACGGGGACGGGGACGGAGACGGAGACGGCGACGGGGACGGGGCGGCGACGACGGGGACGGGGCGGCAACGACGGGGACGGGGACGGGCCGGGCGGGGACGACGGGGCGGGGCGCGGTGACGGGGCGCGGCGTGGCGACGGGGACGACGGGGACGGGGACGACGACGGCGACGGACGGCGACGGGGACGGCGATGGACGGCGACGGGGACGGCGACGGACGGCGGCGGGGGCGGCGACGAGGGGTGGCGGCGACGGGGCAAAGGAGAAAGAAGCAGGGAGAGATGAGAAACTGACAATTTTTTTGAAGTGTTTTCTTATATAGAACCCACCTTTAGTACCGGTTGGAGCCACCAACTGGTACCAAAGGTCTGTTTTGGCCAGGCGAAGCGGCGGGAACCGCACCCCCTTTAGTACCGGGTCGTGGCGCCAACCGGTACTAAAGGCCCCCCCTTTAGTACCGGTTGGAGCCACGACCCGGTACTAAAGGGTGTGCGCTGCCAGGCGAGGGGCGCAAAAGTTTAGTCCCACCTCGCTAGCCGAGGGGCACTCGCACCTGCTTATAAGCCCCGCCATCGCTGCTGTCTCGAGCTCCTCTCTTAAGCAGGCCTTCTGGGCCTACCTCTGCCGCGATGCCCTGTTGGGCCTACTGGGCTAGCGGGCCACCATCCTGGCCCAACTAGAATTTGGGTTTCTAGTCGTATGCAGGCCGCTGTGGCCCAATAGGTGGCCTTTTTTTCTTATTTTTTTGCTTTACTTATTTTTGTTTTATTTATTTTTGAGTTGTTTTTGCTGTATTTAGAGTTTCTTTGTGAATATTTTTGCTTTAGGTACAAAAAATTACAAACTTTCTGTTAGTACCGGTAGTATACAAATTTGAATAGTTTAAATTCTGAATTATTTGAAATTTGTGTGAATAATTAGTTTGTGAATAACTTAACTTTGAAAATAGATTTTTCAGTGATTCTTTTTTCTAATGTTTAATATTAGTGTGTTTTATCATTATATTCAATTTGGTAATGCTTAGGTTATTTAAAAAATGAAATGCCTTTTGTAACGGATGAGTTTTCGTCCGAAACCCTGATACTTCGAAAGAGATTGTCCATTTTGTACACGAAGTGCATGCAGTTTTTGCGGTAACCCTCTCTACTTTTTTGCAGATGCTATGTGGGTGAAATTATGATACCATGCCAACTTTCAACCTTTTCTGAGTTCATTTGAAATGCTTTTCAATTTCAGGGTCATTTAGCTGAAAAAATCAGTAAATGCATGAAAAAATTTGCTTCCACATAAAATTTCTTCGTGTTTCAAACGCCAAAACACATAACTAGCTACCCTAACTATTACAGAGATTCCCTTCTGGGTGTGAAACACAGAAGAAAGTGATGATAATGAAGGCAATCACATCCCAGATCTTTAGGTGTGAAACTTTTTTTTCGCGTGTGTCCCTTTGCGCCGTAGCCATGGAAAATCTTCATCATTTAACTGGATCTCGGGTAATATTCACTGTGAATAGAGCAATTTCATCAAACTTTTCATAATCTCCTGACATGTCTGTCTTGTCATCCACTCCCACGATGTTTCTCTTCCCAGAAAGAACTATGTGCCGCTTGGGCTCATCGTATGATGCATTCGCTTCCTTATCTTTTCTTTTTCTCGGCTTGGTAGACATGTCCTTCACATAGAAAACATGTGCCACATCATTGGCTAGGTCGAATGGTTCGTCTGCATATGCAAGATTGTTGAGATCCACTGTCGTCATTCCGTACTGCGGGTCTTCCGTTACCCCGCCTCGTGTCATATTGACCCATTTGCACCGAAACAAAGGGACCTTCAAACCACGTCGATAGTCAAGTTCCCATATGTCCTGTATATAACCATAATATGTTTCCTTTCCCGTCTTGGTTTCTGCATCAAAGCGGACACCATTGTTTTGGTTGGCGCTCTTCTTATCTTGGGCGATCGTGTAAAATGTATTACCATTTATCTTGTACCCTTTGAAAGTCATTATATTCGAAGATGGTAACTGGGACAGCAAGTACATGTCATTTTCAATAGAGGCGTCATGCATGGTACGTGTCTACAACCAGCTGGCAAAACTCCTAGTTTGTTCACGTGTAATCCAGTCATTAGACCGCTCCGGGTGTTTGGAGCATAGCAAATTCTTGTGTTCATCCATATACGGAGCCACCAAGGCGGAATTCTGTAGAACTGTGTAGTGTGCTTCAGTGAGAGAATGTCCGTCCATACATATTATTTGTTCCCCTCCTAGCATGCCTTTTCCATCCAGTCTGCCCTTATGCCGCGATTCAGGAACACCAATTGGCTTAAGGTCAGGAATAAAGTCAATACAAAACTCAATGACCTCCTCATTTTCATGGCCCTTGGAGATGCTTCCTTCTGGCCTAGCACGGTTATGAACATATTTCTTTAAGACTCTCATGAACCTCTCAAAGGGGAACATATTGTGTAGAAATACAGGACCCAAAACGTTAATCTCTTCACATAGGTGAACTAGGACGTGCGTCATGATGTTGAAGAAGGATGGTGGGGACACCAACTCGAAACTGACAAGACATTGCACCAAATCATTCTCTAACCTTGGTATGATTTCTGTATCGATTACCTTCTGAGAGATTGCATTGAGGAATGCACATAGCTTCACAATGGCTAATCGAACGTTTTCCGGTAGAAGCCCCCTCAATGCAATCGGAAGAAGTTGCGTCATAATCACGTGGCAGTCATGAGACTTTAGGTTCTGGAACTTTTTCTCTGCCATGTTTATTATTCCCTTTATATTCGACGAAAAGCCAGATGGTACCTTAATACTGAGCAGGCATTCAAAGAAGATTTCCTTCTTTTCTTTGGTAAGAGCATAGCTTGCATGACCCTGATGTATGTCGTCTTTTCCGTGCATATGTTGCTGGTCCTCCCATGCCTCAGGTGTATCTTTTGTCTTCCCATACACGCCCAAGAAGCTAAGCAGGGCCACACAAAGATTCTTCGTCACGTGCATCACGTCGATTGCGGAGCGGACCTCTAGGTCTTTCCAATAGGGCAGGTCCCAAAATATAGATTTTCTTATTCCACATGAGTGCGCGTCCGTCAGGGTCATTCGGAATAGGTTGTCCACCAGGACCCTTTCCAAAGACCACCTTCAAATCCTTGACCATATTATGTACATCAGCACCAATACGGTGGCGAGGCTTCGTCCGGTGATCCGCCTCATCTTTTAAATGCTTGCCTTTCTTTCTTACGGGATGCCTGCTCGGAAGAAATCGACGATGTCCCAGGTACACATTCTTCTTCCAATGAGCCAAATATATACTGTCGGTATCGTCCAAACAGTGCATGCATGCGCGGTATCCCTTGTTTGTCTGTCCTGAAAGGTTACTGAGAGCAGGCCAATCATTGATGGTCACGAACAGCAACGCCTTTAGGTCAAATTCTTCCCCATGTGCTCATCCCACGCACGTACACCTGTTCCATTCCACAGTTGTAAGAGTTCTTCAACTAATGGCCTTAGGTACACATCAATGTCGTTGCCGGGTTGCTTAGGGCCTTGGATGAGCACTGGCATCATAATGAACTTCCGCTTCATGCACAACCAAGGAGGAAGGTTATACAAACATAGAGTCACAGGCCAGGTGCTATGGTTGCTGCTCTGCTCCCCAAAAAGATTAATGCCATCTGCGCTTAGACCAAATCATACATTTCTTGCGTCATCTGCAAACTCCTTCCCGTACTTTCTTTCGATTTTTCTCCACTGCGACCCGTCAGCGGGTACTCTCAACTTTCCGTCTTTCTTACGGTCTTCTCTGTGCCATCGTATCGCCTTGGCATGCTCTTTGTTTTGGAACAAACGTTTCAACCGTGGTATTATAGGAGCATACCACATCACCTTGGCAGGAATCTTCTTCCTGGGGCGCTCGCTCTCGACATCACCAGGTTTATCGCGGCTGATCTTTAGCGCAATGCACCGCATACTGGGCAAGCGTTCAAATCCTCGTACTCACCGCGGTAGAGGATGCAATCATTAGGGCATGCATGTATCTTCTGCACCTCTAACCCTAGAGGGCAGACAGCCTTCTTTGCTTCGTATGTACTCTCGGGCAATTCATTGTCCTTTGGAAGCATATTCTTTATCATTACCAGCAACTTTCCAAATCCCTTGTCAGATACACCATTCTCTGCCTTCCATTGTAGCAATTCCAGTGTGGTGCCCAGCTTTTTCTTGTCACCTACGCAATGCGATGCAACTTCTTCTTCGCCAAATCACTTGCGTAGTTTCTCTTTGCATCGGCAATGGCCCGACCTGGATCATCAACGGGCTCATCCAATGCCTCTTCTTCAGCTTCTTCCCGCATTGCCGGCTCAGCTTCTTCCCGCATTACCGGCTCAGCTTCTTCCCTCATTGTTGTATCATCGTATTCAGGGAACCCATGGCCAGGATAGCTGTCGTTGTCCTCTTCTTCTTCATTGTCTTCCATCATAACCCCTCTTTCTCCATGCTTGGTCCAAACATTATAGTGGGGCATCAAACCGGACTCAAACAGGTGGACGTGAATGGTTCTTTACGTAGAGTAATTGTGACCATTCTTACAGCCAGCACATGGACAAGGCATAAAACCATCCGCCCACTTGTTTACCTCAGCCGCAAGAAGAAAAGTACGCACGCCATTAATGAACTCGGGAGAGCATCGGTCATCGTACATCCATTGCCGGCTCATCTTCAATACACAGCACCGAAAACACCAAATTAATACAATACATAAAGTTCATACATAAATATCATACAACACTTAAATGCAACAAACAAATAACTTTTTAGCTAAAGAATTTAAATGCAACAACAAATGCGATCAAGATCGCAACTAAGGTAACAATTGATCCAACAGCATAATGATACCAAGCCTCACTATGAATGTCATATTTTCTAATCTTTCTAATCTTCAAGCGCATTTTCTCCATCTTAATCTTGTGATCATCGACGACATCGGCAACATGCAACTCCAATTCCATCTTCTCCCCCTCAATTCTTTTCAATTTTTCCTTCAAATCATCGTTTTCTCTTTCAACTAAATTTAACCTCTCGGCAATAGGGTCGGTTGGAATTTCCGGTTCAACTACCTCCTACATACAAATATCTATGTCAACTTGATGGGCATAATTTGTCATAAACACGAAATGCAATGAATAGTTTTAAAAGAGAATATACCACATCTGAATCATAACCCGGACGAGGGCCGACGGGGACGGATATCAAAACCATGGCACTATGTATAACAAACAACGTATGGGTAAGATAATTATACGAGTAACTATATATCCAAATCACACAAACATCAATTTTTTATATAAAACTTCATGAACAAGAGGCTCACCACAAGGTGGTGCCGGCGACGGGACGTTGCGAGCGATCGACGGTGGTTACGACGGAGATTTAGAAGGTACTAAGTAAACCACACCTACATATGCAAACTAAGTGTAATTCTTTACCTCAAATTGCATATAAATCAAATACTAGCACATATATATAATTCCTCCCAAAATACTAAACTCAAAAATCAATCACTATATAAAGCATTGCACGAGCTAATCTAGTAATGAGAGATGAAAGGACAAAGTTGCTAACCTTTGTGATCATTTGAATGGATGGGGGCCTTCAAATCTTGACAAATTTTGGGCAAAATGTGTGATGAGCTTGAGAGGGAGAGGGAAAAGAACAGAGAGGAGAGGGGAAAGGGGAAGAACAGAGCGAGCTCGGGTGGACCAAGGGTCTATGTAGGACGACCTTTAGTACCGGTTCGTGATACGACCCGGTACTAAAGGTGCTGGAGGGGCCCCGGACTGACAACATCCTGCCACCACTCACTTTAGTACCGGTTCGTGGCACGAGCCGGTGCTAAAGGTTCACTACGAACCGGTACTAATGAGAGCGGCCGGCTAGCCGTTGGAACCGGCACTAATGCACACATTAGTGCCGGCTCAAATTCAAACCGGCACTAATGTGCTTCACGTTTGACCATTTTTCTACTAGTGTAAACACACTTAAAAAGTTTTTTTTTGAGGGGGGGGGGGGGGGGGGGGGGGGCACTTAAGAAGTTGATATCATTGTCGCATGGGCACATGAAATCAATCCTTTCGTGATCCCCTCCAACCGGTAGCCAGATAGTTTAAGACTTTATTCAGAGTATTCTGGGCGCGCATGTGGAGTTGAAAAGATCCTTTGCTTCCATATCATCTTCTTAATGCCCCCACGTAGGTGTAGCTCCGTCCGTTATCCAACTCTCGATGCCGCTCCATTGCTAGCTTGGGCTTAAAGAGAGCCTTCAACCACACACCTCCTCATCCCAGTCTCATTCTCGCGCCGCTCCACCGCCTCCATCCTCCCTCCGGACACCGGTGCCCTTACCGGTGCCGCGTGCGGGTTGAGCCAGGCGGCAGCGGAGCTCGCCTCCCACAGAGGGTTCCACATTGCGGCCGTCGGCGCTGGATTCTTCCACGGCGGCCGGGCCTACGGCGTCTCCTACCAGCTGAGTTTTTTTTTTAAAAAAAAAGAGGGTTAAGCCCCGGCCTCTGCATCAGAACGATGCTTACAGCCAAATTATTAATAAGCAAAAAGGTTTAACAAAAGTCTTTAGGTCTCAAAAATAAAGAAGCTCACAAAGAACAAAAGCAACATGACAGGATAGCTACAACCGGCAGGTAAAAGATAAGATAGAAAACTAAACAGCTATTCTATTACATGACTGCCATCCAAATCGGTTAAAGATATTCCGAACTACCGTCTCCCGTTGGATAAATCTACCAGCTGAGATGTAGGGGCTGGAGCGCGTGCGCGGCGGGCGGCGTCAAGGTCATCATCGCTGACGTGGCGAAGCCGGCGACGGGCGACGGACACGAACAGGACGGACGGCGGTCAGTTCCAGCTCACTAGGGACGCGTTCGCCGCCTTGACTGCTTCTCGTGACGATGGTCAGCTCGCGAGCTTGGTGGACACAGCCGTCGAGGTGGACTTCAGGAGGATACCTTGCGCGCACAAGAGCAAAAACCTCGCGGTGAGGGTGGAGGAGACGAGCAGCAGGGACAAGGGCCACCTCGCCCTCCGATTCCTCTACCAGGGCGGCCAGACCGATATCGTCGCCGTCGAGGTGGCGAACGCGGCGGCACCTGATGCCGCCCAGAGCGTTGCCGCGCCGTCACAGACGAGATGGCAGTACATGACGGGGCGCGAGGGGTCACCCGGGGGAAATGGCAGTACATGACGGGGCGCGAGGGGTCACCCGGGGTGTGGCGCACGTCGCACGCGCCGGCCGGCCGGCTGCGGCTCCGGCTCGTAGTCACCGCGGGGTCCGGCGGCAAGTGGCTGCTCTCTGACGGGGCGGTGCTCCCCGCGGAGTGGCATGCTGGCGCGGTCTATGGCACTGGCAT
Source organism: Triticum monococcum (assembly GCA_034509565.1). NCBI lineage: Eukaryota > Viridiplantae > Streptophyta > Magnoliopsida > Poales > Poaceae > Triticum > Triticum monococcum. The sequence continues at coordinate 780,862,193 of CM067847.1, forward strand.
GCGCGTCACCGAGGTCTCTGCAAACACCTGCGGCAGCGCCTCCTGCGGTGCCGGGGACGACAACCACGACGATGACTAGGAGCTCAGATGACGCCCACGCTCGCATCCATCGGAGCCTGCCTGCACGCCACCGGCCAGCCGCCGGGAAGGTCGATGATGCATTGATGTTGCTGCTGCTGCTGCATGTACACTGCACGGATGTGTACGTGTTCCGCTGCATCTACATCGCGACCAAACGGCACAACACAACGCCGGCACACGCAGAAAAGCGAAGAGAAATGGAGGAAGGGGCATAACAGCGAAAAACACCCCGAAACATAGGAAACTACAACGACGCCCTTGGGATATTCCGACCTAGACAGCCTAATCGTTGTTGCCGGAGCTCGGCCAAAAGAAATGGAGCGTGCTCCATGATTGTGGTTCCACAATGGCTGGCGGCCATTGACGTCCACACTACCAAGTAGGAAGTAGCTAGTGCATATTAGTGGGCTATACATAGACACGCTTGAGAATTGAGATCGTTGTCATTGTACTCATGCATGCACTACATGAGTGGGTGGGTGAGCTATCGGCATTAGGCATTAGGCATTCGGCATCTAGCCTCATGCCGCGGGTCCAAGTGCAAAGATACCTTGTGGGCATTGTTGATTCTTTTTCCACCGTCTTCTCTGTGAAATGTGGTGACACTTATCTCTACTCCCTCTGTCCTATAATATAGAACGTTTTCCAAGATAACATAGATTGAAAAACATGAAAAACGTTTTTATATTATCAGATGGAGCAGTACTTTATTGTGCATCCATGACATCACCATTAATTACCGCTCATGAATCAATGATAATCCCCACAAGATAAATAACACTAACAGGTTTGCCAATTTTCAATCGATTGATAATAGTTAAATCTAAGTTTGACACTGAGAAATGTCGATACAACACTAAGATCCATGCAAGGTTTTTTTTCAACTACAATTTTCTTTACACTAGATGAAGAGCTTTTTATAATTGGGTGAACATTTTTTAGGACAAAATCTATCATTTTTAAACCACATGCTCCCTCTCTCGCCCGTGTTGAGAGGCGCCCCGGCTCTCTCCCCATTCTTCATCAGTAGCGCTGGAACTCGATGTGGATATGGGAGAGGAGGGTTGGTTCCTTGTGTAGATAGTGGAAGTAAGGTTGTGTCTGCCTTAGAGGCTTGTGGCGTTGATGTTAGGGAGTGCGCCGCCGTTACATGTGAGTGGTGGCTAGTGGCTAGCACCGCTTGTCTGACTAGTGGTGGTAGCGGGGTGCCTCATTCAGTCAGCCGCGATAACACTAGCATCTTCTACAATAAACTTGCCGGCCACCCCGATCTGGAAGAGAGCCCTCTGCTCGGCCTCAACTCTGGAAGCCATCGTGGAGATGGATAAGGAGCAAAGTAGTTGTGGAGAGCTGGATAGCATAGGTAGAAAAGAGCACATCATCAATGGCGTCCTCGAAGAAGCTATGACGCCTGTCGCGGTTGTCGATTACCAGCCATTGCCGCCATGCCGTTGAACTATCTTGTCGAAACACAACCATCTATCTTCCTCGCAACCCATGAGCTAAAAAGGAAGGCAATGAAGCTTCTACTCAGGGTCCATGTCCTGTTGGTGGTGTTGTGGGGGTTTATGGCATCCCAAATGGTTTTCGTCCTCGGGATCCAACCAGGAGTGGATTTGGACATGGTTGCAATCTTCCTTTTTCCGTTTGGATCCTCCTTGTAAAAGTTAGGGTCTGGTTTGTCATTTCATGATCCTATTGGGTCCTGACTCCTCAAAATGTAAGATGTATTGTCCTACCGCTTTAATTCAATGTAGTACCAGGTCCTTTTGCACCCTCCCTTGTTAAAAAGAAACAGTTCCTTTAAATATGTATGTATAAAAAAATGTAAGATTGACAGAGATTATCAGTCTACTAAGCTTGCCCTGGAATATGTGGCCATTCATATCCATAGTAGCTAATTAAACATTCAGAAATGTAAAAGAAAAACATTTTTTTTTGAATCGGGCATAACCACTTTCCGTTATCTGAATAACAGAAATAGATCAACCAGTCTAGAGATAAAGGGAAGGTAGAAAAACTAAATCAGATTTAGGCATGTCAGATCCAATATTTTTTATGATTAATTATGTTGGCGGGAGGATGGTAATTTCTTTTTAGCCAGCATGGCAAATCCTGGCAAAAGCTGAACATGACAAGGATTTGCCCTGCTACCTAAAGAAAAGAGGCAACCTCGCCACAACATAATGTACCATCTCAGACGTCTGATTTGCCATGCTAAAAAAATCTAACGTCGATTTATAGCAAAATCCTAAACATTTATTCACGTAATAACATACCAGTCCGCAACTACGGGCGTACACTTGCAGTTTATTTTTGTATTTTTTTTGCGGGAAGTACACTTGCAGTTGATGACAACGGCCAGCTTGCTAATTTAAGTATATTGGCCGATCTCTCGGGATTGATACTATAATCCTCAGACAATGATGAATAAATATACTGGCATGTATCCTGGAGAAGTCGAATATGTATATTGGCATACATGCCGTCGAAGCCCGCAAGAAAAAGAAGACGGCCTTGAGGATAAGTAGGCGAAATCATGGAGATCGGTCTGTCTTTGTTGTTGATCTCCAGCAGTCGAGCTGCCTTGTGCGCATTATTGTTGTGCTAGCCCTGCGTTAACTAGCTAGCTAGGAGGTTTTTTGTTAGCACATGGGTCTCATGCTCGAGTAGTATATGTAAGCTTACTCATTGCACGGACGCACGTCCATCGATCGATGCTGTTGATCTATTTCCGGCTCTGATTACTTAATTAGTTTCATAAAAACTTAATTAGTTGATTTTTAATTTGTTTAGCGGTGGAGTTAGCTAATAATTCAAGATCGGTGATTCTCATAGCAAATGTAATAATAAGTATTTAAAAGTTCGGTTATGAAGATATGTCATACTCATAGTAGTTGTTATTATTTTATTTATTTTTTGAAAAGGACAAGGACCCCAGCTTTGGTTGGATCATGTATGCAGTCACTTTATTAATCATTCAGAGCTTACGAAGTTATACAATAGTAAGTCTAAAACCACTGTCCAGGCAACATCTGTCGCTACTCCTATCCAGTTGATGAAGGGATGCTGATAGTCTGGGCTTAATACCAAACAGATCTCACAGTCAAACCTAACATCTAAGACCCGAGGTCCCAACCAGGACGCCTGCTGGGTATGGAACACCCACCAATCCGGCGCATTCCTCAACTAGGACGTCCGCCGGGTATGAGGCCACCGCAGCCACCTGCGACCAATCCATCTTCAGTGTTGTACTGCTGCATCTACCTTGCCCGGTCTATCTGTCGTCGACGCCACCACGACGCCAGACGACCCCGCCATCCTGCGCTCGTTCATCATCACACGCCCACTGGCGAGACCCCGCTGCTCCATGCCGCTGAGACCCGCCGTTATTGACGTGCCAGATGCCACGCCGCTCCTTCATCTCGAACACCACCTGTTGCCACTGGTCCCATCTCCTCCGCCTGCAGTTCCTCTAACCGAGCACCCAAACGCCCCAGGCGGCGCCTGCAAGAAGGGTACGGCACGCATAGTGCCGCTGCCGCTCAATCTAAGGAGATTTTGGGTTTTCACCCGGGCATGGGGTCAGGGTGGAGGGCAGGGACCTCGAAGACGCCTGCAAGGAGGAGAACTACAACCCTGGTTATCGCCACCGTCGGGATGAACGAGTCATCCAGAATTTCCTCCGGTCCGATGTCACCTCTACCAGCCCCCGCGAACGCACCGAGGCCGACGACCACGATCGTAAGCCACCAAGTGCAGCGGGAGAGAGCCTGTAGTGCGGAGGAGATCCACCGGCATCTCACACCCACGCGGTCAAGACGCCGTCCATCCACCGCCCGCGAACGTCGCCAGCCGAGGGCGCCGTCGCCATGCCTAACGGGTCCGCCACCCCAGGTCCAGGTTCCTCCACGATGGCTGGAGTGGCGAGATCCGTCACGAGCGACGAGATCCGGCACCGCGCGGCCGACGCCATCGCCCAAGCCCGCCGTTGACCAATCCTGTCGCCGCCGATCTAGGCGCCCGTGCACTGCAGCCCGCCACCTCCGGGATCCGCCACTCCGTCGGGAGGACCGCACCCCGCGGATCAGGACGCCCGCGCCGCCGCGGATCCGGAAAAGGGAGGAGAGACCCTCCGCCGCCGCCGCCGTACGCACGGGCTTTGCCCGGCGCCGACCATCGGCAGCAGCGGATGGGGAGAAGGGCATTGGAGGGTTACTAGGTGGCGGCGGCTGAGCCCTCCGGAGCCGCCTGCGGGGGAGGCGACGCGAGGGGGAGTAACTGTTATAAGTACGTATTTAAATGTTCAGAGTTTCGCACAACATTTATACTTGTGTATTCAGTTCGAAAAGGAAGCTGTGAAGATCTTTGATTCTCATATAGGAGTTTTTCCTATTTAAATGTTGTGCGGAATAGCCGATCTCTACTCCACGTACGACGCGGCTAGGGGCGAGGTCGACATGGCCGGTCTGGTTCAATCCCATTGTCCCGTCTCCGTCGGCGATGCCGGCCGGCGGGGTCCAAGTTCGAAGATTCCCTGCTGCCCGTCTCATTCGTTCAGTTCCACCACCGGCACTTAATTTGGAGCTGTTCAGGATTGAGGGAACCCGTGTGGGTGCATTGTAGCGGTAGGTGACCACCACTCACATGCACGCAACAACGAGACCGATGTATTCATGCGTGCATGCAATCAAGCCCAAGCTTTAGCTGTGTGCACGGCTGCACGCTCGGCAATTCATTGCACTAGATGACTCGTTGCGCCAATGGCGCAAAGGTCGAGAGGGAGCCAAGAATTATGAGAATATTCAGACACCCAAGTCTTTACTGTTGGTACATAAATGCTTCGTTACAATGTGATACACAAGGGAAGTAGATAGGAAGGGACACATTATATAGATGGTATGATGCTACATAGATGGTAGGCTCATAGGTTTAAACAAAGTCATTACGATCAGTTTATGCTAAGTAAAGCTACATAGACAGAGATGCATACAGTATAGATTGTTTTGATCACCCAGCTTATGGTAAACAGCTACATAGACAGAGATGCATCATGTAGATTGCTTTGATCACCCAGCTTATGGTAAACAACTACATAGACAGAGATGCATCATGTAGATTGCTTTGATCACCCAGCTTATGGTAAACAGCTACATAGACAGAGATGCATCATGTAGATTGCTTTGATCACCCAGCTTATGGTAAACAGCTACATAGACAGAGATGCATCATGTAGTTGCTTTGATCACCCAGCTTATGGTAAACAACTACATAGACAGAGATGCATACAGTATAGATTGTTTTGATCACCCAGCTTATGGTAAACAGCTACATAGACAGAGATGCATCATGTAGATTGCTTTGATCACCCAGCTTATGGTAAACAACTACATAGACAGAGATGCATCATGTAGATTGCTTTGATCACCCAGCTTATGGTAAACAGCTACATAGACAGAGATGCATCATGTAGATTGCTTTGATCACCCAGCTTATGGTAAACAGCTACATAGACAGAGATGCATCATGTAGTTGCTTTGATCACCCAGCTTCTGGTCTCACCGCCTAGAGATGCATCGTGCAATAATTTAAGAACATGTAGCAAAAGAGCAAACCAATACATTGTTTGACTTTGACCAAAACTGATATACCTTCTTTTCAAGAAGGAAGGGAGTACAATTTAAATGTAAATAGGGAACTCACTCCACTTCCCTGAAACTCTGTCAGGTTTCCTTTCCTAAAATCTGCAAATAATATCCTAAAAAAAACATAGTCAGTTATGCTTGTTATTATAGATACATGATAAGCGATATTCAGTATGATTCTGAACTACTTGAGCTATACTGGTTGTTTAATCTGCAGGTGCTGCCATGTTCTTCTCAAGATCAAAATAGTAGTAATCAAATTTCACAAATAAAACATCAAACAAACAATGGTTAATTAGTAAAGAACCAGTTTTATCTATTGCAGCGACACAAATTTCTTAGCTTGCGTACAACAACTCTTATGTGGTAAGAAGTCAATTCTGCTGGGTAGTAAGTACCTCGTGAGGATCTCCCACATGTCGTAGCGTCCAGCCAAGATGATGGAGATGGTTGGCATGGCGAAGCTGTAGGAGCCACCCATCACGATGGGGAGGCGAGACACGAAGAACATTTGCAGTAAGGTGTTTATGCCTGTAACGAACAAGAGCGTCTAAGTTTCCTGGTATGTATATTGAATGGCTAAATTTTATTCAAATATCTGGTAGGTACATCCACAATAGCACAACAAATAATGTAGTTAAAGGTGTAAAAAATGTAGGGGGTTCATCCTTGCTTTGTGATACCAAAAGTTGCAGACATAAAATAAAATTTATCGCACTGTTGGCTCCGTGATGCTCGTGAGCTTTATGAGTTCCAATTAGTTTCCTGGTATTTCTATCATAATCATTTGCCAATATAGAGACATATTACTGCAGAAGGTTTCTTCTTAAAAGGAAAATTAAAGACACACCCCTTCGGTTGGAATGAGTACAAGCTAGGTATATCACATATGCACCATAATAATTTCAAAAGGGGTGCAAAAATATGCATCCAGCATAGAACATAAATCCCTGTGTATAAGGAAAAAAGGTAGTTTGCATATAAGGATATAATACATGAACGGACATAATTGTGTTTGTGTGTGTGTGTGCATGCGCGTGTCTCCAATAATTATTCTAGTAACATAATCTAATAATTAACATATTAACAACACTATTGCTTGAAGGGTCCAATCAGAAGCTCCCAATTATTTTAGTCTGCCAAGTAATCTCTCTGTGTTGCAATCTTCAAGCATATTTTATAACCAACTTATTTATTGATAATGAGAAAGAAGAACTACCTGAGCAGCTGAGAGGAGGGCTTGTATACACTAAAATCCAATATTGTCCGGTGAGGGGATATTCAGCATACATGTCCACTGAAGCTACAATGCCAATGATCTGTTGTGATACAGTTCCTGAAATTTATGATACGCTATAAAATCATTTTGAGTAGTAGGCAACCATGCCATAATTGAATCTATCAGCAAGCAAAAGTCACATTCCAATTTTGAAGTAAGCATACAGTTTCCGAGTTAAATGCCAACATATTGTATGAACCGGAGAGAATAGATCTCAAGTGATTAAATAAGCAATAGATACAAAATCTGTACTCTGAGGCTGAACTTACGTAGAAACTTAATAACTAAACTATATATGTAAGCTAGTAATCGCTCCCATAAACTGAAAAGGAAAGACTGCTGGTAAAAAGAGCCAACAAGACAACCAATATGCCCAAGCTCCAGAAAAAAGAAATAACCCAAATACACTGCCAAAGCAAATAAAAAAATGACAGGATAAAAAAGAATGATCAACCTGAACAGATCGTAGGAAAGACAAAAACTCTCAAATTATTTGTTCTTCCTGAGTTGAATTACTCCTTCCAAAGCAAATGGTCAAGATAGCTGTAGGAAGGAACACCCAAAAAATGGTGTGCCCCCTCCCACGACGGAGCCTGACGGAAGTGGCCGGTGGGCATCAGCGGCAGGGCCGAGCCATCTTCCTTGCTGGCTATGTCTTCCCCATCTTCCTCACTGGCTCTAATTAAGGCATCCAAAGAAGCAAGTAGCTAACATTAGTTGATAGAGCCTTGGAATTGTGCCACAAGATCATGGCAAAATAACAGGAGCACATCATTTCTTGTGGTTTGCATGGTCTCTCAAACTTTTCATGGCTGGTTTGCTATTACTTCCAATTTTGCTTGTACTGTATTAAATAAGCCCTATTAAAGCATACCAAAGATGGTTTTCTATGCAAAATAAATAGACCAAAAATGAATGAAGCAAAAAAATATGCAGATGAAACCTTTCAATAATGAACTAATTCCTAGTTTAACCGAAAGGCATTACCGTACGTGAGAACAAATATTGTCAGTGAGCACTAACAAGAAAATTCAGCAGTGCATTATGCCATAGTTTCCTATGATCTAAACCGGTTGGAGACACGAATTGTTAATGCATCTTCCTTTGATCAAGAACTGGCTGGAGACACAAAGTATTAATATTTTACTTATAATATGAGCAAGAACAGAGCCAAAACTAAGGTCCCTAAGGAAATGCAATATTATCTTTATGCTAAATATACATTTCAAACACATGTCAAATAAACTGGATTTGAGACAGTGTCAAATGTATCCCGCCGGTAACGAGCGCCATGGAGGGACAGAGAAAAAAAACGTGCGCTTGGCCATGGAGGCAGTAAGGGCGCGGTGAGAGGCGGAGACGGGCGGCGGACCTACTTTATCTTCCCGGCGGCTGCACCCCGGCACGATCGGAGCGCAGCCATTTGGTAGGTGTTAGCGTCTTATCATCAACAGAAAGCAGCAGCAATGTGGGATTCTTATAAAAGAACCAAGACACAGTCAGCATTACATGCCAGTTCCGTGCCAAATCAAGCGCACTAATACCTGCAAGATGCACTATGGCACCAGCATAATTTTCTCTTGCATGTAAAGCATATTTAATATTCGTTGGTAACTCCGAACCTGAATACCACCATCTGCACCAAATTTCCCATGTATCACTGGGAAGACAATGTCAACATTGGCAGCAAGATGCTCCGCGAATTCAGACAGGGAGCTGAATTATTGTGTTAGACTGTAGAAGGTGAAGTTTAGAACTGAACAATTTGATATGGACTAAACATTAGCAAGGAAGAGAAATAAACCATGGCAGTAAGCTCACCTTTCAAGCTTGAAATCAAAGTCTGAAGGGGTGTTGGAATACAGCTGTGGAGTAGGAACACAAGAGACTGTCATTTTACAAATAGAGTGCTCCAATCAATAAAATACTACGTACCTTTTATCCATGAGGGTATCCCAATCAAACCAAACAGAGTAGGAAATTGTTTAATCAGAATTCAACAAAGGGAATTATTGTATGACCATGTGTAGAGAGACATGAAAGTGGGTTCAGATAATGCATCGGCAGATTCAGTTCAGACAAACTAACTAACACCACAAGTAAGCACCGAATGACAGAATATTCAGCTAAGAAATGTTACTGAATGATTTCAGACAAGCGAATTCAGTACAGTCAAACTATTACTCCGAGTGTCAAAAACGCTCTTATATTATGGGACGGATGGAGTATATAATTATCAGATTATTTATAAATAAATCAAAGCGGGATCCTCTGATAATGCATCACCGGATTCAGTTCAGATAAACGCATTAGCAGCACGGCAAAGCAGCGAATGACTGAATATTCACTTAAGGAATTAATAAGAGCAGTTAAGCAGATAGGTAGCTCACCTGCGCCGGCAATATTGTGAACTCGTTCATGCCGCAGTCGATGTAGTAGCAGCTCACCAACAAGTCCTCACCCTGCATCCAGCATTCCTCATCAGGGAACCAACAAGCAACCAACAAGCAAGGGCGCGGTGAAAGGCGGAGACATGCGGGAGACCTACTTTATCTTCCCGACGGCTGCACCCCACCACGACCGGAGCGCAGTCACCGCCACCCTTCTCCGGCACGGATCCACCGCTCGTGTGCACTTTCTTTGGCAGCGTCGCCGAAGAGAAAATTGAAGGAGAGGAGTGTTGGAGAACGTAGTAATTTCAAAAATTTCCTACGCACACACAAGATCATGGTGATGCATAGCAACGAGGGGGAGAGTCTGATCTACGTACCCATATAGATCCCAACGGAAGCGTTGACACAACGTAGAGAAAGTAGTCATACGTCTTCTTCCCGATCCGACCGATCCAAGCACCGTTACTCCGGCACCTCCGAGTTCTTAGCACACGTACAGCTCGATGACGATCCCCGGGCTCCGATCCAGCAAAGCTTCGGGGAGGAGTTCCGTCAGCACGACGGCGTGGTGACGATCTTGATGTACTACCGACGCAGGGCTTCGCCTAAGCACTACAACGGTATTATCAAGGTGGAATATGGTGGCAGGGGGCGCCGCACACGGCTAAGGAACGATCTCAATGATCAACTTGTGTGCCTAGAGGTGCCCCCTGCCCCCGTATATAAAGGATCCAAGGGGGAGGTGCTGGCCGGCCAAGAGGAGGGCGCAGGAGGAGTCCTACTCCTACCGGGAGTAGGACTCCCCCCCCCCCCCCCAAAAAATCCTATTCCAAGTAGGATTCCCAAGGGGGAAAGAGAGAGAGAGGTGGCCGGCCACCTCTCCTAGTCCTAATAGGACTAGGGGAGGGGGGAGGCGCGCAGCCCATCATGGCAGCCCCTTTCACCTTTCCACTAAAGCCCAATAAGGCCCATATGGCTCCGGGGGGGTTCCGGTAACCTCCCGGTAATCCGGTAAAATCCCGATTTTACTCGGAACACTTCCGATATCCAAATATAGGCTTCCAATATATCAATCTTTATGTCTCGACCATTTCGAGACTCCTCGTCATGTCCGTGATCACATCCGGGACTCCGAACTACCTTCGGTACATCAAAATGCATAAACTCATAATAACTGTCATCGTAACGTTAAGCGTGCGGACCCTACGGTTCGAGAACAATGTAGACATGACCGAGACACGTCTCCGGTCAATAGCCAATAGCGGGACCTGGATGCCCATATTGGCTCCTACATATTCTACGAAGATCTTTATCGGTCAGACCGCATAACAACATACGTTGTTCCCTTTGTCATCGGTATGTTACTTGCCCGAGATTTGATCGTCGGTATCCAATACCTAGTTCAATCTCGTTACTGGCAAGTCTCTTTACTCGTTCCGTAATACATCATCCCGCAACTAACTCATTGGTTGCACTGCTTGCAAGGCTTAAGTGATGTGTATTACCGAGAGGGCCCAGAGATACCTCTCCGACAATCGGAATGACAAATCCTATTCTTGAAATACGCCAACCCAACATCTACCATTGGAGACACCTGTAGAGCTCCTTTATAATCACCCAGTTACGTTGTGTCATTTGGTAGCACACAAAGTGTTCCTCCGGCAAACGGGAGTTGCATAATCTCATAGTCATAGGAACATGTATAAGTCATGAAGAAAGCAATAGCAACATACTAAACGATCGGGTGCTAAGCTAATGGAATGGGTCATGTCAATCAGATCATTCATCTAATGATGTGATCCCGTTAATCAAATAACAACTCTTTGTCCATGGTTAGAAAACATAACCATCTTTGATTAACGAGCTAGTCAAGTAGAGGCATACTAGTGACACTCTGTTTGTCTATGTATTCACACATGTATTATGTTTCCGGTTAATACAATTCTAGCATGAATAATAAACATTTATCATGAAATAAGGAAATAAATAATAACTTTATTATTGCCTCTAGGGCATATTTCCTTCAGTCTCCCACTTGCACTAGAGTCAATAATCTAGTTCACATCGTCATGTGATTTAACAGCAATAGTTCACATCACCATGTGATTAACACCCATAGTTCACATCGCCATGTGACCAACACCCAAAGGGTTTACTGGATTCAGTAATCTAGTTCACATCGCTATGTGATGAACACCCAAAGAGTACTAAGGTGTGATCATGTTTTGTTTGTGAGAGAATCTTAGTCAACGGGTCTGCCACATTCAGATCCACATGTATTTTGCAAATTTCTATGTCAACAATGCTCTGCATGGAGCTACTCTAGCTAATTGCTCCCACTTTCAATATGTATCTAGACCGAGACTTAGAGTCATCTAGATTAGTGTCAAAACTTGCATCGGCGTAACCCTTTACGACGAACCTTTTGTCACGTCCATAATCGAGAAACATATCCTCATTTCACTAAGGAAAATTCGGACCGCTGTCCAGTGATCTACTCCTAGATCACTATTGTACTCCATTGCCAAATCAGTGCAGGGTATACAATAGATCTGGTATACAGCATGACATACTTTATAGAACCTATGGCCAAGGCATAGGGAATGACTTTCATTCTCTTTCTATCTTCTGCCGTGGTCGGGCTTTGAGTCTTACTCAACTTCACACCTTGTAATACAGGCAAGGACTCTTTCTTTGACCGCTCCATTTTGAACTACTTCAAAATCTTGTCAAGGTATGTATTTATTGAAAAAACTCATCAAGCATCTTGATCTATCTCTATAGATCTTGATGCTCAATATGTAAGCAGCTTCACCGAAGTCTTTCTTTGAAAAACTCCTTTCAAACACTCCTTTATGCTTTACAGAATAATTCTACATTATTTCCGATCAACAATATGTCATTCACATATACTTATCAGAAATGCTGTAGTGCTCCCACTCACTTTCTTGTAAATACAGGCTTCACCGCAAGTCTGTATAAAACTATATGCTTTGATCAACTCATCAAAGCATATATTCCAACTCCGAGATGCTTGCACCAGTCCACAGATGGATCGCTGGAGTTAGCACATTTTGTTAGCACATTTCGGATTGACAAAACCTTCTGGTTGCATCATATACAACTCTTCTTTAATAAATCCATTAAGGAATGAAGTTTTGTTTATCCATTTGCCAGATTTCATAAAATGCGGCAATTACTAACATGATTCGGACAGACACAAGCGTAGATACGAGTGAGAAACTCTCATCGTAGTCAACACCTTGAACTTGTCGAAAACCTTTTGCGACAATTCTAGCTTTGTAGATAGTAACACTACTATCAGCGTCCGATTTCCTTTTGAAGAACCATTTATTCTCAATTGCTTGCCGATCATCGGGCAAGTCAACCAAAGTCCATACTTTGTTCTCATACATGGATCATATCTCAGATTTCATGGCCTCAAGCCATTTATCGGAATCTGGGCTCATCATCGCTTCCTCATAGTTCGCAAGTTCGTCATGGTCTAGTAACATGACTTCCAGAACAGGATTACTGTACCACTCTGGTGCGGATCTCACTCTGGTTTACCTACGAGATTCGGTAGTAACTTGATCTGAAGTTTTATGATCATCATCATTAGCTTCCTCACTAATTGATGTAGTAGTCACAGGAACAGATTTCTGTGATGAACTACTTTCCAATAAGGGAGAAGGTACAATTACCTTATCAAGTTCTACTTTCCTCCCACTCACTTCTTTCGAGAGAAACTCCTTCTCTAGAAAGGATCCATTATAAGCAACGAATGTCTTGCTTTAGGATCTGTGATAGAAGGTGTACCCAACAGTCTTCTTTTGGGTATCCTATGAAGACATATTTCTCCGATTTGGTTTTGAGCTTATCAGGATGAAACTTTTTCACATAAGCATCACAACCCCAAACTTTAAGAAACGACAATTTTGGTTTCTTGCTAAACCACAGTTCAGATTGTGTCGTCTCAACGGACTTAGATGGTGCCCCTTTTTTTTAACGTGAATGCAGTTGTCTTTAATGCATAACCTCAAAAACGATAGTGGTAAATCGGTAAGAAACATCATAGATTTGCACTATATCTAATAAAGTACGGCTATGACGTTTGGACACACCATTATGCTGTGGTGTTCCGGGTGGCACGAATTTGTGAAACTATTCCACATTGTTTTAATTGAAGACCAAACTCGTAACTCAAATATTTGTCTCCTGCGATCAGATCGTAGAAGCCTTATTTTTTTTGTTACGATGATTCTCCACTTCACTCTGAAATTCTTTAAACTTTTCAAATGTTTCAGACTTATGTTTCATCAAGTAGATATACTTATATCTGCTCAAATCATCTGTGAAGATCAGAAAATAATGATACCTATCGCGAGCCTCAATATTCATCGGACCACATACATCAGTATGTATGATTTCCAACAAATCTGTTGCTCGCTCTATTGTTTGGAAGAACAGAGTCTTAGTCATCTTGCCCATGAGGCATGGTTCGCAAGCATCAACTGATTCATAATCAAGTGATTCCAAAAGCCCATCAGCATGGAGTTTCTTCATGCGCTTTACACCAATATGACCTAAACGGCAGTGCTACAAATAAGTTGCACTATCATTATTAACTTTGCATCTTTTGGTTTCAGTATTATGATTATGTGTATCACTACGATCGAGATCCAACGAACTATTTTCATTGGGTGTGTAACCATATAAGGTTTTATTCATGTAAACAGAACAACAATTTATTCTCTTACTTAAATGAATAACCGTATTACAATAAACATGATCAAATCATATTCATGCTCATCGTAAACACCAAATAACACTTAGTTAGGTTCAACACTAATCCCGAATTTATAGGGAGTGTGCGATGATGATCATATCAATCTTGGAACCACTTCCAACACACATCGTCACTTCACCCTTAACTAGTCTCTGTTTATTCTGCAACTCCCGTTTCGAGTTACTAATCTTAGCAACTGAACTAGTATCAAATACTGAGGGGTTGCTATAAACACTAGTAAAGTACACATCAATAACATGTATATCAAATATACTTATGTTCACTTTGCCATCCTTCTTATCTGCAAATCACTTGGGGTAGTTCCGCTTCCGGTGACCAGTCCCTTTGCAGTAGAAGCACTCAGTCTCAGGCTTAGGTCCAGACTTGGGTTTCTTCTCTTGAGCAGCAACTTGCTTGCTGTTCTTCTTGAAGTTCCACTTCTTCCCTCTGCCCTTTTCTTGAAACTAGTGGTCTTGTCTACCATCAACACTTGATGTTTTTCTTGATTTCTACCTTCATCGATTTCATCATCATTGTGACGCCCCCGATTCAATCGTACACTAATCATGCACGCAAATGTGTACGATCAAGATCAGGGACTCACGGGAAGATATCACAACACAACTCTACAAATAAAATAAGTCATACAAGCATCATATTACAAGCCAGGGGCCTCGAGGGCTCGAATACAAGAGCTCGATCATAGACGAGTCAGCGGAAGCAACAATATCTGAGTACAGACATAAGTTAAACAAGTTGCCTTAAGAAGGCTAGCACAAACTGGGATACAGATCGAAAGAGGCGCAGGCCTCCTGCCTGGGATCCTCCTAACTACTCCTGGTCGTCGTCAGCGGGCAGCACGTAGTAGTAGGCACCTCCGGTGTAGGGGTCGTCGTCGACGGTGGCGTCAGGCTCCTGGGCCCCAACATCTGGTTGCGACAACCAGAAAGAAAGGAAAGGGGGGGAAAAGGGGGAGAAAGCAACCGTGAGTACTCATCCAAAGTACTCGCAAGCAAGGAGCTACACTACATATGCATGGGTATCAAATGGAGTAAGGGTATCATATGTGGACTGAACTGCAGAAAGCCAGAATAAGAGGGGGATAACTAATCCTTTCGAAGACTACGCTTCTGGCAGCCTCCGTCTTGCAACATGTAGAAGAGAGTAGACTGAAGTCCTCCAAGTAGCATCGCATAGCATAAACCTAACCGATGATCCTCCCCTCGTCGCCCTGTGAGAGAGCGATCACCGGTTGTATCTGGCACTTGGAAGGGTGTGTTTTATTAAGTATCCGGTTCTAGTTGTCATAAGGTCAAGGTACAACTCCGGGTCGTCCTTTTACCGAGGGACACGGCTATTCGAATAGATAAACTTCCCTGCAGGGGTGCACCACATACCCCAACACGCTCGATCCCATTTGGCCGGACACACTTTTCTGGGTCATGCCCGGCCTCGGAAGATCAACACGTCGTAGCCCCACCTAGACCAACAGAGAGGTCAGCACGCCGGCCTAAACCTAAGCGCCCAGGGGTCTGGGCCCATCGCCCTTAGCACACCTGCACGTTGCGAGGGCGGCCGGAAGCAGACCTAGCCTAGTGGCGTTCCAGTCCAATCCAGCGCGCGCCGCTCCGTCGCTGACGTCAAGAAGGCTTCGGCTGATACCACGACGCCGGGATACCCATAACTACTCCCACGTAGATGGTTAGTGCGTATAGACCAAATGGCCAGACTCAGATCAAATACCCAGATCTCGTTAAGCGTGTTAAGTATCCGCGAACGCCGACCAGGGCCAGGCCCACCTCTCTCCTAGGTGGTCGGAACCTGCCCTGTCGCTCCGCCTCAAGTAACAGTCGGGGGCCGTCGGGAACCCAGGCCCACCTCTACCGGGATGGAGCCACCTGCCCCTTCAGCCCCCATCTCCGAACAGTATCATCGGTAATGTAATAGGGTAAAGTACAAAGTATATGCCCGTGACCACCTCCCGAAGTGATCACGGCCCAGTAGTATAGCATGGCAGACGGACAAGAGTGTAGGGCCACTGATGGAACACTAGCATCCTATACTAGGCATGTAGGATTGCAGGTAAAGGTAACAACAGTAGTAGCAAGGACAGGCTATGCATCAGTATAGGATTAACGAGAAGTAGTAACATGCTACACTACTCTAATGCAAGCAGTATAGAGAAGAGTAGGCGATATCGGGTGATCAAAAGGGGGGGGGCTTGCCTGGTTGCTCTGGCAAGAGAGAGGGGTCGTCAACTCCGTAGTCGTACTGGGAAGCAGCGGCGTCGGTCTCGGAGTCTATCGAGAGAAGAGGGGGGAGAAACAATAAATATTTATACAAGCATATGCATAGTGATGCATGACATGACAAGTAACGGCGTTAGAGGTGCCCTAACGCGGTAGTAGGTGATACCGGTGAAGGGGGGAAACATCCGGGAAAGTATCCCCGGCGTTTCGCGTTTTCGGGCAGAGGGGCCGGAGGGGGAAAGTTGCGAGTTCGATAGGTTAGGGAGGTGTGGCGGACGAACGGGTTGCATATCCGGAATCGTCTCGTCGTTCTGAACAACTTTCATGTACAAAGTTTTTCGATCCGAGCTACGGTTTATTTTACATTAATTTTTAAAAGATTTAAATCAATTTTGGATTTATTTAATTAATTTAATCAACATTATCCAGAATAGTGTCTGCTGACGTCATCATGACGTCAGCATGACAT